>CM060435.1:37022278-38420590 GCA_030545235.1 Helianthus tuberosus | reverse complement strand
GAATAAAGCCTGATGTTGCTTATGATGTTATGACATGATCCATTAGACATTTTCATTTTAAACAACTATATCAACTTACCAAGATATATATACGAAATTACAAAAAAATGTTATAGTGTTCTTAAATTGGAGGAACTTATTTGAAAGGTGAAACTTGTGATGTGATATTTCAGTAATATAATGTTTCAAATTCCAACATATTTGATCCCATCCTTTATGAGAAAGCATACCTTTTGTTGGATTTTATTCTAAAACCAAACTTATATGAATGAATATTAAATTAAGAAAGCCACTTCCTTTTAATTGTTTTTATAGTTTCTATATAAAAATAGTTTAGATTTCATCACTGGTATGGGCATTAACAAAAATGATATGGTGTTAAATAGTGTTTTCATATCTTTATAAACAAACCGATTGTACTACATTACACATAATATTGTTGACGAAAGTACTAGTACCATTCGGATTTCTTTATCTATAATCAATAACAATTAATAACTACAAATATTCAATTGTTTGTCTATTGTATCATCATAAGTTTCAACTTGCAAATGTCAATAAATGACTAGTGTTTCTTGTTACATTCATACCTTTATCGTTTGATTGATTTCAAGTAAATGATTTGAATCCTATTGGTTCTGAATTCGTCATTTGGTTTATACTAACTGTATTTTTTTTTAATCTTTTTGTTTCTAATTCAAGTGTTTGCTAAGTGGAACTCTAATATTTAAACCCTAATTCCTAAATTCGTAAATCTTAAATGGCTAAATTTGGTCATGTTATGCATTTGATGTACTGCGTGTGATCCCTCAACTCCATGTTTGGCTTAGCTTTTTGAAACAACTTATTGACTTATCGCCCTTTTTGAAAAATCCAATAAGTTAAAATAATGTTTGGACAAGTGAAAACAACTTTTTGAAACAACATTTTGTATAAGGTGCATAAGTCATTTTGAAAAGCTAGGAAACCTTGGCTTTTTAAAACTCCTTTTTAACTTTTCATGAAATATTACCTTGTCTCATCTCATAAGATCGTGGGGTATGGTGGGTGGGGGTTTGGGGCATGGGTTGACACGTAGACTTCGAGGGGTACCGCTGGTCAGTTGCATGTTGGGTCGGTATGGCGGGGCGTGGCTAGCCCGAGTGGGTTGGCCAAGTGTCAATTATTATAAAAAAAATTGAAAAAAAGCCTAAAATTCTTATAAAAATACACACAAAATAAAAAAAAAGCCTAAAATTATATTAAAATTTCCTAAAAATTACAAAATCCTAAAAAAAGGATTACGAATCTAAAAAAAACATAATTAGACATATAAAAATAAACCCCTAATTAAGCGTTAGGTAAATTTTGAACAGGGCGAGCTTGTCAAACGGCTTCCGCTCCTTGCCCCGGAACTCGATGTTGGCCACCGCCACCCGGTCTTCGTGACTTATATCACCGTCCGGGACGCTGTCGTAGTAGGCTTTAAAACGGCTGAGCTTCGGTCGTAGTTCGCGCCACTTGTGTTGGAACACGTTTAGATTGTGCCGGTCGTTCCCCACGTTGTGCCGGTAGCTAGCGAAAGCTTCCGACCAGTGACGGGTCTCACCGGGTTGGCGGCTCTTCATCGCGTCCACGACGCTCGTTACAAGTGCTATCTCTTCCTCGTGCGTCCATGTGGTCATTTTTCAAGTGTGGGTAGCGGGTTCGGGTAGGTGGAGTGAAGGGTTGGGGTAGCGATGTGGACAGGCGGTGGGGGGTTTTATACAATACAACAAAAATGGCTTTTTAGAACCTTTTCTGTGGGACACTTGTAAAAGAGGGTCGTAAAAAACTATTTAATATGACTAATGAACTTTTGGGGTCATTTTATAATATATTCTACTAAATCAGTGTCCTAAAAACCTATTTAATAGGATGGTTGATTTTTTGGGGTCCTATTATCATATAATTTCATAGGACACTTAAAATGTAGATCCTAATAAAGTACTTTACAAGACATTTAATTGTTAGTGTCCCGTTATGTGGTATTGTATTAGGACACTTGATTATCTGGGGTCCTATTATAACATAACTTAATAGGACACGTTGTAGTTAAGTCATAAATGTTCAGTGTTATAGGATCATTTCCAGTCGAAGTCATATTAGAACTTAACTTAATAGGACACTTGGCAATTGGATCTTATAACTTTAAACTTTATAGGACGCTTAATCATTGTGGTGTTATTATAATACAACGTAATAGGAAAGTATTTTTATAATATTATAGAAAGTATATTATATAAGTTAATTTTCTTTATAATTTTATAATTACATTAGAATAATGGGTATTCTAGTTTATTAAAATTTTAAAATACATTAGAATAATGGGTATTGCAGTTTACTAGTTGATGCCTCGTCCGCATTGCGGGGTGATGGCCGAATAATTCTCAATCAATTAAAAAAACATTACTATAATTTTGCTAGGAAAAAAACTAAAACGATGATAAGACCGTAATTTTCAGCCCAAGGCGAAACTGTAATTTTTCAGGACTTATGAGCAAGTGTTAGACAGCTCCTTAACACGAAAAAAATTAAATGGAGTCGGCCAATAAAAACAAAAAGCTTTTATAGTTTTACTAAAACAACTAAAACGATGGGAAAAACGTAATAGAAATCATAATTTTAATTCAGGGATAAAATCGTAAATTAAATGGACCAATGGAGGAGTGCCAGACAACTGCTGGCATAATTGTAATTTTACAATGGGGGCAAAATTATAATTTAACCTGGAAAACAAACAAAAACGATGGAGAAAATGTAAATTTAAGTTCAGGGCAAAATCGTAACTTGGCTATGAGGAAAAAAAACTAATGGCAAAACTGTAAATTTAAACGGGGCAAAATCATAATTTTGAACCGAGAGGGAAATTGAAATTTTTAGCTGGGAGCAAAAGCGTGAATTTATTTTTAAGTGGGGGTAAAAACATAATTTTGAACCGATGGCAAAATCGTAATTTTGAGGAAAAAAAACTAATGACAAAAGTGTAAATTTAAACGGGGGAAATCGTAATTTTGAACCGAAGGCAAAATTGAAATTTTTAGCTGGGAGCAAAAGCGTGAATTTATTTTTATGTTGGGGTAAAAACATAATTTTGAAGTGATGGAAAAATCGTAATTTTAAAGCGGAATAAAATCGTAAATTTGTTGAGCCAATAGAGCAGTGCTGCCAAGTGGGGCTACCTCACTTTGTAGAGGCTCTTGCCTCTTAGTTTTTCTGTAGTGGGTCGGTATGCCCTGCTATAGCGCCCAAACGCCCAAGAACACCGCCACAAGGGGCGGTATGAAGGAAAAATTGAGGGGGGGGGGGACCTGTATAACGGCGGTATGGGGGGAGGTTTCAAACTTTGGACCAAAAAAAAATTAGCTAGTGTTTTTATAATTAATTAATAAAAACGAAAATTAATAATTAGGTATTGATGGGTAGGGGCTTTATGACTACGGGCTCTAGTGATATAACGCCCCATAAAGCCCCTGTGTGACGTGGCACGACATGTGTCGCATAACGCCCCATAAACTTTCCTCTTATTAATGCATCAAAATGTAGGGGTGAGCAATAATCGAACCGTTAACTAAAACCAAACCAAAAACTGATAAACCCGAACTGAAATTAACCGAAAATTGGTTATCAGATATTTTTTGTACCGTCGGTTAACCGAAATTAACCAGACCGAATCATTTAAATCTTCATATCTTTCTAGCTTTTATACTATCATTTCTTCTTTTATACTTCCATTTCATGTGTCTATACCTTCATTTTATTTATCTATACATCAAATTCATGTATTTATATATCTATTTCATGTATTTATATATCTATTTCATGTATTTTTACATCCATTACATGTATTTCTAAACAGAAATTTTAGCCAATATTTGGTTTGGTTATCAACCAAACCAAAAACCGACAATAACTTAACTGAACCGTGCACACCCCTAATCAAATGTTTCTTGATATGGATATGTTGACACAACACAAAAATACTGCATGAACCTAAAATGGAATTGTTGGGTTTGGGTTTACTCTAAATGTGTTTGGGTTCATTTTGACAATTTGGGCCGAATCTGTGAACATATATAGAAATATGATAATTTGTATGTGTTGTGTTATAGATCATCATAATGATCAATAAGTAGAAATAGTTATACATACATATTAGGAAAAATTACACTTTTCGTCCTTTATGTTTGTAGCTAGTTGCAATGGATAACCTTTACCTTTAATAATTACAGTCACAGTCCTTTATTTTGAAAACCTGTTACATCTTTCGTCCTTTACCCAAAACCCAGTTAAAAAATTTGGTTAAGTTACATCATGTGCAGAGCACGTGAGGGCATCTATGTCCATTCAAAACCCCAACTACCCACCATTTAAAAGCCCACATTTCTCCCCCAAATCCATGTCCATTGGGGTGTTTGAATGGACATAAATGCCCTCACGTGCTCTGCACGTGATGTAACTTAACCTGATTTTTTAACTGGGTTTGGGGTAAAGGACGAAAGATGTAACAGGTTTTCAAAATAAAGGACTGTAGCTGTATTTATTAAAGGCAAAGGTCATCCATTGCAACTAGCTACAAACATAAAGGATGAAAAGTGTAATTTACCCTACATATTATATAATAATTAAATAAATAGTTATCGGATTTTATCACCCCTAACTATTGGCTATTGCCCGCTGTCACCCCCAACTACCACTTTGACCCGCTACTCTCAACTTAACACTTAGTGTGTTCTGTCACCAAGTCGTTAACTGATCACTAACTTTTTATCCTCTTACTAAGCTTTTGGGGTGTCCTAAAATCCCTATGACACCCCCAAAAGTATAGTAACAGGGTCAAAAGTTAGTGATCAGTTAATGCCTTGGTGACACTAAGTGTTAAGTTGGGGGTGACGAGCGTCAAAGTGATATTTGGGGTGGCAGTGGCCAATAACCAATAGTTAGGGGTGATAAAATCTAATAACCCTTAAATAAATAACAAACAAGCGAAGCTTTAGTTTGAAATTTACTCAGGAGACAAACTCGTGCTTTACACATACATAAAACAAGTTGAGCTCGAGCTCTATTGTGTTAAACGACCCGGCTTGTTTACCTAAACTGATTGTGTGTGTTAGTTTTAAAGTTAAAAAAAGAAACAAGCATCACGTTTTAACGGTTAAACCTAATTATTTTATATAATATGTTATTTTTGTTGGGAATTTGAGTGTATTAACATACACTGAAATAAAATAAAATAAGATTTTTTTGTTATACGGTCATGTTTGTGTCAACCCATAAAAACTCTATAAAAACTCTTATTGTATTTAGATTCATGTGTCTGATTCATTTGATATTATGTTTTCGTATTCGTGTAGGATTTAACTTGCCTAACCTATGAACAAGACCACCTTTGTGGCTCCGTTCGTCCCGTAACCATTATATAAGACATAATATAGGTTAAGGACTTAAGGCGTTAAGTCTCATTTTTTAGGAAGTGATTGGGCCATACCTTAATGAACCAATAATTTATATTTGGGCGGTGGGTATGAGCCCAATGAACATATGTAGCCCAATTAAGTCTCACTTTTTAGAAAGTGTTAGGGATGAAGAAAGCAAAAACTATAATAATGATAAATTGCCCATAAAAATTAAAGCATTTAACATGAATTATTATGAGTTAAGTCGTTAAGACCTCGGACTCATGTCTCCAAATATCATGTAAACAATAACCTGATTACACACTTTCAAACCTAAATTTGATCCTCTTCAACTCTCTGAATGAATGCGGTAAAAACTAAAAATAATAATCAAAACATGTACCGTTTAGAATTTAAAAGAAAAAAAAGAGAGAGAATACCGTTGTCGGTTGAATTGCCCAAGGATTTCTTGCGATCGCTGGATAAAAGAAGCAATGCAAGAAAATGAATATGTTAAATAAGTGATGGTATTTTAGGCTACCGCGGTATCATCTAAGCACAAAAGAGAACCGTTAAATTTTGTTCGACTTATTACATTTAGTAAATGATTAATGTCCTAATGTGCTATATTGGGTCTTAATAGTCATTATTAATGGAGCATGATTGATACTAGTTGGGTTTTAATAAGCCATATTGGTTCATAATGGGATAAACTAGGTGCTACATAATAGCTCTTAAGAACTTGTGACATATGCACCAGTTAGTCTCAAAAATTGTGACTAACTTGTGAAGGATTTTAACATAACCAACAGCAATATTAATATAATAGTTTTAAACAGGTTTCAATAACTATAGTAATAATAATAATACTGCAAACAATCTGTAATATCAAAATCTTATAAACATTGCATTACAAAATTTCAGAAAGAAAAAAATGGTATACAAAATGCACATTACTGATTGTTTAGCAAATTTTTCACAAATTAAAAAGGCACAAATGAACAACATCTGACATCAACAAGTTGAAAATACAGATCATTAGAAATTTGAAACTCAACTATCTTTTTCTTTTGGCAATAGTTTTGGAGATGATTTGAACCAAGGTACCCAAACAGAAGTTGTCTCTTGGTACATTTTATAGGCATCAACCCTATACTCTTGTTTGAGCATCCTTTTCTCTACCAATGTGGTCACATAAGCTAAGCATAAGGTGTTTATGAGTGCGCCCACAAAGACCCAACGGCCACCTAGGTTCCAACCAAAGATGGCTAGTCCCCACCACCAAAGTTGCTCACCAAAATAGTTTGGGTGCCTAGAATAGTACCACAAGCCTTCATCAAGATTGGGCACCATAGCCTTTCCTTCCTCTTTTAACTTCTCATTCTTGCTCACAAATGTGTGAAGTTGGGTGTCCGCGAAATAGGCGTAGACGATGCCACAAACGCACACAACTAATGCGATTATGTCCCATATGTTTAGTGGCTTGTTCACCGAGTGAACGATGTACAAGGGTAGACATACACCAAATAGAAATACCTGGTTTACAAAATTGTAAATTGTTTACTAGATTTACCAAAGAGAAGTGATTATATCCGCAAGAATAAGATTGTACATGTATTTTTTTTTTTTAAATAAGGGTGACACCAACATAACACGAAATCTGTAGGTTATGACTTACTCTAAACAGTACTCGCGTGTTTCAAGTCAAACCCATTAACACGTTTAGCTAAATGGATTGTGTTCAGGTTGACGCATTTAATTATAAAAAAAAACAAAGTGTTTTGTGCTATAGCTTAATAATTGGGCATTTTACGCGAAAATAAAAAATAAAATAAACAGAAATGGACATTAGCTTGAAAGTTTTAGGTATAATTTATATACGTTTGTAATTTTAGAGTATTAATATGGAAAAATATTAATATTAATTTTTCGGTTAAACAAGTCGTGTTGGAGTTGAACTACCAAAACTCTTTTCATGTTCAGGTTTATGCGCATGACACGATTTTCATGTTTGTGCTGGTTCAGTTGCTATCCATAAACCCGCGAACACGACCCATATAAATGGAGATCAGTATACCTGTTGAATGAGGTAAACACCGAAGAACGAAACCCACCACCAGTTTTGACCATGTTGCTGAGCCATATCAGTGAACCTCCAATCTTCTCTGGCACCCCATTGCCATTTTTCCCGACGAAAATAGTTATGGGTCAGTCTGATAGCCCAAACCCATGTCAAAACCACCACCACCGTCGACCGCCACGAGTTATATTCAGCATCAGGGTGACTCCCAAAGTAATGCACCAACAACACCGGAATCACCGTCCAGTACAGATCTATCATCTGTATATATATGATAAACCATCAAGCACTAGTAGATCTTTGGAAAAAAGATACTAAACAAAATTAACTAGAGTAGCCCTGTTTAAAAAGTTTGTGACTCGTTGCTAGCTTGAAATTGGCTTTGTTTCTATACTAGCGAATTGAGCCAGATCGGTTTGTAAATGAGCTGAGCCCAAGTTAAAATAAACTCGACTCGTTGGCTCGCATGTTAGGCTCATTTAGCTGGCCTGTTAGCTCTTTTAAAGTAAAGCCTAAGTTTTAACTTATTAACATATTATATATAACTTAAACTAAAACATATATTAATCATAAATTATGTACGTTATTAAGTTTGCATGTGTATGTTAAAAACATCATTTTTTGTTTTAATATATATAATATGTGTAACTATAAAATTAACTTTTTTTAATAAAAGAGCTCGCTTGAACCTTTTATGAGCCGAGCCAAGTCAAGCTCGGGCTTAACATTTCAGCTCGTTAAGATAAATGAGCCATCTCAGCTCGGCTTGGTTTGTGAACGAACTAGCTCAGCTCAGCTCAGCTCAGCTGTGTTTGTGAACAAGCTGAGCCCGAGCCCAACCTGGCTCGGGCTTGGCTCGTTAAAGATACTTAAACGTCTAACAATGATAAGTGATGAGATATGATCAAACGTATATCGAAAACTTTACCCAATTGCTGGATTGGAGGAGGCTAATGAGCCAGAAACCGACATCGATGTTGAGGAAGAAGAGGGTGTTGGCTAAGATGAGAGGATGGTTATAGCACCAGTTCCAGAGAGGGGATAGAAGATGATGAGTTTGGTGGTGGTTTAGGAAGTAGATGTAGAAGATGATTGAAGGGAGAGGAGCCATGAATGCAATCAAAGCATTCTTCAAAGCCATGTTTGATTCACCTAAGATCAAAAGCTTGATGAATGAAAAGGAATGTATGTTTAGTGTTGTATATATACTATTACTAGGCACTTGTTCTCTTTGTGTGTTGTCATGTTGTGTTCATCACAAGTTGCCCACGGTTGAAAGTTAAGTTCTTTTTATGGGTCACTTTTATGGCTTTTTAATGCTATATATTTTGAAAAAAAAAGGATTTATCAATCATATGTTTACCTCTAAATTTCATATCTCAAATTCAAAATTCCATATTTACCCAAATAAAATTGTATAAAACAATATTTACTAATTTTGAAAGATGATTACAAGAACTGGATAAACACTTATACATTTTGTTTTAAAAGTATGGGAACGCATCTTTCCCATCCTTAGACCTTTTCCAATAATAAAATAAACAATGAGAGATAAGCGAAAAGAGAGGATGCAATATGAGTGGGAGTATAACACTAAGCGAGATTGAAAATGTTGTACTATGTAGAGGTGGGGAGGTGTTCCCTCTGATACCGATACCGCCTGCCACATCATCCATCCTTATTCATCCCAATTGCATTCCGTGTAGGGGCTGACCCATCAACCGACGTCCATGAAAGGAACAAAAACGCTAAAATTCTGATCCCCCCCCCCCCACCCAATTTAATTTTGGTTAAATCTCCTGATCCATCGACTCCGTGTACCCTACCTACGTGAGACATATATAACTGCTTACCTCACACTCTTTAACTTTTTTACGGCTTAAATTACACCAAATCTGCCTTCAGATGCTCGAAACCTTGACTTCAAAAGGAGCAATATCTTAACTCTAATAATTTTGTCAATTAGACCCAACCGTCCACCCCACCTAACACTCTTTAACTATAATATATATGTTTGATTTAAGTCATTTAATTTGTAAAAATAAGAAGAAAAATGTTTGAAAAAAAGGCAGGCATTTGGTCAACCCTTAATATGTTTTTGATGATCATCTAAATCAACCGGTGTAGGCTTTTAGCAAGTAAAGGAGGTTAAAGATGTTGCGCAGAAAGCAGTTATCATGCGTAATGATAATTTAAGGATGTAATGGTGCGGCTAATCATCACACCCCTTATCTCCCTCACATGCACAGCCAGTGGTACAATTGCTTTCTTTTATTTAATTAACCAGTTTGCATATGACTTCTTCTTATGACTCATTTCACGTAAATAATTATGCATTTGTGTATATTAACCAATGTTGTAGAAGGCGCTAGGCGCTAGTCGGGCGGTGAGGTACAGCCTAGGGATTAATCGGAATGGGATTTTTATATGTATTTTTTCAAAATTATATATATATACCCAATAATATAAAAATAATACTTCAAAATTCACATAAATACTTCAAGTTTCAGATAGTATGGTTCGATTTTGACCAATTTTGACCGCCTAGGACCACCTAGAACCGCCTAGGACCGATTTTGATCGATTTTGACCGACTAATATTGTCCGATTAATCCGATTTTTGACCGCCTAGGACCGATTTTTGACCATGACCGATTAATTGACCGCCTAGCTCAAAATTAGGCAGTAGATGACCGCCTAGCGCCTAGGCGCCGATTAATCGGCCGCCTAGGCCGATTTCTGCAACCATGATATTAACCAGTGTTTTTTTAAAGCAAAACCAGACCCATTAAAATAGGAACAGTCGGTGTCCAGTGGTGGACCCATGAAATATTAAGGGGTGCGGATGAGGTGTTTAACCAAATTTTCAAGGGGTGCGGGCTGGATTTTGCCCTATAAAATATACTAAATATTTTTTTTCAAGGGGTGCACCCGCCCACCCAGCTCCCTTACTAGGTCTGCCCCTGTCGGCGTCCGTGGTTCGTTTACGAGCTAACCAAATAAACCGCATAAACCAAACAAAATGGTGGAAAACCCTGCTGAAACGTACGAGACACCAACTTAACAACTGATTGGACAGTTGGTTAAGTTTTTATGTTTATTAGAACAGCTAGCTCACACACCATCTAAACCTACTCTTAAATATAAATATACTCTAATGTCCACCATCTAAACCAAGGGCGCAACTTTGTGGGGGCGGGAGGGGGCGGCCGACCCCCCAAACTTTTCACTCAGTAGTGAAGAGTATATAGTTTTCGTATATAAATTTTTGGGTATATACGTTTTCGACCCACCGGTTTTATAGAAATTTTTGAGTGTATACGTTTTCGACCCCCCGATCGAAAATCTCAAGTTTCACCACTGATCTAAACCAACTTTCAAATATAAATATACTCCAATGTCCACCACAGTAACAAGAGGACTCTCAACCAATTGGAGAGATACACATTTACTACACATCTTGATACCACTAGACTATAACCATCCCCAAAGAAAATGGTGTGGTGATAAGATGTCTCCTCTATATTATAGAGGCAGAGGGTTCAAATTCTGCGAGGAGTATATTAGGAGAATGTTACTTTGCGGTTCAAGAAAAAAGAAATATAAATACAAACCCTTTGGTAATTGGTTAAAGTGTTGAACAAATGGTCCCCTACTATACGGCCACAGCTAAGACTAAAGAGCCCAGAATCAAAGCACACATCAGATCTGGCCCTTTTTTATGCTTTTCTGTTTTGCTCTATTTGGAGGATTTGTTTGTAAAGAGGCTACACAAGTTGTGGACCATGAGATTACGAATGCAAATCGAATCATTGTTATCATTTCAAATTGTTTTTTTATTCCCCAGTTCGCATATAATATTTTAGCTAGTTTTTATGATACATTATATAATTGATATATTATTAGGAAATTTTCAAAATGAACAAAAAATATTTATTTAAATTACGGGTTAATTGTTATGATACTATTAGGCCAGACGGAGTGCTTCCTATCACGCAACTTCCTATACCGTTGCTCTTCTCCAATTCGGGGTGGAAATCCCGCTAGAGCACTTCTCCCCATCCTGTGATATCACCACAGCAACTTCCACCTCATCTACATACCGAAGCCTCTCCTCCTGCCCTGCTTCATCTTTTGATCACTTTGTTTTACTGTTGGTGTGATTTAACTTGTCCCTCACACATAAATCCCAAAGTCGTATTGTATATGACCCTTACGTTGTGTGTTGTGTCCGTGGACTACGGCATACTTTACACTTCACATCACTATATTGAGTTGCGAGTTTGTTTTCGATGGGAACAGTTACACGCATGTCTGGTTGACCCAACATTTTGATTCGATGTGCATGTTCCCAACAGCCATACATGTTCATATCGGTCTAAATGTTTGAATTTTGGTTTGTCGAACAACGCCTACTTTGATATTTATCGCTTATTTGGATTTGGTCCTTATTAGGTTCAACCTGAATTCAATTTCCAACCCAAACATTTTCTATCTGTATTTTTTTCATATATATAATATCACTTTTTCCTAGATAATTCTTGATAGGAATATTTGAGTATGTTAACAATATACATATTCATATTGGTCACAAGAGCAATGACTCTTTGAATTACAGCTGTTAGGTGCAGGTTTAAAGGGTTGTGACGCTTTGTAAGCGACTCCAATTGGCGATTAGAGATGGTAAAAAAAAAACTCAAACCAGATGGGTTTACCCAAAAGCCAAAACATCCAGGATGGGCAATAGACTTGTATTTGGGTATGTGATTGACAAAAAAAAAAAATTCTGTAGTAGGTTAGTAGCTCATGAAAGATGTGGAAAATGGATGTTTAAAATTGCCACTATTCATGTTATTTTGCTAAGCCAAATTAGTGATCTATTTTATTGAATGAGCCAAGCAGCTCCGCTTCTTTACACCCCTAGAATCCTAGATGCTGCTTCTCATTGTCATCTTATATTATGATCATTCACGTTTTGGATGTTAAGAATACTCGAGTTTGGATGTTTTTAATTTGTACAATGTATCTACTATATGCTATTTTGCCAACCAGTTTGATTTGCTTAAATAATCAGGTTAGTTGGGTTTGGGTGGTGTTCTGGTTACCCGTGTCATAAGCCTGCCCGTATTAGCCTTACAAGACAGGTTAGGCAGGTTGGCTACTTGGTTATACATCCCATAACATGATCAACTCAAACCCAGCTAATTTAATAAAAAAAATCTCGTTATCAAACATTTTATGCCGTCCACCAAAAAGTTTGTGGTCTACTGATATCAAGGTGTGTCGAAAAGGTGCCCCTCCTCGGATTGAGGGTTCGTGTCAATGAAGAACGAATATGTATATTTAGGAGTAGAATTCTATTGTGATTGAGCCTTTCTTGAGCTGCCATCACTCACCAAGTCCTAAAAGTTAACCCCCAATCCCGCATTTATAGGTCTTAACTCTAATGGTCTGCATTTATAATGCCAACAAGATCCAGATATAACTAAACTAACCATCTTTTTGGCTCCTACAAACATGCATCCTGGTCAAATCTCAAAGTTGAAATATTTCCAGTTATTCCTACGGTTCTCGTCTAGTCGTCTCTTGAAGAAGTACAAGAGCATCACAGTCATGGAAATGAACTGCTAACAGCTTTTTTCAACCAATGATTAGCCTAATTTAAGCACACCATATCAAGTACAACTTCTTAAACATTTGATAACATTGCTGATAATAGACTCAGATGCAAGTTCCAGTTGCAAATTAAGTAAGTCACCTATGTAGCTTGTTTAAAGATCAACATTAAGAATTTTAGCAGGCGTCAAATACAACATCTAGCTTAAAAAACAAGCACTCCACAGCGCAGATATCAAAAGGTGTGAAAATTGTTCACCTATTTCTTTCAAATATTCCATACATCACACCAAATCGGTATCCTGTATATGGAATAAGATTCACTTTCAAGATGCCCGGAAATTGGAAGGATGCAATTGCACCCAGAGGTAGAATCAGATTCTAAGGATTAAAATCAACTCATGACCCACTCTCACAAATCACTTCTGAAAACATTGTTTTAAAGTTAGTTACCTGTTAACCTAATACCTATCTTCTCCTTGACTGAGTCTGACTCTTAGCTTTGTTCGCAGATTATGTAGCCACCGGTCACCAAAAGTGTTATACGTGCACCACCACTTGCGGTAGTAAAACAGTTTTTTTAACCACCTAAAAGATAGCTAAGGAGTTAAAAGTATTTCACAACTAGACTAGTCACCAGTGGACTTTTCTTATATCTTGTATTGATTACTCTCTCAACTTGGAAGAAAACTTTCAATCAATACTGCATTAATAAACCCATAAACTAGTTACATAAAACAAAAGGTGTTTCAAAACAATACCTAGCAAAACTAACTATTGTTCTTAAATGTATTCAAAAACAAAACTTAATCTTATAAACCTACATCTACATGAAACAATAAACCAATACTAGCAGTACTTGTTTGCCATCCACACAAAGATTACCTTAAAATAATAATATCACCATTATTAACTTTGTAAGTAATATCACCAATAACACAAACCACATAAATCCAGTAATCATCCAACACCTTAAACATAAACATCTTTATACTTCAAATTCTTAAACACCAAACCACATTCAAAGATATGACGTTTTACAAACCCCAATCTTTACCTTTTCTCCGAACTCGCTCAATTCCGTTGTCGATAATAACCGAATCCAAGGCAAACATCTCGGTTCCAAACCTACACAAAATCCAAACACCACACAATCAACATATTGTACAAAATCAATAAACATATAACAAGAAATTGAAGCACAAACCCTAGATTTTATCAATATCTTCATCTTCAAACTCGATATAATCATCACCAGCGTTATCATCCTCCTCATCAAGTCCACCAGCAATCCCCTCATTCAACCTAATATTCTCCGGCAACTCACCGTACGCCTTCAACAATCTGGCCTCATCAGGCATGTATTTGAGGATGACGTCAGCCTTGTCATCCTGATAGTCACGGAGACCGACGAGGATGATGTCACCGGCGGCGATCCAGACCTTCTTGTGCATCTTACCGCGGATGTGACAGAGACGCTTGGTGCCGTCGATACACATGGCTTCGCAACGGCCGTTTCCGAGCATACGGAGGACCTGTGCGTATTCTTGACCGTCTTCTTTGAAAACGAGCTCACGCTTCTCATCGTCGGCTTCGTTCTTTCCTCTCTTTCGATTCTTTCCTCCCTTTCCCTTGTTCTTCGGCATGCTGGTGGTGGATGATGAAAATTGGAAACCCTAGTTTTTTGTGTGTTTTTTTGGGTTGGTTTTTGCCCAAATTTGGGGGATTTATGTGATGAGCGGCGAGGCTATGCTTATTTTGGTTTTACTACCTTGTGGTATGGAATGATACAATTATCACCATGTTGTTTAAATGTTATACAATTATGCCCCTCTTGTGGTACTCTTGAAAGTTTTGAAAGTTATGTTAAATAAGAAAGTATGAGGATGTGTTTGGTATTTTATGATTTAAGTCGAATCGGGTGTGGGGTTGGCCACGCGGGTGTGAAGGTGGTTGGTGACAACTAGCTAGACCTTTTACAAAGAACTACGACCAGGGACGGTTTTAAGAATTCGTGTTCTATGTTTAAGCTCGAAAAAACGTGTTCTTAAACCTTAACGAAATTGTGTATAGAGTTCACTAAAAGTCTAAACCTAATGCCAATGGTCTATTAACTAATCTAAATCATAAGAATAGTTTTGTTAGTAGGCATATGTTGGGTAGTGTTTGGCATGAAGGAATGAAATGTGGAATGGAATGGATGATTTATTAGGGAATGAAGAAAAGAGTGTTTGGTTGGTTAATGAAATGGAATCACTCATTCCAAAAGGCATTTCATTCCCTCAAAATCATTCATTCCACCCCCCATGTTTTTTTTTACATTTCATCCCCTCTTGCACCATTCATCAACAACACCATAACCAACCACCTTCGCCACAACCCACCACCACCACCCGCCACCACCACCACCACCACCACCCACCACCACCACCACCACCACCCACCACCGACGCCATCGCCGCCACCATCTCACCCCGACAGCCACTGTCGCCGCCGCCACCCACTCGCACCGTTATCACCCACAGCCGCGACCAACCGCCAACGCCACTCGCCGCCGCCGCCGCCCACCATCGTCGACTCCACCACCACCTTCACCACCAACCGCCGCCACACACCGCCACCTCTGCTGCCACCCACCACCAATGGCCACCTTGTCGCCACCACTACTCGTCGTCACCGCCGCACCACCACTCGCCGCCGCCACCATTGTAACAACCCGCACTTTTGTGCGTTGTTACTACTCGCTATACTCGTTACGCCTAGCACCAGGGATTCGGATCATAATGTAACTATATCGTATATATCGCTATTCGAAGGACAATCGCGTATTTTCAAGCTACAATATCATTATACTACACTATTATCACACTAACACTCACGGAGGCATTGAGTGAGGACCTATTCTACCCTCCTCAGTGGCCGTGATGTGTCGAACGTAAACAATTAACGCTAACAAGGACCCTCGGGTGAGTGCTGTAGCTCCAGTCGTCATGACGATGATGACAATACGAGTAAACGGTACCCCGTCAGTCTTTGTGGCACTACACGAAATAACGTTCACGATGACATCAAGAAAGGACCTATACTACCCTCATTGATGGCCGTGCAACGTCGATAATAATCGCATACTCGAATCGGAACCGACTGTTAATTATCGAAACTTTGGATTATGGATACGTAAATACGACCCCTAGTGATATATATATATATATATAATAATAATAATATGTTGATAATATAAACTAATTACGAACGTACGCGCTTCGAAAACTATCAAAACGATCGAAAAACGGAGAAGTCCAGGCGTCAGGATAGCTATCCGGACGGATGGACCATCCGGACGGATGGACATGCGCACGGATGGCCATCCGCACGCATGGGCCATCCGCACGGATGGGCCATCCGCACGGATGGGCTACCCGGGCCAAAACCCTTCTCCTCTCCACTGTTGCCTATAAATACCATGTCACATCACTTGAACAGGGATGTGACAGCTCCTGTTCAACCACACGCGCACCAAGACCCTTTTCTCTCGATTTCCTCGCGATTCCGGTAAGATTTCAACCTAACACTTGTACTTCTACAATCTACACTCGATTCTACATCATTCTATCTTTCAAAACTCTAATTCTAACCGTGAAATCTACGGATTTGAGGCGTTTTGAGGTGATGTCACCAAGAGTTCTTATGAACTTCAAGTTGGGGTCTCATTTCACCATAAACGACTCAGATCCAGGTGATTTCCACATGTTTTAATGACGAATCACACCTAAATCTGTGCGATTTCGAGTTAACCATGGAGAACCACCATGAACGACCAGATCTGATGGAACGGGGTGATTCCCGGCCGTTAGAATAAGGCGGGATTGACGGAACTTCAAGTGTTAGCGCGAAATTTCACTACCCTAGTATGAACCAACGTATTCCTTCTGTTAAACACCCGAAAACAGCGTTCAGAGTACGAAACAGACATGACAGCCCGCACGGATGACAAGTCAGCCCGCACGGATGACACCATCCGCACGGACCACCCATCCGCACGGACCACCCATCCGCACGGACGACCTGCCCATCCGCACGCACAACCATGCCGTCCGCACGGATGACACCATCCGCACGGACCACCCATCCGCACGGACGACCTGCTCACCCGCACGCACATGTCATCCGCACGGATGACATGCCAACCGCGCGCACAAGCAAGGCCCATCCGCACGGATGACTTGCCATCCGCACGGATGAGGCCCAATTCAACCAATCTGCAACTTTTCAAGCTAATCTCGCTTAACCGTACTTCGTTTACTCTATTTCTTCAAGGATCATTACAGACAACTCGTAACCGACGCAATCAAGTTGTAATCCCGCTAAATACGCACTGTGAGTATACTTGACCCCTTTTTAATCGAATTTTGGGTGTAACATACGTTTCTATCAAATCAAACTTATCAAGCGAAATATTCAATCAATCGAATTATCACTTGCGAATAATTGTTATGCATAGATATACGTGATGCTAGTTGCATATGTGCTAGGGCTTATACTCGCGACGTCCCACCAAGACTAGTATAGTACTATTGCGCCCGACGGGGTCTAGTTATGCCATCGTACATTCGAGCATCGAGGACTTAGTTGGTAGTATCAGTTTTGTGAGTATATATGTCGTGTATTACGTTTATGCATGTGGAAATTCGCAGCACTTTTAATCTATTATGCTATACTATTCAAACCTGTATACTCGCCAATACTTTTGTATTGACAAACTATTTTTACGTATGTTGCAGGTTAGATCGCAGGCTATATCAAATCAAGCTAGGGAGTCTAGAAACTCAACTAAAATCTAGGTTGTCGGATTTGCATTGTTCGAGAGGACAAGAAATCTGTGATAACTTATGTGATTGTATTATTTGTTAGTATGGGATAACGAATGTATTAAATATTATCGCAATATAGTTGTTATGGATTCTCTTGAGCAATCTGATTCGCCTAGTGCCGCGCCCCGATGATTCCGCCATCGGTTGGGGTGTGACAACCATCACCCATCTTCGCCGCCTACACCCACCACCGCCACCTATAACCACCCACAATTGCTACCACCGACCATCACCACCACTCACCGCTTATTTTATTATTCCGTTTTTCTTGCCTACCAAACAATACACAATAATAATTCATTCAATTCACACATGGTAACAAAACAAGTCATGGAATGGTAATGATCCATTGCATTCTCTCGTCCATTTCATTACCTCGTCGATTCCATTTCTCTGTCTATTCCATTACCCCATACCAAACAGACCCTTGTGTTTGTATGAGTATACCCTATTAAAAAAATGTTTACATATACATATCGGGTTTTATTAAATAATGTGTGTTTCGAAATATCGAGCCCTGGCCGGTGGTCCTCCCCATCCACCCCAGGGCCGCCCCAGACTACGACAAGTGTCACATTGATGATGAGATAAGTGAGTTATCGATAATTGTCTACACACGACAAGGGGTTTGATAAGAATGAGGGAGGTGGTGGTGATAAACAAACGTTGAAATTAATTGATTGAATCTATACTATATAATAAAAGAAACCACTTTAAGGACACTTTTCATTATATTAGACCATCTCTTATAAATAATTAATATAATACAATAGAAAAAAAAGTTACGATATACATGGCATTATAATACACAATTATGGGGTGACGTGAGGAATCGTATTTGCTTTTATCTTCTGAAAACCGAAAAAAATAAAATATTAATTAATTACACAAAATTCCAAATTTAATTGTAGGCCATACAATATAATATAAAACATTGTTGACAATTACAAATGTTATATATACAACTAGGTGATGTCCCGCTCGCGTTGCGGGGCGATGCCGAAGAAAAAAAATTAAAAAGAGTGTTAGGCAGCTCCTTGACACGATTTTTAGCTGTGGGCAAAATCATATTTTTATTTTTACTTGGGGGGAAAATCAAATTTTGTTCCCGAGGGTAAAATCCTAATTTTTAGCTAGAGGAAAACCATATTTTTATTTTGTACTGGAGGCAAAAATGTAATTTTGAATTGAGGGTGATATCGTAATTTTGAACCGAAGGGAAAATCGTAACTTTTAGCTCAGGGCAAAAGCATAATTTTATTTTAAACTGGGGAAAAAACCGTAATTTTAAAATGGGTATAAAATAATAAACTGGTGTAAAATCGTAATTTTTAGCCGGGGAAAACAAAATTTTATTTTGAACTGGGGCGAAAACGTAATTTTGACTGATGGTAAAAGCGTAACTTTTTTAACGAGGGCGAAATCGTATTTTTTAACTCGGGGCAAAAGGGTAAATGTATTTTGAAGTTGGGGCAAAACCGTATTTTTTAACTGGGGCAAAACGTAATTTTAAAATGGGTATAAAATAATAAACTGGTTGGTCCAATGGGTATTGGTCGCCGCCAATTTGGACCAATGGCAGGTAAACACTATTCCGAGGCAAAAACGTAATTTTAAAGTGTGTATAAAATAATAAACTGTTTGGTCCAATGAGAGAGGGCCGGCCGCCCAACAAATGGCAGTGAGATACTATTCCTTGCTATGTTTTTTATATATGTTAGAATAAAATATAATAGAATAGAATAGAATTTATCTGATATAGAATATAATTATAGATTCACACAAATTCTTTTATATAAAAAGAAAGATATTGGGGAGTTTACTTTTTCTTTGTTGAATGTTTAAGTTTAGAATTCACCTTCAAAGTTTATTTTTTATAAGTTTAATTTTTAAAATATATATGTTGTCATCATCTTAATATGGCTTCTTTTAGTTAAAGTCTAATAAAAAATAAATAAAAAAGTCGTACCGAGTATGTCATTAGTTTTTTTAAATATATTTTTCTTATTATTTGGTATATAAAATCATATGTATTCAAGCTGTATAATACACGAGGGTGATATTACTTTTTTATTATTTGGTAAACAATATTACTTTATTCAACCCGTGTAATACACATGGTTTTAAATATATAACTTTTTCATTATTAATTATATAAAACTTTTTTCATTATTAATTATATAAAATTAAATTTACTCAACCCGTGCAATACACGGGGTTCTTAAAGATATAACTTTTTTTATTATTTAATATATAGAATTACATTTATTCAACCCGTGTAATAAACGAAGTTTATTAAGATATTTTTTATTATTTGATATGTACAATTACATTTATTTAGTGGCGGAACTAGCCCAAAAAGTTAGGGGTATCCTAATATTTTTTTTAGGATCAGGGGTATCCTTTATATAACAGAAACGAAGTTGAGAGGTATTTTTACACTACGGAAATGGAGTTAAGGGGTATTTTTACACTACGGAGACGGGGTTGAGGGGTAGCCCGTGCTACCCCTATTAACACTCTATGTCCGCCACTGCATTTATTCAACCCGTGTAATACACGGGTTTCTAACCTAGTTATCTAAACTAAAGCAAGTCGGTTGGTGTGGTCGGTTCGAGAAAAAAATGTTTGGTTTATAGATTAGTTTTTGTGGTTTGGAGGTTTTATTTTTTAGGGTTTGTTTGGTTTGAAACTTGTTACTGACTAACCTTTATTTTTATGTTTTTTTTTTTTTTTTTACATTGGGAATATGCAGTTATGAAAACCGGTCAAATCAAATCACATAGATGACCAAAGTAAGATGATAGGGATTTGTGGCTTGCAAGTACCTAAGACTATGAGGTGTGGATGGAGCCTTCTTAGACTTTATCATACCAACTAGGATCCATGTCATCGTCATGTCAGCATCCGGGCTTTATCATGCCCCTCTTTAATTTGGAGGGTGTGGATGGAGCCCCGTGTGTCATGATTAACTAATTATTTATTTAAATATTTATTTTTTTAAATTAAATGGCAATTTTCATAACTACAAAATTAAAAATAAAAACATAATTTCATTAAAAAAAAAAAGAACACTACAAAGTCATAAAAAAACATAACATACTAGAAAAAAAAAAGACAACATATTTAAAAAAAAAAAACTACATATATTTGGCCGGAATTTGTGCCTTACGAGCCTCCAAAATGACTAGGTCCTCCTCTGGTAGATGTGACAGATCCCTTGCGAGAAAGTCCATGTCTCTTTGGATTTGTTTCTCCATTCTCATTTCTTGGTCTTTTTCCCTAATGGATATTATATTTGCTTGAGATCTGCCTGGAACTCGCTAATATTTGACGGGCCATCTGATTTAGTAGACTTTCCACGTGTCTTGGCTTTACTTTTATCCCTACCAGTTGGAAGAGGCAGCTCTTGTGGTTCTTGTGGTTCTTCAAACTCGTCAGCATCCTCGTTTAGATTAATTACTGTACGAGCACCGGACCCAGATGGTTCGGTGATGGATGTCGATTTGGACCGTTTGGATCTAGGGCGGGTTGGGTCGAACGGTGGCACAAGATGCCACTTTGGAGATTTGCGAATAAGCTCCCATGTGGTTACCAACGTAAACATATGCCCATGGTGCATTCTATACTCGTTGTGGGCTTCTGTCAAGACATCGACATCGCTCCCACCACTTCTCCTTCGAGTGTTATTGACGAGGTTAATACCCGAAATATGGGGGCATCGGTTGGTTTAGTGGTGAGATGAGGAGAAGTTGGTGGCATTGGATAATATCCAACCTCACCCGTACGCGGGTCTCGGCGATAGCGGTCCTCTTGCTCGTTGTTTTGCAAATTTTGCCAAAACGGATTGGTCGGGTCCCATGGGTTGTTTGGGTTGTTGGGAAGTTTTAAAAAATATGAAGAGAATTGTATAAAAAGTGAGGTAAAAAGTGAGAGGAATGATGTGAAAATGTTAAAAGAATAGTGGGTATTTATAGTGTTAATTTATAAATAATAAAAAGTAATTTTTTTTTAAATTTATGACCGTTTCAAACGGTCAAAAACATAAATGTTCCTCGGTACAAGCGCGTTGCAGCTCGTTACCATCTTGGCGATGGTTCAATGGCGCCCCGGCATAGCGCCAGGGGTTTGGTACGATGGTGCCCTGGGGCGCTATGGGTGGCCAGCTGGGTTGGGTGACGCCCCGGCATAGCGCCAGGGGTTTGGTACGATGGCGCCCTGGGGTGCTATGGGTGGCCAGCTGGGTTGGGTGACGCCCCCACACCCTCCAGCCTGATATCCATTGCTTTTCCAACACTTTGGTTCTTTCCGGGAAAATTCCAATATTATAAATTTATAAGATTCCAATATCATGTGATACCAATTTACGCAAACTCATCTTCATGACCAATCCACAGTCGTGAGTGGGCGGTCACCAGGGGTGGATCCAGCCCACATTTATGGGTTCCTAGAACTCAGTATGTTTGGAAAAAACGGAAAAAAAAATACTGAGAACTTTATAGAATTTAGAAAAAATTAGTGAGAATTAAAGAGAATTTACCAAAAAGGAACCCATTAGAATAAAATCCTGCATCCGCCACTGGGCGGTCACACCCATGAAAAAAAATTTAGTGCATATTTTACGAAAAAAACCCGGCCGCACCCATTGAAAATATGGTTGAACGCTTATCCGCACCCCTTGAAAAAATTCCGGGTCTGCCACTATGTATGTATGTATGATATTTGGATGATTGGTCCATATCTATACTTTTTAGTTTTTACGATTTAGAAAAATCAACCTTACTTATGATATCTTATCAATTTTTATATTTATTGTTTATATTTATTATTTATAATTATTATGTCGGAAGATAAACTGAATAGTGAATACTGCGCATATTGTACACTCGATCTTTACCTTAGCAAATTGGGTTTTGAATCTTTTGATCTTTAAAAAAAAAAAATTAAAAAAAAAAAAAAAAACAGAGTCAATGTAAAATGCAAACTTTTATCAAGATCCTCAAAAAACATTGTACCTAAAATCAAATTAGAATACTGCAAATATGTTCATTGATCATCAAGAATAGGCTTCTTGAAATCGTTCAGGAACATATTCTAATAAAACTCAAAATGTATAGCTAGATTCAAACGATAATCTCGTTGTAAAAACCGTATCTAACGCTATAAAACATGCCCGGCTCCTGCTACCGTCGAAAAGATCAAACCTTTGATTGCACCCACGACACTATATCCTCCCTACTCGCTACAAAAACACCCGGTTTCTCTTCACTTTGCCTAAACGGCGCAGAAAGATTCGTCACGTGTGATTCAAACGCGTTCGCAAGTCCCTGAGAGTACTTATGAGTCCCTGCACCCGTGCTAGCCGATAACAACTCTGGTAACGGTTCTTGACGATTGACCATTTCACTCAAAGTCCCAACCCATTCTTCAAAAGCCGTGTGGGCTGCACCTACAGATAGCGACCGTACATTTAACCGCCATTCTTCAGGAGTCTTTGTGTGTAACCCCGGGTATAACCCGTACATGGTTCCCAAATAAAGAAGCTCGTGTGCTCTCTCGTCGAGGTTTCTTTTCCTGCAAATATCGATTAAACAGTTGCAAAACGGCCTTCGCGCTTCGACTTCTGTTTCGTTTAGTATCTCCTTGAACTCGTCTTTTACTTTCTCAAACGTGGTTTCCTTTTCTTCTAATAGTTTCACGAACGAAACCAATCTCGGGTTTGCTTCTTGTAAGCAACCGATCACTTTATCCAAATCGTCACCGCTTTCACAATAAGATACAACCGAAAGCAAACAACCGCACAACCGATCATCAGGGCGAATACCCTTTTTAAGAGACGTCTCGAAAACCATTACCAAATCATCTATCCGTTTAGCCCGACCCAAACATTGGATCAAACAAGTACAACCCATAACATTAATCGCTACATTCTCCTTCGACATTTGGTCAAACAAAGCCATCGCCTTTTCAACATTCCCGCCACTTCCATATATGTTAAGCATTGCAGTGTAACTCCAACTATCGGGTTTACAGTTATCGGATACCTTCATATCGTCAAACAACTTTTCAGCTTCTTCTTGTAAACCAAGATCAGCACACATACTTAATAATGTGTTATAAAGAATAAAATCCATCGGCCACCCGTTTGACTTCATTCTTTGCCAAAGATCCAACGCGTCTCTGGCCCATCTTGCTTTCCCGTAAATCTTGACCAATGAAGTGAGTGTTTTCGCGTCTGGTGAAACACCCGCAGCCACCATTTCTTCAAACAAACCCCGGGCCAAACCGGGCTTTCCCGCTCTCCCCATCGCTTCTAACAAAGTATTAAACACAACCAAATTCGGTTTAACCCCTAAAGCCTTCATTTCTTGTAAAACGTATCTGATCCCATCGTAATCACCCGCCTCACCAAACATTTTAGCCAAAACCGCAAACGCAATCGCATCCGGGGTCCACCCGCTCGCTCTCCCTCTTTCATACAAACTCATAACCTCCTCAACCTTCCCTAACTTGGCATACACATCCAAAACAGCAGAATAAGTAACCTCATCAGGCATCAATCCTGTTTTATACATCCTTTCAAACCACTCAACCGCCTTATCGAAAAGATTCGACCTTTTCGCACAAGTAATAATCGTCGAATACGTAATATTATCCAACGGAATCTCATTATCAATCATTTCAACAGCAAGATTTTCAATAAGCTGAAACTGTCTTCCAAATCTCAAAGACTTCATAGTAACATTATAAAATATAGTTTCCATAGGAAATGACTCTTGGGTTTTAAGCCAATCAAAGAAAAGCACAGTCTTTTCCCATGGTTTCAAATTATTAAGCACCAAAAGTGCATTTTCTCTAGTGGGTGGATGTGGGATATCTTCAAGAATCTTCAAGAAAGCATCTTTATTATTCTCACACTCATTAAGCTTCTTGGCAAACAGCCTAAGGTCCCTAATTTGTGGGTTATATGAATAAGAAGTTCTTTGTTGTCTTTGAAGATTAAGAACAGAGGGTCTAGGTTTAGTGGGGTTGACCCAGATTGACTTAGGTTTGGTCAACAATTGGGTGGGTTTTTGTGGGGTGTCTGAGAGGATTGTTGTGGATAAGGTTTGAAGTTGATCAGCTAAAGATGGGTTTTGCTTCTTGGGTTCTTCTGATAGGTCTGGAACCTGTGATTTTGGGGGTGATTTGGAGGAATTGCAGTAGAAAAATGGAGACTTTTTTAATCTTGTTCGAGAATTGAAGGGGTGATGGTGTTTTACTTTTAGGTCTAGTGAATTTGGTACATCAAAAGAAGTAAAGAAAGTGGAAGCCATGTGTGTGTGTGTGTGTGTAAATGAGAGTGTAAGAAGGTGAGTGTGAACTTACAGATTGGATAGAGTGCAAAAACCCCAAGAAGAAGCTGCAGAGAGATGAAGAAGATTGAAGAAGGGTTTTGGGGGGCTATATGGCCCTTGTGTTTGTTTGGATATTTTCCATAACGTTATCCCAACCAAAATGACTGCTAGGAAACTAAACCACCGTAGAATTTGTGGGAATTTAAAATTTTATTTGTTTTTAACTCCTTACAAATATTGTTATGTTGAAAAAAAATAGTTAATATTGATTCCTTTGAAGCGTTTATTAGAAGATTTTTTTGGTTAAATATGAATTCACGGGTTCTGATAGTGAGTTTTCTGATAACAGATTCTTATGATGATAAAAGAAGATGTATCTAACTTCTTTCTCAGCTACAACTGATGGTGTATCCTTCACGTTGAACTTAATGTCTTAGGTTGGGCTTAAATAGG
Source organism: Helianthus tuberosus (assembly GCA_030545235.1). NCBI lineage: Eukaryota > Viridiplantae > Streptophyta > Magnoliopsida > Asterales > Asteraceae > Helianthus > Helianthus tuberosus. Next base: position 38,394,819 of record CM060435.1, on the reverse strand, counting down.
TTCAACTTTCTTTTTTACCAGCTTACAAATACTTTCACTAATTTATTATCATATGCATACTGCCTTGATCTTAAGAGGGTGGTTTTCTGAGGCAATGCTTAGGATCCCGTCTAACAAGTTACCAGTGTGTCACGGTGTATAACGGGGATAAGGAATGCTAGATACTACCTAAACTGGCATCTAGGCTCGACCATTAGATTTGTTATAGTAACAAGGAGCTTAATATGTGTTTACACATCACTCAAGGATTGTGTTTATAAATAAACTAATTTGTTTTGCTTTTCCTATCAAGTCGTTATACACAACATTGTTTTTCGAAGTTTTTTTAGATCCGACAAAGTTCCTTACTTGTCCACCTACAAATCTTTAGCATGACCTTGTTGATTTTTTTCGGATGTACCAACTTTAGTTGTTTTGTAAACAATTAAATTCCGTTAAATACCTAAGTTAAAGTGGTTTAGTTGTCTACATGTTCTTCGATCATAGTTTTTTTTATCAAAGCGATATGTTGCTATACTTAGTGAAGTTGGGATGGAAGATTTTGCTTTTTTTGTCTTGTATGAAGGTAGGTTATGATGTACAAAATTCAGATTTCGCTCCTCCTTGGGATTTTGAGTTAAAGTGTCAAGTAATTCAACTGATTTGGGTCACAGGTTTGGTCGTTCTATTTGACAAAGAAAAATAGTAAAACGAAAAATAGTAAAACGAAAAATATATATTGTTAATCCAAGTTTCTCATGTGATAATTTGATACATACCAATAGCGGGAAAACTTCATAAGAAAAATAGTAACGGGTGATCCAAAATAAACCAAAACCAATACAAAAACTCGAAATAAAAACACTTAGCGGGAAAACTTCATAAGAAGTTACTAAGAGTAGTTTAGTAACTGCTATTAGTGAGAGTATTAGTAGTAAACTTTGTTTAATTTTGCTTTTTGTTTAGTAAATTTGGATTATTAGTCTTGTGTTTAAGATCAACCCTTCTCAAATTAGGTATTCCTTGTAATCTTTACTGGTCGTTAATTTCAATCAATCCGAGTTCTTATCATTCGGTTCCATTACCGGGAAACCATGGTGTAGCCCAAAGTACTCGCAATAGCGGAATTGACCCTCCTGACCTGATTTCAACCCAATGAGTTGTTATAGCCACTAAATTGGAAACACAATATGATGTAAAGATTACCTTTTGTAAATTAGTCTTTATGGTTTGAAGGTTTTATGGTTTGTTTGGTTTGAAACTTGTTATTGGTTGTTTAACCTTTATTTTTTTTATTTTTTTAACATTGAGAATATGCAGGTATGAAAACCGGTCGAATCAAATCACATAGATGACCAAAGTAAGATGATAGGGATTTGTGGCTTGCAAGTAGGGGTGCAAACGAGCCCGAGCCTTACTTATCGAGCCCGAACCTAAAAATAAGCTTATTTAGTAAACGAGCCCGAGCCCGAGCTTTACTTATCGAGCTCGCAAGCCTAAAAAGTCTATTATTTATATTATTTTTATTTAATATACTAATTAATAGATAATAAACGAGCCGAGCCCGAGCTTGATAAAATACAAACGAGCCTAGCTCGAGCTCTCATAAGTTAATCGAGCTCGAGCTCTCATAAGTTAATCGAGTTCGGGCTCGGCTCGGCTCGTTTAATATCCATTACTTTTCCAACACTTTAGCTCTTTCCGGGAAAATTCCAAGTATTATAAATTTATAATATTCCAATATCATGTGATTCCAATTTACGCAAACTCATCTTCATGTGCAAGCATTCTCTCTCGTCATTTTATCAGTGTATGATCACGGGCGGATACAAGTGAACAACCCCTTAAGGTCACATAATTTTAAAAACTTATTTTCAAAAGTCATAAATCTTTGAGTAAACTGCAATTTTACACCCTGAGGTTAGGGGTCATTGGCACTCCTACCCCCCTAAGGAAATAATTGCAAAATTACACCCCACTGTTAACCCTTATATCGCACTTTTACCCCCCGCCGTTAAAGTGGGTTAACAGTCTGTTAACTCTAAGTTGAAATTACTATACTACCCTTACATTTTACCCCCCAACATTCCTGTTAAGTCGCACAATTACCCCCTGAGATTTACAAAACCCTTCCCGCCAAAATCAAATACATGTTCTATGATTCTAAATAAAAAATCTGAACTTGTTTTTTTGATCTAAAACCTAATAGTTTCATTTTGAACACGTAATCTGAAACAAAACACCAAAAGCTTTTTTGATCAAGATGGAGATCATCAGATTGTTAATCCTAGTGCATTGTGTCCTCATTGCCGCCAACACATGAACACTATGATGACCTTTGTGGCTGGTAATGGTGCGGCTAAAGTGGCGGGAGAGGGTGGTGGTTTTGTGAAGGGGGTTGTGACAGACATGGTAATGGATGATTTGGTGGTCTGATGTTTGTAGGGTCTGATGTTGCTGAAGGACTCATTGCAGTGCAAAGGCCTCATTGCAGGCCTCATTACTGTGTGACAGACATGGTGATGGATGATTTGAAGGAAATGTTTGGCTGTTTTGCTTCTTTCTAGTAATAACAATCATACCTGTTCAAAAGCTTACCCAAAAGCTTTTTTGATCAAATGTGAACATATGCACATACAGCAACCAGGGTGGTGGTTTTGTGAAGGGGGTTGTCAGCAAATGCCCAAACTGTCAGCACATTCAGTAACTGTGAACATATGAACATATGCACTTAAGCAACTGTGAACATATGAACATATTCAGTAACTGTGAACATATGAACATACAGCAACTGTGAACATATGAACATATGCACTTAAGCAACTTATGCCCAAACTGTGTGTTATTTACAACCTGCAAATGCCCAAATTGTCAGCACATTCAGTGTGATCAACCAAGTAAACTGTCATTTTAGAACATTCGGCTTAGTAAACAAGCTGCAAATGCATACAATCAAACATAAGGTTCAGATTTCATGCCCAACTTTCAGAACATTCAGTGTGATCAACCAAGGAAACTGTCATTTTAGAACATTCAGGTTAGTAAACAAGCTGCAAATGCATACAATCAAACATACAGCTCAAATCTAAATATTTTAACACAGAGGATATAGGAGATTGTATGCATTACCCAAAAGCTTTTAGACAAAAGCTAAATAAGTTACCTTAGGTTAACCTACATATTACACAAAAGCTTCGATTAAGTTAAGTTAACCTACATATTACACAAAAGCCTAATAACTACTAGACTAAACATCCGCTCAACTCTCCGGTGGTAGATGGAAGTTGAGGACATGCCTCCCAAACACAGAGACCACCAAGTGGACCACCAAAGATGAGCTTGATAAGCTCATCGTCAGGTCAACTGTAAAAAAACCAACATGAACCAAATCAGACCCTAACCCCTGTGTATAACATGATAATGACTAAATCTGACCCTGATTAACTAACATTGGCAGATTATACCTTTGGTGTGGCGGATGATATAGCGGAGTAGCCAAAAGAAGACCGGCATTTCGACTGATAGCGGCTGTGGTTGTGATCGGACGATGGTGGAGAAGAAGGTTGAAGCGGCTGTGGTTGTGATCGGACGATGGTGGAGAAGAAGGTTGAAGGTTGAAGTCGCCGGAGAAGAAGGTTGAAGCTTGAAGTCGTCGGTGTGTTCAGTCGCCGGAGATGAAGGGTAAGAGATCGATGGTGGGAAGGTGGGGGGTAATTATGCTTGGGTATGTTACTTATAGGGTTTAGTTTATCAAAGAAGCTTTAGATAAGAGCGAAATGACAATTTTACCCTTTGACCTTCATGTTATACAGTTGACTGTTAATCCACTTTAACGGCGGGGGGTAAAAGTGCGATATAAGGGTTAACAGTGGGGTGTAATTTTGCAATTATTTCCTTAGGGGGGGTAGGAGTGCCAATGACCTCTAACCTCAGGGTGTAAAATTGCAGTTTACTCTAAATCTTTTAACAAAAGTTCTTTTTTTACTTAAATAAGGTTAGCCAAACAAGTGAACAACCCCTTAAGGTCACATAATTTTTAGACAAAATAAAATAAACCAAATCCGGAAACGTCCCAACGTTCTTGCGCGCACGATACAGCCTCTGTTTAGAAAAGAAACCGTTGTCGTTGTGGTTTGGTATTTCAAGAGTCGCGTTGCAGGGTTTGGGAGAATTGCAAATTTAGGGTTTTCAATCAACGGGTTCAGGGTGTCTCAATCAAACCACATTATACATCGCCGGTTTCAGATCAATCAACTGGATGTAGCCGATAACCGCACTATATTTGAATCTACAGGTACGTACACAACCATTCTTTTGTAAAACAAGAATTGCGTTGCACGCTTTTGGGAGAATTGCGAGTTTAAGGTTTTTCAATCAACGATCTTGACGATCATCTGAAGTGTTCTTGCAACTAATTAATCGGCAAGTTTTTGAAATTCTTAATTTTCTGGGTTGATTAGCGATTAAATATACAGATACAAACAAATTTAGACACAATTAAGACCTGTTTCATTTGTTTTTTTAATCTTTTTTCGCTGTTTAAATTGTTAATTTATCTGTTACTGTAACTTGGATTGCTTTTCCGATGGAAGTTCTTTATGTTATTTTCATCAATTTTTTCTAGGTATTGGGGTTTTTAAGATGTAATTAACTTGTGTTTTTGTTCTTTAATATCTTTGATTTGATTTTACGTTTTTCGGCTAGTCGTGTCGTTCAACACACTTTTATTATTGAAATTGTTTCTCTACTCAGTTACTCTAATGTTTTCACCCTTCTCATGATGCTTTTTATACTTACTTTTGTACCTGTTCTAGTATTTTTGCAATAATGATGCTTCTTAGTAGCTATGGGTTGACTGTTTTTTATGGTATTTTACAAGATTGAACTTACATTCGACAAATAGTAATGCCGTTATCTGAGCACCAAAAAATCCATTTAACTTTTCTTTGTACTTTGAGGCTTGTACTTTGCGGTTGATTGGGTGACGAAGGTTGCTAGTGTAGCGTGAATTGCTTTCTTGATATAGTATTTTCTGTTAATATTCTGTTTTTGATGATTTTATCTATGTGGTTTTCATGTTTTTTTAGTTATTTCTTTGTAATCCGATTTTTATATATAGTTTAATAACTTGGCGGTTTTTGACAGTTTTTTTTACATGACTGAACTTACATTTGAGAACTAGGAATTCTGTTACTAGAGCACTTATAAACCCATTTCAACTTGTCTTTGTAATTTGAGGCTTGTACTTTGCGGTTGATTGGGTGACGAAGGCTGCTATTGTAGTATGAATTGCTTTCTTGATGAAGTTTATCCTGTTAATATTCTATTTTTCATGATTTTATGTATGTGATTTTCTTTTAGTTTAATGTCTTGGTTATGATTTTTTATATAGTTTAATAGCTTTGTGGCTTGACAATTTTTTTATGGTATTTTACATGACTGAACTTGCATTCGAGAACAAGGAATTATGTTACTAGAGCACCTAAAAACCCATTTCAACTTGTCTTTGTACTTTGAGGCTTATACTTTGCGGTTGATTTGTCGCCGAAGGTTGCTATTTTAGCATGAATTGCTTTCTTGATGAAGTTTATTCCATTAATATTCTATTTTTGATGATTTTATCTATGTGATTTTCATACTTTTATTTCTTTGTAAAAAGATTAATTTTATTGCTATTGTAACCGTTTTTTTATGATATTTTACATGACTGAACTTGCATTCGAGAACGAGGAGTTCGGTTACTAGAGCACCTAAAAACCCATTTCAACTTGTCTATGTACTTTGAGTCTTGTACTTTGCGGTTGATTGGGCGATGAAGTTGCTATTGTAGCGTGAATTCCTTTCTTGATATAGTTCTTTCTATTAATAATCTATTTTCAATGATTTTATCTATGTGATTTTCATATTTTATATTTCTTTGTAATGAGTTTTTTTACTATAGTTTAATAGCTTTGTCACATTCGAGAGATAGGAATGCCGTTACCAGAGCACCTAAAAACTCATTTCAACTTGTCTTTGTACTCGGCAGTTGATTGGGTAATGAAGGTTGTCCCTGTAGCGTGGATTGCTTTCTGAATGAAGTTTTTTTTTGTTTCTAATGATTTTGACTACTTTATTTTAGGGGTGAGCGTATAACCGAAATAACCGAACCGAAACCGAAATAACCGAAATTACCGAACCGAAAATAACCGAACCGAGCCTTAACCGACGGTTCGGTTATCCGTTTTATAATAACCGAAAAAATCGGGTCGGTTACGGTTAAGCCCATTTTACCGAACCGATTTATCCATAACCGAACCGATTGGCCCAATGCATATTTTTGTGATTATATTTATATATAGTCCTAAGTTTTTTAGAAGCCCAAGTTAGTAAGCCCATTTACATTAATAAAAAACTTTTGTCAGGTCCATTACATTACAGTAATAAACAAATGAAAGTGAAAACAATTCAAGTTTCAAACCCTAAGTCTGATCATAATACGACGCTCTGGTTCTCCCGCGCTCAAAGAAGACGACGCTTCAACTTTCCGGCTCTGCTCAACTTTCCGGTTCTGCTCGACGTCGCTTCTCTGCTCGACGTCGGTAAGTCTATGTTCTGTTCTTATAAAAATGGTTAACAGGTCGATTGAAACTTATATACGGTTACGATAGTAGAACTGCTGTAGATGTGGATGTTATACCAGAATCAGAAGATGGGTATGTAGTAATAAGCAGTTTAAAACCGGCAAGTTGAACCGGAAGTGGAGAATTTAGTGTACCGATCGAATGTTTAATGTCGTGATAATTAGGTAGTTCGAATGACTTGTTAAGTTTCATTTTCATCTAGATTTTTGTAGAAGTTAAAACTGTTGCTTTTGAAGTTTCTTGTATTATTGAAGTTAAAACTGTTGCTTTTTGAAGTTTCTAGATTTTTGTTAGTTTTTTTTTACAATAGTAGAACTGCTGTAGAGTGTAGATGTGGATGCTTTTTGAAGTTTGTTAAGTTTCATTTTCATCTAGATTTTTGTAGAAGTTAAAACTGTTGCTTTTGAAGTTTCTTGTATTATTTGTAAAACTGCTGTAGATGTGGATGCTTTTTGAAGTTTGTTAACAGTAGGTTTTGTAAATCTGTGTAATCGTAGATGGAAGAATCGAGTAGCGCGACACCTGATGTTGATGTAACTAAAGAAACATCGAACGAACCAGTTGATAGTGTTGATGAGCAAAACACGGAACAAGAGAACAATGAAGGTGGTAGTAAAAGATCATTCGTGTGGGATCATTTTACATTTGATAAAGTTTCTCAAAAAGCAAAATGTAGTTATTGTTTAAAATGGATGGCAGCCGGTTCTAAAACAAATGGTACGAGTCCCTTGCGGTATCATCTGTTGAGAGTATGCCCCAAGTCACCACTTTATAAGAAGGCTGATTTAAAACAATCTAAATTGAGCTTTAAGCCTAAAAGTTCGGGGGAAGGCATTGGTAGCTTGGCTTCTCATTCTTTTAGCCAAGAAAAATGTAAAATCTCTCTTGCTCGTATGTGCATAAAAGATAATCAACCGTTTAGTATAGTTGATGATGAGGGATTTAGAGAATTCGTATGGGATTTAAATCCTATGTTTAAGTTTCCTTCTAGATGGACAATAGCTAGGGTTTGCTTGTCGGTGTACCAAGAAGAGAAAAAGAAACTAACACAAGTTTTAAGAGGTCAGACTGTATCTCTTACAACCGACACATGGACATCCGTTCAAAACTTTAATTACATGTGTCTTACCGCACATTGGGTTGATGAAGATTGGGTTTTGAGGAAGAAAATTCTAAACTTTTGTCAAATAGCAAATCATAAGGGTGAGACAATAGGAAAACTTGTTTATCGTTGCTTACAAGATTGGGGCATTGATAGGGTTTTTACAGTAACCGTTGATAATGCTTCATCAAATGATGGAGCAATTAAGTTTTTAAAAAGAATGCTTAAAGGTCCTCATTCCGTGTTAGATGGAAAATATATGCATTTGAGATGCAATGCTCATATCATAAATCTTGTTGTCAAGGATGGTTTAGAAGAACAAGTTGATTCCATAGCTAGGATTCGAAATGCTGTAAGATATATAAGATCATCTCCTTCAAGGTTTCTAACCTTCAAAGATTGTGTTGAGAACGAAAAGATTGATTCTAAAAGGAAACCATGTCTTGATGTGGATACTCGATGGAATTCAACTTTCTTAATGTTGGAAACGGCACTTAAGTTTTCAAAAGCATTTGATAGGTATTTTTTAATATTTTGTCGCAAAATTTTATTTGCTTTGCCTGATACTAATTATCTAATATCTTATGATGCTATATGTTTTTTTGTTAATAGGCTTCAAGATGTGGATATCAATTATAGAACATATTTTCATAGTGAAGTCGCCGATGAAGAGACGAGTACAAGGAAAAGAAAAAAAAGTGATAGAGTTTTGGGGGCACCCGATGAAGAAGATTGGGAAAATGCGAGGTACATTATCTTTTAACCTAATGCTCCTTTTATTATTGTATATGTATTATAATATAGTTGAGATGTTATTGTTTTAGGCTATTCATGGAATTTTTGAGGATATTTTTTGATGTGACAAAGAAGATATCGGGGTCTAAATATGTGACCGCAAATTGGTTTTTTGTTGAGCTTTCCAAAATGCACTCAAGTATAGCAAGTATGTGTTTAAGTATTGATGAGAAGAAGCGAGCCATGGGTTTGTCTATGAACACAAAGTTTGAGAAGTATTGGGATAATTTAGACAATATTAACCATTTGTTGTATGTGGCACTTGTTTTAGACCCACGGAATAAGATGTCTTATCTTGGTTATTCTTTAAGTTTGATACATGGCAAAGGTTCCATAAAAATCAAGCTAATCAAGGAGCTAGTGAAAGAAACATTAATGGAGTTGTTTGATCATTATAAAGGAGCGACAAAGGAGCGACAAAGTACTTCATCATCCTCGCGTAATTTGGTTGATGATGTTGGGTATGTTGACTTAGAAGATGGTTACAAGAAGTATTTAGAGGAGGAAGGTGAAGAAGTTCTTGATGATCATGAAGTAGAAATTTATTTACGGGATGGAACGGAAAAAAGAGAGGAAACATTTGATGTTTTAGTTTGGTGGAAGGCAAATAAGATTAAGTTCCCTGTCCTCTCTGAAATTGCTAAGCATGTTTTAGGAATGCCGATCTCAACTGTTGCATCCGAGTCGGCTTTTAGCACCGGTGGTAGGGTGATTGATAAATATAGGAGCTCTCTTACTCCTAAAACTGCAGAGGGATTGATTTGTGCCCAAGATTGGTTACGGTCTACACCAAAAGATTTGCAAGATCTTTACGTGCATGGTGAACAACTAGAGGTGTTGGTTGATGCTTTGGAGAAAATGGAAATTGGTAATAACATTTTTAATTTACATGTTCTTATTTTTACTTAGATATTAATTATTTATGTGCGCTTTTGTAGATTGCATACCCGGAAAGAAAACGCCCAAAGACTCGATTGTTGAAGATGATGAAGATGAAGATTGGGACTAACGTCTAGAAGTAGAACTTTTAGCGTTTTTGTTTTAAAACTTTGTTAACTTTAAAACTCTAGCCACTTTTTTGTATTGTTGTGGCTTCACGTAACACGTGCCTACTTTAGATTTTCGGGTTAACATTATGATGTTATTTTGTTGGATTTAAACCCTTAATCCCTTATGTTGTATTGTATAACATTTGCTTGTCTAGTTAGCTGCTATCTTGCAATGGTTTAAGTTGCATTTTGTTTATGACTTTATGCTTTAATTGTTAATTATTTCATGTGGGCTGTCAGTTTTTTTATGAATTGTATTTGTATCATTCATAGTTTCCCAACAAGTTAACAGCTTACACAAACTATAAAAAAAAAAAAATTGAAAAAAAAAAAAAAAAACGGTTATTTAACCGTAACCGAACCGTAACCGAACATTAACCGAAAATTAACCGAATTATCCGAAACCGAAATAACCGAACCGATCGGTTAAGGATATGTAATAACCGATCAAATCGGTTTCGGTTACGGTTACGGCTCAAAACCGAACCGAACCGAACCGTGCACACCCCTTCTTTATTTTAATAATTTTTATTTCTCGGTAATGATATTTTTATGTAGTTTAATAGCTTTGTGGTTTGACACTTTTATATGGTATTTTAAAAGGCTAAACTTGCATCTGAGAATTAGGAATGCTATTACTAGAGCACCTAAAAACCCATTTAACTCTTCTTTGTACTTTGAGGCTTGTACTTTGTGCTTTGACGGTTTTTTATGGTATTTTAAAGAGTTTATTTCTTTGTAAAGAGTTTATTTTTATATAGTTTAATAGCTTTGTGCTTTGACGGTTTTTTATGGTATTTTACGTGTCTGAATTGACATTCAAGAAATAAGAATGCCGTTACTAGAGCACCTAAAAACCCATTACAACTTGCCTTTGTAGTTTGGGGCTTGTACATTGCGGTTGATTGGGCGATGGAGGTTGCTACTATAGCGTGAATTCATTTCTTGATAAAGTTCTTTATGTTAATATTAGTGTTTTTGATGATTTTATCTATGTGATTTTCATATTTTATATTTCTTTCTTGATAAAGTTCTTTCTGTTAATATTCTGTTTTTGATGATTTTATATATGTGGTTTTCATGTTTTTTTTTATTATTTCTTTGTAATCCGATTTTTATATATAGTTTAATAGCTTGGCGGTTTGACACTTTTTTGTACATGACTGAACTTACATTTGAGAACTAGGAATTCTGTTACTAGAGCACTTAAAAACTCATTTCAACTTGTCTTTGTACTTTGAGGCTTGTACTTTGCGGTTGATTGGGTGACGAAGGCTGCTATTGTAGCATGAATTGCTTCTTGATGAAGTTTATTCTGTTAATATTCTATTTTTCATGATTTTATCTATGTGACGAAGGCGGTTTGACACTTTTTTGTACATGACTGAACTTACATTTGAGAACTAGGAATTCTGTTACTAGAGCACTTAAAAACCCATTTCAACTTATCTTTGTACTTTGAGGCTTGTACTTTGCGGTTGATTGGGTGACGAAGGCTGCTATTGTAGCATGAATTGCTTCTTGATGAAGTTTATTCTGTTAATATTCTATTTTTCATGATTTTATCTATGTGATTTTCTTATAGTTTAATGTCTTGGTTATGAGTGTTTTTATATAGTTTAATAGCTTTGTGGCTTGATAATTTTTTGATGGTATTTACATGACTGAACTTGCATTCGTGAACTAGGAATTTTGTTACTATACCACCTAAAAATTCATTTCAACTTGTCTTTGTACTTTGAGGCTTCTACTTTGCGGTTGATTTGGTGCCGAAGGTTGCTATTGTAGCATGAATTGCTTTCTTGATGAAGTTTATTCTGTTAATATTCTGTTTTTGATGATTTTATCTATGTGATTTTCATACTTTTATTTCTTTGTAAAAATATTATTTTTGTATAGTTTAATGGCTTTGTGGTTTAACAGTTTTTTTTATGATATTTTACGTGACTATACTTACATTCGAGAACGAGGAGTTCTGTTACTAGAGCACCTAAAAACCAATTTCAACTTGTCTATGTACTTTGAGGCTTGTACTTTGCGGTTGATTGGGCGATGAAGGTTGCTATTGTAGCGTGAATTCCTTTCTTGATATAGTTCTTTCTGTTAATAATCTATTTTCAATGATTTTATCTATGTGATTTTCATATTTTATATTTCTTTGTAACGAGTTTTTTACTATAGTTTAATAGCTTTGTCACATTCGAGAGATAGGAATGCCGTTACCAGAGCACCGAAAAACTCATTTCAACTTGTCTTTGTACTTGGCGGTTGATTGGCAATGAAGGTTGTCCCTGTAGCGTGGATTGCTTTCTGAATGAAGTTTATTTCGTTTCTAATGATTTTGACTACTTTATTTTAATAATTTTTATTTCTCGGTAATGATATTTTTATGTAGTTTAATAGCTTTGTGGATTGACACTTTTATATGGTATTTTACAAGACTAAACTTGCATCTGAGAAATAGGAATGCTATTACTAGAGCATCTAAAAACCCATTTAACTATTCTTTGTACTTTGAGGCTTGTACTTTGCTGTTGTTTGGGTGGCTAAGGTTTCTAGTGTAGCGTGACTTGCTTTTTTGATGATTTTATATATGTGGTTTTCATGTTTTTCTTAATTTCTTTGTAATCAGATTTTTTATATATTGTTTAATAGCTTGGCAGTTGGACAGTTTTTGTTTTTATTTATGATATTTTACATGACTGAACTTACATTCGAGAGCGAGTAGTTCTGTTACTAGAGCACCTAAAAACCCATTTCAACTTGTCTTTGTACTTTGAGGCTTCTGCTTTGCGGTTGATTGGGTGACAAAGGTTGCTATTGTAGCATGAATTGCTTTCTTGATGAACTATATTCTTTTAATATTCTATTTTTGATGATTTTATCTATGTGATTTTTCAATTTTTATTTCTTTGTAAAGAGTTTATTTTTATATAGTTTAATAGCTTTGTGCTTTGATGGTTTTTATAGTATTTTACGTGTCTGAATTTACATTCAAAAAATAAGAATGCCGTTACTAGAGCACCTAAAAACCCATTACAACTTGCCTTTGTAGTTTGAGGCTTGTATATTGCGGTTGATTGGGCGATGGAGGTTGCTACCATAGCGTGAATTCATTTCTTGATAAAGTTCTTTATGTTAATATTAGTGTTTTTGATGATTTTATCGATGTGATTTTCATATTTTATATTTCTTTCTTGATAAAGTTCTTTCTGTTAATATTCTGTTTTTGATGATTTTATATATGTGGTTTTCATGTTTTTTTTATTATTTCTTTGTAATCCGATTTTTATATATAGTTTAATAGCTTGGTGGTTTGACACTTTTTTGTACATGACTGAACTTACATTTAAGAACTAGGAATTCTGTTACTAGAGCACTTAAAAACCCATTTAAACTTGTTTTTGTAATTTGAGGCTTGTACTTTGCGGTTGATTGGGTGACAAAGGCTGCTATTGTAGCATGAATTGCTTTCTTGATGAAGTTTATTATGTTAATATTCTATTTTTCATGATTTTATCTATGTGATTTTCTTATAGTTTAATGTCTTGGTTATGATTTTTTTATATAGTTTAATAGCTTTGTGGCTTGACAATTTTTTTATGGTATTTTACATGACTGAACTTGCATTCGAGAACTAGGAATTATGTTACTATAGCATCTAAAAGCCCATTTCAACTTGTCTTTGTACTTTGAGGCTTGTACTTTGCGGTTGATTTGGTGCCGAAGCTTGCTATTGTAGTATGAATTGCTTTCTTGATGAAGTTTATTCTGTTAATATTCTATTTTTGATGATTTTATCTATGTGATTTTCATACTTTTATTTCTTTGTAAAAATATTATTTTTATATAGTTTAATGGCTTTGTGGTTTAACAGTTTTTTTTATGATATTTTACATGACTGAACTTACATTCGATACGCGGAGGTCTGTTACTAGAGCACCGAAAAACCCATTTCAACTTGTCTCTGTACTTTGAGGCTTGTACTTTGTGGTTGATTGGGCGATGAAGGTTGCTATTGTAGCGTGAATTCCTTTCTTGATAAAGTTCTTTCTGTTAATATTCTGTTTTTGATGATTTTATATATGTGGTTTTCATGTTTTTTTTATTATTTCTTTGTAATCCGATTTTTATATATAGTTTAATAGCTTGGTGGTTTGACACTTTTTTGTACATGACTGAACTTACATTTAAGAACTAGGAATTCTGTTACTAGAGCACTTAAAAACCCATTTCAACTTGTCTTTGTAATCTGAGGCTTGTACTTTGCGGTTGATTGGGTGACAAAGGCTGCTATTGTAGCATGAATTGCTTTCTTGATGAAGTTTATTCTGTTAATATTCTATTTTTGATGATTTTATCTATGTGATTTTCATACTTTTATTTCTTTGTAAAAATATTATTTTTATATAGTTTAATGGCTTTGTGGTTTAACAGTTTTTTTTATGATATTTTACATGACTGAACTTACATTCGATACGCGGAGTTCTGTTACTAGAGCACCGAAAAACCCATTTCAACTTGTCTCTGTACTTTGAGGCTTGTACTTTGTGGTTGATTGGGCGATGAAGGTTGCTATTGTAGCGTGAATTCCTTTCTTGATATAGTTCTTTCTGTTAATAATCTATTTTCAATGATTTTATCCTCTGATTTTCATATTTTATATTTCTTTGTAATGAGTTTTTTACTTTAGTTTAATAATAGCTTTGTCACATTCGAGAGATAGGAATGCCATTACCAGAGCACCTAAAAACTCATTTCAACTTGTCTTTGTACTTAGCGGTTGATTAGGTAATGAAGGTTGTCCGTGCTGCGTGGGTTGCTTTCTGAATGAAGTTTTTTTTCGTTTCTAATGATTTTGACTACTTTATTTTAATAATCTTTATTTCTCCGTAATGATATTTTTATGTAGTTTAATAGCTTTGTGGTTTGACACTTTTATATGGTATTTTACAAGAATAAACTTGCATCTGAGAACTAGGAATGCTATTACTAGAGCACCTAAAAACCCATTTAACTCTTCTTTGTACTTTGAGGCTTGTACTTTGAGGTTGATTGGGTGACAAAGGTTGCTATTGTAGCATGAATTGCTTTCTTGATGAAGTTTATTCTATTAATATTCTATTTTTGATGATTTTATCAATGTGATTTTTCAATTTTTATTTCTTTGTAAAGAGTTTATTTTTATATAGTTTAATAGCTTTGTGCTTTGACGGTTTTTATGGTATTTTACGTGATTGAACTTACATTCAAGAAATAAGAATGCCGTTACTAGAGCACCTAAAAACCCATTACAACTTGCCTTTGTACTTTGAGGCTTGTACATTGCGGTTGATTGGGCGATGGAGGTTGCTACTATAGCGTGAATTCATTTCTTGATAAAGTTCTTCTTTTAATATTAGTGTTTTTGATGATTTTATCTATGTGATTTTCATATTTTATATTGCTTTGTAACGGGATTTTATTGTCTTTGTACTTTGCGGCTTGTACTTAGCGGTTGATTGGATGATGAAGGCTGTTGCGGTAGTGTGGATTGCTTTATGAAGGAAGTTTCTTTTTGTTGATACTCCGTTTATAATGATGATTTTGACTACTTTATTTTCAAATATTTTATTTCTTGGTAATGATATTTTTTATATAATTTAGTAGCTTTGTGGTTTGACAGTTTTGTACTTTATATGGTATTTTACAAGGCTGAGCTTACATTCGAGAAATAGGAATGCCGTTACCGGAGCACCTACAAGCTCATGTTAACTTGTCTTTGTACTTTGAGGCCTGTACATTGCGGTTGATTGGGCGACAAAGGTTGCTATTGTAGCGTGAATTGCTTTCTTGATATAATTCTTTCTATTAATATTTTATGTTTCTGATGATTTTATCCATGGGATTTTCATATATTTTTTTTTGTCGTTCTAATGATAATTTTTTTTTATATAGGTTTGTGGTTTGACAGTTTTATATGGTATTTTACAAGGCTGAGCTCACATTCAAGAAATAGTATTGCTGTTACCGGAGCACCAAAAAACCCCTTTCAACTTGTTTTTGTACTTTGAGGCTTGTACATTGCGGTTGATTGGGCGACGAAGGTTGTTATTTTAGCGTGAATTGCTTTCTTGATTAAAGTTCTTCTGTTGATATTATATTTTAAAAAATGGTTTTGACTTTGTTTTTTATATAATATTTATTTTTGGTAATAAGTTTTTTGTATATAGTTTCAGTATGTTTTTTTCCTCTTTTTTGTATTTCGATTTTTGTTTGTATAGGTTACCTAGTTTTTTGTGCTCGAATTCCCTACTTACTTTGATTTTGACCATTCACTTTACGAGGTTACTTATGCTTTTAACCTTTTCTGCTGTTTTTCTTGTTTTTGAATTTGAATTCTAAACTTATTTGATTTTGTTGTTTGTGGAGGTATAAAACTAATGTACTTTTATTGTCGTTTTAACTGAAATTTTCTTTTCTATGGGATATGAATAGCAAAATTGATGGAACGCTTCTTACTCGAATTGAGAGGTAAAATGTCCGGAAGTGTCATCACGGTTTTGATCAGATTTTACATTTTCTTGGTAGAGTCGCAAATATTTTGCTATACTATTAAATGTCATTAAACTTACCATCGTATTCTACATTTTCTTGGTCTGGAGGGACCAAAGACCTTAGGTCCTAGAAAATACATAAGGCATATATATAATCATGTCGTCCTTGAAAATGCAGCGGTTCGTTCGGGCCAGTGTTGTGAGCACATTGGCTAAGATTGGTGTGATGGTTGATTTGTTAAGGGGAACTTAGCTTGCATTTTTTTCTTATATCAACATTACGTGGATTATCTATTTTTGGCTACTAACATGGTCAGTTGCATTTGTTGTTTTGAGGTGTTGCTTGTATGATGATAAGGTCAGTTGCATTTGTAACAATAGTTTTTGTTGTTTGTATATGGTAAAATTTTTTTTTTTTCAAGCCATAAAACCTTTATAGATTCTTCTAAAGCTAGTTTTGGATATCATACACTGTAATTACTGGTTGTTTTATTTCAAAGAAATATCTTTTCATACCTTTTGGATAGAGATGGCCAAATGGATTGGTCGTGTGGGTTGAGAAATTGGTTGAAGAAGTCAAATTTTTAATTCGGGTCACAACGGATTGCGCTAGAATACAATCACTCATTTTATTCATTTCTTCGAATTTTAAAATGATTATTTTGCAAATATGACTTAACAAAAACTTGATTACTACAAAAATAATCTAGATCTTTTCTTAATAAATACATTTAAGAGGTTTTTATGAATTTGAGTACCCTGCGTATGGCTTCCAGCTTGTCTGAGCCATTTGGAGGAGATGGTTCAGTCGTTGAAACTGATAAAGATGTAAAGGATTTTCTCTTTGGATCACTAGACTTGATTGAAGAACTATGAAAGTGGCTGCTCCTGGTTTGTTATTTTATCTCCAGTGGAAAAATAGCTCAAATGAAAAGTGTAAAATGGGATGAACGGGTTGAAAAACGCCCAATGTGTGTTATAATGTAACTAACTATAAACCCTCCTAAGTCATTCTATTCAAGTAAGTAATTTCTTTTTGAAAGAATGCAATATTAAGCATATTTAGACAATAATTATATATACAAAAAGGTGTTTCAGGCCAACCCAATCCGACCTGTTTTGGCTCGATATCCGGGCAGCCCGTTTTGCCAATTATACGTGTTTTTCTTCCATCATGGCTTTTTTCATGTTCTTGTATGTTGCTTCAAACTGAAGCTGAAACAGAATATGCGCTAAATGCTATATGAAGCACATCTTTGATAAGCATTTTGTAAAATACAATACTGAATATGTAAGCTTATCTTTGAGAAAGCTGTTTTTCTAGTAAATTTCATATTGAAATTAATTAAAGAGTCTCTCACCTTAATCATAGATGCCTGTTTAGGTTATTGTTGTTGTAGATGCTTCTGTAGCGGAAGAATTTCTGAGGTGGCAACCAAGCCATTGAAAGCCTTATCATAGGTTACACGTGGTCAAACGTTTATGGCATCAGAGAAACCAGAAGGGGTCCCAATTCAGGTGTTGGCAGATTTTTTAACATGTTGGTTTATTTTACGTGAAAGACGTAATAACTTCTCATCTCATATTTTTTTACAAGTATAGTTTGACCCATTTACTTTTGGATCCATCGATTCTGGTTACATTTTTCAAACAGGTCCAAAGGGTATTTTTATTAGTATGTGAATTATGTAAATCGTTTTTACATAGGTTAGGGTATTATTGAGAAAATATATGTGTTTTAATCATACTGGCTCTTATTTATATAACAATAGAGATCCTGGACAAAGTATTTCGTGTTCACTCATCCTGAACTTTAATGGGTCAAAATGGGCCAAAAAGGGTTGGGTGAACCTACACTCTTTTTTTTAATTAATATCTTCGTTTATAAAGTTATAAATATGCGAAGTATGACTCAACTAAAATCTTATTACTGTAAAAATAGTCTAGATAAAGCATTGTAGGTCTTTAAGAATTTGAGTTCAGTTTGTATCGCTTTTAATCTGTTCGACCCTTTTGATCCATTTTCTTTTTAGTTAAACCATTTGACCTGTTAAATGTAAGACATTGAAACTGATATGTGTAAGGGTGTGGGGGGCGCCTTCGGGGACTCCCTTCGGGGACCCCTCTTGCCGAGCGGGAGAGACACCGCCATCAAAGCGGTGAGGTAGAGAGAGGGAGGAAATCGGTGGGGCTTCACCGAAGAGAGGGGGAGGAGAGAGGATGAGTGGACCAATCAAATCATTTTGTTTTTTTTTTTTTTTTTTTTTTTTGAATAAAAAAACAAGGGGAGTTAAGAGGGGAGTGGCGCCATCAAATTGGGGTGTTAGGGGAGTTTAAGAGGGGAGTTGACGTGGCACACGAGGATTGGGTGTGCGTAAGAGAGGGGACTCACCTCTTAGGTGAGCACCCCTTACACCCTAAGTTGATGGTCATAGACTGTTGCTTTTATCAATGACAGTCTGCCACAGTTCTGCATTTTTATTATTTGTTTATTTGCCAATATAGGAACCTACTGTACCCAATGAAGTCAAGTCTAAGCCACTGCAGAGGAAAAAATCTGTTGGTAAACAACCCAATCTGGCCTGTTTTGGCCCGCTACCCGAGCCACCAATTTTGACACCTATACCTGTTTTTCTTTCATCTTGGCTTACTATCGTGTTCTTGTATGTTGGTTTACATCTGTAACCGTCCTCGACCCCCGTGATTTTCATATTTTTTTATTTCTTTGTAAAGAGATTATTTTTATACAGTTTACTAGCTTTGTGGTTTGACGGTTATTTATGATATTTTACGTGACTGAACTTACATTCAAGAAATAAGAATGCTGTTACTAGAGCACCTAAAAACCCATTTCAACTTGCCTTTGTGCTTTGAGGCTTGTACATTGCTGTTGATTGGTTGACGAAGGTTGCTAGCGTAGCGTGGATTCCTTTCTTGATAAAGTTCTTTCTGTTAATATTCTATTTTTTCGATGATTTTATCCATGTGATTTTCATGTTTTTTTTAATTTCTTTGTAATCAGATTTTTTATGTATAGTTTAATAGCCTGGCAGTTTGACAGTTTTTTATATGATATTTTTACATGACTGAACTTACATTTGAGAACTAGCAATGCTGTTACTATAGCACCTAAAAACCCATTTCAACTTGTATTTGTACTTTGAGGCATGTACTTTGTGGTTGATTGGGTGACGGAGGTTGCTATTGTAGCATGAATTGCTTTCTTGATGAAGTTTATTCTATTAATATTCTATTTTTGATGACTTTATCTATGTGATTTTCATACTTTTATTTCTTTGTAAAAAGATTATTTTTATATAGGTTAATAGCTTTGTGTTTTAACAGTTTTTTTATGATATTTTACATGACTGAACTTTCATTCGAGAACGATGAGTTCTGTTACCAGAGCACCTAAAAACCCATTACAACTTGTCTTTGTACTATGAGGCTTGTACTTTGCGGTTGATTGAGTGACAAAGGTTGCTATTGTAGCGTGAATTCCTTTCTTGATATATTTCTTTCTGTTAATTTATTTTTAATGATTTTATCTATGTGATTTTCATATTTTATATTTCTTTGTAATGAGATGTTATCATATAGTTTAATAGCTTTGTCACATTCGAGAAATAGGATTTTCGTTACCAGAGCACCTAGAAACCCATTTCAACTTTCCTTTGTACTTGGAAGCTTGAATATTGCGGTTGATTAGGCAATGAAGGTTGCTACTGTACTGTAGCGTGAATTGCTTTCTTGATTAAAGTTCTTCTGTTGATATTCTATTCTTAAAAATGATTTTAGCTATGTTATTTTCATATTTTTTATTTTGGTTATAAGATTTTTTTATATAATTTACATATGTTTTGCTCTTATTTCTCGTAATTTCTTTGATGAATTTATGTTGTTCAACATTCCCATGTTAATGGAAATGTTTCATCTCAAACTCAAGAACTTGGGAATTCGCTAGAACTATACACCGATTTCAACGTGCCTTGTACTTTGAGGCTCTTTTTTGTTTGTACTCTATGCGTGTTGATTTGACTTTCTTTGTTTAAGTTTTTTCCTCTTTTTTTTATTTAGATTTGTTTGTATAGTTACTAAGTTTTTTTGTGCTCGAATTCGCTACTTACTTTGATTTTGACCATTTATTTTACGAGGTTACTTATGCTTTTAACCTTTTCTGCTGTTTTTCTTGTTTTTGAACCATAGTTATTAAAGGCGCTCGTTTTAATAACTATGTTTTGAACTAGAATTCTAAACTTATTTGATCTTGTGGTTTGTGGAGGTACAAACTGTTGTACTCTTATTGTCGTTTCAACTTGATTTTTCACTTCTTACTCAAATTGAGAGGTAAAATGTTCAGAAGTTATGATCAGATTTTACATTTTCTTGGTAGAATCGCGATATTTTGCTACAGTACTAAATGTCATTAAACTTATGATTGTATTCTACATTTTCTTGGTGTGGAGGGACCAAAGACCTTGGTCCAAGAAAATACATAATCATGACGTCCTTCAAAATGTTGCGGTTCGGGCCAGTGTCGTAAGCACATTGGTTAAGTTTGGTGTGATGGTTGATTTGTTATGGGGAACAGCTTGCATTTTTTTTGTTCTTATATCAACATTATATAATATTACTGGAAGCCTTCGGGTCTATTGGGGCCTGGCCCGCAGGGTGATCTAACTGAGGAGAGCTTGCCACGTCATCTGCAGGAGAAAAAGGGCTGAGATTGTGCCACGTGTTTTCACTGTTATGGTAAGCCTTATCATAACAGGGTTTCATATTTACACTTTTAGTCCTTATGGTTTGAAAAGTGACAACATTAGTCCAGTTAACGGAACAGTTCTAACTCCGTACTAACGGAGTTAGTACTGCAGCACTTTTTAGGGGTATTTTGGTCATTTCACACGTGACACGTCAGCTAGCAGTCTACAGTGTTGTGTACAGACAATTGGAAGTAATTACAATTTTGCCACTCCCCGGCGATTCGTGTAACAGTGTAAGCCTTATCGTAATAGTGAATACTGTACCAGTATGGCTTATATTAACAATGGATACTGTTCTCATAAGGCTTATCGTAACAATATAAGCCTTATGTATTGTAGGGCCCAGTAAAATGAATGTTGGAGATGCTGCCACGTGTCCTTTCAGTGTTCCCTTAAGGCTTATCTTTTTTTATTTATTTAATTAGTTTTTTTGTTGAGCGTGCTCAGCACGCTAAAGTACTGTTGAGTTAAAGCTTATCGTAACAGTGAACACTGTTACGATAAGGCCTATATATTTTTAGTTTTCATTTATTTTTTATTTATTTAATTAGTTATTTATTAGGCGTGTTCAGTACGTTGGAGTACTGTTGCTATAAGCCTTATACTGTTCCAATAAGGCTTATCTATTTTTAGTTTTATTTTTGATTTATTTAATTAGTGTTTTATATTGGCGTGTTCAGTACGATGGAGTACTGTTGCGATAAACCTTATGGTCACAGTATTTTATTTTTTAAATTATTAATTTTTTATTTTGTTATTTACCAGTTCTAGAAGAAACTTTAATTAATTATTTTTTTTTTCATTTTAATGAAAAATGTGTTATAAAAACATTTTATAAAATGTTTTTGTGTTGTAAAAAGTAGTTGTAAATTTTGTAATGGGTGTTACTTGTTCAATAATATGTAATTTTAATAAGAGTTTAGTAGGCTGGTTAATATATGCTTATTAATTATGTCGTTGTTAATAAGGATTTAGTAGCCTGATTAATATATATTTAGATTGGTTAATTATGTTTAGTAATGCTCGTATTTATTATAAGTAGGCTATAATTACAGTGGTGAATTAGTACTGACAGTACTAATTGTTTTTATCTGTCGATCTGGTTCTTGATTCAGATTCGTTAATTGTAACGAAGTTAGAACTAGAGTTGGTAGTTGTTAATCAAATGAATGAGTGTTTTATAGTACTTGTTATTTTTTATTAAATTTTATATAATTTTTGACAAAAATTATATATTTTTAGTACCTGGGTTGATGTTTATGTTGTTCTTGATGATAGTGGTGTATGTTCATCGTGTTCTTGATGTTCTGTGTTAATATAAAGTTTTGATCTGTTGTTTTTTTGAAATGATAGTGTTTGGTTGTTTGTCAGACTAAAGGTACATGTTTTGATCTCGTAGGTTTATGAAAAGTTAAAGTTTCTATTGGTGGGAACAACTGTTACCACAGATTTGAATTTGAATTCTTTGATGACTGTAGAGTGGGATATCGCTAATGATGTTTGCAAAGTGGTTAGGGTTAAGTCTGGTGTTTATTTGATACTAAATGCACTCATTTATCATGAGTTAGGGTTATAATGAAGGTTTAACTGGGTTTAAATCTTGTTTAATTAGTTTTATATAATAGTTTTTAGGGTTAACGTGTGTAGGTTGAGTGTATTTAGGGTTAATTTGATAAGTTAAACTGGGTTTAACTCTGGTGTTAGGGTTAACGTATTTAGGATGAATCGTGTTAGGTGTTGTATCGTGATTTTAGATATACCTAATGACATATACTACCACTGTTTAAAAATGGCCCCGCTAGGGGGTGTGTCTTAAAGAGATGTTAATTTGTTGTCGTCCATGTCAATCGATGTGTAAAAGGGATTAGATGTTGTTTTTGTAATCAAGTATCTTAAGTCTGGTGTTAATTGTAGCTAAGTATGTTTTTAATCATCGAAGCTGTTAACTATAGCTTTAATGTGTTAAGTGTTGTTGTAATTACGTCAGGTAATTGCTAATTACTAAGAGAGGATTATAAATAATGTTTTAAATTTATAATTATTTATTTTAGTGTTAATTAGTGGTTAGTTAATTTATAATTAATTATTTGATGTTTAGTAATGATAAATATTGTTTTCTTAATTTTCTGTATTTCTAGTATTTTTTTTAATAAAAAAAATTATTTTGAATTTCTGGGTTTGATCTTCATCGACTTCATCATGTTCTTGAGTTTTCCGGTGTATGAATATTCCTGTTGTTTGTAGGGCAGAGTAGAGAGAGAATTCTAGAGAGAGAAAGTGGTGAGAGAAAGTCTCTAAAGAGAATCCGTGTTATGAGAGTTGACTGGTCAATAAGGAGCCATTTGGGGTCTCACAGTTTATTGTATATGTTTGGGGAATATGGGTACCTATATATATACCTATAAGGCTGGAGGGTGTGGGGCGCCACCTCCGGCATCCACCACACCCCCGGCGCCATAGCCGGGGCGCCATTGAAGGCCCGCCATCGTGGTAACTAGTGGTAGCGCCCATATGCACATATTCAGGTGAGGCCCACTAGTTTTAAACCAATCAGATTTTTTTTTTTTTTTAATTTTGTTTAATAAGGGGCTCCATCCACACCCTACAAATTAAAGAGGGGCTCCATTGTTGACGTGGATCCTACGTGGACTTGATAAAGCCCCATGGGGCTCCATCCACTCCTCATAGCCTAATGCATCTATATAGTATAATATTACTAGATGCATTTAGCCCCTCCGGGTCCTGGCGAATGGGATGATGACACGTGGAGAGAGAAAATTTGATTGGTGGAGGCGCAGCCACATGGCAGTCTACAGTGTTGTGCCTGGACAATTGGAAGTAATTACAATTTTGCCACTCCCCAGCGATTCGTGTAACAGTGGCGAATACTGTACCAGTATGGCTTATCGTAACAGTGGATACTGTTCTCTTAAGGCTTATCGTAACCGTATAAGCCTTGTGTATTGTGGGGCCCAGTAAAATGAATGGAGGAGATGCTGCCACGTGTCTCCCTTAAGGCTTATCTTTTTTTAATTTATTTTTGAATTATTAATTAGTTATTTATTGAGCGCGCTCAGCACACTGAAGTACTGTTCTCGTAAGGCTTATACTGTTGAGTTAAAGCTTATCGTAGCAGTGTTCACTGTTACAATAAGGCCTATGCAATTTTAATTTATTAAGAACAAATATTAGGGGCTACAGTAAGATATATAAACTAACATGTTGCATATTTTTTAAAATGATATTTAATGAAAAGTGCATGCTCCATTAGACCTTTGTCTCCTGACATAAATCATGTCAGTTATTTTGGTTGTTGTGTAATTCAAAAGTTAAACTGAACCGGGAGATTGAAAATTTGTATTTTTGGTCGTTCTTATTTGGTTGCAAAATTGTTCTACAACAAAGTGAATTCTTAATTTAGTAAGCACGCAAAGGAAGTCATTGTTTATTCATAGAAGTCATAGCTTCATATAACACACTTCATTAAACAAACACAGTAAAGTACATAATTAAGCATAAGTTTAACGTAGTTATATTGGCGTTCCATTGTTGGTGTAGAACAATGGTTCTTCGAGGAAGACGAATAGTGCATTCTTGAGTGTCCATTCTTTCATACCCTCGTGTTCTGGTTTGTCCAGGTAATGCCTGTATGAAGAACCAGCACCTGGATTGCATAATATAATTGTTGGGATACCTCCTTTGACAACAACTGGTTTTCCATATTTGCAATTAAACTGCCATGTCTTTTTTGCTCCAATAAGTTCTTTCCAGTGTTTTAATTATTGTGGGGGTATGTCGTCTATGACGTTGTATTCAGCCTCGTTTGAGAAAACCTTTCTATTTAGGTCCATATGACCACATAGATAGTTATGTTTTCCCAGAGACCTTGCCCACATGGTTTTACCTGTTCTAGAAGCACCTTCGATGATGATTGACTTTGGTCTGATTGGTCGCGCAGCGACCTCTAACCCGAAATATGAATCTGCCCATTCTTGCATTTCTTCTGGTACATTATTGAAACTTGAAAGTTGGAATGGGTGAGCAACTGGAGGTTGGAAAACTCTTGGAATGAGGGCCATAGCCTCTAATTTGGTCTGTCATGCCAGTGCTCTTGTGTATACTTCGTTTGAGTTGGCTGAAGTGAATTTAGTTCCTCCGTGTCTCTGGAATTGCCCCATTCGATGACATCACCGTCCTTATGAAGGTATCTTTTGACATAAAAACTTGGTCTAGCTGCTTCAACATGTGGGTGTGCTACTTCAGAAGTGTTTGGGTGATTGATGTTGAAGAATCTTTTGTTTTCACATTTGTATTTCCTGTCGAACTGCAGCAAGACTTGTAGGTGTGGTTCGTCATCTTCATGTAGCTCTCTGCATATAGCGATGTATTTGACAGTTGCAGGTGTTTGGAGAGCTTGGAGTTGAGAGAGACGGTCTTCTTTGGAAATGTGGCATTGTGGGTATGTGAGAAAGTCGTTTTTGGCATGAATGAGAAATCGAGGAGGTGTTTGTGGTTGTCTCATTGTTATAAGCTACAGGGGTGAGGAGCCAAATGGGGGTCTGTGTTTTATAGTATATGTTAGGTCCTATAGTAGCTTATATATACCCTTATCGTAACACTGATTACTGTTACAGTAATGGTTATCGAAACAGTATCTAAGGCTTACCGTAACAGTAAAAAGTGAAAGTGTGTCAGGAGATAAGCCTTATTGTAAAAGTGTAAGCCTTGACATAACAGTGTATTATAAGCCTTATCGTAACAGTGTAAGCCTTATCGTAACAGTGGTCTTAGAGCGTCTAGCTTTAATTTAGGTTTGCAATGATTGCTTGTCGGTTTTTTTGGGAAAGTGGTTATTTTTGTTGGCCATTTTGGTTTAGAGATTTTGTTGGCCAGTTTTGGGCTAAACTACAATCACTGTTGTTTGTATATAGTAAACATGACTTAATAACTTAATTTGAGTACCCTGCGTATGTATGGCTTCCAGTTTGTCCGACCCATTTGGCCTGTTTTTCTTTCTCTCTTTAAGCACTTTAACTTAATCCAGTTTGTCAGATGTAAGACATGTGTGGTTCGGAATTTGCATTTTTATATGTAGTTTCGTGATAGGGTTATAATGTATAAACCCTCCTAAGTCATTCTATTCAAGTAAATAAATTCTTTTATATAATAACGCAGTGTTAATCATTCTTAGACTAATTATTTATAAAAAAAAGTGTTTCAGGCCAACTGGATCCGACCTGTTTTGGCGGCTACCCATATTTGTTTTTCTTCCATCATGGCTTTTTCATGTTCATGTATGTTGCTTTAAATATGTAAACAGTTCTCAGCCTCCGTGGAGCTAACTTTAGCTGAAACAGAATCTGCGGTAAATACTGTGAAGCATACTTAATCTGCTGTAAATACTGTGAAGCATCAAGCATGTAAGCTTAATTATAGAAAGATGTTTTTCAAGAAAATTATATATTAAAATTACTTTCTTTTTGTTTTCTCACCTTGATCACGGATGGCTGTATGTTTTTCAAGTAAATTATATATTAAAATTACTTTCTTTTTGTTTTCTCACCTTGATCACGGATGCCTGTTTATGTCATTGTTGTAGATGCTTGTGAAGCTGGAGAATTTGCTGAAGTGGCAACCAAGCCATTGAAAGCCGTACAATAGGTTACACGTGTCGAACGTTTATGGCATTAGAGAAACCAGAAGGGGTCCCAATTCGTTTCTATAGAGGTTAGGGCATTATTGAGATACTATATGTGTGTTTTAATCATACTGACTCTTATTTATATAACAACAGAGGTCCTGGACAAAGTATTTCGTGTCAACCCATCCTGGTCTGTAATGGGTCAAAATGGACCAAAAAGGGTTGGGCCAACTTACACTCTTTTTTTATTAATTAATTTCTTCGTTTTATAAAGTTGTAAATATGCTAAGTATGACTCAATAGGTCTTTAAAAATTTGAGTTCTGTTTGTATGGCTTTTAATCTGTTCGACCCTTTTGATCCATTTTCTTTTTAGTTAAACCATTTGACCTGAAAAATGTAAGACACTGAAACTGATATATGTGTAAGTTGATGGTCATAGGTTGTTGCTTTTATTAATGACAGTCTGCCGTAGTACTGCATTTTTTATTTGTTTATTTGCCAATATAGGAACCTACTGTACTCAATGAAGTCAAGTCTAAGCCACTGCAGAGGAAAAAATCTGTTGGTAAACAGCCCAATCTGGCCTGTTTTGGCCCGCTACCCGAGCCTCCGATTTCGACACCTATACCTGTTTTTCTTTCATCTTGGCTTACTATCGTGTTCTTGTATGCTTGTTTACATCTGTAACAGTCCTCGACCCCCGTGAAGATAACTGAAAGCTGAAACAGAATACGCAGTAAATGCTATGAAGCACATATTTGATAAACATGTTTTTTTAGCCTCGAAACCTTTATTGGTTCTTGAAAGGGGGTATGGTCCTACTGCAGGTGTGGTTAATTATTTTTGTTGATTTTGACTTTCTTTGTGTATGTTTTTTCCTCTTTTTTTTGTATTTAGATTTTTCTTTGTATATGTTACCAAGTTTTTTGTGCTCGAATTCCCTACTTACTTTGATTTTGACCCATAATTTACAAGGTTACTTATGTTTTTAACCCATTCTGTTGTTTTTTACAGTTTTTGATTTCAAATTCTAAACTTATTTGATTTGATTTGATTTTGTAGTTTGTGGAGGTAGAAACTATCGTACTTTTATTGTGGTTTTAACTTAATATTTCTTTTCTATGGGATATGAATAGCAAAATTGATGGATTGAGAGGTAAAATGTCCGGAAGTGTCATCAAACTTACGATCAGATTCTACATTTTTCTGGTAGAATCACAATATTTTGCTATAGTACTAAATGTCATTAAACTTATGATCGTATTCTACATTTTTTTGGTGTGGAGGGACCAAACAAAGGCCTTAGGTCATAGAAAATGCTGCAGTTCGGGCCAGTCTCGTAAGCACATTGGCTAAGTTTGGTGTGATGGTTAATTTGTTAAGGGGAACTTGGCTTGCATTTTTTTTCTTATGTTAACACTAAAGGTGGATTATCTAGTTTTGGCTACTAACATGGTCCACGTGGACACAAATTTATATAATTTGCTGCAGGCCCCTAATATTTGTTGTTTTGAGGTGTTGCTTGTATGAGGTTCTTCTAAAGCCAGTTTTGGATTATCTTACACTGTTATTACTAGCTGTTTTTTTCCAAAGAATCTGATAAAATAATTTTGTAAAATACAAACTTTGAAATAATCTTACATTCTATTCCAGAGTTTTCTTCATTTGGAAATAATCTCATTAAATACAAACTTTTTACCTGTTTTTAGAGGTGCAGTTTTGATCATTTGAAAATGAACTGGTTGACTCGGGACTCGGTGTTATATTTCTAACATGATGGTTTTTATATGTGAAAGAGGTAATAACGTCTCATCTCATATAGTTTTTTTAAAAGTATAGTTTGACCCATTTACTTTTGGATCTATCAATTCTGGTTACATTTTTCAAACAGGTGCAAAGGGTATTTTTATTAGTATGCGAAGTCTTATAAATCATTTTTACACAGGTTGGGACATTATTGAGATAATATATGTGTTTTAATCATATTGACTCTTATTTATATAACAATGGAGATCCTGGACAAAGTATTTCGTGTCAACCCATCCTGAACTGTAAAAATTACTTCTTCTTTACCTGAATCTTGTTAGTTGACTTACTTGGCAGGTTGAGTAATGGGTCAAAATGGGCTAAAAAGGGTTGGGCCAACCTACAATCACTCTTTTATTTAATTAATTTCTAGGATTTCTCAAGTTATAAATGTGCAAGGTATGACTTAACTAAAATCTTATTACTTTAAAAATAGTCTATATCTTCTGTTAATTAAAGCATCTCAAGAGGTCTTTAAGAATTTGAGTACAATTTGTATGGCTTTTGATCTGTTCGACCCTTTTGATCCATATTTCAATACTCTTGAAGGTATCTTGTTCTGCCTTTATGATAGAGGTGGCCAAATGGGTGGGTTGGGGTGGGTTTTGTAATGGTTCAAAACGCTAGTGCGGGTCACAGTGGGTTGGGCCAACCTACAATCGCTCTTTTTATTCGTTTCTTCCATATTTATAGTTACTAAAGTGCAAATTATGACCTAATTTACTATAAAACACTCTAGATCTTCTGTTTGGCCCATTTTCTTTTTAGTTAAACCATTTATTTTAAACCATTTTCCCTGTTAGATGAGACATATATCGGTTGAAATTTCCACCTAACCATTTCATGACAGGGCTTAACTGTGTCTAAATACTCTTGGAGGAGATGTTTAGTCGTTGAAACTGATAAAGATGTAAGACATTTTATCTAGAACATAAAAAGATAGCTTATAATGAAATTGTTTCCATGTGCATTATATTGCATGAAACTTCTGTTCAATAAAATAGATTCTTTATGAAATAATACAATAATCATATTTTGACACTAACTATTTATAAATAAAGTTTTAGGCTAACCCAATCCGACCTGTTTTGACCCGTTACCCAAACTGCCCATTTTGCCTTTTCTACTTGCTTTTCGTCCGTCTTGTCCTAATTATAAGGTTCTTGTATGTGGTTCAAATATGCAATCGTCCTTGGCGTCTGTGGAGAAACACATGTATTTAACAAGCATGTTGTGTTCCAATACAACAATACAGAACTATAGATACCATACCGGAGCATTTACTGGAAATATAAAGCTTAATTTAGAAAAAAAATGCTTTTCAAATATGCAATCGTCCTTGGCGTCTGTGGATGTCTGTTTCTTAGGTCATCGTTGTTGTGGGGCATGGAAGAATTTGCTGAGGTGGCACGCAGCCATTAAAAGTCCTATCATATGATATATGTGGTGGAACGTTTGTGCCATTTGAGAAACCGAAGGGGTCCTATCTCAGTTGTTGGCATATACATGGAAAACTATCAAAGGTGCTGAATGATCTGGATTGTATGATTGAGAACCGGGATCTTTTTGAATCTGGATTGTAAAACGAAATTTGAGGAGCTCAATGCTTTGGCTTTATCGAACCTTCGACAAAAATCTAGAGTTCGATGGGCCTCTGAAGGGGACAAAAACACGGCTTTCTTTCACGGCTTTATCAACAATAGAACATGCAAAAGTTGTTTTCAATTTTTCAAAACTAAGTTCCAAGAACCATTACTCTCACTGACCGAGCCCCGGGCTTTGACGGGTTCAATTTCTCTTTCCTTAAACATTTTTGGGGCTGTTGTTCATCTTTTGTTGCTCTTATACCCAAGGTCTCAGATCCGACTTTTCTAAACGAGTTCCGTCCAATTAGCCTTCTTGGGTGTATTAGCAAGGTAATCTCCAAAGTCCTTGCTAATAGACTCAAACCGGTTATTGGGCCTCTTATTTCGGATACCCAATCCGCTTTCCTATCCAACCAAAACATTCTTGATGGGCCATAGGTTTTCAATGAAACTAATACTTGCTTAAAGCGGTCGAAAACAAAGGCGATGGTTTTTAAGAATCGATTTTGAAAAGGCCTTTTGACTCTCTCTATTGGGTGATTGATTCGGTTTTTCATCAAATGAACTTCCCAAGTAGTTGGCGAAAGAGGATACAAAGTATTTTGGTGTAGGCTAAGGCCTCCGTTTCGGTAAATGGCTCCCCTACTTTAGAGGGGTTCGCCAAGGGGATTCTCTTTCCCCTTAAATCTTTATCATAGCAATGGAAGTATTAACGTTATTTATAAACCGAGCTTGCTATATAGGGATTTTTCATGGACTTAAAACCCCTAACAACGACTTCATACCGACTCTGATGTAAAGTAATTATGGCCCTCCACTCAATAATAAACAACATATCCTTCATACCAGCTCATAAGGGGTGCATGCCTAATGAGATGGGGCAAACTTTTTACCCACCCAATCATATTGTGTCATGTCATTTCCCCTCTCTTTCTCCCCTCTTACCCAAAAACACAAGGGGTGGTTTCCCCCAAACCATTAAAAAAAAAACAAAACCAAACATGTGATTGGTTGAGAAGACATTGGCCCCACCACTTACCCCTCTCCCTCATCTTTGCCGCAAGCAGCAACTCTTCCCCGCAAATCCTTTTACCGTGCGGCATATATTTGATGGCGGTGGACTCCCCGTGTGTGACAACTGGCATTTTTCATGAAATTTCCGTACAGTGTGAACAATATTTTATATGTTATGGTTGTGTATTTTGAACATGTGATGTGTATGAATCCATGGATTACGTTTAAAAATCTCATAAAATATTCATGTTGTATGATGACTATTGTTATTGATTTCGACTCGAAATGGTTTAAATAGTGCGCAGAACGAAACTAGCACACTTAACTAGTAGGAGGATTTTGTACTGACAGGAGCTCAGTACTCAGACATCATGTTAGGACAAAAATTGAGTCAGAACCAAAATTTTATACTAGAACTCTATGTAGGAAAGTAAGGGTTATGAAACTGCCTTCCGAGTGACGAATGAACACTAAAAAGTACCTGAAACGCACTTTAAATGCAGAATTCAGCAAAAATCAGCAAATAAACATCAAAATACTATGCAGAAATAAGGTTTAGATGTCCAGAATAACTTGTAAAGTGTCGGGAATGAAAACTGTCATAAAGAGTATCTCATAACTCACAAAACTGCGCAATTTAGCACCTTAACGAACCGATAACTGGACGAATAACCGGACACTACCTGAAACACCAAAAATAACTAGAAGCATTATTTTAATGTCATAAGACTAGTTGTTATCAATAAACACCTTATTACACATCAAAATCCCTAAACACACTTAAACCCCTAACTAAACACTTAAATCCTAACCAAATTATATAACTAACATTGAAACCCAACTAGACCCCCCCCCCCTTGGTGTGGACGGTCAACATGAGGGCCCCACAAGCCCTCATGTTGTTCCCTAATATGAATTAAGATATGGTGGTCAATAGGATTGTATATTGGAAGATGAAATTGTAAATGTTATAAACTAACCTTATCCTCAACATTCTTATCATTCACTTCACAAGATTTCAAACACAAAATCCTCTATCTTCTCCCCCAAACCTACGGCCCAAGCATGTCACACCCCGATTTCCACGTGTCACCGGTGGGCCCGGTGGGGAGTATCGTGACGACATGGTTGGCAACGTAATAGTCAAACAACACAATATTTAATATGCACAGCGGAAGCAATTTAAAAGATATTACAACCAAATTTATTATTGTAATATCAAATGTCACAATATTCGGAAGTTTATCCACAGAAGGATCGAACATAAAAATGGAAACAATAGTTCAACAGACTTCAGGCATCTTAAGCTTGCGAGACTCTTTATTGATGCTATGGAGACAATCCAACCAATTACGTTTAGTACCTACATTTAGTCTTTTTGGGAAAATACGTCAGTTTACACTGGTAAATACAATCAACTGACTCATTTTGGAAAATGATTTAAAAATTGGTTTGGATGCACATGGCATAAATGTTTTATAATTTGATTAAACTGCACAGAGGCAAGATTAATCTTTTTATTAACTTGGGAGAATTATTTAATATTATAATCTTGCGAACGAATTACATGTTACTTATGCGTTCAGTAGCCCGGATCTAGTCCGGGTTAAAGATCAATAGACACACCACATCATAGAGTTATACAGGGACGGTGTACGCCTACACCCCGTGCTCAGGTCGTGGCCATCTCGTAAGATGATGCCAAGGATATCCGGGACATGGTTATTAACCCCCCAAAGGCTGTAAAGTAAACAAGACTGTTTAAACGAGCCGATCAAATTATTCAACTACCCACTAAGCGTGGAGATTTGATGCCCGATCAAGCGGTATGCTATATACCGTAACCCAAGCCCGTATAGGGAAAATAAGTTAAAAGTATTTACCTGATGCAAAGTATAAATCACAATAAGCAAAATGCACGTAGCTTTTACTGGTTCTCCTAATCTGGAACGAAGGTTTAATATAACCTATTAGAATACTAACGGGTCTTTTATTAAGCTTAAGCTTAGACCGGCTAGTTTCAAAGATACGGTTCGTACGCACGATTAAGCGAAGACCGGATAGAATGTGATTTACCCCCGACAAGTTCAGAGATTTGTTTAATATGGGTTTATTATTCACATTCTGGATTTTGAGATGAAACCGATAAGGTTTGACCCGTGTCGGTTAATTTATGTAAACTTGTTACATAAACCGAACCGAACGCGTAAAATGCGTAACGGGTATCCGCAAGATCCATATACAGGTTTCCTAAGTTAATATGCTTCAAATATGTTGTAACATCAGTAGGATGTCTTTCATTATGCTCCGAACTAATTTAAACACAAACTAGGCCCCGTAGGGGTAGTTTGGTCATTTTAAAGTTTGTAAAAGCGTTTAGATGTTTAACTGAGTTATAGGTCTGATGTAAACAGAAAACATACTCAATTTGATGAGTTATAACAGTAGGCTAAAGCATATATGTGAAATTTATCATTTTTAACCAAACTATGCCCCGTAGGGGTATTTTGGTAATTTCACATAAGCCGAAAAGCTCAAAAACGAATTCTGAGTTATTCAACCTTTTCTTACTGTTAAAATATCATAATTTGCCTCATATATCAGTAGGTATCAACCCGGGTATGTTCAATATGATTTTAAAACATACTATGCGTTAAAAACGCTAAATAAGGCGATTAAAGGCCATTTCCGGGTTTGATACTTAAATTTGATATTTTTATATTTCCAGAAGGCTTAAAATAAATTATTTATCATATGTGATCAGTAGCAAAAGGTTTGGAGTCGTTTCGATAAGTAAAACTCATTTTATGGTCCGTAAGGGCAAAACCGACAATTACCGAATTAAGCCTACGACTACTAGTTATGCTCAGCCTAAAATCAATTAAAAATATTTAAAAATCCCAAAATAATATATTACATCAGTGGGTATTAAGTTTGATACCAAAAAGTAGGCTTAACTAAGCTATATGCTAATTACGCCGTTTTATTAACATAAAGCATAAATTTTGCGATAATGAGCATAACTCTTAATCTATAAGTCAAACTGATGTCAAACTTGGCATACAAGTTTATATATCAGTATTTAAGGTTTCTACAGTTTTACATTTTCATAAATCACGTTTTAAGGTAATAAGGGCATAATGGTCAACATATGAGCAATTAACGGAAACGTGCATATTAATTGGATAACTGACGAACCAAGGTGTATAATCACAGAGGGTTTTTCTAACATGTAACCTAATCCAATTTAAGCTCTGAGGCATTTCTAAAACATGCCTAAACGGGTCAGAACTGAAAGTCAAAGTGAAAGTGAAAGTCAAACTATGTGACTTTCGGTTCCGAACCGGGTCTAAACAGGAAATAGTCGGGTGGAACATGTTTAGACATGTTCTTACACTTATTACTAAGTTATAACAATGATCCAACAGGTTGTATATGATCTATAATGTTAATTATGCATAAATGACATTTTAAGCTTCCTGTTGACTTTTCTTAAACTAGTTTGACCCGACTTTTGACCTGGTTAGAGTGGTGATCAGGGGAAACCCTTTTGAGGTTTTATTACCCACATAATTACCAAGCTATAACTACTTTTAATTCGACTAATCACTGGACCATTAGTGATTAATCGCTAAGTCAACCTTTAATTACGACGGTTGACTTTTAAGCTAAACTAAGCTAAAACTTAAACTAAGGAAGGATTAGAAAACTTACTGAAGTCCTAAGCTTGATTAGGAAGATCTTGTGTCTGCTCTTAAGCTCCCAAAAGCTCCAGAAATGCACAAGTGAAGTGTGAAGAATGTGTTGCAACTTAGTGGCCTTATATAGTGTTTAGATCACCACAAATTCTTGACACACAAGTCTACAAGTGACCACAACATCTTAACAAGTGTCCCTAGATGTTTAGGGGTTGTTTAGGGGCCAAGGGATATGAGGAAAATCGGATAAAAGGTCAAATTTCGCGTTTAACAGCAAACAGGCAATTCTGTTGGAGCTGGGCATTTGTTGCGCACCGTAACAATTATTTGTTGCGGTGCGTAACAAATCATCAGTAGCCAAAAATCTTGTTCCTTCATGCATTCGAAAGGGCAACCTCATAATTCGACTTTGGGACCTTGTTTTGTCAGTTTGGGACCTTTATTATGGGTTTTTAACAATTACATACCCTACCATTATGTTATGTTTGCTTGGATCCTTTTCGAAAGTGCCGAACAAGAAGGTTAACCATAGAAATTTTCATAGGAACCTATCATGCACTTTGAATTCGTTTATCGTCAATGAATTTCTGGATTTAGGATATATTAGATGTTTGAAAAATATAATTGGGTATTGGGATTTATAAATGAGGTCGTTCAGAGGTGAAATTTAACATGACGACACTTTTAAATCCTGCCAAAACATCTTTATTAAATCCGGGTTTACAACGCGTTTTGTCTTACATGACACGTGTCGTTATTTCATTGAACACGAATTTTCGAGGTGTTACATCCTCACCCCCTTAAAATAAATCTCGACCCGAGATTTACTGAAATAAGTAAGGGTACTTTTCTTTCATCGTGGATTCAACCTCCCACGTGAATTCGGGACCTCTACGGTCATCCCATTTGACCTTTACAAAAGATATATGCTTCCTTCGAAGCTTCCTTACCTGTCGATCTTCAATCGACAAAGGTTTTTCCACAAATTTTAAGCTCTCATCTATATGCACATCTGTATGTGGTATAACCAGTGATTCATCAGCGAAGCACTTCTTCAGATTGCAGATGTGGAACACATTGTGAATTCCACTGAGCTCTTCTGGTAAGTTTAACTTATAGGCAACTGACCCGACACGTTTGATAACCTCGAAAGGTCCTATGTATCTCGGGCTTAGCTTGCTTTTCTTACCAAACCGCATCACTCCCTTCCAGGGTGATACTTTAAGTAGGACTTTGTCACCTACTTCGAAGTTAAAATCCTTACGCTTTGGATCAGCGTAACTCTTCTGCCTATCCCGGGCAGCTTTGAGACGGTCACGAATCTGGACAATCTTGTCTGTTGTTTCGAACACGATCTCTGGTCTTGATAACTGGACATCTCCCACTTCCGCCCAACAAACTGGCGTTCTACACTTTCTACCGTACAATGCCTCAAAAAGGCGCAGCCTTGATGCTGGTGTGGTAGCTATTGTTGTAGGAGAATTCAATTAATGGTAGGTTCTTATCCCAACTACCACCCAAATCGATCGCACATGCACGTAGCATGTCTTCCAACGTTTGAATAGTACGCTCACTCTGACCGTCAGTCTGAGGATGATAAGCCGTACTAAAATTTAAACGTGTGCCCAAAGATTGTTGGAAGCTTTTCCAAAAGTGTGACGTGTATCTAGTATCTCTATCAGAGATAATAGCTACAAGTATGCCATGTAAGGCTACAATCTTATCCACGTATAACTGGGCTAACATGTCGGAGCTATAGGTCTCCTTGATGGGTAAGAAATGAGCTGACTTAGTCAGTCCATTAACTATAACCCATATTGTATCATTTCCTTTCCTTGTCTTGGGTAACTTGGTAATAAAATCCATAGTTACCATTTCCCACTTCCACGTAGGAAGTTCAGGCTGTTGTAGCAAACCTGATGGTTTCTGATGCTCGGCTTTGATTTGCGCACATGTCAAGCATTTAGCTACATAGGTGGCCACAGACTTCTTCAAGCCCATCCACCAATAGTTTGCCCTTAGATCCTGGGTAGCTGATGGCAATTCTTAATCGTTGCCTATTTAGGGTTGCGGCATGTATGCATAAGCAATATGAACCGTCTTTCTTATTTAACAACATCAAACCCTCAGAATATTGAGTCAGGCTATATGAGCCTATGTCTTAAAACCTACTTAATCAAGGTTTCGTTTATTCCATAATCAATATGGTGTTTTCACAATACTCCAGCCCACGGCGGGCTACAAATCTTAATTCAACCTGCCTTCCAGGAGGTAAGCAGGGACAACTTTTGAGAAGATAATTAAGATACAGGGAGGCTATAGAGATTTTCCATATCTCAAGCTCCAGTTCATCCATCATTGTTCGAGTCAAATAAGTGACACCTTTATGTTATAAGTCCACGAATTCCTTAATCGGGAACATTTACTTGGAAAAGAAAAAAAAATTCCATTTTTGGATATCTTCTTTGAATACTACTAGTCGACTTTAGTACAATATGATCATTGGGATATCTTAGGGTTCCATGTATTAAACCTCCATGCTGATCAGACATGGAAATAATCTATGGGACACACTAGGATACGCCAATCCTCATATGACACTTTAATCAAACATAGTTTGGCATTCGCAGGCGATAGAAAACAATGAGAAAAAAATAATTAAAATAACATATGTTGTCGTACTCTATGCAAAGAAAGAGTGCTCTTAGATTTTCGGAAGGATTCCTTGCCGATCTATAAGAATCGGTTACTATGGTTTCCTTGGTAGTTATACCTTGTGGATGATAATAAAAATTTTGCTAAGTTTATGGTTCATGAAGATTTATTATTGCCTGTGTTAAAAACAGGACACTTAGCAGAAATTATCATTGATAAATGATAAGGAAGTTTATTGTACAAGTGCTTATATTTAATCAATAATGGAAGTTTCACAAACTAGGCACCTAGCTCGGTTGGCTAGGCGCGCGAAAGGGTGCGGCCTAGACCCAGGTTCGATTCCGGGGACGACCAATTCCACCATTTTTTTTTGTTTAATATTAATTATTCGTACAGATACCTGGAATTATGAGGGTTGTTTCATAAGGGGTCTTGATAATTAATTGCTTCTTATCACCCACAATATGGGCTTGATTTTTCGAGGCAACCAATCGATTTTTCACTATATTGAGTCCTTATATTTAACGAAACTTAGGACATCGGAAAAAATGATTCCTAATGGATATAAAACATCCATCTAATAATGTTGAAGCAGTCTCTGAGGCATACAGGCTTCTTACTGATCTTTCGTTGCTTTTTATTAAGCCTGTACTTGCTCTCTTTCTCAGATTTCTGGGAGTTATTCTCCTTCTTTTGGTTCATCCTTCATATTCGAAGTGTGAACAAAACTCTTCTCATGAGCAATTGAACATGGTTTTGAATGAAATTCAGAGCGAGGAGCATTCGGCTCTTTGGATTATTTCATGATCTTTCCATGGTCCTTTCAACTGCTGCGTCAACCACAGTCTGAAGATTAACTCCATTAATATTGAGGTTTACGTTTGTAGTTTTATTAACTTTCGTCGCCTTAATAGCGTTGCGACTGTCGTCTACCTCATCCGAGTTTTCCATACTCGAAACTTGGTACCAACCACCAAGATTTAACCATTATTAGTCATCATCCTGATGACCTGACTTAGATTAGCCACGGCTTTCATAAACCGTATGGGCTATTCTGTTCCGAACATTCATAGTGAATATTATTTTTGAACGTATTTCCATTATATTTAGACTAGGTCACAACAGGACCATCAATGGCATCCAAAGTTTGGAGCGAGTCCACTACTTGCTTGACAAGGGACCATAATGTCACAACTGTCTTTGTCACAAGGACGATTATAAATAGCTCAAAGGCTAGCCTTACAAGACTTTTATTATATATATATATATATGGCATAGAAGCCTGTCTCGATGGACGTAGAAAGATATGGCATAAAGCCCAGTCATGAAGGACATAAATGATTATACGGCACGAAGGCCTTATCGCAGAGGACATTTAGATATGGCACAAACGGCCTTGTCATAAGGACATTTATTAATCCTGGCACAAAGGCATGTCACCAGGAATGTTAACATTTAATATGTTAGCTTGTCACGAATGACAAAAATATAGCACATAGGCTTGTCATGAATGACTTTAAAGCATAACTCGATGGTCTATCACCCAGAACCTTAATTTATTAGCCGCAATCTTATTAGATTAGGGCTTCAAGGTTTGAACGTGGTTCTTCACCTTTGGACAGGGAGTCATAGACTACAACCGTCCTCGTCTTGGGAGACGATTTATTTGGCAGAAAAGAAGCCAATCAACATCACTAATGGATGTTTATATATAACCATTGTATCTAATGATATTAGTCATGATCACGTCAATCATATTGACTATTAGGTTTGGGTATAAGCACACTATTTTGAACAGGGGATTATAAAGATCACCACTGTCTTTGTCTTACCGACACTAGATTAAATTATAGCCCGTAGGCATTTCATCACGAGGGATGTCAATATTATGAGCATCATACTGATGGTACTAGTCAAGATCGCAACGAGTATAGACTATGGGATTTGAGTATAGCTCACCCCCTTGGGCAAAGAATCACAAAAGATTACAATTGCCTCGTCTCAATTGGACAACATAATATAGCCCTTAGGCAAAACATCTCTAAGGATGTTGAAACTGTTTTAATCATCGTATTGATGATTTTTGTCATGCTCGCATTGATCATATCGACTATTAGGCTTGAGCATAGCTCACTAACTTGGACAGGGAATCGTAAGGATCACAATGTCTTTGTCACACATGGACAATATAATATGGCCCATAGGCGAAACATCACTAATGGATGTTTATAATAGGTTCATCCTATTAGAAGATATAAGTCATGATTGCATTAATCATATTGACTATTTTGGCTTGAGCATAGCTCACCACCTCAGACAAGGAATCATAAAGATAACAATGTCAATGTCTCAAATGGACAATATATTATAGTCCGTAGGCAAAACATCACTAAAGGATGTTAAATAATATTATCATCGTATTAAATGATATTAGTCATGATCGCATTGATCATATAGACTATTATGTTTGGACATAGTCCAATATTTTAGACAGGAGGTCAAAGACCATCACTGCCGTCGTCTTATCAGGCAACAAGTTTAGCCCGTAGGCACTTCATCACTAACGGATGTTCATAATATGATCATCTTATAGGATGATATAAGCCATGATTCCTAATT
This sequence comes from Helianthus tuberosus, assembly GCA_030545235.1. Lineage (NCBI taxonomy): Eukaryota > Viridiplantae > Streptophyta > Magnoliopsida > Asterales > Asteraceae > Helianthus > Helianthus tuberosus. Next base: position 38,354,951 of record CM060435.1, on the reverse strand, counting down.
CACTAGGTTAGATATGGGAATTGGAAGAATCCAATATAAGGATGACTGTTGTGATTTTCTCGAATCACATTTGTCGAGGGTGCTAACACGTTCTTAGATGTTAACAAGGATCTGAATCCCTTGAGTAGGTTTCACCATCTCGGCCGCGTAGGCTAGGTTTCACCTTTAAGATTTCCTGATAAAATGCATACTGACAGGGAAGGAAGGATGTTTATTTTATTCAGGACCTTTATCATAAATCCTAATTCATAAATTAATAATAATAGCACAAATGGCCTAGTCGCGTAGACAAGTCAAATCTATAAGCCATGATTTCAGAGAATCGCGGCATTAAGGTTTGAATCAAAGTTCATTACCTTTTCCTGACAGGGAGCTGTAGGCTGTCACTGTCTTCAGTCTCAGAGGACATTAACTATAGCCCGTAGGCACTTCCCTTAAAAGGGATGTTTATTACTGAATTGCCCCATAGGGAAATTCATTAACCATGGTAAACAGAGACCATATTTGGTTAATTTATTAATCATATATTTATTTAGGATTTCTATTATAATTTATCATAATTATAAAACATTAACAGTTTTATTAGTGGCACCTAATGGCCTGGTCACATGGACATTTCTAAATTATAAGCTTATGATTTCAGAGAAATCAAAGCATGAAAGTATATTGGCACAATAGGCCTAGTCACAAGGACAATTATAAATTATATGCTAGGATTTCAGAGAATCAAAGCATGAAAGTATATTGGCACAATAGGCCTAGTCACAAGGACAATTATAAATTATATGCTAGGATTTCAGAGAATCAAAGCATTTGAGGTTTGAACCTAGTTCATTACCTTTATCTGACAGGGAGTCATCGCTACCACTGTCTTTTGGCTCATATGGAAATGAGCAGGGCCCGTAGGCATTATGTTACCACGTATGGTTAAAATATGATCATCTTAATTGATGATGTAAACCCAGGATTCAGAGATCATTAAACTGGGTTTGGAATCTTCTAAAGAATCCTTATACATATAAGAATGACATGTGATTTTAACGAATCACTTCTGCTAGGAGTGTTAACATGTTTTAAGATGTTAACAGCGATTTGAATCTTTTAAACAGGTCTTACCATCTTGGCCCGGTCTTATATTTGACACGAGGCTAGGTTTCACACTTAAGATTCTTAATTTATGATTTGAATCTTTTTAACAGGTCTTACCATCTTGGCCCGGTCTTATAGTTGACCCGAAGGCTAGGTTTCACACTTAAGATTCTTAATTTATGATTTGAATCTTTTTAACAGGTCTTACCATCTTGGCCCGGTCTTATAGTTGACCCGAAGGCTAGGTTTCACACTTAAGATTCTTAATTTATGATTTGAATCTTTTTAACAGGTCTTACCATCTTGGCCCGGTCTTATAGTTGACCCGAAGGCTAGGTTTCACACTTAAGATTCTTAATTTATAATTAACGCAGAACAATTTTAAATTGAGGTGTTAATATGGATCTGAATCTAATTATGGAACTACCGTCTTGGCCGGTCTTAATATGACCCAAAGCTAGGTCTTGTCCTTTTTAGATTTTGCCATTTTATTATAATGGTAGATCTTGCAAAAGGAAATGTTATTTTCCATTTATCTAATATTCTTGTTTAGAATGAAAGTTTAAACTTAATCATTCCACTATATAAAAATAAAAGTATAAAGTTGCCCTAAGTGGGACTTGAAAGGAATAATGTTGTCCTCGAAGGGACTAAAAAGATAAATATGTCCTTATAAGGACTATTGAGGAAACGATTTTCAGCAAAGGAGTTTCTTCTTTATTCAATTCCTGAATGCTTTCTCCTTGGTTGCACGTCTCATCTTGGTCGCTATACGAAGCTCAACATTTCAAGGCTCCAGGTCTGGAGAATCCCTAGTTCAGCTTCCTCGCTTGGCGACGTATCCAATAATAATAATAAAAATTGGAAGCAAAAATTTCCATATTAGGATTAAGATTATTCCTATGTTAAGTCTAGACTCAAAAATTTAGATTGTGCAATTGTGTAACTGAGATTAAACACAAAAGGCTAGTGTTTAATTCGCTCAGTGTTGGCTCTGATACCAACCTGTCACACCCCGATTTCCACGTGTCACCGGTGGGCCCGGTGGGGAGTATCGTGACGACATGGTTGGCAACGTAATAGTCAAACAACACAATATTTAATATGCACAGCGGAAGCAATTTAAAAGATATTACAACCAAATTTATTATTGTAATATCAAATGTCACAATATTCGGAAGTTTATCCACAGAAGGATCGAACATAAAAATGGAAACAATAGTTCAACAGACTTCAGGCATCTTAAGCTTGCGAGACTCTTTATTGATGCTATGGAGACAATCCAGCCAATTACGTTTAGTACCTGCATTTAGTCTTTTTGGGAAAATACGTCAGTTTACACTGGTAAATACAATCAACTGACTCATTTTGGAAAATGATTTAAAAATTGGTTTGGATGCACATGGCATAAATGTTTTATAATTTGATTAAACTGCACAGAGGCAAGATTAATCTTTTTATTAACTTGGGAGAATTATTTAATATTATAATCTTGTGAACGAATTACATGTTACTTATGCGTTCAGTAGCCCGGATCTAGTCCGGGTTAAAGATCAATAGACACACCACATCATAGAGTTATACAGGGACGGTGTACGCCTACACCCCGTGCTCAGGTCGTGGCCATCTCGTAAGATGATGCCAAGGATATCCGGGACATGGTTATTAACCCCCCAAAGGCTGTAAAGTAAACAAGACTGTTTAAACGAGCCGATCAAATTATTCAACTACCCACTAAGCGTGGAGATTTGATGCCCGATCAAGCGGTATGCTATATACCGTAACCCAAGCCCGTATAGGGAAAATAAGTTAAAAGTATTTACCTGATGCAAAGTATAAATCACAATAAGCAAAATGCACGTAGCTTTTACTGGTTCTCCTAATCTGGAACAAAGGTTTAATATAACCTATTAGAAATACTAACGGGTCTTTTATTAAGCTTAACCTTAGACCGGCTAGTTTCAAAGATACGGTTCGTACGCACGATTAAGCGAAGACCGGATAGAATGTGATTTAGCCCCGACAAGTTCAGAGACTTGTTTAATATGGGTTTATTATTCACATTCTGGATTTTGAGATGAAACCGATAAGGTTTGACCCGTGTCGGTTAATTTATGTAAACTTGTTACATAAACCGAACCGAACGCGTAAAATGCGTAACGGGTATCCGCAAGAGCCATATACAGGTTTCCTAAGTTAATATGCTTCAAATATGTTGTAACATCAGTAGGATGTCTTTCATTATGCTCCGAACTAATTTAAACACAAACTAGGCCCCGTAGGGGTAGTTTGGTCATTTTAAAGTTTGTAAAAGCGTTTAGATGTTTAACTGAGTTATAGGTCTGATGTAAACAGAAAACATACTCAATTTGATGAGTTATAACAGTAGGCTAAAGCATATATGTGAAATTTATCATTTTTAACCAAACTATGCCCCGTATGGGTATTTTGATAATTTCACATAAGCCGAAAAGCTCAAAAACGAAGTCTGAGGTATTCAACCTTTTCTTACTGTTAAAATATCATAATTTGCCTCATATATCAGTAGGTATCAACCCGGGTATGTTCAATATGATTTTAAAACATACTATGCGTTAAAAACGCTAAATAAGGCGATTAAAGGCCATTTCCGGGTTTGATACTTAAATCTGATATTTTTATATTTCCAGAAGGCTTAAAATAAATTATTTATCATATGTGATCAGTAGCAAAAGGTTTGGAGTCGTTTCGATAAGTAAAACTCATTTTATGGCCCGTTAGGGCAAAACCGACAATTACCGGATTAAGCCTACGACTACTAGTTATGCTCAGCCTAAAATCAATTAAAAATCTTTAAAAATCCCAAAATAATATATTACATCAGTGGGTATTAAGTTTGATACCAAAAAGTAGGCTTAACTAGGCTATATGCTAATTACGCCGTTTTATTAACATAAAGCATAAATTTTGCGATAATGAGCATAACTCTTAATCTATAAGTCAAACTGATGTCAAACTTGGCATACAAGTTTATATATCAGTATTTAAGGTTTCTACACTTTTACATTTTCATAAATCACGTTTTAAGGTAATAAGGGCATAATGGTCAACATATGAGCAATTAACGGAAACGTGCATATTAATTGGATAACTGACGAACCAAGGTGTATAATCACAGAGGGTTGTTCTAACATGTAACCTAACCCAATTTAAGCTCTGAGGCATTTCTAAAACATGCCTAAAGGGGTCAGAACTGAAAGTCAAAGTGAAAGTCAAACTATGTGACTTTCGGTTCCGAACCGGGTCTAAACAGGAAATAGTCGGGTGGAACATGTTTAGACATGTTCTTACACTTATTACTAAGTTATAACAATGATCCAACAGGTTGTATATGATCTATAATGTGAATTATGCATAAATGACATTTTAAGCTTCCTGTTGACTTTTCTTAAACTAGTTTGACCCGACTTTTGACCTGGTTAGAGTGGTGATCACGGAAAACCCTTTTGAGGTTTTATTACCCACATAATTACCAAGCTATAACTACTTTTAATTCGACTAATCACTGGACCATTAGTGATTAATCGCTAAGTCAACCTTTAATTACGACGGTTGACTTTTAAGCTAAACTAAGCTAAAACTTAAACTAAGGAAGGATTAGAAAACTTACTGAAGTCCTAAGCTTGATTAGGAAGATCTTGTGTCTGCTCTTAAGCTCCCAAAAGCTCCAGAAATGCACAAGTGAAGTGTGAAGAATGTGTTGCAACTTAGTGGCCTTATATAGTGTTTAGATCACCACAAATTCTTGACACACAAGTCTACAAGTGACCACAACATCTTAACAAGTGTCCCTAGATGTTTAGGGGCTGTTTAGGGGCCAAGGGATATGAGAAAAATCGGATAAAAGGTCAATTTTTGCGTTTAACAGCAAACAGGCAATTCTGTTGGAGCTGGGCATTTGTTGCGCACCGTAACAATTATTTGTTGCGGTGCGTAACTGTGACAACTCGAAATTTAGAACCTTTCGTTGTATGCTTGAACGTTTAGTGACTAACTAATTTGATGATTTAATGAATACATGTGAACTTATATGATTATGTGTTATGTTATGTGTATGCTTATGTGTATGTATGCGGGTATGTATATGAACCGAGTGAACCGTAACATATGGGCCGGTTGGTCACACACACACACCCTTAGCCCATTCGAAGACCCATTAGGGTGCACCCATGTGGAACAACTATATAACCTTAGTGACCATCCATATTTACCATTTTGGACAACACACTCACTCACACACACACTCTCCACTCTCCCTAATAAGCTATCATACTATGATTCCGGATTTGATTACATGATGAGTTAATAATATCTTATGTCTAAAAGTGATTTAAACCATGTTGTGGATGTTCATGAAATCGGCCCTCACATGTATGTTAGATAATGCTCATTTAAACCGGATTTGTATACTCTTGTGTTAAGAACCGAAAGCTTACCATTAGAGTGATTTATTGTGTTGATAGCATGAATGTTGATAGGTAGTGCATGATTTCATTTGATGATATACTTGAATATTGGATGAACATGATGAACATATGAAGAACAACTTGAATGTGATATGAACATACTTGAATATTTGAAATCTGTTGTGTTTGATCCATTTTTGGCTAAGGTTAGACAAACAAACATGTTTAAGTGGATAGTACAAACCATTTCATGAAATCAGAATGTTATTGGATAGTACACTGTGCAGAATCAGCTCCTGTCCAACCGAAACATCCAGTTGCAACTCGAGACCATCACACGATGAGTCGAAACCCCCGGTTGCGACATCGGTTGCGAGTCGCAAACACCTGGTTGCGACTCGAAACCACACTCGATCAGGCACAAATCTTATGACTCGAAATCTCGGTTGCGAGTCCAGTTGCGACTCGTAACCAAAACAACACGAACCGAAACCATGATTGCGACTCAGGTTGCGAGTCGCAAACGCCTAGTTGCGACTCGAGACTATACACAGATACACGCTGTTTGGGCTTGCACCTCATTTCGGGCTTAATTGTTTGGGCCGGACTCTTGGGCCTGATGCACAGATTTTATGTGTTGATGATTGAATATGGATATTGTTGAACTGCCATGATCAAACGTGTATGCCATGAACGATACTTGAATGCATTATGCTGGAAACATACGTGCACTACTTGAATACGAACCTGATTGTATGATACAACTATGATAGGACGTGAGTAGCCACAACATTGCTTGTTTGACTTTTCTGTGTTTCTACCGAGCAAACCAAGGTGAGTTCACACCCTCTACAAAGCATGGGATTCCCAGGGGTCGGGAATTGGGGTTAAGGAACATGGGTTCCTCGTCCTCCTTGGGTAGGACAGCAAAGGTTCAGGAATGTAATTCCTCGTCCTCACGGACAGATAACTCGTACTAGACCAAAACTCTATCACGAAGTCCCTCCTTTTTATATCGACTTAATCGCCGGGCCAATGGCGAGCGGGTCATTAGTTAGATAGCGCTATTTAGGTCTGACAAACCTCACACCGTGCCGCAGAGGACGGGCGTGAACTAATGGATCTGGGGCACGTCAATGATGATAGACATTGACAGTTTCAGGGCACATAAACATGACTACAGTCAGCAGTCGATATGGTAACGAGTCTAGTGTATACATGGGGTAGCCCCCACGGCCGAAATGCCAGATAACTAACATGGGGTAGCCCCCACGGCTGGATTGCCAGAGTAACCGGGAACATACAAGTCACGTTTTTAACTATGGGGTAACCCCCACGGCAGGATGCCAGCTAAAGGAAACTGTTTTCGAAACAACTTAAAACGAACACCCAACCGTGAACTCACTCAACTTGTTGTTGACTCGTTACTACATGCTTTGCAGGTCCTTAGGTTTCTTAGCTGGAGCTTGCATGGAGGAGGATCGTTGTGGGACATGGACGGCTGTGTGCCATGTTAAACTTTGAAACAATTAAACTTATGTTTTGATTTAAGACTTATGCTTCCGCTTGCAACTTAACTATGTTTTGTTTGAACACCAATTGTATTGGGTGGATTTTTATAACTACTTATATGCTTGTTCAATATGATTGGTGGCTGGATCCTGGTCAGTCACGCCTCCAAGCGGTAGTACTCCGCAGGTGGATTTTGGGGGTGTGACAGATTGGTATCAGAGCCATTGGTTATAGAGAACTTGGTTTTAATAAAGGGGAAAAACGTTTTTGTTAAAACCAGACTATAACCTGTATAGTGCTCAACGGTCCACAACGATGCTTCACTCCACATGCAAGGCTCGACATTCTAGGTGATATGATCTGTGTATATATTGCCTACTTGTTAGTTACATAGTACATTGCTTATGGTATGCTTGGTTAGTATAACTACTGTGCTCGAACACGTGCGTGCTTACTCCATCCTATCATTGTACTTTCGCGAACCCCTCTCACTTACGTTCTTCTTGATATGAAGATCATGTCTGGACGCGTTAACATGACACAAGCCCAGTTGACGGCTCTGATTAACGAACGAGTTGCCGCAGCACTTGCAGCTGCACACGCAGGAGGTATATCCTGCAGTCCGAACTCATTCTAGGATCTTTAGAATCCTACTCTCGTGAACCAACTTTTGTGTTAAACTCTGTCTTTTCTTTCACCTACGATAGGTCAGCACGTTCAGCCACCCGTGTGCACTTTTAAGACTTTCATGGACTGCCGACCGACTACTTTTAGCGGCACTGAAGGAGCGGTAGGTCTCCTACACTGGTTTGAGAAGCTAGAATCTGTGTTTGAAATGTGCGAATGCCCTGAGGCGCGCAGGGTGAAGTATGCTACTGGTACTCTCGAGGGTTTAGCCCTCACATGGTGGAACGCTCAGGTTCAGATGCTAGGGTTGGTTGCTGCCAACGCCACCCCATGGGAAACTTTTAAGGAAATGATCAAGGAAGAGTACTGCAGTCGTGATGAAATTCACAAACTGGAAGTGGAGTTCTTCAACCTCAAGATGACGGGGTCCGAAATTGAAGCTTATGTGAAAAGGTCGAACGAACTGGCAATTCTGTGCCCTACTATGGTGGATCCTCCCATCAAACGCATCGAACTGTTTCTTCAGGGCCTAGTGCCAGAAATCCAAAGTCATGTGACTTCAGCGAACCTCGCCACCTACCAGCAAACCGTTCAGTTGGCTCACCGTCTCACGGATCAGGCGGTGGAGCAGAACAAGTTACCAAAACGCATAGGTGCTGCAACTACTTTTGGTGCCTCTAATGACAACAAACGGAAATGGGATGGAACTTCAAGTAAGGGTTCGACTTCTGTTCAGTCCCAGTCTCAGCAGAGGAAGACTGATGACTACAAGAGCCCCAGTCAGCAATCGTCTGGTGGTCAAAGTCATGGTGGGTACAAAGGAAATCACCCCAAATGCAATCGCTGCAGCCTGCACCACAGCGGGCCATGCACCAGGGGCAACTGTCATCGGTGCAACAAGCCTGGTCACGCTGCAAAGGATTGCAGGAGCTTATACCCCGCTAATCAGAATCGTCAGCAAGCTCAACAGAACCAGCGCCAGCAGCAGCAGCAAGGTGATAACAAAGGGTGCTTTCAGTGTGGAGCTGAAGGCCACTTCAAGAGAGACTGTCCCCAACTGAACAGGAACCAGAACAACAACAACAACAATAACAACAATCAGGGGAATGGTAACAATGGGAACAACAACAACAACAATGGCGCCAGGGGGCGGATGTTTGTGATTGGCCAAGGCGAAGCAAGGAATGACCCCAATGTTGTGGCGGGTAAGTTCCTTCTCGACGACTTTTATGTTTCAGTTTTATTTGATTCGGGTGCCGATACTAGCTACATGTCACTAGAAGTTAGTCGAATGCTTAAGCGTAATCCAACACCTTTGAACAACAAGCACACCGTAGAGCTAGCAAATGGTAAGAGTTTAGAAGCCACGCACATAGTCAAGGGTTGTAGACTTATTCTCGCTGACCAGACCTTCTCTATCGACCTCATTCCTATTGTCTTGGGTAGTTTCGACGTTGTCATTGGGATGGATTGGTTATCCCAACACCGAGCAGAGATTCTTTGCAACGAGAAGGTTGTCCGTATTCCAGGTCCCGATGGTGAACCTCTCATGATTCATGGCGACAAGAGGAGTGCTGTTGAGAACGTCATTTCTCTCCTTAAGGCCCAAAAGTGCTTGCGAAAGGGCCACACTGCCATTTTGGCTCTCGTTACTGACACCTCAGCAAAGGAGAAGAAAATAGAAGATTTTCCAGTTGTACGCGATTATCCAGAGGTATTTCCTGAGGAATTACCTGGTCTGCCGCCTCATCGCCAAGTCGAGTTTCAGATCGAACTAGCTCCTGGAGCTGCGCCTATAGCCCGTGCACCTTATCGTTTAGCCCCATCAGAGTTGAAAGAGCTCTCCACGCAACTACAAGAACTCTTGGATAAGGGTTTTATTCGTCCTAGCTCATCGCCCTGGGGAGCTCCAGTATTATTTGTAAAGAAAAAGGATGGTACTTTCAGAATGTGCATCGACTACCGGGAACTCAACAAGGTGACGGTGAAGAACCGTTATCCTCTACCGCGTATCGACGACTTGTTCGACCAGTTGCAAGGGTCGAGCTACTATTCGAAGATTGATTTGAGATCGGGTTATCACCAGCTGAGAGTCCGGGAAGAGGACGTCTCCAAAACAGCTTTCAGAACTCGATACGGGCACTATGAGTTTTTGGTCATGCCTTTTGGGATGACAAACGCACCTGCGGTTTTCATGGACTTGATGAACCGAGTGTGCAAGCCTTACCTGGACAAGTTCGTTATAGTCTTCATCGACGACATCCTGATCTATTCCAAGAGTCGGGAGGAACACGAGCAGCATCTGCAACTTATTCTGGAACTCCTTCGAACAGAACAACTTTATGCAAAGTTCTCGAAATGCGACTTCTGGCTTCGAGAAGTCCATTTCCTAGGCCACGTGGTAAACAAGGATGGGATTCACGTTGATCCATCCAAGATAGACTCGATTAAGTACTGGCCTGCACCTCGTACACCAAAGGAGATTCGCCAATTCTTGGGTTTGGCGGGATACTACCGGAGATTCATAAAGGATTTTTCTAAGATCGCACAGCCTCTCACCTCACTAACGCAGAAGGGCGTTGTTTATCGCTGGGGAAACGCACAGGAGTTGGCATTTCAGCACCTAAAGGATAGACTTTGTAGCGCACCTATCCTTTCCTTGCCGGAAGGCACAGACGACTTTGTGGTTTACTGCGACGCATCAATTCAGGGTCTTGGTTGTGTGTTGATGCAACGAGATAAAGTTATAGCCTACGCCTCACGCCAACTCAAGGTTCATGAAAAGAACTACACTACGCACGACCTAGAGCTGGGAGCTGTTGTTTTTGCACTTAAGTTATGGCGGCATTACCTGTATGGTACCAAGTGCGCCATCTACACCGACCACAGGAGCCTCGAGCATATCTTCAAACAGAAGGAACTGAATATGCGACAGCGACGATGGGTCGAGCTGCTGAATGACTACGAATGCTCAATCAGGTATCACCCGGGCAAGGCCAATGTGGTGGCTGACGCCCTCAGTCGGAAGGACACAGCGCCTAAGCGCGTACGAGCTCTACAACTCACGATCCATTCTAGTCTCCCTTCCCAGATACGAGCTGCTCAGATAGAAGCACTGAAACCAGAAAATGTCAGGGCTGAAGCCCTACGCGGATCAAGACAACGCTTAGAACAGAAGGAAGACGGTGCTTACTACGTGACGGGACGCGTTTGGGTCCCACACTATGGCAACCTACGAGAACTTGTGATGGATGAAGCACACAAGTCTCGCTACTCGGTACATCCCGGATCGGATAAAATGTACCACGACATCAAGACTACGTACTGGTGGCCTAGCATGAAGGCCCACATAGCAACTTATGTCAGCAAGTGTTTGACTTGTGCGAGAGTCAAGTCGGAATACCAGAAACCATCAGGCCTACTCCAACAACCAGAAATACCTCAATGGAAATGGGAGCAAATTTCCATGGATTTTGTCACTGGCCTACCTAGATCCCAGCGCGGGAACGATACCATTTGGGTGATCGTGGATCGACTCACAAAATCTGCACACTTCTTGGCTATCAAGGAGACGGATAAGTTCTCCACTCTTGCAGAAATATACCTCAAGGAAGTTGTTTCGAGGCACGGGGTGCCCACCTCCATTATCTCGGATCGAGATGCACGATTTACTTCAGAGCTGTGGCAAGCAATGCACAAATCCTTCGGCTCACGACTAGACATGAGCACAGCGTATCACCCTCAGACGGACGGGCAGTCCGAGCGCACTATTCAAACCTTAGAAGACATGCTTCGTGCATGTGTAATCGACTTTGGCAACCGCTGGGAAAAGCATCTGCCACTTGTGGAATTCTCGTACAATAACAGCTACCACACCAGCATTAAAGCTGCTCCGTTTGAGGCATTGTACGGACGTAAATGCCGGTCTCCTCTTTGCTGGGCAGAGGTGGGAGAGAGTCAGATCACTGGTCCAGAATATGTGGTAGATACAACCGAGCAGATCGCTCAGATACGAAAACGCATGACGGCAGCTCGCGAACGTCAGAAAGTTTACGCCGACATGGGCAGGAAACCGCTTGAGCTCCAGGTTGGGGAGCGGGTACTACTCAAAGTTTCACCCTGGAAGGGTGTGGTTCGTTTTGGTAAACGCGGCAAACTAAACCCACGATACGTTGGACCTTTCGAAGTCATTGAGAAAATAGGCAGGGTGGCCTACAGACTAAACTTACCAGCAGAACTCGGTGCAGTTCACAACGTTTTTCACGTGTCAAATCTGAAGAAGTGTCCGTCAGATGAGACCCACGTAGTTCCTTTGAAGGAACTCACTATCGACGAACAGTTACGATTCATCGAGGAACCAGTCGAGATCACGGACCGGGATGTTAAGGTCCTCAAGAGCACCAGAATACCTCTCGTTCGAGTTCGTTGGAACTCACGTCGCGGCCCAGAGTTCACCTGGGAGCGCGAAGATCAGATGAAACAAAAGTATCCCCAGCTGTTCGCAAACAGTACACCCACTACTGAGGCCGAAGCTACGGAATTTTGGGACGAAATTCCAGATCAACGGGGGGTGGATGTGACACCCCAGGAAAACCGGGAAAACCATACAACTTAACTAGCTTCCTCAGTGAGTGCCTACCAAATTTCGGGACGAAATTTCTTTCAACTTGGGGATGATGTGACGACTCGAAATTTAGAACCTTTCGTTGTATGCTTGAACGTTTAGTGACTAACTAATTTGATGATTTAATGAATACATGTGAACTTATATGATTATGTGTTATGTTATGTGTATGCTTATGTGTATGTATGCGGGTATGTATATGAACCGAGTGAACCGTAACATATGGGCCGGTTGGTCACACACACACACCCTTAGCCCATTCGAAGACCCATTAGGGTGCACCCATGTGGAACAACTATATAACATTAGTGACCATCCATATTTACCATTTTGGACAACACACTCACTCACACACACACTCTCCACTCTCCCTCACCAAAACCCGAAACCACAACATCACCTCTCCTCCCTCGCTCTCGGATTCAAACCGGAGACATTAAGGGCTCTCGGATCGACACACACACACCCGTTTGGAAGCTTCATACTCACCTTTGAAACCCATCAACCGGTTAGTGTTCATGATGCTTGTCGGCTAGTGATTCTTATTATATATTTCGGTTGTTGTTAATGATGATGAATCTTGTGTGACTTGATAATATGTTGGTTTGTTAAGTTTATGCATGATGATGTTAATAAGCTATCATACTATGATTCCGGATTTGATTACATGATGAGTTAATAATATCTTATGTCTAAAAGTGATTTAAACCATGTTGTGGATGTTCATGAAATCAGCCCTCACATGTATGTTAGATAATGCTCATTTAAACCGGATTTGTATACTCTTGTGTTAAGAACCGAAAGCTTACCATTAGAGTGATTTATTGTGTTGATAGCATGAATGTTGATAGGTAGTGCATGATTTCATTTGATGATATACTTGAATATTGGATGAACACGATGAACATATGAAGAACAACTTGAATGTGATATGAACATACTTGAATATTTGAAATCTGTTGTGTTTGATCCATTTTTGGCTAAGGTTAGACAAACAAACATGTTTAAGTGGATAGTACAAACCATTTCATGAAATCAGAATGTTATTGGATAGTACACTGTGCAGAATCAGCTCCTGTCCAACCGAAACATCCAGTTGCGACTCGAGACCATCACACGATGAGTCGAAACCCCCGGTTGCGACATCGGTTGCGAGTCGCAAACACCTGGTTGCGACTCGAAACCACACTCGATCAGTCACAAATCTTATGACTCGAAATCTCGGTTGCGAGTCCAGTTGCGACTCGTAACCAAAACAACACGAACCGAAACCATGATTGCGACTCAGGTTGCGAGTCGCAAACGCCTAGTTGCGACTCGAGACTATACACAGATACACGCTGTTTGGGCTTGCACCTCATTTCGGGCTTAATTGTTTGGGCCGGACTCTTGGGCCTGATGCACAGATTTTATGTGTTGATGATTGAATATGGATATTGTTGAACTGCCATGATCAAACGTGTATGCCATGAACGATACTTGAATGCATTATGCTGGAAACATACGTGCACTACTTGAATACGAACCTGATTGTATGATACAACTATGATAGGACGTGAGTAGCCACAACATTGCTTGTTTGACTTTTCTGTGTTTCTACCGAGCAAACCAAGGTGAGTTCACACCCTCTACAAAGCATGGGATTCCCAGGGGTCGGGAATTGGGGTTAAGGAACATGGGTTCCTCGTCCTCCTTGGGTAGGACAGCAAAGGTTCAGGAATGTAATTCCTCGTCCTCACGGACAGATAACTCGTACTAGACCAAAACTCTATCACGAAGTCCCTCCTTTTTATATCGACTTAATCGCCGGGCCAATGGCGAGCGGGTCATTAGTTAGATAGCGCTATTTAGGTCTGACAAACCTCACACCGTGCCGCAGAGGACGGGCGTGAACTAATGGATCTGGGGCACGTCAATGATGATAGACATTGACAGTTTCAGGGCACATAAACATGACTACAGTCAGCAGTCGATATGGTAACGAGTCTAGTGTATACATGGGGTAGCCCCCACGGCCGAAATGCCAGATAACTAACATGGGGTAGCCCCCACGGCTGGATTGCCAGAGTAACCGGGAACATACAAGTCACGTTTTTAACTATGGGGTAACCCCCACGGCAGGATGCCAGCTAAAGGAAACTGTTTTCGAAACAACTTAAAACGAACACCCAACCGTGAACTCACTCAACTTGTTGTTGACTCGTTACTACATGCTTTGCAGGTCCTTAGGTTTCTTAGCTGGAGCTTGCATGGAGGAGGATCGTTGTGGGACATGGACGGCTGTGTGCCATGTTAAACTTTGAAACAATTAAACTTATGTTTTGATTTAAGACTTATGCTTCCGCTTGCAACTTAACTATGTTTTGTTTGAACACCAATTGTATTGGGTGGATTTTTATAACTACTTATATGCTTGTTCAATATGATTGGTGGCTGGATCCTGGTCAGTCACGCCTCCAAGCGGTAGTACTCCGCAGGTGGATTTTGGGGGTGTGACAGTAACAAATCATCAGTAGCCAAAAATCTTGTTCCTTCATGCATTCGAAAGGGCAACCTCATAATTTGACTTTGGGACCTTGTTTTGTCAGTTTGGGACCTTTATTATGGGTTTTTAACAATTACATACCCTACCATTATGTTATGTTTGCTTGGATCCTTTTCGAAAGTGCCGAACAAGAAGGTTAACCATAGAAATTTTCATAGGAACCTATCATGCACTTTGAATTCGTTTATCGTCAATGAATTTCTGGATTTAGGATATATTAGATGTTTGAAAAATATAATTGGGTATTGGGATTTATAAATGAGGTCGTTCAGAGGTGAAATTTAACATGACGACACTTTTAAATCCTGCCAAAACATCTTTATTAAATCCGAGTTTACAACGTGTTTTGTCTTACATGACACGTGTCGTTATTTCATTGAACACGAATTTTCGAGGTGTTACAAAGCACCCCCACTCCCATCTTCATTTTCCTTCATCTTCCAAGTTAATCCAAGCATACTCTAAGGTGAATCAAGCATAACTAGGAAGGTTGCAAGCAAGAGGAGTTGAAGGAACACTGACGTGTGCTGAACAGACTATAAAAATTAACTATATTAGACTCTCTAAGCTAGACACTACAAAGCTTTAATTCTAGACTCGACCTAAAACCACACAATCGGCAAGTGTACCAATCAATGTAGTATAACCCTAGGAAGTCCGGATATCGAACCACGAGACTCTATGTATCACGTAAACTAGACTCTAACAGACACTGACAGACGCGGCTTAAACTTGTTTAATTGTTTTAGGGGGGGGTACGGAAACTCTAGGAAATCTATTTAAACTAACTTATTAACTAAGAACTAGACTAAATACGAAAGAAAACAAAAATGATTCTTATATGAGATATAAGACCACCTAGACTAGAATCCTGGATTGATTTTAAGAGATTACCGATTAAGTTAACTGCATGATTTATGGAACCGGGATCTTAAAGTACTAAACCTATTAAATACCAACTAAGCCCCTCAACCCTTCTCGAGGTGAAACTTATGGTGTTACCTAGGCCGTTAATCCTACCGGTTATTAGACGCCTTTCCAGTTGTCTAATTATTGTGTAAGTACCCTAATGTTGACCTACTCTTTTCCAATCATAGATCTAGGGTAGTTTGGATTATTAAACTTGACTTGATAGACTAATAAACCGACGGGGAAACCAATTCACGACCTTTTCCAAGGACTATCTAAAGCAATTCGTCGGGTAAGACCTATCAATAGCCCCTCACTTTCTAGGTATTAGGACTAGCGGAACACTAAAACCTAGCAAATTACTAACAATTACTTCTAGGGGTTACCGGCCGATTCTCCCTAAAGAGTTAAGATTTCTTACGTGTTCTTTAGACACTCACCGAAATCCTAAATCCTAGTATGACTCTATGTTGTGATAAAGACCGTCACTAAGAATCATACGAAGCAAATGACAATAATAAACCAAATTAAAGTACGCATGTGCATCAAATCAATAAAACAAACTCTTTACTAAACACAATCATTCCATAATATTCATGCAAATAATGAAAACGGTAAAAACTTTATTCAATCCATTCAACTAAGTCTAGGTGGCTTAAATGTTTAGCCAAGCATGTTCATAAACGAAAACAAATCAAAGATGTTCAAACTAGAATTCATGATAACAAGTTTCAAGAAAGAAATCGATAAAACAAGGGAATGGAAAACCCGAGAAGATCTTCGATTCTTCGTCTTGGACTCGTACCACTGATTTGTAAGCTTCAAAACCTTCAAAAATCGCCCAAGAATGCTCCAAGATCGCCTAACAATGTCTCCAATTCGTAATTAGGGTTTTTTCCAAGTTTAAGATCAATATATATGACTTTCCATAACAACCCATTATCAAATTCGTAAAAATCTACCAGTTATGTCCTCTGGCGGGGCGCAAGAAAAACAGGGACTGGGTGGCGGGGTGCCACCTTGTTCCAAACTTCGTTTACTACTTTAAGTCTCTCGCCGGGTGCCGGAAACTTGTCACAGGGTGCCAAAGACTGATTTTCCAGCTTTTAACTTCGTTTCAGCTCCCCGATCTTTCCAACGCGTTCCAAGACTTGACGTATCAATATTTTGGCTCGTTTTACTCGGTTTCTAGCAAATTTAAGCATCAAGACCTGCAAAACACGATTTGATCAATAGTATGCACATTCTAACGAAAACTAAACTAAATATAATGGAAAACTATACAAACTGTACACGAATAAAGGATGTATTTTGCAATACATCAAATATCCCCACACTTACTCTTTTTTCATCCTCGAAAAAGAATTATGCAACGGAATCATAGACGAATAATCACTCGGGTCAAAATCATATGTATATTTTATTAAAACCAAAACTTGCGTTAGCCGCTATTACGAATATACTCGTCCTCGTAAACCCAAGTCCGGTCCTAAGCCCTTATCATGTGATTTTAATTTAAGTGCGGTCAGTCTACCTAGGGCCTCACACTAGAATCTACAGTCTACCTACTCCCGCCTCAAGCTTATAGAACTAAAGGAACGATCACTGGACCAATTCTCAACCGTCTTATATCAAAACCAAGAGAGTTTACAACAGGTTCGGCCCAATGGGCTTCAGACCCTAGGCACAGGCCTAGGGCCACCCAAATTGAAAGGCCTCCAAATTTGTTATAGGTTTTTTCTATACTAGGCCCATTCTTCAGTTTTATATTAAACAACCCAAACTTAAACGGAATAAAGGCCCAGCTATCTATAACTCAGACTATCCAAATACATTAGGAATTTAACATCGTACACATAAAAGGCGCGCAGTTGAAAGAATGAGGCGGTTGATATGGAGGAAACCCCATAATCTGCAGCAAGCGTGAAGCGTCGATTGACGATTGAGTAATCCGAAGATGAATGATTCGCAATTAGTATAGGACTGCGGCAGTGAAATTGGAATGATTCGCAGTTAGGGCTCGATTGAGTAATCTGACAGGTAATCCTCAAACATTAAATCAGTTTTGATATCTTTAATTTGTCGATTTGGCTGGCTTGGAACTCGGTTTTGATTTGTCGATTTTGCTGGGTTGGAACTCAATTTTGATTTGTCGATTTGATATTGTGGCAGGCTTGGAACTCAATGACACTCAGACACTCGTTTTGATATTGTGCCATTGTGATTGGCTTGGATTGGAACTTGGCAGTGTGGGTGTGGCACTCAGGTTAGATATATGATATCCTCATTTTTTATTAGGGAATTACTGAATGAGAGCTTATTTTTCATTCATTATTTACTGATTTAGGGAATTACTGAATTAGGACTTGTTTGTTTGTCTATTTTAATTTAAACGTATACTTAATTATATAACTTTCAACAAAAAAAAATTAACATCGCCAACTATAAACTTTTTAGTTTATAATTGCCGGTCCCAAGCTCGGGTAAAGGAGGAGGGTTTTGTTACTAAATATGTTGAAAAGGGTAATTTTGCAAAAGGGCCTCCATTTCGTAGTTCGCTTAGGGTCTCCAAAAATGTAGGAACGGCTCTGGTTTACAATCCATTTTTTTTTCTTTTTTTTTCTAATGAGCATAGACGTTGCTTTCTCTAACCAAGAGGCAATCCGGCTGTAGAGTCGCTATCCCCAACTCGGATTACTTAGGCTTCGGTACTTTTTTCTTTTCTTTCCAAGGTCGATTTCACACATCCTAGCGGTAATCCGGTTGTAAAGTCACTATCCCCAACCCAGACTACATAGAAATGTGCTACTTTCATTCAGTTTCTAGCTTATCCTTTTTCTATATTTTTGCATGATCACAAACTCTAACAGTTTTAGCTTATAACGGTGCCCCTTATACTATTATCGGCAATTTTGATTTCCCATATTTCCCAGGCGAAAACCCACTAGCAGACTGACAATTAAGATGTATTAACTCAAAGGGACTTAAAACCAAATCCGGGCCTATCCACATATCCCTAACTAGACGCAAGCTCGATTTATTTAATCTCATATTATTATTATTCGACCCCGAGCAAAAATTCATCTTTTCTATCATTTTCCGCTTTAATTTTCAAACTTCTCATTTCAAATGACATTTTTTCTAATTTTTCAATTTTTTTGGATTTTTAAAATTTTCTAATTTTTTTTGGTATTTTTCAATTTTTTTTTTTTTTTTTTGTGTTTTTCATAAATAAGACTCGATTATTTACATGAATCTCATCCCCACACTTAGAGATTGCATTGTCCCTAATGCAAGAACGAAAATACGACTCAACAACTACCTAAAAATAAAAACTGCAAACGAAATAAATAAAAATATACAACAACAAAAAGGGAAACGACTTAGCTGAGTATGTGAGACTGTCAAAGTGCCAGTCGTTTCCACATAAGTCCTCCAATTCGAAACGCGCTCAGCAAACAACTCCTAACCTCGGACACGCGAACGAAAGCGGCTACTAATACCAACCTAATCAAGCAAACACCAAACACTAACAAAAGATAATATATAAGATACTAAGTGCTAGTGCAAACATCCAACAACCAAACGTCAACCATCCCCAAAATCCCAACCAACCTGTTTAACGTATTTAAGTACAAACCAACAAACGAGGATCAAAACAGCATAAAGATAAAAGTAAACAAAAGATATGCACTATCAGCATCGCTGCATCCTCGCTCTACTCCGCATCATCCAACTCCTCATCACCCGCCTGTGTCCCACTGGGCCCTGCCTCAGAGTGCTGCCAAGAAGGTGGTGGCTGCGAATGAAGACTCTGCATAATGACTCGCATACCCTCCTCCAATCGCCTCTGACCTGCCACAACCTCCTGCCTAAGCCCACTGATCTGAACATCAACATACATACGCAAGTCACCGAAACCCACCTGCATAGAATCATATATCGAATCCAAGGTAAGTGGATCAGGTCGTGGCTGCGCTAACTGGTACTGCCTAGCAGGGATATCCTGACGAATATGGGGAATACGAGGCCTCTGATAGCGGGTAGCAACCGCACCCTGCATAGCCTCCGCAGCACCTGAACTAGGCTGAGGCAGAACCTGTGGACCCTCTTGTATCGGCTCCCAAGTAATCGGATCAGTGTAAGCTATAATCCTAGCAGACTGCAAATCCCGGACACTCATAAAGCAAGGGTCAGGGCCCTTCTTCATCCTATTAGTCGGGAACCTCTCAAACACACCTAGGCTCTCGGCTAACCAAGTAATCAGCGGCCCACAGTAAATACGGGCTCCAGCACCACCCCTCCATAACCTCTTTATCGACATCGCAAACACAGTAGCTAAATTGGCAGGCCTCTGCTCTACCATACACATCAGACAGAATAAACTCACTTGATTGACCTTATTGTCTCCCTCTCCTCTACCAACCAGAGTTGCTGCTAGAATTTTGTGGATATAACGAAGAGCTGGATCAGTAATATCACTAGCAACTGCCCCTGTCGAGTATGGCACCCTCGATATGGTGCTCCAAAATCTCGCTAAATCACCCGGCCAGAACACAGAACCCACGCTGCTTCCTAAACACTCCCTGCAAACTATTGATAAACTCGGGAGCCCTAACCTCTTCTTCCGTGTAAAACTGAGTTGCCACCGCAAACTCAGGGACTGTCATCTCATAAGATTTCCTACCTAAAGCAAAGAATATAGCACCTTTTTCATTAAAACTTCTTTGCTTATAATCGAAAGTCGAGTGAAACTCCAACGTGATTTCCTTGTACTGTCTAGCATCACAATCCAAAACTCTCCTAAATTTCGGTCCTAACAACTGTTCCACCCGGGCCCTTGCCCCTAAACGATCCAATACCTCCCAATCAATCCTCCTATACGGTAGTAGCTCTGCTGTAAACAAAGTAGCTAACCTCTGTGACTCCCCCGAATTCTGCTCAAACTGTAAAAGAGGGCTATCCAAGATCCTTTGACGTGGACCATGCGGGAGTCCCGGCCCCGTATACTCGACAACCCTGCTGTAATCTGACTGTTGCACCACTTGCTATACCGGTTCCGGTTGAACCTGCTGAACCGGTTCGGGCTCCCTAATCACTGGGCCGACTGGATGATCCTGCACCTGATATTCTGCAAAACAATTCAAGAATGGCAAGACAAAGCAAACAGAGTATTAGTCACAAACTATTTTTTGTTTTTTTGAATTTTTTCATTTTTTTAATGAGGTTTTTATATATATTTTTTACTATTTTCCTTTTTATCCTTTTACTTTTCTTCTTTTATACCTTTTTTTTCACTTTATATTTTTTATTCATTTTTTCTTTCTTTTATTTTTTTCTTTATTTTATATTTTTTTCTTTTTATTATTATTATTTTTTTAATATATACAAAAACAACGGCCGTATAGCATTACATTCGCGGCCGTAGTTTATAAACAAAGTGATGTTAGAGCGACGTTTTGCAAATCCCTTTTTAAGCATAAACCGAACCTCGCCCGAATGGAGATTGAGTACGGGCGAGTGGTATCACAAATCAAGTTAGCAAAAGACGCAATAAGACACTAAGACGACTCAAACACAATTAAAACGACACCAAAGACCCTAAAAATAAACATTAAACTAGACTCGATCTAATGTAGACGCAAACTACACAAATTACAAACTATACCTCCTCCCGACACTTTACTTGCCCTCAAGTAAACTCTAGTGCCTACCCAACCGACATCGACTTCCAAACTTGGTTAAAATCAGCCATGTAGTAGTTTAAAACAAATTTTAGCATTGAAAAATTCCGCCTAGAGCTAAAGGAGGTTTCATTCTTTGTAAAAGTTCCGATTCAAAGTCGCAAGTTTGGAATCATACGCGTCAATATACTAAATCAAGTTCAAATCCAACCCGACAATCATCAACATCCCGAAACCAAACCATAATCCAAACCAACATTGAATGTTAACCGATGTGAAGTTGAAAAACTTGTATATTGCATTAGCGAAAGGGTCAAAACAGTGAATAAATCTGATTTTTATGTCAAAAATTCACCCAACCGAATCCCCACACTCAATGTTGGCTAACCTTAGACTAAAATAGTGTAAACATGGTAATCAAACCCACAATCGAACCATCCGCAACCCATTTTCTACTGAAATACCCAAATCATACCCAAACCACAACCTTATTCTACCAAAACATGAACTAAACCCTAAACTAAACAAGAAGACTACCCCTAAAATTTATCACTAATCTAATTAAAAACTAGTATACCGATTAAAATACATAATTTGCAGGAGACATACCTTGGACTCGTGAGAAACAAGAAGAGAAAGAACAATTTTCGGTTGAACCTTCAAGCCCCAAGTCAAATCCGATTTTAGGGTGAGATATGATGGATTTATGGTTAAAATCGGCCTTACAGTGGTTATGTATGTAATGGTGGTGGTTATTAGGTGATAATGAAGGTTATACGATGATGAATGGTGGGGAGATGGTGGATTATCGGCGGTGTAGAGAGGGGTTTAGGGTCAAATAAAACGATTTTGGGGATTTAAAGTGTGTCGGCTGCAGAGTCACGTTTTGGCGGGCCGCGACCCACATAGGATCTATGTCGCGCCCCGCCACCGAGTCAGTTTACGTCAAAAGGCGAGAACTTTATTGAATGGGTGGTGGCCCGCTAGTGGGCATTTTCCACAGTAGGTTTCTCAAAAAAAAAAAAATTCTTCCTTGCCTTAGAAAAATTTTGAGTCTTTTCCCAAACCTCCCAAAAACCAACCAAAAAATTTTCTAAGTATAAAACTTACATGGAACCTCAATTTTTCTCACAATTCTCTGCAAATCCTTGGTAGTGCATTCCTGCAAATCACTCAAGACACAAAACAAGAACCGAAAAACTACCAAAAACGACTGGTAGCTACCAAAAATTACGAAAATACAAGCGATACAAAATGTACACTTGGGTTTTCACCCAAAACACTAAGTGGCGGCTTTTGATGGGATTTCGAGCATCTCGTTCTTGTTTATTGCTCCTCCAATGTAGTGTTTTAACCGGTGGCCATTCACCTTCCAACTTCGACCATCTGA
This sequence comes from Helianthus tuberosus, assembly GCA_030545235.1. Classification (NCBI taxonomy): domain Eukaryota; kingdom Viridiplantae; phylum Streptophyta; class Magnoliopsida; order Asterales; family Asteraceae; genus Helianthus; species Helianthus tuberosus. The sequence goes on along the minus strand of CM060435.1, from coordinate 38,332,126 downwards.
TTCATCCATAATCTCCACCGCTCCGTACGGAAACACGTAGTGAACCATATAAGGTCCCGACGAATTCTATTTCAACTTGCCCGCAAACAACTTCAATCTTGAGTTGTAAAGAAGAACTTTATCACCTTTACTAAACTCTTTTACCTTCCTTAACTTTTTATCGTGTAGAACTTTCGTCTTCTCCTTGATTCCCAATGATCTAGCATAGGCCGCATCCCTAAGCTCCTCTAGCTCATGGATTTGAAAGAACCGCTTCCTAGCGGCTTCGGTCATGTCAAGATTAACGGTTTTCAATGCCCAAAGCGCTCTATGCTCTAACTCTACGGGAAGGTGACAAGCTTTTCCGTAGACGATCATGGAAGGTGTGGTTCCTAAGGGCGTCTTGTAGGCGGTTCTAAATGCCCACAATGCATCGTCTAGCTTGTCGGACCAATCCTTCCTATTTTTACCAACGGTTTTCTCTAAGATTCGTTTTATACCACGATTCGCATTCTCCACTTGTCCACTTGTTTGTGGATGATATGTGGTAGACAAACGATGAGTGACTCCGTAGAGTGCAAGCAATTTCTCCATCAATGCGTTGCAAAAGTGAGTGCCGCGGTCACTAATTAAGGCTTTTGGTGTACCGAATCGGGAAAAGAGCTTTTTAAGGAATTTCAACACTACTCGGGCTTCGTTTGTTGTAACACCTCGAAATTTATAAAACTTAAAATCAGAATAATAAAGGATTAAGCAAACAAGAACAAGCTAACTAGGAATCCATAACCCGGTTAGCTACGAGTCCCGAGATGACAAATAAAAAGGTTAAAACACCTAAACTACAAGTAAAAAAAAACTTAGGGACTTAAGTTGCCAATTTTGAAACATGAAAGATTAAAAAGGATAATTAACACCAAACACACACTTAGTGTGTGTGTCTGGTCGAACATAAACACAGGGGGCGATCAGGGGTTTCCTTTCAAACCCTAAATTCCACAAAAACTAACAAACTGGAAGCCTAAATCAAGTCCAAATCGAAAACTGAATACATATTAGTGATCACCTCGACAAAGGGATCGTAAGGTATGTGAAATTTTGATATTTGGTTCCACTTCAAATTTTACATGAACTCCAAATCGAAAACTGAATACATATTAGTGATCACCTCGACAAAGGGATCGTAAGGTATGTGAAATTTTGATATTTGGTTCCACTTCAAATTTTACATGAACTCATGAGTTTTGAAATTGAGCATGCATGATTGTTGTATTGATGAAATTTTAAGCGAATTGATGTCTAGAGATAAACCCTAGATGATTTCTTGTTAAAATCTAGCATTATACTTGTGGGGTTTATAATCACCATTGTAGGTGATTAGTGAGTTTGTAGAAACTAGATAAACACTAGGATTATGGTTCTTATTCTAGTGAAATCTGAATTCATGTGGTAAATTCTGAAATATTGATGTTAAAATTTAGTATAGATTTGCTAAATTGAAGTTGATTTAGATGGAAACAACAAGTCATGAATTTTGTATCGATTATGTAAAAATCCGACCCGCTAGGTGTTTGTTAAAACGCCTAAGTGAGGATTAAAATGTTAATAATTGGACAAAAACGCAGATTCAGATATCATAATGAATTATGATAAATGATTTTAAAAAGGTTTGCTAAATTGAAGTTGATTTAGATGGAACTCTTTAGGTAAAGAATCCGGATCGTCAAGCGGACAAGCCGGAGGTGATACGCGGTTGAAGGGTGTGCTCTAAAGGTACGCGACCTATGGTTTCGTTACATTATGTTATTTATTTATTCTAGTTAGTTGTATTGGAATTTAGCCAAACAGGAAAACCCGTTAAGTCACGGAAGTGACGAAGTGCCCTAGACAAATAAAACGGGTCAAAACATGAGTTACAAATAGAGTTTGGAATGTCTTGAAATGGCGGTCTCCATTTGGCATCAAAACGGGTTAAAACAAGTTGAGTTGTAAACGTCAAAGTCAATGACCATCACTTGTTGATTGGTTATAAACAAGGCGTAAGCCGTGAAGCCGACACGCTAACTTGTTGCAAAAACATTAACCCTTGTAGAGGGATTAAAGTTTGGAATTTTTACTTGTCAAATGTTTTAGAAAAGCATGTTTAAATCCTTGAAAACAAGCGTGATGATTATTGCGTAAGTGTCCCTCTTGAAGGGAGCGAAACGCTATAGTGGGTAAACCCGGGATTGGGTAAACTGGCCGAAGACATGAGATGACACAAAACAAGTTGTTGAACTTGTAAACAAACGGGTCAAAATAAAGCAAAAGGTAAACTGGGTAACGGGAGCGTAAACTATATGAATAATGGATCCGGGTAATGGATGATAGCTTAGACATGTTAAGAAACTGTCACGGCCCCCGACCCACCCTGGACGGAATCGGGAGTCGCGAACAGCCCAGTGGTACCGGTGATTATTTTTTCTAAAATATTGCAGCGGAAATTTCATCAAAACCGTGAGTTAGGAAAAATATCAGAGTTTAGAAAACACCGGATTTTATTTATTAAATAGATGGGATAAACCCATGTTTTACAATGGTAGCTTTAATAAAGATAAATTTGATTATATAAAACAATATTTCTTAATTTGATTTAATTAATAAAATAAACCACTTCTTGAAGCCTTTCAGTTCCATATCCATCTCTTACTCCAATCTACTGTAATTACCTGAAACGCGTTTTAAAAAGGTTTTGTCAGCAGGAAATACTGGTGAGTTCATTCATTTTACTTAAAACATATTTGTTATAATTTACAGCATTAAGAGTTTTTACATTTGCTTCTTAAAGATTGGCAAAGACTTAATCACTGCAAAGTATAAAACAGTGTTATAAATTACAGTATTAAGAGAGATTACAATGTTTCAGATATCAACCAACTACCCACAGTATTTGTCATCGACTCGTTTCGGTGACTGTGGTCATACCACCATTGACTGCCCCAATGGTGACGAGTATCACTAATTTTAGGTTCGCCCACCTAAAGTGATAAAACAGCAGTACTGTGCACAATACCCCACATACCGGCTGTAATTTGGTGATTACATAAACTTAATCCCTGTAATTATAACCTTGAAAATAAACATGCTTTTGAAAGTAATTTGATAAAAAGAGAATGACTCACATTATAAGCATGCAGATTCATACAGCCAAAGTTTAGTCTACAGATAAGCCTTGATATATTGCAGATTTATACAGGCAGAGCTTAGCCTATTGATTAGTCTTGTAACCTAGTGCACATGAACTAGGTAAGTAACTAATACAGCTTTTACGATAACTCACGAGATTAAAACCTTCACGACGAATGACAAAGTGTAATCACTTATACATCCATCGGATTCACAACGAATGACAAAGTACAATCACTTAAACATCCATCGGATTCACAACGAATGACAGAGTATTCCCCGAGTTCGGGTGATACTCAAACATCCTGTCGGAATCACGACTAATGACAAAGGATAGTACTAAAACATCCATTGGATAGTTTTAATCGATCGGACATTGAATCGTAGCAGCGATCGAGTTAATACCCTGTATCGTAGCAGCACCCCGCTATACTAATTAGTGATTTGTGTGTGTTTTTAGAGTATTTGGACGATATCTCAGTGCCTGAATCGAATTTTAACGTCGAATGTACGCATAATATCAAGTGCCAATGCCTGCTATTTATACACGAAATTTGACCCCCTTACGGACCGTAAGCATTATTCCTTACGGTGCGTAAGGGACACGAAGTGGTCATAGAGTAGCCACGTCCCTAACTAGCCTTGCTGACTTGACGGATTCTTAAATTTCTAAACTGACAGCGTTTTATTTAGATAATCGTAACTAGGGTTTTACCCCCCCCCCCCCCCCTGAGTTTTAGTGGCCCTGATCCTGATTCTGATTATTCTGAAAATTTTAGGGTTTGTGCAGAATCACTTGGGTTTCTCAATTAGGGTTTCCTATTGGATAAAATAATAAAATAAATAGGACTTTTGATGAGGGTTGTTACATTCTCCCCACCTTAATAAAAATCTCGTCCTCGAGATTTGGGTTACGATATTTCTTTTGGACTTATGTCATATTTTAGTAAATAAAAACAATATTAAGGTAGATGACATTTAAAATATCAAATTTTGTGAATACGAGTTGTAGAATAAGTAGGATTTAATGGTTCAACTGAATTAGTTCAATAAATCAATGGATGAGATGAAATGATATAATTTCCAAAGTGACTAGGTTCAAGCCAAAAGATATATGATCAATAGATATTTAAAATGAATGTGAAGGACTTTTTAGAATCAATAAAAATTCTTTGTCAAAAGAAAGCTTACTTTGATTGGCAATTGAGGAAGATTTAGATTTGACAGTTTCCAAATGAAATAAAAGCATGAAAATGATTTGTCAAATATTTATGATATTAGAAAATCAAAGTGTTGAGATGAGTGAATTGCAAAGATACACCAAAAGACAATAGAGTTAGTGTATCATCGTTTAGAGTTCCAAATTGTTTTAATTGTGATAGTGCACTTTTAGGGATCATATTTTTCATACTATGTCCTAGAGATTGAAATATAATAAGAACAAGTTGTTTTGGCATGACCAATCATTATATTATATTTGTAAAGCAAATGTAATATATATTATTTGTGTTCCTGTCTGAACCGTATCTTACATATCAAATATAAATATTATGTAATATATATTTATTTGTTACGCATTTTTTTTTACTATATGTAAATAGTTACCACTTTTAAATAAATATTATTTTAGTATTTTACTATACTATGTAAAATAACTTATATTTACTATGTAATATATATATTACAAAATACCATAATGAAGTTATTATATTACAAAATATTTTAGTATTTATTATTTTGTAAAAGAAATCACTATTATTTATAACGTTAAATGAAAGTTGTAAATAAAGGTGTAAAAATATTTATTGTACAAAAGTATTTGTAAAATATTTTGTAAATATATAACACTTAATGGTTCGATTCTATGTGATTACTTATTTTTTATTTTGAAACCATATAACGTTGTGAATGTATTTACAAATATTGTAAATAAGTGAAAACGGGGACTATTCTTATATATCACTATGTTTTCCTAACCCAATGTAGTTGATGACTACCATATTATTCTTATATGGTCATTTTCTTGTTAGAGTGTTATGGTACATAGTTACCACAACACATGTGATAAACAATTATATATAATTTTATTCGTCCCTCTAATTCTTATATTATTTTATGAAAATATGTATTCTCCTTACAGTACAAAGTATATATAGAAGAAATATTTTTATATATATTTAAAATTTGCTAAATAAGTATGATGACTTAATTTATATATATTAACTAGTCATTATCATGGTGGATATTGGTTAGTGCTGCCTTATTTAAGCATAGGTGGCCAGTCCATGCCTAACTAAGGCTAGGTTACCCAATATCTGCCCTTGACAATAACCCTAGTATTTTAAAATAATACTAACACTATTATTATTAATATTTTCTTACTACTAATAAAACTAATATTAGTAATAAATAACTAAACATACACTTAAATGAGAGTATAACTTAAACATAATTTTCTTATACATATATATAAAAATATAAATTCTTCACCTCAATGGTTTAATAAGAATATAGTAATACTATTTTGTAAATTAGGTAATCACTTATGTAAGTTTCCATATAAAATAAATTTTATATAATGTTTTTCGATTGAAGATGTTAAAGCAATAATTATCACGAAAGGCTAGATTGATGTTGTAAGAATCATTTAAGAGATACACTGAAATATGACAAGAATTTGTGTATCATTATCTTAGCATACGATTTGTGTTAAATAATTAAATTCGTATATGATATATATAAACGAGATTAGTGCAAGTTTTAAATTTTTGGTGAAAACGTCAGTACAAGGTGATCGTGATCAAAGAAATGATTTAATGAAGTCGAAGATTTTAACAAGCCTATTATGGTTCCAAACAAATGAAGTGCTTGTTGGGACTATTTTGAATATGATAGCTTCCATCTATCATATGGGATCTTGAAATGAATATGTAATGTGAGCAAGTCAAATAATTTGAACTTGATTTAAACAAAATAAGTTTTAATAAGAAAGTTCGGACATGGTCACAATAAAAACTATGTATGCCAAAGGAAATTGAGTTGTTCAAGAAATTCATTGACTCGATAGCAAAAAGTCATCGTTTTGCAATAATGTGGTTCACAGTGCAAAAAGCGAAATGATATTTGAGTTTTGATAAAATAACAAATCGGAATGAAGTCCTCCAGTGGTTTTTATAAATCAAACGAACCACATGCGCAACAAACAGTGCATGTGTAATGTGTGAATTTATCAAGAAATGAAATAGATCAATATTCGCTACTATGAAAGAAATCCTCATGGTATGATGACTATTAGGGGAAGTAGAAACACGAAAGTTAATTTATTTTATGCAAAAGTCAGAATTTCAATGAAAGAAATATAAGAACTTTTATCTGGAATTTCGTGGGATAACTGTTGTTAAGTGACATTACCAGGGAATGTAGAATAAAATGAAATAGGGAATTTTGCAAAGGTATGTGACTCCTTTTGCAGTGATTATAATTATGACTCTGATTAGGCTGTGCACCGATGGTTGTAAAATCTTGTTACAACGTACCTCAGTGATATTTATGTCGTTTGTAGGATCATGTGACAGAATGCTGCTTTTTAATTAGTAGCTTTTCCACTGACGGGATTAGCTTTGTTGCCATTGTGCCCAACTATATTTTCCAAAGGTCTTGCCTTGGAAGTCGTGTGTGATATACTTCAACGTCTGTGGACGTATAATTTAATTTTTCATGTGCTTTCTTGTACATTATCACAACTTTACATGTTTCATACTTGCGTTAATAGTCTATGATAATGCATTTAGAAATTCTTATACTTTTAATAGTGTCCCAATTTAAAGGGTTTCTATTGTTTATATTGTCGCACGAGTTATGAGGTAAATGATCAAACGAAATAATATTTGATATCGGAAAAGAGATTCCTAATAAAGAAATCTAGACACATATGCTTGTGCTTTATTCCTATTTGACTTTTGGAAATTTTCTTATAGATATATATATATATCTATATAATCATATATTTCACATGCTGAAATAAACATACCATCTATCAGGTCAATGTATTTAACAGATATATATTTCCAAAAACCAGTCAGATATCTGATCTTGATACTTATTTAGGGAATTTTGTCACTTGCTGACATATTATATACCTTCTTACCCGGTTCTCGCCGGAGAGGTAACTTCAGTATATCCGGACAAACTGGAGAGTCTGCTACACCATACCCAGTCTTGCCGGAGAAAATTTCCTATTTCCCATAAATAGTATCTTTTCAAGATTTTAAAAGTGTCTCTTTTATTAGGGCTTTTATCCAGAATCAAGGAAATTTGTATTTCCATAACATATCTTTATTCTAGACCAAGTAATATCAATAAGCAAGGATTAATAGCAATTAAATGTTATTGCTTATTTATCGTATCTTGCAATATTCCAATTACCATTCTTATGGCATACAAAAACCCATCATAATTTATTCACATAAGTACTTAGCTTATCTTGAAGTTTATACTAAGGCATCTTTTCTTAAGTTCAAGTCTAAATGCTATCATGTGTGCTACCAGTTAACAACAATCTCCTAACTCTTTTATACAAACTTAGGTATTATTATCACAACACCTAGAGGCTTAAAGCAGTGTCTCTGATACCACCTTCTGTCACGGCCCCCGACCCACCCTGGACGGAATCGGGAGTCGCGAACAGCCCAGTGGTACCGGTGATTATTTTTTTTTAAATATTGCAGCGGAAATTTCATCAGAACCGTGAGTTAGGAAAAATATCAGAGTTTAGAAAACATCGGATTTTATTTATTAAATAGATGGGATAAACCCATGTTTTACAATGGTAGCTTTAAGAAAGATAAATTTGATTATATAAAACAATATTTCTTAATTTGATTTAATTAATAAAATAAACCACTTCTTGAAGCCTTTCAGTGCCATATCCATCTCTTACTCCAATCTACTGTAATTACTTGAAACGCGTTTTAAAAAGGTTTTGTCAGCAGGAAATACTGGTGAGTTCATTCATTTTACTTAAAACATATTTGTTATAATTTACAGCATTAAGAGTTTTTACATTTGCTTCTTAAAGATTGGCAAAGACTTAATCACTGCAAAGTATAAAACAGTGTTATAAATTACAGTATTAAGAGAGATTACAATGTTTCAGATATCAACCAACTACCCACAGTATTTGTCATCGACTCGTTTCGGTGACTGTGGTCATACCACCATTGGCTGCCCCAATGGTGACGAGTATCACTAATTTTAGGTTCGCCCACCTAAAGTGATAAAACAGCAGTACTGTGCACAATACCCCACATACCGGCTGTAATTTGGTGATTACATAAACTTAATCCCTGTAATTATAACCTTGAAAATAAACATGCTTTTTGAAAGTAATTTGATAAAAAGAGAATGACTCACATTATAAGCATGCAGATTCATACAGCCAAAGTTTAGTCTACAGATAAGCCTTGATATATTGCAGATTTATACAGGCAGAGCTTAGCCTATTGATTAGTCTTGTAACCTAGTGCACATGAACTAGGTAAGTAACTAATACAGCTTTTACGATAACTCACGAGATTAAAACCTTCACGACGAATGACAAAGTGTAATCACTTATACATCCATCGGATTCACAACGAATGACAAAGTACAATCACTTAAACATCCATCGGATTCACAACGAATGACAGAGTATTCCCCGAGTTCGGGTGATACTCAAACATCCTGTCGGAATCACGACTAATGACAAAGGATAGTACTAAAACATCCATTGGATAGTTTAAATCGATCGGACATTGAATCGTAGCAGCGATCGAGTTAATACCCTGTATCGTAGCAGCACCCCGCTATACTAATTAGTGATTTGTGTGTGTTTTTAGAGTATTTGGACGATATCTCAGTGCCTGAATCGAATTTTAACGTTGAACGTACGCAGAATTTCAAGTGCCAATGCCTGCTATTTATACACGAAATTTGACCCCCTTACGGACCGTAAGCCTTATTCCTTACGGTGCGTAAGGGACACGAAGTGGTCATAGAGTAGCCACGTCCCTAACTAGCCTTGCTGACTTGACAGATTCTTAAATTTCGAAACTGACAGCGTTTTATTTAGCTAATCGTAACTAGGGTTTACCCCCCCCCTGAGTTTTAGGGGCCCTGATCCTGATTCTGATTATTCTGAAAATTTTAGGGTTTGTGCAGAGTCACTTGGGTTTCTCAATTAGGGTTTCCTATTGGATAAAATAATAAAATAAATAGGACTTTTGATGAGGGTTGTTACAGAAACGAACCCCAAGCGATTAAAATGACTTTGGATAGGTTTGGATGTAAACTGAGTGAAAAATAAACGTGCAGAGTTGACACGGCCGGGTGAACTTTTGACACGGCCGGGTGAAGGGGCTGTGAAAAATACATGTTTAGCTGACACAGCCGGGTGAACTTTTGACACGGCCGGGTGAAGGGGCTGAAAACAAAAAATATAATTCTTGTGTTTAATTATTTTGTTCAAATGCTTTGATTTCTAATCATTTAAATGAAATTGTATGATAGGTAAAGATGCACTTTAGACCTCGGAGGATGATCAAGCCATGTCAAGAACCGAACACACCAAACAAAGCTTCAGCATTTTGTCTATTTTGTTTTAGTGACATGTAAACACTTGAAATTATGTTTTGAAAGATTATCTAGTAGGATGTAGACTTGAATGTTATGATCAAGTATGATCTTAAAACTAAAAAGATTTTTGTAAACTCAGAATTTTTGTACTAAATGCATGTTATATATTATTAATTATGTCCTTTAAAGATGGGTGTTACATTTGTGGGAAGAGCTTGAGCCTCAACCCATTTAGACACATAGTCAATCGCCACAAGTATGTAACGGTTTCCTTTGGAGTTGGGAAATGGTCCCATGAAATCGATGCCCCAAACGTCAAAAACCTCTACTACTTGTATCGGGTTTTGAGGCATCTCATCTTTGGCGGAAATATTGCCGGTTCGTTGACACGCATCACATGTCTTCACGAATTCTACGGCATCTTGAAGTACGGTAGGCCAATAAAAACCACAATCAAATACCTTTTGAGCGGTGGCATGTGCTCTATGATGTCCTCCCGTGAGGCCTTCATGCACATGTTTTATGATGTTCCAACCTTCTTCTCTCGACACGCAACGTCTAAGAACCCTATCTCCTCCTATCCTAAAGAGAAAAGGGTCGTCCCATACATACTTTCTCGACTCGCTAATGAATTTCCTACGTTGTTGTGTGGTCATCCCTCTCACAATGTTGCCACTAGAAAGATAGTTCGCTAGATCACAAAATCAAGGCAACCCTTCTTTCTCAGCCTCAACAAACTCTATAGACTCGTGAGGGAACGTGTCTCCAATCTCCTCCTCACGAATCTCTTCTCTCTTGGGGTCCTCTAGACGCGATAAATGATCGGCCGCTACGTTTTCGGCCCCTCTCTTGTCCCTAATCTCAATATCGAATTCACTAAGCAAAAGAATCCACCGAATGAGTCGGGGTTTGGCATCTTTCTTTTGAAAAAGAAAACGCATCGCGGAGTGATCGGTGAAGACAATAGTCTTGGATAGAACAAGGTATGAGCGGAATTTGTCGAAAGTGAATACTACGGCTAAGAGTTCTTTTTCTGTGGTGGTGTAGTTCTCTTGAGCATCATTCAACGTTTTGCTCGCGTAGTATATAGGATGGAAGTGCTTATCCTTTCTTTGTCCTAGTACATCTCCAACGGCATAGTCACTCGCATCGCACATGAGCTCAAACGGCAAGCTCCAGTCGGGCGAGATAAGAATAGGGGCACTCACAAGCTGCTCCTTCAAAAAGTTGAAGGCTTTAAGACATTCTTCGTCAAAGACGAAAGGAACATCTTTCTCTAGCAAACGGGTCATGGGGTGGGTGATTTTTTATAAATCCCTAATAAAGCGTCTATAGAAGCCCGCATGCCCTAGAAAACTCCTAATCGACTTAACACTCGTGGGTGGAGGTAACCTACTAATGGTATCTATTTTTGCACGATCTACCTCAATACCCTCTCTAGAGATCTTATGCCCTAACACAATACCTTCTGTCACCATGAAGTGACACTTCTCCCAGTTTAGCATAAGCTTCGTCCCCACGCATCGCTTCAAATCCTCTCTAGATTCTTCAAACACGCATCAAAGGAGTCACCATAAACTGAAAAATCATCCATGAAAACCTCCATGGAACTCTCTATCATGTCCTGAAATATGGCGACCATGCACCGCTGAAAAGTAGCTGGAGCGTTACATAACCCAAATGGCATGCGTCGGTACGCATAGGTGCTATAGGGGCATGTGAAGATGGTCTTATCATGATCCTCTGGTGCTATGGGGATCTGGAAGTAACCGGAAAAGCCATCGAGAAAACAATAAAATTGTTGACCGGCGAGACGCTCCAACATTTGATCGATGAAGGGCAATGGGAAGTGGTCTTTTCGGGTGGCATCATTCAACTTTCGGTAGTCGATGCACACGCGCCACCCCATGACCGTACGGGAAGGGATAAGCTCATTCTTTTCGTTCATGACAACGGTCATCCCTCCCTTCTTAGGGACAACCTGAGTAGGACTCACCCAAGGTGAATCAGAGATGGGATATATCATCCCCGCATCTAGGAGTTTAAGAACCTCCTTCTTCACTACATCTTGCATGTCGGGGTTAAGCCTCCTTTGGGGTTGCACCACCGGTTTATAATCATCCTCCATGAGTATCCGGTGGGTGCAATAATAAGGGCTTATGCCCTTGATGTCGGACAACCTCCATGCAATGGCCTCTTTTTTGGCCATCAAAACCTCCAATAATCTCAACTTCTCATCCTCTTCCAAATTTGACGAAATAATGACGGGTAGCTTGGAACCCTCCCCTAAGAACGCATACTCTAGATGCGATGGGAGTACCTTAAGCTCTAAGGGTGGGGGTTGGGTGGTGCCCTCACTAACGGCTAAGACTTCGGGGATTAAAGGAACCCCCTCTTCTTCAACTTCATCTACCCTCTTCAACTCCTCTTCTACCTTCTCTCCGACCACTAGGTCCGCTCCACTAATATACTCTAAGCAATGATCGACACATGAGATAAACGAATTCAAGGAGTAGATGGAATGACAAGGACCACTATAGTCATCTGAACCACTCGGGTGGTTCATGGAACGCTCTATCTCAAATGTGACTCTCTCCTCACCGACCCTAAGGGTGATCTTACCATCATGGACGTCTATAAGTGCTTTGGCGGTACGTAATAATGGACGACCAAGGATAATGGGGACTCTCTCATCCGCTTCCATATCTAGAATTACGAAATCAGCGGGAAACACAAATTTGTCTACCTTAACTAGCAAATTCTCAACTATGCCCCTAGGGTATTTGATGGACCGATTGGCTAAAGATAATGTCATTCGGGTAGGTGCAAGCTCTCCTAGGTCTAGCTTCTCATAAAGAGAAAAGGGCATCAAATTGATGCTAGCACCTAAGTCGGCTAAAGCTCTAGTGTTGGTATTACTACCGAATAGACAAGGAATGGTAAAAATACCGGGATCGGTAAGCTTTTCGGGAAGCTTATTTAACACAACGGCGGAACATCCCCCATTCAACGGGACATTGGACAACTCCTCTAACTTCTCTTTATTCCTAAGAAGATCTTTCAAGAATTTTGCATACTTAGGCATCGACTGAAGTGCCTCTATGAAAGGATGATTAATCTTCAATTGCTTGAAGATGTCTAAAAATTGCCCGTATTCCCTTGAGTATTTCTGGTTCCTAACACGTGAAGGGAACGGGACTCTAGAATGGTCTACTATGGGCGAAGGTCTAACGTCTACGGGCGTTTTCTCAACTTCCTTCTCAACTTGAGACTCACCGAGCTGTGCGGTACTTGCTGGGCTTAGCCTCTTTTGCACTTTGCCGGGAGCCTCCATCTCGATCACTTCATCAATAATATCCCCATCCTCATCAACTACTCTCTCCTCTACGACCCTAGGGTTTCCTATTGTTTTGCCACTACGAGTGGTAATGGCCTTTGCATGAGCATTAGGGTTCGGTAGGATGTTGCCCGCAAACTAACCGGGCAATCTCTCCTCTAACTTCCTAGACATATCCCCTACGACCCTTTGGAGGTCTTGGAAAGAGGATTGATGGTTCTTTAGCATGAGGTCATGTTCACTAAGTGTCTTTTGGGTGGTTTGGTCCCTAACAACTAGTTGGCTCATCATAGCCTCCATTCTTTCTAGGCTACCCCCTAGATCATAGCTTGGACCCTGACTTGGCTGAACCTGACTACCTGACCCCCCTTCTTTGACCTACCCATTGAACCCCTTGTTGAACTGTCCACTTGAACCCCCACCAAAAAGTGAACCTTGACCCCTATTTGGATTTTGAGCTATTTGAAAACAAGGGGGTCCATTTGAGCAAAAATTGTTATTATTATTAAAGTTACTATTATTATTATTATTATTTCGCCAACCCGAACCAAAATTATTATTACCAAACCCGCTAGGCTGACCTCTACCAAAACCTCCTCCTACGAAATCAGCTTGCTCCTCACCAACTAGCAATGGACACGCACTCGTATCGTGACCCCCTCGGCAAAACTCACATTTGCCTACCTTAGCCTTGATCTCCTTAAGTTCCCTAGTCACGTTTTCCAAAATAGCGGCTAAACTAGGATCCATGGTGACGTGGTTCACCCCTCGGGCGGGTGCACTAGTAGTGGTATTAGAATTACCACTTTGATACCGCTGATCGGCTCGCGATTGAGATTGAGACTGGGCAAATACCTCAAAACGCTCTAAACACTCAGCAACAGTAAGAATACCCATCATATGCCCCCCCCCCCCCCCCGCATTAGTATCAAACCTATCACGAGTCTCTTGGGTGAGACCGTTGTAGAATTTCTCACATAGAGCCCAATCAGAAAGACCATGTTGGGAGCAACGAGCACAAAGGTTTTGGAAACGCTCACAAGCAAGGTAATAAGGCTCGTCGGGCTCCATGCGGAAAGAGTAAATCTGATCACGAAGACGTAAGGCCTTTGCGGGTGGAAAGTATTTGTTTAGAAAAGCTTGACGGAGGCCCGCCCATGTGGTAAAGGTACCGGTTGGTTGAGAGTCCAACCAAGTAGCCGCACGGCCGGCTAATGAAAATGGGAAGAGTTGCAAGTAAGTAGCATCATTAGGGGCACCGTGAAGGCTAAAAGTAGCTAAGATACGGGAGAAACGGTTGATGTGGGCCGGGGCGTCCTCGGCCTCACGGCCATGGAACTGGATGCTATTGGTTATGGCCTGCATGGCATATGATGGAATCTGCCATGAGTTCTCACTAACTATGGGTGGAACGGTGATGGATGAAGCAAGACCGGTGAAATTCTGAGTGGCTTGCTGGTGGACTGTTTGCCTAGCGTTGGCCATGTGTTCTAAGTTTTCTGGGATGCTAGAAGTGCTAGAAGTAGGGCTATCGGGTGGAGAAACCTTAGGTGAGGTTTTAGGTGAATGGTTTGGTGAAGGTGGTGGGGATGGAGGTGGGGTGGGTAACGGAGTAGAATCAAAATTAGGAAATTGAGAAGAGGATGAAGAACTAACCTGTGGGCCTTGGCCCAATCGAGACGATGACTCGGTGACTGGCGGCTTCGACGGTCTGTGATAGCGCAGATGTGGCATCCACTACAAGCAAAAACCTGAATGTGAGAAAAGCAAACACTAGTCACTAAGACTCAAACTAAAAATAAAAGACAAAGACTCGAAAACAAAACAAACAAATAGCACGTATATGTCAAATAAGTCTATCAAAGCTAATGAACGCGATTGCCAAGAGTCCCCGGCAACGGCGCCAAAAACTTGATGTGTGCTGAACAGACTATAAAAATTAACTATATTAGACTCTCTAAGCTAGACACTACAAAGCTTTAATTCTAGACTCGACCTAAAACCACACAATCGGCAAGTGTACCGATCAATGTAGTATAACCCTAGGAAGTCCGGATATCGAACCACGAGACTCTATGTATCACGTAAACTAGACTCTAACAGACACTGACAGACGCGACTTAAACTTATTTAATTGTTTTAAGGGGGGGGGGGGTTACGGAAAATCTAGGAAATCTATTTAAACTAACTTATTAACTAAGAACTAGACTAAATACGAAAGAAAACAAAAATGACTCTTATATGAGAGATGAGACCACCTAGACTAGAATCCTGGATTGATTTTAAGAGATTACCGATTAAGTTAACTGCATGATTTATGGAACCGGGATCTTAAAGTACTAAACCTATTACCAACTAAGCCCCTCAACCCTTCTCGAGGTGAAACTTATGGCATTACCTAGGCCGTTAATCCTACCGGTTATTAGACGCCTTTCCAGTTGTCTAATTATTGTGTAAGTACCCTAATGTTGACCTACTCTTTTCCAATCATAGATCTAGGGTAGTTTGGATTATTAAACTTGACTTGATAGACTAATAAACCGACGGGGAAACCAATTCACGACCTTTTCCAAGGACTGTCTAAAGCAATTCGTCGGGTAAGACCTATCAATAGCCCCTCACTTTCTAGGTATTAGGACTAGCAGAACACTAAAACCTAGCAAATTACTAACAATTACTTCTAGGGGTTACCGGCCGATTCTCCCTAAAGAGTTAAGATTTCTTACGTGTTCTTTAGACACTCACCGAAATCCTAAATCCTAGTATGACTCTATGTTGTGATAAAGACCGTCACTAAGAATCATACGAAGCAAATGACAATAATAAACCAAATTAAAGTACGCATGTGCATCAAATCAATAAAACAAACTCTTTACTAAACACAATCATTCCATAATATTCATGCAAATAATGAAAACGGTAAAACTTTATTCAATCCATTCAACTAAGTCTAGGTGGCTTAAATTTTTAGCCAAGCATGTTCATAAACGAAAACAAATCAAATATGTTCAAACTAGAATTCATGATAACAAGTTTCAAGAAAGAAATCGACAAAACAAGGGAATGGAAAACCCAAGAAGATCTTCGATTCTTCATCTTGGACTCATACCACTGATTCGTAAGCTTCAAAACCTTCAAAAATCGCCCAAGAATGCTCCAAGATCGCCTAACAATGTCTCCAATTCGTAATTAGGGTTTTTTCCAAGTTTAAGATCAATATATATGACTTTCCATAACAACCCATTATTAAATTCGTAAAAATCTGCCAGCTATGTCCTCTGGCGGGGCGCGAGAAAAACAGGGACTGGGTGGCGGGGCCCCACCTTGTTCCAAACTTCGTTTACTACTTTAAGTCTCTCGTCGGGTGCCAGAAACTTGTCACGGGGTGCCAGAGACTGATTTTCCAGCTTTTAACTTCGTTTCAGCTCCCCGATCTTTCCAACGCGTTCCAAGACTTGACGTATCAATATTTTGGCTCGTTTTACTCGGTTTCTAGCAAATTTAAGCATCAAGACCTGCAAAACACGATTTGATCAATAGTATGCACATTCTAACGAAAACTAAACTAAATATAATGGAAAACTATACAAATTGTACACGAATAAAGGATGTATTTTGCAATACATCAACCACTAGGAGCTATTAACCACCACTTTCTCATCATCTTCATCATCTTGTTCATCCCTAGCCATTGTGCTAGTAGTAAGTGTTCTTGATCACATTTTTACATCTTGTTTTAGTGGTTAAAGTATATATGTAACTAAAAATCTAAAGATCACACTAAATTAAGAAGATGAACATAAGAATAAAACTCAAAATCTCAAGAATATAAGTTGTTTATGTATGTGATGAACTTGTTGGATGATTTTGTTGTGTGAATGGTGTAGATCACCACATGAACACTTGCTAGATGATGATTTAAAACATGATCTAGCAAGTAATATGATGGATCTTGAAAGATCCATGTTAAGCACCCTTTATGTAAAGCATGAACTTGAAAGTGAGCATGATTTTGTGTAAAATAATGGTTCCTACAAGTTGTAGATTTTTAAAGTGAAGGATTTGAAAACTCAAAGTTTCAAGAAAACAAAGTTTACTTACAATGAACATGGTTTTGAGTTTTGAAAGAAAATAAACTTACTTCATGTGTGAAAATGGAACCATTGAAGTGTAGAAGACATGAAAAATTCAAGAAGATGGATTTTTGTAAAAAATAAGTTGTAAGTTGTGAAGATGAAATTTTTATAAAAATGGCTTTTGTGAAATAAAAATCATGTTTTAGAGGTTAATGGAACTTGATAAATATTATACTAAAAGACTACAAATTTTTATGAAAACTTTCAAGTTCACATCTTCATGAAAATGCATTTTCATGGCATACGGTAAGTTGTTGATGATTGTTAATGATTTTTGAAAAAGAAAATGATATGCTTAAAGCATGGAAACCTCCATTTTTCAAAGGAAACTATGACAAAATTTTTGTAGAAATTAAACACTTAGAAATATGTTTTAACAAGTGATTTCAAGTAATCTTGAATCATGGTTTTAAGTATAAAAATTGCCATAATTTTTGGTATAAAAATTACAAGTAATGGAGGTTGATTTTCAAGAATAAAAATGACTAAGTATATATTTAGGAAAATATATATTTAGAAGTCACACAAATTATGTGCTATGTGTGTATTATTTGTATTAGTTATACTAAAAATTAGGAACTTGAAAATAATATACCTCACAAACTACCAAAAATTGTAATTTGAAGAATTACAAAATCACAAGAAAATAAATATATAACTTGCACACAAATATTGGACGATTCGGACGATGGACACCTTGGACAAAATATATAAGTATTCCGGAAATTTAATTCGTATCTTGACAAACTTGGTAAACGGTACTCTCAAAACCGAACAAACGGCAAATGATGTATTTTTACAATTATTATGAAAATATATCATATTTTGTCAACTTGAAAATATATTATTTTGGAGTATAAGAAAATATATATTTTCATAAACAACTCAAAAATATATTATTTTGGTGGAAACTAAAAATATATATTTTTCTAACTTTGATCTTAAAAATATATTATTTTTAAAATATATGTGAATATATACTTATTTTACCAAATCAAATTATAGATATTTTTCTATAAAATTTTTTAAAATATATATATTTTAAGAATATAAAGATGGTGATTTTTAAGTGTGCAAAAACAATATTCCGGAAAATTACACATAAACTAAGTATGAAATACTTAATAAATACAAGAAAATTCGTATTCCTATACGTATAAATACATACCGACATACACTACCAACACTTGGTAAAATACCCATATACAAGTATTATGCATAAATATGAAAATACAAAGTAACATACCCATAACACAAGTATACCTATACTTGGGAATATGAATAGGTGTATAATACTCGATGAATGGTATATTGGTTGTGGAATCCACAAACATACGTATATGAGAACCATACGGAACAACGAGTTAAAATATATCATTTTTAACAAATACCCCCGAATAATTGAATGAAAATAATTTAAGTCAAAATATTGTTATTTTAACTAATATATTAAATTTGGAATTATATAATTACATATACATAATACACCGAGGGTGTAACTCAAAGTATACCAAAATTCCAAAATAAGTCTTAATAAATAACTAAGGCTAAGAGTCGTTACACGACCTAAGTGTCTAATAAAACATAGCACGTGTGTAGGCAGTGATACGACTTGCGGATATCAACTTTGAGTGCACAAGACTTTGGACACAAATTTGTGAGTTCATGTCCCCCTTTTCTCTTAACTGTTTTCTGATTTATAACTCTCGGGGGGTGAAATACATGCTTCAGAGGTATGTTTAGCTAGGGAATGAACTGTTAGATCATGTGGATGGGTAGGCGCACTCTTAAGTGCCATTAATCTTGTTAAGACCGAGGGGCAGGAGTGGTAGATCTATCGGGTGTAGCGAGCCCCACTCATGGGTCCTTGTGTGGCCGCATGTAGTGACTATGTAGTTTCAGCCGGATGGACCGGAGGAAATCCGCTAGGTTTGAGTACTTCCATACGCCACCACATTTATTAATGTCCTTGCAAAATATTAATGATCTGTTCATAGACGCTTTACATACCGGTTATCAAAAGAATCTCTCAAATGTTTACAAGTTTATTTTGAGCTCACATAAAACGCATGAACTCGCTCAACTTTTGTTGAATGTTTTCAAATTACATGTATTTCAGGAAACTAGATGGATCTTCAGCGTTGGGATTGTTTTCAAGAAGTGAATTTCAAGATTAGATGTCATCCACTTTTGAAGGGTTTGATTTGTATATCTTATCCTGGATGAGATATATGAAGCAAAGCCTTGGTTAAACTAGTCTTTTGTTAAATAGTCCATTTATGGAATCTTTTGATGGTTTGTAACTTAACTTAAAACTATGTTGGTTGAACTTAAACAACTCATGTTTGTAATGTTTTTAAAACTTATGAATGGATGAACATCATATTTTAGTCATATAGTTGTTTATTATAATCGAAAGCAATGAAAACTGATCAAGTCACACGTCTACGCTTCCGCAAAAGTCAGGGTGTGACACCGTGCGGCATATCTTTTTGCCGATGCATTTGCCGAGACCACCCCGGATACCCTAACACTAATCTAGCTCCTGGCTGGATCTGATCTTTTTGTATGTTTTGTCCCCTTTTTTAATGAAGCTACTTTCAAAAAAAAAAGTTGGCATATTTTCCAACATGTTGAAGTTTCTTGTGAAAGAGGTAATAACTCTCATCCGATGCTAATAAACATACAAGAGTTGGCAATTTTGATCCATTTATTTTTGGATTGTTGATTCGGGTTACATTAGTCAAACGGGTCTAAAGTGTATATGTTAATACTTAAAATCTCCTAAATTGTTTTTTTAACATAGCCGGGTCTTATTGAGATAATATAAAAGTTGTGAGCATATTTTTACGGAGTGATTCTCGAACTCTCATGCGGCACTTAGAATGCTTCTAAGTTCAGCATTGTGGTTGGTTTTAGTTATGTTTCGCAGCGGAAGTCTTTGTTTGTGTGAACACAAGAACGATTTTGTAGTGTAATACTGTACAAGTAAGATGGTGTTTTGATTACTTGAGCAAAGTTACAAGTACAAGTGTTCACAAGAAGTTGGGTTATGAATGAGTTATGAGGGGTCATGTGGGGTAATCTCAAAATGAGACCTTCATCACCTATTTATACTAGTTCATACTAGTTCTAGAGAATTCCATACAATTATCTAGGATATTTATGAGCTGAATTCTAGAGAGTTCCTTCAAAATATCCATGACTTCTAAGTGTTTTAATGGCCATTCTATAGTGTTTTTGGCAGATCTAGAGTCTTCTGATGGTGCCAAGATGTTCCAGCAACTTGTAGGTTGTTCCGGAAACTTCCGGGCAGCGCTAGACGCATCTTTAGTGTTCCGGAACCTTCCAGAACTCGCGAAGAAAGTTATGTATTTAGGCGGATCGTGACAATATTGACACTTAAGTATATCTAACAATAGAGGTCTTGGACAAGGGGAATCAAAAGAATAAACTTGCCTAGTTAGATTTAATCAAATCTATGTCGTTTTGATGGATCTCATAAATTACTCTTTGACAAATCTTATCTCTATATTTGTTTCCATCTCCATGTGGTCAGTGTTTCTGTATGTAAAGTCAAATGCTTTGGATTTGAAATATATTCTTTTGTTTATTTATCAACCCTTATTGATCATGATTATAAAATTACGTTATAATACAAAATCAATAACTAATGTCTATAGACCCATCATATTTCGTAAATCACCATTTTTAAAGAATGGTTATTAAGCTACTACTAGCTAGTGGAAAAACTTTATTTCTTTAAATCTTTATGTGTTTGGAAATATTTAGTATGGCACGCATACAACATACTCTTTGACAAGTCTTATCTTCGTCTTTTTGTGTCCAATCTCCACAACATACTCTTTGACAAGTCTTATCTCTATATTTGTTTCCAACTCTATGTGCTATGTGTTTGCGTGAAAAGTAGAATGTTTTGATTTGAAAACAAAAATGTAAAGATAACAAACAATTGATTATAAGGATTTCATTGATTATTGATATTATATTATTGATGAACTTCGAAGTACAACGTATTTGGAAATTAGTATGGCACGCATACGACATACTCTTTGACAAGTCCTATATCCGTATTTTTGTGTCAAATCTCCACAACATACATACTCTTTGACAAGTCCTGTCTCCATGTGCTCGTGAAAAGTAAAATGTTTTGATTTGAAAACAAAATATAAAATAACATGCACCAATGACGTAAAACCGCTTCCCATACCCGTTTATACACACCCGAACTGATCAAAAGTCAATCCAAAAAACACCCAGAACCGAAATATTTGATCACTCTTTCAAAATCCGATTTCATACGAACCTTCACCTTATGCCCTTGAAAATAAACCAAACTATATTTAATTCAAACTCTATACTATTCAACGATGTATACCCGCTCTTTGGCTTGCTCGATCAAACAGGCGTTCTGCACAATTGATCAACACACTGTCATTGTTATTCCGATTTAATCTGTCAGCTTGTCGTCCACACAATACGTGTAGTCACATTAATGAGCTTATGGTTTCTTTAAATCGATTTTTAAAAGGCCTTTTGAC
Source organism: Helianthus tuberosus (assembly GCA_030545235.1). Classification (NCBI taxonomy): domain Eukaryota; kingdom Viridiplantae; phylum Streptophyta; class Magnoliopsida; order Asterales; family Asteraceae; genus Helianthus; species Helianthus tuberosus. The sequence continues at coordinate 38,310,338 of CM060435.1, read as the reverse complement.
TCTCTCTATTAGGTTTTTTTTATTCAGTTTTTCATCAAATGAACTTCCCAAGTAGTTGGCGAAAGAGGATAAAAGGTATTTTGGTAAGGCTAAGGCCTCCATTTTGGTAAATGGCTCCCCTGCTTTAGAATTTCAATGCCAACGGAGGGTTCGCCTAGGGGATCCTCTTTCCCCTTAAATCTTTATCATAGCAATGGAAGTATTAACGTTATTTATAAACCGAGCTTGCTATATGGGGATTATTCATGGACATAAAACCCCTAATAGCGGCTTCATACCGGCTTTGGTGTAAAGTAATTATGTCCCTCCATTCAATAATAAACAACATATCCTTCATACTAGCTTATAACACTAATCTAGCTCCTGGCTGGGCTTGGTCTTTTTGGATGTTTTGTCCTCTTTTTTAATGAAGCTACCTTTAAAAAAAAAACTAACTGTGGGCACATTTTCCAACATGTTGAAGTTTATTGTGAAAGAGGTAATAACTCTCAATCCTATGTTACTAACAATACAAGAGTTGGCAATTTTGATCCATTTATTTTTGGATTGTTGATTCGGGTTACATTAGTCAAACGGGTCTAAAGGGTATATTTTAATACTTAAAATCTCCTAAATTGTTTTTTTAACATAGTCGGATCTTATTGAGATAATATAAAGGTTGTGAGCATATTGTCACGGAGTAAACTTCTGACTCACATGTAGTGACTTAGAATCTAAGTTAAGCTATGTGCCCCAACGATGTAGTGTTTTGAGTGAATCAGGTGATGGTTACAAGTATTGTTTACAAAGAAACAACTTTGTATTGATTAGAAGATGTTTAGGTCGGAGGGTATGGGAGCGCCACCCTTACCATCTCAACCTCTATGGCGCCTGGGTGGTGGCGCCACCCCACACCATCGATTTCAAGGTGTGGCGCTATAGGTGGGGTGCCAGCATGTTAACGAGGAGGAAGAAGTGTTTAGGTGGGGACCACATGCATTTCAAACAATACAATTTTTTTTAGTTTTGTTTAATAGGGTGCTTTATACCATACCATGCAAGTTAAAGGAGGTCGTTATAAAGCCCCCTGGTTGACGTGGATCCTAGGTGGCGCTGACGTGTCCTGATAAAGCCCCTAGGGGCTCCATCCTACACCCTCCAGCCTTACAAAGGAGAGTTTACAAGTACAAGTGTGATAACTTGCTAAGATGTTGGGTGATCTCAAAATGAGACCTTCATCACCTATTTATACTAGTCCTTCACTAGTTCTAGAGAATTCTCTAACTAGAGAATTCTATACAAATATCTAGGATATTTAGAGCTGATTACTAGATCTTTCTTGCAAAATATCTAGCAATTCCAAGAGTTTTCAAGGCTTTTCTAGATGCTTCTTGGTTGCAACTCTTGGAAGAAAATATCAGCCCGTTCTAGGCCTTTCCTAGACCCTTGAAGGCTGATCTAGACCCTTCCGATGGTGCTAAAATGTTCCAGCAACTTGTAGGCTGTTCCGGAGACTTCCGGGCAGCCCTAGACACCTCTTTAGTGTTTCGGAATCTTCCGGAACTCTCGAAAATAGTTTTGTATTTAGGCGGATCATGACAATATTGACACTTAAGTATATCTAACAATAGAGGTCTTGGACTAGGTGAATCAAAAGAATAAACTTGCCTAGTTAAATTTAATCAAATCTATGTCGTTTTGATGGATTTTGAATATAAGTTATATTAGTAACAGCCTCATATTCACTTTCTCCTTTATAATTATAAGGATCTCATAAATTACTCTTTGACAAGTCTTATCACCATGTTTTTGTGTTCATCATATCTCTATCTCTATATCCATCTCCATGTGGTCAGTGTTAGTGTATGTAAAGTTAAATGCTTTGGATTTGAAATATATTCTTTTGTTTATTTATCAACCCTTATTGATCATGATTATAAAATTACGTTATAATACAAAATCAATAACTAATGTCACATCCATGACATTAATATCACCTAATTTTACAACTTGCAATTTGTTTCCAAGTTTTCCTATACGAATTTCTATAGACCCATCATATTTCCTAAATCACCATTTTTAAAGAATGGTTATTAAGCTACTACTAGCTAGTGCAAAACCTTTATTTCTAGTCTGGCACGCATACAACATACTCTTTGTCACACCCCAACCGATGGCGGAATCATCGGGGCGTGGCACTGAGCGAAACAGATTGTTCAAGAGAATTCATAACAACTATTAAATGACAGTATTTATAAGGTTTAATATCCCATACTATTAAACAAATAATTCAAAAACAGTCATTACAGATATTCATTCTCAAAAACAAATTCCATTCTGACAACTCAGATTTTATTTGGTGGGTTTCTAGACTTCCTAACTCGTTTGCAACATAACATCCAATCAACCTATCACATACGTTAAAATAAAAGTCAATACATAAAGTAAAGGTGAGTACACAAGTTTGCATAGATAATAGTATAAAAAGCGTTTACGCATAACCAGCATGTAACACATAACGGGCGAAGCATGTAACTACCAACAATGATACAACCTAACCACGAGACTGCGTTGTAGAGTATGCGCGACACATGTTCACCGAAGAGAACACGTGAAGTAAAGTAATGTAATCCCTAGCAACTCCTGTCACACAGGTGCTGAGTCCAAACTATAGTACTATCGTTGCTAGAGGCGGTCTAGTGTAACACTGTATAAGCATAGTAACAAGCATTCAACAAATCACGTATAGCATGCGGGAGCGGTTAGCTTTTATAAAGCATTTGCGTTGTGTGTTGTGTTTTGATAGAGAACATATGTAACACCCAAAAGTGCGTTAAATGAAAATGGGTACGAGTATACTCATAGTACGTGTTTAGCAAGTGAACACGATCTGGATTGGATTGCAGGGAGCATTGGGTCAGCCTGTGCACGGAAACAGAAGCATAAGTCTTTCTCAGTGCTGAATGGTCGTAAACAGAATGTCGAGCGGGTTAAGTATTTGACAGTGCATCCGGACGGATGGGCGCCATCCGGGCGGATAGGCGTCATCCGAGCGGATGGATCCCATTCAGTCAGAAGGGCTGTTTTGTTTCGAACGATAAAAATCCGATGTGAAACTTGGTATTTTAAAAACAGAAGGTAAAGTTTAGAGTGGTGCAAAGCCTTTCCGAACGGATGGACACAGTCCATTCGGATGGATGGTCTTTGGTTGCAGTTTGCAAAATTTTCGTAAACAAAAGGGTTTTCGATTTAACGGAGATGGTCGTGACGACGATTCAAACAACGGAAAACACCAGGTCCAGTTCATTCGGACGGATGGGCCTCGCTCATTCGGACGAATGCTCTGTTCTTGATGGAAATTTCATGTTTGACCCACTAATCGGTCCATCTCTTTGGTGGAAATCAGTTTTTGGGCCGGCTTTCGACTATGGAAGGAGTCGAGAGTCTGACAGGATCCTGATTCCTCCAATATTGTGTAAAAAACTGAAAAGAAGTTCAGAAATAAGTTGAGAAATGTTGAAATCTTTCATAACTTGACCCCATCTCGAGTGAAGGATGCTCCACAACAGTTTACCTAAGCAAAATAAGTGGAAACCATCTTTGAGAGTGTTGGAATCAAGGGTTTTTGAGAAAAAGTTAAAATGTGTGTGTGTGTGTGTGTGTGTGTGTGTGAATGTGATTTTGATGAAGAAGATGGAGTAGAAGTGAATTGAGATGGAGATTGAAGAAGATTTGGGAGAAAAAGCTTACAAATAGGCCTTGAATCGCGTCTGGGACTTGGGAGCGGATGGGAGTGTCAAAGTGTTGAAATGAGGGTGTACGGCGGGTCTTTATAGAGGAGGGTGAGGGGTTAAGTCGGTGTGCGAAAGGCGGTGTCCGGATGGCTCCATCTGGACGGATGGGCCCCATCCGGGCGGATGGCCCATTCGGACGGTTGAGTTGCGTTTGTTAGTTTTCCAACTTTTGTTCGTTTATTAAGTGTTGCGTTGCGTTTTATCGAGTTGCGAGTGAGCGTTTGAGCGTGTAAGCATTGCGTTGATAACCACATAATATTCTAACAAGTAAACACACAAATAGCACACATAACATAGATAAATCCGCGTTTCGAGTCCTATATCCGTATTTTTTTGTCAAATCTCCACAACATACATACTCTTTGACAAGTTCTATATCCGTATTTTTGTGTCAAATCTCCACAATATACATCCTCTTTGACAAGTTCTGTCTCCATGTGCTTGTGAAAAGTAAAATGTTTTGATTTGAAAACAAAATATAAAATAACATGCACCAATGACGTATAACCACTTCCGATACCCGTTTATACACACCCGAACTGATCAAAAGTCAACCCAAAAAACACCCAGAACCGAAATATTTGATTACTCTCTTTTAAATCCGGTTAAGCCTTTGAAATAAACCAAACTATATTTAATTTTACTTGTTTAAAAACCCGCTCTTTGTCATTGTTATTCCGCACAATTGATCCAACACATTGTCATTGTTATTCTGATTTAATCTGTCAGCTTGTCGTCCACACAATACGTGTTGAACAAGTCACATAAGTTTTTTTGAATAAAATTAACTTTTTTTACACTTATATAAACCACATAAACAAAAACAGAAAATATATCAAGACATGCAACAACAATGGTATCCCTGAATAATAATAATAGCATTCTCTAATCATCAACGCAACATCAAAATCTCAAATATCCAAGACTTCTAAAACCAGCAAAATGATTAACGAAGAACAAAGAAGTTTGAAAACAAAAAACAAAATTTCCAGTAATTCCAAACATTGTAACAGACAGCAACAAACACCAAAACAGACCCACTTAAACAAACAAGTTGGGCCTTGAAGCCTTGTAGGTGGTCTTGAGCTTTCTGGTTGGTGGTCTAACCTTCTTGAAGACCAACGGGAACTTGATCTTGGAATTATGGAACTGCTTGGTGGACTCCCTCTTGCAGAGCTTGGCGGGGATGGTGGCAGTCTTGATGACCTGGATGCAGTGGTGGCGGACTCTGTGACGAGAAGCCATCTCGGTGTACATTTGCTCAACAGCACCATTTAAGGTGGTGTCTCTGTACTCCTTGTACATGTTGTGGTACCCGGTCCTCGACTGGTACCTCAACCAAATGCCGTAGTTCTTGATGGTTGTTGGGTTCTTCTCAAAAATCTGGAGAAACATACATATAATCAAGCAAAATTAGCAAAACAAAAAGAAAACCATAAACTTAACAAAAATCTAATAATTGATGGCAATAGATCAGAAATAAAAAAATAAAGTTTGAACCTTTTTGGTTACTTGATTCGATGATAATTCTAATTCTAATAATCATTCAACTTAATACACATAAAAGACATCTTTTGAGATGTGAGTGTAAAAGCTTCACTATGAATTAAAAGAAAACAGTGGAGTAATATTAGGTACCCTTCGGTCATGAGTATTACGGATTACCTGACTCCCAAATAGTCAGATAACCAAAAATCAAAACATGGTTATCCACAAAATCATATGATTGGTATCACAACCTAAATCCAGATAATTATTAATATCAATCCGGACACAAGAATCCATATAAATCATTAGTAGTATATACAAACTCCAGCAACAAATGAATAAATCAAGATTCATGTAAGCAATGACATGTGCACAGCCATGTTAAAGTCTTTATAGATGATGAAAACACAATAAACTAAAAACAAAATTTATAAGAAGAAAAACATGAAAAAAGTTGAAGAAAATAAATAAATGTAACCAACCTTCTTTATAGCTACTACAACAGCATGCAGACTAGAAAATAGTCAAACCAAAACTTAATTCGAGAAGAACAACTTCTAAGTGTATTATACTGAATTCCTAGCACCAAACAAAGACCAAAAACCCTAACCATGATGTTATGTGTAACAATTTCGGATTCCAAAAACATAAACAAGCAATACCAAACACATAAAGTCAAACTAAAACCAATTCATTGTAGTTATAAAAACACAAACATGTTGATGATGATCACATAACATATAAATAGATCAAAATACAAACAAATTAAAAATATAAAAAGTAACAAAGTTAAAACAACAAAAATCAAATAATAAGATATAAAATTCACCTCATTAATAGCAAGCATCTGACCATTACTCTTCTTCACCTTCTTCAACTTTCTCAAATAATACCTAATTTCCACAACCAAAAATCAACCAATTAACATCGTGTCCTTAGAATATATATAAAATATAAAATAAATAAAATAAAAAAAACTGACCAGAACTTGCTCTTAGCACGAACTTCATTGGTAGCCCAAAGCTTCATCCGGTAGATCTTCGGATTCTCTTCAGACTCCGTCGGTAAGCCTCTGCCGACGACCTGAAACTGATGAAACTGCAACAACAAAACACAATTATTCACTATTTTAACAGAAACAAAATACTTTCAAATGTTGGATCGATTAGCAATATGTAAATTGATTGTTATGACATACGAACCTTGTAGCTCATTGTTGAGGTCTTCGACGGTGAGTGCTGCGTGCGGTGTGGTTGGGGCGGTAACGATGGAAATTAGGGCATCGATTGGTATATAATAAGTGGCTAGAGAAGAAGAGAACCCTAGTTCTTGGGCTGGATTGGAATAAACGGGCCTTATAGATATAGCCCAAATGTAAGAACAAAATCTTTCATGTCTTTGTTTCGGAAACTATTTAAGGGTAGATTGTTTTAGCTCTTATCGGGCTCTTAATGGTTCAGATTCTTTGTTTCGTAGTAGATGTATAAATGATTCAGACATTTGTCTTTGAATTGTTAAACATTATACTGAGTCTGAATGGTTAAGACTTTTTATTTGAATTGGTCAGACATTTGCTCTGAATAGTTAAGAATTATACTGACTCTTAATGGTTCAGACCTCTACTGATTCAACACTTACCAATTTAGAAGTTGTCAAACAGCCCCTTAATAACAAGTAAATTTCAATATTGTTTCAACGACGTTACTTGTGTTTTTCATTCATTGTTGTAAAATTTCTTTTATAAATATTAAAATTTGAAAATTAAATAATACAAATATATATATAGGGTGGGTTCTAAAGTGAACCCTAGTGTATATGTGAACTGATTAAACAAATCTTGACCATTAATTTACATCATCAAATCGTAAAAATACACTAGTGTATTTTCATCATCAAATCATGGTCATTGATTTACACTTGTGTATACATTTGTGAATTGATAATCAATGGCTAGGATTAGTTTACTAGTGTTCACTATCAAAGGGGTTGTTTACAAATGAGCCTAACTATATATATGTGTGTGTGTGTGTTTGTGAGGCTTAATTAATATTTAGTGATTATAATCTGTTAGAAAATTTTTTTCTTCACAGGTACTCTACTTCATAAGTAAACTTGAAAAGAATACTCATTAATCAAGTTTTAGACATGTTTCATTTACATCATTTTATTTAAAAATTATTAACATTCATAAAAGGAATTGATACATGATTGGTTTATATAGTTAGAAAAAATGCGGATGACTTCAATTGATAATAAATTTGATTATTGCAGAGTAGAAGATTCTTTTATATATGTGGTTCATATCGAGTTTAACAAATTGACACGTTTTATACAAAAAATAGTTATGCCTATCTAACTTAAGACTTTCTCCAACGCGAGAGTTTATACCCCGTCCGTTCCAATGTGACGGAGGAGGTGGAGGAAAGAGAATAGACATGGTGGAGAGAGGTTGTTGGGGTTGCCCTTGCACAAGGGCGTGCCCGTAAGATTGTTGTGAGAGGGTGAGGAGAGAGAAGAGGAGGCCCGTGGAAGAGAAGGAAGAGGTTGGCTGGGCAGGGGACGTGGCAGCGGGCGGGGGGAAGAAGGGCGAGAAAGGGCGGGGGAGCGACGGAGTTAGTCTAAGAGTAGGGATGAGCATTTGGTACTGGGTACCAGTGTCGAACCGGGACCAACCGGGTATATTCGGTACCAGTACCGGTTCTCATTTTCCTCGGTACCGGTACTTTCGGTACCGAACGGGGTATCGTGCTCATCCCTACTTAAGAGAGTACAAAATAGATCAATTTCAAGCTTTATATATACAATTTGAGTTATCTTGGGGGAATCGGTGGAAAGCGAGGTTCGAGCTAACCTTTTCAATCAAGGAAACAAACATCGTGAAGATTTTTGAAGACACAAAGTCGTTTGGATACTTATGGATTAAGAATATATCTTCGCGTAAAGAGTTATCATGAAGGAATTTGTGTAATTTGTCCTTGTAGTTCAGGGATGTAGCTCTTAAGGGACGGGGAGGGTTCCAGTTTTGGTTGTTTTTGGGTCCAACACCATCCTAGTTGCCCTTTGTTGAATGAAATAGATATACAACTTGAGTACAAGATAGATACATTTCAAGCTTTATATATGAAAACTTGAGTTAGATTCATTTAAAGCCTTGCATATAGAACTTGAGCTTGATTAATAAGTATTTTCAAGTCTAACTTTGATTCAACTTATTTATTATTTATAAACAAATTTATAATATCCTTTATTTGTTTTTTTTTCTCATAATTATACATCTAAAAATATTTATTTATTTAACTATATTTTATTTATATAATATAACTGCTAATATATTTATACGGGTAACAGTCACATTAAAACTCATGATACTAATCAAACTTTAGAGTAAATGGATTACAATTTAAACCTGAACTCGGCTCAGTTTAACTTTTAGCTAGCTGCACTTGAATCACTTACCAACGTGTCAGCTTGTTTACATCTTAATACAGTATTTCAAAATAATTCATTTGTTTTCTTTTTCAATCAAACAATACCAGTAAACGTGACACACGATTTCAGTTTTAACTTTGTCTTTTACACTGTCGATTTACAAAAGAGTTAGGTGTTGCACCGAAAGGCATAATATAAGATACTTCTAAATGAGATACTTAAGATGAATCATGTTAACTAGCGTGATAAAATACCACAAACGACGACGTGAATTTTTCTTTTATGAATGAACCTCTTGTCATATATAAGCGTCAACCAGACCATTAGATCGTCAAAACAAACCATAAAATGAACCACTTCAATGTCAAACTAGCTGAACGAGCAGGACTTGCTTTGGTTTGAAAGGGTTCGATCGATTTCACCTGTTATAAACACCCTGCTTGACGGTCTATAGGAAGAAGGCAGAAGTCCATCCATGGAGGTTATATTGAAATGCAAGAGGCTATTCCTGATTAAATATAACACTATATGTGTTTGATGGTGATTCAATCCAACCCAACTTAACCCGTATTAAGAAGGTATGGCTTCGATTAGACAACTTTGATGTAACTGTTTTTGAGCAACGAAATCCAAAACTTATGTGTAAAATTAATAGCCAAATTACAATATAAAGAACCATAATTACCTTCAAAGTAGTTTTGCAACAACCAATCCATGTTTTTTACTCACAATTTCTTGGTGACTATACAAATATGCAAACTCTAATAGTAAACTTACCACCCATATTTGACCCTCTGCACACCAAGACCAACAGCAATCAAAGCCAAAGTTGCCTGCATGCAACCAAATTGACCACCATTCATAAGTATTGGGACAAATTGACACATAGGCGATACACATGCTTCATACATACACATATGTATAGGGAGAGGATCATGAGAAAACTCTCTCTTCGTCGAGAAAACTCTTATCAAACGATTGATATTTGTGTTAAATTTTTCCCAACGATTGATATCTGTGTTAAATTTTTCCCGAAGTTTAGTTTTTAGGGTTTATGGTTTAATTTTTAGAGGTTAGGGTTTAGCACAGCAGTTAGTTTTAGCTTTTAGGCATTAGCTTTTAGGGTTTAGAGTTTAGGGTTTAGTAATGGTTAGATAGAGTTTTCTCACAAATAGTAGTTTTCTCATGATCCTTACCTGTATGTATGGATATATATGTATTATGTATATAATATACGCGTGCAAAAGTGCTTGTAAAGAAGCTATGTCATTTAGAAGGCTCAGATGTTGTTTTGTGTCCTTTCCAGTTAAATCTCAAAATAGATGCATTATTAATTTAATCTTCTTTTGCAAAAAGAAAAAAGAAAAAAGAAAAAAACTCACCGCTATGGTGCAGGCAACAAGTCCAGGCTTTTCTCTATAATCAACCCGCACAAAGAGTAGTATGAAAGCTCCCACATACCAGGGAATGGCCCCACAGAAGAACCCAGCCAAAAATCTGCATGCTCTTTCATTTCAGTATAAATTCAATGAAGTAGAGTCTAAGTTATGTGTACAAAACTTCTTGTTGATTTACACTTACAAGAACCAGCCAATCCCACAACCACAGCAAGGAAGAGGGCCACGGTCAATCACCACAGGTGTCCCAGGAGCGATCACAACGCCTGAAGAAATATCAAGTAATCAAATAACGATAAGTGTTAAGCAACACGTAAACAGAAAACTGATAATAATAATAATAATAATAATAAAATTAATAGTAGTCGATAACGAACGATGTGAGTTGACGCAAATGATGTTAATTATATTCAATTATGCTTGAATGCAATTGGTAGGAAAATGTATAAAAATTAAAATGATATGGTAAGCGTTGGACAATGGTAATTGTATTAAAAGTTCAACATGGGTCTCCGACTTCTTGACATGCCAGTAGGTGGGCTATTAGGTGGTAACAAAGCTTTAAAATAAAGGAAAGCATGATTTTGTTTGGAAACGATTTTAAGTACCATGCATATTTAGTTGCTTACTGTTTTAACTATTAGCGTGCTTTAATCTTTACATAAACTGTTCATTCAGATACTTTCCGGGTTATTTGTGACACTAGTACAATACACCCTTGAACACACTATGCGTAAAGCTCACGCGTTGTTTTTTATGATGGTGCTTTCAGTGGTAGACATTAAACAACATGAAAAGCTTCAATGTCGGTTAAAAGGCTGGGTAGTTGATACCGTTATAAGAGGCATGTGATTATGCATCATTTAAAGATAGCAACTACAAGCAATGAAACTACAGGTTGATATGTTTTATTTAGTAAGAGTGTAAGGTGGTGTTTGTTTTTTAAGAAAAGTACTTCACAACCTCTTTTGTCTTCCCCACGCAGACCACGCGCAGACGTAGGGGTCTGCAGCGTGTTTGTTTTTTAGAAGACAAATCACTCAAAAAGGTCTGCCTGACCACTTTTTGGTGCAGACATGAACTACCATCTTCTCAACTCTTCTAACCTCTTCACAAAACACACAGAACCCTAACCCCTCCTCAACCTCCCTTCTTCTTCCCTGCCACCGCCACCACCTCTCCTCCCACATCAACGCCGCCACCACCTCTCCTCCCACAGCCCTGTCATGCTGCCGCCACCACCACTCCTCCCCCAAACCGCCGCCGCGCTCCCACACCCCCGTCGCGCCACTTTTCGTCTCCTCCTACAGGCCGCCGCCGCCACCACCTCTTCTCTCCATAGATATCTTGCACCGGACAGTTGGCACAATCTTCACTTCTGCCATGATGTGGAGCACGGACAGTTTGATTCCACAATGTCACATATTCAACATCTTCATCAAGATTTCACACCCCACAGAAACTGGGGGAAAATTAGCAGTTTTGATCATGGGTGGTATTTGCAGTTCTACAACTAACGTAGCCCCTAGCACCACTGGCAATCTCAGTTCAGGTATCATACTTAAATTCTTACATGTTTTTTCATATTTTTTTGGGAATTATTTGTGGGTTTTGTGGTTTCTGTTGATTAATGTTAAAATTACATCTCAGTTCAGTTATAAAACTAAAATTCTTAATAGTTTTTTTCATATTTTTTTGGGAATTATTTGTGGGTATTGTGATATCTGTTAATTAATGTTAGGATTCATTTCAATTTTGTTCATTGATCATTAAAGGTTTGATCTTTTTCTCTGTAGTAACACTTTAAGATCATATCTTTAGTATTGAACTTTTGATCAAGATTGTGGTAATACAGTTGCAGGGAGTTCACAGTCGAATACAACGACCACCACCAGCATTACTACAAGCTCATTATCAGTATCATCATCAGGAATTAGTAGCCATGTCTCCGGCAAAAGCCAGTTTTCACCAGCAAGCAGCGGTGATGATCTGGGCCCCGGTGGCCAGATTTTGCCCAATTCAAATCTTAAAATATACACCTTTGCTGAACTCAAATCTGCCACAAAAAACTTTCGACCCGATACTATTTTGGGTGAGGGTGCCACAAATCGCTTATGATTATGTTAATTTTTTGTGTTTATTATGGGATATAGATGTTCATCTTGATGAATTGTTTGATCAAAGATTTTGTTTGATTGATTATAATTGTTGTTCATCTTGATAGAATTACAATTATTTAAGTTGGAATGTTGAAAAACTATATTAAGTTTAATAAATCAGTTTATTTCAGCAGTTTGCAGAAGTAAAAAAACAAACAGTCTTCTTCTTGCAGACTGCAGAGGTTTGGCCCACCTCTTCTGCTACAAATGTCTGCAGACGTGGTCCGCAGACTGCAGACATTTTACCTCTGAAAAAACAAACAGCACCTAAGACTATGTGTTGTCGAATGACTAAACCATTGCCACGCCACCACCACGTATGAATTTGAGCAATAACTAAATACCCAATAACTAGGTGCAGTGGAATAACTAAATATAAAATAAAAGAAAAAGAATAAAATGAAAAACAAAAAGACATGATAGGCTAAAAGGAGTGGACGGTCCACCGTACACCCCATATCTCAAGGAGCTTAGAGCCCGGTAGTGCAAGGCGGGCTCGCCATCAGGGCCGGCCCAAGGGTAAGCCGAATGAGGCTTGGGCCTTGGGCCACCAAAACTATAGGGCCTCCATAATTTGATGAAACCAAAGTCCATTTATAAAAGATTTAGGGTGTGGGTTATCAACAGATTGATGGTTGGTAGTGTAGTGGTTTTGTGTATGTATTGATGTTGGTGAGACCTGGGTTCGAATCCCTGGTTTACCATTTTTTTTCTTGTTTTTAAATTTTAACACAATCTTTCAAATAATTACACTTGGGCCCTTCAAGTTTAACTTTCAATCACATACATTTTTTTGGGAAAAAGGCCACAAGATTTTACTTCGCCTTAGGCCACCAAAATGGTTGAGCCGGCCCTGCTCGCCATTAATGCCCTCCATTTACCACACAGCCTAACAAGCAAGAGAATTTAAAACTTATAATAGGATAGAACTTAATTGTATATTGTTGGCAATTATCTTATGTTTTGGGATATTAATTGCAAAATTTTACAGTTTGTTATTTACAAGAAATAGGTTTGTTACAAATCTCTTCCTCCTTTTTGCTCAACGGCTGAAAAGAAAAAAAACAAACGAATTCGAGTCAAAACTCAAACCCCTAAACTTTTATGCAAAATTTTGATTCACCAATCACCGTCAATCAACTATGAAGAGACTTAATCTCCATAAGAAACTCAAAGAAATGCATGATTTTCCTTCATAGATACTAACACCACGGAAACGCATGACATCGCTATCCCCTTGAAGGTTTCTACTCGACATCCTTATACAAAAACTTAAAATCATCATCAATTGAACATGCTGAAGAAACTAATCGTCCTAGAAAAAAGCAAAACTTTTGATTTTATATACTTAGAGCCTATGTTGTCAAAAGCCCTCCGGGTGCGCACCTACATCCTCAGGCAAGGCGAGATGCAGAAAAAAACGCATTGCTGCCATCTAGGCGCTCCGGCAACCTTTGAGAGAGATTCCAGTCTTTCTTTATCAGTCAAATTTCGGCAAGATCCCTACCAAATCCCATATATTCCAGCAAAATCTTGCAGATTCCAGGAAACCTGGTCTGAAATATCCAAAAATGGCCTGGAAACCAGCCTAAACTAGCCCTAAACAAGCCTAAAACATGTTAAATTGTTAAAAAAAGTAAAACCCCAGAAAACATTACGTTTATCACCTTATCCTATATACCTTGCGTATCTCGGGCCCTGCTCTTTTTAAGCGCCTTGCACCTAGGCCCAAGGCTCACTCTTCGCGCCTTTGACAACTACGGTTAGAACTAAATAAAACTAACAAGACCACAAGAACAAGCTTACGGCATCGCATCTTATAAATTGGCCCTAATTGTACTACTAAACCTCAAATTTCATGCTTCAAAGAGTTAACCTAACCTTGGTTACGAAAACAAATCAAAAATTCAAAACCTAACACCTCAGCAGTCTCCATCCATAAACATAAACTAATCCTCAAATCATCACCAACATCATGATCATAATCTAGAATCTATTACAATATAAATAAGATCAAACAAATTAGGTATACCTGGAGCGGTTTGGTAGCTATGTGAATAATCGATTCGAACGATATGCGGAGGTGGAACAGGTTGCGGAAGACCTACGGAAGGCTGGTAAGTGACAGGTGCAGGTGGTGGGGGATGATTTGCAACTCCTTGAAACGTACCGTAATAATACGACGGCGGAGGCTGCTCGCCGGGGTAAAGGACGCCTCTGCTCTTGCCTTCTTCAGTCATGGTTTGTGATCGGAGATCGGAATCGGAGCAAAGGTCGTCGGTTGGAGATCGGAACTGCCACTCTGTTCCTGGTTGATTAAGGGTTAAGGTAATGACTAAAGCACCGCGTATTGAATAAACGAAGGGTGCTACTTTCTACACCCTAGTTACTTTTTACACCCCCTTCTCTCACATGCCTACAGGTGGGGCCCGTGTGAGACCGGCAGTTTTCCTCTCACAAGGGGGTATAATCAGGAGAGAGGGGGTGTGTTTAGAATCAGCCTAAACAAATTATATTATTATAAGCATTTATTTTGTATATACTTATGCTAGAAGGTAGCCGCCAAATGGACAATCAAGTAATATGTTAGTTTTTTTCCTAATTTAAAAGAAAATTACGAAAATGGTGATCGACTAAAAACATTTTAAAATTTGACGACTCCTTGGAGTGACACATCAGGCGTGAGATACGTCTATATGCAGACTTCTTAAGCACCTAATAAAAAATGAACACGTAATGTGGGTCGAGACGCATGGTGGTAGTTGCATGTGGTGCATCAAGATGTGTAGGTGTTCCACTTTTTCAGAGATGTGCACATCCCAAACAATCATTAATCTCTGTTTCCTTTTTCTACTCAAAATCAAAACCACAAAATACACCGTTGATATGCAGATCAAAATTGTCCCTCTAGTGATGTTAGTATTGTGATCCCAAACAACATTTATCTCTCTTTCCTCTTTGTTTCCGTTTACTACCGATGTTACTGTCGGAGATAATGCTTTGAATGCCGGAGACGACTGAAATCTCGCCGGTGACATTATATATGTGTCTGCAATGTTTCAGAACTCACAGCATTCAAAGCATCACCAGATTGTTCCGATTGTTGTGGACGCCGGAGACGGAGAGCCGGATTGTTTTTTTATTTGAAACAACCTGTTACGGTTAAATCTTATTGCTTTGCCCATGTAATTTTTGTAATTTTCCCATACTTAAACACCGATCGGCCGACACCATCATTCACCTCACCGTTTACCCATCACTACAACTCGTTGGAGACGGAGGCGTCTGCAACTCGCTGGAGACGACTGCAACTTCCAGACACATCTCGTGCACTTCCAGACGCATCACGTGCAAGATGTGTCGCTCCAAGGACGCGGAAGGTGGCTAGATTGGAAAATCTTGTTGGTCAATGACCATTTTCGTAATTTTCTTTTTAAAAACCATAGTACTATCACCCTCGTTAAACAAACTTCGCGTTTACCTTTGGGAAAATTTCACAGAATAGTAACCAAGTTTTAAAAGTGTTCTAATTAGATCACTAGTGTCGTTTTTGTCACAATTATATAACTTAACATTCAAATCGAACCATGTCTTTTTTTCCACGTGTCAAGAAAAAAATGGAGCATAAGATGTTGGGGTCGAATTATTTTAGTATATGAAATTATATTTATTAAAAATAAAAACCATTTAATTACATTAAAAAATTAAAAAAAAAAAACAAGTTACAATCCACTAAAAACTATTCTTTTATGTGATTTCACTTATTATTATTATTATTTTTTTTGAGTAAATTGCCAAAATCGTCCTTGAGGTTTGGGTATGTTTGCCATTTGCATTCAAAACAACTTTTTTGTATCATATAGTCCTTTACTTTTGAGATTTTTTGCTACTTTCATCCAATCGTCTGACTTTATTTGCCAAAATTGTCCCTGAGATTTGTTGAGCAAGTGAGTGTTTAAACCTCAAGATTTACCGTTTGACTAGCAAGTCGATCATTTGTGAATCATCTTTCTTAATAGTCTCTCTCTCGTAGGAACAAGACCAAAGACTCTTGTACATTAAAGGCAACAATACTTGTGTTTTAAACAAACATGGCTCATGCATTAAAACTCTAAAAGCAACAATACTTGCGTGACAACTGACAAGCATATATCATTCTTTAAACAAACATGGGTCAACAAGAATCCCCATTATTCAAACTTAAATTCAACAATAAACAAGGTAAACAAGTACCACATATCTATCAAGATTTAAGACACCAAGTCAAACATGAGACAGCATGGATCCCTCTTACTTGCAGATTTCAAGGACCTTTAGCCATGAAGGCCTGCTACTAATATCATCCCACCAAGCACTTACATGTTTCCTTTCTTTGATCATATACTCCTTCCCCACAGGACCAACCAAGTAGCTTGTAAAAGGAATGTGGCTAAGGTCTGCTAAGCTAAAGAAATCACCAGCCAAATACTTGCTTTTTGATAGCCGATCCTCGTACACGTCCAACACTTTCGCGAGCTTCTCTTCACTTTCTTTGATCACTTGCTCGTTTCTTACTATTCCAAAATGCGGGCTAAACATAATGTGAAGCACGAGATTGTTAAGTGGCGGGTGATAATTGTGTGCCTCGACTTCTAGCCATTGGTTCACCAGACCTTGGTCTTCGAGTGTTTTTCCTAGTAAGTCGGTTCCTTGAGTCTTGTATTTTTCAGCATAGTAACGGATGATGGCTCTTGATTCTTTCAAAAAGAAACATAATCCGCGAATGTTAAGTTGTTGAGCATAAAGTATTGAGCATGTGATAGATGAACAGATAACAAAAATTTTAAGAGGGGTGATTAATATTCAGAATCAGATAATCATCATGTGTAATAAAATGTGTTGTACAAGATAGTGTTTAAATGTAGTTATGTTGTTTGAACTTTGAAGTATCAAAAGGTTAAATATCATACAGAGGGGTATTCAATATAGTACCAACTTTAAGTAGCGATACAGACGACAGTTTTGTTAGGAGCCTATCTTTCTCTCTCCAAATACATGTGATTATCTTTGATGCACTACATATAACTGGTTTTGTGTTGAACGCGCCACTTTAATGTTTTTACAAAACACAACTATGATCATCTCAAGGAACTAATAGATCAAATGACCACAGGAAACATTACTGTATTAAAAAAATGAGAGATTTTGTCAAATTGGTAGTATAAGTCTCAAAAAATTGGTAATTAGTTAAAGCATTTGTGAAATTGATTATTCATACCCTAAATTACCAAACAATCAAAACCAAAATTAGTTTATTCAAACTAATGATTATGTCTTCAAATTGCAATAAATCAGTTTCTAAACACATAATACTTAATATACTGTCCTTATGGAGTAGTCACTTGTACAGTACAAACAGTTGTTGCTTGCAAACAGATTTTCCCTAATTTGCTGTTTTAAAAATTTTGTGTTCTTATCTTATGATTATGTCCTCAAAGTTCAAATTGCAATACACAGATTCAGAACACAGACCCTAAAGATACTATCTAGGGGAGGCAATTCTTGACACGACCCAAAACCCAACAAGAAAAAAAAGAAGTTTGGGTCAACTAACACGACCCGTTCGTATTAAAAACAGGTCGAGTTCAGGTTGACCCGTTTAACTATTTAGAAGAAAAGGTTTTATATTTTTGTTTTTTGTTTTTTCCGTTTCTGTTTTACATGATTAGTCATAATAATGTTGACACATTATATTATTTACTTGTCACACTCATACTCACCATTGAACATGTTATGGATACTCCGCTTAAAACCCAACAAAAGTTCAAGCTTGACTTATCAAGCTCAAGCTGGCTAGCAAAGCCTAAAGCCCTAAACTAGTCTATACTTGTAACAAGTTCATTTAATATATTAACTATACACTTACATAGTAATTATTTTGATAAATAATAATAATAATAATAATAATAATAATAATAATAATAATAAATATGTATAAATAGAAAAACTCGAGAAAACTAACTAATAGAATATATGCATAGTTATAAAAGAATTATAATTAAAATATATAAGATATAAGTATATTATATATTAGTTAATAATATATAATAAAATAGCTGAGCTTGAAAAACTATTCCCGAACCTAGCTGAAGCATTAAAAATTAGAGCTCAAAACAAGCCAAGTGGAGCTCAAGCTCTTGTAATTAAATGAGTTGAACTTGAGCTCGAGCTCTCGTTTACATTTTACACCCTAAACCACATAGAGTAATTAATTGCACACTACAAACAGTTGATGGATGGTTCGGCTCGGCTTGTATACACCTAGACTACATGAAGTAGTCACTTGTACACAGTACAAACAATTGATGCATACAAACGAACACCCCCCCCCCCTTTTAAAATTTGATTTTATAACCTTGTGTTCTTACTTGTTATCTTATGATTAAATTCAAACAGCAATGATCAGAATCAAAACACAGAGCCACAAGCCCTAAATAAAAAATACTATCCACATGAAGTACCCACTTGCACGGTACAAACACTTAATGCATGCAGACAAATTTCCCCTAAAATTCAAAAGTGTCTTACCAAAGAGAGTGTAATCTCCATCTTGAATCACCGGAAGAGATCCAAACGGCTGTCGATCATCAAATTTCGTCAAATAAACTCGAAAATTAAACCAGAAAGGAATCGATTTAAGTTGACAAGGGTACCTGCAGTTTGAGGTACTCCGGAGTGAGATTTTCGCCGGCGATGAGATCGACGGGAACTGTCTCGAAGTCGATTTCTTTCTCGACAAGACAAAGCAGGACTCGTTTCGGCGATGCGTATGCCGGTCCGTACACCTTCACCACCATCCTCAACGTTTACAATTAATTCCACACAGATAATCAAATTTTGATTTTACAATTGCTTTTTGAATTTTGATTGAAATGAAATTATATAGCCTTTATTTAGAGCATTCACATCCAAACCATCAAATTATACATACATTCCACTAAAAAACAACTCCTATATCAATATATTTCCACTAAAAACAAATACTTTTTCTCTCTCCTTTTCAATTAAATAATATTATCATCACATTTTTCTCTCTCCTTCACTCACAACCACTTTCAATATATATTAAAAAAATTATACTGGGTGAACAGTGTCCCCCAAATATACAGATGAACAGTAACATTTTCTCTCTCCTCCACTCAAAACCACTTTTTATACCCTTTATAATATAAAAACTCCCCCTCACATATTTTGATGGATAGAATGTGAATGCTCTTAGTACACTATTGCCAGAATCAAAATCAAAATTTGATTGAAATTATATAGCCTTTATTTAGTACACTATTGCCAGAATCAAAATCAAAATTTGATTCAAATTATATATAGCCTTTATTTAGTACACGATCCCAAATCCTTTCACTATTCCCACTAGGGGTGTGCAAAAAACCGAATTAACCGAACCATAACCGAATTAACCGACAAAACCGAACCGAAAAAACCGAACCAAATAAAAAACCGGTGGGTCGGTTAATGGTGTTCTTGAAAACCGAAAGTAGCGGGTCGGTTATGGTTATCATTTTTTCCATATCCACCATAACCGAACCGAACCGACATGTAATAAATCTTTGTAGAATTTAGGACTTTCACCATATTTTTAATACTTATGGGTTTTTTCATATCATTTTGTGGTTTTGTTAAATGTTTATTTGAATTTATGGAATGTATCATATCACTTTATTTGAATATTCGATAATAATAATTGGTATTAATATTATAGATTATATATACTTTTTTAATACTATGTAATATACTAAAGTAATATATACAAATATGCAATAACAATTTATTCCATGTTAAAAAATTAAGTTATTTTTAGCTAAGCTAAATACACGGTTAACCACCCATAACCGACCCGCTATAACCATCAAAACCGAATAACCATAACCACCATAACCGATCGGTTATGGTTATGGTTATCCAATAGCCGACATCGCGGTTATGGTTATGGTTTTTGGTCAAAACCGACCCAAACCGACCCATGCACACCCCTAATTCCCACACCCACCCTCATAGACCACTCGTAGTGGTAGCCCATCTTTTGGGTTTTTTTTTGTTTTTTTTTCAGAAAAGCACGCCTCCCAACGCCCAACCAACCGCCTCTCGGGGCAGTTTTTATCAAAAATAAAAATAAAAATAAAAATTGAAAAGCGTTATTTAAAAAACCCTCTCCCCCGAACGAATTTTGATATTAGACCGTTTAACATACTTGCCAAGTTACATCAAAATAGAAGGTAGACGGGCAACAAGCTGTGCCGTCACCCCTTTTCAAACACATTTTTTATAAGCTTTCTCCACTTTTCACTCACATTCTTTGCTTTTCACCTTTATTTTTATAAACTTTCTCTACTCTTTCTTTTCATTAGTAAATCATGAATCCCTTCCGACCCCCATTCGGTGTGCCGTCGAGATCCGGTAGCCCCAATACATATCGGCCGAACACCATGCAACCGAACTTCAACCTTCAAGACATGGATCCGAATGTATTTGCGTACGCGCAAATACCAGCCACGGGGGTTCGCAACCGTTCTTTCAAGTTCTGCAAACCTTTCCAACCATGGGCGGTTCGCAACCGTCTCCTCAAGATACCGATCCGGAGATAGAAACGGTATCGGAGACACAACCTGAACCCGTTGTCGAGTGATCCAAACGTGGGAAAAAGTCTCACAAAAGAAAGATCCAACCGCTCCTCGAAGAAAAGGAAACTACCAAGCATGGACGAAAGATGAGGAATACGTGTTGGCACATGCGTGGCTAGATATATCGGAGGCCCCCGATGTTGGTAAGCGTTTTAAAAAGTTATTTTTTACATAATTCGGCCCATGTATTTTTTTTTTTGTAAAATATAACAATAGGTTTTTTGTATTTTTTCGTTGCAAATTATCAAACGTCACCGGTTTTTGGCAAAAAAATTCGTGAAACGTTCTTTAATCAATGGGGAAAGATGAATATCGAGATAAAGATTCTATTTCAAGCAAATGGACCGATATCAATTTTAAATGTCATCAGTTTCAAGAGGTCTTCCAACGTACTCGGGACAACTGGGAAAGCGACGAAAACGACGCAAATATTTTAACAAGAACGTTGGAAGAATACGATGCTATGAAAGGCAGTTTCACGTATTTGAGATGTTGGGAGCTTTTACGAGGAAGTCCCAAATGGGCAAATGTACCGACGATGACGTCTAGCGGTAGACGTAAATCAAAGTGGTCAAAAACATCATTGTCGGTTGACCCGGACACACCCACCTCCGATGCTCCTAACGTCGATTTAAATATTATTTTAGATGACGATGATGATTTGGAGTTGGAACGACCGTCGGGTAGAAGAAGTGCCCAAAATAAGGGAAAAAAAGTGGAGTCCTCTTCATCTAATCTTGACATATTGAAGCAAGATTTCGAAGAGATTAATCGACGCCTTCAAGACATTCGAGATCTCGGTCATAGGTGTTTACAAACTATGGAAGAAAGAAACGCCGAAAACAAAACGTTTGTTGCGATACAAGAATCGAGACAAATGGAGAAAGATATCGATTTTTTGTCTAAACCCATCGACCATCTCACCGGCGACACGTTGATCCTAACCCAAATGCGTCGGCAACAAATCCGTCAAAAATACGGACTCTAGCTTAATAGTTTTTTATTTGTTTTTTTTTCAGTTTTTTCCTTTTTTTAGGATTGTAATTTTTTATTTCTTATTTCGGTTTTTTAATTTTTTTTAACAATGTAATGTTTTTTATTAGTTTTAATTAAAAAAAATATTAATTGGTTAATGGTTGATAGGGCATTATTGGGTAGTGGAAGGTTCAAATGAGAATAATTTTTTTGTAAGAAGAAAAAAGAATATTTTTCAACCAATAAAAATGTTTCATTTTATTTCATTTAATATTTGCATTTAATTTTAATGTAACGGTATATTTGTAAACTTACATAGATCATTAATATCTAGTCTTCCTTTTTAATAGCTTACTACATTAAATTTGTAACTTATTTTCAAAATATATATTTTTTCAAAAATTAAAAAAAAATTAATTTAGAGTGTAAGACAAATTACTAGGTGTGTAGGATAAATTACAAGTTGTGTAAGATAAATTTAAGTATGTATAGGATAATTTTCGAAATGTGTAAGATAACTTTTTATGTGTGTAGGCAATGAAAATTCGTGTGGAGAATAATAGTCTTTATGAGTAATTAATTACTTAAGATTGTAATAAATGAGATGAAAGAAATAACTACTTAATATTTTACAATTGTATCATTTGTTCTTTTTCTTCTCAATTAAATTTTCTTCTCAAATGAACCTCCCCCTTATTAGGTATTATCCCCGCTACGCCCATTTGTGAAAAACGCCATGGGTGGGGGCATTATTCAACCTCTCCACTACGCATGGTCTTAGACCATGTGTAGTGGAAGATACCCCACCCTTGAGCGTTTTGCGCCATGTGACAGTCCAGTCAGTAATGGGGCATTATGAGCGTTTTTCTAAAATGGGTGTAGTGAGGATGTGGTCATTGTGGGGCATTGTGATAAAAGGGGTGTAAAAAATTAAATCAAAAAAGGGTATTGGCAACCAAAAAGTAGAATACATGTGATTAGCCAAACAATTCAAGAAGAGGCGTGGATTAAAGGACGATTCTGACATTTTTTTTTTAAAACAACGCCCCGGAGGCCGATCATACAGATGTTTTTCAGGGATAAAACGCCCCAAACCCTCCACTACGTATGATCTTAATTTTATTCTCACATCCTTATTTATTCTCCCTGTGTATAAAGAGATAAAGATGGGGATGTGTGAATTTGCCAAAACAAAAATTTGATTTTACAATTGCTTTTTGAATTTTGACTTGTATGTTCAATATTATCCAAACTATTTTCTTAGAGTAAATTGCTATAGTCTCGAGGTTTGAGCCCTGTTTGTAAGCTTCAATTCAACATGACTCTTTTTGTGATTGTCCTTTACTTTTTTTCAATTTTTCTCATTTTCATTCAAACGTTTATCTCTATCTGTGTTACAAAGTTTAGTTTAACTAGGGTTATGACCCGCCCGCGTTGCGGCGCGGGTACATCGTAAATATTGAATGGATTAGTCCAAACGTTATATGATGCATTAACCATATGAAAACACATATTTCGACGGATCCAGTTGAACTCAGTGTAACCTGTATAAGCATTGTGATTGGATCAAACGTAAAGTAAATGGAATTCATATCGAACAATCATAACGTATTATATGTGACCAAACTCATACACAGAAAACGTAACAGGTATGAAGGAAAATATGCACATGTAATCGAAAGGGATTAATTAGAGCTTTCGAAAAAAAGGGAGAAAAAAAACCATAATTTGACTCCACTCGGTTCGAAACAAACTTTACGAAACATACATAAAATAAACACGAAAACATATTATATTTGACCTAAATCATTTCCCAAAAAAAGTTTACCTCAAAACATAGAACAACTTGAATTTATACCAAAACGTACGTAAAAATATGCACGTAAAAATGGTTTCTTTAAACGAAAACGTATTATATTTGACCTGACTCGTCTATAAAAAAGTTTACGTCGGAATATAGAACAAATCATATTTATACATACCGGTACATAAAATATGCACACAAAAATTAGTTTTTAGGCAAAGGAAGAATAGGGGTAAACCGAAAGAAAATATTAGTAAAAAATTTAATAGGTTAAAAACGTTCGTAAAACCGTGCCAAGTAGTACCAATGCCACAACGACATCGACTCTCAACATCGTAAAAATAAAATAGATAAAATGGTAAAAATTACACAGAACGAAAAGTAGGCTAAAATCGTTGAACCATACACACCCGTTATAGTGTCTTAATGCGAAGAAATTAAGCAGAAACGTAAAATGTAGAAAATAATAACTTAGTTTATCTACGACCCGCCCGTTGCGACGAACTTTACAAAAGGGGAAAAATGGACGCGTTGCGACGGGTCTGTCAAATATAAAAAAAATAGAGCAAAAACGTTGAACCTCACATGCACGCTACGACATGTTAACTCGCAAAATTTAGAACGAAACGTAAAACGAAAAACATGCAAAAGATAAAAAGTATGGGGGACCAAAGTTGTAAATAACAAAGTGTTGTGTTAAATTATAAAAGATGGAAAACTTAGAGTTAAAAGTAAAAAAAAAGGGGGGTTAAAATGTAAAAGATAAAACTTCTAGGTTGAAAGTGAAAAATTAAGTTTTTTTTTTTGAAAAACTCATAAAGCATAATGTACAAGTGCTTATGCACAAAAAACTTACAAACTTATATAGGTTTTAATGAGAGTTTTATTTTTGAAATTTCACATTATTAAGTAGGGTATTCATGTCTTTTCGCTTCTATTTTTTTTTTTTGAACGGCCAACAAACTCAATCCCGAACACTCTCGGGGCACCCACTGAACAAACGGAGTACTCCGAGAGTAACCCGAATCCACCACCAATTCCGGGGAAAACCCGGTAACCGACCCGCCCGTAGGCACGATGGTGAAATTACCAGTAAAACCCGTTTGGCTCAAGGATCCAACCCAGGTTTTCCTGGGTCTCCTATCATTGTCCACCAGTGCCTCACTCTGCACCAAGTAGGAGTCGAACTTGCATCTCTCAAGAGAAATGCAAACCCTCCACCACTTGATCTAGATATCATTGGCTTCTAAAAATTTATTATTTAAAAATTTGAGAGGAAAATATCACAAGAACACGGGAACTTAAAGTGTCACTTACTAGATAACACAGGGTTGTAAAATGAAAGGGTAAATCAGTCATTTCATTCCTAAATTAACATAATGGTGATGTCATTAGATAGCGCGCGTGCGCGCACGGCGGGTGGGGGGTTACATTGATGGCTTTTGAAAATGTTGGGGCAAACAGACGATTTTTCAAAATAGGGTTTCAATGTTTCAATTTGTGTTTCATCATTGTCTTATCTACCATCTTCTATTCAGCTTAAGATCCAAAACAAATTTATGTAGATATATGAACCAAGTACCAACCGATATATATGGGTTGGTCTGGTTTTGGGTTTTCTTTGGTTGGGTATCGGTTTTTCCTCAGGCTGGATCGAGATCTGCTCATCCATAATCGTAGTATCACATATTTAATAAAACTAATTATCTAAGAAAATCAAACATTCCTAATGTAATATCACAAAATATTAATAATACTAATCATATAAGAAAACCAACTCCCTGTTGTAACCGATTTTTGGTTATCTAGCTAAAAAACTCTAATGTAAGATCACATTACCAACTTCATCTTTTTATTTTTCTACATAAATCGAAAATACCTTAAACTAGTGTAACTTTGGGCGCGTAAGCCATTTTTGGCAGCACACACTGCTCCGGCTGGTGTACATTAGGAGACATACGTGTTCGTCCAAGAGGAGACACAAAATCTACTTTAAGGGACCGATGTTCAACATGAATCCTCATGCACACGCATAACAACCGTTTGTTCGTTCTTGCAGCCAAGGATAATACAAGAAGGCTTGGATGAGGTCCTCATAGAAGTCAATGCCAAGAATATACGAGAAGGCTTAGTTGAAGTCCTCGTAGAAGACAACGGTTTAAATCAATTTACCTGCATGAACTTGTATTTTATGCTTATTTCCATTCGGTTTTAACCTTTTGTTTACGGTATAGTACTACTTATTTCCTACATGAATATCAAAAATATCATTATTTTATTATTATTATTATTATTATTATTATTATTATTATTATTATTAATTAAAGATGAACCAATTTTGGATTTTCCCATACGATCACATTTGTTAACCTTATTATCCAACACAAACACAACATGTTTTTATACTTACGAGGGACATCTAAGTGACACTACAACTTTGCAACCGTCGCGTGGATAGATAGCGGGGAGATACTCAATCTCATCACAACCATCAGATCGATATCTCTTGAAATCAAACAAAGAGGTGAACATCGCAATGAAGAGAACCAGATGATTAATAGCGTATCTTTGACCCACACATTGGTGGGCCCCGACTCCAAATGACAAGTAGTTTTTCTTGTAGACCCGATCCTCTTGTCGGTCCTCCATAAACCGGTCCGGGTCAAACCGATATGGGTCAACAAACCCTTGGAATGAGGATTCAAACACGGACGGGAATACGATCGCCCCTTTGGGAATCGTGTACCTGTCCGTTAACGGGAAGTCTTCACCGGCAACATGTGGAATCATCGCTGCCGGTGCTCGGTACCGGATGACCTCCTTCGCCACTGCCTCCGTGTACCGCATTTCCCTAAGCTGATCCGCGGTGATTAGTTTATCGGATTCTGGTGACCAAAAACCCGCGACTTCTTTCCTAACCCTCTCCAAAACCTCCGGATGTGAATCGAGTAACGTCACAGCCCAAAGAAGCGACGCGGTTGAAGCGTCTTGTGAGGCGAAGAGGAAATCAAATAGGTGACCCGCGAGCTCAACGCTACTAGTGTTCTCTTGTGCTTGTTCCGCTTCGGCGGTTTCACGAACGATTTCTTGCATCCAGAAATCAACCAAACACGCCGGGGCGTCGCCCGACTTCATTTTTGTCTTACTGTCTTCGACGCAGACCGCGAGCGTCTCTACGAGTCTCGACACCGCTACTCTGGCTTTTCTAAAAGCAAATCCCGGTAAATCAATCGGTAATGCTGTCAACCCGGTCGCGAATAGATTGTATTCAGCTTCGAATCGCTTCCGTGACTCGTTACTCAAATACGGTCCAACGAAAACATTCTGACTCGTTTCTAAATTCATATCGCGGCAGAGAAACTGCAGAGGAAAAGGTTTTGTGTTTGATTCCGGCATCTGTATCCATGATTTCATGTGCTTGAGGATAATGCGTTGTTGAAGCTCAATGTAAGTTGAAAGAGCTTTGGGAGTAAAGTTGGGTGCAATACTACGTCGTAAATCCTTGTGTTCCTGGCCCGTCATGTAAAGAATGTTACGTTCGCCGAATAGTTTTCGGCCGAACGGGTAGACGACCAGATGGAAGGCATCTGGGCGGACGTTCGCGAATACTTTACGCGAAAGCTCAGATGAGCGGATGAAGACGATGAATCTGCCGATTATATAGTTAACCGAGAATCCGACGTGTGAGGATTTAGCCATCGCGGACTGAACCTCCCAAAACGACGTCGGATTCCGGGCAAGCGAAATGACGTTGCCAAAGAACGGTAACACCAAAAATGGACCAGGAACGGAGCGTTTCTTTTTCAAGTAACTGATTTGCTCCAAAAGGATGACAAATGCAGCCACAGATAGAATGTAGGGAGTTAGCCATATGAAAATGGCGGGAACCGATTCCATTATAGTAATAACGAACTGTCGAGTGAGAGATGGTGGTGGTTTGGTTTAAAATTATTTGTATGAAGTATGGAAAGTTGTGGGGTTTAAATACTCTTAATATTATCGAGTGAGTAGACAAGTGGATGAGATAAAAAAAAAAACAGCTATTGCATGTATCTTAAGCACCCCTTCAGGCTTCAACTAGTCCACTAATATATGGCCTTAGAAACGTACTGTCGTACTTGAATCAAAGGTTGAAAACAGGTTATAAACCTGTATTTTGAAACCAGATCGAACCAAGTTTCAAACCCGATCCTTTGACTTTCTTCGATCTGGTTTCAACAAAAACCGGTTTTGAGTTTTGTTGACCTAAACTGAAACCTGTTCCAACCCAAACCAGGTTGTGCACTCGTAAGCTCGATAACTGAAAATCAGGTACAATAGGGAAGGGAATGGTTGTTTTCAGAAAGAGTAAACTTTCAAAATAGTCCCTAAGATTTGGTCATTTTTGACACTTTAGTACAAAACTCAAACCTTTTGAATCTGGGTCCATGTGGTTTCAATTTTGTTGTCATTTTCATCCGAAAGCAAAATCTGGTCAAATTTTCAGTTAAGATCCAGTTTTTTTGTCTTTTTCCTCTCTTTTAATAAAGGGCAAAATTGTCAGATTTTTTTAATTTGTTATAATAAAACATTAAAAAACCTAAAATTGCCTAGATCTCCTTTGAATCGCCTCGAGAGAAAGCAGGTCGATGGGGGCGGATAAAATGTAATGAGAAACCCTAAATTGATTTGTGTACCCGTGGTTTTTTTTTTTTTTTTTTTTGAGTGACCCAAAAGGGTATTATTGGAAAGTTAATTCACTTTTGATATACACGTGCTTTTAAACACTTGTACATCATACATTAAAGGAATTTTAAGTGAAGTGGCAAATTACCTTAAGTAGTCCCTTGGATATATTATATATATAGTATAGATAAGAGGGTAAAAGAGTCTAATTCCGATTTAAGTTTCTCATTTTTAGGCTTAAGTGCAAAATTTGTAACACCCCGAAAACGGGCTTGGTAATTAAACTCTGTTAATACTAAAAGACGGGTAATGTACCGTTATTAGTAAAAATAACCCGGCAAATATTTGGATTTAAATAAGAAATCCTAATATTAAATAAAAACGAATCAAAGTTTTAAGTAATTAAGTTTATAAAAGGCCCGATTTAACGGGACTTAAAGTAAAACGGGTTACGACTTCCCGAACCTACTAAGCTAACTAGGAATAATTCTAACCTAGTTAGATAGTGACTTATGAGTGGGTTAAAACACTTAAATTATGAACTAAGGAAAATGGAGGGGCCAAAGATGTTAAAATCGAAACTTATGTTGCTAATTTAATTAAAACAAAAACCAAACACCCCATTTGGGGATGTCTGGTCGTACAAAGAAGCAGGAGGCGATCTGGGTTTCTTCAAACCCTAAAATCCTTACTAAAACTCTCAAATTGGAGGTGCAAATCTGGTCCAAAACGAAAATCGAGCATAGATTACTGATCCCCATTGCAAGGGGGTTGTAAGGTATGTAAAATTTGATGTTAATTCTCTACTTGAAATTCTCATGAATTTAGGGTATTCGAAATTTGTTGATGCATGCTTGTTATATGGATGAAATAGGAACATTGTAGTGTTTAGGAGTAAACCCTAGACAAGATATGTTGAAATCGTGCCTAATTTTAGTAAAAAAAATCCATAAACACCATTGAAGGTGATTGTTGTTAGGGTTTTTGATTGCTAAAATGGTGTTATGATGTCAAGAACTTGCTTAAATTGAAAGCTGAATTCAAACGGCTCTTGATCAGAATTTACAGCCGACTTGTATCGGCTGTAACCTGGACAAAACGTAATAAAAACATGTGTTTCTTGAGTCTAAAATGTAATTCCAGGAAATATCTTTAAAACCCCACTGGAATCGCATTTTTTCGACGAGAATTGAGCGTTTTATGAATTTTTCCGTATCAAAGGTTCAAGCTGCGTTTTCTGGCAGAATTTGCAGCCCATTACGAATGTCATAACTCAATTTAGGAATTGAGTTATGATCTCAAATTCTTACTGTAGAAAGTTTTAAGTGATTAAAAGAATCGCCAATTGGAATTTCATCAATCGGATAAACGAGGAATTTTAAATGAATTTTTCCGTAAGCTGCAGTCAGAAGTGACGAATCTGATTGCAGCTTAGTAAATGAATTTTTACAAGTTTTTGGTAAAGAGTTAGATCATGAAATTTTAACACAAGGTCTAACCCTCCGAGAGGTACGCCACATAAAAAAATCATAATTTTTGAAGACTTGTAAACAGGTTAAACAGGTCACCAAAAACAGCCTATTTTCAGTGATACGAAACTTGATTGTTGATATTATAAATTATGCCCACAATGTTCATATGTTGAAATTATGAATCAAACGTGTAATTTCCTAGTTCGACTAATTATGTGTGATGTGGGGTAATACAAATTTTAATTATGAAGTCGATTTAGCTTATATGCACATATCATATAATTAAGGGTAGTTAACTTTTGAAGAGTTAAACTAACCATGGACGGAGTCGAATAGTAGTTTTGACATAGAAAACACGTAAGGTGAAATAGTCGTGGTTATAATGACTAATCTAACCACCTTGTGAATTATGATGATAGTTTGACTCTTGACAAGCTAGATGGAGGCTTGGAATGAAGCGGGTCAAACGGAGCAAGTACGAAAAGGAAAGCGTAATTTGGATGCGATGTAAGTAAAGCTTACGCCCTCTTTTGTAAGTTATGTGTTTATTCATAGGTTGTAAATACGACAAAAGCTATATTTGAAATATGGTTCCGACACGAAATGAAACGGGTCGGGACATATAAAATAATGATAAACCATGTTTAATGGTAAAATGGGCGAAATGGTAATTGGTCACGAGATGACATATATATAAAATGAGTTTTTGAATGGCTACTTATTAAGGTAAGCCTAAACGAATAAAAAGAGTAAAACGACGAATTAGTCATGTGTAGACGAAAAAGAGTTGAAGTTTAAAACAACACCATTTAATATTAAGCACAAAATATTTGGTAGTCTAGACCAAACGGGTCAAATGGTAATATTTATACCATTTGACAATTAACGACTAATAAGTGTATGTCGAGTCTCATGCTCGCAGGGTAATTGGTTTATGAATTAGCGAGGCTATGAATTAGCATATTATAGAGACAAGGTCTTAAAACGGGTCAATATGTTGACCCGAGCCAGGTACGCTTATATATAGATTTATAGTTAAAAGTGTTTAACTTCCCTTCACGGGTCAAAAGGAGTAGATAGGTAAAACGGGTTAAGAATTCATAAGAAACCCGTAATTTGAACCTTGCACATTAGTAAATTGATATAACGTGATATGCATGATATTTTGAATATGATTGATTGATCTTTGATATTGGTTCATATGTAACATATTAGAATTTCGAGAAACTAATGTATTGGTATGTTAGAAAGAGCGAAATCCGAGATTTAGGCTTGAGTATAATGAACAAAGCAATCAAAAGATGGATTTACAGAGACTACCGTAAGTTACAGTAGTACCGTAAGTTACGGTAGAGGTCGGGAGCTTACGGTGTGAGTCTACTGGTTTACGGTGGACCATTATTGGAAATTGACCACCGTAACTTACGGTGAAACCGTAAGTTACGGTAGGGCCTGAATGTTTATAAATTTTATATAATTGTAAATTTTCAAATTCATTTCGATCGTAGTTTCGATCAAGTATCATTTCTAAGCATTCTAATATAAATGTTTATGTAAACATTTCAGTCTTAGGTACTCAAGGATTATGGGTGACGATCAAGCAACTTTTGAAGGACCGAACACATACTCTTAAAGCTTCCGCATAAATCAACTCGGTTTAAACAATGTTTATGATGTAAACTGTTTGCTAAACAACTTTTGAAATGTTTAAACGACGTACTCAATTATGTTATGTTGTATTATTTTAAAATTGTAAAGTTTAAACAAATCCGTATTTTTACAAAGTATATGTAGTCATAATTACATGTTGTTTGTCGTATACTTTACAAAAACCATTAAATAATGACAAGGGTGTTACAAGTTGGTAATCAGAGCTCATGGTTAAAGAGTAAATTGTGTTCGGTTCGAGGCTTGATCGCAAATCCGGTAAGTACATGTATATTAATGGTTTGGTATGTGTTGAAATGTTGTGAACAACACATAGGGTTATCGTGTGATACACGTTACCTCAATTAAATGATAAATATAGTTGACAAAATTGCGCGCGTTGACGCGTATAGTAGAAAAGCCTTGTATTATAATACGGGCGATTATTGAAGTTGATATTACTAATTCTTGTAAATGTTTTAATTGAAGGACACTCGCATCTGAAGATAGCGAGAGTTTAACAAATTGCGGATATGATGATGGAACGGTCCGAGATGTGACAAGAAGAGCATACTCATCAAGGACCTAAATCGCGTAACGATCGCAAATAAGTAATGGCAAGGAATGCCCGTTGGGGCAAGCATTACCAGGTGCACATTTTAAACTTATAGTACAAACAGTAATATGCAACAAATACATAGTGAATGACAGTTGCATATAGAATATGAAACTTGGAAAACCTGGATAGGTTACCTATCCAGGATGACGTTTCCAAGAGAAATTCAGTAGAGAATATGTATTGTTCACAAATTGTGAATAACAAGACAATAACAGAATTCAGTTTATATAGAAACTTGGACGAGAGTGATCATCCAAGTAAGTATTCTCAATATAAATCCTATTGAGAAAAGTAATGGTCACATCAACGAATGTGAATAAATGTTTATAAAAAGGGACATTTTAAATGTTCAAGGATAAACGACTAAAACTAATAATTGTTAACTAACAATTAAATAAAGTTTTACCAAATGAAATCATAAATATGGAGATAATTTGAGGAGTTACTTACATGGGACGTGATGTGGTAATTATAATAAGGTCACGCGTACCATGTGTTGATCGCTTACTCTGGCCAAGTAAGTAGTGAACACATGATAGCATGAGCTTCTTATAATGAGCGCAGTTATGTCCGATGTAGTAAGGTCAAGATGAATGAAAATTTAAAGGATCCTTAGGGTCAAGAAATCTTATGGGCATACTCGTATAAATGGTTTTCACGGGAACCATAAAAACGATGTATGGCGCACATAGAAACAAAAGACCCAAGGAAATTCGTGACATAAGTCATTTTGGACGAAACAACCATGGTAGACAAAAAGGGCATTGTAAAACCAAAGTATAAATGACCCGCGGGGTCATAGGAACAAAGGTATTGCCCACATGAGAAAAACGATCAAAGTCGTTGACTTTGGTCGTAGTAAAGACATAATGATGATGATAATCATCATTCATAGTTTATAAGACTGTCAAGGATGGTCAAATAAAGAATAAAGGTTTGGTTGAATAAAAGCGATGGATTTTGCTAAGACAACCAAACAAATTAAAACGAAATCTTAATGTATACCGGAATGCTTGCACTAATAATGACTTCGGTAAAGTACCTGGTTGATGGGTAAGGATTTAAACACATGCGTAAACCGAGAAACGGGAACACGAATTTAAAGTCAAAAGACTCGGATTACGAGTTATGACTATAAAATCTCGTATATAGAAATTGTGAGTAAATATGTTCAACTATTCGAAGTCGAATGGGTTGAATAAAGAATAAAGTTGATTGTTTATAAGTGATGGATTTCACATTAATAGGTCAAACAGGTTGAATACAATATAACGCCGAATGGCACAAGTGAGCGCTAGCCAGATAAAGGTAGCGTTAAATGCAAGAGAATAATGAGCCCGGTAATGGGATATAACCAAATAAGAATATATGCAAATCAAATAACAGTAAGCATAAGAAGAACTGACGCATAAATGACGTGAGAAGTCATAAAATCGGAAATTCGTCCGAAAGAAAACAATTATAGCCATAAAACTACAATTAAGGTTAACGGGACCTAAGCTTGAAACCAAATAATTCTTCGAACAAAAACAGGGTGCCTTGACACCAAACATGTATTTTAAGAATGACATGAGTAAGGAGTGATCTACGGGATCAACATAACCATTAGGGTTATAAACAAATGAAAGATCTACGGGACTAAAACGACCCACGGGTCATGATTAGAAAGAAGTTATAAGGACTTCACCCTAAAGAGGTGAAAGTCTAATCAAAATAGCCCATAAGGCTAAGTGATAAAAACCTACGGGTTAATTAGATAAAGCGAGGGAATCGGTTGAGAATCCCCGCATAAAACTAAGACTGTAAAAGAATAAATTATGGACTGTCAATATCCTGGTATGGATAATTGATAAAAGTTAAAGAGAAGATCCTAAAACTAAAACTTCGGTTTTAGTAAGAAATAACGTTTTTACAAACATAAATTCTGATAGGAATTTAAATAGTAAGCATGAAAGATACAAGTCTTGACACTGATAGGCGCAAGACGATATATTCGAAAAGTGATATTTTCGAAAATGAAAGGTTGATACAAACTAAACACGATGTGACACAATCACGGTTAGGAAATGTAATGTGAAGTAAAATCACGTTATAACCAAGCGAGCGGTGAAAAGTAACGAGACTAATAAGTCTAGTTAGTAAGACCGGTTAAGGCCAGTAATTCAAATCAATAAAAAAAAATTGGTTTGCTTGTAAGCGGTGGATTCGGTATAACTGAACCGAATAAATAAATCTGAAAACAAAAGAAATTATTGCTAAAAGTGAAATATTTCACTAAAGACCTTTAAACGGGTCAAGGTAACGGATTCACCAAGAGTTCGATAATATATAAAAGCAATGGAAATCGCTAAGTTAACTAAACTAGTAGAAATAACGGAATTACGTTATTTCAAGTTACATTATGTCGTATGAGGTACGTAGAGGTTCTGTAACCAAAAAGATATTACCAAAATTTTTCTGGTAATACTAACAATTGGTTAAAATATGAATAATGCTTAAGAGATTACTCAGGTCAAACGCATTGAGTTTAGAACTCAATGAACTATGTAAGCAAGGTTTCGAGGACGAAACCTCTTTAAGGGGGGTAGACTTGTAACACCCCAAAAACGGGCTTGGTAATTAAACTCTGTTAATACTAAAAGACGGGTAATGTACCGTTATTAGTAAAAATAACCCGGCAAATATTTGGATTTAAATAAGAAATCCTAATATTAAATAAAAACGAATCAAAGTTTTAAGTAATTAAGTTTATAAAAGGCCCGATTTAACGGGACTTAAAGTAAAACGGGTTACGACTTCCCGAACCTACTAAGCTAACTAGGAATAATTCTAACCTAGTTAGATAGTGACTTATGAGTGGGTTAAAACACTTAAATTATGAACTAAGGAAAATGGAGGGGCCAAAGATGTTAAAATCGAAACTTATGTTGCTAATTTAATTAAAACAAAAACCAAACACCCCATTTGGGGATGTCTGGTCGTACAAAGAAGCAGGAGGCGATCTGGGTTTCTTCAAACCCTAAAATCCTTACTAAAACTCTCAAATTGGAGGTGCAAATCTGGTCCAAAACGAAAATCGAGCATAGATTACTGATCCCCATTGCAAGGGGGTTGTAAGGTATGTAAAATTTGATGTTAATTCTCTACTTGAAATTCTCATGAATTTAGGGTATTCGAAATTTGTTGATGCATGCTTGTTATATGGATGAAATAGGAACATTGTAGTGTTTAGGAGTAAACCCTAGACAAGATATGTTGAAATCGTGCCTAATTTTAGTAAAAAAATCCATGAACACCATTGAAGGTGATTGTTGTTAGGGTTTTTGATTGCTAAAATGGTGTTATGATGTCAAGAACTTGCTTAAATTGAAAGCTGAATTCAAACGGCTCTTGATCAGAATTTACAGCCGACTTGTATCGGCTGTAACCTGGACAAAACGTGATAAAAACATGTGTTTCTTGAGTCTAAAATGTAATTCCAGGAAATATCTTTAAAACCCCACTGGAATCGCATTTTTTCGACGAGAATTGAGCGTTTTATGAATTTTTCCGTATCAAAGGTTCAAGCTGCGTTTTCTGGCAGAATTTGCAGCCCATTACGAATGTCATAACTCAATTTAGGAATTGAGTAATGATCTCAAATTCCTACTGTAGAAAGTTTTAAGTAATTAAAAGAATCGCCAATTGGAATTTCATCAATCGGATAAACGAGGAATTTTAAATGAATTTTTCCGTAAGCTGCAGTCAGAAGTGACGAATCTGATTGCAGCTTAGTAAATGAATTTTTACAAGTTTTTGGTAA
This sequence comes from Helianthus tuberosus, assembly GCA_030545235.1. Taxonomy (NCBI): domain Eukaryota; kingdom Viridiplantae; phylum Streptophyta; class Magnoliopsida; order Asterales; family Asteraceae; genus Helianthus; species Helianthus tuberosus. Next base: position 38,274,433 of record CM060435.1, on the reverse strand, counting down.
AGAGTTAGATCTTGAAATTTTAACACAAGGTCTAACCCTCCGAGAGGTACGCCACATAAAAAAATCATAATTTTTGAAGACTTGTAAACAGGTTAAACAGGTCACCAAAAACAGCCTATTTTCAGTGATACGAAACTTGATTGTTGATATTATAAATTATGCCCACAATGTTCATATGTTGAAATTATGAATCAAACGCGTAATTTCCTAGTTCGACTAATTATGTGTGATGTGGGGTAATACAAATTTTAATTCTTATGAATTCTTAACCCGTTTTACCTATCTACTCCTTTTGACCCGTGAAGGGAAGTTAAACACTTTTAACTATAAATCTATATATAAGCGTACCTGGCTCGGGTCAACATATTGACCCGTTTTAAGACCTTGTCTCTATAATATGCTAATTCATAGCCTCGCTAATTCATAAACCAATTACCCTGCGAGCATGAGACTCGACATACACTTATTAGTCGTTAATTGTCAAATGGTAATATGAAGTTTAGTTAAAGATGTCAATGGCTGTATTCTCTTCGTTTGGGGGCACACATAGGAATAAAATATTTGTAATGTGAAATGCTTCTTTTGACTTTCCTTTTAAAGGAACCGATTTATACATTCGTTTGGTAAAACCGATGTTCTTGAGATCCCAAAAAAAGGTGTATACATTTGTTTATTGATTTTTTTGCATCCGTATGGAGATCAAAAGATAAACCATCCATTGCCTTTATTTTCAGCTCACGTAACATCCAAGTTGATGAAGAGTGGAAACATATATAAAAAAGAATTATTTTCAAAGAAGATTAATATATACTTCTGAATGGTTAAAATAAATTTAAGGAAATTTGCTAAAAAGAGTAGGAAGCAATAATAAATTGACACATGATTAAAATAAAAATAAAAACATATAGAGGGGTATTTTAGTCAAACACTAATTAGTCTCATCTAACCCATAACCCTAAATCTAAAAAAACTCCCACCTCCACCCCACCACCACCCTCTTCAGTCACTGGGAGCAGCGTAACGACCACCTGCTGTCATAGCTCCGTACCACAAGCACCAGTAGCTGACATTTACTTCATACATTGTCATCATTTTTGGAGCTTGAAACCGTATGGATGCCATTGTTGGAGCTTAAGATTGCTGTAAAAATACAAGTCCAACATTTGAAAAGGTGAACATGGATAAGATGATGCTTATTAGATGAATGGTTAGTTACTTTAGTAATTTTGTTAGTTTGTCTTTATTGCGTTTTTTGACTTTTGAAAGAGATGTCTTTTTTTTGTATTGTGTTATTTAGGAACTTTGTTTTTAATTTAACTAGGATTATTCCCAACGCGCGTTGCGCGGGAGAGTTGGGTTAATTTCTCACAACCATAGCAATGTTTAATTTACAAAGTAAAACCGAACTATACAGATGGGTTCTATAAAAATACAAAGTAAAACCGAACTATACAGATTGATGCATTTAGTTATGCTCCTTACTTGTTGGGCTATTTGGAGAGCCAGAAAGAATGTTATTTTCATCAAAAAGAAGTTCAGCCAGAGTTCTTGCGTCGAAACGAACATGTATCTCATCCTCATTTTTCCTTCAACTTCAGCCAGAGTTCATCTTTGTTCTGATCCCTGGTGCAACTTTTTGACTACGCATGTTCGTATCCTCACATATGCATTTTTTTACACTAAATTCTCATATACATTCCTTGTAGTTAAAAGTATATATGAAGTTCTCCATTGGATATATGTGATTATAAACGAATCTTGCCTGAATAACAATGAAGAGTGAGTTACTTGAATCTAATAAAAGAGTGAGTGATTAGAGTCGTTTGTTGGCAGTAGTGTTCCGCCACCTGTAATAATCAATTATGAGAACTCAAAAGGATGCTTATAAATAAAATGTCATGAAATTTAATAGAAAGCTACCAACATATACAGTCACATAATATTTTTATCATTATTAGACCACCCGTAGTGGTAAACAAGAATAATGCCCCCAACATGGGGCATTATACGACACGTGGCGCCTAGTCACACATGGGGCATTATAGCAAAAGATGTGTAGTGGGGCATTATTCCAATAACGCCCATTCAATCATTTGACAATTATTTTTTTTTAATTTAAAACATAAAGTCTTCATTAATTTAAAATAAAAATTACAATACTTGAAAAAAAAATACCAAATAAAAACAGAAAATTAAAAAAACCGAAAAAAAAACAGAAAAAAAAAAACATAAAATTAAAAAAACCGAAAAAAAAAACAGAAAAAAAATTTTTTTAAAAAAAAATAGATGATCTAAAGTCCATATTTTTCTCGTATTTTTTGGCGACGCATTTGAGCCAAGATCAACGCGTCGCCTTGGAGGTGGTCGATCGGTTTGGACAAAAACTCAATGTCCTTTTCCATTTGTCTCGCCTCTTGCAAGTTGTTGAACTTTTTGGTTTCAACCACTCGGTCTTTCATAATCTCCCAACGTTTATGGCCGAGGTCGCGAATGTCTTGGAGACGACGGTTCATCTCCTCGAAATCATCATTTAACTCGAGATCGGAAGACGACTCGACCGTTTTTTTCCCGGTTCCCTTTCTTCTACCGGGGGGTCGGACCAACTCTTCTTGAATTCCCTCGTCAACGTCCACCGCTTCATTTAAATCAACATTGCGGGCATCCGATGTCGGAGTTGACGGGTCAGCGGAGGATGATGTTTTTGACCTTTTAGCCCGACGTCTACTACTTGACGTCATTGGATTAACTAGCGCCCACTTTGGAATTTTTCGTAGTAGCTCCCAACACTTATAGTACGTGAAAGGGCATTTCGTCCTATCGAACTCCTCCAAAGTCTTTGTTAAAACCCCGACGTCACATTCACCGCTCGGCCGATTATCGTAGTTACGTTGGTAAACTTCTTGGAACGCGTGACACTTGTTGTTGATGTCGGTCCATTTGCTAGAAATTGAATCTTTGTCCCGATGTTCGCCTTGCCCCCACGTGCTATAAAAGAGTGCACGAACCCTATCCCAAAAAACGGGGCCCGTTTGAAAGTTTGCTACAAATTAAAAAAAAATAAAAATATAAGTTGAAATTAAAAAAAATAAAAAAACAGTAAATAAAAAAACAGAATAAAAAAACAGAAAAAAAAACAGAATAAAAAATAAAAATATAAGTTACCGGTATCTTCGTCCTCCGAAATGTCGAGCCACGCCCGAGTCAACGTGTATTCCTCGTCCTTCGTCCATTTAATGGTTTTTTTTTTGTACGTCGAGGTTCGTCCTTTTCCTTCTTCTTATGCGACCTTCTGCCGCGTTTCGATTTGTCTTGCACCGGTTCGGGTTGCGTCTCCGGCACTACATCGACATCGGGTTCGGATTCGGGTTCGGGTTGTGACGGTTGCGACCCGCCGGCTTGACCATAGCCGTAGGTGGTAGGTACAAACGTAGTGGTGCCAGTCAAGTAAGCCGCGTACGGTAAAAAGGTTGGGTCCATGTCTTGAAGGTTATACGGGTTTTGCGGTTGCGTTGTCTTCGGGTTCGTGGGTCTTGCGGGGCCACCAAAAGGGGGTCGGTATGGATGCATGCTTGTAAAAAAATAGGAGAAAGTGGGTGTTTTTTATAAAATAATAGAAGAAAGTGGGAGAGAAAGTAGGAGGATTTTTATAAAAATATGGAGAAAAAGGGTTGATATATATATATAGTGGGTAAAATTTTGAATTAAAAAAAATTATAACTTTTGACCGTTTGTCAACGGTCGAATCTCGCAACCCAACAACAATTCAGCGTTTTAATAAACACGCCGGAGCCAATTTTTTTCAAAAAAAACGCCCGGAAACGCCCTATGTAGTGGGGGTCTCGGCGTTTTCCGGCGTTTTTTTTGAAATTTTTTTAAAAAAAACGCCCCATTACGGGGGGACTTAGTAGCATCCATTTTCAAAATATTCAAAGTTGTTGGGGAATGGGAGGCATAACAGATCTAAGAGTATCCCTTTTCAAAATATTAAAAGAGGTTGGGCATTAATACAGTAAGCTACATGCTTATTTCACACAATTGACTCTATTCATATGAGAGCACAACAAAGTAGTATGTATTACGTTTACCTTGTGCCAGGCTTCATTGAGAACATAGCACGCATCCGGGCCAAAGCTATTTTGAAACTTACATACGTACAACTTCTCATCCTTAGACCACACGGTGTGGGCATGGTGGAGCGGCGTTGTTGCCTTTACACGCCGCACACACCACACCGGGCCCCGCGTTGTAGACGACGTTGTTGAAGGGGCGACCAGAATTCCACCGGCGTGGAGGGTGGGAGACAACGTGGCCGCGTGTGATTGGACGCAATTAATATTAAAGTTTTTTATTTAAATTTAATAGATTTTATATAATTTTTAAGTATAAAAGTGTCTCACATGTCGAATAACGCCGTCCACGCCCTGTCCCACACCTCCCGTTTTTTTGCACCACGCCCCATTTTTGACACGTGCTTACGTGTCGTCCACGTGTATAATACTTAACCATTCAGAGGCAAATGTCTGACCAATTCAGATTAGAGGTCTTAACCATTCAGACTTTGTATAAATCTTAACCATTCAGAGGCAAATGTCTGAACCATTCAGACATCTGCTCGTGAAACAAACAGTCTGAACCATTAAGGGGCTGTTTAGTAGCCTCTTAATGATCATTCAGATGCTACCTCTTAATGGTTTAAAACCTCTTAATGAATAAGAGGTAACCTCAAGTCTGAATGGTTAAGAGGTAACCTCTGAATGGTAAATCATCATATGTCACATTCTTCTACCTTCTCATTGGTAAAATTCTTAATAATTCCATTAAGAGTTAGCCTCTTAATGACCATTCGGATGCTACCAAACAGCCCCTAAGTGCTGAACCAATAAGAGGTCTGAACCAATAAGAGCCTCATTAAGAGTAAACAAACAACCCCTTAGTGTTCTTAGGGCTCGACCAGGACCCCGCTACACAACTACTCAGTTGATTATGCTTGAACCATAATCATATGGATCGTCTGGTTATGGCGACATGGCGTTGACTAACTAAATCGACAAACTGGATCAGTTGTTGGACGAGATTTTCAAAATTATTTTATACTTCTAAAATGTAATTTTTTTAACAATGAAAATTCACACCAAAAGACATGGTAGTTAGTATTTTGTTTATATTAGTGTGTGTATGTGTGTATTAAATTGTTTATGATGTCATTACGTTTTCGAAACCTTTTGTTTAGCCCAACTAGGGGATCAATAAACGACTAGTTCAATCAAAGGTCCGGTAATGAAAATATTTACAGCTAGTTTTATACATATCTATCGGGGTATATTAACAGTAAAATGACATAAGTATAACTAACCAAAATGTGTGGATGTTTATCAAAAATGTTTATAGTTAGATGTACATTATGCCTAATAACAAGCATGGTTGACTGCTAAACATAAGCACGTAAATATATTGATGAAATGACAATGTCAAGTAACAATCATGTAAACTAAATAAGCGTCAAAATTTGTTAAATGTTTCATGAAACACACACGTTCTCTATTCCAGTGTGATCTTATAGGCCTTAGTTTCTCACGAATTTCATTTGCAGCACGTTCAACAGCCGATGTGGTGAGAATTGTGGCATGGTAGTATTCACCTATCGTGTAGATATACGAGAATTTATCTCCTCTTCAATAAACACAAGTGCGTGTAATTATCACAAAAACTTTAGAATGAAAAAAACAATCAATAATACAATTAGAAGACAAAACTTAACAAAATATACCGATGATATCGGAGTATCGTCGTAATAGATGAGACTCACGAATGGGCTCGATCCCCCCCCCCCGTATTGGTCAGCCGCATGGCCCATATCTTTCGCATTCCTCTCTACCTCACTCACATTTTCCAAGCATTTCCACCCGAACCCTTTGTTGTCTTGACTCCAACACCGCGTTGGATCCTTGTCGGCTAAAGACTCCATTGGACATAGTCTAACCCTAAATATTAAGAAACGAAATAACATGGTTTCTACCACTCCATATATGATACGAACCAACTAATCAGGGTCGGCCCTAGGGTAGGCGAGCCACGCCACAACCAAGGCCCGTTTTTCCTAGGGGCCTTAAATTTGTATATATTTGGTATGTTTAAGTTTTGACCCCCATTAATGTGTATAATAGTTAAAATGAAGAGTAAAACATAGCTGAAATTTTTTTATCTTAGAGCGACTAATAATTAACCTTTGTCTTCTAAAGTTGCCCGCCATTTCTTTAACCTTGCATTCAGACTTTGCTTACTCTCTGCAACTAACACAATATCATCCGCAAAAAGTAGGCACCACGAAACCGTCTCTTGAATCGACTTTGACAACTCATCCAAGACAACTGCAAAAAGAAACAGGATCAAAGCAGACCCTTGGTGGAGGCCTATCTCTATAGGAAGAAATCGGTATCCCTTACCGGTGCACGAACACTAGTTTCAGTCCTGAGATACATTTCCTTAATTATGTCTATATATTTCCCAGGGACCCTTCCAGCCTCTAAACTATCCAAAATCAATCTACGTGGAACACTATATATGCCTTTTCAGGGTCAATAACACCATATGTAGATCCCTCTTCTTTCCCTGTACTTTTCCATCAATCTCCTTATAATGTGTATCGTTTCCATAGTTGATCGCTCCGGCATGAAACCAAATTGGTTTACCGTAACTTGAGTTTCCTTTCTAAGTCTAGTCTCGATTACCTTCCCATAATTTCATAGTATGACCTAACAACTTAATCTCTCTGTAATTCTCACAACATTGAGCATCTTCTTTATGCTTATATAGAGGCACTACAACACTACTCCTCCACTGATCTACCATTCTTCCAGATTTGAGAATAAGATTGAACAAATTAGTTAGCCATTGATGATTGAACTTTTTCACCTCCCAAACACTTCCACACCTCAATACTTCAACACCTAGAGAAGTATTGATATGAACCCACTAATTGACCCAGGACCAAACCAACTCTAATTTAGGGAGCAGATCTTTAATTCGGGAAGTTGGGGTGTAACCCACGAAATCAGGATAGTGAGGTAGAACTAGAATTCTCTTAGTTTTAGAATCCATGTTTAGGGTTTATCTCTTTTTGTCTTGTTGATTGGATTATCAAAGTTTTCATGTATCTTGGAGATCCGCCTATCTTGAATCAGACCACTATCTTAGTTTCGGCTTATCTTAGGTGCTGTTTGTTTTTTCTGCGGGAAAAGGTCTGCAGTCTGCGGACCACATCTGCAGGCATCTGCAGGAGAAGAGGTGGACCAAAGGTCTGCAGTCTGCAAGGAGAAGAGGGTTTGTTTTTTTTATTCTATAAAAAGATCTTCTCACTTCTCAACACACACAAACACACTTTACACACACAAACCTCTGTTCTCTCTCTCTGCATCACCACCGCCACAACCATCTACAACCACCCACCCTGTCGCAACCACCCACCCCCGTCACACTCTCCTCCCTCGATCTCTCTCTCTGCCTTCATCACCACCACCAAGCACCACCGCAAACCCACCACCACCACCGTCACCACTACACCACCGCCACCACCGTCACCACTACACCGATCTCTCTCTCTTCTTTCTCTCTCTCTCTCTCTCTACGGTAGCAGAGATCGAGAGGGGTGTGTAGCAGAGATCGATTTGGGGGTTTTGTTCGATTTGGGGTTTTTGTTCGATGATGATTAGATGATGGTATCCGATGATGATGATGGTCTCATGCCGCTCCCTCTCTCTATCTCTCTCTAGTCTCTACGGTATCTCTCTCTCACCGATCTCTCTCTCTCTTCTTTCTCTCTCTCTCTCTTTACGGTCTTTCCCTCTCTCTCTACGGTCTCTCTCTCTCTCCGATGATGGTGGTGGTGATGTATCAGGTGGCGGTGGTGGCGGAGATGTGGTGGTGGAGGTGGTGACGGGGATGTGGGGGTGGAGGTGTGGAAGAAGAGGTGTGTAGCAAGAAGAGGGTAGAAGAGGTCTTGAAGACCTTTGAAGACATTAGGCCACATTTGTTTGAGGCAGAGGTCTTGAAGACCTTTTTTTTTTAAAAGCACTTCAAGAAAACAAACGGTCTGCAAAATAAAAAGTCTGCGCGCGTCTGCGCGGTGCAGACAAAAGACATCAGGAAGACCTTTTAGCAAAAAACAAACAACACCTTAGTTTCTATAGTTGCAATCAATACAATTTCTAGTTCCTAACAATGTCATTTGATGCATTTTCAATAGCCTTGATCAGAACTCAAATGAACATGAATACAACTCATATAACCCCAAAAAAAACTTGTGATCCATCGTTACCGAACCACACACAAAAAAAAACACTCTTAATTTTCAATATTGACATCAAAATTATTCACCATAACTTAATCCAAAAATAATGATTTTAACATAGTAGACATATCTATCATACTATATAAAACATTAATATATTATAACAGAGTAAATTGCCAAAATCGTCTATGAGGTTTGGGTCTATTTATCAGTTTCATCCAAAACAACTTTTTTGTGTCATATTATTGCGCTTCACTTTTGGACTATATTTGTCATTTTCATGTCTTTTTTTTGCTTGAGTTTTGGGATTTTTTTTTGCCATTGTAAAACAAATAACATATTGTCAATCACCCAACCTTTGTTCATCAATCACCTCTCTGAATCCACACAATAAAACTAAACCCTAGAAATCTTGACCCCAAATTCTTCATCCAATGGTAAGTCAACAATCAGATCTACTTGCTACATTACATTTACTATCATCCACAATTGCTCGATTTCATTTCATTTTTTCCAATTATCTGCATTCGTAATTTTCAATTTTATCCGTAAATTATGAAGAATAACTTTAGCGATCAACAATTGCTTAATTCGTGTTACCTTGTTGTTGAATTCTGAGGGTTTTTTGGGACTCAGATCTACACAAATGCAGTTGTTGTTTTGAAAGTAAGAGTTTTAGTTTGGGGAATTTACTGAAGTAGAATTTGGTTGGCTATCAATTGAAATAAACTCTAATGATTGGGGAAAGATAAATTGATGTTTGAAATTATAATGCATTGTTGCAAACATGGTTTTAAAGTGCCTGATGCGTTTTGATCCCAAAATCCGATGCGTGGTGCGCAATGCGCCTGCATCACGTGTTAAAAAATGTTATGCTAAAGAGTTATTTATAGATGGTATTTTAAATTGTTAACTTTTAAACACTGAAATATAGGATATTCTCATCATCTTTAGTTCTCTAGTTGGATTCGTTCGACCAAATTTGAAAACCTTAGATCCATTGCAATGGATGGTCTAATTTGTTCGAATATTGGTCAACTACGTAATTCGTCGCATCGGACATCATCACACATCAGATCCTGCATCAGTTGCATCACATGTGCATCATGGAATTGCATCGCATCACTGCAGTTGATGTGTTCTTATCACCGCATCGTGTGCATCACGCATTATGCAATCCTGATGCATGCATTTTAAAACCATGGTTGCAAATTGTAGAACTTTGAATTAATACATGTGATATTCCTATGATCTTTTGGGATATGAGACATAGACTCATATATGTAAGGCCAATGCCTGAAGTAAAATGCACCACGAGTTTGGTTAGATAACATTAGGTAGGTTGTGTCAACCTTCTTTGTGCCGCATACTTCATATTATAGGTGAACTAGAATTTGATGTAATGTTGATTAAAGTAAATTCAGTGGCTCGTTCTTTCCAATTTTGATGATGGCATTGTCAAAGCGAATTTCAGGTGTATTGCGAATTTCAGGTGTATTATTTTCCTGATGAATTAATTGCAGAGGGTGGAGGCTTTGATTGGGGAAATACATTGTTTTTTAAGGCTTTAGTGACATGCTCATTTCATGGTTTATATGCTTACAGATTTCATTGTTGCAAAATGTAGAACTTTAAGTGATATATGTGGATGTTTTGCCATTTGAGAAATAGACTCGTAGTTGTAGCATTTCTCCATATATATGTAAGACCAATAGGTAATTAAATGCATCAAGAGTAGGGTCGAAGAACAATAGATAGGTTGTGCTAACCATCTGTGAGCAGCATGCTTCTGCTACCTGAAGTCTTGATGTCATAGGTGATCAAAATAAGTAACGAGTAATTAAGTTAAGATGTATTTATGATTGATGCTTGTTGTATGTAGGAGTTTTGCCCTACTGTGAAGAATATTTTGCTTTTGGATTCAGAAGGCAACCGCGTAGCGGTGAAGTACTATTCGGATGACTGGCCAACTAATAGTGCTAAAGAAGCATTTGAAAAAGCTGTGTTTACCAAGACTCAGAAGACAAATGCACGTGCGGAAGGTATATTCTTTAAAACCCTCTATGCACTACATACAAATGCATTATGTTGTTCTAGCAGCTCTCACCATATTATTGGTTATGAAATGAACGTGCCAGAATAGTTATATAACATGTTTATGCTCCCGCTATGCAGCTGAGATAACAATGTTTGAAAACAACATTGTTATCTACAAGTTTGCCCAAGATCTTCACTTTTTTGTTACCGGGGGTGATGATGAAAACGAGCTCATTATTTCCACAGTTCTTCAAGGTTTCTTTGATGCGGTTGGGCTTTTGCTGAGGTAGTTTGCAATTGATTAACACATCTACTTATCTCATTGCTTCACCAGCCTTTTATTTTACAGAACATTAATAATATTTTCTACTAATCATATGTTTCAGGGACAATGTGGACAAGAAAGAGGCACTTGAGAATTTAGATCTCATTTTATTGTGTCTTGATGAAATTGTTGATGGCGGGTAAGCTACATTTTAACTAAAGTACGTTTCGTATACATTATTATACTTCAAATATTGTATAATTTGCAGAATTATCCTGGAAACGGATGCAAATGTCATTGCTGGTAAGGTTGCAACCCACAGTATGGATTCTGGAGCTCCTCTCTCTGAGCAGGTACCTTACACCCCCTCCTTTCAAACATGCGCGCACACCATAACAAAGAAAACAAGTAAAATGCATTTATCTTCATTATTCAATATTTTAACGTTTCGATTCATCTTTGCAGACGATAAGTCAAGCATTGGCAACTGCACGAGAACATCTTACAAGATCTCTCCTCAGGTAATAAACTTAGAACCGAATCAGATAAAAACAATTGGATCTTCGTATTTGTTAGAACCGAATCAGAAAGAAGGCTTTAAAAGGAAGGAACCCCAAGATTCTGACTTTGAATAAATTTCTTAATCTCAGTGTATGATGATGATGAAGATACAGTTTGGAGTCAAGCAAGCCTAGTTTCTTGATTTGAAGTTGAATTCTGCAGCCAATGTAGACATTTTGTCTGATGAGATGATCACCATTTGCTTTGAATTTTTTATTTTTTTCTGGAAAATTAGACACGGAAGTTCGCTTTTGCCTTAGATAATCACCATTTGCTTTAAATGTTCGTGTGGGGCATATATTTCATGTAAGCTTTTATACAAGATTTTATAGTGTGACCATGACTAATGTAGGTCAACCCATCTTCGTAATATTTGCAAAAAAACACTTGGCCTGTGTGTCATCAATTCTCGTTTTAACCTTCGATGTTCGAAAAACCCGCAGAAGATCAACGTAGGGCTATCTTGGGGAGTTGTGTGGTTACGTATCAGCAACATATATAATATGGCCAGCCTCACCAGACACTCGACAAGAACAAAAACAGAATATAAGCTTAGCTATGTTGTGCTTGTGGTACTAGTTTGGTTTGAATTGGTTTTATCTAAACCAGATCGTGCACTGGACATATATACAATCTTATCTTTATATGAGAAGACATAAACGTGAGACAATTATGTTTTGAGTTTGAAATAACAACCAATTCAAACCAAACTTTTGTCAAGCCTTGGTTAGGCTTTTCAGCTTTGTCATGATCGAGCCTTGCACACCTCTAAGTCTGTCAATCGATATAAACCCTAACAATTAAACTAGGTTTAGTTTGGATCACACTATTGCATTTGGGATCAAAAGTAATGAAAATCAAGGCATAATCAAAGAATGCATCTGTCGAGTATAAATTTTTTTTACAACCACATGACTACCATTTGATACCACCATAGCCAGTGGCACAAATCTTAATTTGACCCAAACCCATTTTGGCTCTACCACCAGTACTATTTGCCATAAAAACAAACATTAACATGTGAAACCCCATCAACATAACCAATCTTGACGCAGACCCATTTCAAATTGTTACACAACAAAACATGTCCACATGTTTTACCAAACCTAGGTAAACCGACCTTGGTTAGGAAAATAAAAATTAAAAAACAGGTCTTTTTTAAAGACAGCAACAAACGCATGTGCAATTTAACTTTTAAGAATGAACAAGAAAGACCAGATTTGCAGTCATTTCTTTAACCCAAAGCAGAACAATATTAAAACCACGTTAAAGACTTCATCATCAAAAAACTATAGATTACTTGAAGATGAAAGAGGAATTAAGAACCATTAAAAAAAACAAAGAACCAAAACAGCGAAGAACAATAAATAAATAAAAAGTCGAACTAACAAAAAATTAGCACGCGTGAACGTTCCTACATACTAACCGAGAACCAAGACCATAAAACACTAGTAGTAGAATACAACCTCTCAAGGCACGGTGCAGCAGCAGCTAAAACCGGATATGAACCAAAACCCTGAAAAACTCGAGTCAGGTATGAACCGATTAGTAGCTGTTTTGCCATAGCTGCTGTGACTGCTGCTGAGGTTTTGGTTGGCCTTGGGACCCACCAACAAGCGACCCATCCCTAGGGTTTTGCTGTAGTTGATGCTCCTGAGAAATTCCTGTCTGAGAATGATAGTAGTTAGGGTAGTTAAGAGCGGCCCCACCATAACTCTGTGAAGGCGGCTGCTGCTGCTGCTGTTGACCCTGCCTGAACACACTGGGTTGCTGGTTTTGACCCTGAAAACCGTAATATGTGCTTCCTGGCACAGCCGACATTGTTCTTGAACCTGCTCCATGAACCCACATTGCCGGGTTCTCGTTCTGAAAAAACATTCCAAGAATACAAAAGACAGATCAATTAAAAAGACTCATAATATAAGATGAACATAAAACTGAAAACACTTAACAAAACATAAAAGAGGATTATACCTGTTGGAGAGAGAGCAACTGACTGTTATCTTTATAATGGGCATTCAACACATCATCATAACTTAAAGTGGACCCAGCGGGTCCCGCAGGTTGATTAACTTGATAGTTTCCAGGAACTGCTGTAGAATTACCAAACGAACCATAACCAGAAGGAACAGCTGCAGACTGAGGCAAACTACTGACTGAAACGCTGTTTTTGTATTGAGGAAGCATGGCTGCCAGCTGTTGATGATAAGTGCTGTTACCAGCAAATGCTTGCTGAAAGCCAGATGGCATGTATGTATAACTTTGAGGTAAGAATGGATAGCCAATCATGTTTGCAAACGGGCCCAATGGTAGAGTGGGTTGAGAGTACTGGTGCACAAGGTGGTGTGGAAGAGTGGGCCCAGTAGGACCGGTATTGCCAGGTGGAGTTTGTTGTGTTGGTTGAGATGATGAGAAAACACCAGTCTTTAAAGCCTAGATGGACAAAATGGTAAATCAGACACAATATGCAAAAAGACAGTATAACCAAAACCGTGAGGATTTAATATATCATATATATGAACAAAAGCATGTTAGATTCATCACAATACCTCTGTCACAGAAAGTGTTGAGCCACTGATGGAAGATGCTGAGTTACCATATTTAGTAGCCATTGATTGACTAATAGGAAACGGTGAGTATGAAAGATCAGATTCTCTGACAGAATGACCATTTGCTGCTAATGTGTTTGGTAACGAGTTTGTATAAGCAGCCTGCTGCAAAATTTCACAAAGAAAACAAAAATATATCAAACTTGAAAGATTCCAAAAATAACATCATTCACTTCTCAGCAGTATAAATACTTATGAAGTTTTGTATGTGCATTCCAAAAATAAATATGTAATAATAGTGGTAGTTGTATAACCGTACCATAACATTTGAAAAGGGGGTTGCGTTTGGCATCTGTGTAGACGTTTGAGATTGCGGCAAACCTGGGTTCAATAGTTGGGTACTATCAAATGAATAACCAGATCCAGGTGTAGATGAAGGAAAGCCGTACTGATTCCCGTGTGCTGTCTCGGGATTTTCTTGCTTCAAAACCTCTCTTTGTGAAACAGATGGTAAATCGTAATTCCCGGAACTTGGTCCCGTTCGAAGAACTGGATTGTTCTCCGGTGTTATTACAGACTCATCACCAAAATACTCCGAATTTCTGCCAAATAAAATTAAATACATAAAAAACCGTTATAATAGAAAAACATAGATGGAAGTCTGTACCTAGTTTCAGAGGGCCCAACGGATGAAGAATCCACCTCAGCAGGCGTGTCTTCTAATTTGTTTCTTAACTGCCTAGATGCAAAAGGTTCAGAAAACCCGGGGTTCATTGTAGAACCAAAGCTCCCAAAACTCAAATGTGAGCAATTAGCAGTTTGAACTTGAAGGTGATTTGGGATTACTACAGAAGGAACATCATCTTCTGGTTCATCCAAGTGTCTTTCTTCTTGTATATTAAGTTGCTGCATGTTTGCACTCACTTCAGATGCTAACATGTCTCCTTGTTCAACTAAATGAGTCATGAAAACAAAATCAGGTATCATAAACAAGTATTTATGTCTTTCAAGAAGCAAAAAAAAAGTCGGTAACAAAAACATACCTTCCTTTTGCTCATAAGCATGATCCTCAGGATGGAAGGAATCCACGTTTTTATACGAATCATTATCATAGATAGGTGCACTCGCAGACGCATCCTCCTGTATACTTCTACTTGGATCATGGTGTGCAGTATAATCTTCATAGACGTTTTCGTCTTCTGCCTCACCCTCTTCCGTCTGAGAACCTACGTATTGGTTGCTTCTATCATAATCCACATTCTCATACTCCACATGCGGCTCGGGACCCACTACAGATTGCACACCTACGGTTTGTGGCTGCTCAGTAATTGGCCAGTCATCATCATTAGAAACATCTGGAGCTTTTGAAGCATAGTCATCATAATGTGTTGATAAAGGCTGAGGTGGAACCGGGGTGCTGTAAGCTTTGTTTTGTGGCCTGCCCATTTTCACAATGTCTGCCATTGACTTTTGACCGGGTGCACCCATCCAAGCCGATTGAAACCCAGAGAGTGGCGGTTGTGAAACGGTTGTGGTACCATCAGCTACGCTGAAAGTCGGTGCTTTATTTTCATAGCCGATAGAACCACTGCAGTAGCAAGACACCTTTAATAAACAACAAATGAGAAAACAAAGCGAAAAAGTCCTAACGACTTTCCGTAGTGTTGCTACCTGAAAGTTGTAGGGGTTCGATTTGTATTAGTTGATGCAGCTCCGTAAGTTGGTGCAGATGAACTTGTGTAGGAACTTGTCCCGTTTTCCCTCTTGGATTTTCCATGTAAGCCACCAAATTCTATAAAAACGCATTGAATAAGAACTAATATAGAACTAGTTACTCAAGTTTAATGACATCTTCAAAATGTAACACTCGTATACCAGATGAGCTAAACTGTGATGAACCACCACGTCCAGCATAACGATCTGTACCACTTCTGGCACCACGGTTTGAAGTGCTACCACCACCACGAGGCCTGGATTCTGTTGTATCCTTAGACTGATGCAAATAACAACACAAGAAAAACTATTAAACCAAAGATTTGATATAATGTAGACATAGAACAGCTGAAAACAATGCACAAGACAGCCCAGCTATCTTTACATTGAGAAATTTGGAATTCATTGTATACAAGAAAAAATAACTCCACAAACCATGTGTACAAGAAAGATTTACACAAATGAGTTTTAAAAACAGTATGCAAAAGCAGTATAAATGCAAAAACAGTAAGGCTGTAAAAATAAATTTGGTCATAGAAAAGAGTGGAAACATATAGATTTTATGCCTCATTCAAACCTAAAGGTGTGAATTTCTAACACAAAACTTGTGGTTTTGGATTAAACCTAAACGAGTTCGAGTAAGCTTTGGGTCAAAACCGCATACATTTAGCTAAATTTAATTGTGACATAACTTAAAAGTGGACATTAAAATTTATAGTATAAAATTAACTATCATATACCGTTTGTACTTTTAGTTGTAAACTTTTCTGCTTAATATGCAAAATTGAAAAAATAAATAAATAAAAATTTCAGATTAAACGGTCTGTGTCATGTCAGCCCGCAAATGAGCGTATGGTGTTCAAGTTCGTGTCAGGTTCGACCAGTTAACACGGCCCATTTAGCACCCCTGTTCTAACCCACACACCTCTTTTTTCTTTTCTCGCTTGCTCTTCACCTCATGAAAAGGATCTATACAATAAAAAGGAGCTTTATGTTAGAACCAAAGTTTAAATCTATATCTATACAAAATGTTTGTTTCAGAATTTTGAAAGCAAAAGGTAATTTTAACACGCAATCATACAACAGCAGCGAGATAAGTTGTGATTTTCTCCATGACTTGTAACAAATCAAAACCAATTCTGAAACTTAGAATAATTGCCATTGCTTGTGTTACAAGTAATTATGAACTACCAAGTGTAAAAAAGGAAACAACAGGATTATATAAAACAAGTTCTATGTGAATCATTCATGTGTGTACTCAATATATATAATGATCATATTACAGGACAATATGCACAAAGATACAAAAAAAAAACTCTGTAAACTGCCAATCAAATTTTGCAATGCTTCAAATTTGCATGAACTACACATAACTTAAAACTGATTATAACTTATCAAATAACAGCAGTAAGATAAGTTGTGATTTTCTCCCTAAGTTCTAAAAACACAAATAACTCCAATTCTGAATCTTAATACAATTAACTATGAACTACAAGTTAAAAAAAGGACTTTAAACATCAAAACAATATCATTATACTCATAATACATAATGATCATATTACAAGGCCATACAAGATACACAAAGCTACAAAATACAACCAAGTTTCACAATGCTTCAAATCTACATGATCAACAATTATATATATAACATACAACATATAACTGACAATATCTTATTAAACAACAGCAGTGAGATAAGCTATAATTTTCTCACAGAGTTCTAACAAATCAAACAACATTACTTGTAGCACAAGTCACTATGAACTGCTATTTTAAAAAAGAAACAAAAGAATCATTATGCTCAAAACACATAATGCTCACATTAAAAGGACATGCAAGATACACAAAGCTACAAAACACACTCTGTAAACCACCAATCAAAACTCACAATGCTTAAATCTGCATGATCAAGTATCAACACATACATAACACATAACCTAAAACTAATTACACCTCATCAAATAACCAATAACCGTTTTGTAACCTATAAGTCTATAACCTATTTGCCCTAAATCCTTCCATATAACAAATATCCACCAAAATTAGGTCAAACAAAGACTATCCAAAAGCAAAAACAAGTATATCTGTTTCACCTTGAGTTAGGAGACGATTAACAGCTTCATTAGGGTCCATATTACACTCCTTAAGCGCAACGTAGATCTCAGCATCCGAAACTCCGTTGACAATCTCCTTGAGACTCTGTACCATCTTCCGAGAAGCCGGTGGAATAGCTCCGCCGTTAGTGGCTCCGCCGCCGCCTCTGCTGGCCATAATTTTCAGATCTAAAGGTGTTGTTGTGATCGGTTAAACAACGGCGATTGGTGAAAGTGAAACCCTTGGGTGGTGGTTGTTATTATTATTATCGCACGGTTACACGCAGTTGGAAGGAGAGTGATGATGGAATCCGCCGCGACTAGAAGAAGAGATATAAGAAGCTTTCGAAAACCCTCTCCCCACTCGCCCACGCCTCTCCTCTATTTTTTTTTTCTTTTTTTATTATTTTAGACAGATTTTGTTTTTTTTTTTAAGTTTAGAATTTTTTTTTTTAAGTTAGATAATATAATAAAAGATTAAATTAGCTAGTAGGTTTTTTTTTTCCATCACGACATTATAACCTAGTGGCATGTTGGGGGTAAAATAATAAGTTTTGGGTTCGATTCCAACAAGGATTGTTGTTTTTGTGTAAGACCCTAAACCATTTTAAACAAAAAGTACGCAGCGGAAATACGAACCATAAAATTTCTTTCTTTATAAACATTTTAACATACTGGAAACATTTAGGATAATCTTTTTTTACAAAAATTGCGTCCATCATTCTTACTTAAAAGATAAAGCATAATCTACATTTATAAACTATACGACCTCGCTCCCGTACAATCCACGTTCATTGGCTCGATCTTCAACCGCTTAGAGTCCATAATGATGATAATTTTGTGCAACCTGCAATCACCACATACATCCGAATCATTAATATTTGGTGAGGTCATACATGATATAAACATACGTAATTAAATGACCATGCCACATTCTTTCTACTTATGTTAATCCTTTCGATTATCTTTCCGAGTACAATCTTGCATCCCAATGGCAAATCTTCATAAGGTCAACAATAGTATACCTGCACTTTCATTTCATTCTCAAGGCACATGATTAGTAACATTAATACTCAAACATATTGAAGCCATGTATACATATATACAAGCCCTATTCTTTCGTGTACAATAAATCCCACTTCATACAAACGTACATACATGCATACCTCCATATCCAAGCTCTTACATACCACTTACATTCCTATATAATTATACTAACAAATCTTAGTCACAAACATCCATATATATTAGTCTTATACATACAAACCTATGTGCATGCTCATTTCTATTCATGCTTAACTATGGATTCCATCACTAACATGTAGGTAAATCCATACACATACATGCTTACAGACTTATTTCGTTCCTACACCTACTTACATACACGCTCCTTTCTTAATCGCACTTCATAAGCACCCTTTAATGAGTTTGGGGTATATTTCGGGAGCTTGAAAATGAGTTCAATACTCACCCTTAGCTCACAAAACTATTTGGTAAGGTTGGGGTACATTACAGAAGTTTAACGGGACTTAGGAATGGGTTTACGGGGTCCGGAGTCAAAGAAAACCGAAGAAACAGGACTACTGGCGTCGGCTGGCGTGTAGACAGCAAGTTAGATAGTCGGCCAACTGCTGCCCAGCGTCGGGGACGCTGCTACCAGCGTCTGGGACGTTTCCCCTGAAGGGGTATGGTCCCAAAAAGGCCGCGCAGACCTCATTCAGGTCGCGCACAGGACCATACTCCTTATTCATCAAGCTGCTTACTGCCAACCTCGCGCGGGTTACACCACCTTATATTGATCCCGCGCGAGGTCTCAACAAGAGAAAACACCACATTGAACACTTAGCATTCTGAATAAGAGCCTTCAACCACCCATACCCTGCGCGGGATAGTTACGTGTTCAGCAAGGGTCGCGTAGGGCTATGGCGCAGGGTTACTTCAGAAGGCACACAAGGTACAAGTGGCAGAAAAAAAGGGCCAATCTGTGTCCTCCAGGTTCTGCTCAATCGTGCTCCACGATCGTCTGACGTGCAGGAGACAGAGAGTACTTAAGGACGCCTACGTGGCACCAATCACAGGGCAAAGACAACTGTCCCACGATCTCCACTTACCTGCTGATGGCAGAAAGACGGCTAGGTCGACAACTGTGACACGTGGCTCCAATCACGGTGCGCCAGCACCGGAGAACTTCTATAAGCCACTAACGGTCGACACCAGTGAGACAAAGAGCACATCCTCTATGTTGTCGCCTTCCGGCCCAAGGCCCATCAGCCCACATCCTCTTACACCTCTCCAGCTATAAATAGAGACCTCAGTTCACAGGTTAAAGACTCTACTCTCCCTACTCTCACTCTTAACATACATTATATTCCTCAAAGCAGTCGCTTATTCTCACGCCGGAGTCTGGTTAAGAGGGAAACCCCCATATTCCCCTCTTAACGAGCTAACGGTGTTCTGTTTTGCAGGATTAACGGATCATTAAGGAGCTCAGAAAGTCATATAAGAAGATTAACCCTTATGGTAGAAACATAAACCAAACTGATCAACCCCTAAAATTAGTTCCGTGTTTCTTCATTGGCGCCCACCGGTTTTTTACAAATCACTTTCATCTTCTTTTTCTGAGTTTTCTAAGCTATTTTTCCTTCGATCATGGTTGGTCAAGGAATCATTCCCGATTTTGGTTTTGGAACAAACTCTAATGCAGTGTTGGGGGAAGACAATCAAAATATCCAAGTCCAACACGTTGAAGAAATCGGTGAAATCGAGATAACCAACACTGGGGGACCCCGCGCGAGTGCTACTTGCATCACTCAAACGGTAACCCCAGTAAGTCACGTCGCTGGTCCTTCAAACCCAGCTCCACCTCAGAATATTTCGGCGCTACTAGGGCTGCCAGAGGGCGAAACTCCAGCCTCTTGGTATGCCAAACAAATTGCTACAATCAACGCCGCGTATCAATCTTTGAGCGCACAGCAAGCAGTCTTTCAAGCAGAACCATCTTTGGTTACTCCTACGGGTCCAAGTCAGGGGGCGCGCCAGATACCCCCACAACAAAACTTGCACGGAAGAGTTAACATGCATCCTCCCCTAAGAAGACCGAGCGTGCATGACACGCGCGACACACGGGGAGAGACCGAAAGCTATTATGACCATCCGTCAAACGTTCAAAGAGGTCCAATTCATAGCCGGCTCGGGCCACGCAATATGAATAACGAGTGGGATGACACAGACCCGAATGACCCAACTTGGCAAGACGACGAAGGATCCTCAGTCTTTAACCGTTTGTACCGGAATCATGAAAATTACAAGCCAAGGCAGCGCATTGCATACAGCGAAGAAGCAGAACGAGACTTCAGTCTCGCCTATAGACCAGCTGAAGCTGCAAAACACTCAAAGTTTATCCCAAAGATTTCCTTGGCACCACTTTCAAGAGAAAAGCTACCCCCAACAGTGGGAAAATTCAATGGTTTAACTGATCCTGACGATCATGTCAGAGTATTCTCAAGTGTTGGTTGTATGGGAGGATGGAATATGCCAATGTGGTGTCATTTGTTTATCCAGACGTTTACTGGGGCTGCTCGCGCTTGGTTCGACAACCTACCGCCTGGAAAAATCAGTTCATGGGTTGATTTCAGAACTCAGTTTCTAAACCACTTCAGCCAGCAAAGACGCTATCAACGAGATACGTCTGAAGTAACAGATATCTGGCGCAGAGAGAACGAAGGTTTAGAAGACTTCATCACTCGCTTTAACAATGAGTGTTTAGAGATCGGTGGTGTAAGCGAAAAACTCATGCGCGCTCACTTTAAGAAAGCTATCCGATGTGATAGTCTCATCATAACCATCACTGGAAAAGATGGTATGCCAAAGGAATGGAGTAAGATGATGGAAGCCGCAAAAATAGTAGCGCAAACCGAGGAGTCGCTAGCTGGAGCCAAATCCTCATACACCGAAGATCGTTTTTCAAAGAAAACCCCGCGTGACTACGGCAAACGCAACAAGGGCAAAAGTCATGATTGGAAATCTGGGAAATCAAGTCGTTATGAAGAAAGACCGCGCTACAGAGAGGACGCGTGGGAAACAATCGACATAATTGGGTATCGAAAAGCAGTCAGGGATGACAACCGAGAAAAGCACTGGACTCCGCTCACAAAAACGCCAAAAGAGGTACTGATGACGGAGAACCATGATTTCAAGGCGCCAAGGCCTATGACAAACAAGAAGGGGCAAGACCCGAACCTGTACTGCGATTTTCACAAGGATACAGGTCATTTGACAGATGACTGTATCAGCTTGCGGCAAGAGATCGAAAAAGCGCTAAAAAGCGGAAAGTTAGGCCACTTGGTAAAAAACGTGTGCAAAGAAACACGCCAGATCCAGCGCCATGATGACGGAAGCCAAAAGAAAGTCAGGCGCCTGGAAACACACATGGTCAACGGACCAAGATACAGCGCAAGGGATAAAGGCAAACGCCCCTACGAGTCTGCATGGCAAGAACAACATGTCATCTTCCCGGTCGTACGCGGGGGCCCTCGCGTCACACGCCCCGTCGTTATCACCGGTATTATCGGCCATTATGAGACAGAATACATATTCATTGACCCGGGGAGTACAACTGACATCATCTATGAGCAGTGTTTTAATCAGTTTGATGATGAAGATAAAGAGAGACTCGAGCCAGTTGATTATCCTCTGTCAGGATTCTGCAACGAAATGGTTTTTCCATTAGGTCAAATCAGCTTCCCCGTCACGCTGACTGACGGGAAGCATTCAAGAACCACAAATGTAAACTTCATGGTGATGCCTATCAAATCAAGGCATGATGTCTTAATTGGGAGAGAAACCCAAGGAGAATTAAAATGGTAACCTCCACGCCTCACTCAGCCATTGGGTTTCCAACCGAGACTGGGGTGGCGATTATCTAAGCGAAGAAAGAAGTAATGTCGGTAGAGGATATGCGCCCAGCAAAAGCAGCAAAAATTTCAACGACTGAGCCAGAAAAGTGGGTTTTAAACCGGAAATACCCAGAGCAAACGGTGATGATTGGCCACGCAATCTCACCAAACATCAGAACGCACCTCAAGCAACTCTTGTTCAGGAACATGGACATCTTCGCCTGGACTCCGGCCGACATGACCGGTGTCCCGCACGACGTTACGGAACAATGTTTGAACACTTATCCCTCCGTTGAACCAAAAGTGCAAAGAAGGCGCAACTTGGGGGGCGGATAAGACTAAAGCAATGAATGAGCAAGTGTGTGAGCTGCTAAAAGCAGGAATCTTAAGAGAGGTGCGCTTTCAAAGCTGGGTTGCAAACCCCGTAATGGTGGAGAAGTCTAATGGAGGATGGAGAATGTGTGTCGATTATACCGATCTCAACAAGGTGTGCCCTAAAGATTGCTATTCTTTGCCTGATATCGACAAAAAGATAGACTCTCTCGCGCCATACAGATGGAAATGTTTTCTAGATTGTTACAAGGGGTATCATCAGGTTCAAATGAAGCTTGAGGACGAAGATAAGACAGCTTTTCGAACCGACATCGGCATCTTCTGTTACACAAAGATGCCATTCGGTCTCAAAAACACTGGAGCAACATACCAGCGCCTGATGGATACGATTTTTGCTGATGACATCGGAAAGCATATAGAAGTTTACATCGACGATCTCGTAATTAAAAGTCCTGAGGAAGACCAGATGTTAAAGGACATTGAGAAGACATTTAACTCTTTGCGAAGCGTAAATATGAAGTTAAATCCAGCCAAATGTTCCTTTGGTATGGAGGAAGGAAAATTCTTGGGCTTCGTGGTAACAAACGGCGGTTTCAAAGTTAATCCAGAAAAAGTTCAAGCCATAGAGCGGATGCCGTCGCCGCGAACGATCAAAGAGATGCAGAGGTTGGCCGGCCGACTAGCCGCGCTTAACCGATTTTTGTCAAATCACGCTGCAAAGTCATATCCTTTTATCAACACTCTGCGCAACTGCGTAAAGAAGCAAGAATTCAAATGGACGCCTGAAGCATAAACCGCTTTTCAGCACATGAAAGAATGCTTAATCAAGCTCCCTACCCTGACCGCACCGTTTGAAAAGGAACAACTCATCCTATACTTATCTTCCTCGGATAAGGCAGTTGGGTCGGTATTGCTAGTGGAGAGAGATGGGGTTCAAACTCCAATATACTATGTCAGTAGGGTGCTTACAGATCCAGAAACGAGATATTCAACAATGGAAAAGCTAGTGCTTGCGCTGCTACACGCCTCCAGGAGGCTGCGCAGATACTTCACAGGCCACGTATGTAACAACCCGCACTTTTGTGCGTTGTTACTACTCGATATACTCGTTACGCCTAGCACCAGAGATTCGGATCATAATGTAACTATATCGCATACATCGATATTCGAAGGATAATCGCATGTTTTCGAAATACATTATCACTAAACTACACCAATCACAAACACTAACACTCACGATGGCACTGAGTGAGGACCTATTCTACCCTCCTCGGTGGCCGTGATGTGTCGAAACGCAGACAATTAACGCTAACAAGGACTCTTGGGTGAGTGCTATAACTCCAGTTGTCGTAACGATGATGACAACACGAGTGAATGGTACCCCGTCAGTCCTTGTGGCACAACACACAATAACGTTCACGATAACATCGAGAAAGGACCTATACTACCCTTCTTGATAGCCGTGAAACATCGTTAATAATCGCATACTCGAATCGAAAACCGATTGATAATTATCGAAACTTTGAATTATGGATACGTAAATACGACCCCTAGTGATATATATATATACATATATATAGTAATATAAATTAACTATGAAAAGCGCGTACTTCGAAAACTATCGAAACAGTCAAAAACGGAGAAATCCATCGCGCCAGAGTGGCCATCCGGATGGACAGACATGTCCAATCGATCGGACAGGACGAGTCCAACCGATCGGACAGGACGAGTCCAACCGATCGGACAGGACGAGTCCAACCGATCGGACAGGACGAGTCCAACCGATCGGACAGGACCAGTCCAACCGATCGGACGGGAGTGCCAGCCGATCGGACGGACAAGCCGGCCGATCGAACGGGCCATCCGATCCAGGCCAACCTTCCCTCCTTTCCTTCCTCCTTGCCTATAAATACCCATCATTCACCCCAAACACACTTGTTGTCACTGTTGCTGCTCGACCAGAAGTTCCAGCCCCTTTATCTCTCGATTTCTCGCGATTCTCGTAGGTATTTAACTCAAATCCTGTACTTCCTTGATCTATAACTAATTCTACACCTTTCTACCTTTTAAATCTCCACTTTTAACCGTGGAATCTCCGGATTTTGGGCATTCTAGGGTGATGTCACCATGAAGTTCTTATGAACTTCAAGGGTAATGTCATCCTATGCAAGAACATCTCAGATCTGAGTGATTTCCATACGTTTTTACATAAACAAAGACTAAATCTATGTTTTTCTAATCAAGAAGTGGTGTGATTCTTAAGGATTTGAGGTGCCTTGAAGATGATGTCACCCTAAGTTCACATGAACTTCAAAGTGTGACCTCATAAACAGCTCAGATCTAAGTAATTTCACCCGATTTATAACAAATCTCACCAACCTAAGTTGCCTAGCCATAATGTGTGTGATTTCGGATTAAACTTGAGAAGAGCCATCAAGAACGGCCAGATCTGATGGAACGGGGTGGTTCCCGGCCGTTAGAACGGGTCAGACTTGATGGAATTTCGGTTGTTTAGCCTGAAGGAACACCGTCTCAATCAAAACCGCTGAAAAACCGTCAAAATTAGTCGAATATCAGCTGGACAGGCTGCCAGCCGATCGGACAGCAGCCCAGCCGATCGGACAGCATCCCAGCCGATCGGACAGGCTGCCCTCCGATCGGACAGCAGGACACCCGATCGGACAGGAGGCCATCCGATCGGACCACTGCAATCCGACCGGACCAGCCCATCCGATCCATATGGTCATCCGATCGAATAAGCACCATCCGACCGGATAACTGACTTCTCGACGCCATTCTCGCTTAACCGTGCATCGTTTACTATATCCTTCAATGATTTAACGCAGACATACCCGTAACCGACCCAACCAAGTTGCATTCTCGCTAAATACGCACTGTGAGTATACTTGAACCCTTTTTAATCGAATTTTGGGTGTAACATACGTTTCTAACAAATCGAACTTATTAAACAAATTATTCAATCAATCGAGTTATCACTTGCGAATAACTGTTATGCATAGATATACGTGATGCTAGTTGCATATGTGCTAGGGCTTATACTCGCGACGTCCCACCATGACTAGTATAGTACTATTGCGCCTGACAGGGTCTAGTTTGCCATCGCATATTCGAGCATCGAGGACTTAGTTGGTAGTATCGGCATTGTGAGTATATATGTCGTCGTGTGTTACGTTCTTGCATATGGAGATTCGCTACACTTTTTATCTATTATGCTATACATGTCAAACCTGTATACTCGCCAATACTTTTGTATTGACAAATATTTTAACGTATGTTGCAGGTTAGATCGCAGACTATATCAAATCCAGCTAGGGAGTCTAGAAACTTAACTAAAATCTAGGTTGTCGGATTTGTGTTGTTCGAGAGGACAAGAAACCTGTGATAACTTATGTGATTGTAATATTTGTTAGTATGGGATAACGAATGTATTAAATATCATCGCAATATAGTTGTTATGGATTCTCTTGAGCAATCTGATTCGCCTAGTGCCGCGCCCCGATGACTCCGCCATCGGTTGGGGTGTGACAGATTGGTATCAGAGCCATAACTATAGGGAATTAGGCCAGACTCGACCTAGTCTGGGTCGACGTCTTAGAAATTGACCTAGTCTATAGTCTAAGTACCAACAGGCCGACTCGTGCGAACCAGTAAGGGTTTGTATCGGGCCTACTTGATACTCTCGATCGAAATTGCTAAAAGCTACAACTTTGTGTGAACACCGCATACTACAACTTCACACGAAGAAGCCTTTCCTAAGGCTGGAATACTACCTAGCTTTTCCTAAGCCCGGCACAATACACGTGTTTTCGAAAATACTCGCATAACAAAACCGAGTGATTCAGTCGAGATCAGGTGTGAAAACCAAGAACTCTCGACAAGATCGCTCACTCAGCGCAATTTCTAGCACGAGAACCTTTCATCGAGTTAGGAGTGACATCCGCATCTCGACGAAAGTCTCCATTTCGAAATCTAGTGGAACTCACGAATTTATTCGGAGAGCATAACCACAATTAGGAACGAAGCTGTTAAGCCTGGGGTGAAACCCGTACCTTAATAAGACGTTCCACTCTCTAAATTAGTTTCAAAAGCTCTCACCAAGGACTCAACTATCATGATAACTCGAGCCACGTTATGACTAGGAAGACGAGTGTCATGAGCTGCATCCCAGTGGAAGCATGGAGTCTTCTAGGATAACGCGCGTGCACGAACTTGTTAAACATAGTTGGGTTACCTTGGGTAGTCGACGCCTAAACACCCAAGGCACTCTATCACACGAACCGCCGGTCTTACCAAAGGTTAGAACTTATTTACGATTTGAAACTTTACGCTTTATCAATTTCTCGATTTAACGATTTTTCACTCCCTGTTTTATAAACGCACAACTCGCCCAACCATCGCAATCTAAAACGAAACCCGAATGTTCGCAACAAAACTAATGCATAATCTATCGCCTTCGCTATCGTTTTCTCACCTCAACGCGTCCTCGCTTATTCTAGATCGACCTGTATGTGTATGATTACAAATTACAAATATATAAATGCATATATATATATAGGGTTGGGCTAGACAAAAAACCCTATCTTTCTTAGAAAACTCTGGAAACTCAAAGCTCCCGACATTTTTTTTTTTTTGAAAAAAATAACACATGTAATATACATGTTTTTAAGACTTTTGGGCCAAAAAAATCAAAAAAGCGCCGAGTACTTTTTAAAAAAAAAAATAAACAAGTTCCAAAAACTTCGTTAACTAACATGTGTTAGACAACAAATGCTGAAAGTTGCTGAAATTTGTTTTTTTTTTTTAAAAAAAAAAACCCTTCGGCGCTTTTTTGATTTTTTTGGCCCAAAACTCTTAAAAACATGTATATTACATGTGTTATTTTTTTCAAAAAAAAAATGTCGGGAGCTTTGAGTTTCCCGGGTTTTCTACCTAAAGAGGGTTTTCTACCTAGCCTTATCCTATATATATATATATATATACGTATAAACAACAAGTCATTATGTGAGAACTTAGGAACTTTGTGTTTCCTATGTGGCTCCTATGTGAATCGCATTACTATTATACTATCACATCAAGTTTTGAACGCGCTCAATCGCATCGCAAAACTCAAAAATAATTATGATCGAATCTCACTCCAAGTCTCTTTCTGTCTAGATGCCTTCCAACAACTCTACTTCGAGAATGTTAGCAAAGAGATGGGCCAAACGAAGGGGCGAAAAGAGGATTGCCTCACTTGTGACCAGGGAAGTGGTCAAAGTCATTCCTCAGATCGCCACACGAGTGCACTCTCTTATTAACTCTCGAACTTCGGAAGACGCTAAGACAGAAGAGCCGCTTTCTACGTTTCTCTACAAACACTTCAAAGCCTGTGATCCGATGGTCTTCATGGGCGAAGGGGGTGTTTCTCAACTACTCCAGTGGTTCGACTCTATCGAAGTTACCCTTTGTCAAAGTGGGTGTCCCGATAGTTTCCGTACTACTTGCGCTACCGGAGTATTTCAATCGCAAGCACTCGACTGGTGGACCGCCGAACGTAACAAGCATGGGATCTCTGCAGCTTACGCTCTCTCTTGGGATGAGCTGAAGGAGCTTATGAAGAAAGAGTACTGCCCTTCCCACGAAATCCAGAAACTAGAAAACGAATTTTGGGAAATCAAGCAAACCAAAGGCGACAATGCTGGCTACACCGCAAGGTTCAAACAGCTTAGCATAATCTGCCCAGGTCAAGTCAACACTTCAGAAAAGGCCATCGCGAAGTACATTCGTGGCTTGCCTGAGTGTGTGGGCGATTTTGTCGAAGCTGCAAGACCAGCTACCATCGAAGAAACCTACCGCTTAGCCGCAGAAATCAACAACAAACGACTCATGGAAGAGTTTTCCTCCAACAATTCTGTCAAGCAAGTTTATCAAGCAACCGCCACAAATTCACCAGACGATCCTGTCGACAATTCTCCTAACGAATCTGCAAACGACTCCTCTGACGAATCTGCTAACGATTCTTCTGACGAATCTGCTAACGATTCTTCTGACGAATCTGCTACCGATTCTTCTGACAAATCTGCCGACGGATCTTCCGACAACTCGGCCAAAGATTCTGCCAACGAGTCTTCAGACGAATCCTCCAACGACGACACCTCTTCGCAAGACACCGACGAACCCAGCCGCAAACGAAAGATTTCAAGCCCGAGCTCATCAACAACCGAACTGCTGCAACCGAAACCTCTTCAAGCAGTTCCGGTGTTTCCAAAACGAGCTTACACTGGAGCTCACCCTCAGTGCTACTCGTGTACCTATCATCATCCAGTTGGGGCTGACTGTCGCTATTGCAGTAACTGCAACCGTTACGGTCACTTCACTCGCAACTGCCGCATCGAACCGTGAACCTAAGTACAACAACAACAGCTCCAGCAAAAGTCTTCAGCATCAGACATCTAGCAAGCGTAGGATAAAGTTGTAATGATACGATTTTCGACGTCAATTTCTAAGTTTTGAACCTACTCTATTACTCGATGTTGCCACTATGTGTAACGTTAACTCTCGTCCTCGTTCTCTCTTTCACTCTTTAATCGTCGCACTTAGACTAGAATCACGCACATACTATATACTATATCACGAAATAATGTGTTTTACCCTCACTACACTCTTAGAACGAGGTACGATAAACGTGCAAGGAACGATTAATCACGGGTGCACACGGGATTATTTGGGTCAGTGCACGGGGATCGTAGTAAATTCTAAGGTGCCATAAGCGTTACGACGAAGTATGACACCAAACCACGGGATCTAAGTAGTAGGGGTCAAGCAAGGTGTGCTTCATTATACTACCGAAGTTCCGTGAAGAAAGTGCCACGTGGAGTTGAACGTTATTAGACCTATTATACTACTGTGATTATTTTCAACACACTACACTCAATCGCAAGGCGTAACAACTAAATCGCAACATCGCGAGACTTAACGCAAGTCTGCAAACGCAATGCAATCGCCTCATCGATGGACTCCGGGAGTCTACCTCGCAGGGCAATCGCAACGACGCAAGACTGGTCATAAGTCTGTTGCAACGAATCTCATCAAGTACATAAACGCGCACGGTATTGTTGAGTGAGGACCTATTCTACCATCCCCAATAGCCGTGATGCGACGCAACGTAACGTTAAGCTTATTCGAAACAAAAACTCGGCTAATCGCAATCGCTTATCATGTGTATCTCGCAATCTCTATCGCTTATTATGTGAATCTATATCGTTTGCTGTGTATCAATCTATCGCTATCGCCTACCGTTATCTGTAATATTTGTGTAAAGTTAGCACACATGACCTCGCTTCACGAGAGGAAGCTCATATGGTTAAAGCAAGGCGTTTTAGTCATATCAGCGGCCCTTCGTGGAAAAAGGCCATGTGGGCTCTAATGTTAGTTAAACTCTGTGGTGTTAATCAATCAAATCGAACCGCATAAATCGTGTATACCTCCATCGATTGCAACGCACCAACTGCCGATTATCGTAATTCGTTATCGCCGCCGTCATTACTGGTATTATGATGTGTTAATCGCTTAATCACCTAATCGCTTGTCGCTTATCGTGTATAGTCTACCGCCTATCACTCGCTTGGTGTTCATTGCAGTCTGTGTGGTATTAGTACACATAACATCGCTTCACGAGGCGAAACTAACCTGGTTAAACGTGGTGTTTCACCATGTTAGCAAACTCTCGTGGAAACGTGCCATGTGGGTTCAATGTGGAATCTAATCGAAAACGCGCTATTCACTCATCGCTTATCGCTCGACGCCTACCCAGACACGACACGTAAATGTTGTGTGTCATCAGGCTACTCGCGCACGCTGTTGTAGCTACGTTCGCAATTCAACACGCCGGATTAACCTATTCGATTCTACCTTATTCTCGGTCCGACTTTCTATCTATTGGGCCGAGTAAACGCAATTCTATCCGTGTCATATCGGCACACCTGACACTGCCTCACGAAACAGAAGTAATATGGGCAAAGCATGGTGGATACGCCGCTGGTACTTTCTATAGATAAGTGTTTTAAACATATTAACAAACTTTCGTGGGAAAGTGCCAAGTGGGGCTCGGTGATTAGCTACCTTTTGTACTGATTAAAATGTATTTTTTTATATATAAAATTTTGATTTAAAACCGGTGGACAAGTGGAATTTTCTCACGACGTGGAGATAGCATCGAATCAGCTTAACTCCATGTCCAAGAAAAGTTTCATAAGTCCAGTTTTCCTTAAAACTTTTACAACGTCAAAACAAAATCCTTCTTAAGACATTGGTTCGACATTGAATTCAGTTTGAACCCATGTCATGGGAAAGTTTTCGTAACCCCTGTTTTCATATTCGAATTCCTTAAAATGTTTAAAACCTAAACTTCCTTGCAACATTGGTTAACATCGACCCGGTTAACCTTATGTTAAAAGGAAAATTTTCAAGTTTTCCATCCAAAATTCCTTTTAAATATCTAAAATGAACGTTTCTTGTAACGTTGGGTTAACGATCGACTCAGTTAATTCCACGTCACGAGGGACCTTTCAAGTTCTTTAAAAATTTCAATCGCACCGAACCAACAAATTTTTTCACGACTCGAGGTACTTTTGAAACGCCAACTAGTGGGATGTTCCTTTTGTCGTTTATGTCACCTTCTTGCTATCGCAATCGATCTCTCTTATTCGAAACGCTCTCGCCTGTCAACTCTCGGTCAAGTCACCCGCTGTATCACTACTTATACAAGATCAACTCTTAGAAGTCTACCTATTGGATTAATTTCGGGACAAAATTTCCTAAAGCAGGGGAGACTGTAACAACCCGCACTTTTGTGCGTTGTTACTACTCGATATACTCGTTACACCTAGCACCAGAGATTCGGATCATAATGTAACTATATCGCATACATCGATATTCGAAGGATAATCGCATATTTTCGAAATACATTATCACTATACTACACCAATCACAAACACTAACACTCACGATGGCACTGAGTGAGGACCTATTCTACCCTCCTCGGTGGCCGTGATGTGTCGAAACGCAGACAATTAACGCTAACAAGGACTCTCGGGTGAGTGCTATAACTCCAGTCGTCGTGACGATGATGACAACACGAGTGAATGGTACCCCGTCAGTCCTTGTGGCACAACACACAATAACGTTCACGATAACATCGAGAAAGGACCTATACTACCCTTCTTGATGGCCGTGAAACGTCGTTAATAATCGCATACTCGAATCGAAAACCGATTGATAATTATCGAAACTTTGAATTATGGATACGTAAATACGACCCCGAGTGATATATATATATACATATATATAGTAATATAAATTAACTATGAAAAGCGCGTACTTCGAAAACTATCGAAACAGTCAAAAACGGAGAAATCCATCGCGCCAGAGTGGCCATCCGGATGGACAGACATGTCCAATCGATCGGACAGGACGAGTCCAACTGATCGGACAGGACGAGTCAAACCGATCGGACAGGACGAGTCCAACCGATCGGACAGGACCAGTCCAACCGATCGGACAGGACCAGTCCAACCGATCGGCCGAGAGTGCCAGCCGATCGGACGGACAAGCCGGCCGATCGAACGTGCCATCCGATTCAGGCCAACCTTCCCTCCTTTCCTTCCTCCTTGCCTATAAATACCCCTCATTCACCCCAAACACACTTGTTGTCACTGTTGCTGCTCGACCAGAAGTTCCAGCCCATTTATCTCTCGATTTCTCGCGATTCTCGTAGGTATTTAACTCCAATCTTGTACTTCCTTGATCTATAACTAATTCTACACCTTTCTACCTTTTAAATCTCCACTTTTAACCGTGGAATCTCCGGATTTTGGGCATTCTAGGGTGATGTCACCATGAAGTTCTTATGAACTTCAAGGGTAATGTCATCCTATGCAAGAACATCTCAGATCTGAGTGATTTCCATACGTTTTTACATAAACCAAGACTAAATCTATGTTTTCTAATCAAGAAGTGGTGTGATTCTTAAGGATTTGAGGTGCCTTGAAGATGATGTCACCCTAAGTTCACATAAACTTCAAAGTGTGACCTCATAAACAGCTCAGATCTAAGTAATTTCACCCGATTTATAACAAATCTCACCAACCTAAGTTTCCTAGCCATAGTGTGTGTGATTTCGGGTTAAACTTGAGAAGAGCCATCAAGAACGGCCAGATCTGATGGAACGGGGTGGTTCCCGGCCGTTAGAACGGGTCAGTCTTGATGGAATTTCGGTTGTTTAGCCTGAAGGAACACTGTCTCAATCAAAACCGCTGAAAAACCGTCAAAATTAGTCGAATATCAGCTGAATAGGCTGCCAGC
The DNA here is from genome assembly GCA_030545235.1 of Helianthus tuberosus. NCBI lineage: Eukaryota > Viridiplantae > Streptophyta > Magnoliopsida > Asterales > Asteraceae > Helianthus > Helianthus tuberosus. Next base: position 38,241,338 of record CM060435.1, on the reverse strand, counting down.
CGATCGAACAGCAGCCCAGTCGATCGGACAGGCTGCCAGCCGATCGGACAGCAGCCCAGTCGATCGGACAGGTTGCCAGCCGATCGGACAACATCCCAGTCGATCGGACAGGCTGCCAGCCGATCGAACAGCAGCCCGGCCGATCGGACAGCATCCCAGCCGATCGGACAGGCTGCCAGCCGATCGGACAGCAGCCCGGCCGATCGGACAGCATCCCAGTCGATCGGACAGGCTGCCTTCCGATCGGACAGCAAGACACCCGATCGGACAGGAGGCCATCCGATCGGACCACTGCCATCCGACCGGACCAGCCCATCCGATCCATATGGTCATCCGATCGGATAAGCACCATCCGACCGGATAACTGACTTCTCGACGCCATTCTCGCTTAACCGTGCATCGTTTACTATATCCTTCAATGATTTAACGCAAACATACCCGTAACCGACCCAACCAAGTTGCATTCTCGCTAAATAAGCACTGTGAGTATACTTGAACCCTTTTTAATCGAATTTTGGGTGTAACATACGTTTCTAACAAATCGAACTTATTAAACGAATTATTCAATCAATCGAGTTATCACTTGCGAATAACTGTTATGCATAGATATACGTGATGCTAGTTGCATATGTGCTAGGGCATATACTCGCGACGTCCCACCATGACTAGTATAGTACTATTGCGCCCGACGGGGTCTAGTTTGCCATCGCATATTCGAGCATCGAGGACTTAGTTGGTAGTGTCAGCTTTGTGAGTATATATGTCGTCGTGTGTTACGTTCTTGCATATGGAGATTCGCTACACTTTTTATCTATTATGCTATACATGTCAAACCTGTATACTCGCCAATACTTTTGTATTGACAAATATTTTAACGTATGTTGCCGGTTAGATCGCAGACTATATCAAATCCAGCTAGGGAGTCTAGAAACTCAACTAAAATCTAGGTTGTCGGATTTGTGTTGTTCGAGAGGACAAGAAACCTGTGATAACTTATGTGATTGTATTATTTGTTAGTATGGGATAACGAATGTATTAAATATCATCGCAATATAGTTGTTATGGATTCTCTTGAGCAATCTGATTCGCCTAGTGTCGCGCCCCGATGATTCTGCCATCGGTTGGGGTGTGACAACGTCATCACAGTGCTTACTAACTTTCACATCGGCACAATATTACAAAAGCCAGAGACATCTGGCCGGTTAGCGAAATGGGCGATCGAGCTGGGAGGCCATAACATTCTATACAGGCCGCGCCCAGCAATCAAGGGTCAAGTACTAGCGGATTTCGTCACCGAGGTCCCGGAAGATAAAGTCAAAGATTGTGAAGTTGTCGACACTCCCATAAAAGACACGTCCGATGGTTTGTGGTTGCTATACACTGATGGGGCCTCAAACGAAGATGGCGCAGGAGCCGGATTGCGCCTTGTTAGCCCTGAGAAACATGAATTTACATACGCCATCAAGTTGGATTTCAAGAATACCAACAACGAGGCGGAATATGAGGCATTCTTGGCAGGCTTGTGTAAGGACCTACAAAAATGTCCAAAAAACGACCCGTAAGTGAAAACCCGGACCCCTGAAACCCTAATGTGCATGAAAAACCAAGAAAACAAGGTTTTTGGTTCTCAGGCGGGCCGCGTAAACAATAAGCGGACCCTTACGCGGGCCGCGTCAACTTAATGTTGACCAGATAAGCTTCCCGGGCCACGTGTTGCATGCGTGTCAACCCTACTCGTGACCCATCACGCCTACACGTAGGATAGGTGCCCTCGCAGGCCGCGTAAGGTTTGTCTTATGGTTCACGCGGGCCGCGACAAAATTAAAAATCAGCTATAAGTAGCCTGTGCATGGGACTTGAATCTGTGTTCGAAAAATCAGTTTCAAAACGAAGTTTCTGCTCAAAAATCGAATTTCCAACGTAGAGAAACGCTGCTACGATACAGGGTATTAACTCGATCGCTGCTACGATTCAATGTCGGATCGATTGAAACCAATCCGATGGATGTTTAAGTGCTGCTCAAACTCGGGCTATACTTTGTCATTCGTCGTGAGGGTTTTGATCTCGTGAGTTAACGTAAATGTTGTATTAAGTTACTGACCTAGTTCGTATGCATTGCTGTTTTAATTTAGGTTACAAGGCTTATTAGTAGGCTAAACTCTGCCCGTTTAAACTCGCAATGTGAGTCGTTATCTTTTTATCAACAATTTTTTACAATACTCAAATTATTTTCAAGAGTTATAATTACAGGGATTAAGTCTTGGTTATCTTGAATCACTGGCAAGTGGGGTATTGTGCACATTACTAATTTCTCACGATTAGGTTCATCAACCTAACAATGATAATCATCACTACTTGGGTGAAAGGACCCAATAGTGGTATGACCATCGTCACCAGGGTGTGACATGACGCCAGATAAAAATAAGATTGTAGCCATTGTAATCGCTCTTATGCTGTAATTTATAACTAATGTGTCATTTTATGTACACTGAGTGACTCGCCAGTATTTCCCCGCTGATAAAATATTTTTAAAACATGTTTCAGGCGACCTGTTGTAAATCAAGGAAAACGTGCTACGGAGCACTAACAAGCTTGAAGTGGTGGCTCAGTTAAATAAATAAACATGTTTTGTAAAACAGGGAATTTCCTCGTGAAATTCCTCTATTGTAAATTACGGGGTTTGTCCCAAATTATGGAAATAAAATAATCAGGCATTTTCAAGTTTAAAAGATCCTGTAAATCTTCCGCTGTCAACTCAATTAATAAATACCACGGGATTTCTGTCCCGCGGCTCCTGGATCGGGTAAAACCGGGACGGGGGCCGTGAAAGCTTGCGTCTCGCCATAAAAATGGGAGCTCGAAATATACAAGTGCATGTGGACTCACTCCTGATCGCCAGTCAAGTCAATGGATTATATGATGCAAAAGGAGAAGTTATGGCCTTGTATTTAGACCAAGCAAAAGAGTTGCTTCAACAATTCAAGTCACACAAGGTAGTACACATCAATCGCTCGGAGAACAAACCAGCGGACGCCTTGAGTAAGCTCGCTTCAACTTCTTTTCAACATCTTGCCAAGGACGTAAGAATTGAAGTACTAAAAAACCCGTCGGTTTTGCTGCGTCAAGTAAATGTGATCGAGATAGGGCAACCATCTTGGATGACCCCTATAATCCAGTATTTGCAAGAAGGAATACTCCCTGACAACAAAGCAGAGGCAAGGAAGATACAGAACAAGGCCCTGCATTAAGAGATGAGTGGCGGTATCTTATACCGAAAATCCTTTTTGGGACCACTTCTGCGCTGTGTAGACCCCCAAGACGCAAACTATTTGATAAGGGAGATTCATGAAGGAATCTGCGGCATCCATGCAGGCCCACGCATGGTCGTCGTGAAAATAATGAACGCTGGATATTATTGGCCAGGGATGCACTTTGACGCTCTAAAGGAGTTGCGCAAATGCGACTCCTGTCAAAGACACTCCCCAAAAACCCTGCGCCCTAAAAACGATCTTATCCCGGTATCCACTGCTTGGCCTTTCCAGCAGTGGGGAATTGATATGGTGGGACCTTTCCCGGAAGCTCCTGGTGCCGTCAAGTTCATAATCGTGGCCGTCGATTATTTTACTAAATGGGTGGAGGCCAAAGCTCTCGCCTCAACTACTGCAATGATGGTACGCAAGTTTATTTGGGAACACATCATCTGCAGGTTTGGCCTCCCACTCAAGATTGTAACCGATAATGGCACCAACTTCGCGTCTGACGACCTTCAGAAGTGGATGAAAGAGATGAAAATCGAACATACTTTCTCTTCAGTTGCGCACCCTCAAGGCAACTGATGTGTGCGAGTGTGTATATAAGTTTAAGTATATTTTAACCCCTTTTTACACGTTAGCCAAGTTTTAAATTTATAAAACACGATAATTTACTAACACCAAACACACATATGGGCAAGTGCACCCATCGTGAGCGTAGTATAGTGTTGGCAAGATACCGAGGTCATCCAAGGACACAAGAGCTTTTAATACCGGTTTATCCTCAACGTCTAATCAAATCAAAAGTTAGAAAAAAAGGTTTTTAAACTAGAAAAATAAAAACTAACTAAAATGCTGAAAAATAAAATAAAAATAAAAACAGATAGACAAGATGAATCACTTGGATCCGACTCATGTTTAGGGTAACCTTAGATTATTTCCGCACTTTTGCACTTTTAAAGAGATTATCTTAGTTATTGTAGTAGGCCCCTCTTTTGAAGGTGACATTACCCTCAACCCAGTAGTTCGAGTCAGCAAGGATACAATCCTAAAGGGTCGGATTATTGATAGATAATTAATTAAGTTATTAATGCATATTATGGTAGGCCCATCTTTTGAAGGTGACGTTACCCTCGGCTAAGTAGTCTGAGTCAGCAGGGATACAGTCCTAAGTAGCCGGATTAAAGTATTAATAGTAGCTTACATATGAGGGGATCAAAGAGTTTGGACCCCCGCCATCCAATACCGGTGGGTATTGAAGGAGGTCCTACTAAATTTGACCCAGGTCCTTGCAGGATCTATACACTGAACAAGGCAAGACTCTTACCAAGTCGTTCCCTTAACCCCCGACCAGGTAGCCAACATACCTCCATATAGACCGTGGAGATATGAATGGTGAAAATCTTTTATTTTATATAGACAGTAAAATAATGGCAAGACACCACAGACAAACGATAAGGAAGAATCACCTTCAACATAAGAAACTAGTTATTAAAGTCATTAATACATAACCAAATAAAAAGTGCGAAAAGATTAAAAATAAAAAGTATTACACTAGACACTTGTCTTCACCAAGTGATGTAAGAGACTTAGGCAAACATGGCATTTGATTGTCAAGAACTCTTACGATCAATCTTGGATCCCGAGACGACTCACACACTCTATGATGGACAATGGATGATGGTGGTGGATGATGGTGTTGTGATGGTGGTGGGTGGTGGGTGAAGTGTGAGAGAGGTGGTGTGCCAAGGGATGGTTTGCAAATGAGCCAAGCACCCCTATTTATAGGCTGAACAGAGACTCGGGCACGGCCCTGTGTCTATTGGGCACGGCCCCGTGTCCACCTTCCTTTTCTTTCTTCATTAACTGCAGTTTGTCTGCATTAGTTGACCACGCCCCCGTGTCCGCTGGGCACGCCCCCGTGTGCAGAAGCGTATCTGTACTATCAAGATTTCCCCAGATTCTGTGAATCTTAGAGTTGACCACGGCCCCGTGTCCGCTGGGCACGCCCCCGTGGTGGGTGATAGAAGCTTCTACAGCTTTGTCTTTTCTGCTGACACTTGGGCACGCCCCCTTGCTCATTGAGCACGAGGCATGTTCAGCCTTCTGTTCTCTTGTTTTGCTTGGGAAGATGTTGTCGGGGAGGTCGGGCATGCCACGTTTGTTCCTTTTCTTGTATTTATGTTAGATTTAGCTGTCTTTTTGCTTCTTTTGTTCATTTGAGCTCATTTAATCCTGAAAATACAAAAGGAAGACAAAAACACACTTTTTCCAACATTAGTACTAAAAAAAGGTTAGTTTTATGCCACAATTGATGTAATTTATATGTTGCATTTTGTGCACATCACCAACGGGCAGGTTAAAAGCGTAAACAAAAGTATTGTCGACGGGATAAAGGCCTGACTGGGCACAAAGAGAAGAGGTTGGGTAGATGAGCTCCCAAGCATCCTATGGGCTCATCGAACCATGCCGAAGATAAGTACTGGCGAAACCCATTTAGCCTAGTCTATGGCTCGGAGGCGGTTATCCCAGCTGAAGTCGACCTCCCCTCACCACGGTTGACAGCAGTCAACACAGTCGATAACGAGGCGGAGCGTCGTCTTGACTTGGATTTACTTGAAGAAAGGCGCGAAATTGCGCGAATTAAAGAAGCCAAGTACAAGACACAGCTGGAAAGGTATTACAATGCAAGAGTGCGCATTTGTACCTTCACTCCAGGAGAGTATGTCTTCAGAGACAACGAAGCTTCAAACGCTGAACCCCCAGGAAAGCTAGCACCCAAATGGGAAGGCCCATACTTAATACACGAGGTGCTAGTGTAACACCTCGAAAATTCACGTCCTATAATGTGTTGACACGTGTCATAATGTTTGAACGTGTGAAAGAATGTTCTGAAAGGACTAAAGTTGACAAACATGGAAAGTATGTTAATATACGAGTTCTAAATGTCAACAGTGAATAAATATATGGTATATTAACCCTACATGATGCTCATACCTTCAAACGAATAAATCATGGATCATACGAAGCTAAAAGTGAGAGATTTCAAACTACAGGGGCTAAACGTGTCAACATGTTTAAGTTATACCTCTGAGTGACCTTTTAACGAACCCAAAGCTTTGTAAAGATTAATTATGCTCACTAGAATGCATGATATAAATTTCATAAAGTTTCGTTATCGTATGAGAAAGTTATGATCATATTCGTGTGCGAGGGGTTAAAAGCGTCAACGTTGAAATTTATGACTTTTCAGGTAACCATAAAGTTACCCAAGGACTTAACAAAGTTTGGTTATGTCTTAAGGCCCTTAAAAGTCAAGTTAGAGGGCTCAAAGTGCAAGAAAGCATGTTAAGGTCAAGTGTAGAAGGATCAGGGACTAAAAGCGTCAAAAAGTGCATAAGTTTGCATTTTCGCGCATAACCTACGTTCTGAGTACATCTGGACATCCAAAAATTTATGTAAGCATGACTACATTATATTTTAGTGTTCGCCTTAAGAAAAATCCATGCGTTGCGTCATTTAGATCGTTTTTCGCGCTTGTGCGCATTCCGTCGTAATTAAGCGAACATCGCGTTCGTACGACCAAACGAACCATCATCCGGCATATTTTTGAGCATGTTTTGATTTCCCTATACTTTAACTTCATTTTAGAGCCTTGAAATGAGGTTAACGGGGTTCAAACGCATCGAGAATCGCTTAAACAGGCTGCAGGGACTAAACATGTCATTTTTGAAAGTTTGCTGAAACAAGGGGGGCAGTGGCGTAGCGCCACTGCATGTGGCCTTACCAGTCGCGCTACGCGACTGCCTATTCTGGGGCAGAAACATGCAGAAACTCAGTTTTTCGCATTCGGGACCAGATTCGACGTATTAACAGCTGTTAACAGCTGTTCTCCACTCCTTAATCCCTTGCCAAGTGTTGATACCCTATGGTTAGTGACAATTTAGACACCATAACCTTCCGACAAGTGTACGGCCTTGATCGTTTCCCCTTTTCCAAGAAACGATCCTAACGGTGGACCGAAATCTATAAATACCCATCACATTTCACTTCATTTCTCACACTTGATCTGATTTTAAGCCTTCTAAGTTGAAGTTATACTTCATACCTGAAGGTAAATCGGATCGAGAGCTTTCGGGGACCCTTCGTAAGTATTCTTTCGTTCTTTTATTGCTTTACGGGTCCGAAAGTCAAACTTTGCTTGACTTTCTGCATTGACCAGTTTAAGGTCGATGCGAAGTTCGTTTGAACTTCATAACGTGAGCGTGATCACGATGGTTATAGTCCCTAGTGACTATACCTACTGATTTCCACGTTATCTAGGCTCAGTGACGAGCCGTAGTTTCGGCCAGAATACGTATTCTTGCGTATTTTGTAACCAAACTACTTATGGGTATCAAAACCGTTTGTTTTGATACCAAACTTGTTTTCTAACTTAGTTAAGCATGTTTCAACATGCTTAGTTCGTCACTTTAGTTTAGTGCTTATATAGGGTCGTAAAGGTAAGCGATCTAAACAATCGCTTATACTTTCGAACCCGACCCGTTTGGTCGATCATTAGGATCCGACCAAACACATTAAGTGACCTTATGGTCACATAGTTCGAGTAGTTGTATGACAGGTAGTATATATGCCTTAGGTAAATGACCAAAATACCCCTACGGGGCTTAAATTGAGATTAAACTCGTTTTGGGCATAATGGAAGGTATCCTACTGATACCACAACATATTTAAGGCATATTAACTTAGGAAACCTGTTCGCGACCTATTCGGTTACCCGTTACGCGTTTTTCGCGTTCGGATCAGTTTATATAACTAGTTTATATAAGTTAGCCGAAACGGGTCAAACCTTATCGGTTTTATCTCAAAATCCAGAATGTGTATCATATACCCATATTAAACAAGTCTTCAAACTTGTCGGGTCTAAATCACATTCTATCAGGTCTTCGTTTAATCGTGCGTACGAACCGTATCTCCCTCTTGAAAACTAACCGGTCTAAGTCAAGGCTTAATTAAAGACCCGTTAGGATTCTAATAGGTTATTAAAAACCTTCGTTCCAGATTTAGGAGCTCAGTAAAAGCTATCTGTACTTGCTGATTTGATACGGCTGGGATTGAATTTATATTTAAGCTCAGGTAAATACTTTTAACTTATTTTCCCTATACGGGCTTGGGGTACGGTATATAAAATACCGCTTGGTCGGGACGTTGAATCTTTGATTGAATGAATGATAATGAAAGTATTGAGACGTCTCGTTTAACATTGTTTTGTTTACTTAAAGCCTTTGGGGGGTTAATGACCGTTGTCCCGGATATCCCTGGCATCATTCTACGAATGGCCACGACCTCAGCACCCGGCGTAGGCGTACGCCGTTGGTGTCTCATAATATTAGTGGTGTGTCTATTAATCTTTAACCCGGCTCGATCCGGGCTACTGAACGCATAAGGAACATGTAAATCCATACAAGTATTATATATTTAAATAATTATCCCAAGTTATAAAATATTATTTGTGCCTTGTGCCTTAAATACTTTTTCTTAAACCCTTTTCAAAATGAGTCAGTTGATTGTATTTACCAGTGTAAACTGACGTATTTTCCAAAAAGGCTAAGTGCAGGTACTAATTGGAATTGGCTGGCTACTCCTAGCATCAATAAAGAGTCTCGCAAGCTTAGATGCCTAAAGTCTGTTGAACCATGTTATTTTATTTGCGATCCGCCTGTGGATCCTTTACTTCCGTTGTAATACTTTGATGTTACACTATTACGGATTGTAATATATTTATCCTTTTGCTTCCGCTGTGCATTTAAATATTGTGTTGTTTGACTATGATGTTGCCAACCACGTCACGTTACTCCCCTACCGGGCCCACCGGTGACACGTGGAAATTTGGGGTGTGACAGGTTGGTATCAGAGCCAACATTGAGTGAATTAAACACTATCTTTTTGTGTTTAATCTCAATGACACATTAGCACATACCTTGACCTTCTGAGTCTAGACTTAACATAGGAATATTCTCAATCCTAATCTGGAAAATTTTTACTTCCAAATTTTTATTGGATACGTCGCCAAGCGAAGAAGCCGTAATAGGAGTTCTCCACACCCGGAGCCATGAGATGCTGAGCTTCGTACCGCGGCTGGAATGAAACGAGCATCCAAGGAGAATGCATTCAGAAATAAAATGAAGAAGAAACTCCTTTTACTGAAGATCGTTTCCTTATTAGTCCTTATAAGGACATATTTATCTTTCAGTCCCTTTAAGGACAACATTATTCCTTTCAAGTCCCACTTAGGGCAACTCTGTACTTTTATTTTTTTTAATAATGGATTTTTCCAATTTTCGTATTTAGTCTATTGATTTAGAAATCATAGCTTATAGCATCCTATAAGATGATCATATTATAACCATCCCTTAGAAGGGAAGTACCTACGGGCTATAACGTATTGTCCATTTGAGACACTGACATTGTGATCTTATGATTCCTTGTCTATGGTGGTGAGCTCTGCTCAAGCCTATTAGCCTAAATGATCAATGTGATCATGACTAATATGTCTCTGACATTGTGATCTTTATGATTCCTTGTCTATGGTGGTGAGCTATGCTCAAGCCTATTAGTCTATATGATCAATGTGATCATGACTAATATCATCAATATGATGATCATATTATCGACATTCTTAGTGATGAAGTGCCTACTGGCTATACTTTACAATATTGTCACTACGACAATGACAGTAGTAAATCTTAGGGTTCTTGTCTAAGGCAGTGGGCTATGCCCAAGCCTCATAGTCAATATGATCAATATTATCATGACTACTATCACCAGTGTGATGATTATTATTTTCTTAAAACATCGTTTTGTAATGTCAATTGATTTGCTTACTCGCCATATCGTATCGTCAATTATGAAAATGACAGTAGTAGTCTTCGACTCTCTGTCTAGTAAAGGTAATGAAATATGTTCAAACCTGAATGCCTCGATTCTCTGAAATCATGGCTTATAAATGAAACTCGTCTAAGTGACTAAGCCTTTTGTACTATTACTAGATTATAATTTAGGATTAATAGTGAAAATCCTGAATAAGATAAATATCATTCTCTTCCCGTCAGTTTAATATTAAAAGAGAATCTTAAAAGGTTTGACCTAGACTGAATGTTATTGTAGACCTTGCTAAGATGGTAAAACCTGGTTAAATAGAGATTCAGATCATTGTTAACACTTTAAAATGTGTTGACACTCCCGACAACAATGATATGATAAAATCACACTTGTCATCCCTATATTAAGATTTTTCCATATCTCTTAGCTAGTGTAAGTGATCAATAGGAATCATGACTGGTAAACGTCGAGCATGATGTACGCATCAAAACATCCATTTGGGATGTGTACCTATGGGAAAAGGTGTGTATATGAAAAGATAGTTATTATTTCATAAAGTCTTGTCAAGACAATGAATTATGGAATTTTCCGATCCAAAGGAATCATCGATTATGTTTAGGATTTTTCCCTAATGACAAGGCCACTGTGCCATCAAGAGTCCTTGGGAACAAGCTCTTGGGCTATATAAAATGTCAATACGACATTGACAGTCGTGATTTATGTCCCCTGTCTAATAAATATGAAGGATTATATTCTGTTTACAAGCCAAGGATGGTTTGCTGAACATAATCAATTAACTTAAGTACTATCTATTGGCCTATATGGTTTATTTACACCATGGCTAATTAGGCATTAAATTCGACAATTCGCCACATACTTAAAGCAAATTATTACTTCTTGGTTTGTAGCCCCAAAGCTTCACCATGGCTGACTCCTCTGAAGCTCACAATCGCCCAGTTGATCAAAATGATGATGTAAGACTGAACATAACGAGCACCGAGTTAAAGGCTGTGTTAAATACAGCCATAAATAACGTTGTAGATCGTGTACTGAAGGATCACAAGCGAAAGGGCAATAATACCCCAATGCGAATTTGTAAAAAGGGTAAGACCGGTTTAAACTATAACCAGTCCAAGCCAAAGGAGGCTAAACCCGAATGTAAGATTTGCGGGAAGAAGAGGCATTTCAGTAAATGTATATATGAACAGATCAGGGGATGTGGTATCTGTAAAGAGAGGAATCACAAGACCCATGAATGCAAGGGATTGAAAAACAACCGACAGTCAGGTGAAAAACCCAGATGTAAGAATTGCAGGAAGCAACATGTTGGAAAATGCACCATCGACCCACGTACTAATTTATGCGGAATTTGCAAAACCAAGGGTCACAAGGCCTTGGATTGCAAGAAATTGGAAAATGCGACCTGTCATGGCTGTGGCAAAAAGGGCCATATCAGTACTAATTGCCCTACGGCTGCCAAGGGAAAAGCAATTAAGTCTGGATCTAACAAGGGTAATCAGCGAACAGAGGGAAAGCCAAGGTGCTCGACTTGCCAAAAACGCCACTTTGGAAAATGCAGGCTTGAGACCCAGTCTCAATCAGGATCACCTGCATGTGGGTTATGCAAGTCTAAAGACCACAAGACGATAGAGTGCAAGAAGATAAAGGATGCAACATGCTTCAACTGCCATGATAAGGGGCACATTAAGACCAACTGCCCTAAGTACGCTAAAAAGCCTGAGGAAGGCAAGAAGACCAATGCGAGGGTCTTCAGAATGGATGCAAGGGAAGCCGTTCAGGATGACAACGTTAGCAAAGGTACCTTTCTTGTAAATGATGTATAAGCTAGAGTACTTTTTATACAGGTTCAGATAGGTCTCTTGTAGACAATAGATATTGTAAATCCTTAAATCTGCCTGCTAAAACTATAAGCGTTAAGTATGAAGTAAAATTTTGGTCGATAATACCTCCGAGACTACTGCAGCAGTATTAAATGGAGATTTAATATCCATTAGGAATTACTCTTCTCCGCTGTCCTTGTTGCGTTAATAAGAGGACTTTATATAGTAATAGGAAAGGTTTGGTTGCCTTCAAAATCAAGCCATATTGTGAGTGTTAGGAAGCAATTAATTATCAAGACTCCGTATGAGGCCACTCTCATAATTACACGTATTCGTACGAATAATTAATATTAAAAAAAAAAAAAAAAAAAAGGTGGAACTGGCCGTCCCCGGAATCGAACCTGGGTCTAGGCCGGCCGCACCCTTTCGCGCGCCTAGCCAACTGAGCTAGGTGCCTAGTTTGTGAAACTTCCATTATTTTTTAAATATAAGCACTTGTACAATAAACTTCCTTATCATTGATCAATACTAATTTCTGCTAAGTATCCTGTTTTAATACAGGCAATAATAAATCTTTATGAACCATAAACTTAGCAAAAAAAATTTTATCATCCATAAGGTATAATACCAAGGAAACCTTAGTAACCGATTCTTCTCGTATCGGCAAGGAATCCTTCCGAAAATCTGAGAGCACTCTTTCTTTGCATAGAGTACGACAACATATGTTATTTTAATTATTTTTCTTTTCTCATTGTTTTTCTATCGCCTGCGAATACCAAACTATGTTTGATGAAAGTGTCATATGAGGATTGGCATATCCTAGTGTGTCACATAGATTAATTCCATGTCTGATCAGCATGGAGGTTTAATGCATGGAACCACAAAGATATCCCAATGATCATATGGTACTAAAGTCAACTAATAGTATTCAAAGAAGATACCCAGAATGAAATTGTCCAAGTAGATATTCCCGACTAAGGAACTCGGGGGCTAGTAACATAAATGTGTCACTTACTTGACACAAGCAATGATGAGTGGACTGGAGCCTGAGATATGGAAGTCTCTATAACCTCCTTGTACTTTGATTATCTTCTTCTAAGTTTACCCTGTTTACCTCCCTAGAGGCAGGAAGAGTTAAGATTAACATCCCGCTCCGGGTTAGAGTGTTGTAAGAACTCCATGTTGATTATGGAATAACCGAAAACCTGATTAAGTAAATTTTAAAATAGGAGATTCATATAGCCTAACTCGATATTCCGAGAGTTTGATATTGTTAAATAAGAAAGACGGTTCATTTTGCTTATGCATTATTTACCGCAACCCTAATTAGGCAACAAATTAAGAAATTGCCATCAGCTGCTCTGAATCGTCGATTTATTCGACTAACTACAAGGATCAACCCATCCTTAAAATTAGTTAAGTAGTGGTTGGAATAACCATCTCACCTTAAGGTAAGTATCAAGGCTGCTCCTTTTGAGACCTTGTATAAATGACATGTTAAACAGCTATTGTTAGGACAATAGAGAATTGGTAAGTCCAACTATCAGGATCTGAAAGTTGCCTGGGAAACAACAAATAAGATCATACAAATTCATAGTCGATTGTAAGTTGCCAGTATTCGGCAGAAAATCAAGGATTAATGAAATAGCAAACCTCCTAAATCCTTGTTAAGGAATAAGGTTCAACAATAGATATCACCCTGGAAGGGTGTGCTAAATTCGTTAAATTATCGGGCTAGTTAAGCTCCGAGTATATAGAATCATTCGAAGGGAATCGAATGTATCAAGATCAGGTAGCCTTTAAGCTAAAACCTATTTAAAGAGATTGGCGGAGCTCGCAATTCATTGCACATCAGTGGTTGAAGGATGTGTTTCGCCAATAAGTCAAGAAGCATTATCACAATATGATATGCAGATTTATAATATGATGAGCAACCTGTGTCGGTTAAAGGTCGACAGGATTAGAAGCTCCAAAAAGATACATGTGCCTATTATAAAGGTCAAGTGGGATGCCCGAAGAGATCCCGAATTCATGTGGGAAGTTGAATCCACGATGAAAGAAAAGTACCCTTACTTATTTCAGTAAATCTCGGGTCGAGATTTCTTTTAAGGGGGTGAGGATGTAACACCTCGAAAATTCACGTCCTATAATGTGTTGACACGTGTTATAATGTTTGAACGTGTGAAAGAATGTTCTGAAAGGACTAAAGTTGACAAACATGGAAAGTATGTTAATATACGAGTTCTAAATGTCAACAGTGAATAAATATATGGTATATTAACCCTACATGATGCTCATACCTTCAAACGAATAAATCATGGATCATACGAAGCTAAAAGTGAGAGATTTCAAACTACAGGGGCTAAACGTGTCAACATGTTTAAGTTATACCTCTGAGTGACCTTTTAACGAACCCAAAGCTTTGTAAAGATTAATTATGCTCACTAGAATGCACGATATAAATTTCATAAAGTTTCGTTATCGTATGAGAAAGTTATGATCATATTCGTGTGCGAGGGGTTAAAAGCGTCAACGTTGAAATTTATGACTTTTCAGGTAACCATAAAGTTACCCAAGGACTTAACAAAGTTTGGTTATGTCTTAAGGCCCTTAAAAGTCAAGTTAGAGGGCTCAAAGTGCAAGAAAGCATGTTAAGGTCAAGTGTAGAAGGATCAGGGACTAAAAGCGTCAAAAAGTGCATAAGTTTGCATTTTCGCGCATAACCTACGTTCTGAGTACATCTGGACATCCAAAAATTTATGTAAGCATGACTACATTATATTTTAGTGTTCGCCTTAAGAAAAATCCATGCGTTGCGTCATTTAGATCGTTTTTCGCGCTTGTGCGCATTCCGTCGTAATTAAGCGAACATCGCGTTCGTACGACCAAACGAACCATCATCCGGCATATTTTTGAGCATGTTTTGATTTCCCTATACTTTAACTTCATTTTAGAGCCTTGAAATGAGGTTAACGGGGTTCAAACGCATCGAGAATCGCTTAAACAGGCTGCAGGGACTAAACATGTCATTTTTGAAAGTTTGCTGAAACAAGGGGGCAGTGGCGTAGCGCCACTGCATGTGGCCTTACCAGTCGCGCTACGCGACTGCCTATTCTGGGGCAGAAACATGCAGAAACTCAGTTTTTCGCATTCGGGACCAGATTCGACGTATTAACAGCTGTTAACAGCTGTTCTCCACTCCTTAATCCCTTGCCAAGTGTTGATACCCTATGGTTAGTGACAATTTAGACACCATAACCTTCCGACAAGTGTACGGCCTTGATCGTTTCCCCTTTTCCAAGAAACGATCCTAACGGTGGACCGAAATCTATAAATACCCATCACATTTCACTTCATTTCTCACACTTGATCTGATTTTAAGCCTTCTAAGTTGAAGTTATACTTCATACCTGAAGGTAAATCGGATCGAGAGCTTTCGGGGACCCTTCGTAAGTATTCTTTCGTTCTTTTATTGCTTTACGGGTCCGAAAGTCAAACTTTGCTTGACTTTCTGCATTGACCAGTTTAAGGTCGATGCGAAGTTCGTTTGAACTTCATAACGTGAGCGTGATCACGATGGTTATAGTCCCTAGTGACTATACCTACTGATTTCCACGTTATCTAGGCTCAGTGACGAGCCGTAGTTTCGGCCAGAATACGTATTCTTGCGTATTTTGTAACCAAACTACTTATGGGTATCAAAACCGTTTGTTTTGATACCAAACTTGTTTTCTAACTTAGTTAAGCATGTTTCAACATGCTTAGTTCGTCACTTTAGTTTAGTGCTTATATAGGGTCGTAAAGGTAAGCGATCTAAACAATCGCTTATACTTTCGAACCCGACCCGTTTGGTCGATCATTAGGATCCGACCAAACACATTAAGTGACCTTATGGTCACATAGTTCGAGTAGTTGTATGACAGGTAGTATATATGCCTTAGGTAAATGACCAAAATACCCCTACGGGGCTTAAATTGAGATTAAACTCGTTTTGGGCATAATGGAAGGTATCCTACTGATACCACAACATATTTAAGGCATATTAACTTAGGAAACCTGTTCGCGACCTATTCGGTTACCCGTTACGCGTTTTTCGCGTTCGGATCAGTTTATATAACTAGTTTATATAAGTTAGCCGAAACGGGTCAAACCTTATCGGTTTTATCTCAAAATCCAGAATGTGTATCATATACCCATATTAAACAAGTCTTCAAACTTGTCGGGTCTAAATCACATTCTATCAGGTCTTCGTTTAATCGTGCGTACGAACCGTATCTCCCTCTTGAAAACTAACCGGTCTAAGTCAAGGCTTAATTAAAGACCCGTTAGGATTCTAATAGGTTATTAAAAACCTTCGTTCCAGATTTAGGAGCTCAGTAAAAGCTATCTGTACTTGCTGATTTGATACGGCTGGGATTGAATTTATATTTAAGCTCAGGTAAATACTTTTAACTTATTTTCCCTATACGGGCTTGGGGTACGGTATATAAAATACCGCTTGGTCGGGACGTTGAATCTTTGATTGAATGAATGATAATGAAAGTATTGAGACGTCTCGTTTAACATTGTTTTGTTTACTTAAAGCCTTTGGGGGGTTAATGACCGTTGTCCCGGATATCCCTGGCATCATTCTACGAATGGCCACGACCTCAGCACCCGGCGTAGGCGTACGCCGTTGGTGTCTCATAATATTAGTGGTGTGTCTATTAATCTTTAACCCGGCTCGATCCGGGCTACTGAACGCATAAGGAACATGTAAATCCATACAAGTATTATATATTTAAATAATTATCCCAAGTTATAAAATATTATTTGTGCCTTGTGCCTTAAATACTTTTTCTTAAACCCTTTTCAAAATGAGTCAGTTGATTGTATTTACCAGTGTAAACTGACGTATTTTCCAAAAAGGCTAAGTGCAGGTACTAATTGGAATTGGCTGGCTACTCCTAGCATCAATAAAGAGTCTCGCAAGCTTAGATGCCTAAAGTCTGTTGAACCATGTTATTTTATTTGCGATCCGCCTGTGGATCCTTTACTTCCGTTGTAATACTTTGATGTTACACTATTACGGATTGTAATATATTTATCCTTTTGCTTCCGCTGTGCATTTAAATATTGTGTTGTTTGACTATGATGTTGCCAACCACGTCACGTTACTCCCCTACCGGGCCCACCGGTGACACGTGGAAATTTGGGGTGTGACAGCTAGGGAAAGGGGCATACAAGTTGCGCACTCTGGATGGATACATCATCCCGCGCACGTGGAACGCACAACAACTGCACAAGTACTATATGTAACTACTCTCGGCCTTGCGCCTGTACTCACTCATGTTGGCCACGTGCCCTTTTTAATTTTCTATGATGGCTAAACGCCCTTTTGTGTTACTTACATGAGATGTATGTTGGCCTAAGCACCTGTTTCTTAATCAATGAAAGCATATGCCTTATGTTTTCTTTTATCATGATGACTTCTACGTTACAAATGCATGTTAAACTTTTGATTAGCACGAAAACACTTCAGTAAATTACGAGCTCTTGAGTCATGCTTCCAAGGTCCTCCGCGAACATAGCACGAGACCGGGTAGTTGCACTCGCACAAGAGCCACACTTACATTTATTCGCGCTAACTTAACCAAAGTTTCTAACAACAGTGCAATAATTGTAACCGGATAAAGCGAAAGCAAACATAAACATCATATTCAACAAGTGCAACCGCGCAATAGTTACATAGAAACAAACCATCATCAAGTCAGTCCAAAACAAGCGCGACCGCGCGACGGATTACATTTAACTTCTAAAAATAAAAATTACAAGGCACAAAGTCTATCAATGCTACCTACTCATAACCGTCACCACCATCATCATCATCGTCATGCTTATCACCATCACCATCACCATCACCATCACCATCATCTCCACCATCGTCATCACCAGCTGGTTCTTCTTCATCAGATAGTTCGACAATCTCTAGTGGATCGAGGATGTTCTTCAGCCGGTGACACCAATCATCATGCTTCAGCGCCTCTGCAACCAAATCCATCACAGGTAATGATAGATGGTCATAAGCCTTCTCAACGCGGGCTAACTCAGCATCAGCCTGATCAGTCACTGAGCAATGACTAGTATCAAACGCTTGTCCAAACACCTCTTCTACATGCTCCGCACACTCTAGATAACCTCCACGGTGACCAACCGCGCGTGAGGCATCTATGAGAGCAGCAACAGCTCCATCCAGTTCCCCAACATTCAGGATAAAGTTGGCCATCTACAGCAAAGGCAATAAATAAGACATAGGTTCTAATAAATAAAGCCTAAGTTAAGAAGAAAATCATACCAGAACTACTCCCCTGCCGCGCATCCACTCAGCTTCAGCAGCAAGAGTATCAACGATGCCCTGAACCTCGGAGTAGTTATTCTGCGCTACATTGAGGGCCGCCGTACTAAAGTCTCGCGCTTCCTCAGCCTTTTGCTTGGCCTCCTCGGCAGAAGCAGCTTTCCCCTTCTCGGCTTCGAGGTCGATCTCCAAGGACTCACTTTTGTCAACCTGCTCTTGCAGGCGACGTTTTAACTCTGCAATCTCGACGTCCTTGGCCGCCAAGTCCTTGTCCTTACCAGATAACTGCGCTTTCAGCTCAGCCTACAAAAGATAAAGGACTTAGATAATTCTACAAACAAAAAACACAAGGACAGAAAAGGTAAAGACTTTCCAAACCTCAGCATGCTCCTTAGCAGCCTGCGCATCTTCGACCTTCCCGGTCAGCTCAGCAACCTTACCCTCGAGCTCGGTAATCTTGTTACGAGCTGCATACGCGCGCTGATTATACTTTTCACATATCTTCTTGAACTCAGGACGCTCTTTGGACAATAGCTCTTCGGCAGGACGAAGCTTGCCCCTAAGGCCCTCACGGCCCCATTCCTCGGATTTCTTATCATCCTCAAACTTGGACTTCTCCTCAGCAAATGCAGCATTAGCTTTCTCGAACTCCTTAGCCTCCCTCACAAGGCGCTCACGATACTTCTCCCAGTCGGCCCGCTCCCTAACCATCGTTCGCCACTCACGGATATGGATTTACTACTGCTTTCTCCATTCTAACATTCACGGATATGGATTTATCCAAAAATCCATATTGCGCTCATCGTATTTCCATACGAGACGCTCTCCAACCTGACGCATTCTCTCACTGCTTTCTAAAATTTCCTCCCCGAAAGTCCTAAGTTCTTGAACGTTTTCTGCACTCATTGGGGGTGCAGGTTCTCGGACTGAGTTTGGAATCTAGGGTGCGTTTTCCTGATATGGGGGTGACAATTCCTGAAATTGGTAAGGATCCTCTAATATCTCCCTAATATAATCATCTTGATAATAGGGATCTAAAGGGTCCATACCTGGGTAAGCTTCTATGTTCTGTATGGGTGGATAATCCTGGATAGGGTAACGTTGCACAAAGTCCCTATTGTCGTCCCACCAGGGGTCATAATTCGGTTCTAGGGGGTTTGGTGCAGGTATCCTAGGGATTTCTTCTGGGTTAAAGTTGTGCATCTCCACTTGGTTTTCCGGGTTTTCTATCTCCATGGGTTGTTCTGGGTTTTGTGGCTGTGGGGCTACTAGTTGTTCCAGACTCGGGTCAGCAGCAGTCGTAGCTAAGATATGGAAATTTGCTAGGCTTCTATTTAGCATATCTTGAGTATGGGCATCTGTCTCTCGCTTAATAGCTGCTAAGGCCCTTTGCTGTTGCAATTTTCGCATTCTCTTCCTACGAGCAAAAGCTTCTTTACTGAACCATCCTCGTTTCTTAGTAGGAAATGGTTCTTCAGATTTAGCTCTAAAGGCAAATATCCCGTCTTCCTGATCAGTAGTATACCCAGAGAGGGCAGGCTGTGATGATGTACCTTCACTCCTAGGTGAATCAGCTAACTGACGATTCACATCTGATGGTCCTTGATCACTCATACTGAAAACTAACAGATAGTCAAATAACACATAACAATTAAATACAGTTATGCACGTATTTTCGTAATTATTTCCTAACACAAAATTTAGAATTTTAAGTGTCAGCAGAACACTTCTTTGGCTCAGACCAGTGGCTAGGCTCTGATACCACCTTCTGTCGCAACCCCCGATCTCTTATCCCCGGGAACGAGCGGACGCGAACTCAGATTTTGGTGGTATCAGTTTTATTTAGACTCGCAGCGGAATTTACATCAGGATCGTAGTTAGGAAATGTTTATCAGAGTAAAACCACCATATTTTATATTAATAATCACATGGGTAAAACCCAAGTTTCTTATTACAATACATTTATAGGGATGAACCCTATATTATTTAAAATTTAAAACACTGTTTATTTGGTAACTTTTATAGCCACATTATCCCAAGCCTTCAGTGCTCTCCAGCTGGCTTTTTATTAATTGGCTGTCACATTGGGTTACCTGAAACATGTTTTAAAAATATTTTGTTAGTCGGAAATACTGGTGAGTGAATCCCAGTTTAATCAAGAAATATTTTAATTAAAACAGTATCGAGGACGATTACAATGTTTATGTCTACACAATTACTCCAATTGGTACTATCAAACCTGACTTGTGGGTCATATTACACATTGGCTAACTCATTGTCCCAATGGTAACGTACTGTCATACTCGACTTACTACTCGCAGGTAGTACAAATTTTGTATACAAAACCCCAACATACCGGACAGTAATTGAAGACTACAAAGACTCAATCACCGCTTAATCACATTGTAAAACATTTAAGGTTTTGTAAAAACTGTTAACAAAAAGGAGATTACTCACATTGCTATCTTTGGCTTTTCGTAAGGGTTTCCTGTATATAATCTATAATTTATACAAATGTACATTGGTTAGTATCATAACCCTTTGAAAATATTAATGATACCCTCCCCGAGACGGCATTCCAACAACTACGTCGGGCAGAACCACGACAGTTGTTACGGAACCCTAAATCAATCGGGCAGCGTAACTATTATGAAACCGGGGTTATAATACTTACAACGGAGCAGAATCTCGCTAATTAGGGGTATAATACCCGACTATAATGATTATAACTTTCAGATTTCGAGATTGAGAAAAAGAAATGAGCGACGGAAACTGAAAACTGATGCCTGCTATTTATAGTTGTGATATTGAGTTCTGTCGCGGCCCGCGTAAAAGACAAGGGACCCTTACGCGGCCCGCGTCAACACCAGTCAACGCAGTAGCTTAGCTGGGTCAGCTAGTAGGTCCGCCACGATGTCGACACGTGTCGGCCTCTGGTGTAATCGCGTGTAATGATCTGTCGCGGCCCGCGTCAACTAAACCTATACTCTTACGCGGCCCGCTTCAACTAAAGAAGTCAGCGAAGTCAAATCCAGCCTTGATACGGCCCGCGTAAACTAAGGGTAGAGTATGTCGCGGCCCGCCTTAACCCTATATTTCATATTTTTGTTTATTTTATAATTATAACCTAACTAGGGCTCGGTTTTCACATACGGGATGTAATATAAAACATGTTGGGACATTTTATAATATACCGGAGTGTCGGAAATATTTATAAGGGTGTTGGTTTTACCGAGGGTTGTTACAAGTACCTTTGTCAGCAGCACCAGCAGTTGCGCGGCTACTCCCGCCCTTCTTGCTGGTCACCTCAGCGTCTAAGGTAATCACCTTCTTCCGCTTGTTAGGTTTCTTCTTCTTCTTGTCAGGGTCAATCCCCAAGTCGCGCAACACACCTGCAAAGATGTTAGACCATGAACTTAGCTCCCCATTCGAAGACCCTACAGACTCCTCGCTGGAAAGGTAAAGAATTTATTTCCCAGCGGAGGTCACAGCTCACAAGGGTCGGGGATTGGGAAGATGCGCACCTTCAGTCACGGTAGGAAGATTGGCAAAAGCTCCAGCAACAGGGTACAGGAAGCGCGACTTGATTCTATCATACCAATACTGCTCCCCTGGCTCCAGCGGGTGCACTCCCATGGATCCACCAAATGTGGGGAAATCAGCTTGATAAAGGCGTGCTTCTACATTCAAAATTCAAACAGTTAAATGAGGCGAAAGTAACAGAAAATCAAGGAAGCAACTAACCTCTATCCTCAAACTTCAATACTGGCACCTCTTCGCTATCATGCGGCCACTTGTCACTCATCTGCGCCGCAACCAGAAGATTTTCACCAAACACTCGATTTGGAGTGGCGGTAAGCTTCACATACCAATCTTCCTTCTTGGGGATCGCCAGCTCTTCCTTCTCGATCTCCTCGGTCCATGGATGGAAGGTCATGGCAATAGGAATCACATCCTCGCGAATGAAGAAGAATTTTTGTTTCCAATCATGGAAACTCTTGGGTGGATTCAACAAAATCTTTTTAGCAGACCCCCGGCTACCAAAGGAGAAAAAACCCAGATTTCAAATCAACTGGTAAAATACCCTGAATCTCTCAATTGTGGGCTCTATGTCATGGGCTCGGCATAAGAACTCGAAGTGTCGCACCCTTACCATATCGGGTGGACTCAACTGAGAAATGTGAAACCCATAAAAATGTAGGATATGGGCTAAGAACTCCGTCGCCGGCAACCGGAAGTTGCCCTGCAAAAAGAAATCTTTAAACAATGTGATGTACCCCGGCGGTGCATCGGCGGCCGTCTGATTCTGACCAGGGTATCGTGCATCCCATTCCGGTGGAAACCGGAAACTCTGTGTAATCTGCTCGAACAAACCTAAGTCCCATTTAAGGATAGGAACGGGACCTTCTTCACCATGATTTTCTTCTTGACGTTCTTCAGCCATGGATACCGAGTATAAACTCTGAATATTCTGGAAAAACTTGAAGATTTGATAAAGATTTTGAAGATCTGCCAACAGAGCACTTAAAGATTTGAAGGTTTGAAGAAGATATAGAGAGAAGATAGCAACAGTGGAAGAGAGAATGATCTCTCCTCTCATCTCCACGGATATTTACACTCATCGCATTTAATGCGATGAGTAGACGTGCCGTATTCACCGCGCGCGTACCCAATCAATGACTGCCACGTCGATCGCAAATCCCGGAGCGATGGTTACCACGCGCACGTGGACCTCACTCTCCTGATGGAAAGCGAAACCGTCAGAGACAACTTGATGACGGCCGTGTCAGCAGTTAACTCAAACGTCGCCATCAACGACATTTCTTACCAACCTGTCAGAATTCAAAATTCGAGGTTTTTCCCGCCCAAAATTACCAAAAGGTTCATGAAGAAGTCACTCAGGCCGCGCAGTATGCATGGTTACCCAACGAACCTGCGCTCTTACAATGAGAAGCAAAGAATCACCAACAGCCAGGCATAGTAGTCGCGCCGTAACTATTATCAAACAATTACACGCGTGCGCCTACCAAACACAAAGCAACCATTTTTATCACTTTTCTTTTTCTAAGTCCAGAGCTCCAACCACTTGCCCCGCGCATGGTGCAGCACTGGACTGGGGGGACTTGAAGGGGTATGGTCCCAAAAAGGTCGCGCAGACCTCATTCAGGTCGCGCAGACCTCATTCAGGTCGCGCACAGGACCATACTCCTTATTCATCAAGCTGCTTACTGCCAACCTCGCGCGGGTTACGCCACCTTATATTGATCCCGCTCGAGGTCTCAACAAGAGAAAACACCACATTGAACACTTAGCATTCTGAATAAGAGCCTTCAACCACCCATA
Source organism: Helianthus tuberosus (assembly GCA_030545235.1). Classification (NCBI taxonomy): domain Eukaryota; kingdom Viridiplantae; phylum Streptophyta; class Magnoliopsida; order Asterales; family Asteraceae; genus Helianthus; species Helianthus tuberosus. Next base: position 38,217,687 of record CM060435.1, on the reverse strand, counting down.
CCCTGCGCGGGATAGTTACGTGTTCAGCAAGGGTCGCGCAGGGCTATGGCGCAGGGTTACTTCAGAAGGCACACAAGGTACAAGTGGCAGAAGAAAAGGGCCAATATGCGTCCTCCAGGTTCTGCTCAATCGTGCTCCACGATCGTCTGACGTGCAGGAGACAGAGAGTACTTAAGGACGCCTACGTGGCACCAATCACAGGGCAAAGACAACTGTCCCACGATCTCCACTTACCTGCTGATGGCAGAAAGACGGCTAGGCCGACAACTGTGACACGTGGCTCCAATCACGGTGTGCCAGCACCGGAGAACTTCTAGAAGCCACTAACGGTCGACACCAGTGAGACAAAGAGCACATCCTCTATGTTGTCGCCTTCCGGCCCAAGGCCCATCATCCCACATCCTCTTACACCTCTTCAGCTATAAATAGAGACCTCAGTTCACAGGTTAAAGACTCTACTCTCCCTACTCTCACTCTTAACATACATTATTCTCCTCAAAGCAGTCGCTTATTCTCACGCCGGAGTCTGGTTAAGAGGGAAACCCCCATATTCCCCTCTTAACGAGCTAACGCTGTTCTGTTTTGCAGGATTAACGGATCATTAAGGAGCTCAGAAAGTCATAAGAAGATTAACCCTTATGGTAGAAACATAAACCAAACTGATCAGCCCCTAAAATTAGTTTCGTGTTTCTTTAGGGACGCTGCTACCAGCGTCTGGGACGCTGCCCCTGCAGCACCGACGTCGGATTTCATTCTTTTCAACATTTCGACCCCCGTTCGCGCATCCCGAACTTCCCAAATTGTAAAATAACATTATTCCAAGCCCCTAAATAATTCTAACACTTAACCCCAAGTTCCCACAACCAAATCCTATACTTTTATCTTACTTTCTTGATTTTGACCCGTTTAATCTTAACAAGACTTTTCATTCATGACTAATTTACATATTACCCAATACGACTTTACTTACTTTTGTTCTATCATTTCTTACCCATCCTTTCATGATTCCCATCCTTCTTGTAATCAAAACTCATTATATATATAAATAAATTTAGTTCAGGAATCACTTACCTTATGCGTCCTTATTCGCATCCGCTTCCTTGTCTCATTTTGACCCATTTGCCTTCTTTGCTTGAGTCCAACTCAAGATGATCCTTATGCTTTCATGTCATCACAATCACATTCTCGTTATCATACATGATTGTACATATTAACGATCACATCAAATGCATAACTCACATTTGGCTCTTTCTTAGCCAATTATAACAAGCATAAGGCATATACCCAAAATCACATCTTTTCAATTTCATATAATTCATTATGTTATCACATATGATACATATTGATATAACATGTACCATATGACTTTCTATAATCTTACAATTGTGACAACAAGTCTAGCATGCTTCTTATGCACAATTGACTTTCAGAAGTCAACGGTTTAACATATAACTTACGACTTAACCTCATATATCCGTGTCATTATATTAGGCCATACAAACATCACTATATACATTTAACAATCATGACGTAATATGCTTACAACCACACGATTACCTAACTATATATACATACACATTCACATACTTTCACATGTTAATGCTTTCATTATCTCACATTTGACAACCACATACAAGGTTAGTCTATTTAAACGAAGTCATAACATCATTACTAGCAAGTTCATATATTATGTATTTAGCGTACATCAAATCCTAAATTACCAATAAGCAATTGGTCCAATAAATGATGTGCATTCTCACTGTTCAAGCATAAAGTACAAGTTCCTAATGCACATTTCCACCCAAATCTTACCATTAACAACACCTTCTCATGAATTCCTTCTACAACGCATCTCTTATGTTCAACTATCATCAATTATATTATTATCATACTCAACACATATTTATCCATTAATTAGCATGTAATTTGCATACTAACCTACACTAGGCATTTCATCAAACACTTGGTGTGCGTACACCATTTAATGCACAATATACAACTAATTCATGCTCTTATTCCTATTTCCTACATTCATTCATCATCATCACTAAGAATCACATAAATTTCATACAATCATTCGATCTAACCAACAATTATGCATCACACACTAACTAATTCATCATAGTTACACAAAGATTAGACATGGGTAACATACCCATGTCGCCATCTTCATCATCCCAAATGGGTTTCACATCCAAACATCGAATTAATCAAAATCATGTATAACACATATTCTATATAGTGATCCTAACACATAATCATGCTTAATTTCATACTAATTTCGTGGATGAAACATAAACCCACTTAATTCAAGATCACCAAATTACAAATTTCAACATACCTTATGTAGAGAATAGGGGTGCAAACGAGCCGAGCCGAGCCCGAGCTCGATCAGGCTCGAGCTCGAGCTCGTTTAACTTATGAAAGCTCGACCTCGGCTCGATTCAAGCTTTATTTCTGAAGCTCGAGCTCGGCTCGAAGGTAATTTTTCAAGCTCAAGCTCGAGCTCGGCTCGGGCTCGACTCGTTTAGTATTTATTAGTTAATTTATATTAATTATAATTATTATTATACATATAATTTAGTTATTATTTTATATTTATATAAATGGTAATTATTATTATATAAATATATGTTTAATATGTTAATAAAAAATATACAAACAGAAAGCTCAATTAAGCTCGCGAGCTGGCTCGAGCTCGATAAGCGAAGCTCGGGCTCGTTTAGTATACGAGCTTGTTTTTAGGCTCGGGCTCGAGCTCGTTTAAGCTCGGCTCGTTCGAGCTTTTTTTCGAGCCGAGCCGAGTAGCTCGGCTCGTTTGCACCCATAGTAGAGAACTCTTAGATGATTAAGAATTTCATCACATACATAAGAATCTAGTCCTATTTCATCCTCAATTTGCTGAATTTCTACTTGTAGTTGAAGAGGTAGGTTTTCTTTTTCTTTCCTGCTTGAACTCGACACACACACATATTCCCACCATCTGCTACAAGTTTGTGTTTTATTATTTTCATAGCCATATTTCACTTTCAGCATGTCATTTACACATCTAACCATTAATCAAGTTACTTTCCTCTTAATTAGTTTTATTCATTCTAAATAATTAGACTTACTAGCAAAAATTAACCGACTATTATTATTGTAATAGTCTAAAATTACCATCTATCCTTTCGACATCGTACATATAGTTTTTATTAAAAACATATGAAATTTGGGGTGTTACATTTTGTTATCCGGTTAAAGATTGATGAACATGCAGTTCTAGATTGATGAAAACATCATTTCGTGCGAAAGCTAGGGTTTTGTGTTCGATTTGGCTTGTTTGAATCATGTTTCATGCGAAAACTAGGGTTTTGTGTTCGATTTGGCCTGTTTGAATCATATGTTACATATTCTGTTTTTGAGGTTGTATTCCTTTAACGTTTGAAGGCTTCTTACTTGAATTTTTTGTGTTTTATCGTTATTTTAGTTTAGATATCGTTAGTTTTTTTTTTTTTTTTTTAATTTTTCTCTAATGATAATCCATGGAAATGCGATTAATGTTAGTGCTTTAGTTCTTTTTTGGTTCTTTTATCTCAAGTGGTAGTATTTGTTGTTTGTTGTTGTGTCAATTTTAATAGATTGAAGGTAAATTATTTGTTCTTTCATCTCAGGTGGTTACATTTGTAGTTTGTGCTTCAGCCGATTGTTTTAATTTTTTGTTCTTTCTTTTAGCACATAACTAAATGAGCACATTTTAACTCGAATGAAATCAAGTTTGTTCAACGAACTTAACGTAGATATATATCAAAATATATGAGGCAAAACATAAACAGAGCAAGATCGAAAAATCAAACCTTTTTATATAAAAGGAGTCTCATATACGTTATTAGTTTAATATGAAAAACTTTAGACAAAACATTATATACTAATACAATTACCAACTTGGGTTACACCCCTTGGTTTAAACATCATGTCTCTACATACCAAAATCATATGACATTTTGGTGACATTTTAACGTTTACAAGACATCACGTTTCGTCGGTTTTTTTTAACCAAATACCGTTTCCAAAGAAAAAAAACATGACGGTTCAAAAGTCAAAAACGGTTGCGTCTAGAACTAACTTTTTTATGGTATTATTTTCCCTATCAATATATCAATTAATCAACGCCACCATCTCCAATATCACAATACATTTAGCCATCCATAACCGTTTGTACACAATCTTCATTCCTTTAAATTTACTTTATACGATTGTGTAGTTTAATATCTTGACGACCTTTTTTCATTAAGAAACTTTGAAAACCGTTGGATCTTCTATTCTAATTAAGAGTTTATGTTGATTTGTTGCGTTATGATAAACAAAAACAGATTTGAATGGATTTTTCATCTTTTGATCAATTGTTTTTGTCAAAATTTGTCAACCCCTGTTTTTTAACAATCGGCTAAATTCGTATTTGTACTCGAAAGAAATCAATGGTTTTATTTGATTTCTTTTTCGTGTGTAAAAAAAATGAACATCAGTCGCTTTTGATCCAAGGGTTACTTGCAGTACTAAGATTACGATATCATGGATGTGATCATGACGTTAGCAACTATGGTTTAACGTCGTATGCGAATCAACACAATTCATTTTGATACGACGTAACGAATGGCGCATGCAAATCAAGACGCTTCATTTTGATACGACTTAACAAATGGCAAGCAGGCGTTTCTCTTCAATGTGAACGGATGACACCAAAATATAATACCAGAATAAACCCTATTGTTAATGGAAGAAACCCCACTACAAGAGCAAGAAATTCCCTACGAATAACGAACGTGGAGGGTTATTTGGGCAAACACGAGCGACATTTGCCGACGAGTTGGACACCCGTAGATGTGACGGCGCCTGTGGTGGAGTACAGTTGCGATGGGTCTCTCCGATTTAATCAATAAAGAAAACGAAAAACATAACAAAAATTACCGGATTTCAGCGCTCGCCGCCGGTGCCGCTATATCGGCTGCCTGCTGCTCTGCTCTGGTTCTCTTGATTTCCCCCATAATCGACCATTGTCACAAACAACCAATTAAACAACTTTTCATGTAAGACAATGTATTTGTACAAAATTTTTCTCATAAAAATACATGAATAGAGTAGATGCGTAGAGAACTTTTGACCAAATAATATGCATTAACTAAATTGTATTCGTTTCCTTCATTGTATTTAGCATTATAGTTGATGAGAAATGACGTGACCAAGCATGTTTTGAGTAACCAATAATCCAATATATTCAAGGTGATCTTAATCTAAGACGAGCAACTTTGCAAATGATAGGCATCAACTCGATATTCCTAATCGACAACTCGCCGCAACGCGCGGGTAGACGTAAACTCGTTTTTATTAAAAACTATCTTTTAACTTCATTTCTTGGTAAAAACAATTTTAGGGTATAATTGATTGACGTTTGTGTTACGAGTTACGACATGAAGTCATGAACAAAGAAAATGGGTAAGTTAACTTGTGTAGCGAGTGTCAGTTGTGTAAAGAAACGAACCAATACCAATCGAATTCACATCGTGTACAGTGATAAAAGCCCACTAGTGTTGTTCTAAAACACAAAGAATTAAAAAAACATCATAATCAGTTGATTACATAATATTATACAGTGTTAGTTGTGTAACGAAACGAACCAATACCAATCGAATTCATATCTCGTACAGTGATAAAAGCCCACTAGTGTTGTTCTAAAACACAAAGAATTAAAAAGAAACATCATAATCAGTTGATTACATAATATTATAAAAATAGTTATTAAATTATGTGTAATACGAGATGTTAAAATAAAAGATCTTATGTTTATTGTAAAGAGTAAATTGCCAATTTAGTCCCTGAGTTTTGTCCAAATATGCCAGTTTAGTCCAAATAGTTTTTTTGTGCATCTGGGTCCCTGACTTTTACATTTTTTTGCCATTTTGATCACAATGCCTAACTCCATCCATAAACCCCATCTGTAACCAGGGGTATTTTGGGGATTAACTTAAAAAATGTTTTCAGTTGCCATTTTGATCAAATTCCAAAAAATCAAAAAAATTCCAAAAAATCAAAAAAATTCCAAAAAAATCTAAAAATAAAAAATTTCTAAAAAATCATAAAAATTCTAAAAGATTCTAAAAAATTCTAAAAAATTCAAAAAAATCTAAAAAATCCAAGAATCATTAAATGTTTCGGCACGAACCGTTTCGACCCGTACCGTTTCGAACCCGAACCGTTTCGACGCGAAGCGTTTCGACCCGTACCGTTTCGAACCGTACCGTTTCGACGCCGAACCGTTTCGAACCGAACCGTTTCGACGCGAACCGTTTCGAACCGAACCGTTTCGAACCGAACCGTTTCGACCCGTACCGTATCGAACCGAACCGTTTCGACGCGAACCGTTTCGATCCGAACCGTTTCGAACACGAACCGTTTCGACCCGTACCGTTTCGAACCCGAACCGTTTCGAGCCGAACCGTTTCGACGCGAACCGTTTCGAGCCGAACCGTTTTCGAACCCGAACCGTTTCGACGCGAACCGTTTTGACGCGAACCGTTTCGAACGGTACGGGTCGAAAACGGTTTCGCGTCAAAACGGTACGGTTCGAAACGGTACGTGTCGAAACGGTACGGTTCGAAACGGTTCGCGTCGAAACGCTTCGGTTCGAAACCGTTTCGACGCGAAGCGTTTCGACCCGTACCGCTTCGAACCGTACCGTTTCGACGCGAACCGTTTCGAACCGAACCGTTTCGACGCGAACCGTTTCGAACCGAACCGTTTCGACCCGTACCGTATCGAACCGAACCGTTTCGACGCGAACTGTTTCGAACCGTACCGTTTCGACCCGTACCGTATCGAACCGAACCGTTTCGACGCGAACCGTTTCGAGCCGAACCGTTTCGAACCGTACCGTTTTGAACCGTACCGTTTCGAACGCGAACCGTTTCGAACGCGAACCGTTTCGAACCGAAGCGTTTCGACGCGAACCGTTTCGAACCGTACCGTTTTGACGCGAAACCGTTTTCGACCCGTACCGTTTCGAACCGTACCGTTCGAAACGGTTCGCGTCGAAACGGTTCGGGTTCGAAAACTGTTCGGCTCGAAACGGTTCGCGTCGAAACGGTTCGGCTCGAAACGGTTCGGGTTCGAAACGGTACGGGTCGAAACGGTTCGTGTTCGAAACGGTTCGGCTCGAAACGTTTCGGTTCGATACGGTACGGGTCGAAACGGTTCGGTTCGAAACGGTTCGCGTCGAAACGGTACGGGTCGAAACGCTTCGTGTCGAAACGGTTCGTGTTCGAAACGGTACGGGTCGAAACGGTTCGTGCCGAAACATTTAATGATTTTTGGATTTTTTTAGAATTTTTTTTATTTTTAGATTTTTTTGAATTTTTTAGAAATTTTTAGAATTTTTTAGAATTTTTATGATTTTTTAGAATTTTTGATTTTTAGATTTTTTTGATTTTTTTGGAATTTTTTTGATTTTTTGGTATTTTTTTTGATTTTTTGGAATTTTTTTGATTTTTTGGAATTGGATCAAAATGGCAACTGAAAACATTTTTTAAGTTAATCCCCAAAATACCCCTGGTTACAGATGGGGTTTATGGATGGAGTTAGGCATTGTGATCAAAATGGCAGCAAAATGTAAAAGTCAGGAACCCAGATGCACAAAAAAAACTATTTGGACTAAACTGACATATTTAGACAAAACTCAGGGACTAAAATGGCAATTTACTCTTATTGTAAATAAGCATTAAATGCATGCGGGTATGGGGTATAGACGTAGAAATCAATGTTTTATGTAAATATGCATATATGATGCTACATATAAATAGAGTTGTATGCAGTGTAATAATTCAAACTCTATTCTTTTATCTGTATAATTATTAAGAGCAATACGGTCTTAACATAGGTGGTATAACGTAAGGATGTTCAATATCGGGTTATCCAGTTTTTAGCTATTCAAAAAATTTCGAATGGTGAATATTAATATAGGTAGAGGATCCTGTAAAAAGTGCTCAAAGTGTGAGAAGTGTATTATAACACTATATATAATACTATATAACACCATATAAACACCGCATAACAATATGTAACACCATATAATACCATATAACACTATGTAACACTATATATCATTATATAACAAATATAACACTATAGGTTGTCTGATAGCATGTCTATGATAGATGTATAGTGTTATATTTGTTATATAATGTTATATAGTGTTACATAGTGTTATATGGTATTATATGGTGTTACATATTGTTATACGGTGTTTATATGGTGTTATATAGTATTATATATAGTGTTATAATACACTTCTCACACTTTAGACCCTTTTTACACTATCTTTACCCAATTAATATAAACCCGGTAAAATGTGATGGTCTTTTATATAAGCTTTCTCATGTTTTTGACGTGTGAGCGGTGTAAGTTATCGTCATCGAGCCATTTTAAATGTTAAAACTTTTTAGATAAACATCCTGATCAATGTTATAATTTTTCTTAATTTGTGGGTGAACACGATATCATATCTTTTGGGGCTCCTCCACCAAAAGGTGTGTTCCACATTGTGTTGACTTTAGGGATTATGATACTTGTTGTGGTGAGTATAGAGATTCGACCCAATGCAGCTCTAAGTTAACAGAGTGTGCTAGGATTTGTACTAAGGAGCAAAGTTGTTGCAAGAAATGATATCAATATGGTGATTCCACTCTTCTCTAAGTAACTTTAAATTTAAAAGAGCTCTTCTTGGATTAGTAATAAACTTATGCAAGTTTTTCTTGTTTTGTTTAAAACACACTTGATGTGTCATGTTAGCGGCGAATATCTACTTCAAATTGATATATTACATGCAAGCCCGGTAAAATGAGCTCAGGTTCAAACCAAAGTGGTTCTGGCTAAAACGAGCTGATTTTTTTAAAATATCAATTTGGTTTGAGTCAAAACGGGTTCTAAGAAGTAAAAGTTTCCCTTGAAATTGTCAATTTTACAGAGAAAAAATATCAAATTGATGGTTCACCACGCTATATTTGCTTTATTGTCGGCTTGTGACTACATATGGCATTGGTGGAGGTGAGGTGGCGGTTGTGGCGGCTCTTAGTAAGTGGTGCCGACACGCAATGATGGTTGGTGGTGCTAGCCCACTCCAACGTATTTTAAGTTAAGATATTTTATAATTAGTAATTTAAATTGACAAATTGTAGGTGACTATCTTATTTTATATATTTTGTTACCTAATTCAACTAATTTCTTATTAATGAGCCACAATTGTTCAAATTATCATATATCATGTCACCAAGATACTGGATAATACTCAAGCTATTGAAAAAAATAAGTTGCAAGTTTGTTTCACACTTTTACAGTTTACTTGTTATTATGGACAAATATAAAACTTATTCTTTAAAAATGTTTAATAATATAAAAAAATCTATTGCTATTCAACTCAATTTAGCCTTTTCTTGTTTATAGATGCTTTCTCGCCTTAAAAAATGAATAGAAAAAGAAAGCAACATGAAAGAAAGACACAACACAATGAGCCTTCATTGGGTTTCCTATAAAAGCTAAGAGGAAACCAAGATTCTTTACTTTTAGTACACAACCAAACACAAGTGAAAAAAACAACTGTTTGGTTTTTATTCACTTTGTCCATAAATCCTTCTTTTAATGAGTTATGATTGATTTTAGTGTACATAGTTTTTATTTGTGTGATTATGCAACCAAGTAAACATTTTTCGATTATACATCATCCTATTAATGCCAGTCGAGTTGATCCATGATATAAATGCATGGATCCAATGACGAACAGTTAAAAAGGGTAAAGTTTGAACCGTTATTGGATTATGGTTTTTCTTTTTCTTTTTTTCAGAAATGGTTGGAGATAAAATATATAAACCGACTAGCAAGTGACTAGCCGACAAAAAAAAAAAAAAAAAAAAACAGTTATAATATCATCAACTGATTTGTGCTAGTCAGGTTGATCCCTGATTAAAAGTATTGTAGGTTTTCACGCGAAGTCCTTTCATACATAGCGAGGTGCCCATCGTTCGAGTCTGGAACATTCCCACATGCAAGTTGTCGAAGTACATTGTAGTAAGAGGTGAAACTAATTTTCCAACGAGGTTGAATTTTCGATAACGTAGTTTTGCACGAGACGTTTATTTGCACATTCACAATTGCAAGCTAAAAAGCTTCTCGAGCTTGTGGGTGCGTGAACACCTAATATGGCCTAAGCAACACCGACAAGAAATTGCAAATTACTATGGTTTGTGTCATCGGATGAGGAATCGGAACTTGATGAAGATGATGAACTAGAAGATGTCAAAGTATTAAAAAGATCCATAGACTGGAATTTGGAAGTATAGAATGATTGTTTTTAGTTTTGTGTAAATAAATGGTTGATTTAATTTGTTTATATAGGAAAATTTAATTTATATTTAAGTATATTTTTTACGGCCATATAGCCGTTCCAACGGCTATATTCTCATTCCCCGCATCAGGAAATACGTACTGTCATGAAGCTATTTTTTCATCCCCGAACACCATGAGGCGGTGTTCCCGCTTTGCCTACTCGGGTCTGAGCCTCTCGAGGACTGTACTGTGACCGACCTAGTGATTTAGTTTGTTCTCCTTAAATATGACTAGTGGGGTGCCCGCGCGATGCGGCGGGAAATACAATACTTAGATTGATTCGGTTAAGCCATAATTGGTTATCAAAAAATATGGTTCGGTTATGCTTATGATGTGTGGCAAAACCGAATAACCGAACTGATTATACATAATACACATAAATGTTGAGTATTGCATCATACATTTTCAAGAGATTTCCGTTCCATTTAAGAAAATATATAACACAAAAACAAAACAAAGTTGAGAACTATGTTGCAGCATTTTATATTCAAAAAGAAAGTTATTCAGGAAAAAAACAAGTTTAGTACCGTACGTGTTATAACGTGTATCTTCTCCTTCAACATGTTACAAATTCCAACAATGGTAGTCACGTTTATAATAAAAACATCATATCCATTAGACAAAGATCATGGTCAGTCATTTCATAATACGGTTTTGCTAGGGCTGTTCATGAGCCGAGTCGAGCCGAGCTAGGGCATGCTCGGGCTCTGCTCGACTATAAACCGAGCTAGCTCGGCTCGGATTTAAAACCAAGCTGCAAATTTAAGCTTGGGCTCGGCTTGGTTTTAAACCGAGCTGGCTCGGCTCGGCTTGGTTTGGCTCGAATTTAAAAAGAAAAATTAATACATAGCTCTCAAAGTTCAATAGTCTAAAATATTATTCAATAGTTTAAAAGAGCATATCCAAAATGAGTACAACCTAATACATTACAAGCGAAAATCAAGTTCAGCAACACAAAATAAGTTTTAAATTTCAACGAGATACAATATAAGTTTATTAGCATGGTCATCCACCTTCAAATATGCCATAGATATACAATTATAATCATACATACATGTAAATAATAATCAGTTTTTTGTAATATATTATAATGTATACAAAAAAATACATTAAAAGTAAAATAATCCGAGCTAAGCCGAGCCGAGCTAAAAAGCGAGCCAATTTGGCTCGTTACGAACCGAGCCGAGCTAGGCTTGCTTTCTTGCCGAGCCGGCTCGGCTCAGTTTCAAACCGAACCATATCAAGCTAGCTTTTTCCAAGCTAAATCCGAGCGAGCTCCGAGCCGCGATCTTTTTGGACAGCCCTAGGTTTTGCCATTAAGTTGATTAGCATTTATTAGATATATGATAGTTATAATAAAACCTGGAGGAATAGCAAAAAGCAAAACTGAGATTATAATCCAACCTCTCTTCTCTGCTAGTTTTTTTTTGAACGGTTAATTTCTTTAATCCCCTGTCGTCTATGGGACTTGAACCCAAGACCTCCCCCTTTCCAACTTAGGTGTTTTAAAGGCTTTGCCTTTGCCAATGGACCACCACCCCATTGGCAACCTCTCTGCTAGTTGATTGTTTGAAAATTTTAGCTTTTTTATTTCGTTTTTAGAAGTGCAAGTCTTGTAAATAAGCCCCAGTATGAAGATTATCACATCACCAAAATTATGCTACTTTTTGTTGTTAAAGGGTTGCAACTTTTATGATAGTATATTTACTGAACTGTTATTAGGTTTAACCCTGCTATAAAATGGAAGTTTGAATCTACAGTCATAAAGGTATGAACCCCTTTTTTTAACTTTCAGCTCAATGAATGAAGAATATAAATAAATAATTCTGCTTATTGGATGAAAAACTGAATAAAAAGTTGTCTTTCTATATTATAATTTCGAAAATTATTGCCAAGTCAAGTTCATTCTACTGAGTTAGGCTTTTTTTTTGGCCAACCAAGGAAGCATGTATTCAAACAAAACATACCACCCTTAGCAAAGCTGTTAAGAGGGCATCACAAGTACAACGAGGAAGCAACCCCAAAAAAGGAAAACAAACAGAACTTAATCAAAATACATCCCCTCGAACACCAACTCTCTAAATTAGATACTGCATTCCTGGACCTTTTGGCCATCTGTCACGGCCCCCGACCCACCCTGGACGGAATCGGGAGTCGCGAACAGCCCAGTGGTACCGGTGATTATTTTGAAAACGTTGCAGCGGAAATTTCATCAGGACCGTGAGTTAGGAAAAATATCAGAGTTTAGAAAACACCGGATTTTATTTAATAAATGGGATAAACCCATGTTTTATAATGGTAGCTTTAATAAAGATAAATTTTATTACATAAAACAATATTTCTTATTTTGATTTAATTAATAAATAAGCCACTTCTTGATGCCTTTCAATGCCGTATCCAATGCTTACTTCAATCTACTGTAATTACCTGAAAAGTATTTTAAAAAGGTTTTGTCAGCGGGAAATACTGAGTGAATCATTCTATTTACTAAAATGACACATTTGTTATAATTTACAGTATTAAGAGCGATTACAATGTTTCTGATATCAAACCAACTACCCACGGTATTTGTCACTCGACCGAATCTGTGACTATGGTCATATCCCCCAATTGGCTGCCCCAATGGTGACGATTATCAAGTAATGTATACAAAACCCCACATACCGGCTGTAACTTGGTGATTACAAAGACTTAATCCCCGTAATTATAACTTTGAAAATAACATGCTTTTTATAAACAATTTTGATAAAAAGAGAGAATGACTCACATTGCTGATTTAATACGGACAGAGTCTAGTCTAGGAATCAGCCTTGTTAACCTAATTTAAATACAATGCACACAAAACTGGGTTACTAATCAATCCAGCATTTACGATAACTCACGAGATCAAATTCTCACAATGAACGACAAAGTGCGATACTTCATCCATCGAATTAACGACGAACGACAAAGTATAACCCTAATGTGGGCGGCACTTAAACATCCATTGGATATATTGATCGTCGGAAAATGAATCGTAGCAGCGATTGTGCTAATACCCTGTTTCGTAGCAGCACCCCCTACTAATTAGTGTTTTGTGTGTGTTTGGAAGAGTAATTGGACGATTTCTCGGTGCCTGAAGAGAATTTCTTCGTCGAACGAACGCCCAGAGGCAAGTCCCGAAGCCTGCTATTTATAGCCAGAAATTGACATCCCTTGCGCACCGTAACAATTCTTTCCTTACGGTCCGTAACCACCCTTGCGCACCGTAACAATTATTTCCTTACGGTGCGTAAGGAACACCTAAGCACTATAGGTTTGCCACGCGTGGGACTAGGCCTGCTGAGTCGATAGATTTAATAAATTCGAATTATATAACGATTTATATGGATAATCGTTGAGTAGGGAATGCCCCCCCTGAGTTTTAGGGGCCCTGATCCTGATTCTGATTGTTCTGAAATTTTTAGGGTTTGCGTAGAATTACTTGGGTGTCTCAATTAGGATTTCCTATTGACTAAAATAATAATATAAGTAGGACTTTTAATGAGGGTCGTTACATTCTCCCCACCTTAATAAAAATCTCGTCCTCGAGATTTACTGGAATAAGTAGGAATACTTTTCCTTCATCTTAGATTCCAGCTCCCAAGTGTATTTGGATTATTATATTTCTTTTGGAATTATGTCACATTTTAGTTAATAAAAAATAATATTAGGGTAGATGACACAGAATTAAAATATCAAATTTTGTGAATACGAGTTGTACCATAAGTAGGATTCAATGGTTCAACTGAATTAGTTCAAGAAATCGATGACCAACGAGTGAGATGAAATGATATAATTTCCAAGATAACTAGGTTCAAGCCAAAGGATATATGATCAAATGAATGGAAAGGACTTTTAAAATCAATGAAATTCTTTGTCAAAAGGAAGCTTACTTTGATTAGCAACTGAAGAAGATTTAGAATTGACAGTTTCCAAATGAAATTAAAGCATGAAAAATGATTTGTCAAATATTTATGATATGAGAAATCAAAGTGTTGAGAGGAGTGAATTGCAAAGATACACCAAAAGACAATAGAGTTAGTGTATCATTTTAGAGTTTCAAGTTATTTTATTTGTTGAAATAATATAATAGCACACTATTAGTGACTATATTTTTCATACTATCTCCTAGAAATGGAAATATAAGAAGAACAAATTATTTTGGCCTGACCAACCATTATATTATACTTTTATAAAACAATTGTAATATATATATATTTATGTCCTTATCTGAACCGTATCTTATATATCACATATAAATATTATGTAATATATATATATATTATTTGTTACGCATTTTTACTATATGTAAATGGTCACCACTTTTAAATAAATATTATTTTAGTATTTTACCATACTAGGTAAAAATAAATATGTAAGATATATTACAAAATACCGTAATGAAGTTATTACGTTTACAAAATATTATTTTGTAAAAGAACTCATTATTATTTATAACGTTAAATGAGAGTTATAAATAAATATTTATTATACAAAATATTCGTACAAATACTTTTGTACATATATTATACTTAATGGGTCGATTATATGGGATTAATTATTTTCATTTTGAAATTATATAACGTTTGTGAATGTATTTACAAATGTTGTAAATAAGTGAAAACGGAGACTATTCTTATATATTGTTTTATGAAAATATATATTTCTCCATTGTATATATATTTTCATATATAATTAAAATTTCCTAAATACGTATGACGACTTACTTTATATATATATTAACTAGTCATTATCATGGTGGATATGGGTTAGTACTGCCTTGTTTAAGCATAGGTGATCAGTCCATGCCTAACTAAGGCTAGGCTATTCAATATCTGCCCCTGGTATTAACACTACTACTATTAATATATAATAAATTTTCAATAATAATTAACTAAACAATAACTTTTAAAATAAGAGTATACCTCAAACATAGTTTATATAGATATATAATTTCTTCACCGCAATGGTTTAAAGTATAGAAACATTATATTTGTAAATTAGGTAGTTCCATATATAATCAATTAAATTTATATATAATGTTTTTCGATCAACAATGATAAAGCAATAAATATTACGAAAGGTTCGATTGTTCTTGTGATAATTATTAAGAGATATACCTAAATATGAAATTGGGTATCATTATCTGAGCACATAATTGTTTTAAGATTGCTTTAGGTTAAATTAATAAAGTGGATTTAATATAAGTAATTAAATAATTAAATCCGAGATTAGCGCAATCTTCAGATTTTGTGAAAATGTTACCTCAAAGTGATTGTGATCATAGAAATGATTTAGTGAAGTCGAGGGTCATATAAGCATGTTATAATTCAAGAGAATTGAAATGCTTGTTAGGATTATTTCGAATATGATGGTTTTAATTCATCATATGGAACATTGAATTGAATATGTAGTACGAGCAAATTCAAACAATTGAACTTGGTTTAAACAAAACGAGTTTAAATAAGAAAAAATTCGGATATGGTCATAACAGAAACCCTGGATGCCAAAGAAAATTGAGTTTTTCAAAAATTTATTGACTCGATATTAAGAGTCATTGTTTAGTAATAATGCGGTCCACCGTGCCAAAATCAAATCTAATTAAAGGATATTTGAGTTTGGATAAAACGACAAATTAGAATGAAGCCCTCCAGTGGAATTCATAAATTAAACGAACCACATGTACAACAAATGGTGCATGTGAGGATTTACCAAGAAATGAAATGAATCAATATTTGCTACTATGAAAAAAAATCCTCCTGGTATGATGATCATTAGGGGAAGTAGAAACATGAAAGAAATATAGGAACTTCTATCCGGAATTTTGTGTGATAACTGTTTATTAAATGACATTACTAGGGATTGTCAAATAAAATAAAATAGGGAATTTGCAAAAGTATATGACTCCTTTTTGCAGTGATAATATTTATGACTCTAATTAGACTGTGCACGGATGTTTATGAAATCCTGTTCTAGCGTACTTTAGAGATATTTATTTTGTAGGATCATGTGGCAAAGTGCCTCTTTTTTATTAGTAGTTCTTCTTATTGACGGAATTTTAACATTGGTGTCATCGTGCCCAATTTATATTTTCAAAAGGTATTGCCTCGAAAGTTATGTGTAATATACTTCAACTTCTGTGGATTTATAATTTAAATTTTCATGTGTTTTCTTGTACCTTATCACAACTTTACATACTTTTTACTTGCGTTAATAGTTTATGGTAATGTATTAGAAATTCTTTACACTTTCGATAGTATCCCAACTTAATGGGTTTCCTTTGTTTATTTTATCACACGAGCTACGAGACAGATGATTAAACGAAATAATGTTTAATATTGGAAAAAAGATTCCTGAATAAGAAATCTAGACACAGATACTGGTGCTTTATTCTTAATTGACTTTTGGAGTTCCTTATAGATATACATATCTATATAATCACATATTTCACATGCTGAAATAAACATACCATCTATCAGGTCAATGTTTTTAACAATTTCATATTTCAAAAAAATCAGTCAGATATCAGATCATGATACTATTTAGGGAAATCTTGTCACTTGCTGACATATTATATACCTTCTTACCCGGTTCTCGCCGGAGAGGTAATTTCAGTATATCCGGACAAACTGGAGAGTCTGCTACATCATACCCAGTCTTGCCGGAGAAAATTTTCCATTTCCCATAATTAATATCTTTTCAAAAAGTGCCTATCTTATTAAGGCTTTTATTCAGAATTAAGGAAATTTGTATTTCCATAACATATCTTATTATTATATTGATCACTAAACGATTCCTGTGACAGTGTCAATTTGATCATTCTTTCAACTAGTGACTCAGGTCATATTACTGTTGATTATTCTTTCAACTAGTAATTCTAATCATAACACTGTTGATCATTCTCTCAACTAGTGCTTTCGGTCATGTCACTGTTGATCATTCTCTCAACTAGTGACTCTGGACTTAGTTGTCCCGTGACATTACTTCATCAATTACTTATGGCACACCAAAATTCCATCATATTTATTTATACAAATACTTATCTTATCGTGAAGCTAATACTAAAGCATCTTTTCTTAAGTTCAAGTCTAACTGCTATCATGTGTGCTACCAGTTAATGACAATCTCCTAACTCTTTTATATAAATTTAGGTATTATTGTTACAACACCTAAAGGCGTAAAGCAGTGGCTCTTTGAGTTGGCTCTGATACCACCTTCTGTCACGGCCCCCGACCCACCCTGGACGGAATCGGGAGTCGCGAACAGCCCAGTGGTACCGGTGATTATTTTGAAAACGTTGCAGCGGAAATTTCATCAGGACCGTGAGTTAGGAAAAATATCAGAGTTTAGAAAACACCGGATTTTATTTAATAAATGGGATAAACCCATGTTTTATAATGGCAGCTTTAATAAAGATAAATTTTATTACATAAAACAATATTTCTTATTTTGATTTAATTAATAAATAAGCCACTTCTTGATGCCTTTCAATGCCGTATCCAATGCTTACTTCAATCTACTGTAATTACCTGAAAAGTATTTTAAAAAGGTTTTGTCAGCGGGAAATACTGAGTGAATCATTCTATTTACTAAAATGACACATTTGTTATAATTTACAGTATTAAGAGCGATTACAATGTTTCTGATATCAAACCAACTACCCACGGTATTTGTCACTCGACCGAATCTGTGACTATGGTCATATCCCCCAATTGGCTGCCCCAATGGTGACGATTATCAAGTAATGTATACAAAACCCCACATACCGGCTGTAACTTGGTGATTACAAAGACTTAATCCCCGTAATTATAACTTTGAAAATAACATGCTTTTTATAAACAATTTTGATAAAAAGAGAGAATGACTCACATTGCTGATTTAATACGGACAGAGTCTAGTCTAGGAATCAGCCTTGTTAACCTAATTTAAATACAATGCACACAAAACTGGGTTACTAATCAATCCAGCATTTACGATAACTCACGAGATCAAATTCTCACAATGAACGACAAAGTGCGATACTTCATCCATCGAATTAACGACGAACGACAAAGTATAACCCTAATGTGGGCGGCACTTAAACATCCATTGGATATATTGATCGTCGGAAAATGAATCGTAGCAGCGATTGTGCTAATACCCTGTTTCGTAGCAGCACCCCCTACTAATTAGTGTTTTGTGTGTGTTTGGAAGAGTAATTGGACGATTTCTCGGTGCCTGAAGAGAATTTCTTCGTCGAACGAACGCCCAGAGGCAAGTCCCGAAGCCTGCTATTTATAGCCAGAAATTGACATCCCTTGCGCACCGTAACAATTCTTTCCTTACGGTCCGTAACCACCCTTGCGCACCGTAACAATTATTTCCTTACGGTGCGTAAGGAACACCTAAGCACTATAGGTTTGCCACGCGTGGGACTAGGCCTGCTGAGTCGATAGATTTAATAAATTCGAATTATATAACGATTTATATGGATAATCGTTGAGTAGGGAATGCCCCCCTGAGTTTTAGGGGCCCTGATCCTGATTCTGATTGTTCTGAAATTTTTAGGGTTTGCGTAGAATTACTTGGGTGTCTCAATTAGGATTTCCTATTGACTAAAATAATAATATAAGTAGGACTTTTAATGAGGGTCGTTACACCATCCACCAGTAGGAAATTGTCTTTATCTCCACCAACATCCAAGCAGCGAGTTAGACTATTATTTGTTGTCTGTTAGCACATGGCACATGTATATGTCATGCAAAAAGGTTATTTTCATTCACAATACTTGTCATTAAGCATGTATATACCCTTTCCATCGTGTATGATACTATGATCACGGTCCGTGGTCCGTGGTCCGCCAACACGCTATATCACATTTTGCCATCTCCATATGAATCCCTCCTGGATGTCTTCCTTCTTGTTCATGAACATCAAAGAAAGCTCGCATCATTGCCTACATTTTTTTTTTAATTTTCTGAGTTGTTTGGTTAATTTTCTAAATTTTTACTGGAAACAACAACCATATTCATGGTATGCTTTTATTG
The DNA here is from genome assembly GCA_030545235.1 of Helianthus tuberosus. NCBI lineage: Eukaryota > Viridiplantae > Streptophyta > Magnoliopsida > Asterales > Asteraceae > Helianthus > Helianthus tuberosus. The sequence goes on along the minus strand of CM060435.1, from coordinate 38,198,230 downwards.
ACCATATATTCTATTAGGTAAGATATACCAACTTTACCCTTTGCATATCATATCAAACAAATAATCAATCTATTTACAAAGAAAACTTATGATTTATATCTGAATATAAAAAAAATTAACTTCCATTGGCAAAACCCATAAAAGTAGAAAATCAGTTTGATCTTGCTAGTATTCCATTTCAAACCAAAATTAGTCTTTAATCAATGAAAACACTTAGTCCATATATATAACTAAACCAAATATAATAAATATTGAGAAAAAAATGCTTACCAATAAGGAATCGAAGGGACGTGTTTTAAAGCCAGAAGGCACCTTTATAGTGTTCCCATGCATTGGGTCACACCCAAGTCACAACCTGACTTGCCTTTATCAAAGGTGAAGCTTCACTCTCATATTCTCGGCTCCCATTCTTACAATCATTGTAATCCTTCCAAGCTTATTATTAGGATTCAAAATGTCAGCAAGCTTAACCAACTACCTCGGATCCATCTGTTGGCTCACTTGTAAAACATAATTTCTCAAAAGATTAAACATATATCCACCACATAAATGGGGGGAAACGAAAAACATAAGTTGCTTTTGCTGTTTACTGACCTTGATACCAAGAGGATTAGCAAAACCTCTTAAAACCTAAACAAAGTTGCGATTGCTAACTGCTCCTGGAAACTTGGTCGTGAACTGCTCCCCACCACTCCGCCATTTCATTGCTGTGTTGACTAAGTGGGTCAAGCCAGAGCCCAAAAATATAATTAAAATGCTCTGGCCCAACTGGTTTGGCCCTGTTCTTTCTAGAATACACGTGTTGGATCCTATCAGCCACATAGGTCATAAACCTGGTGAGTAAGCAATCGATGATAGCACCTTCTGAATCTGAGATTTGTTCAAGTCATGCAAATAATCATTAAAATCCATTGCTTGTTAGCTTCTAGCAAATGAAAAAGCAGATTACCCTTCTTTGGGCCACCACATATTCATAGAAGGATGCTATGAACTACATAATGAATATTATAAACGGAATTTAGTACTTGAGTGCTTTAAATAAAATAAACTTAGTAAAATCATAAAATGGAACAACGATAAGGTAGATAACATTAGAGAGTCACAAACCTCTGAATTTTGTGCAAGTTCAAGACCAAAATTGAATGATGGGCTCAATGGACTGTCGGTTCCAAGCCAGTAGCCTATGGCATAATTCCATTTAGACCTGAAACCTGGATGCGGACTGGGAATTCTTTATTATCATTTTCTATATAATCTAACATGACTGCAAAAATAAAATTTGAATGTGGAAGCTAAGAAAGATCTCCATTTATCATATTTTGTATGATTCAATTTAACTCCAATCATAAATCATAATATAGATAAAAATAAATAAATTGATCATAAAAATGTCCAATCATAAAGTTTTGCATCTTCAAAATAACCATCAAAAAGGCATTTTCTAAATAATAAACTACTTATGTGCTGGACCAGGAAACTGAATATGCCATCGATTGAAGATCGTCTGAAAAAATGAGTTAGATTGAAAAATTACCTAGTTAATTCAATGTGTTCCCGCAAAGCGCAAATCAACAGAACCGTTCATTGCTACCTGCAAACCCAAACTTTAATATCAGACACGTCACAAAAATATAATAAAAATATAACTTTCAGAGCAGTCACAATTTAATTAAAAAGAAATCTAATTTATAGAACAGACAGTTACACCAACAACATTAACTTCAAATATAGAAAACAATATCAAAAAATTAACAGATTATAGAACATAATTTGAGCAAGAACAAGAAATAAAACAAGATCGAGAACAAGAATACGAACAAGCCTGCAAAATGGTTAAGGTTTATTCAAATCGGTGTTCAACCCTGTGGGTTTTCGATTTCATGTCGTTTGTTTTTCATCTCCATTTCTTCCGATATCATCTTTGTGCGCGTAGGGGAGGAGAGCGGATTTAGGATATCAGAGATGTGGAGGCTAGGGTCCCAGATCTAGATCTAGAGAAAAGGAGAGGTTGTGATTTAAATTTTGAAATTGCCAAAAACTTCGGATATAATTTGGGGAATTCAACTAATTATCTATAATTTTGTTAAAAACTTGGGGATTTAAGTGTAATAAGTTTAGGGGCTAAAAAATAAATACTGTTTAAAAGAACCAAACTATCATCATTTTAGGGGTCTTTCTATAAATAGGGGGAGTTCTTATTTTTTAGGTATCTTAAAATGTCCTTGCCTCATGCATTATAATATAGTATAGATGAACGCACGGAGAAACTAAAAAAGACAACTATCGAAACGTTTAAAAAAATGTGCCGATCGTCATGGTACCTTCGGATTTTTTTAAAACATTACAGGTTGTAAGATATCGCAGGAATACGTTAAAGAATTAAAAATGGGGGGGGGGGGGGAGTGTAACTAATTACCCATAATATAGTATAGATGTCAAGGATTTAAATGTAATAAATTGAGGGACTAAAAAATAATTATAGTTTAAAAGACCACTTTACCCTCATTTTAGGGGTTTATTTATAAATAAGGGGGGAAGAAGTTCTTAACTTTTGGGAATCTTTCCCTCCTGCATTATAATATAGTATAGATTATATGAAGGTTCACATGCAAATTGGACTAGAAAAATATAAAAGATCAAAATGCTCTGACAAAATTAGAGGTGTAATAAATTATATAAATTTATGTTAAAATTGTATTAGATCAATGTTACAACGAACATAACTGGATTTTTTTTGAACGGCAAACAGAATCAATCCCGAACACTCTCGGGGCACTCACTAGACAAACGGAGTACTCCGAGAGTAACCCGAGTCCACCACCAATTCCGGGGAAAGCCCGGTAACCCACCCGCCCATAGGCACGACGGTGAAATTACCAGTAAAACCCGTTTGGCTCAAGGATCCAACCGGATTACTTTTTAATGCCTTAAATTACACTACATCCATTTTTGACGAGGTTTGAACCATTAACTTTAAGGGAAGCAACACCTTAAGTTTAAAAGCTTTACCATTTGAACCCAACCCCAATTTTGTTTCTTTTTTGATTCTCACTAGTATTACGCACCCCCGCGTTGCGGCGGGGGCGAACACTAATGCCACACTACTGCCAGCAACCACCGACACTGAAGTTACGGCGTGTTAATGCGAAGAAATTAAACCGAAACGTAAAACACAGAATAAAATAACTAAGTTGATCTAGGACTTGCGCGTTACGATAAACCCGCGTCAATTTTTTTCCGTTTGACAGGTTCATCGTAATCTATATATAATATATATCATTACCACTATACAAACCATAATGCATACATTACAACAACCATTGCATCAATATGTTGCAAATTATATTTATACAAGATTTTGGCTAAATTAATTAGATTATTATAAAAAATAATAATTTACAAATAAAACAACACAACCTTAAATGGATCAAACCGATTGAATTTGGTAAGATAATGAAACCATTATTTGATTATGGTACAACCACTTAAGCACAAGTTACAACCATACATGCATACAAAACATATTGAATTTGGTAAGATAATGAAACCATTATTTGATTAAGGTACAACAACTTAAGCTCAATTTACAACCATAAATTGCATACAAATGTTAAAAAATAATAGTATATAAATAAGGTACAACAACTTAAGCTTAATTTACAACTATAAATGCATACAAATGTTACAAAATAATAGTATATAAATGTTACATATTGAAACACATATCATTTAATCACTCTATTCACCTGGAGAAAGTAAACAATCACTTTTACTTTTTGTACGGAACGAATTCTCTCTTTTATTTGTTAAATAACAATTTACCCTTTTCTTTGAAGTTAGTTAGCTCACTCCACAAGAATCAAATCTTTTGTCCCATGAACAGTAAAGAGGATAGACAAAGCAAATTCCCAAAAATCCATTCCAAAAGATGAATTACTAGAATCGGCCACTCGTCTGGAATATATATATCTACAGAATTCTTTTAATAAAATAACACATTTGCTATATTTTCACTACTATATATTGGGTTTTACGTTTTAGTTATCTAACGATTTTTGCTAAAGGTGAATAAGATTGAAGGAAAGACGGGTTAGATAATGAATCAAAATGATGACGGTTAAGTAGGAGCGAATCATGTTAAACCATCAACGCTATGTAGTTTTATTTGTTAATTACACTAATACATTACTCTTGAGTTTAACTTATTAAATTAAACTAAATATAACCTAATATAATCAAATAATATGTTAGAAACTTAGAATGCACTTGTTTTATCACACCCCCTCATTGGCGTCATCGTCGACACCACCATGGCCGTTGCCACATCCGACGCCACTGCCAACAACTATAACGTCACCCCCACCAACAATTAGATCATCGGCCCCACCACCCATCCGTCACTCATGTGTCACCGCCACTATGCGATCGCCAATGCTATCTCCATCACTTTTGCTGACATGTACTACCGTCATCACTAGTTCTCACAAAAAATATGATATGTTTTCTAAAACAGTTTGTTTTGAATTGAACCCGTCGTCCAACCTATCCCGTCCCATTTATTTTGTCACTTTTTTTATGTGATGGCAGAAACTTTTTTTAAAATATGGTTTCATTATTATCAAAGGAGATTATTTAAGAGGTCTTTGAATGACATGTTATTTTAATAAATTAATTTTACGTATTGACACACCAATAGTTGAAAAACAACCAAAATAAACACATACTCAAAACAAGAGTGCTGAACTTGTCTCTTCTAGTTAATTTTTTTTAAATTCTTTTTGCATTTGTGGCAAAATTATTACAGTTTTTTTACACAATTCTCTTTAATCAGACTTATATTTGTCAAATTTCTTTACCTTAAAAAATATGGATTAATATGGTATCTTAAAGGTTATTAATACATATTCCAAATCCAAATATAGAAAATCCAAACCTCATAATTCTTGTCATCTATTACCTATTTGGGCACCTTCTTCTTGCTTGTAGTTCCCAACTTCCCACTGCCTCATGTCTCAAGTTTTCTCATATTCCATACCCTCTTTCACCAAGAAGAAACCTTTGATTCTTCCTCCATTATACATATACACATTCAAGCTATCAAACATGCCTCCTCTATATCTACATATTTGCTTCTCTTCATTCAAATCCATAATCTACAACATAACCATCGTATACACATTATCTATCCCCCCTCGAGAACCTTCTGTTCCCGAAAATTTACTAGTAGTAGTCATTTCTGGGAAGCTATGGGTCCTCGAGTCATTCAACATTCGTTGTTTCTTGTATTTTTTCTTCTTCTCAGTCTAGGTAACGTTTTTTTTTAATTCTTTTTATCCTTCTGTCGTTTAATTGTTATGTTTATAATGTTTTTAGTTAACGTTCTAAAGATGTATGAAGTCAATTAAGTTTCACTGAGATTGGATCTTTGTTTCCCGTTTGAAACCATTTCTCAAACGTTTTTATTAAAACTAGCAAGAAGCTAGAGAAAATACGATACAATTACAAACAAAGATCGAAATCAAAATTTTATATTCAACCCTTTATCAGCCATAGGATTTATTGATGCCGTGATAACTATTAAAGGGTATTTTTGTCATTTTAACTGTTGGAATAAACATTTGTTCCACTATATATTATAAGCAAAAGCAAAGAATATTAGTGATTTGGTTGTTTCTTTTTTCAGAATCAAGCTTTGCTAAGAAACCTCCTATGCAAGCAACCTTACCTAAAAAAATGCTTCATCTTCAACATGAACAAATATTCACCACCCAACTAGATGACATTCCCATTGTTCAACCAACAACTCCAACTGGAACACCCAACACGTATTCGCCGACCCCGGTTCCGCCAACCACCACCACCCCAACCGGATCCGGAGATCCCACCGGATATGGAAGCCTACCACCACCATCTGGTGCTGGTGCTGGAGGTGGTGCTGGTGGTGGCGGTGGTGGTGGTTTTCAACCAAATAACCCCACTACATCCCCAAATGGTCCCTCAGGACCAACGGGTCCGTCTGGTCCAACAGGCCCGTCAGGTCCAACGGGCCAGACAGGACCAAATCCAACTGGTCCTTCTGGCCCATCATCATCTGGTGGTGGATCATGGTGTGTCGCAAGCTCATCCGCTTCCGAAACTTCTCTACAAGTTGCTCTTGACTACGCGTGTGGCTATGGAGGAGCCGACTGTTCGGCAATTCAACCAGGCTCGAGTTGTTACAACCCGAACACCGTTCGGGATCATGCTTCTTATGCTTTCAATGCATACTACCAGAAAAACCCTGCTCCAACTAGCTGCTCTTTTGGAGGAGTTGCACAACTTACCACCACAGATCCAAGTAAGCATTTTAAATCAATGTATCAGTCGTAGTTCGATAACTTCGGATTCTAACGATCTTATAAAACTCGTTACAGGTTCAGGAAGCTGCCAGTTTCCAGCCAGCAAGTCATCAAGCGGCATGACTCCACCAACACCACCCATGCCATCCGCCCCCACCACCCCCACGTAAGCAAACGTTCTCTAGAGGTGCACAAATCGAGTTCTGGGCTCAAACAGGTTCGGGTTGGGTCAAAGATGGTCAAAACTGGTTTTTGTCTAAGCAAATTTAGTTTAAAACCGGTTTTTTAACAGGAAACAATCAGTTTAGTTCGGGTTTGACCGGTTTCAAAGTATACGTTTACAACGTTTTTAAATTATTTTTGGTTCGGGTTAAAAACCGGTTCCAGTGGTCAACTGTGTTGACTAATCCATATATAAGCTTATTTTTGTTCATGAAAAACTAACCCATATATAAACTTATGTTTCTAAATGCAGAATGAGTACACCAATCAACCCGTATCCGACCTCGCCTACTGCACCGATGGGTGGTTCTACAGACCAGCCGGGTTACACGTCGTTGGGGCCGTCGGAAGAGCCGAGCTCAGCGGATTCGGTGGCCTCCAGCTTACTGCTGCCCTTGATGTTAGCTAGCCTGCTTATGGTTGTGAACAGAGAAAACTGAAAGTCAACGGTCAACTATGAATTGAGATGGGAATTCACTTGGTCAACTGTTTTGACTTTACAGAGGAATTCGCCACGTGTCGGATGAAGTGGGTCATGTTCAGTAAAATCATTGTCATAATTCATAAATCTATATTGCTTTTAGATCTAGTAGAAAATATACGTAGAATTTATAAAAAAAACAGAAGTAATTTATTGGGTTACTTCTTTCAATTATTAGCAGAATAAAATTCATAGACATGCTCGTGTTTTTAGATGATTAATGTAGAATAACTGGTGGGAGTCTCGGCGGTGACGACAGAATTTTATTTAGGTTAGTATCGGTTTGATTCGTTACAGTATTGATATGGTACCGGCCCAAAAGGAGATCTACGCATGTTTTACATCAATCAAAATCATAAAAACGAAAACAAGTGTCAGTATCGGTTTGATTCGTCACATATGTTGGTTTGATAGCGACTCGTGTTTTACATGGATCGAAACACGTAAAAACGAACCCCAGTACCGGTACATATGTCGGTATTGGTTGATTCGTCACATAATTTATACTGGGACATTAAGAAAAAAAATAAACACACTTGCGTATTCAGTTTTTTAAGTTAATAAATGCAGGTTATTAAAGTAAAACCAAATTAAATAAAAACGAAGTGGGTTAAAGACGTGTATTATTTGAGCTTATTGTCTAAAAACTTTTTAATCTTTCTAATATTGCTTTCAATTTGTATTTGTGTGTCAAAAACTCAACCCAGACATGGGTTGTTTACTAAATATTTAGGTGTCGACACATATAGACCCAACCCTAGGGCCGGCTTAACCTTTGTGGACGTCTAAAGCAAACTCGAATAATGAGATCTTAAATTATATTGTAAGTGTTTTGTGCGAAACAATTTTCACATTTTGACTAATTGTCCAACCCATCTAATATACAATAACTCCTAACACTTCGTATATACTAACACCTCCTAATATGATAACTATTAGTATTAGATATCTAAGTTCTAACAATCATACAAAGTTAAAATTAAAGTGAGGTGTTTTAAGATTGGTGACCCAAAGCAGTATTATATATCTAAGTTCTAACAATCATACAAAGTTAAAATTAAAGTGAGGTGTTTTAAGATTGGTGACCCAAAGCAAGTGCCTTATTACACTTACCCTTAAGCTGGCTCTACCCAACCAAAGCCCCTAACCCGTTTATTTATGTGTCTTGTCAGAAATTTCCGCCTTAGATAGCGTGAATACGTCAGAATAGGTTTCAAACGATAATATCCATATGTAAGAGCATTCACATTCTATCCATCAAAATGTGTGAGGGAGAGTTTTTATATTATAAAGGGTATAAAAAGTGGTTGTGAGTGGAGGAGAGAGAAAATGTTACTGTTCATCTGTATATTTGGGGGGACACTGTTCACCCAGTATAATTTTTTTAATATATATTGAAAGTGGTTGTGAGTGAAGGAGAGAGAAAAATGTGATGATAATATTATTTAATTGAAAAGGAGAGAGAAAAAGTATTTGTTTTTAGTGGAAATATATTGGTATATGAGTTGTTTTTTAGTGGAATGTATGTATAATTTGATGGTTTGGATGTGAATGCTCTAACAAGCCAATTAAAGACACCGCTAGAAAAAAATTTAAACATCCGTACTAAAGTATAGCAACTACTACTAACTCGCAAAAGATCAGCCAAACTATTAGAATATATCTGTCGCAACCCCCGATCCCTTATATGTCCCGGGAACGGGCGGACGCAAACTCAGTGATGGTGGTATCAGGTTTTGTTAATTTGGCAGCGGAATTTACATCAGGACCGTAGTTAGGAAATGTTTATCAGAGTAAAACCACCATAATTGATATTAATAGACACATGGACCAAACTCAAGTTTCTTATTACAATACATTTATAGGGACAAACCCTATTTTATTGAATTTAAAACATCGTTTATTAGATAACTTTTATAACCACTTATTTTCCAAGCCGCCAGTGCTCTCGAGCTGGCTTTTTCCCAGTTGGCTTTCACATTGTGTTACCTGAAACATGTTTTAAAAATATTTTTTTCAGCGGGAAATACTGGTGAGTGAATCCCAGTTTAATCAAGAAACATTTTATCAATTAACACAGTATTGAGAGCGATCATATTGTTTATTTCTACACAATTACTTATTCAGTACTGTCAATCCTTGACTTGTGGGTCATATTACACATTGGCTAACTCGTTGTCCAATGGTAACGTACTGTCATTCCGACTTACTACTCGCAAGTAATAAATTTTGTATACAAAACCCCATAATACCGGCAGTAATTGAAGAACTACAAAGACTCAATCACCGCTTAATCGCATTGTAAAACATTTAAGGTTTTGTAAAATATTACAAAAAGGTTAACAAAAAGAGGATAAACTCACATTGCTATCTTAGACTTCTCGTAAGGGTTTCCTGGATATAATCTATAATTTATACAAATGTACATTGGTTAGTATCATAACCCTTTGAAAATATTAATGATACCATCCCCGAGACGGCATTCCAATAACTACGTCGGGCAGAACCACGACAGTTATTACGGAACCCTAAATCAATCGGGCAGCGTAACTATTACGAAATTGGGGTTATAATACTTACAACGGAGCAGAACCTTGCTAATTAGGGGGATATAATACCCGCTTATAATTTCTACTACTTCAGAAATTGAGATTGAGAATGAATTGTGAGCGACGGAAAACGAAAACTGATACGTTCTATTTATAGTTGCAGAAATCGACTCTCAGGCGGCCCGCGTAAGAGTAGCCTTAAGGCTACGCGGCCCGCGTCAACATATGGTCAACGTATAGCTTGTCCCGGTCACCAAGTAGACCCGCCACGATGTCGACACGTGTCGGCCTAGGATGTCTCCGCGTTTAATGATCTCTAGCGGCCCGCGTCAATGTAAGCTTAAGCTTACGCGGCCCGCTTGAACTAAAGAAATCAGCGGAGTCCGTTTCCAACCTTGATACCGCCCGCGTAAGTGGTTGGGGTGGGTCTACGCGGCCCGCCTCAACTTACTTTTTCTAGTTTTTAATTTATTTTAAATATTATAATGTATTTCGGGCTCGGTTTTCACATACGAAATGTATTTAAAGACATAATGGAACATTTTACAGTATACTAAGGTGTCGGAAATATTATGAGAGTGTTGGTTTTACCGAGGGTTGTTACATTCTCCCCACCTTGTTTTAGAGCTTGTCCTCGAGATCTACTGGAACAAATGCGTATATTTCTTTTGCATTTCTGACTCTAGTTCCCATGTGTACTCAGGTCCTCTTTTGGAGTCCTACTTCACTTTGACTAGAACTAGTCTCTTATGCTTGAGATTCTTGACTTTCCTGTCTTCAATTTGTAGAGGTCTTTCTACAAATTTGAGTTGTTCATTTACCTCTATATCCTTAAGAGGTACTATCAGTGATTCATCAGCTAAACACTTCTTGAGATTAGATACATGAAACACATCATGTATTCCTGCCATTTCCTCTGGCAGTTGTAGCTGATAGGTTACAGATCCTATTCTTCTAATAATCTCAAAAGGTCCAACATACCTGGGACTTAGCTTTCCCCGTTTGATGAATCTTACCACTCCTTTCCAAGGAGAGACCTTCAACAATACTTTATCTCCTACTCGAAATTCTAATGGCTTGCGTCGGTTATCAGCATAGCTTTTCTGTCGATCACGTGCTGCTTTTAGTCGTTCCTTGATTTGAATAATCTTGTCAGTTGTTTCTTGCACTATCTCAGGTCCAGATAGTTGCTTTTCCCCAATTTCTGCCCAACAGACTGGGGTTCGACACTTTCTTCCATAAAGTGTTTCGAATGGTGCAGCATTGATACTTGTGTGATAACTATTATTATAAGAAAATTCTATTAAAGGTAAGTGATCATCCCAATTACCTCCAAAATCAATTACACAAGCTCTAAGCATGTCTTCCATTGTCTGAATTGTCCTTTCGCTTTGTCCGTCCGTTTGAGGATGATAAGCTGTACTTAGTTTTAACTTGGTTCCCATTGCCTTTTGGAAACTTGACCAAAAATGAGAGGTAAATCGGCTATCCCTATCAGAAACAATTGATAAAGGAATGCCATGTAAAGAAACAATTTCATTTACATACAATTTAGCTAATTGTTCCATACTAAAAGTTTCTTTCATTGGTAAGAAATGAGCTGACTTAGTTAGCCTATCTACAATCACCCAGATTGTATCATTTCCTTTCTTAGTTTTGGGTAATTGAGTAACAAAATCCATTGTTATTAATTTCCATTTCCACACTGGCATTTCTAATTGTTGTAACAAGCCTGAGGGTTTCTGATGTTCAGCTTTAACTTGTGAGCAAGTTAAACATTTAGAAACATAGGCTGCTATGTCCTTTTTCATTCCTATCCACCAGAAATTTTTCCTTAAATCCTGGTACATTTTATCACTTCCTGGATGCATCGTATATTTAGACTTATGAGCCTCTTCTAGTATACGATGACGTAGGTTTCCTAATTTAGGTATCCACATTCTCTTTTCATGGAATCTCCAAATTCCATATGTTCCTTGTTCTAATTCTTTTAGCATACCTTTTAAATTTTTCAGTATCTTCCTTGATTACTGCTTCTTGTGCTTCTCTTATTTGATTATTTAAATCTACTTGTAGATTTAATTTAAGAGAACGTACCCTTTTTGGCTTTTCATGATATTTTCGGCTTAAAGCATCTGCCACTACATTTGCTCTTCCTTCATGATACTGGATATCACAATCATAATCACTAAGCAATTACATCCAACGTCTTTGTCTCATATTCAACTCATTTTGCCCAAAAACATACCTTAAAATTTTGTGATCAGTGAATATGATAAACTTACTACCATAAAGGTAATGTCTCCAAATCTTAAGGGCAAAAATTATAGCTCCTAATTCTAAATCATGGGTGGAATAATTTTCTTCATGACTCTTAAGTTGTCTGGATGCGTAGGCTATAACCTTCTGTCGTTGCATCAATACACATCCATAGCCTAATTTAGAAGCATCACAATAGACTACAAAATCTTCAGCTCCTTCTGGTAATGCTAATATGGGTGTATGAGTTAATCTTTGCTTAAGAATTCTAAATGCTTCTTCTTGTTTTAATCCCCATTTAAACTTAACAGATTTACAGGTTAATTTAGTTAAAGGAATGGCTATTCTAGAAAAATCTTGAATAAATCTTCTATAATAACCGGCCAATCCTAAGAAACTTCTAACCTCGGTTGGTGATTCAGGGGTTTTCCATTTAGTAATTGCCTCAATTTTTGTTGGATCTACATGAATTCCTTCATGGTTAACTAGGTGTCCAAGGAATTGTACCTGTTCTAACCAAAACTCGCACTTAGAAAACTTAGCATAAAGTTTTTCCTTTCTTAATAGACTTAAAAGTGCGTGCAAATGTTTTGCATGATCCTCTTTATTCTTAGAGTAAATTAGAATATCATCTATAAATACAATTATGAATTTATCCAAATATGGCTTACATATTCGGTTCATCATGTCCATAAATGCAGCTGGGGCATTGGCTAAACCAAATGGCATGACAGTAAATTCATAATGACCATACCTTGTTCTAAATGCAGTCTTATGAATGTCCTCTTCCTGTACCTTTAATTGATGATATCCTGACCTTAAATCGATTTTAGAGAAAAATCGAGATCCTTGCAGTTGATCAAACAAATCATCGATTCTCGGTAATGGGTACCGATTCTTAATCGTAACCTTGTTTAATTCACGGTAGTCAATGCACATACGCATTGATCCGTCCTTCTTTTTAACAAATAAGATGGGTGCTCCCCATGGCGACGAACTGGGTTGTATAAATCCTTTCTCCAACAATTCATCTAATTGTTTCTTCAGCTCCTGCATTTCGGCGGGTGCCAAACGGTAAGGTGCTTTGGCAATTGGTGCTGTTCCTCGTAGCAGATGAATTCTGAATTCAACTTCTCTGTCGGGTGGTAGTCCTGGTAATTCTTCTGGAAAGACATCTGAAAATTGAGATACTACTGGAATATCTTTTAGTTCTTTTTCCTTTAGTGTTAGTGATTATGGAAATCAAATACACTATAGAACCTTTTCTTATACAACTTGCAGTTTTCATCACAGAGATGAATTTTGTGGATCTAGATGGCTTATTTCCTTTAATTGTGATCGTTTTACCTTTTGGTGAATTTACTTGTATTGACTTTTGATCACATAAAATACTGGCCTTATTAGCTATCAACCAATCCATTCCTAAAACAACATCAAATCCTGCCAGATTCATGGGATATAGGTTTGCTATAAACTTCTGATTTAAAATTTCTATTCTTGCTCCCTGCAAGATTTCAGAAATCCTAACAGTTTCTCCATTAGCGGTCTCTACTAGACATTCTTGTGGTAGTTTAGTTAATGACTGATTTAAAATTTTGCAAAACGAAGTATTGATAAAACTTTGGTTCGCACCAGAGTCAAATAATACTTTAGCAAATATATCATTAACTAAAAACGTACCAGCTATAACGTCTGGGATCATCTTGGCTTCTTCTGCAGTCAGAACAAATGCTCTAGCATTTTTAGTATTCTTGTTGTTTACAGCTGGGGTCAATTTCGGACAGTTTGGCCTGATATGACCTTTTTCTCCACAGTTGTAGCATAATCCATTACTGGATTTCCTCTTGCAATTTTCTTCCTTGTGTCCTGGCACCTTGCAATAATTGCAGAGAGTGGAGCATTTTCCCGAATGCTTTTTCTTGCAGACCTTGCAGTATGGTGCAGAGATAGAACCTATATTCCTACGATTAAAATTTTCAGAACGAAATTCTTGTGTAAGCCTTTGGGTTAGGTTTCTCATCTAGTCTTCTTATCTAGTACGGATTAACTCATTTGTCAATGTATTTGCTAGTTCTACAGCTTCTTCTATGGTTTGAGGTCTAGCTGCCTTGACTACGTGTCTTATTTCCCCAATTAATCCCCAAATATAACGGGAAATTAACACTGGTTCCGGTGAAGCAAGGTTTGGCACTATTCTAGCGTATTCAAAGAATAACTTCGTATATCCCTTACTATCCACACCAGTCATCCTAAGGTTTAGGAATTTGTTTGCTATCTGTTCTTTTTCATTGGGTGGGCAGAATTTCCTTTCTACTTTGTTCTTAAATTCTTCCCATTCCATATTGTAAGTTCTATCACTTCCTCTTGTCTGGAGGATAGTGTTCCACCATTATAGCGCTGAATTCTTAAATAGATTAGAAGCAAACAATATCTTATCTTCTTCAGCACACTTACTTATCCTTAAGACTGCCTCAGTCTTCTCTATCCAGCGTAGGGTTGCAATGGCCCCTTCGTTGCCCGAGAATTCCATTGGTTTACAAGACCAGAATTCTTTATAAGAACAACCGTTAGGCACGGTTCTTCTTCTTTTGGGAATAGGCATTTGAAGTATAGGTCCATTGTTTATGCTGTTTTCCGGTTCAATTGGTCGCTTACTGCTATGTTTACTTTTATTATTCGCTTCTTGAATAGTTTGAATAATAAATGGCATGGCATCTATGATTCCTTGTGCTACTATATGTTGAACGACACTATTATCCATTTGGTTTTCGTTGTTATGGATGCTCGGATTCTCGTTAACCACGTTAATGTTACTCTGGTTATCATTATTCAGATTTCCTTTATTTCCTTCGTCGGCCATCTGAATTTTAAACATTTATCCCATATTAATATCACAAGATAATAAGTAATATAGTTAATCATATGACATGCAATTTAACCAAAAGCATTGATCATTGCGACTTGTACTCTATTTTCATATACTATGCGTCTATTACACACTAGCACTGAAATAAAGATTACAATACCAACAGAAAGAAAATTACACTAATAGTACCATGCATCCGTACACACATAATTTTATTATTATTATTATTACTACCATTTCACCATCTTATTCAAGGATATGGATTCATCCAGAAATCCATATTGCGTTCATCGTATTTCCATACGAGACGCTCTCCCACCTGACGCATTCTCTCACTGCTTTCTAAAATTTCTTCCCCGAAAGTCCTAAGTTCTTGGACGTTTTCTACACTCATTGGGGGTGCAGGTTCTAGGACTGAGTTTGGAATCTGGGGTGCGGGTTCCTGATATGGGGGTAAAAGTGCCTGAAATCAGTAAGGATCTTCTAAGATTTCCCTGATGTAGTTATCATGGTAATAAGGATCTAAAGGGTCCATACCTGAATAGGCTCCTATAGGTGTGTCTTCAGGGATAGAGTAGCGTTGCACATAGTCTCTATTTTCATCCCACCAGGGGTCGTAATTTGGGTCTAGAGGGTTTGGTGTAGGTACCCTAGGGATTTCTTCTGGGTTAAAGTCATGCATCTCTACTTGGTTTTCAGGGTTTTCTATCTCCATGGGTTGTTTTGGGATTTGGGGTTGTGGGGCTACTAGTTGTTCCAGACTCGGGTCAGCAGCAGTTGTAGCTAGGATATGGAAATTAGCTAGGCTTCTATTAAGCATATCTTGTGTATGGGCATCTGTTTTTCTCTTAGCAGCTGCTAAAACTCTTTGCTGTTGCAACTTTCGCATTCTTTTCCTACGAGCAAAAGCTTCCTTACTGAACCATCCTCTCCTTTTGTGAGGGAATGGCTCTTCCGATTGAGCTTTAAAAGCAAACATTCCTTCTTCTTGATCAGCAGTATACCCTGAGAGGGCAGGCTGTGAAGATGTACCTTCACTCTTAGGGGAATCAGACAACTGACGATTCATATCTGAGGGTCCTTGATCACTCATACTGTAAACTAACAGATAGTCAAATAACACATAACAAATAAATACAATTATGCACGTATTTCCGTAATTTATTTCCTAACATAAAATTTAGAATTTAAGTGTCAGCAGAACACTTCTTTGGCTCAGACCAGTGGCTAGGCTCTGATACCACCTTTTGTCGCAACCCCCGATCCCTTATCTGTCCCGGGAACGGACGGACGCGAACTCAGTGATGGTGGTATCAGGTTTTGTTAATTTGGCAGCGGAATTTACATCAGGACCGTAGTTAGGAAATGTTTATCAGAGTAAAACCACCATAATTGATATTAATAGACACATGGACAAAACCCAAGTTTCTTATTACAATACATTTATAGGGACAAACCCTATTTTATTGAATTTAAAACATCGTTTATTAGGTAACTTTTATAGCCACTTATTTTCCAAGCCGTCAGTGCTCTCGAGCTGGCTTTTTCCCAGTTGGCTTTCACATTGTGTTACCTGAAACATGTTTTAAAAATATTTTGTCAGCGGGAAATACTGGTGAGTGAATCCCAGTTTAATCAAGAAACATTTTATCAATTAACACAGTATTGAGAGCGATCATATTGTTTATTTATGCACAATTACTCATTCAGTACTGTCAATCCTTGACTTGTGGGTCATATTACACATTGGCTAACTCGTTGTCCAATGGTAACGTACTGTCATTCCGACTTACTACTCGCAAGTAATAAATTTTGTATACAAAACCCCATAA
The DNA here is from genome assembly GCA_030545235.1 of Helianthus tuberosus. NCBI lineage: Eukaryota > Viridiplantae > Streptophyta > Magnoliopsida > Asterales > Asteraceae > Helianthus > Helianthus tuberosus. The sequence continues at coordinate 38,181,683 of CM060435.1, read as the reverse complement.
TACCGGCAGTAATTGAAGAACTACAAAGACTCAATCACCGCTTAATCGCATTGTAAAACATTTAAGGTTTTGTAAAATATTACAAAAAGATTAACAAAAAGAGGATAAACTCACATTGCTATCTTAGACTTCTCGTAAGGGTTTCCTGGATATAATATATAATTTATAAAAATGTACATTGGTTAGTATCATAACCCTTTGAAAATATTAATGATACCATCCCCGAGACGGCATTCCAATAACTACGTCGGGCAGAACCACGACAGTTATTACGGAACCCTAAATCAATCGGGCAGCGTAACTATTACGAAATTGGGGTTATAATACTTACAACGGAGCAGAACCTTGCTAATTAGGGGGATATAATACCCGCTTATAATTTCTACTACTTCAGAAATTGAGATTGAGAATGAATTGTGAGCGATGGAAAACGAAACCTGATACGTTCTATTTATAGTTGCAGAAATCGACTCTCAGGCGGCCCGCGTAAGAGTAGCCTTAAGGCTACGCGGCCCGCGTCAACATATGGTCAACGTATAGCTTGTCCCGGTCACCAAGTAGACCCGCCACGATGTCGACACGTGTCGGCCTAGGATGTCTCCGCGTTTAATGATCTCTAGCGGCCCGCGTCAATGTAAGCTTAAGCTTACGCGGCCCGCTTGAACTAAAGAAATCAGCGGAGTCCGTTTCCAACCTTGATACCGCCCGCGTAAGTGGTTGGGGTGGGTCTACGCGGCCCGCCTCAACTTACTTTTTCTAGTTTTTAATTTATTTTAAATATTATAATGTATTTCGGGCTCGGTTTTCACATACGAAATGTATTTAAAGACATAATGGAACATTTTACAGTATACTAAGGTGTCGGAAATATTATGAGAGTGTTGGTTTTACCGAGGGTTGTTACACTATCTTAAGCAATCCAAACTATTAAAATCTATCTTAAGCAAATTAATCTATATTAGACTTATTAATCACTTGTTAGGGGCTTTTTGGTAGCCTCTTAATGACCATTCAGATGCTACCTCTTAATTGTTTAAAACCTCTGAATGAATAAGAGGTAACCTCAAGTCTGAATGGTTAAGAGGTAACCTCTGAATGGTAAATCATTACATGTCACATTTTTCTACCTTCTCATTGGTAAAATTCTTAATGGTTCCATTAAGAGGTACCCTCTTAATGACCATTCAGAGGCTACCAAACAACCCTTTATTCTTTTTGTATTATGCCCCATAATAATATTGGTATTGTTAGTAAAAAAAAACTATTAGGTAAAAACTCATGGTTGATCGATTAACATTCCATCAAAACTTCCATCGAATCTCATTAAACTGATTAGGAGGAGTTAATTAATTTTTAACAAATTAGATGAGCAATTTTAACCATTGAGTGGAAGATATTAATACCATTTGATGTAAACAACCAAAGGGTAAACTAAAACAGTTTTATTTAAACAGTTTAACGAATATAGGAATCTAGCTAACCCGTTCTAGTGAGTATAAGTTGATCATCTATCATAAAAACGCGTAACATGAAGATCCACGCCATCAAGGTTAACGACTCGAATACCTCACAACCAAAGCTGTTATCAATCTCTATCTCTCAATTTGTTATTATTTTCACCCAGTCTACCTTTCCTTCTTAGTTTTCTTAACATTCTTTTTGTCCCGACCTATATTTCTCTCTACTATGTTGTATCTACCGCACAAACCATTGGCTCATGGATCTTTGTATATCGCACCGACTAACCCCCGTTCCATTTCCTGACATCAACATCGCAACACTCATGCTATCGTAAAAAATGATAAGACACTCTACCCCTAACCCCTCCACTTTATTTTCACATTGTTGGCTCGAGTGTTCCATTTTTATTTGCATATAAGGGTTTCGGCGCCAATTATTGTCATAACACAAAAATATGTTTTCGATAAGTTGACATGTCTGGTCTATAAAATGGGTCGTGTGTTTGATTGGCCTGCTTAAAAAATAGGTTTTGTCTGAGTTAACATGTATAAGAATGAGGTGACATGTTAACCCGTTTAAGTGTTAAAAAAAGACCATTTTGACTTTGTTTTGTATTTTTGAGAAAACAGAAGGGTAAAAGTTTGTATTGTAGGATCAAAATGCCATTCCATCCTAATTGTAAGCAGGATCAAAATGTCATTCCATTTTACTGAATGACACATGTATTTTCATAATCCTTTTTAGGCTAATTAGGCAAAACTTACTTTTTATTAGATCATTCCCCACAAACATAGTTGACAAACTGTATAACTTAAATATTAATTAGCAGGCTTTTGATCAAGTGGTACGAAAGTCTACGAAAAAGGATTTGCGGTAGGGATAAACATTTGGTTCTGGATACCGGTACCATACCGAGTCATTTACGGTACCAATCCAGTACCCACTTGTTGCGTCTTTCGGGATTTTACGATACAACAATTTAGGTCGATCTACCTTCAAATAATAGTACCATATTTTACATGCCACTTTCGGTACCGGTACTAACTTTTTACGGTTTTCAAGATTGATACTTTCGTTCGAGCTCAAGAGTATAATTACTATATATCTGAAAGTATAAAGTCGGTGGATTCCACCATCACTAACTGTAATTTTCTTTTTCCTTTTTTACTTATACTTTTGTAATTTGCATTTTTTTTCACATATAATTTTGCTTTTTTTATCCCATACTTTTGTAACTTATATTTTTGGCCTATACTTTGGTAATTTACGTTTCTTTACATTTTTACGTTTCGACGTAAATTTGGTATACGCTTTTGTGTTTAATTTTGTATGTTTCCTACATACGAATCGGGTCGCATATAATACGTTTTGACTTGAGGGTATATAATACATTATGATTGTACGATATAAACTCAATTTACTTTATGTTTTGATCCAATCGCAATGCAACTATATGTTACAGTGAGTTCAATCGAATACGTCGAAACGAGCGTTTCATATGATTAACACATCATGTAACGTTTGGACTAATCCGTTCTAATTTTGCGATATACCTGCGCCGCAATGCGCACATGTCTCATTACTAGTTTAATGTTAAAATTAAAATATTTTTAAAAATAAATGAAGTGTGTAACAAAAATACCTTTCATCCCTCCGAATACGATCACCGCTCCACCACCGTAACAAAAACCCCATAAAACCACCATTCAAACTCGATAACCGCCATCGATACCTCCACACACACCACGATCTACCACCATGATGAGACTCTTCGGCAGAGGAGGAACCTCCAACGACTCACCGTCTTCTAAATCTCCATCAACGTCGTCTCCGTCACCGCCTCTATTTTCTCCGTCAACTGCCGTGTCTTCCGGCCCTGCTAGACCTATTCGCCTCGTCTATTGCGACGAGAGAGGCAAGTTTCAGATGGATCCGGAAGCTGTTTCTGTTCTTCAGCTTGTTAAGGAGCCGATCGGTGTTGTTTCGGTTTGTGGCCGTGCTCGTCAAGGCAAGAGTTATATTTTGAATCAGGTAGTTTTTCTGTTTTGGGGAGAAAATTAGGGTTTTGTGGTTTGTTGTTGTTGTTGTTGGAGATGCTTGATTTATGAGTTGTTGATTGATTGTGTAGTGTTTATTGTGGAGTTTTTGATGCTAGGGTTTTGAGTGAAAATGTTGCTTATGAAATTGGTTACTTTTTCTGTTTTTGGGTGAAAATTAGGGTTTTGTAGTTTACTGTTGTTAGAGATACTTGATTGTAGTTGTTCTGTTTTTGGGGGATAATTAGGGTTTTGTAGTTTACTGTTGTTAGAAATGTTTGTTTTATGGACTGTTGACTGATTATGGAGTGTTTTTTTGTGTAGTTTTGATGCTAGGGTTTTTAGTGAAAACAATTCCTGAATTGATTACCGTTTCTGTTTTTTGGGAAAAAATTACCAGGGGTAGCGACTGTTTATTAAAAAAACACAGGACTCTGCTAAGGGTTATGTAGTTTACTATTGTTGGAGATGTTTGATTCATGAATTATTGATTGATTATGCAGTGTTTGTTGTGTAGTTTTGATGCTAGGATTTTAAGTGATGACACTGCTTGAATTGGTTACCGTATCTGTTTTTGGGAAAAAGTTAGGGTTTTTTAGTTTACTGTTGCTGGAGAGCTTGATTCATGGACTATTGATTGATTATATAGTGTTTATTGTGTAGTTTTGATGTTAGTGTTTTGAGTGGAAACAATGCTTGAATTGGTTACTTTTTCTGTTTTTTAGGAGAAAATTAGGGTTTTGTAGTTTACTGTTGTTATTAGAGATGCTTGATTCATGGATTATTGATTGATTGTGTAGTGTTTATTGTGTATTTTGATGATAGGGTCTTAACTCTTAAGTGAAACAATGCTTATGAAATTGGTTACTTAGGTATAAATTAGTTTATTGGGTACAGTTCGGGGTGTTACCAGGAAATGAGTAAATGTACTATGATAAGACTATGCATGCTTAGTTATTCTGAAGCTAGGGTTTCATATGGACCTTGAAATCATCATTGGGAAACCGGTTTGGTTGAATTGCCATATTACGGAGATTGCTTGAATAGGGCTCAGGAGTATAAGCGTGGAGTGTCTTTTGTTTAATTTATAGAATTCCCAATCCATTTTTTCCTATCTGGCCAAATTTTGACTGATTTTTTATTGAATTTAGTGAGGATTAGATATTGATTTTTTATCATGTCGCTTATTCTAAAAGGTACCATGGCAATAGGAATACTCTCTGCATGCGTAGACACTTTAGTTTTATTATGCAGTATACCACTATACTGCTAAATGTTTGACATGAGTTATCTTGAAGAATTACAAAATTTGTTGGTTGTGGTTTGATATGAGTTCTCTTGAAAGTAGTTAGACTTTTAACTTCACAACTGAAAATACCCGAAACAAATGTATCCTATGGGGTTTAATTAATTATATTGATATGTATCAACTATCAACCTTTCTTGTAAAGCATATGTTAGATTGTTGGTAATGGTCACCAACACCAAGGTCTTGGTTTCATCCTCTGTTTATATCCACACGTTTTCAACTTCTTGATTTAAAGTATGGAGTAATTCATTTGAGTTGGATGCATGGGATTTGTGGTCATTTCGCGCCATAACTAATTTGAAAGTAAAAAAGCACACATATTATAACTGTAGCATATATATTTTTTATGGTGTTATAAGTCCTTTCAACAAAACAAGGGAACCATTTCTGAAATTCAATTGAAAAGAGAAACATTCTTTAGGTGATTTTCGGATGTCTCTGAAGATGCATTAATAACTGAAGTTCATAAGCCACACTATCAAAATGTAAATTCCAGCTTTAGACACTTGGTCTAATCTATAGACGTTGTTTGCTTTTAGTTTGACAATGTTGCAAAGATCATTTAGTTTATCACAATCTTCTACGGCGGCACTTGTGACGTACTCTGCTGCGCATCGGTTTAGTAGTTTTCTATTTATGAGAAAAATTGACATCTCCCATGTTTATTTGTTATTTTAACTTCACAATGATATTAAATTTCAGTTCGTCTTAGATTTATTAATTCCTTGACTATGTTAAAAAGTGATAGTTTTCACCTTTACAATTAGTGGAAAAGTCAATCAAGCTTGTGGCGTTATTGTTATATTATTCATCTTATTTTTTGTAGCTTCTAGGAAGGAGTAGTGGATTTCAGGTGGCATCAACTCACCGCCCATGCACAAAAGGGCTTTGGCTATGGAGTACTCCCTTAAGGAGAACTGCTCTTGATGGAACTGAATACAATCTTCTACTGATAGACAGTGAAGGAATTGATGCTTATGATCAAACGGTTGGCTTGACTTCTAAAGTATCTGGTTCTATAAATTGTTTGTTGATTTTTTGTAACTATCTTGTTTGGCTGCCATTTTACAGGGAACTTACAGTACACAGATTTTCTCTCTCGCTGTACTTTTATCCAGCATGTTCATATACAACCAGGTCAGATTTTTATTCACCTTCTTGATTCATTTTTTGCATAGCTGTTAGCTTGTTACTTCATCTGACAATTCATATCTATCGTCTGTGTATCAGATGGGAGGTATAGATGAGGCTGCACTGGATCGTCTCTCTCTTGTAACTGAAATGACTAAGCATATTCGAGTCAGAGCTTCTGGTGGAAAGACCACTGCTTCTGAGCTTGGACAGTTCTCGCCTATCTTTGTTTGGCTTTTAAGGGTACAATCATGCTGTTTTAATTTTTACTGATCTGTGGACTCTTGAGGTGGCAAATTGGCCGGGTCAAAACATGCATTTTGTTGCTGGTTGAAATGAGCCGCGCTGGTTGGATTGACTTAGGAAACGCTCTCTCTCAAAGTATTTAAGTTAGTTATTTTAATTTTAAAAAAGTTAAAGGTGATTGCAAAAGTTGATAGTTTTTCTTTTAAATATCTAATTTTTGAATTACGTTTTAGGAGGTTTTATGCTTTGATAATCACATTTTGTGGCTTTAGGTCTGTATGATCCAGTTGATACATATTTTTATTAGCTTTTCTTATTTATGATTTTACCTGTTTGACCCGTTGTACAATAAAATATATCTGAATCTACCCACTCACAGATAACTGGGTTGTAGTTTACCACCTCTAGTTATCTCAGATGCGAGGGTAGTTGTTGATCTTACTCGTCATGTTACGTTACCAGGTACTGATATATTGTAATGTTCTTTACTACCATGTTTCAACTTGCAGGATTTCTATCTGGATTTGGTGGAGGATAACAGGAAAATAACTCCACGTGACTACCTAGAACTTGCTTTGAGGCCAGTACAAGGTGAAGCAAGAGATGTTTCTGCCAAAAATGAGGTCATTCTTTCAGCTTAGTCTCCACTTATTTGGATTGTAAATGTGTGTTTACTTTTAATATTTTATAGATTCCTGAACAATTGATGATTTACAGATTCGAGAATCCATCAGAGCTCTCTTTCCAGACAGGGAATGCTTCACTCTTGTGAGACCTTTGAGCGACGAAAAAGAGCTCCAGCGGCTTGACCGGATATCAGTTAGTAATCTCTTTTACGGACATAAAACTTATCATTAATCTTTTATACTATTATGGCCTTTTGTAATTTGGTGTTTAGTCTTACCTGTTAGAATCTTAATGTGACATAGATGGATAAATTGAGGCCAGAGTTCAAGTCAGGACTGGATGCGTTAACAAGGTTTGTCTTTGAGAGGACTAGACCCAAACAGGTAGGGGCCACAGTGATGACTGGACCTATTTTTGCTGGCATTACCCAATCCTTTTTGGATGCTCTCAATAATGGTGCAGTGCCAACAATAACTTCTTCATGGCAGGTTAGTTTTTTAAGAAATTTGTTCGTTGTCATAACAGTCTCTTATGCCCTTGGCTTAATTGTTGCCGTTAATCTGTGGGCTCGCATTGTATTGATATTTGGAATTGATGGATGCTTGGAAATCTGTAGAACTGACACAGTTGATTTTATTTATATTAATTGTCATGTTTTCTCGGTTGTGCTTTAATAGTTAAAATAAACTTCTCAACCTTTTTATTGTCCAGAGTGTTGAAGAAACAGAGTGCCAAAGGGCAGTAGAATATGCTACTGAAGTTTACAAGTCTTCTTTCGACAGTTCAAAGCCCCCTGAAGAAGTATTTTTTTTGTGATCTTAATCATCTTTTATATCTCAGTTTTACTCGGTGATCATATTGTATAATGGCTCATATATCACATGCTTGCAGGCGGCAATACGAGAAGCGCATGAAGAAGCTGTTCAGAAAGCTTTGGCTGCCTTTAATTCAATTGCTGTTGGAGCTGGTTCTGTTAGGCAGAGATGTGAAAAGCGGCTTCATACTTTCTTGAAAAAAGAATTTGAGGTAGCTTTTCTGAGAAACCTTTACTATATATTGCTATAGATTTTTTGTATATTCCATCACACATATTTTTGTATGTGTGCTATAGACCTATGGTTTAGAGTAACAGAGTTGGTTTAATCATTTTTGTATATCTGTTTTCAGCAGTGTAAATGAATTCATAATCACAACTGTCATCATAGTGACCGCTAATGCTCTGTCACACAAAAGTGCAGTACTTTCTACTTAAATGAAATTCTGTATCTTACAGTTTAAATGAAATATGTATCTTACAGTTTAAATAAAATTTATGCTACTATCTTTATGGTCATCCAGTTGTGTTGATACATATTATTAATTATTGATGCAGGATTATAAAAGAGAGGCATTTATGAAGGCTTACATGCAATGCTCAAATGCCATACAGAAAATGGAGAAAGAACTAAGAGCAGCTTGTCAAGCTCCTGCTGCAAAGTTTGATGATATTCTTAAGGTAATTGTCATATTCCTTTCATGTGTGCATGAGACAACTTCTTATGGTCCAGAGAAGTGATCCTGAACGTACATAACTATTCGGTTTTGTCATGTAGGTTCTTGATCAGCTATTAAACAGCTATGAAACAACTTCTTATGGTCCAGAGAAGTGGCAGAAGCTAGCTTCTTTCTTACGGCAAAGGTTTGTTTTGCTTTACTACTTTTCCGTTTTCTTTATCGTTTGACTTTTTTTAAATTCTTTTTGGTATTTTTGGTATTATAGCATAGATGGCCCAATCCTTGACTTTGTTAAGAAGCAGATAGATCAAATTTCTTCTGAGAAAAGTTCCCTCCGGTTAAAATGTCGATCAATCGAAGATAAAATGGGATTACTTACCAAGCAACTAGAAGCTAGTGAAAAGTACAAATCCGATTACTTGAAACGCTACGAGGATGCTATTAACGACAAAAACAAGCTAGCAGAGGAATACATGTCCCGAATATCTGATCTTAAAAAGAACTCCAGCTCGTTAGACGAAAAATGCTCGAGTTTATCAAAAGCTCTAGAAGCCGCCAAACACGAATCCATAGAATGGAAACGGAAGTATGACGTGGCGTTGTCTAAACAGAAAGCAGGGGAAGAACAAGCCTCCTCAGAAGTAGCAAATCTTAAGGCTAGAAGCAGTGCAGCAGAAGCAAGATTAGCTGCTGCAAGAGAACAAACGTTGTCTGCGCAAGAGGAAGCAGGTGAGTGGAAGCGTAAGTATGATATTGCTGTTAGAGAAGCAAAGATTGCACTAGAAAAAGCAGCTGCTGTACAAGACCGTGCAAGTAAACAAACACAACAACGGGAGGATGCTCTACGAGCAGAGATTGCCGAGACAATTGCTGAGAAGGTGACATGTTTTTCGGTTATTACTTGGTGTTTTATCGTACTTTGGAATTTGTTTTTTTTTTTTAATTTATTTGCAATTGGTTTTGGAATTGCAGGAAGCTGAAATAAAAGACAAGGCGTTGAAGATTGAACAGGCTGAACAGCGTGTAACGACTCTGAGCTTGGAGCTGAAGGTGAGAGTGTTCTGTAATTAGCAAAGTGCAAATGCAACAGCTCAGTCATATGAAAAAGTCACATGCTTCATAAAAAAATGAGTAAAATGTCATTTTCGTCACTGAGGTTGGCCCAGTTTTGCGACTTTCGTCCAAAGGTTTGTTGGTTTGTTTTTCCGTATATGGATCCAAAAGGTTTGAAATCTTGCCATGTTTATCCGGCTCGTTAACTCCATTCATTTTTCTTCATTAAGTCAGGGGTATTTCCGTATTTTTTTTGTTAACTTAAAGAGCAATTTGGTCTTTTTTTCACTTTATATACAAGTTTTTAAAATACCCTTACTAAATAAAAGTTGTCCCCTGACTTTAAGCTAACAAAAAAGACGAAAATACTCTTGACTTAACAAAGAAAAATGGATGGAGTTAACGAGTCGGATGGAAATGGCAAGATTTCAAACCTTTTGGATCCATATGTGGAAAAACAAACATTTGGACGGAAGTCGCAAAACTGGCCAAACCTAACCTCAGAGGGACGAAAATGTCATTTTACTCTAAAAAAAATTAAAGGTAATGCACTAATGCTATATATATTGATTCTCAGGCTGCTGAGTCTAAGATAAAGAGTTACGATATAGAAATATCCGCCTTAAAGAGGGATATTAAGGAGTTGGGCGAAAGGTTAGAAAGTGCAAATGCAACAGCTCAGTCTTATGAAAAAGAAGCAAGAATTTTGGAGCAAGAACGACTTCATTTAGAGCAGAAATACCGATCTGAATTTGACCGATTTGAGGAAGTCAAAGAAAGATGTAGAAATGCTGAAAAAGAAACCAAAAGAGCTACCGAGTTAGCTGATGCTGCCCGGGCAGAAGCAGCATCTGCCCAAAAAGAGAAAAACGAAATTCAAAGGGTAGCTGGCGAAAGGCAGACCGAAATCGCAAGGCTTGAGAGACGTATCGAGAGCCTAGAAAGACAAAAACATGATTTAACCGATGAATTAGAACGGTTCCAAGCTGCTGAGCTGGACGCTGTATCTAAAGTTTCGATATTAGAAGCAAGAGTTGAAGAAAGAGAGAAAGAGATAGAAACATTATTAAAATCAAACAACGAACAACGGGCTACCACTGTGCAAGTCCTCGAAAGCCTTTTGGAAACCGAACGGGCAGCTCGGGCAGAAGCCACTAACCGCGCAGAACAACTTTCGGTTCAGTTACAAGCTACACAAGGGAAGCTTGATTCACTTCAACGACAAATGACATCTGTACGTCTTAACGAGTCTGCATTAGACAGCAAACTAAGAACAGCTTCACATGGGAAACGGTTTAGGGTTGAAGATAATGAAATGGGAACCGATTCAGTTCAAGAAATTGGTATTAATACTGATGGAGGTAGAGCAGTTAGAGGAAATAAGAGGTCTAGGAGTACGACTAGCCCGCTAAATTTTGTTTCAACAGAAGATGGTGGTTCGACTTACAGAGGCGATGATGATTATAATAACAGTAACCATAGTCAACAAACTAGTAATGAAGATTACACCAAATTCACCATTCTGAAACTTAAACAAGAGCTCACAAAACACAATTTTGGTGAAGAAGTGCTTCGGTTGAAGAATCCTAACAAGAAAGATCTCTTGGCTCTTTATGAAAAATGTGTTCTCCAGAAATCTTGAAACGGTTAGTCTGTCTTTAACTGAACATTAACTGTAGTTACACTTTTACAACTGGCAGTTTCTAGGTGTGAGCAAACGTTAACCGTTAACCTGAATTAACCGATAACCGAACTGCCACCGAACCGAATTAACCGACGGTTATGGATAATGCTATTTGATTAACCGATAAGTCGGTTATGGATATGGTTAAAGGTGTCCCATAACCGAATGTTAACCGAACCGAAATGAATAAAGACATGGTTTTAAAATATATCTATATTTAAAATGTACATGTTCAAGGAATCAAACTCTATATACATAAAAAACATATACGAAAGCTTTTTATGTTATATAATTAGTTTTAAAATGTTTAAAAAATAATTATTGTATAAAATTTGACTCGTTTGATGCATATGTATGTTACTTTTTTTTATTTTTTTATTTATAAAAACGATTGTAACTGAGACGATAATTGTCTAATGTGTTCATTTAGTTAAATTTTAGTTCAAACTTAGTTCGGTTAATTAACCGAAATTAACCATAACCGAGTCTCATAACCGATAACTGAACCGAAGTTCGGTTATGGTTATGATTAAGGAAATTCCATAACCGAAGCTAGCGTTTATGGATATGGGTAATAACCGAACCACCATTTGCCCACCTCTGTCAGTTTCTGCCCATTTTTCTCATTAATGGGTCGATTTAGGTCATGTTTCACTTAAAATAGTCAATATGGTCAACAAACGGGTTAGAATCTGCACAAAGTATGCTCTTAAGGGCTAATTGCATACATAAATTATATTGTTAAAACAAACTACTTTTTTATTTTATTTTACCATAGTATTTTAACTTATAAACAAAATTCTAAAAATGGCCAGTTTTTTGCTGACCCGATAACCCGCACTAAAAATGGCCTGTTTTGCCATTTTGATACCCACTTGTTTTGCCAACTCAACTGCAAATTATTACCATTTGACTGAGACATAATTTTGATGCAGGGTTTCTTCAATTTAAAATTCCAACAAAGATGTGGCGGATTTTGTTGGAAGATTGATTTAGTGTGTAATTTAACTCGTCCCAGATTGTAGCATAGTGTTAAGTTATCCTGCACATATCTGCTACTAAAACTAGATCGTAGAAACAGAGTTATGATTCATCGGGATTATGTCTTGCAGATTATGTCAACTTGATTCGGCTTAGGGTTTGTCATCTTTTATGATCTTTCTGGTGTGTGTTCTCGTTAGATTACTATGTAACGATTCAGAATGATTGTTTGATTTTGCATCATATGTTATTTGGCAACTGGTTTGTAGATCACTTGTGTTTTTGGATTTCAAAGATGACTTCTGATTTGATCTTTAGAGGCTCTCAGTTTTACAAAGAGACCAATGACGATAAGATTATAAAAATTAGATCTTTTTTTTTTTTTTTTCAAAATACTAAGTAGTGAATATTTTCTTTAATAAATTTCTTCAACAATATTCAAGATAAAAATATAATATTTGAATTGCAAAATAACAAATTGTTTGATTTATGTTACCTTTAAGAGTGCATGAGAAATTTCTATCTATTTATGAAAATTACAACACAGCATTGATAAATAGTACTTAAATCAAAGCCAAAATGAATAAAAGTTTGTTTCGAGTCATTCCGTTTATTTATGTGATTTAAGGTATATGAAATATCCAACCAAACAAGATAGTTGATTTCTTCTACAAAGAAAAGCTTAAGTTCGTTCGACTAAAGATATACATCTACTATTTTAGGTAAATGTACCCTAACTCGACCTTTGCTGAATCCAAACGTATTGTAAGTCTCTGCGATACGTGTCTGTGTATGACGGAACACCTTAACTTGTAAAACTTAACGATAGAGTTGAGAGCTTTTTATAGCTTAATGACAACCATATTCTTTTTTTCATAATTTCCTAAAGTTATAAATAGAACCATTTGGTTATGTTTTATGGCTACACCACGAACTTACGCCCTAATATAACTCAAAAGTTTATAATAATATTTTTCGAGAACTACGCATTGAAAAACGAGTTTAAAAGTTTAGGCATTATTTTGCGATTGGAACTGGTAAGTAATGGTTAGTGGTTACCTAAGCTTGATGTAGCAATTCAAAAATGGATATTACTATCAGTATCATTCATTGTGATTATTCGTTTACATAACAATATGAAAGACAGTAAAATTCATCATGTATCATTTGCAAATTTCAAAATCAGAGGGAAATAAAATAAAAAAAGTAGTTGGTATAGCTAGTGGTGGACAAAACCTCTTTTTTATCGGTGTATTTATATGCATCTAATAATACATTTTTTCTAGAATATGAAGATACCGCTAAAACTACAAAAAATTCAAATTGAAGACAAGAGTCGTTCCCTCTAAAGATACAACACATTCTATATTTTTGGTAAAAGATTTTTATCGGTGTAATTATGTTTTGGTAACAGAGGTCCCAACTCGCAACATAGGGCCCTACTAGAGGATCAAGCATAAACAAAATGGTTTTTACTTGATCCTCTAAATGAAGTTTTAGCTGTTACTTTGCAGCGTTGTTATTAAATAAATGAAAAATTAAAGTAGATTTCTAAACAAATTTTATTTAATGGGTTAAACTTTTAAAGAAAAGAAATAAAACAAAATCTTTGTGAGCGTGACACTGTATATTTATAGAAATTGCCGTAAAAAAATTAAGGTGTGCTTGACTTCCGGGAATGATAAATACATATAATTTTTTTATAGTATCATCGCTCCAACTAACATAGGCCCGCCAAAGGTCCGTCAATGGTCGCACCACTATATAGTACATTCTTATACACTGTATTTTTGCGGGAAAAAAAGCTTGTGTATATTTTTAGGATTTAAATTTATAACCCTCTTGTTTGACGGGTCATGTTAGCCTGACATGTGTACTCCATGGGGTCTTTCGTCTATGATACCTATGTAGCATTTCCTGCCATTCATGATACCCCATTGAATTTTGTTTACTTTGTTTTTTACTTTTTAGAATAAATTCACACACCCAACCTACTCTTAAAAATTACACCAATGTTGAGTAGGCGACTCAACTTGTGAGGGCAACCAACAATACCTTACCATACTCTTTGATACACCCTTTTGAGATTGTGTTGTTTATTCGTTGCCAAACGAGACCTTGATCAACCAACATTAGGCCGGTGGGTGTGGCTTAACGCCACCCCGCCGCCTCAGCCACCATAGCGCCCCTGGGGCGCCATCCACCACACCGCCGGAAGTGGGGGGGGGGGGCATGGCCCTTCTGCTAGCACCATAACGAGCAGATTTTGAGGGGACCGAGGTGAGTATAGTTTAAAGGGCGGCTTTATACCACACCCTGCAAGTTAAAGGAAGGGGCTTTAAAGCCCCCTGTGTGACGTGTCGTTGACGTGGCGCTGAGGTGGCGTGATAAAGCCCCTAGGGGCTTTATACCACACCCTCAAGCCTTAGGAGTAAGACTTTGAAGAGAACATTGAACTTGAAGACCGCCTTCGTATGCTAGGCGATTTTCAACCTCAAGACCAAGATGATAATTGGACATGGCTGGGCTGGGTAATAATGGTGAGGTTTTTTCGGTTTCTACCATCAAAGACTTTTTGTTTGAAGCCTCTTGACTGGAACAAACGGGTTCCCAAAGAAGTCATTATCTTTGCTTGGAAAGCCAACTGAAATAGGATTCCGGAGTTAAACAAGAGAAAGGTAAATGTCTACTTGACGGGATGCTCTCTTTGCTCAGACGGGGACGAATCTTGCGACCACCAGTGTGTGTTTGCCACTCATAGTCAGCCGTCTCAGGCTCTCAGCTTGGTGCAAGGTTTCGTCCAATTTTGTGTTTTCGGTCCTGGAATGTGCATAAGACATTCAATTTGCGCAAAATCAAAAGCGACATTATGTGTTGAATCATTCTATCTGCTTGTTGGATCATATAGAACGAGCGGGTTTTTTTCATCAGGAGTCTCGAACGTTGCCAAAGTCAGCAGGGGCGGATTTAGACATCATTTACGGGTTCCCAGGAACCCAGTCGATTTGGAAAAAAACGTTTTTTTTTTGTAGTGTAAACCTTGTATGATTTGGAAAAAGGAACCCAGTAAAAAAACTGGCTGGATCCGCCACTACCAAAGTGGTTGAAGACATAAAATTATAAGCTTCCTTTGAATTTAGAATAGATCGCTAAGTGGGTAAAATGCCCGTTGTAATGTTTCGTGTTTTTTTTTTGTTGTTTGTTCCTAGCGCTAATTCAATCCTTTAAGAATGCGCTAATTCGCTAAAAATTAGGAAGAGAACTTGGATACTTGGATATGTCACTTGTAATAATTCTATTGATTGCTTATTTTATATGCATTTACAGTTTTCTAACCCCTTAGAGCACCCGTACTCGGGGGTTATCCATCAAAAAAATTGCACAAAAACGCTGGGCGTGATTCGAGAAAAAAATGATGTTTGGCGTTTTTTGAAACACGCCGAAGCCCCCCAAAACTTTATTTGTTTGCCCAATAATACCTTGCCATGTGTGTATAATTAGTTTTAATTAAAAAAACAAAAGAAATAATATTTGTGTGTGTATAAGGAAGAAGAAAGTGATTTTGGCAAAGGTTTTTTTTTGAAGTTTAAGCTGATGGTGACAAAGGAAGAAGAAAGTGATTTTGCATATTCAGTCATGCAGATTGTATTTAAAAAAGGATTTAAACTTCAAAACCTTTAATATTTCAAGTTTCAAAAATGCTAAATCAGTCCATAAAGTTTTGTTTATTAAATGTCTGATTTGGATCTTTTATAAAACCAAAAATTTCGCAATGTAATTTTTTTTTACTTTTTTTCCGGTTTTTTTATTTCTAGTTTTGTATTTTTTTTAGAGTAAACTGCCATTTTGGTCCCTGTGGTTTGGGCACTTTTACCATTTTAGTCTAAATCTCAAACTTTTTACATCTGGGTCCCCGTGGTTTGCATTTTGTTGCCATTTTAGTCCAAAATCCAAAAACCCTCTATTTTGACTGTTGAAAACTGATTATTTTGTCCTTTAGTGCAGAGGCATTTTGGTTATTTTTTAAATTTCATTTTTTTAGCAATAAAACTCAGATCAAAATAATCAGCTCTCTCTCTCTCTCTTCTCTCTCTCTCTATAGCACCACCACCACCGCCACTCCGGCGTCGTCCCATCCAACAGTCACACCCACACCCCCTTCCCAATTACATCATCATCTTCAACCCTTTTTCAAACAAACAAACAAACATACATTTCAGTGCATATTAACTTCATTGAATCTGAAGATATCGAGGTAAATTCGTCACAAATTCCACTGAATCACATAAAAGTAATTCGAATCAGCAATTGAAACAACAAAATTCTACAATAACTCACAAACAAATGGACATTTCAGTGCATATAACTTCACTAAAACTGAAATTGTTGAGGTAAATTCGTTACGATTAAATCGCAAACAAAGATACATTTCATAGCAAATTAATTAGTACATCGAAGTACCTGAGAAAAAAGCCTTGAATTACATGGCAGCTTACAGTTAATCACCGAATTAGGTCTAAAACGTGACCTAATTTGAACCGATGATGCTTCGGTGTACTGTCTACAGACTGAGAAATTCAAAGCCGCTGTTGACATTTGGAACTGAGAAGCACCACCACCTGCCACCACCCTCTCGCACCCCCTGCAACCACCGCCCCCCTCTCTCTCTTACATCACAACACCATCACCTCCACCTCCACAACTGCCACACCAATCCGGTGAAAAAAAAATGGCTTTCCGATGAACCTGCAACTCAATCCGGTGAGCACCTCCACCCAAAAAACGACTGGGCAAACACTATAGACCCTACCGTTATCTTCATAAATTCGCCCTAATCTTCCACTATTCTCCACCACCGTCGCCTTATCCCACCTTAAAAACCCTAATCGGTTTACCATGTGTTCTTGAGGCGGAGATCTGTGTGTCTCATTCCGGATTCATCATCATCGTCTTCAAAATCTTGAGGCGGAGATCTGTGTGTTCTTAGGGTTAGGGTTTTCGAGCGTTTGAGCTTCGATTTGAGCACCAGCAGAAGATGCCATTCGTGCCCTGCTCGTTGCAGTATTTTAGAGAGAGAGCTGGTCATTTTAGAGAGAGAGCAGAGTTGGCGGCGGTGGGATGGTGGTGGGGATGATGCGATGGTGGGGGTGGTGGTGGTATTTTAGAAAGAGAGCATAGTTGTATGTTGAGAGAGAGAGAGAGATGTATGTATGTTGAGAGATGAGGTTGAAGATGATGATGATCAGGGGGTTTTATTATAATTGAGTTATAATAAAGAGATAATAAATCTAAAATGATCAAAATGCCCCTGAGGGTAAAGACAAAATAGCAGGTCATTAATGGGAAATCTGGTCAAATTTGAAATTTGGACCAAAATGGCAACAAAAACCAAACCACAGGGCCCTGGATGTAAAAAGTTTGAAATTTGGACTAAAGTGGCAAAACTGGCCAAACCACGGGGACCAAAATGGCAGTTTACTCTTTTTTTTTTTAATTTAATGAAGTATTTTAAGTTTTTAATTTAAAAAAAATAATTGTGATATGATTGGAAGGGTGTTATTGGGCATTATTCCCGCTACGACACTTTTGCAATAATGCCCAATAATGCCCCCATGCTGACTGGACTGACACATATCAGAAAACGCCCCAGAATAAGGGCATTATTCATCTAACGACTACGCATGGTGTTATGGTTTTTCCAGTTGTCATATAGACTTCTTTTCTCAACCCAAATTTATGTCAGGGAAATATGGGCCCTCTCATCCATGGGCATTGACAAATTACACTACAAGAAGTGACAAAAAAAATCATAGTGAAAGAGTAACATTATATTATATATATTATATATAATAACTAGACTCTTTCAAATGTCAAGCGTTACGACGGTAACATGTTAGTTGTTCATAGCTGGCGACACATTATATGATGCGTTAATCATATGATAATGCGTGTTTTGACGTATCTGATCTACAACATTGTGATCACAAAAGAAGCGAAATCGAACCCAAGTTGGTTCATTTAGTGAGTATTCCACCTAACCACTACATCGCCCTTACCTTTGTATCAAGAGGAGTCAAGACGTACAATAACTCGAATTTAAACCGAATGAAAATGTATTATATTTGACCCGACTCATTTCTGAACAAAGTTTACATCAAAACGTAGACCACCCGAAAATGTACGCAAAAATTAGCATGAAAAATATTACATTTGAGCAGACTTTTTTCCCGAAGAAAATTATATCAAAACGTGAATTCACATCGTTTACGTTGAAACATGAATTTCTACCGACACGTACATTAAAATATCAAAACGTAGACCAACTGAAAATGTACATAATAATAACCATGAAAACACATTGTATTTGACCTGACTCGTATCTAGAAAAAAATTACGTCGAAACGTGAATTTATACCGACACGTACATTAAAATGTCAAAACGTAGAACAACTGAAAACATACATAATAATAACCATGAAAACGCATTGTCTTTTACCCGACTCGTTTCTTAAAAAAATTACGTCGAAACGTGAATTTATACCAACACATAGATAAAAATAACGTAAGAAAATATTTTTTTTTCTTTTAAGCTAAATAATGAAAATACGTGAGTAAGTTTGAAAAGTTAGAACTCGGGGGTGGGGGGAAATGTCGTTTTTTAAAGTTTTTAAATAGTGTAAGAGTGTAAAGGTTAACTTCGAAAGTTTAGGGGTTGTTTTATCAAATTATAAACTTTAGGTAGTTTTGTGATTGAGTAAACTACCAAAATGGTCCCTGAGGTTTGGCCACTTTTGTCACTTTAGTCCAAAACTCAAACATTTTGAATCTGGGTCCTAGTGGTTTCAATTTTGTTGCCATTTTGATGTAAAAGCAAAATCTGGTCAGATTTTTCAGTTAAAATCTAGTTTTTTGATCTTTTTCCTCCCTTTTAATGAAGGGTAAAATTGTCAGATTTTTCTTATTTGTATCCAGGTATGCAACCCAAACCCGAAAATATTCGGGTTTCATCGGATCAGGTTGATAAGCTCCGACCCAGATAGACCCACTTTTTGAGAAACCTTGACTTTGGGTTCTAGGGTTTTGTCTTGCAAGTTAGGATTTTGTTGGGGACAAAAAATACAATCAAGTAGATCTAGGTTTTTACAGGAGGTTTCAAGTTGTGTGGGGTGGATGATGATGGTGGTGGTAAATGGCGGTAGGTGGTGTGAGGTGTGGGGTGGATGGTGATGGTAAGTGGTGAAAGAGAGAGAGAGGTGGGAAGAAGAGAATGAAGAGTAGTTTTTTATTTATATATATATTTACATATAAGTATTTACACAAAGAGTCCTTGGAAAGATGAAAAGACAAAATTGCCCTCATGTGCAAGGACATGACCAGATTTAACAAAAAAGTTAACTGGGTTAGTGTTAAAGGACATAACGTGTAACATTTTAAAAATTAAGTACAAAACTCGTCAATTTTAAAGGTAAAGACGCCATTTGAATTTAAATATAAAGATAAAGGACAAAAATAGAAATTCACTCTTTAAACTATATATTCTCCACGTTTGTGTCAGATCTATGTGTTGTGGAAGTCGAACAGAAAAAAAACCATCCCTTATTCCCTTGAAATTCCAGCGACGACCACCATCAATTCACCTACTGTATGTTGCAATTAGACGACATAAATCAGAACTCATATTAAAGAAGCAAAATATAGGTGGGGGTTGTTGTGGTGCCGGTGAGTGGCGGTTGTGGTGGTGGTGGTTTGTAACACCCTTATTATTATTTAATGATTTTCGTATAATTTACGAAGATAAACGGGTAATTAGAATTTCAAATACATTGAAATAACGGGTTTCATTAAACTTTCTTACAGAATTAAAACTATACAACATAACATGTGTGAGTTCGTCATTTAACATAACAACGATACATAGTGCGGAAGCTTATTTCTTGATCGTGTTCGGTTCTTCGTTGTGCTTGATCGTCCTCCGGTGCTAAAATTATACCTGAAACTCATAAAACATGAGTCGGATTAGTCATACGTAGTTTAAAACGTGCGTAAACGAGTCCGGGAAGCGAAACTGATTAAAATAAATTTTTTTCGCCAAAAACAGTGCCTGTCGCGCCACGCGCCGGCACCAGGTTGCTCCCTCGCGCCACGCGAGGGAGACCATTTTCCAGCAGCTCTGGAGCTGGGTCCTGCATTTTTCAGCAATACCAGTTTTTACGGAAACGGCCATAACTTCTTCGTTATTGATCCGTTTTACGCGATTATTTTTCCTACGCGTCCGTAATTTAATTCTCCATCATATGAAGTTAAAATCCAACATCCAACATAATAAATTTTGAGACTTCTAAGCCTTCAACTCGTTACCTTTTTACCGAATTTTAACCCGTTTATGCATTTTATCAAACAAACGTATTTGTTTGATCCTTATATCACATACACTTCTTCAAATTAATGTTATCTACAATTTTAGGTTCTAATCACAGGTTTATTACGCAATTTAAACCCGTTTTCGCCCGTATGCTTATTTTGACCCGTTAAGGGTATTTAAGCACTTTAAAGCTTGAAATCGCTTTCATTCATTTCTAGCATCTTATTACTACATTTCTTATCAAGTAATCTTCCACCACAACTATATGTGCGTTGGATTTAATGTGGATATCTATATGTTCCGAGTTTTTACCCCTCAGATTATCATTTTACGACAAAGACTCATATAAAGTCTTTCGACCCAAGAATTTACATCTTTCACTACCTATACTCATTCTAAGTATTTATTTAATCATAAAACTTGTTTCCGAACCACCTTTAAGAGTCGTTCGTCCGAATTAGCTTACAAGGGCAATTTGGTCAATTTTCATCCTTCTTTTACTACAAAGGTTCGTTAAATATTTGTTTGACCCAAAATCCGACCCTTTTAACTATAATCTTATTTATAAACCCATGTGCTTCTAAAACACCATAAACATAATTCAATTTATTCGGTTTACCTAAAAGATAACCGAATATCTACACTTTAACCTTGTCTAACTCTTATAGAACTCCAAATTCTACATGATGAGTTGTGTTATTATACATACCTGGCTCGGATCAATATATTGACCCGTTTCAATACCTTGCCTTAGTGGCTGCTAAGTGATAGCGCTGTAAGCATCCATATGATACTTATTCCCTAAAATCATACAACTCGACAACCCATTAGTCGATATTGTCAAAGGGTGATAATTTCACCTTTTGACCCGTTTGGTCTAAATGGCCAATTATTAGCGAGATGACATTTATTACAATTTTACCCTTATTGGTTATCATGATTTACATCATATGGTAACCTTTAAAAGTACATATTTCATTCGTCATAACATGATCGAATTACCGATTTAACTCATTTTTAACCATCAATACGGTTTCTTATCCTATTTGGTTATCTTGTTCCGTACGACTACAAGCCGGAACATCATATCTCAATTAGGCATTTATCTTATTCGTAATTAATACGACAAAAGAACATTCTAAAATATATGACTAGTGTAAGCTATACTTACCTTGCATCCGAATTACGCTTTTCCTTCATACTTGCTCCGTTTGACCGCTTCCTTTCCAAGCCTCCACCTAGCTTGTCAAGCGTCAAACTATCATCATAATTCGTAAGACGGTTAGATTAGTCATCATTAATTATGACTATTCCATCTTACGAGTTTTGCATCAAAATTCACTATTTGATTTCATTTTGGTCAGTTTGACTTTTAAAGGTCAAACTGCCTATGAACATAAGTGATTATATTATAAACCTCGACAATTCATTTAAGCACTTTGTCAAGTATCCGATAGGCATTATTCTTACGCCACCGTTTTAACTACTTTCCAAGTCTAATTTCATGCTATTATTAACACCAATTTAACTTAGCTCTCTATTATCAAAGCTGATTATTCATTTGTTATGCAAGAACTAAAGGTTTCCATCTACATGTAAAACCCGTTTCATCATAGCATTAGACATTCATCCGAACATCAATATAATCAAGTTCTACATATTAATTAGTAGACATCATGATTCCAAACACCTATTTATATGAACCAAAATCACTAATTTCATCATAATATACTAAACCCCTTTCATGAAAGTATGATCATGTACCCAATTTCATGGTTTAATCAAATACCTTCCATTAATTATCATGCATGATGATTCTAAACATAGTCTTATCATCAATTTCATCATAACAATAAAACCCACTTAGCTAGGTGTGGTAATTCAGCCAAATTATTAATTCGGCCATAGCCTCTACGATTCATGCATAGATTGCATCATGCAAAGTTAATCGATTTTCACAACTTCAAGAATGTTAGAAATTCGACATACCTTACGATCCCCTTGACTTGGTGACCGTTTCTATGTGTTCAAATCCGAATTTGGCCCTTGTTTGATCCTCCAATTTGAGGGTTTTGTTGAATTTTAGGGTTGAGCTCCATGGGAGCTTGCTCCTGGCTTCTCACGTACATACACACATATATGTGTGTTTGTTTTCTTTTTCTTTTTTTTAACCATTTTCAAGGTATCTAACTTTGGTTCCTCATGTTTGGTTAGTTATTAAGTAGGCCGCAACCTAATTATTTCTAACACTATTCCCACTTATCAACTAGGTTAAATATTCCTAGTTAACTTAATGGGTTCGGGGAAATTATGACTCAGTTTATTTTAAGTCCCGTTAACTCAGGCTTCTTATAAACTTTATTTCCTTAGAAGCATTTATTCACGTTTTATTAAATATTAGGTTTATTTATTTAAACCCTAATATTTAACGGGTTACTTTTACCGCTAACGGTACTTTACCCGTGTATTAGTATTAACGGGGTTTGATTACCAAACCCGTTTTCGGGGTGTTACAAGTCTACCCCCCTTAAAGAGGTTTCGTCCCCGAAACCTTTCTCACGTACTTTATTGGTCTAGATCATCTAAACCTAAGTTTCGATTATTATTTGAGCATTGCTGTTAGTGCATGGAATGTCTGTTGACTTCGTCTGCATTAGGTCTTGTGTCTAGATTGATTGAAAGAACACATTAGGGTTTAATTAGGATTTGTTTAGGTTAAACTTGAAGATTTCGCTTGAAACATCTTCAAGCGAAATCAACATCATATGATTTCGCTTCAAGCATGCTCAAGCGAAATCATCAAGCCTATATATATGTATTGTATGTTTCGCTTGAGGGGAATGAGGTTATTGTATGTGAGTCGAAGTGCTGACGGATTTGTATCAGAAAACCTTGTACAAGCACTCAAATTAATCAGAAAAGAAAGATTAAAAGGATTAGAGCTGTTATGACTTTATGTGCATTGATTCCGCCTTTACACATGAAGATGAACGCCTTAACTGACTTTTAGAGGTCGTACATCGGTCCAACAAGTGGTATCAGAGCTCAGGACGAGGAGTTCATACCATAGCAGCTTGATTCTACCGGATTTTCTTATTTCTACTCACTTTTTCTTTTACTTTTCTGATCTGAACTAGTTCCAATGGTCGAAATGGTCTGATTTCAGAATATAACGTGTAAAACTGAGTTTTAACAAAGCCTACAAAGTTTCAGATTAAAATTCAGACTAAAACATGTTAAAATTGACCTAAAACAAGATTTCGCTTGAAAGTGTTCGAAGATAACAGGTTGATTTCGCTTCAAATAAGACTGTTTGGACGATTTCGCTTGAAACTCTGAAGTGAAACAGATTCTTGAAGCGAAATAGTTGGCTTCGCTTGAAGACTTCCTGAAGCGAAATAGTAGTTTTCGTTTGTAACTGATTGGATTGAAACTTGTTCTGTTGAAGCGAAATAGAGAATTTCGCTTGAATCAGTTTTGCTAACTGATTTCGCTTGAATCAGTTTTATTAAACTGATTTCGCTTGAAGCTGATAACTTCAAGTATTTCGCTTAAACTTGTTCATTTTTCAAAACTTTGAAAAATTTTCTAAGTGTTTTGTTTTGTTTTCAGGTGATATCAAAATGTTTGACGAACTGGAAAACATTAAACTTGAAAGAGTAAACAATTGGACTTGTTGTTCTCTTCTTGAGGAAAAGGAGGTTTTGGTTGAAAGATTTGAACATTTTATGTGTAGGAAATATGAGAATTTTAGTGATACGTATAAGCGATATGAAGAGTTACATAAAAGTTTTGAAATGCATTACTTAAGGATATCAAATGCTGAAAAGATATCTAAGTTTGCAGATGCGTTACCTTCAGATTGGGATGAATTTTTAGAAAAATTGAAAAAGGATTCTAGGTTTTCAAAATTTGGTTATTATGATTTCATCAGAGAGCTTAGAAAACGCAATGATGAGAATGAAGAGAAAAAGAAGGAGGTGGTAGAGAAATTAAAACGAGAATCAAATTGGTTAAGTTTGGATGTGTTTCTTGAAATAATCAAAAGAATTGAAAATGGTATTGATGTAAGAAGAAAGATGAAATATGATTTCAAGAGAGGTTGTTTTTTAAATGAAGATTTGAATCCTACTGATATGGTTAAAATTTTTCTTGCAGGAACATCAAAGATTGAAGAATCAAAGAAAGATGAAATTTCAAAAATTGATGTTGTGTGTTCAAAATGCGAAAAATCCGAAGCAGAAAATGTCAATCTCTTGAAAGATGTGGAGAATTTGACATTGGAAAACAAAGTTTTGAAAGACGAGAAGAAAGCTGATAATGAACAGATTTTGGATTTGCGCTTGAACTGCGAAAAACTAAAATCTGAGAATGACAAACTTTTGAAGAATATTGAGAGTTTGTCATTAGAAAACAAAAATTTTGAAGAAAGACAGACTGCGAAAGAAAAGGAAGAAAGCGAGAGAGTATCTCGAAAGAATTTTGTCCTCGGATACAACTGGTAATCCGAGAAAAAGTTCTGATGAATTGCTTTCCTCAACTAAAAAGGCAAGTAAAACGAATTCATCAGATGCAAATCTGAGGACAGAAGAGAGAGTGAAGAAAGAGAAAGTTGGTGGTGATGAATTTGTTTCTTTGGAAACAAAGGAGCCACATGTCGGCAATGAATCTGGTTCATCAAAGTCAGACAAGCCACAATCAAGCAATGATTCTGGTTCGTCAAAACCAGAAGAGCCATCTGTTGAGGTAAAAGTTGTAAAACCCAAGGCTGGTCAGGCTTGGGTAGATCTTTTCAAATGAAAAACCTGACTTGCCGGAGTTCCCAGGTTGGTAAGCGTGGAACAGGTATCGGCACATTTCTTGAGAAATTCACAGGATGGTAACTGTGATATTTCGATTTACAAGTGGTAAATCAGGGACATTAAGTTGTACTTGATTTTCTACTAGTGTTTGTTATTGTCAAGGGTCTTAATTGTTAATTTTTCAAAATGGTTGAAAAAGAACAAGGTGATGAAACCCCAAGTTTGTGAAAAGACAAACAAAACTAATTTTCCGGAAAAAACCATTTGATTAAAACAAACTTAAGTGTTTTGAAATCTAAATGGGAAAATAGTTTGTTGTCAGGGGGAGTTCTTATTGTTTATGCCAAGTGAATGGCGACTTGAAGCGATTTGATATCAGTTTGTCACGTTTCTTGTATAGTTTGTTTTCAAATTTTCTCAGAAAATCAAAATTGAAACATATTTTGATTTTAGGGGGAGAAAAATTTTAAAAAAATTAGAAAATTTGAAAATTTCAAAAACATTGAAAAAGCAAAAATGAGTTTTGGTGAGAAAAAAGAGGAAATGATAGTAAATCAGTGAACTATCACAGCATGCTAAGGATATGAAATGCCAAATGTGATAAGCGGTCTTACTAAAGATGTGACGATAGGCTCAGCTAGACTAGTAGATTTGCAATAACGATACAAACCTAAATGAAAAACCCTAGTTCTAGTGGGAAACATGGTCGAAAGCATAGTACTTAGTTTTGTCCTTCTTGATTGTGTGCCTGCTCAGTAATCGCTGATTGTCGAAAGACATAAAACTGGTTAAGTTTGTGAACTTTCACAACTTTGCTGAAAAGTATTCACTGTGATTGTGCATTTCATTTTGCAAAGATTTAAACTTGTTTTATTTCTTTATTTTGTTTAAGCATCGGACATCCTCTGCGTATACGTGAGTATCGACCTGGATGTTGTTGCCTAAACGTTCTGCTTTATTTTCTTTGGTGTTTCGTTTAAGCTTTGGATCACCTCTGCGTATACGTGAGTATCGACCTGGTGGTTAAAGCCTAAACAACTTCAACTTATTTTTATTTTCTTATATTGTTTAAACATTGGACTTTCTCTGCGTATACGGAAGTATCGACCTGATTGTTAATGTTTAAACATTCTGCTTTGTTTTCGCACAAATCACAGTTGATAAAAGTTTAAAGGCATTACTTGAGTCAGTGTATTACATGATGAGGGGATATGCTGAGATCGTGGGGTCCATAAGAATTTTAGTGCTATCTTAATATACCTTAAAGTATCGGTAAGCAGATTGAAAGTTTTTAGTTTGAGTTTATGTGGACAACAATATTGTCAATCTATGTGAATCGTTTAGAACTTAAAATGATTAAAGCTTAACGGTGCTAGTGATTTGTTTCATAAACTGATATGATCCTCTTACACAAACTCACAAAAATATTGTTTGTACATATTTGTTTACTGTATTTCTTTAAGATAAAAAATTCAAAAAAAAAAAAAAAATTTTCGACAACTGATGTTGAAGAGCTGATTTTCAAAATTCCAAGTGCTAAACTTGATGAACAGGGTTGGGAGAGTTTGTTGAAAACTTTGAATGCTATATACAAATGTTTTGAAAGATTGAGTGATAAGTTAATCAAGGTCATTCGTTTGAACTTGATGTAACTAGTATGTTTGATGAATGAATCTTGTCTACCAGTAAGTTTTTAAAATTTAATGGTTATAAATTTGTGAAACTTATATTGTGGTAGAGGATGTGCAGGTTAAACAGGTTTGGACTTCATTATTCCCAACGGCAGCTAAATGACAAAGCTTGAACCAGATATCTCAGATTCTAGCATATCGTGTGACAACCCGCACAAAACCAGGTATCCGTACAACTTAATTACTGATTAATTACTGCTTAATTACTGTGCTTGATTGAAACTAGCTGATAAACTGCTACCTGCATACTGATACATGCACTTACTTGCATCATACTTTATTTGCTGTCACTACATTGATTACATACTGAACCCTAGTGACAAACTTGATGAACAAAAAGCACAGTAGCACTAAACGGATACACAGTGAACATGCTGATATAACCAGCATCAGGCAGATACTGCCTCTAAGGCCTGTTAAGAGCCTCAAATATTTTGACTACACTGGTAGTGAGTGTAGGGATATAAGGGTTGTGTTACCGCGTCTCTAGGGATAAGATACACTGATTCGGATGTGCCAAAAAAAAAAAAAAAAAAAACGTACTTTAAGTACCAAACACAGCACTTTAGCAACTTAACCAGCTTCTAGCTGACTAGTAAAGTGCCAGAAAATGAGAAAATATTACTAGACACTTTCTAAAGTGTCGGGAAAACAAACTGTGTCACTAAAAATGTAATAACGACACTTTAAAGCTTTTATAACGCTTTAACGAATTACTATCCAACCGGACACCCGGACTTTACCCGGAACATGAAAACACTACTATTTTTTTATTATTACTCTTTTTCTGAGCCAGTTAGGGTCCCAGGTTACCCTAACACCCGTCATAACACGCTACTTATAACTAACGGAGTTTAAAACCTAAATTAACTTAGTTAACCTTAACTAAACTCCCTAACTACTAATCAAGATCGAACCAACCCCACCCCCACCCATCCTAACCGTCCCCTAACTAGGGAGACACAAGGGTACAAGTTAGATTATCTTAATCTTGTTTTGTTTGGTATCTAAGGAACATATTACCCATGGGGTAATATCACATGATTTGGCTTATAAATACTAGAGAATTATCATAACATAATCACCACCACTAAACACCAACTCACTCATCTCTCTCCCTCCCTACCCACTCTCGGCCGAACCCCACTCACACCACCATCATATTTTCGGTTCTTGACTCCTACATTCCATCACCATACACACATCACAAGTTGCATATAAGGAGCTTTGGTGCAAGCGGAACGCGAAGGACCACTCCCGTTGGCTTTTATCCACGCGTTTTTCGTCACGATTCTTCCCTAGCCCCGAGCTAGAGGTATATCACTTAAATCTTGTTTTTAAGCTTATCTAAAGTGGTTAAAAGGACTTTCGTCGGATAAATATCGTAAACATGCGTTTTGAATCTTTAAAGTCTACTAAAACTATAAAAATGGAGGTTAATAGCACATGTCTTGTGTAAAAGTCGTAGGACTTGAAATTTGTGTTTATCTAGACCCGATCTATAATGTGGTAGCTCGAATCTTCGGTTAACCCGACTTTGTAAAATCATGTGTCATCACATAAGCTTGTTTTTGAAAGATACAAGGGTTAAAAGTGAAACACTACCACATTTTAGAGACATGAACTTGTGTAGAAATATTTTAGTTGTGTAAAAGTGATTTAACCGGTACAATGATGTTTAAAACTAGCGGATCTACGTATCCGCAAGTGGTATTTTTGAAAGACCACACTTTAAAGAAATCATGTTTTTCTAAAAAGGGATCTTACAATGCTAAGAATGATATTTAGAACGCACAAGTGTGTAAACACTTGTGTGACACATGTTTCGACAAAATAACTATTTTTGGGAAAAATAACTAGAAGTTGTAAAGACGGATTTCTCTAAAAACGAGGTTTTTACGAGGTTAAAGTTACTTTATATAAAGATCCACGAAATATAAGGGGATTTACAAAATAGATTCGGAAAAACTACAAGTTCATGCGATTATGTGATTTACATATTTATTGACTAGTTTGATGTGTCGGAAATTGTTTGGTTGAAATAAAGAAGTTGATTGAGTTGATTTGTTAAAAGAAAATGATACGCTTGAAAGCGTGGCCACCTCCAGTTACAGAGGAAACTCTGGCGAAATTTTCTAAAAACCTAACACTTAGACTTTTTACACAACAAGTGTTAGAACTATTTTTGGGCATACTTTTGAAACATAAATTTCGCCAGCACTATATTTTACTAAATATTCGGAGGTGGGATTTTCACAAAGATTAACGTGATAAATATATTTGTCACAACACTGTTTATGATTATTTTGTGAAACACATAAATATTATTTTAAAGTGAAAATAATATTTACAAGCGTTAACGATTCCAAAACTTTGCGAACGCTTCCATAAACATATAAGTTACACCGGTAATTACATTACCACAAGTTTGATAAAACGTAACTTACGCACAAGTATTGTATCCCCCATCCTTGGGAAGGAAAAATAACTATCAAGCATATACAAAATGTAACACGAAATAGTTGTCTAACTATTTCCCGCAAACATAAACTGTAAAGCTAAAGCACGGCCGTCCGTCTAATAGAATTAGCACTTGTAGGTCGTTGCACAGCTTACTGCTTCAGAGACGCTTGATAGAGTTTACGCATCCACTGTGAGTTCATGTCCCCCTTTTCTCTAACTGTTTTCAGTTTTCTTAACTGCGGGGGTGAAATACATGTTACTTTGTTTACAAGTACTTTATACACGGTATGAATAACGTAAGGAGGTTTAGATCATGTGAATGGGTAGTTAGAACCCCGAGGGACTCGAGCGGTAGATCTATTTGGGTGTAGCGAGCCCAGCTCCCGGTCCAACAGAACAGGCCTCTCGGAGGACTAACAGAACGGATCCGGAGTGACTTGGTACCCAACGCAAAATCGGCTAGGGTTGTGTCTTACTTACTTGCATTTCACGACATGCTAATGGCCTTGCAAACCATTGGTGATCACAAGTCCTCTTACACTGCTACATACCAGGAAACTTTTATACTTACAAGTGTTTTACTTACTCACTTGCACATGAACTCGCTCAACATTATTGTTGATTTTTCAACTCACATGTATTTCAGGAAATTAAACGGATTCTGGCACGGTATGAACGTTTTCCGCTGCAATCTTCATGAAGTCATCAAGGATTAGGGGTTGTGTTCTCTTACCTGGACAAGACCCAATCCTTAACCCTCGTTTATGTTTATTATAAGTTGTAATGTTTACCGAACATGGTTATGGTCGTATGTTTAAAACAATGGTATTGTATGTTGATTTCTAAACTTAATGATGACTTGCATGGTTTTTAAATTCATATAGCTTTGTTATGATTACGCTATGGTATTAAGAAGTCACACCAAAATTAACCACGCTTCCGCAAAGCCAGGGTGTGACAGCTTGGTATCAGAGCTCTGATCATAGCGAACTAGGATTCATTCTCGAGTCTAGACTATGATCACTAGGGCTCTCACGAAAACATTTTCTGCATACCACTCAAGTCCAGATCCAAAACTTTTTACAAACAAATGTTGAGCACATTTTATTCATTATTTTAGGCCCAGTCGGGAGGCTGAGATTTGGTCTAGTGGGACTAGAAGTGTTGTCTAGTGGGACTAGGAGTGTTGGCCTAGTGGGACTAGAAGTGTTGACTAGTGGGACTAGGAGTGTTGGTCTAGTGGGACTAGAAGTGTTGACTAGTGGGACTAGGAGTGTTGGTCTAGTGGGACTAGAAGTGTTGACTAGTGGGACTAGAAGTGTTGACTAGTGGGACTAGGAATGATTGGCTAGTGGGACTAGAAGTGTTGACTAGTGGGACTAGGAATGTTGGCTAGTGGGACTAGGAGGATGATTTGAATGCTTACTTGGTGACTTATGTGATTACTTGATTTATGATTGACAGTTTGTGCATACTTGTGTTTGTGTTACAGGTACATGGACTCGTCAGATTCAGGTGGTTCAGGCACCACCGGACCCAGACCCATAGTGTCGGATGATTTAGAGTCCTCGGAGCACGAGGTGTACACGTCAGACTTTACCAGTACAGACGATGACGACTTCCAGCCTTTCGCCCTACCTGATGGCGACGATGAGCTCCCTGTTGATATTCCGGCCGGGGATTTGCCACTAGCGGTGATCCCTGCTCCCATACCCCTCGCTGCTTACCCTGCTCATGATTTACCCATCGACGAGGAGGACGACGTCGACTTATTTGAGGAGGAGCCTTACGAGGAGGACGTTCAGGGCGAGCCCCTACCTGCTGTTGCCCCATTACTGATTGCAGATGCTCCGGCTGCGGAGGCACCTGCACATTCCCCAGCCCAGGACTCCTTTGAGTCTGTGGCTTCTGCACAGTCACATACTCTTAGTGTGCAGCACTATTCCCATGGGTCTGATTCGGACCAGGCTCTTTCTGTTGCTCCCGTACCGGGACTTGTTTATGATCCTGACGACGAGGGGGATTCAGACCCTATGTTTCCCCCAGGCTATGATCCTGACCGCGATTTGGAGTTTGTCCCTATGGACGAGATGATGGAGGATCCTGCTGATCCTATTGATCCTTTTGATCCGATCGATCCTGACTTTGACTTTGATATGGCGTTTGATGACTGGGAGCCTGCCATTGCCCCTGAGCAGGCAGCTGCTCTTGATCCGTTACCAGAGCATGATCCTATGCATGCTGATGTACCTCTCGAGCCCATTGCTGATGATCCCCACCTAGATGTTCCTTTGATTGCAGACGATCATATCCCTGTTGATCCCATTGATCCTCTACCCATTGTTGCTATACCAGTTGACCCCCCTATTGAGCATTGGGCACCTATCGTAGCCCCTGTACTTGATCCCGTTCCCATAGAGCCCGGACATGCACCATTCGCAGCTCATATGGATCCACCGGACGAGTCTGCCCAGCATGGCTGGATACCAGCAGACGAGGACGTTCCCCCATTCCCTCCACAGGTTTCTGTTGCACCGCACGTTGACTTTTCGTTTCAGGTTCCTATGTTCATACCTTCAGCGGGGCCTGGGGAGGGCTCTTCAGCTCACCCAGCAGGGCATGTACCTATGCCCATGCCTTTTATGCCTCAGATTCCTTTTGTTCCACCTACTACAGCTCCTTTTGGTATGGCACCCTTTGACCCCACACGCGAGCCACTGCTTTGGGCTCCGTTTTCCCCTATGCCACCCACTGATCCATACCACAGGTTCCATGTGGGCCACACCATTGAGGATGTACTGATGTCTTTTGTTTACCAGCATGAGTCGCACGAGCAGCGACTACAGGAGCTCGAGAGAGCTCGGCCATGTCAGTGCCATGGTCAGGCACCCTCTCCGTTACAGCCGTTTCGATCATTACCCCCTGATTATGCTGCTCGTCTTACTACTTTGGAGCAGCAGATTGCCTCCGTTATTCGCACACAGCAGGCGATGGAGGCAGATTGGTTAGAGATGCGCCGTTTGTTTTATACCCATTTTCCCCCTCCTCCACCACCACCTGCTTGAGCTCATCGGTGCCACTATGGTAGGCGAGGTGAGAAGTCGGCGATTGCTTTTACTTGCACAGCATTTTGGGGAGACTACGTTATGATTTGACTTTTGTTATGTACTTGATGTTGTATTGATACTGATGTAGCTTTTGACAGGGGTGATGTAGCCCCAGTGATTGATGATTGTATGTATACACTTACGATGTGGTCTCATTTATATGGCAATCGCAGTTTTCTCACCATATCTTGATTCGCTTGATTACTTGTTTATATTTTATGGCATGGGATGTTGTGTGATTGATATTTGTGATATGTGATAACATGAGATGTTATGTGATTATACTATTATTATTACTATATACGTACACTGTACTATGTCCTGACCAACGTGAACACATCTTTTAGAAGATGCCGCCAAGACGACAACAGCAGCCTATGCCTACCACTCAGGAAGAGCTACAACAAGTCATTGCTGCTGCCATAGCGCAGTACGCAGCTTCTCAGCCAGGAGGGAGCGGAAGTGTTAATCAAGGCAATAACAACCCACCTCACGGTAATACTACGCCATTCGAACCTACCATGAACTAGTTGGAGATTTTAGCGGTGATGCTAATGCCAAACACATGTTTTAACATACGTGCAGGATGCACCTACAAGCAGTTCTTAGACTGCAAACCAGTTAACTTCGATGGCATGGGAGGTGCAGTTGCCTTTACCCGCTGGGCTGAGAAGACCGACTCTGTCATACGCATGAGCAAGTGTGCTGAGGATCAACAAGTCACATACATTTCAGGGCTATTTCTCGACGGAGCCCTATCTTGGTGGAACTTACAAGTCCAAACCTTAGGCGAAGCTGCCGCCTACGCCCTGACTTGGGCCGAATTGAAAGAGTTGATGCGCAAAAAGTACTGTTCACGCGCAGAAATTCAGAGGTTGGAGACTGAATTTTGGCACTTAAAGATGGATGGTCCGAAAGTAGCAGAGTACGTTCAGAGGTTTCATGACCTATCTCAAGTGGTTCCTTACATGGTTACGCCAGAATACAAACGAATCGAGCGCTTCATTTGGGGTTTGGCTCCCCAAATAATAAGCATGGTAACCTCCTCCAAACCAGCAACTATCACTGAAGCCATCGATTTGAGCGTGGCTCTCACCGAGGAGGGGATTCGTTTAAACAAGTTTGGTGATGTAAAGGCAAAGGAGAAAGAGACTCATGTTGAGTCGTCCGGAAGTAACAAAAGAAAGTTTTCAAACTTCAAACAAAGTGTTAGCGGAGATGGTAAGAGAGGAGCACCAAGCACGCCAGCTCAGGGTGCAGCTGGCAGTGGAAGGAGAGGAAGAGGATATATGGGCACCCATCCCAGGTGTAATGCCTGCCAGCGTCACCATTCTGGTCATTGTGGGCTAAAAGTATGTGAAGCATGTGGGAAACGTGGTCACTCTAAGGACACCTGTTGGGTTGGTACTGGCCGGGGAGGCCAGGGAGGATATATGAATAGGAATAACAACCGGGGAGGTTTTGGAGGTCGCCAGCAGGGGAATAATCGAAACAACAATGCCAACCAAGCTGGAAATGCTAACCAGAACAACCCGCCAGTTATGGATGGTGCGGGAAGTGGTAAAAGACTTGGATGCTTCAATTGCGGTGATGCTGGGCATTTTAAGAAAGATTGCCCAGAACTGAACCAAGCCCGTGGAAGGGTGTTCCAGATCGGTGCACGGGAAGCGCGCCAGGATCCCAACGTTGTTACCGGTACGTTCCCTGTAAATCAACGCTATGCATCTGTTTTATTTGATACTGGTGCCGATTATAGCTTCGTATCGTTAGAATTTAAGGATATGCTTGGTTTAGCCACGAATAAGTTAGATATTCCGTATTCGATTGAATTGGCCAATGGGAAATTGGTAGAAGCAAATGAAGTTATCAGAGGGTGTGTGATTGAGTTAGGAGAGCATGAGTTTTCTTTGGATCTACTGCCAGTCCAACTGGGAAGTTTCGATGTGGTAGTAGGAATGGATTGGTTATCTGGCAACAAAGCTGAGATAGTTTGCCACGAAAAAGTGATTCGTATCCCAACTAATGATGGTGGGACCATTGTCGTACATGGAGAGAAGCGTGAGACGCCATTGAGAATTATCGGCTGTTTGAAGGCAAGGAAGTGTTTGCAAAAGGGATGTGTTGCCTTCCTGGCACACATTGTGGATAAGAAGGCTGCTGAACCAAGAATCGAAGACATCCCTGTCGTGAGGGAGTATCCAGAAGTCTTTCCAGAGGACTTACCCGGACTGCTACCTCAGAGACAAGTCGAGTTTCACATCGACTTAGTTCCAGGCGCCGCGCCTGTGGCTAAGGCACATTACAGACTTGCTCCATCTGAGATGCAGGAACTGTCGACACAACTTCAAGAGTTGTTAGACAAGGGTTTTATTCGACCAAGCTTCTCGCCTTGGGGAGCTCCAGTCCTGTTTGTTAAGAAGAAGGACGGTAGTTTTCGGATGTGCATTGATTACAGAGAGTTGAACAAGCTGACGATCAAGAATAGATACCCTCTACCAAGAATTGATGATCTGTTCGACCAACTTCAAGGCTCAAGTTGTTACTCTAAGATCGATCTTCGATCTGGATACCATCAGCTGAGGATTCAAGAAGAAAGTATCCCGAAGACGGCTTTCAGAACTCGATACGGGCACTATGAGTTCCTGGTTATGCCGTTTGGTTTGACAAACGCACCTGCAGTTTTCATGGATTTGATGAATAGAGTTTGCAAACCATACCTCGACAAGTTCGTGATTGTATTCATTGACGACATCTTGATTTATTCAAGAACAAAGGCCGAACACGAACAGCACTTAAGAGCCATTCTGGAGCTGCTAAAGAAAGAACAGCTGTACGCCAAACTTTCTAAGTGTGAATTCTGGTTACGCGAAGTCCAATTTCTTGGACATGTGGTTAATGGGGATGGAATTCATGTTGATCCCACAAAGATCGAGGCAATCAAGAACTGGGAAGCACCTACGACGCCGACCGAGATTCGACAATTCTTGGGTTTGGCTGGCTACTATAGAAGATTCATAGAAGGCTTTTCAAAGATCGCTCAACCCCTTACCGCGCTCACACAGAAGGATAAGACGTTTGATTGGGGAATCAAACAGGACGAAGCATTTCGGATATTGAAAGATAAGCTCTGCAACGCGCCAATCTTAGCTCTACCGGAAGGTACTGAAGATTTTGTGGTATACTGCGACGCATCGCGTCAAGGATTGGGTTGCGTGTTGATGCAACGCCAAAAAGTTATTGCTTATGCATCGCGCCAACTGAAAGTGCACGAAAAGAACTATACCACACACGATTTAGAACTTGGCGCCGTGGTATTTGCCTTAAAGATCTGGAGACACTACCTGTATGGTACGAAGTGCACAATCTTCACAGATCACAAGAGCTTGCAACACATATTCAACCAGAAAGAGTTGAATATGAGACAAAGACGATGGGTCGAGTTATTGAACGATTACGACTGCGAGATAAAGTATCACCCAGGGAAGGCGAATGTAGTTGCCGATGCCCTAAGTCGTAAAGAAAGAATCAAGCCCATAAGGGTTAGGGCTTTGGAAATGATCATACGAACCGATCTCTCCTCGCGCATTCGCGCTGCACAAAAAGAAGCCCTTAAAGAAGGAAATCTTGAGGATGAACATCTCCGTGGGATGGAGAAGTTATTGGCACCAAACAAAGAAGGAACATTATGTTTCGAGAAACGGATTTGGGTTCCCTTGTTTGGAGATTTAAGGAATGTTATTTTCGATGAAGCGCACAAGTCACGGTACTCTATACATCCGGGGGCGGATAAGATGTACCACGATCTTAAAGATTACTATTGGTGGCCTAGGATGAAGGGCGATGTTGCTGTCTACGTGAGCGAATGTTTAACTTGCGCTAAGGTCAAGGCAGAATACCAGAAGCCTTCGGGACTTCTGCAACAACCTGAGATTCCCAAGTGGAAATGGGAACAAATCTCAATGGATTTTGTTACAAAACTGCCAAGAACGCCAAGAGGCCATGATATGATTTGGGTAATTGTTGACCGCCTAACAAAGTCCGCACACTTTCTGCCAATCAAGGAGAAAGACAGTACTAGTAAACTTGCGGAAATTTACTTGAGAGAGATCGTAGCACGTCATGGAGTACCACTCTCGATCATCTCTGATAGAGACGGAAGATTTGTGTCAAGAATATGGCAATCTTTCCAAGAATCTTTTGGCTCCCAATTAAATCTGAGCACTGCATTCCATCCGCAAACTGATGGCCAGAGCGAGCGAACAATACAAACGTTGGAAGACATGCTGAGGGCATGTGTTATGGATTTAGGAGGTAGCTGGGATAAACACTTACCTTTGGTCGAATTTTCATACAACAACAGCTACCACACCAGTATTGGTGTCGCGCCATTTGAGGCCCTATACGGACGCAAGTGCCGATCCCCACTATGTTGGTCTGACGCAGGTGATAGGCAGCTTGCTGGTCCCGAGATCGTCCAAGAGACGACAGACAAGATTGCGCAAATACTTAAACGCATCGAAGCCGCTCGCCACAGACAAAAGGCCTACGCGGATCCAAACCGGAAGCATGTGGACTTCCAAGTCGGAGAAATGGTGTTGTTAAAGGTTTCGCCCTGGAAAGGGGTAGCACGCTTTGGAAAGCGTGGAAAGTTAAATCCACGCTACATTGGTCCCTTTAGAATTCTGGAAAGAATCGGGACGGTAGCATACAAGTTGGATCTACCTGCTGAACTAAATGGTGTTCACGATACATTTCATGTATCCAATTTAAAGAAAAGTCCAACTCAAGTTGACGTTGCCATTCCTATCGACGAGATTCATGTTGACGACACGCTCCACTTCGTTGAAGAACCTGTTGAGGTCACGGATTGGAAAGTTAACAAGACCCGCCGGAGCAGTGTCAAACTCGTCAAGGTACGTTGGAATGCCAGACATGGTCCTGAATTTACCTGGGAACGTGAGGACCGGATGAAAGAGAAATACCCCCACTTATTTCCCAAGAACCCTGCATCTACAAGCAGAACTTAAAATTTCGGGACGAAATTTATTTAACGGGGGGAGAATGTGACAACCCGCACAAAACCAGGTATCCGTACAACTTAATTACTGATTAATTACTGCTTAATTACTGTGCTTGATTGAAACTAGCTGATAAACTGCTACCTGCATACTGATACATGCACTTACTTGCATCATACTTTATTTGCTGTCACTACATTGATTACATACTGAACCCTAGTGACAAACTTGATGCACAAAAAGCACAGTAGCACTAAACGGATACACAGTGAACATGCTGATATAACCAGCATCAGGCAGATACTGCCTCTAAGGCCTGTTAAGAGCCTCAAATATTTTGACTACACTGGTAGTGAGTGTAGGGATATAAGGGTTGTGTTACCGCGTCTCTAGGGATAAGATACACTGATTCGGATGTGCCAAAAAAAAAAAAAAAAAAAAAACGTACTTTAAGTACCAAACACAGCACTTTAGCAACTTAACCAGCTTCTAGCTGACTAGTAAAGTGCCAGAAAATGAGAAAATATTACTAGACACTTTCTAAAGTGTCGGGAAAACAAACTGTGTCACTAAAAACGTAATAACGACACTTTAAAGCTTTTATAACGCTTTAACGAATTACTATCCAACCGGACACCCGGACTTTACCCGGAACATGAAAACACTACTATTTTTTTATTATTACTCTTTTTCTGAGCCAGTTAGGGTCCCAGGTTACCCTAACACCCGTCATAACACGCTACTTATAACTAACGGAGTTTAAAACCTAAATTAACTTAGTTAACCTTAACTAAACTCCCTAACTACTAATCAAGATCGAACCAACCCCACCCCCACCCATCCTAACCGTCCCCTAACTAGGGAGACACAAGGGTACAAGTTAGATTATCTTAATCTTGTTTTGTTTGGTATCTAAGGAACATATTACCCATGGGGTAATATCACATGATTTGGCTTATAAATACTAGAGAATTATCATAACATAATCACCACCACTAAACACCAACTCACTCATCTCTCTCCCTCCCTACCCACTCTCGGCCGAACCCCACTCACACCACCATCATATTTTCGGTTCTTGACTCCTACATTCCATCACCATACACACATCACAAGTTGCATATAAGGAGCTTTGGTGCAAGCGGAACGCGAAGGACCACTCCCGTTGGCTTTTATCCACGCGTTTTTCGTCACGATTCTTCCCTAGCCCCGAGCTAGAGGTATATCACTTAAATCTTGTTTTTAAGCTTATCTAAAGTGGTTAAAAGGACTTTCGTCGGATAAATATCGTAAACATGCGTTTTGAATCTTTAAAGTCTACTAAAACTATAAAAATGGAGGTTAATAGCACATGTCTTGTGTAAAAGTCGTAGGACTTGAAATTTGTGTTTATCTAGACCCGATCTATAATGTGGTAGCTCGAATCTTCGGTTAACCCGACTTTGTAAAATCATGTGTCATCACATAAGCTTGTTTTTGAAAGATACAAGGGTTAAAAGTGAAACACTACCACATTTTAGAGACATGAACTTGTGTAGAAATATTTTAGTTGTGTAAAAGTGATTTAACCGGTACAATGATGTTTAAAACTAGCGGATCTACGTATCCGCAAGTGGTATTTTTGAAAGACCACACTTTAAAGAAATCATGTTTTTCTAAAAAGGGATCTTACAATGCTAAGAATGATATTTAGAACGCACAAGTGTGTAAACACTTGTGTGACACATGTTTCGACAAAATAACTATTTTTGGGAAAAATAACTAGAAGTTGTAAAGACGGATTTCTCTAAAAACGAGGTTTTTACGAGGTTAAAGTTACTTTATATAAAGATCCACGAAATATAAGGGGATTTACAAAATAGATTCGGAAAAACTACAAGTTCATGCGATTATGTGATTTACATATTTATTGACTAGTTTGATGTGTCGGAAATTGTTTGGTTGAAATAAAGAAGTTGATTGAGTTGATTTGTTAAAAGAAAATGATACGCTTGAAAGCGTGGCCACCTCCAGTTACAGAGGAAACTCTGGCGAAATTTTCTAAAAACCTAACACTTAGACTTTTTACACAACAAGTGTTAGAACTATTTTTGGGCATACTTTTGAAACATAAATTTCGCCAGCACTATATTTTACTAAATATTCGGAGGTGGGATTTTCACAAAGATTAACGTGATAAATATATTTGTCACAACACTGTTTATGATTATTTTGTGAAACACATAAATATTATTTTAAAGTGAAAATAATATTTACAAGCGTTAACGATTCCAAAACTTTGCGAACGCTTCCATAAACATATAAGTTACACCGGTAATTACATTACCACAAGTTTGATAAAACGTAACTTACGCACAAGTATTGTATCCCCCATCCTTGGGAAGGAAAAATAACTATCAAGCATATACAAAATGTAACACGAAATAGTTGTCTAACTATTTCCCGCAAACATAAACTGTAAAGCTAAAGCACGGCCGTCCGTCTAATAGAATTAGCACTTGTAGGTCGTTGCACAGCTTACTGCTTCAGAGACGCTTGATAGAGTTTACGCATCCACTGTGAGTTCATGTCCCCCTTTTCTCTAACTGTTTTCAGTTTTCTTAACTGCGGGGGTGAAATACATGTTACTTTGTTTACAAGTACTTTATACACGGTATGAATAACGTAAGGAGGTTTAGATCATGTGAATGGGTAGTTAGAACCCCGAGGGACTCGAGCGGTAGATCTATTTGGGTGTAGCGAGCCCAGCTCCCGGTCCAACAGAACAGGCCTCTCGGAGGACTAACAGAACGGATCCGGAGTGACTTGGTACCCAACGCAAAATCGGCTAGGGTTGTGTCTTACTTACTTGCATTTCACGACATGCTAATGGCCTTGCAAACCATTGGTGATCACAAGTCCTCTTACACTGCTACATACCAGGAAACTTTTATACTTACAAGTGTTTTACTTACTCACTTGCACATGAACTCGCTCAACATTATTGTTGATTTTTCAACTCACATGTATTTCAGGAAATTAAACGGATTCTGGCACGGTATGAACGTTTTCCGCTGCAATCTTCATGAAGTCATCAAGGATTAGGGGTTGTGTTCTCTTACCTGGACAAGACCCAATCCTTAACCCTCGTTTATGTTTATTATAAGTTGTAATGTTTACCGAACATGGTTATGGTCGTATGTTTAAAACAATGGTATTGTATGTTGATTTCTAAACTTAATGATGACTTGCATGGTTTTTAAATTCATATAGCTTTGTTATGATTACGCTATGGTATTAAGAAGTCACACCAAAATTAACCACGCTTCCGCAAAGCCAGGGTGTGACATATCGAGAGGGGGAGTCTGTGAAAGGGGGAGTCTGGATCAACAGTCAAAGGGAAGATTGAAGAATGGAGTCAGGATGTGATCCTAAACCTGTGAAGAATGCTTATGATGTGAAGACAGAGAGTTGGAGAAAAGACCAAGACTGAAGACTCAGGAGCTGAAGACTTCGTCAACATCCAAGGGGGAGTCTGTTAGTGCATGGAATGTCTGTTGACTTCGTCTGCATTAGGTCTTGTGTCTAGATTGATTGAAAGAACACATTAGGGTTTAATTAGGATTTGTTTAGGTTAAACTTGAAGATTTCGCTTGAAACATCTTCAAGCGAAATCAACATCATATGATTTCGCTTCAAGCATGCTCAAGCGAAATCATCAAGCCTATATATATGTATTGTATGTTTCGCTTGAGGGGAATGAGGTTATTGTATGTGAGTCGAAGTGCTGACGGATTTGTATCAGAAAACCTTGTACAAGCACTCAAATTAATCAGAAAAGAAAGATTAAAAGGATTAGAGCTGTTATGACTTTATGTGCATTGATTCCGCCTTTACACATGAAGATGAACGCCTTAACTGACTTTTAGAGGTCGTACATCGGTCCAACAATTGCTCGCATGTAATAATCTTACTAAAAAATATGGTAATATGTTTTTGGTTTTAAAGCATACGCGCCTTTCATGTATAAGGCCTCGTGGGCCGTTACTTTTAGCTGGTATCTTTTATCTTTGTTGATTATTTATTTTTGGCGGTTAGACCTGTTAGTCACCTATTGCCTTATACCCCCATCGTTCGGGTATATTCTCCTTGCCTTCCCAAGGCTTATATGAGTTTACAATCTCCTATCCCGTGACTCACCTGTGACTCACGTTACAAGGTGGTCACATTCTATATTACTTTTTCTTGACCGTGAACGTGTCACGTCATGTTTAAGTTTATCTCAACTTCTCTTTATCATGCTTCTTCTTTTCGAATGTATCGCCTTGCACCTATCGGCGTTAAGACCTATATCCTTCAATATTAATCATTTCTGAATTCGTCTCGTAATATTCATATTTGTTAAAACGTTGTTTCTTACAAAAACTGAATTTTTGTTTAACGTTTTTCTCTTTAATTATGTCAATTACCCATATCAAAGAAATTGACAACCCATAATTTATTCATTTCCGTTCTCATTTTACACGGGGAATCGTAACCAGTTCCCTCGCTTTACACTATTGACCCGTAGGTTCTTTCACTTAGCCTCGTATGTTATTTCTTTAGATTTTTTTTAAGGTGAGACCCAAATAGCTCGTTCCTTTCTATTTATGACCCAAGAGTATTCTTGGTCCCGTAGACCTTAGCATTGCTTTTAATCCCGTAGGTTATGATGATCCCGTAGATCATCTTTTATTCATGTCTATTTTCAAATGTATATAGATATACATATATAGCTTCAAGGCATCCCTTGTTATGTTTGGTCTCATTTATTTTCGCTTTTGAACTTTAGTT
Organism: Helianthus tuberosus; assembly: GCA_030545235.1. NCBI lineage: Eukaryota > Viridiplantae > Streptophyta > Magnoliopsida > Asterales > Asteraceae > Helianthus > Helianthus tuberosus. The sequence goes on along the minus strand of CM060435.1, from coordinate 38,139,406 downwards.
GACCTTGACCGTAGTCTAAGGCTTCATTTGTTTACTTTTGGACTAATCTTCCGACTTTATGACTCCTTACATCATTTACACGTCAGTTTGTTCTACGCTTACCGTTTCCTGGTTCATACTTATACTTCTTTACAGCCAATTACTCGGGTTATTTTATCATAATGTTTTTAATGCCCATAACCCCATTTACATAGGTTTATTGATATTTCACACTTTTATTTATTCGGTTCGCGCTTACTTACATTAGCAAGCGTTACTCTTTATTTAATTCGTTTGACTTGTTCGTGTGAAATTTCATCGCTTATGAATGTCAAACTTCATTCTTTAATTAGCCCGTTCAACTTTAAAATGGTTGAACGTAGTGATCAACATTTCTGTTTTACAAAATCTCATCGTCTTTTAGTCATGACCCAAAGCCCGAGTCTTTTGACTTTCCATCCGCGTTCCCGTTTTTCGGTCTACGCATGGGTTTAATTCCTTACCCATCAACCGGGTGTTTTACCGAAGTCGTTATTCATTTGTTATGCAAGAACTAAAGGTTTCCATCTACATGTAAAACCCGTTTCATCATAGCATTAGACATTCATCCGAACATCAATATAATCAAGTTCTACATATTAATTAGTAGACATCATGATTCAAAACACCTATTTATATGAACCCAAATCACTAATTTCATCATAATATACTAAACCCCTTTCATGAAAGTATGATCATGTACCCAATTTCATGGTTTAATCAAATACCTTCCATTCATTATCATGCATGATGATTCTAAACATAGTCTTATCATCAATTTCATCATAACAATAAAACCCACTTAGCTAGGTGTGGTAATTCAACCAAATTATTCAAATCATAGCAATTTTTCTTCAAATTTCTACTTAGGGTTTGTTCCTAAGCAATGACACTTCATTAATTCGGCCATAGCCTTTATGATTCATACATAGATTGCATCATGCAAAGTTAATCGATTTTCACAACTTCAAGAATGTTAGAAATTCGACATACCTTACGATCCCCTTGACTTGGTGACTGTTTCTATGTGTTCAAATCCGAATTTGGCCCTTGTTTGATCCTCCAATTTGAGGGTTTTGTTGAATTTTAGGGTTGAGCTCCATGGGAGCTTGCTCCTGGCTTCTCACGTACGCACACACATATATGTGTGTTTGTTTTCTTTTTCTTTTTTTTTTAACCATTTTCAAGGTATCTAACTTTGGTCCCTCATGTTTGGTTAGTTATTAAGTAGGCCGCAACCTAATTATTTCTAACACTATTCCCACTTATCAACTAGGTTAAATATTCCTAGTTAACTTAATGGGTTCGGGGAAATTATGACACAGTTTATTTTAAGTCCCGTTAACTCAGGCTTCCTATAAACTTTATTTCCTTAGAAGCATTTATTCACGTTTTATTAAATATTAGGTTTATTTATTTAAACCCTAATATTTAACGGGTTACTTTTACCGCTAACAGTACTTTACCCGTTTATTAGTATTAACGGGGTTTGATTACCAAACCCGTTTTCGGGGTGTTACATGGTTGTGGCGGTGAGTTCATGGTGGCAGGAGGTTGTGGTGGCAGGATGTGGTGGGGGTGGTGTTTTAGAGGAAAAGAGAGGAGGTGGTGGGGTAATCCTTGTGATACGAACAAACCCAGTTGTGTGGAATCCAACCGGGAAAGCAAACCGAGATCAAGAACACAATGACACAAAGATTCAACGTTTAAATCTCAAATATATTAGAACCAGGAAGTTTGTTTACACTGATTACAAAAGTTAAAGCTCTCACAAACTTTCTCAGTTCTCTCGTATCTCTCTCTGTTGTGTGTCTCTGCTTTCTGTCTTCAGTCTGCTGTTATATATATAGGTAAAGCAGGTCGACGAAATACTTGTGACCGACGAAAGTCTTGCAGCGACGAATGACCCAGACGAAAAACCTGAGTTGACGAAAAACAACAGGTCTTTCGCCATAATGTAATATCAGTTTTTTGTCGAGTTGATGTCTAGGTGGTTTTTCGTCAGACATATGGTTGGCTGGGTTTTTCGTCATTCATGAGAAGGTATTTCGTCAAGGGCTGCTAACATGCATACATTGCAGATTAAATACAAATAACAGCAACAGATCAGCAGCATGACAGTTTGCAGTCATGCATATGAGATGGTTCAGCAACAAGCATCAACATTCAGAACAGAAGAGACATGTTCGATCTGAAACTCGATGGAGGACATCGAGATTCGGTATTCGTCTCGTAACGTTGTCGAACCGAGAGAGTCGCATCCACAAAGTGTATCAACAAACTCCCCCTTGGATGCTGCTCGTGAGGGTTCATCTTCCATGTCTATCATGTCGGAGGATCTTCAAAGTCTTCACGTGTCATAAATAGAAAATGTATCAACAAACTCCCCTTTTTATTTAGGAAGTGTGTTAACAAACTCCCCCTTAAAATAAACTCTCCCTTGAGTTATGCTCATGAATCTTTTGATCTTCAATTCTTTAGATCCTTTTGGTGTTGATGATAGGTCAGCGGAAACTCGATCATCTTCATCTTTTGAGTGCCTCCACGTCGTGTCTTCATTCCGAAGCTAGTCTTCTAACACACTCTCTTCGCCTTTAGCTGGTTTGAATGTAGCATCTGCACATACAAGAAAGCTAAACACGTAATGAGAACAAACGCTTGGAATATATTTAACATAAACAAACGACACACATGTGACCATTTTTCAATCAACTACCGTCCGACAATTTGAAAGTTTAACAAATTGTTCAATTTTGGTCTTTAATTTTCAAAACTTGCAAATTTCGACCGTTTATGAAGAAGCAATTGTTTTAGGTTTCGATCAGGTTTCAGGTGGTAAAGACTCGAGATCCAACATCAGGCAATCAAAAATAAGATAGAAATAAAATCTTTTTGGTTTTTATAAAGTTTATATTAAAACACACCTAAAATCTTTTTGTTATTTTTTGAATATTTCAATAGTAAAGACGAAAAGCAGTAAATAAATATATACATAGATGCAGAAACGGAAAGCAGTAAATAAATATTTACAGACATTCTTTTTGCGAGTTTCGAGGGTAAGAGAATCATATCAGTGTACGGTCACGCCAAAACGCTCTTGTTGTTTAATTAGTTAATATTTAGATAAGCATCCTATAACGATTATCGGTATTGCTGTCCACTTAAGCTCAACTTATCAGATGTACTCGTGGTTAGGGGATACGTTAAGGTATGATTTATACTTATCGACCGGTGTTCATCCACACACGACACATTCCCGTATCAAGGTATGCACGAGAGTTCATCTTACTGGTGAGTATACCATTTATCATCTGTTTTCAACGTATATGATGTGAGACACTCACTTATTTTAGGATGAATACAAGCCCTTTGTGATTAAATCACTTATTAATGAGGAACTTGATATTCGATGCATGCAGGGCACAAGAGCAAGTCCGTGAACAGGTTAGTACCATCGTACCGACAAAGAGACAAACTTGACTCCCGGATAAACTATGATATTTTATCACTTATTGATTGGGACATGTGATTGTTTATCACTTATTGAGGTCGGATGCATCATGTATTATATACATGTTTGAATGATATTTACACGTATGTATGGTATCATGGAAGATCTAGACTTGCGTCCCCGTTGTTTTTGGTAAAAGAAACAACCATGATACCCATTGGCGGATCTTAGAAGGGTTGTGCCAGGGCCACAAACCTGGCACGTTTTTTTGGCCAGAAGTGCTAATTTTCACGGTTCGATCGAAATTTTTTATACCTACTATGTTCGGCACGGGCATGTTTTTAGTGCTCGTGGCTTTCGGCCCTGGGACGTTCAACGGGAAAGATCCGCCACTGATGATAAACATCATAAAGACCACGTATCTCAGAACCTCGGCAATCTATCAAACGAAATTTTGGTACCAAGACCATATGCCAATGAGCGGTTCCCACACAGTCTTCAGTCGATTAAAGTTTATATCACCCTGCACACTTTAAAATGATTGTGAGCCTACCGATACATCTTATATAGAGCTGCTTATCGTTTTTCATTTTAAGTTTAAAGAGGTTTGGACAGACCACTGATGTACTATCATTTTCTCTTTTTCTTGCCAGGAAACTCATTTTTGTTTTTGTATTGTTTTTGTGTTTTTGATGTTTTTGGATTTTTAAAAATTTTCAATGTTTTTGTATTTTTCGTTTTTACTCCCCCCTAAAATGCAAAAAGTATGAGAAATTAAGAAAACACAAACAAATATTTACAAAAATGATTTTCCGATGTTGGTTTTACTCTGGCTTGACCTTAATGCCGTTTACCATTAATAAAAAGTCAAATCGTGATTTGTCAAATACTTTGGTAAAAAGGTCGGCACGTTGGTCATCGGTGTGGACCTTAACAACATCGATAAGCCTTTTATCAAAGCAATCACGTATGAAATGATACATAATTTTGATGTGTTTGGTCTTTGAATGCTGCACAGGATTTCTAGTGATCTGTAAGGCAGCAGAATTATCAACGAAAATAGGAGTAGTTAGGAATTCAAAACCGTAGTCGCGCATTTGTTGTTGAATCCACAGGACTTGGGAGCAACAACTTGAGGCAGCAATGTATTCAGCTTCGCATGTTGATGTTGCGACACAAGTCTGCTTCTTTCACTGCCATGTGACTAGGACTTTTCCCTAAAACTGACATCTAGCCGTTGTGGATTTGCCATCGATTTTGCATCCGCCAAAATCAGAATCACTGAAAGCGATCAAGTCAAAGCTATCATCCCTAGGGTACCAAAGACCGGTGTCCGGGCAACCCTTCAAATAGTGAAAAATCCTTTTTACAGCTGCTAGATGTGAGGCCTTAGGATTGTTGATAGTGGAGTGTCCATGCACAAGACCGACGACATAAGGCTCTGAAATATTGTTACATCTAGGAGAATATTGTTGCCATTGATGGAGAGAAAGGAAAAAGAAAAGAAGACAAAAATTCTGATGAAGGAATGATGGTGAAAGAATGTGGTTGAATGAAGTTAAAAAATTTGACAAGATGAAAAATGTGCCAAAATTTGATCGTTGAATGTTTTGATCGGGTCCTCGGGAAAGATTCCAATGAAAAGTATGCGCCCGCAGCACGTCTGAAGCTTTTTGAAGATTCATGGATTTTTCTTCCATAAGAAGTTCAAAGTCCACAAGATGAACGTGTAGGGTACTTTTCTCTATTGTGTGATTGAAGAAAATGTGTTTGTTGAACAAACCAACCGGGTGTGCGGATACCTTGGAGTGGATTGAACAACCGCACACTACTTCTAAAGGAGAAAGACGAAGACCTTTGCTGGTGCAAAAGCATGTGGAAGACATCATGCATGAATCAACCAATGATGATGTGTACAAGCTTTCCCACATGCTCCATTTGCCACTTACCAGCCGGACCTGAAGGTTTATCATCTTGTTGCTGTAAAGAGAATTCTCGGTTCATTGATGTAGCTGCAAAATCGACCTTGAAATCCACACCGGGTGGATATCCAGTTTGGGAGAGCACTCAGATTCCTGGCGATGCACGCAGAAATTGCAGGATTAGGGTTTTAAATTTCTAATCTCTCCTATCTATGTCGATATTTAAGCTGTTTTACGAATTACTAACAGCTCGTACAACACTCCTTGGCCAGACACATTGATCTCGAATATCACCTCACATGTGATTGTTTCAATATGAAACTCGTCAATGTTGTTAAGGTCCACACCGATGACCAACGTGCCGACCTTTTTACCAAAGCATTTGACAAATCACGATTTGACTTTTTATTATTGGTAAACGACATTAATGTCAAGCAAGAGTAAAACCGACATCAGAAAATTGTTTTTGTAAATATCTTTGTGTTTTTAATTTATCATAGTTTTTACATTTTAGGGGGAGTAAATCCAAATTTAAAAAATCCAAAAACATCGAAAAATTTCAAAAACACAAAAACAATAGAAAAAAAAATGAGTTTCCTGGTGAGCAAAAGAGAAAATGATAGTACATCAGTGGTCTGTCGAAACCTCTTTAAACCTAAAATGAAAAACGATAAGCAGCTCTATATAAGATGTATCGGTAGGCTCACAATCATTTTAAAGTGTGCAGGGGGATATAAACCTAAATCGACTGAAGACCATGTGGGAACCGCTCATTGGCATACGGTCTTAGTACCGAAATTTCGTTTGATAGATTGCCGAGGTTCTGAGATACGTGGTCTTTATGCTGTTTATCATCTGGGTATCATGGTTGTTTCTTTTACCGAAAACAACGGGGACGCAAGTCTAGATCTTCCATGATACCATACATACGTGTAAATATCATTCAAACATGTATATAATACATGATGCATTCGACCTCAATAAGTCCTAAACAATCACATGTCCAAACAATATAAGTGATAATATATCACAGCTTTCATGCGGGAGTCAAGTTCGTCTCTTTGTCTATACGATGGTACTAACCTGTTCACGGACTTGCTCCTGTGCCCTCATGCATATGAAAATCAAGTTCCTCATCAATAAGTGATTCTATCACATAGGGCTTGTTTTCAACCAAAATAAGTAAGTATCTCACATTTTCATATACATCAAAATAGATGATAAATGATATACTCACCAGTAAGATGAACTCTCGTGCATACCTTGATACGGGAATGTGTCGTGTGTGGATGAACATCGGTCGGTAAGTATAAATCATACCTTAACGTATCCCCTCACCATGATTACATTTGATAAGTTGAGCTTATGTGGACAACAATACCGATAATCGTTATAGGATGCTTATATATATGTTAACTAATTGAACAACAAGAGCGTTTTGGCGTGACCGTACACTGATATGATTCTCTTACCCTCGAAACTAGCAAAAATATTGTCTGTAAATATTTATTTACTGCTTTCAGTTTTTGCGTCTTGTATATATTTATTTACTGCTTTCAGTCTTTACATTTGAAATATTCAAAAATACCAAAAAGATTTTAGGTGTGTTTTAATATAAACTTTATAAAAGCCAAAAAGATTTTATTTCTAATTTCTTTTGATTACCCGATGTTGGAACTCGAGTCTTCGTTACCTGAAACCTGATCGAAAACCAAAACAACCGCATCTTCATAAACGGTCGAAATTTGCAAGTTTTGAAAGTTAAAGTCCAAAATTGAACAATTTGTTAAACTTTCAAACTGTCGGACGGTAGTTGATTGAAAAATGGTCACATGTGTGTCGTTTGTTTATGTTAACTATATTTCAAGCAGTTGTTCTCATTACGTGTTTAGCTTTCTTGTATGTGCAGATGCGAACGTGATAGAAGACAAGCTTCGGAATGAAGACACGACGTGGAGGCACTCAAAAGATAAAGATGATCGAGTTGCCGCTGACCTATCATCAACACCTCAAGGATCTAAGTGCTGAAAATGGAGTTTATTTTAAGGGGGAGTTTGTTATCACACTTCCTAAATGAAATGGGGAGTTTGTTGATACACTTTCTACTTACGACGCGTAAAGACTTTGAAGAGCCTCCGACATGATAGACATGGAAGACGAACCCTCACGAGCAGCATCCAAGGGGGAGTTTCTTGATACATATTATATGGACGTGGCCCTTTTGGTTTCAACATTGCTACAAGTTGAAGACCAAGGCTTGATTTCCTCCATCAAGTCTCGGTAATAGTTGCTGATCTGCATGTTGCAGATATATCTTTTGCTGCTGTCTGCGATGAAGAACCTCATCATATGCATGTTGTGACGAAAAACTGATCTTATACATGAAGAAGAACCCATCCATCCAATGTCTAACGAAAAACCTCCTGATCAATCATGTATGACGAAAAACCTGCAGGTTTTTCGTCATCTATGGTATTTCGTCAACATCTTTCGTCGAGGTCCTTTGTGGACTGAAGTGTTTCGTCGGCTGCTTATTTTTCGTCAATATGTTTCGTCGCTGCAGGTCTTTCGTCGACCTGCAACCTATATATATGCATTGCAGACAGAAGTTAGAAAAAAGACAAAGAGTAGAGAACACAGAACACAGAGTGAACTCAGGAGAGTTTAGAGAGAGCTTTATCTTGTATCATCTTGTATCTTAAACTCTTTTGGTTGAAATATATTGAGCTTTAAAGTTGAATTTTGTGCTTGAATATCGTGTTCTTGTCTCGGTTGCATACTCGTTGGATTCCGCACAACCGGGTGTGTTCGGTACCAAGGATTAGGCGACTAGATCCTCCGCTAATTTGTACGGGTTCGGGAGCGCGCGGGATGATGAAGCTTGATGAAAACAAATGATTTATTTTGAATGTGGGGTAGTCACGGTTACCAATGCAAACGTCAAATTTGGTGACTCGACTACTATGGGCCAAAAAAAAAAACAAAAAACGGTATGTTCACTTCCGCACGTCAATGTTTATGATTGTTATCGGTTATTCGTAAATGTTCGAAAGCATTTTGTTTATTGTCATATTCTCGTATTTGGAAACGAACGTATGAACCTAGAATGTCAATACCGGTCCCAACGAGTTCACAAAGTCTTTGGAGGGATACAAGTCGGATCCTACGGGGTACTAGGGGAAATTTCTTTATCAACTAGAATATGCAAAGAAGAAAGCATTTTGTTTATTGTCATATTCTCGCATTTGGTAACGAATGAATGAACCTGGAATGTCAATACCGGTCCTAACGAGTTCACAAAGTCTTTGGAGGGATACAAGTCGGATCCTACGGGGTGCTAGGGGACGTTCTTATTCAACTAGAATATGCAAAGAAGAAAGTCGTTTTCGTGATTTTTGAAAAACCGAGAACATTCAGTGAAGATTGACGACAGTTCCGCTAAGTAGAGGGAATTGGTGAACATTTGAAGATAAATTCTACTCAGTGGAGAGAATTTGTTCTGTGAAATTGACGACAGTTTCTCTAAAGTGGAGGGAATCTGTTAAGGTTTAGAGATCTTACCAAAGAAATAGGGGAATAAAAAATTTCGTTCGTATGTTGAATTTCTTCAGTAAATTTCTAAACGCAATCACAGGTGGTAGAGTTTGTCTTATGACAGATCAAGACTTGATGCAGTTTTTAAAGAATGGAACCTTTATCAAATGCCGGTTGGAGTATTGGAAGATCAGCAGAAGATCGGTCAACTGAGCCTTTTGAGGAAATTGCACAACACCCAACACGGATACGCGTACTTTGAGGGGGAACTATTATACAAGGAGCGTCAAGATACTACTTACCTGGATCATCGGTCAAGGGGGAATTTGTTAACACAGAGAAGATAAATACTTGACTGAAGATTGATTGCAGTTGCATTTTCAGCATTCGACAGCAACGGACAAGGGGGAATTTGTTGATGCAGATTTTGTGTCCGATGCTTGTCGAATAGATTAGATTTATTTTATGTTGAATTTGTAATAGTTAGTGAAACAGTCTAACGAACGTGTATAGAACCGCTCGTTTGAAGTGGTCAAATGAGAGGGTTATTTGTTTGACCGTGTGTGTTTGAAAGACAAAGGGGTGTAGCTATAAATAGCAACCCTTTGTCATTTCAAACACTTGGAAGCTTTAGGAGGTGTTAGACCTCACAGGGAGAGATCACCACTTGGTCTCTCCCCGGATGTGTACTCCTTTGGTATGGTTCGGTTAGCTTGTTAATCGGGCAGGCTTGTATTGTTATGTTATCAAATCTATACAAGTAAGTATTTCATCCGTCTCTAATCTTCCCGTCTTGAACTAATCTCACACTAATCATGGTTTCGGTCCCGAAACACGGTCCTACAAGAAAAAAACACTTCTACAATTATAAAATTCACTTCTACTTTATCTGATGACGGATATGTTTGGAGAAAATACTGCAAAAAAATATTTTCAACTCGAAACACCAAAGGTACTATTTATGGATCCGACTTAAATATTTTTGTAGATTATATTGTATATTAAATATGTGTTGTTTCAAGTCGAAAGTTTCCATGCATCAAAAGTGTAGTTAGAAATGCCAGCCAAGTCTTTTAATAACAATTCGATTTAACCCTGGGCTTATAGCTCAGTGGTTATGGAAATGAGGGAAGATTTCAGACCGAAAGGTCTCGAGTTCGATTCCTGATCCACCCGGGTTTTACCGGCTTTGCATTGTCGTGCCCTCGGGCGGGTGCAGGTCGGGTTTTCCCCGGAACTGGTGGCATGGTGGGCTAGGGGCTCCGTGCGTGCAGGTTGGGCTGCCGCGGGCTACCTTTCGGCCAATGGGTGCCGCGTACGGAGTACCCGGCGATTCTTATGTTGGACGTTCAAAAAAAAATAACAATTCGATTCAATCTATAAAGTTTCACTTTTATTGATAAGATGTATGTTTTTCTATAACATGTAGGCGCTATTATAGGTGCGGTCACATGCTTAAACAAGGGTGCCAAGCAACCAAACAAGTTCAAAAGACCGACGATGAGCCATCGAAGTACAAGATAACTTATAGTGGACTCCATACTTACACTAGTTCGATCCTTATGGAAGCTCTAAACCATAGGGATAATTCGATCCTTATTAGTTTTAAAACAAATACGCTTACTGAGAACAATGAATTTGACACTTGTTTCCGATCAATGAAAAATACACCTAAGGAGGATTTTCCTTCTTTAGGTCATGTAGAAAACGAAGAAGTTTCTTCATCTAATTATCATACTCCATGTGATCGCATTGTTGGACTCTCACAAGTTCCTTCATCTATGTTTGTTTTGTCATCTGGATTAGATCATGAGGGTATGGTATCGTCAGGGATGTTTTCAACTGGATGTAGTACAAATGGCTATGAGGTTGATGACATTATAGAAGGCTATGATTTTGATGATTTCTTCTTTGAATAACGCTAGCTTTTTTCACGACAAATTATTCGTCAATGTATTGATACAATAAACTTCTAATATTTGTGTTTGAAATGTATTAATAATTACATTTTGTTAAGCTTTATTAATTTCTATTTTCATTTCATTAAAATAAGTACTAGAGGTAGTAAGGTGCATTTCCTTGGTCATGTACTAAAAGACTAGTTAGTCATTTATTTTGTTCTTTACATTCTTTACTTTTAAGGCCACTAGAGGGTAGGCCCATGCGATGCACGGCATGACCAACAGTTAGTGTCCTTCATTTTGTGGTGCGTTCGGGAAAAATGTTTATGCATGGATAAAAGGTAATTAGCCAAAAGACAATGTAAGAGAAGCCATACAAAACGTCATAAGAGCTTGTACCATGAGCCGACCACACAAAATTTAAGGCGTGCATAGCACAGGAAACTTTGTTTGCGGAATGTGTTTAAGAACAAACATGTATGCCAAGTCTAAAAACATACATTACAGAAAAAAAAACTTAAAGGAGTTCATAAAGCTTCCGGTTTTATTCAATAATTCACGAAATCTTCTGCCGCTAATGCATGCCCATGTAGTTGCCCTTCCCCTTAGTAGTTTCTTGTCTACAACAGGTTTAAGCAAGTAAACATAAGCAACGGCTATGAGTTAGTCAAATCAAATATCTTAACATATGTGCACGCATGACTCTCCATACATGACTAACCTATAAAAATCATTGAGAGAACTCACTACCATATGAAAACCTTAAATCATATTACAATATGCAACAATAAATTAAATAAAACCAGACTAAATTGTAACTGCCTAAAAACTTGAAATGAAATAAAACCAGACTAAAATCATCACCAACACATCAACCATTTTAATATTATCCCAAATTAACATGGAACAAAAGTTAAGAAACGATTTTAATCATGTTAATAGCAACTCAAACAATAAGTTAAGAAACGATTTTAATCATGTTAATAGCAACTGAAACAATAAGATGAGATAATACAATCATTGATTAACCAAATAATATTCATGACTGAAGGTCATTTACAATTTGGTTCAAGATCATCTAGCATTGACAAAAACCATATATCAATAGCTACCTCTTGTAGGGAGATCAAGGTTCAATTCTTGAGAGGTGTAATTTAGTATAGTATTAAAGGGGGAAAAGTTTAGTTAAAAAAAAATAGTTACCAGACCAATGTCATTATTGATTATCCTAACCTTGGCACTCATCTGAACTTCCCCTTGACTAAACTTTGTCTCTTGGATGGCTTCACTTTATCTTCACAATATACTCTTCAATGTGGGGGCACCAACAGGACGAGTTTAGATAATCTCAACTATAAATCTGATAATAAAAGCTTGTCCCAAACCCAGCCCAAAGCCCGTCAAGTATCTATTGGGTGTATATTCGTCGGGTATTGGGTATACTCACGGGTTTCGGGTATACCTGCGGGTTTATTAAAATTACCCGTTATAACTATCACATCGTATAAATTCTTCTCATTCTATATCTATATTGTGTGAACTCAAAACAAAACAAAACAAAATAAACAAAAGAGTTGCCACAGATCACTAATTAAAAATCAGATTAGATAAAACTAACAGTTGCAAAAACTAATAAATACTCTCATGCTTGAACTAAGATGTTCTCTTAATTTACATATTTAGAAATACTGAGTGGTCGTGATGCCATAATATAATAGGTGAATCTAGTTGTGGTGGTTTGTCCAATAAAAATAATAACCATCGATTATTATGTAGACATTCTCTAATTCTTGTTTGATTGCTCATTAAATAAACATATTAGAGACATCATTAAGATTTAAGAAGCTACTTTTAACAATGGTGACACAATCATGGACGCATATAACAGCTAAAAATTTATATCACTTCACTTGCTTTACACATAATCAAATTTGACATGCCCATATTTAGAAAATAAAAAAAAAAGAAATTATTTCGGGTATACAATTGGGTAAATGGGTTTACGTCATCGGGTAATCAGGTCGTATATCACCAATTCACCGTATGAATGTGAGAAATCAATATTAAAGATAAATGATGAATCAATAATATCAACTATAACAGATAACAAAGTCGGCTAACAAAACACTTTAATTACCATATGAATGTGAGAAAACAGAATTGCTCACCAAGTATAGAATGCATCTGATCCCAGACTCATCAGAGTGCCACAAAAAAGAGCAGTTTCGAAACTTCAATTGAAATAACCACACCCGAAATGGCTCCAAATAACGCACCCATTCTCTCTTTCTTGACCAATCAAAGCACCAGTCAATGCACCCAACAAAGTACCGATTGCAGATTCAAAACACCAACCATCAACTTCAATCAAGACCCAAAAAGATGATCAAAAGTGTTAATATTTTCTAATAATTCCAAGCTACGTAACGTTTCTTCAAAAGGCACCAAATTCACCCTAACATAACAACTTTGCAATCAAGAACGTATAAATTGGGATCAAATAAGAGAACACATAAATACCCAATTCAAACAAAGGAAAACCCAAATCAAATAAGTATAAAATTAAATACACACCAAATTTAATTTATAACATAAAACATATTGTAAAAATATAATATTACAGAAATGGGTTAAACGGGTCAACCGCCAACCCGACCAGGTTGACCCGAACCTGACCCGAACCCGTTTAGATAACAAACTCATACAACAATAAAGAACAAAAACATTTAAAATCGCAATAGAAAAAGATGAAAGACCTCGACATTATGTGCCTCCTCTGTTCCTTTTGATTTTGGTTCATGGAACAAAATACCTGCAATCAATCACTTCTTAGCCACCTATCTATATGTATGGGAATAACGATAACGATAACGATAACGACCCACGCGTTGGGAGGGTTTATAAATTCTTTAAACCAATCTTACCGAATTAACTAACTGAATAGCAGCAAATGCCAACTGAAGCAACTCGTCTTTATTCAACACATAATTTTCCGAAAGCAATGTCGACAAACTATCCATCATATCCTCGAGCCTAGAACAGAATCCATTAAACGATCTACAATCAAAACATCAACCCGTTAAACCAAACAATCAACAACCTCATTAATCAAATCAGTCATTATACATCTTACTTATTCGCATCATTAACCGTTATACCCTCTAACCCGATCCGAATCACATCAATCCACTTCTCAACATCACCCCCTGCAACAGAACTATCATTGAGGGTAAACTAAAAAAATTCCCATAGTAAAACCTTTCTTTAATCTAACATAAGAGAATTCTAACCAGTCACAATTTACAAATTATCTTTCTACGTGAAAGGTGTGCTTTTTTGGTCATATTATCTATTAACTTCTTAAATAATATTAATATTTTTTTGATAAACCCTCAAAAATCTGATTGTTACAACCTCAAACACCAGAAACACATCAAAAACACTATCTTGTTAATTATCCATATCACTTTATCCCTTTCAAACCATAAATCCAAACACCCTTTACGCGCTACGCTCACAAAAAAAAAGAGATAAGAAACGAAAACCAGACCCACATACACACACACACACACACACACATATATATAGAGAGAGAGAGATGACCTGGGCGTTTACTGCTAACTCTCCAAACTGAAGATCGAACTCTTGCAGCTCTTGTCATCCAAAATCTCGCCTGACAAACAAAGTTGTGAAGTAACAGTAAATCAACAAACAGATATGAAACGAAAAACCAAAGAACAAAATAGAATAAAGTGCATAAAGGGGTAACGACCATGAAGTGGGAGTGGTAAATTAGTGTTATCCGGTCAAACGTAACAGTAGCCGGAGCAAAAATCAAGGGCCGTCGGAATACCTGTATCACCGGTTTTATGACCGGATGTTCAAGGAAGAGTAGGGATATCAAGGATCAGTTTAGGGTTAGAAATTGAAATAATAAATAATAGCTATGTCACAGAAAACCGACCTGATTAAAAGTGTGGTCGCCAGTCACCGGAGCACCAAACGCAAATACTGATTTCAAACATCAGAACACCGATTAGCGAATTTAGATACAAATTTCGATTAAATATCTACAGATTCAGATCAAATATAAGTTGTAATCATCTGTATTGAAATCACAAACAACATCAAAATACGGAATTGCTTCCGAATATACACTCAACATGGGTAAAAAAAAATCAAACGGTGGTTACCTAAAGATGCGATTAGAGAGAGAGTTCTGGCTACCGATACGAAAAGGAGAGCGAGCGGCTTTGGCTTGAGAGGATGCACGCGCCGCTGCGCTACGGAGGGATGATGACCGGAAAATTGATCGGACGACAGTCGCTGTAGTCGCCATTGTGTGTGTGGTGTACGTTGTTTTGATCCGGTTGCTATCAAGGGTTTTGAGTTTTGGGAGATATAAAGAAAGAAAGTGAAGAGGTGATTTTAAAATAGAACAATAATTTACGGTATAAACACATGCGCAATGAATGTGGAGGTCAATATTACCATTCTATCAAATGCCAATTAAAAGACTATGTAACTGAAAACTCTTAAATTATGCAAGGATTCATGTATTTATTTTTGTGTAAATTCATATACGTTTTTTTTAATATTTACTTAACAAAAACTCATGATATTAGTTATGTTTATAATTCTAATTTCTCCTTTAATTCCATTAATTTAGAGTTAATGGAAGGAGATGAAGAGTTGTTCTTAAAATTCCTTTAATTCTATTCTTTAATTCCATTAATTCAGTTACGTTTATCTTTAATTTTATTTTAAGCCTAATTTGTTAGAATTATAATATTAATTTTATTAACTAAATTTCTAAGTAACCCGCGCGTTGCGGCGGAGTTAACAATTTACAGTGTTGTACACATTTTCCTTTTGTTTATCAGTTGTTTCGGTTTTTTGTTAGGGTCTGAATTACTTAAAAGAATTGGTAATAACATCCCGCAAGTTGCCGTAGATCAAGCCATTTTGACCCGTTCCATAAATATTACCCAGTTGACCCGTTCAATAAAATTTACTCATTTAACCCGTTGAAAATGGAAATATGAATTTGAGCCTATCATGAATCTTTATTGCATAAATAAAAAAATAGCAATAATGTCCCCATTTCATGGCCATTTTGTTAGCTTTACAATTTGTTGTTTATGTGGTGAATGACAAAACAAACTTCTTCACTTCACTTCAGTCCCACTACACATTCACAAAATGATAGTTACTTAATTATAAATACATGTTTAAAAAATAATATCATCCAATTAATCATGCAAAACCTACATTTTCTTCCTGAGATCTATTGAAAGATTTAATGAAAAAATGACTTGCAGAATCACAGTTCATCTTATAGCATAACCTTTTCATCTAATAATCAACTTTAGCAAACGAAAACCGTCAAACTTCACATATAATCAATTTTGTAATTTAACGTGTAATCGTGTACTTTGATGTCTATTGGCAAATATATATATATATATATATATATATAGCATTGATCCACAAATTTCAGCATACATGTGATGGATGATGCTTAAAAGTGTGATGGATGATGCTTAAAAGTCTTAAAAACTATTAATAATTAAAAAAAAAATCCGTTAGTAAGAATAAAGTAAAACCTTGTCTAACTTCCTAGTCTGAGTGTAGAATTTAATGACGGGTAGAGTATAAGCTTCAAACACTATTAAGGCAGCATCTGTAGCATCAGCAACAACAATTCCGATGTCGGCCTTCTTCAAAGCAGGGGCGTCGTTCACACCATCTCCAGTCATCCCACAAATGTGTTTTGTTTCTTGTAACCTGGTGACAATCTCATACTTGTGTTCTGTATATTTAGATCAAAAGATTCAGTTTATCAAGAAACAAATCACATATAACATCAATCAAAGGAGCACCAACCTGAAAAAAAAATCCATCAGCTTTCTCTGTCAACTCTTCAATAAGGAGTGCTGCAATGCAATGGATGCATCGTTCGTTGTGGCCACCGAGCAAAGAAGAGGAAGGGTACATGTTTGTTCCCATACCAAGTCGTCTATCAGTCTCCTTAGCAATGGCAAGTTGATCGCATACAGTCGTATTTAGACGAAAACAAAAATAAAAAATAAAAGTAGTTATTCAATATAATCAGAAGATATAATTGATTACCAGTAATCATGTTGACATTTACACCAAAATGGAGAGCTCCGTTAATGGTCTTAGCACTGTCATGCATTACAAAGACAACAAATTGCCATGCACTTCCTACAAAATTATCACAATGAAAAAGGTAAGTAATCAAGATAAAAAATAATTGTATGTGAATACAAATTCCCGATTTAGTTTGCGTTTTTCAAAATCGATCACATTTCTCAATGAGTAATCCACAGTATAAAACTTCAACCGATTGATGTTTTGGCAATCAAATGTTACCTTTTGTTTTCCCTATGATGAAAGTGGTTTTAGTTTACCGGTGGATTACTGAAATATATTGTCAGTGACTCCTTCAATGAAATCCCACAAACGACTCCCATTGTTCTTGATGAAATCGCACAACTCCAATAGATTGTTGATAGATTTTGAATGCCCTAGGTTTTGGGGTAACGATTGAAGACTGTAATGCGTAACCTCTCTAAACTTCTCCCTAAACTACCCGGAAACCACTGTCTTATGGTTTTCTTTCATAATGGCCGATGAGGAACCAGAACATGAATCATCAGAAGCTGAAGCATTCAATATGTAATTAACATTCTATGTCTTAAAACATTGGATTTAACCCCTTTAAAATGGCTTACTCATCCTTGTACATGATGCATAATAACTTGTAAACTAAATTAACTATTATTTTTCAACTAATTAATTATAGTCCCTAGAGATCCATTTCAATTAATTATAATCGGTTAGAATTAAGATATTAATTTAATATTCATGTTGGAAGACAAATTTACCCCTAAAACATAATTAATACATGCATTGTGTATTGTATACCAAGCATTTCTACTTGTACCTCTTAAGTTTTAAGAAGTCCTTGGGGAAATGCTTTATAATATAGTATAGATATTATTTTAAGTATTGCATTTAAAACTTCATAAATGTTGGTTTTAAAATAGAACATGCAACTAAATTTTAGATTATATATAGATTTTCTAGTGTCCTACTTGCTAGAGCTTTGAAAACATTTATAGGTGATAAGAGACAATTTATTTAATTATTCTTAAGTATTTCATATCATCATCATGTTATATTAATACTAAAGCTAAGATAGGGTCTCAGTAGGGTAAGATTTAGAGAACTTTACCTTACCCTATTGGTATAAAGAGACTGTTTGCAGTAAGACCCTCGACTCGATAGTAGTTTTGCATCAAGATTTGGACATAAGGCACATGACACTCAGTAATTGAGACAAAGGCCGATTGGTGCATGCACCCCTTGTCTTTTAGCTATCAACGCCACCACATGATTCATGATTAACTGTACCCCGCTTTTAACTTTATTTTCATGAGATTAGGAAAATAGCGTTAAAATTAATGCACTTTCACTCCCCCGAAGAGCCCACACAGGTATTTCATATGTAATTATATAATAAAAGAAATTGAACGAATGTCGAAAAAAAAAGTTTTCTAACTCACCAAAATCATTCTATTCAATAAAAATAACCACACACAAGCTTACAATGCTAAAACAAATGTTTCAATTTTTAAACTAAAGAGTAAAGCCACTCATCACTTGAAATAATGGAGAACTTGTTTATAAGATGATCTATCATGGTTTCCAAGACAGTAGGCCAAAGCAAACCATATATATGACTGGGAGTGTTAGGATTCCGTTACTCCATTAGAGGTCAATATGTTAATAGTTAAGACTGGCAGTAGTTATATATTTAAGTTGGAACTGTTGATGGCCAACGACAAATAGTTGAAATTATTAAAATCCAATAATCCTAAATTTTTGTACCGAATACGAGTAACGTATCATACCGGTACCGACGGACATAAGCAGTACGCTATTCGTTTTTAATTTAGCTCAATTTCCAGTACTATGCAGCATGATACCAGTCTGTAACTTATAACAGTACCATACCATACCGATACCACCCAAACATATACAATACATTATTTAATTTTGGTTTTAACTTAATTTCTATATCGATAATTACTGTACTTGTCTCATTCCTATTAATTAAATAATAAATATAATAAAATTAAAGGGGATGGTTCAAATGAAAACCACTTTTAACGCGAAAACTCGAAAACTAACTAAAAAAAGCCTAAAAAACACACAAAATTTTTTTTTTCAATTTTTTTAATAAAAATCGCTGGTTTTTATATATGAAAAAAAAAATTCAAAAAAAAAAAAAAAATTTTTTTTTTTTGGTTGTACTGCACATGTGTAGTACACTAATACGGAAAGCCTAAACCACTTAACCCACCCCCCACCGACACCACCCAAAAACCTAAACCCCCCACCCCCACCCCCCAAAAACCTAAATTCACCCTCCCACCAAAAGCCTAACCCCCCACCCCCCAAAAACCTAAACCCCCCCACCCCCCACCCTCCTGAAAACCTAAAACTAAACCCTAAACATAAACCCGAAAAAAACCTAAACCCCCCCACCCCCACCCCCCAAAAACCTAAACCCCCCTCCCCCCACACCCAAAAACCTAATCCTAATCCTAAACCTCCAAAAAAACTAACCCTAAAAGCTAAACTAGACTCAAAAAGCTAATTTTAAGCATGTAATGAAATTGTAGTACATGTTATATTGCACATGTGCACTACTATAATAATAGTATTGAAAACAAGACGACACCATAAATCTTTTTTTATGTCATAAAAATATGCTCGAATATACTTGAATGAAAGATACAAAAATTTGTGATCTTATGGTGCCATTTTTGTTTTAAAATGATAACGTATGGAGAAATGGGAAATGTTTGAAAAGTTATATATATATTTTTTTTCCAATTTTACCCCTCCTTCATTAAAAGTCTCCCCCCCTTCTTTTTAGTGGTTTTTAATTAGTTTTCGAGTTTTCACAATAACTAGTGGTTTTCATTTGAACCTTCCCCTAAAATTAAAAAGCAACATACCCATACTTGGTATACTCAAGTGTATACTAATATGTAATAGAAGGACTAAACTTGCAAATTGCATATAGTAGAGGGTGCTTAAAAATAAAGTGCGACTGCTTAAAAGCGCGTCAACATGAGAGAGATAGAGAGAGAGAGAGTTTTTGAGGTGGGGGTTTGATATACATACATACATACATACCATCTTCTCTTCTTTTACTGTATCTATATACGATCTGTTCGTGATAACAACAAACCCAACATAATCTTTGATCACTTAAATCTATATTACTAATCCAATCGAATCTCTTTACACATATCACATCTATGTCTTCCTTGAAACGCTGATGATTCAAATTCAACTGAATTAACCAGCTTCATCTTGATTAAGGTATTATGCTATATATATATTTCAGTTTTCTTGATTGTTTTTTGTGGAATTAGTGTTTCACTTTTGAATATTTTGTTTGCGATCATCTTCTATCTGTTGACTTGTATGTTGTTGACTTACGGAGGTTTATTTGAAACTGAAATTAGGGTTTGTGATTGAGTTTTTTGGAATTCATATGCGTAGAATCATGGATGATTCTTTTCGGTGAATTATTTATATTGAAGTTGTTTGATTGAAACTTGAACTTTATATGATTCAAAAGTTTGATTATTGTCTGTCTGTCTGTTGACTTTGATCTTAATGAAGTTTAGTTGAAATTGGAGTTGTTATTTTGTTATATGTGGTTGAATTATTTGAGTTACACAATTTTTCACTTGTTTTTAGCTTGTTTGATTGGTAACTTTGCTCTCGAGTTAATTGATCGGGATTCAGGCATACTTTCTGTTATGGAGAAGTT
The DNA here is from genome assembly GCA_030545235.1 of Helianthus tuberosus. Classification (NCBI taxonomy): domain Eukaryota; kingdom Viridiplantae; phylum Streptophyta; class Magnoliopsida; order Asterales; family Asteraceae; genus Helianthus; species Helianthus tuberosus. The sequence continues at coordinate 38,118,700 of CM060435.1, read as the reverse complement.
TAGTGCTGATTTTTGAATGATTTTGTGTTTTTTTTTTGCTGAATTATGTAGGCTCATATTCGATTCAATCAAAAACGATTTTATCATTTCTGTATCCGCAATTCAATATAGGTGGAGACATACCCTAAAAATCTGTCTCTCTTCCACTGATTTTTCCCTGAAATTTCAAATACTTGAACGATCGATTCTTTTTTTTAGAATATTTAATCGTGATAAAAAGATGAAAAGTCTATATCGCTAGATTAATCATTATGTTCTATAATATTTAACAGTTATTTGAAATTATATATTCTATTTTTTAATATTAATATATTCATATTAGTTGTGAATAATATGAATAGCCAAGAATTCAAATAGTTAATAGCAAAGATTCTAAGAGTTTAGTGAATTCCTATACGTGTCGAATTTATTTTACGTGAGCCTGCTTAGCTCAGAGGTTAGAGCATCGCATTTGTAATGCGATGGTCATCGAATTTATATATATGTGAAAATTGTTTGATTGGATTCATATGATTTTAAAGTTGTGTTCTTTTATGTATATGATGGTTAATGGTCGGTATTCATGAATCGTGCTTGGATTGGGCAAATTACTTGTATGTTTTCAGAAGAAAACTTCAATTTTATTGATAGTTTTATATGATTGCTTAGCCTGATAGTTTACTGATAGATTTGGTATAATTTTCTTATAAGGAACAAGCTAATCGACCACTCTCTACTATCTTTTTTTATATGACAATATGCAGTTATACTATAATATGCTAAAGTATTGTTTCTTTTTCTTTTGGTGGATTTCAGATATTTGGAGGGATTTTATCTTCCGACTGATTTTTCTTGAGTCAATATTGTGATAGACATCAAAAGTACAGAACACATGCCATCACCAAAGATGAAAATGAAGTCAACCACGGGCTGTTCGAGAGAAAAGAACGGCCTCCATGTTTGTCAAAAGTCAAACAAGATATCCAAGAACTCTTCGCCACAAGTTAAAAGTCTTCAACAAGAAATTCAACTTGAGACATGTGTTTCTAGTAAAAAGGATGGTAATAACTAATAACCTAATCCTATCTTGTCACTATTACTAAGTACTAAAACATCAATCTTTTGATGATTTTGTTTCTATTTAATCTCATTTTATTTTGTGCAGTTTTTTTCTGCAATGAAGCTATCGTGCAGGAAGTTAGAACCGATGAAACTAACTGTTGTGAAATGCTAGATGAAGAAAGCATTCAGGTTCAGAAATCACTTTCAAATTGTGTTACTTTACGTGCCCAAAGATCTGTGTCCCTTTTTCTGTTCATCCTTGTTTATCAAGATTTCCGTTTAAGCTCTCTTGACTAATAATTTATATACAAAAATAAGCCTTATAAGCCCCAACATTTTCATATTGAAGTTTTGATTGATTGCAGGATAATACACAAACCAATTGCTCTTCAGTCGTAGATACTATCTTTTCACCCATCCCTGAGTCCATTGATTATAACAGTGAAGCAACTTCTTCTGGTGACAACGGTAAATAAAATAAAATTTACCACATTCCTTTCAGAACAAATTGTGGATGTGCTTTACAAAAAAATTATCTTATATTTTAGTGTTTGGATAAAGTGGTTTTGATTATGATTATAATAATTATCTAAATATTGATTATTAAGTAATCAACTTCATACAGCAAAAATATTGTGATTATATGCGTTAACTTTTGATAGGTTTACAAATAGATTACTTAAAGTATTTTTTGTTGTTGTTAAAAAATAAATTGTTATATCTCAAATCTGAATGCTTCAACAATATATAAAAGTGCTCTTTTTTGGTCATTTTATCTATTAGTTCTTAAATCACTAGAATTTATCAAACACTCAAACAACTAAAGATAGCGTTCATTACAAGTTACCTATCTAATAACTATTCAAATTATCAGTTTAAAGAGCACTACATTCAAGCTCTAACGGTCTTCTGTTTATTGTGTCAATATAGGAAGTGAAAACAGTCTTGAAGTCTCAGGAGATAAAGATAGCGACGGTATAAATGAAGTTTCATGTGAATATCAAAGTTGTAACGTATCAGATTTCTTCATTTCAGACATGATAGTTTCCAGCTCACCCATTGAAGATGGAACCTGCTTACCAGATTTTGGATGTGATGAATCAAGCATATTTTTAGACGATGAATATATGCTACTTCCTTTTCTTGAGGATAGCAATGACTGTGATGACAATGTAAAAAGCTGTTTGGAACCTGTAATGGCCTCAGAAGATTCAAATTTGTATCTGTCGATTCATCAGTTGAGATCATGCAATCAGGATCCATATGATTATCCTGATTGGGACCCATCGGAATGCTTCGACCCACAATCGTTTATTAAAAACCTGCCTGATTTTTCCGATGCGGAAACAAATTTATGTCCCACCTTATCGCCTTCGGAAAGAAAAACTGTCACACTGGTGCTGGATTTAGATGGTATGGAACATTTTGGTTATTTCAAAGATTGTCACATGAATTTACTTTAAAAAATGGAAGTAAAATGCCATTTTTGTCCCTGAGGTTTGGCCACTTTTGCGACTTTCGTCCAAAAGTTCGCCTCTGGATTCAAAAGGTTTGAAAGCTTCCCATTTTCATCCAACTCGTTAACTCCATCCATTTTTTAACGTTAAGTCAAGGGTATTTTCATCTTTTTAGACATTTTTTGTGATGATTAAAGGGTTTGGGTGGAGAGAAAGTCAACAGAGGTGGATCTTTATTTCTTATAGTGTTTTTATTTTAATAAAAAAATGTCTAAAAAGACGAAAATGTCCCTCATTTAACGGAGAAAAATGGATGGAGTTAACAAGTTGGATGAAAATGGCAAAAGATTTTAAACCTTTTGGATCCAGATGCGGAAAAACAAACCTTTGGATAAAAGTCGCAAAACTGGCCAAACCTCAGGGACGAAAATGACACTTCACTCAAAAAAAGAGTTTACGCTTTAGAGGTGGCATTTTCAACTCTGTCTAACCGGTGATGTCGCCCAAAGTGACTATGTTAATATCTGGACCAAAAACATTTTTGGTCAATCCAACACGCCTTCTTCAAATCCTACAAAAGCATTTGTTTTTAGCCCAACCTATTTTTGTACGTTACCCAACCCGCTGCATCCACCCATCTGTCATCTCTAGTTGATGCAAGCTAATATAATTTTATATATTTTTTAACTATAATTTGCTTTGGCATATACAGAAACACTGGTGCACTCTACATTAGACCATTGCGATGATGCAGACTTCAGTTTTCCAGTATTTTTTGACTTCAAAGAGCATACTGTTTACGTGAAGCAGAGGCCTTACCTCAAAGATTTCTTGGAACGGGTCTCAGAAATGTTTCAAATTGTGATTTTTACAGCCAGCCAAAGCATTTATGCAAAACAACTTTTGGACATATTGGATCCAGATGGAAAAATCATTTCTCGCCGAGCTTATAGAGAATCATGTACCTTTGCAGATGGAAATTATACCAAGGATCTAACCGTTTTAGGTGTTGATCTTGCCAAAGTTGTCATTATTGATAATTGCCCACAGGTAGTTCTTTAGTTTACTTTTTTATTTGTTTATATGCCATTTTTGTCCCTGCGGTTCGGCTAGTTTTGCGACTTTTGTCCGAGGTTTTTTTTTCTGCATCTGGATCCAAAAGGTTTGAAATCTTGCCATTTTCATCCGACTCGTTACCTCCATCCATATTTCTCCATTTTGTCAGGAGTATTTCCGTCTTTTTTGTTAACTTAAAGCGCAATTCGTTTTTTTTAATACTTGTACATTATGCTAAATGCTTGTACACAAAGTGAAAAAGACCGAATTGCCCTTTATGTTAACAAAAAAGGCGGAAATACCCCCGACTAAACGGAGAAAAATGGATGGAGTTGACGAGCCAGATGAAAATGGCAAAATTTCAAACCTTTTGAGTCCAGATGCGAAAAACAAACCTTTGGACGTAAGTCGCAAGACTAACCAAACCTTAGGAACGAAAATGGCATTTTACTATTTTTTTAATTTCATATTAGTTTCTCAATGGTGTCAATTTTGATCTTTTTTTGGTTATGTTAGGCTCGTTTCCTTTTATCCTATTTTTTGGATACTTTTAGCCGCATTGACTTTTGGTGGTTCCAGGTTTTTCAGTTGCAAGTGAATAATGGGATTCCAATAAAGAGTTGGTTTAGTGATCCGTCAGATTGTGCGTTAATTACTCTACTACCCTTCCTGGAGAGACTAGCAGATGCTGAAGATGTTCGTCCAATAATTGCCAAGAGATTCGGTAACAAGGAATAAATATTAAATACCCCTTGTTTTTCATTATCTTACATGACACCCTCGGTTTTACAAATTTTAGATGCTCATTACTTCTCCTTGTGCTCGTAGTATAATCGTCTATATGAATAAAACATTGTTTCTTTCTCTTTTGGTTATCTCATTTCACCTGGTGTTCTGCCTAATTTGTTTTTTTCTTCTCGGTATTCAGTTAAGAATCTTAGAAATTGCAATCAAGTGTGATGCTATATTGATTCTCTTTTAACCTGAAAAAATATTTCTTTTTTAGGAGAGTATTAAATGTGATCTTTTCTTTTGGCAATCGAGTGTTATAATTTCATAGGACCGCTGATAATACGATTTAGTGGTAAAATGGAGAATCATTTAACTAGTAATTAATATCGCCGATATATCAGTGATATATCGGTAATGGTCCCCTATATCAGTGCAAATATCGGTACCGATATTATCGGTGATATTGACCGATATTTGACCAATATTAGACCGATATATCACCGTTTTTCCCGATACGAGTACATTTCTTCTTAGTTCTACCATTCGTCTTTCTTCTTATTGCTGCTATTAGTGTTTTACGTCTTAATTGTTAATTTTTAGTGTTAAATGCTAGTGTTTTAAGTCTTAATCAGTTTCTACTTGCTACAATTGTGTTTTGCAAGTTGCAAAAGGTTAATTTGTAATGGTAGGAGAGTATACTGAACTGTTAGCGTTAAATTGCTATATATATAAATTCATCATGATATTAAAATTACTGATATCCCACCGTGATAACCGATATCTCAAATATCGGTCCTTGATCGATATCCGATTATTTACCGCATTAACTGCATAGTCATTTAAACATATTTAGGCCTAAAATTTTGCTTTATTTGAAAGATAGGGTGGAAATTGAACCGAGTGTGCTGCTTGAACTAGGTTAATAATACGAGCATATGATTCTATCGGACATAGAAACATTGCTTTTGCAAAATGAGTTACTTTCTTTATGATTTTAGATGCCTATGTGCAGGTGAAATGCGGATCTTTAATGGATCGATAGCCAAATGCCATTCTAACCGGTATTTTATTCTTTTTAATTGTAAATTTTCTACCATGATATAGTAGCAAATTTCCCTGCCTATAGTAGACTCAGAAACAGGTAGATTTTTGTTGACTTTTTAGTTTCTATAGACTTTTGACTTTTAACATGTTGACTGATGTTGACTTCTTATAGTTTTACAAGTCCCCGACCTTCTAACAGGTTTGTTCACTTGAGATTCTAAAAATAGACTTGTGTTGAGTTCTAATCGGTTTAAGTGTCTGAAACAGTATGTTTGATTATGAAGAGCTATCCGTGTTGATATCTCATCTTATGTTGACTTTTAACAGGTAGATTTGTGCTGACTTCTGACAGATTTCAAAGTCCATAAACCTTTCTGTTGATATACAAATAATGTAATACTAAGGTTTTATATATTGGTTTACCAGTGTTATAATATTATCAGATATATTATCCTTCTTGTGAGTTTTGTTCATGGTCTTCTACACATTGACTTATTGAAAATGCCATGGGCGGATCTACCTTGTTAGAAGCGGTAACCTCCATTGCCCCTTGACGCTCCGACAGTAGTGTAAATTTTGGAAAAATTTGATGTTTTTTCGATTCCGTTACCTCTTTTTCTTGAAACGTTACCCCTATAATGATTTTCTAGATCCGCCAATGCATCACGGGACCATGCAAATAATTCAATGTGCAACAAAGAGTCATAGACCGTTAGTCGAATTCTTCTTGTTGATCTATTATTGGTCTTGAATCGTTAAAGATCCACATCCATGTAGATATCCAGTCATTTCTTAGTCGAACAACAAACATCACAAAGAATGATTTGAGTTAACTTTTCTTTTTACTTATTTCTCATTTCTCCCATGTTTTATATTAGGGAAAATCACGAGAATAAACATTGACCGGGTCTTGTTACCAAGATAAACATCGGTGGCGTCTAAATTTTAGGGGCTTCACAAAAAATCTAGCGGGGTAGAAAATGACACGTAGGGCAGGTGTCTCACATGTAGACGTTTAAATAAATCGTAGGTCCAACTAACAGACCAATAAGATGATGACACCTAGCCACTTTTCGAAGGAAAAGGCTATATAGACACTTCCCAATCGGCTTAGGGGTATCCCCAATGTTTAGATTTTTCGACACTTTTTCAACCAAATATTTTCTATTTATGATTAGATGAAGACAAATTTTACATTTTACAAATAACAAACGGATACAATTGTACACAAAGCTTAAATTCGATTATATTTATGGTATTTATACCGTTAATTGATAAATGCATTATGTAATTTTAAAATATATCTAGAAAAGATAAAAGCGTAGTAATTATTATAAGGTTTGTAGCTTTCAATGTCATTAAGCATTAATACACTATTTACCGATGACTAATATTTGTATCGTTAACTGATGTATTATCCATATTTTTAGATATTTATATTACCATGGAAGATGTATTATCAATTATATTAGATATTTATATTACCATGGAAGATGTTAATGTCTTTTTATTAAATATACCGTTAAGAACAATAATAACTATGTGTTACTAGTAAAACTAAATAAAAAATTACTTAAATACGAAAATATGATTTATGAAGTGAAAAAAACGGAGTGGTGAATTAGTTATTTGTAAAATGATTTTTAGCCCTTTAACTCATAGTTAACATAATTTTGTTATCTAGTAAATTTTTTAAATAATTGTTCACAAACATTCATATCCTCTTTCCAAGTGCATAATTTTTTCTTGATATGAATATGAATACAAGAATATATAGGGGAATGTTCAAATGAAAACCACTAGTTATTGTGAAAACTCGAAAACTAATTAAAAAAGCCAAAAAAACATACCAAATTTTTTTTTTTGCATACCAATTTTCGCCATTTTTTATATATAAAAAAAAATTGTAGTACACATGTGTAATACTACACATGTGTACTACAAAATTATAATTTTTTTTTTGAAAAAAAAATTATATAAAAAAACCTGCGATTTTTATAAAAAATTTGAAAAAAAAATTTGGGTGTGTTTTTTAAGCTTTTTTTAGTTAGTTTTCGAGTTTTCACAATAAAAATGGTTTTCATTTGAACCATCCCCTAACATCTTCTTCAGACATAAAACTCTTTTATTAATAAAAAATAATAAGCATTCTTTTATAATAAATTAAAGTTGGTTACAAAAAGTAAAAATCATAAAACTTTCTATGAAAAAGAAATACAAAAAGAGAAAGGAAAAGAAAACATAAAAGGCAAAAGTACTATTTATTAATTAATTATGAATTAAAAATTAACCAGTCTTAAGCTTCCCGCGTTAGGGTGAGGTGGTGTAAAACTGTGATACCAGTGTTGCGGAAAAGGGGGGGGGGGGCGTAAAATCATACTAAGTAGCAACTGAACGACGATCAAAACCGGGAAAAAACGTAAAATAAAAATACAAATTTCTAACACCACGTGACATGAAACGTAGATGAAGTCGAATTTATACCGACACGTATTAGAAAGTTGAGGGGGTAAAAAAACCTGAGAGATCAAATATGACCACCAAACACCGTGCTAAGTAGCAACCAATCGACGACTAAATGCGAGAAAAATGTAAAAAAACTAATAAAAAAAGGAAAAATTACACTTTTCGTCCTTTATGTTTGTAGCGGGTTACAATGGATGACCTTTAACTTTAATAATTACAGTCACAATCCTTTATTTGGAAAGCCCATTACACCCTACGTCCTTTAGCACTAACCAGATTTGTTTTTAACGTTAAATTAGATCACATGCCTTCCACATGAGGGTATTATTGTCTTTTTTTCTTATTATTTAAGAAAACCTTTAAAGAAAATAATATATGATTTAAAAGCATCTATTTCTTCATCTCCATCATAACACACACAGTATTTCTCAGTTCTCCATCTCTCTCTCTCTTCTCCATTACAACTGGGCACCACCACATCATTTCCGGCTACCACCGCCATCAATTCCGGCCACCTGAAACCTATATAAACCCATCTCCCCGACTAAAAAAACGCACATGTAACCCAAAAAATTTAGCGATTTGCGGATAAACGGAACAACAGAGGCTGCAGATATGATTATACAAATAAATGATGTAATGTCATTTTCGTCTAATTAGAACAACATGGGCTGCAGATATGAAACGGCATGAACTGATTTGACGATTTGCGGATAAACGGAGCCCTAGATCCGTGAGAGAAACGAATTGAAATGATGTTACTCTCGTTGAAAGAGTGTCACACCCCGACTTTCCACGTGTCACCGGTGGGCCCGGTGGGGGAGTATCGTGACGTGGTTGGCAACGTAATAGTCAAACAACACAATATAATAATGCACAGCGGAAGCAATTTAAAGTATGATACAACCGAATTTATTATTGTAATATCAATTGTCACAATATTCGGAAGTTTATCCACAGAAGGATCGAACATAAAATGGAAACAATAGTTCAACAGACTTTTAGGCATCTTAAGCTTGCGAGACTTCGATTGATGCTAAGGAGACATATCCAGCCAATTTCGTATAGTACCTGCATTTAGCCTTTTTGGAAAATACGTCAGTTTACACTGGTAAATACATTCAACTGACTCATTTTGGAAAAAAAGTTTGTAAATTGTTTTGAATGCACGTGGCACAAAATATCTTGACACATTGATTAAAATGCACAGAGGCAAAATTAATCTTTTTAACTTGGGAGAATTATTTAATATGATAATCTTGTGAACGAATTACATGTTACTTATGCGTTCAGTAGCCCGGAACGTATCCGGGTTAAAGATCAATAGACACACCACTTTAAGTGAGTTATACACGGGAGTACGCCTACACCCCGTGCTCAGGTCGTGGCCATCTCGTAAGATGATGCCAGGGATATCCGGGACATGGTCATTAACCCCCCAAAGGCTGTAAAGTAAACAAATCTGTTTAAAACGAGCCGATCAAATTATTCAACTACCCACTAAGCGTGGAGATTTGATGCCCGATCAAGCGGTACGCTATGTACCGTAACCCAAGCCCGTATAGGGAAAATAAGTTAAAAGTATTTACCTGAGCTAAATATAAATTCAATCCCAGCCGTATATCAAATCAGCAAGTACAGATAGCTTTTACTGGGCTCCTAATCTGGAACGAAGGTTTTTAATAACCTATTAGAATCCTAACGGGTCTTTAATTAAGCTTAAGCTTAGACCGGCTAGTTTCAAAGATACGGTTCGTACGCACAATTAAGCGAAGACCGGATAGAATGTGATTTAGACCCGACAAGTTCGGAGACTTGCTTAATATGGGTTTCTTATTCACATTCTGGATTTTGAGATAAAACCGATAAGGTTTGACCCGTATCGGCTAATTCATGTAAACTTGTTACATAAACCGAACCGAACGCGAAATAAGCGTAACGGGTATCCGTAAGAGCCATATACAGGTTTCCTAAGTTAATATGCTTCAAATATGTTGTGACATCAGTAGGATGTCTTTCATTATGCCCCGAACTAATTTAAACACAAACTATGCCCCGTATGGGTAGTTTGGTCATTTTAAAGGTTGTAAAAGAGTTTAAATGTTTCACTGAGTTACAGATCTGATGTAAACATCAAACATACTCAACTTGATAAGTTATATCAGTAGGCTAAAGCATATATGTGAAATTTATCACTTGTAACCAAACTATGCACCGAAGGGACATTTTGGTAATTTCACATAAGCCTAAAAGCTCAAAACTGAAGTCTGAGTTTATCAACCTTTGCTTACTGTTAAAATATCATAATTTGCCTCATATATCAGTAGGTATCAACCCGGGTATGTCCAATATGATTTTAAGACATACTATGCGTTAAAAACGCTAATTATGGCGATTAAAGGCCATTTCCGGGTTCTATACTTAAATCTGATATTTTTATATTTCCAGCAAGCTTAAAATAATTTATTTAACATATGTGATCAGTAGCAAAAGGTTTGGAGTCGTTTAGATAAGTAAAACTCATTTTATGGCCCGTAAGGGCAAAACCGACAATTACCGGATTAAGCCTACGACTACTAGTTATGCTCAGCCTAAAATTAATTAAAAATCTTTAAAAATCCCAACATAATATATTACATCAGTGGGTATTAAGTTTGATACCAAAAAGTAGGCTTAACTAGGCTATACGCTAATTACGCCGTTTTATTAACATAAAGCTTTAATTTTGCGATATTGAGCATAACTCTTAATCTATAAGTCAAACTGATGTCAAACTATGCATACAAGTTTATATATCAATAACTAAGGTTTCTACACTTTTACATTTTCATAAATCATGTTTTAAGGTAATAAGGGCATAACGGTCAACATATGAGCAATTAACGGAAATATGCATATTAATTGGATAACTAGTGAACCAAGGTGTGTAATCACAGAGGGTTGTTCTAACAAGTAACCTAATCCAATTTAAGCTCTGAGGCATTTCTAAAACATACCTGAACGGGTCAGAACTGAAAGTCAAAGTGAAAGTCAAACTATGTGACTTTCGGTTCCGAACCGGGTCTAAACAGGAAATAGTCGGGTTGAACATGTTTAGACATGTTCTTACACTAATTACTAAGTTATAACAATGATTAAACAGGTTATATATGTTCTAGATAGCTAATTATGCATAAATGACCTTTTAAGAATTCTGTTGACTTTTTAAGTATATGTTTGACCCGACTTTTGAACTAGTTAAAGTAGTGATCAGGGGAAACCCTTTTGGGGTTTTATTACCCACATAAATACCAACTTATAACTACTTTTAATTCGAGATTTGACTGAGCCATTATTGACTAATCTTGAAGTCAAACCGTAATTACGACGGTTTGACCTTTAGCTAATTAACTAAGCTAAACTCAAACAAGAAAGGATTAGAACACTTACAAGGGTCCTATGCACGACTTATGATCAGTTGGGAGAGTTCCTTAGCTCCAGAAAGGCTCCAAATGATCAGATGAAGGTGTGAGAATGTTTGTGACTTTGAAGGGCTATTTATAATGGTTTCAATCACCACAAATCATTGACAAACAAGTCTATGAGTGCCCACAAACAATCAACAGGTGTCCTAGGGGCTTAGGAGGTGTTTTAGGGGCCATGAGAAGTGGAAAAACGAGTAGAGGTCGCGAAAATACGCAATGGCAGACCATCAGCGATTTTTTCGGAGCTGGGCACACCCTCGCGTAGCGCGAGGGACCCGTCGCGCAGCGCGACCCCCTTGCAGATCAGGTTTTTGATTTTTGTTTGCGATTCAGCCCTTGTCTCTTCAAAACTCGAATAGTTACTGATTTATTGCACTTTAAACCTCCACAATTGATCTACTAAGGCCTTAAATCATATACCCACTTTGCCAAGTCCTCGGGTAACTTTATTTTTCACCCGAAAAGTCCTAACTTTCGACGTTTACGCTTTAACGCTTCGCACACGAATTTGATCATAACTTTCTCATACGTTAACGAAACTTTATGAAATTTTTATGGTGCATTCTCGTGAGCATAATTAATATTTACAAAGCTTCGGGTTCATCAAAAGGTCACTCAGAGGTATAAATTAAACATGTTGACACATTTGGTCCCTGTAGTTTGAAATCACACACATTTAGCTTCGTATGATCCATGATTTATTCGTTTGAAGGTATGAGCATCGTGCAGGGGTAATATATAATATAATTATTCACAGTTGACACTTAGAATACGTATATTCACATACTTTCCACGTTTGTCAACTTTAGTCCTTCTATAATATTTCTTTCACACATTTAAACATTATGACACGTGTCAACACATTATAGGACGTGAATTTTCGAGGTGTTACATCCTCACCCCCTTAAAATAAATCTCGACCCGAGATTTACTGAAATAAGCAAGGGTATTTTTCTTTCATCGTGGATTCAACCTCCCACGTGTATTCGGGACCCCTACGGGCATCCCATTTGACCTTTACAAAAGGTATATGCTTTCTTCGAAGCTTCCTTACCTGTCGATCTTCAATCGACAAAGGTTTTTCCACAAACGTTAAGCTCTTATCTATTTGCACATCTGTATGTGGCATGACATGTGAATTGTCAGCGGAACACTTCTTTAGATTGCAGATGTGGAACACATTGTGAATTCCACTGAGCTCTTCTGGTAAGTTCAACTTGTAGGCAACTGACCCGACACGTTCGATAACCTCGAAAGGTCCTATGTATCTCGGGCTTAGTTTGCCTTTCTTACCAAATCGCATCACCCCTTTCCATGGTGACACTTTAAGTAGGACTTTGTCACCTACTTCGAAGTGAAAATCCTTACGACTTGGATCCGCGTAACTCTTCTGCCTATTCCGGGCAGCTTGGAGACGGTCACGAATCTGGACAATCTTGTCCGTTGTTTCGAACACTATCTCTGGTCCTGATAACTGGACATCTCCAATTTCCGCCCAACAATTAGGCGATCTACACTTTCTACCGTATAATGCCTCAAAAGGCGCAGCCTTAATGCTGGTATGGTAGCTATTGTTGTAGGAGGATTAGATTAATGGTAGGTTCTTATCCCAACTACCTCCCAAATCGATCGCACATGCACGTAGCATGTCTTCTAACGTTTGAATAGTACGCTCACTCTGACCGTCTGTCTGAGGACGGTAAGCCGTACTAAAGTTCAAAAGTGTGCCCAAAGATTGTTGGAAACTCTTCCAAAAATATGACGTGTACCTAGTATCTCTATCAGAGATAATAGCCACAGGTATGCCATGTAAGGCTACAATCTTATCAACGTATAACTGGGCTAACATATCGGAGCTATAAGTCTCCTTGATGGGTAAGAAAATGGGCTGACTTAGTCAGTCGGTCAACTATAACCCATATTGTATCTTTTCCTTTTCTTGTCTTGGGTAACTTGGTAATAAAATCCATAGTTACCATTTCCCACTTCCACGTAGGAAGTTCAGGCTGTTGTAGCAAACCTGATGGTTTCTGATGCTCGGCTTTGACTTGCGCACTTGTCAAGCATTTAGCTACATAGGTGGCCACAGACTTCTTCAAGCCTATCCACCAATAGTTTGCCCTTAGATCCTGGGTAGCTGATGGCAATTCTTAATCGTTGCCTAATTAGGGTTGCGGCCTGTATGCATAAGCAATATGAACCGTCTTTCTTATTTAATAACATAAAACCCTCAGAATATTGAGTCAGGCTTTATGTGCCTATGTTTTAAAACCTACTTAATTAAGGTTTCGATTATTCCATAATCAATATGGAGTTTTCACAATACTCCAGCCCACAGCGGGATACAATCTTAATTCTACCTGCCTTCCCGGAGGTAAGCAGGGAAAACTTATGAGAAGATAATCAAGATTGCAAGGAGGCTACAGAGATTTTCCATATCTCAGGCTCCAGCTCATCCATCATTGTTCGTGTCAAATGAGTGACACCTTTATGTTATAAGTCCACGAATTCCTTAGTCGGGAACATTTACTTAAATTTTTTTTTCCATTTTTGGATATCTTCTTTGAATACTACTAGTCGACTTTAGTACAATATGATCATTGGGATATCTTAGGGTTCCATGTATTAAACCTCCATGCTGATCAGACATGGAAATAATCTATGGGACACACTAGGATACGCCAATCCTCATATGACACTTTTGTCAAACATAGTTTGGCATTCGCAGGCGATAGAAAAACAATGAGAAAATAATTAAAATAACATATGTTGTCGTACTCTATGCGAAGAAAGAGTACTCTTAGATTTTCGGAAGGATTCCTTGCCGATACTAGAAGAATCGGTTACTATGGTTTCCTTGGTAAGTTATACCTTGTGGATGATAATAAAAATTTTGCTAAGTTTATGGTTCATGAAGATTTATAATTGCCTGTATTAAAAACATGACACTTAGCAGAAATTATCATTGATAAATGATAAGGAAGTTTATTGCACAAGTGCTTATATTTAATCAATAATGGAAGTTTCACAAACTAGGCACCTAGCTCAGTTGGCTAGGCGCGCGAAAGGGTGCGGCCGGCCTAGACCCAGGTTCGATTCCGGGGACGGCCAGTTCCACCATATTTTTTTTAATATTAATTAATCGTACGGATACGTGTAATTATGAGAGTTGTCTCATAAGGAGTCTTGATAATTAATTGCTTCTTATTACCCACAATATGGGCTTGATTTTATCACTAAATTGAGTCCTTGTATTTAACGGAACTAGGACATCAAAAAAAATGATTCCTAATGAATATAAAACATCCATCTATTAATGCTGAAGCAGTCTCAGAGGTATACCGGCTTCTTACCGAACTTTCGTTGCTTTTTATTAAGCCTGTACTCGCTCTCTTTCTCAGATTTTCTGGGAGTTATTCTCCTTCTTTTGGTTCATCCTTCATATACGAAGTGTGAACAAGATCTCCTCATGAGCAATTTAAACATGGTTTTGAATGAGATTTAGAGCGAGAAGAATTCGGCTCTTTGGATTGTCTCATGACCATTCTATGGTCCTTCCATTTGCTGCGTCAACCACAGCCTAAGGATTAACTCCATTAATATTGAGGTTTACGTTTGTAGTTTTATTAACTTTTGTCGCCTTAATAGCGTTGCGACTGTCGTCTACCTCATCCGAGTTTTCCATACTCGAAACTTGGTACCAATCACCAAGATTTAACCATTATTAGTCATCATCCTGATGACCTGACTTAGGTTAGCCACGACATTCATAAACCGTATGGGCTATTTTGTTCCGAACATTCATAGTGAATGTTATTTGAACGTATTTCCATTATATTTAGCCTAGGTCACAACGGGACCATCAATGGCATGCAAAGTTTGTAGCGAGTCCAATACCTGCTTGACAGGGGACCATAATGTCACAACTGTCTTTGTCACTAGGATGATTATAAATAGCTCAAAGGCTTTTATTATATATATATACATATATGGCATAGAAGCCTGTCTCGAGGGATGTAGAAAAATATGGCATAAAGCACAGTCATGAAGGACATAAGTAATCATATGGCGCGAAGGCCTTGTCGTGATGCCATTTAGATATGGCACAAACGGCCTTGTTATAAGGACATTCATCAGATTTGGTACAAAGGCATGTCACCAGAAATGTTAACATTTAATATATTAACTTGTCACGAATGACCAATTATAGCACATAGGCTTGTCCTGGATGACTTTAAAACATAACTCGATGGTCTATTTTTTTTTCAAGGACCTTAATTTATAAGCCGCAATCTTATTAGATTAGGGCTTCAAGGTTTGAACGTGGTTCTTCACCTTTGGACAGGGAGTCATAGACTACAACTGTCATCGTCTTGAAAGACGATTCTTTTGGCAGAAAAATAAGCCAATCAACATCTCTAATGGATGTTTATATATAACCCTCGTATCTAATGATATTAGTCATGATCACATCGATCATATTGACTATTAGGTTTGGGTATAATCACACCATTTTGAACAGGGGATCATAAAGATTACTACTATCGTTATCTTACCGACACTAGAATAGGGTATAGCCCGTAGGCATTTCATCGCGAGGGATGTTAATATTATGATCATCATACTGATGATACTAGTCAGGATCGCAACGAGTATAGACTATGAGGTTTGAGTATAGCTCACCCCCTTGGCAAAGAATCACAAAAGATTACAATTGCCTCGTCTCAATTGGACAACATAATATAGCCCTTAGGCCAAAACATCATTAAGGATGTTGAAAAATGCTTTAATCATCTTATTGATGATTTTTGTCATGCCCGCATTGATCATATAGACTATTAGGTTTGAGCATAGCTCACTACCTTGAACTGGGAATCGTAAAGATCACCATGTCTTTGTCACCCATGGACATTATAATATGGCCCATAGGCGAAACATCACTAATGGAGATTTATAACAGGTTCATCCTATTAGAAGATATAAGTCTTGATTGCATTAATCATATTGACTATTTTGGCTTGAGCATAGCTCACCACCTCAGACAAGGAATCATAAAGATAACAATGTCAATGTCTCAAATGGACAATATATTATAGCCCGTAGGCAAAACATCACTAAAGGATGTTAAATAATATTATCATCGTATTAGATGATATTTGTCATGATCGCATTGATCATATAGACTATTATGTTTGGACATAGTCCAATATTTTAGACAGGAGATCAAAGACCATCACTGTCGTTGTCTTATCGGACAACAAGTTTAGCCCGTAGGCACTAACGGATGTTCATAATATGATCATCTTATAGGGTGATATATGCCATGATTCCTAATTCACTAGGCTAGATATGGGAATTGGAAGAATCCAATATAAGGATGACTGTTGTGATTTTCTCGAATCACATTTGTCGAGGGTGCTAACACGTTCTTAGATGTTAACAAGGATCTGAATCCCTTGAGTAGGTTTCACCATCTTGGCCACGTAGGCTAGGTTTCACCTTTAAGATTTCCTGTTAAAATGCATACTGACAGGGAAGGAAGGATGTTTATTTTATTTAGGATTTTTATCATAAATCCTAATTCATAAGTTAATAATAATAGCACAAATGGCCTAGTCGCGTAGACAAGTTAAATTTATAAGCCATGATTCCAGAGAATCGCGGCATTAAGGTTTGAATCAAAGTTCATTACCTTTTCCTGACAGGGAGCATTAGGCTGCCACT
Source organism: Helianthus tuberosus (assembly GCA_030545235.1). NCBI lineage: Eukaryota > Viridiplantae > Streptophyta > Magnoliopsida > Asterales > Asteraceae > Helianthus > Helianthus tuberosus. The sequence goes on along the minus strand of CM060435.1, from coordinate 38,101,716 downwards.
GTCTTCAGTCTCAGAGGACATTAACTATAGCCCGTAGGCACTTCCCTTATAAGGGAAGTTTATTACTGAATTGCCCCTTAGGGAAATTCATTAACCATGGTAAACAGAGACCATATTTGGTTAATTTATTAATCATATATTTATTTAGGATTTCTATTATAATTTATCCTAATTATAAAACATTAATAGTTTTATTGGTGGCACCCAATGGCCTGGTCATATGGACATTTATAAATTATAACCTTATGATTTCATAGAATCAAAGCATGACAGTATCTTGGCACAATAGGCCTAGTCACAAGGACATTTATAAATTTTAAGCTATGATTTCAGAGAATCAAAGCATGAAAGTATATTGGCACAATAGGCCTAGTCACAAGGACAATTATTTATATGCTAGGATTTCAGAGAATCAGAGCATTTGAGGTTTGAACCTAGTTCATTACCTTTATCTGACAGGGAGTCATCGCTACCACTGTCTTTTGGCTCATATGGAAATGAGCAGGGCCCGTAGGCATTATGTTACCACGTATGGTTAAAATATGATCATCTTAATTATTGATGTAAACCCAGGATTCAGGGATCATTAAACTGGGTTAGGAATCTTTTGAAGAATCCTATAAAAATGACGTGTGTGATTTTAAACGAATCGCGTCTGCCAGGAGTGTTAACATGTTTTAAGATGTTAACAGGGAATTGAATCTTTTTAAGCAGGTCTTACCATCTTGGCCCGGTCTTATAATTGACCCAAGGCTAGGTTTCACACTTAAGATTCTTAATTAATGAATTGAATCTTTTTAACAGGTCTTACCATCTTGGCCCGGTCTTATAATTGACCCGAGGCTAGGTTTCACACTTAAGATTCTTAATTTATAATTAACGCAGAACAATTTTTAAATTGAGGTGTAAATATGGATCTGAATCTAAATTGCGGGACTGCCATCTTGGCCGGTCTTATTATGACCCGAAGCTAGGTCTTGCCCTTTTAGATTTTGCCATTTTATTATAATGGTAGATCTTGCAAAAAGGAAATATTAATTTTTTTTTCATTTAATATTTCTTTATTTAGAATGAAAGTTTAACTTAATCATTCCATTATATAAAAATAAAAGTATAAAGTTGCCCTAAGCGGGACTTAAAAGGAATAATGTCGTCCTCGAAGGGACTGAAAAGGTAAATATGTCCTTATAAGGACTATTGAGGAAACGATCTTCAGCAAAGGAGTTTCTTCTTCATTCAATTCTTGAAGGCTTTCTCCTTGGTCGCACGTTTCATCCTGGTCGCGGTACGAAGCTCAGCATTTCAAGGCTCCAGATGTGGAGAATTCTTATTACAGCTTCTTCGCTTGGCGACGTATCCAATACATAAAAATTTGGAAGCAAAACTTCAAGATTAGGATTGAGAATATTCCTAAGTTAAGTCTAGACTCAGAAGGTTTAGATATGTGCAATTGTGTAACTGAGATTAAACACTAAGGTTAGTGTTTAATTCACTCAGTGTTGGCTCTGATACCAACCTGTCACACCCCGACTTTCCACGTGTCACCGGTGGGGGAGTATCGTGACGTGGTTGGCAACGTAATAGTCAAACAACACAATATAATAATGCACAGCGGAAGCAATTTAAAGTATGATACAACCGAATTTATTATTGTAATATCAATTGTCACAATATTCGGAAGTTTATCCACAGAAGGATCGAACATAAAATGGAAACAATAGTTCAACAGACTTTTAGGCATCTTAAGCTTGCGAGACTTCGATTGATGCTAAGGAGACATATCCAGCCAATTTCGTATAGTACCTGCATTTAGCCTTTTTGGAAAATACGTCAGTTTACACTGGTAAATACATTCAACTGACTCATTTTGGAAAAAGAGTTTGTAAATTGTTTTGAATGCACGTGTAAGGACCGTTTTTCTTCTTTATAAATTAACTTACAAGGGTAATTAAAAGACTTCAAAATAACAACATTAAAACATGCTTTTGACAAAAATTGGGCATGACCCGTCCGTAAAACGGATATACCCCTGTTTTAAACATAAGTAAGACAAATACCATTCTACAATTCGTTCGACACGACACTACTAAAAACCTAGACATCAACTCTTAAAATGTATGTCTACTAACAAGTTGTACAAAATAGAAAATTTTGACCCAATACATTAGTGCAACTAGCGGAAGCGCTTGGTATGACATATCATGAACATGTGCTCGCTCCAATTCTCCAAGTCGCCTAAATTGAGGAATTACCTACATTCAACAGCAAAGCTTTAAAAAGTTAGTCATTATACTTATTACGCTTACAAAACCATCATTTTAATTCCATTCGTTTATGTACTTTCATTCCTCTTAAGCATTCGATTACCCGATTAAATGGGTATGGCATATACTCTCATAATGAGATTCAAGCATATACTTACGACCCGGTAACATCGGGTTAGTTACTTTCAACATAAATCTTTCGTTCTATACGTTTAACGGATTGAACTTCATACATCCTTTATTGCATTCACGACCACCCGTTCTAAACGGATGGTCCCTTATTCTTACTCGACTTGTTCAACTCGAACTGGTCGACTTGCATAACTTATCATAACCTTCGTTGGCATAACCAAATCCGCAAGGGATTTGCTATCTACTTACTAATCGCCGTAATCATTATAACAAAGGTTGTTCTTCATAATTATTAACAAAATTTAAGTAAGGTTTTGTATGTAACGGAACATACCTCGATCTTGCGCGCCTTCCGTTTTCTTGGTGCTTGTACCTTCTTTCTTTACGCCTACATTACAACATTCATTCTTTCATTTAGTCTATCAATTCATTCTACCATTTTTCCGTAATACATATACATTCATCTTTCAGGCATTTTATCGAATACTTGGTAGGAATTATAGTTAAGGTACATGGTACAAGTCTATAAAGCATATTCTTACTAGTTTATCATCACACAACAATTTCATTCATTCAAATTCACATAGCTATTTCATTCTACATCAATTTCATTCATTATTCAAGTATCACAACAAGCTTATACACTAACTTCCTAGTTTTATGATTTCTCATAATCATCAAACCCTTACTAACTTCTTAACAAGTGGGTTTTTGCTATAATCCTTTCATGCAACCTAAAATCAACATGATTTCTGCCCTAGGAGGTAATCCTAACTTAGATTTCTTGCATACAACACAAGAATTCAAGATTGGGTTTAACCCCTTAATTAACAATTCATGATTTCAGAAAATCTAACTTACCACTTCAGATATTAGGGTTAGCTATTCGAAATGGAGAGCTCATGCATTGGAAATTCCCACGAATTTTGATTCAATTTCTTGATTTCTTGTAGTTAGGGTTTTCACCCTCTTTCTCTGCTCCTTGTTCGATCGACCAAAACACCAGGTATGGGTGTTTTTTTTTTTACTAATAATTAAAAGCCCCCTTATGTTTATTAGTTACACAACAAACCCTCCCACTTTGAGAGAGTATTTAACTTAAGCTTTCTCACTTAAACTAATTATCATTTAGTTACATTTCATTAACCAAGTTAAATTTCTTTACTTATTATTTATCATTTTTGGGGCGTTACAAGTCTACCCCCCTTAAAAGAGGTTTCGTCCCCGAAACCTTTCCCATTCCAACTAGACCAATTCTACTCCTACCTTTTCATCTTTTCATTCACGATGCTTACTACAACATAAATGCATTCGAGATCTTGGTAAGAGTTTCACTCATGCATAAACATCTTTGTACGCATTGTCCCTCCGTTCTTAATTCAAGTAAATTACTTTCATAATCGCATAAGTCAGAGCCCGATCCAGAACTCTTATTAGTGTCGTTTTCACCTTATAATGCTAGTTCCTAGCATACATCATCACTAGCGGTTCGTTCATTGAAATTTATTTCAAATGTATTCTATTGGTCGTACAAGCCTATGTTTACGGCTTGTTTCTATCTTTCTAATTCAGCATATCATATTCATACATTTGCTAACAAAATAAATCGATTTATTTCATTTCACTCACGTATCATACACGATATAATTCTTTATTGTAACCATGAGAAAACCCTATCATCCCATTAGTAACGTTCTTCTAATTACTTTCTTATTTATATGAGGGCTTAGCATATCATTATACGCATACTATAAACATTTAATGATTTAGCAGTATTAAAATAAAGCTACCCTCTCCCTAATTACTTTTTCATGCTTTATGAGCATAAAGCATCGTTCTACGGCTACTATTGTTACTTGAACTAATTACAACTTTGAGTTTAGCCTCAGATTTAATCCTTCGTAACACTTTATTATTAGCTCTTTGCATGAACTACTTACTATTCTAACCTTGACTTTATTGTATAAATCAATTATCCGTGTGCCGGATCGATCCGCTTCTTTATATGTACCCTCCATACTAGAATTGGTCACATTCATTCATGAAATATGCTCCCACTTGTGAGCATCCTTCCACTAGCTTTATTACTATCATCACACTAAGAATTCCATCATATTTATCTATAAATAAATAGTTAGCACATAACCTATCATAATTGCATCCTACATGGTGTTTGTTCGCCTATTGTCTATTTCACAATTTTCTTACGTACATGCTAAAGCATCTCATACATTCCTTTTCTTACATACTATCCTTTCATTCTTACTGGTTTGATCCGTGTTTGCTTACGGATCCAACCTTTCATTCCTTACATGGTTGAATCCATTTCTCGGATTCAAACATTTTCATCCGTACCTTTCGTTCTTCTGTGGTATCATTTACCATGTCATTTCCTATGATATGTTTTCGTATTAATCTTCTACATTCCACATCAAGTGTTGGGTCCTAGCACTTAATTCCAAGTCCTAATTCATGTAGCGCGTCTCGACGCGACACTTTACTTCCTATTTCTAGTGGTGTCCCCACCCTTCTTTCTTAAGTTTGCCTTACATTCAATCGTAGGCTTATACTTTTCATTCTTATCCTTCTTTCTTTCTTATATCGATCCGTTCCTTTAAGAATCGTTAGACCCCTTTTTGCTAGCTTGACCGGACATAAGTGAGATAATTCTCATGTTTTTCTCGAGCTTCGATCAATACACGACCATACCTTAATATACCATTTCCATTTGTTTGTTCACCGTACTAGGTGTTAATTCACCTACGTTCTCTAACATGTCTTTTACTAATGAGTATTCTACTTTACACGTTGAAATTCTTACGTAATACTTCCAGCATTTGTAAGTAATTATTATTCACTGACTTCTACAACATAACCTTTTAAAGTCAACCACCACCCAGTACTTTTGTATATAAGTATTGTAGTACGGGTTGTTCTTATTTCCAATTTGAACACACTTACAAAACGCCTTTAGCTAACATTTGAACTATTATCCTTTCATACCTTTCATTAACATTACCAAGTTCTCATTTATTTATACGTTCCACTTAATTTCAATTATTCTAACACGCATACACCTTTATGTAAATACATTCGAAGTGATTGCAAATTCATCTTCCTTTAGCGTCCATGTTCATGCTTACTTTATTACTTCCTCTTAACCCTTTTTGCCATCCGTGCTCAAGTAAATTGACATGATTCACATCCTTACATATCTGTACTTTCGTAATACCATTAGCTTATGTGAGCATACATACTACTGTTTACTTTCTTTCTATTCATACGTTAATCGACTTTCGTTAGTAGAATTTCATATAAATGAGATATTCATTAATAGTTACCTCATTTCAATTCCATACAACTAAACTATCATCAAGCATAACACATAAATCACCTAATACATAACACATTGACTCTTTACTTTAACATTTGTGTCTAATAGCCATTCCATGATATCCCTATACTGTTGACTTGTATAAAGTCAACTGTCTTGCTTACACACTTTAATCTTTTGAACATGTAATCCTCTAAATACGTTAGGCCATAATATTAATATTCTACACATTTCATACTCGTATTGTACGATATATACGATTTACGTAAACCTCTAACAATACACATATACATTCACTTTCACGTACTTTCACATGCTAATGCTTCATGATTCTACAAATAGCGAATATCATTCAAGTTAACTATATAACATAATTACAACATATCCTTTGCTAATAAGCTCGTATGATTCACATTTAGCACATATTCGCCTCTTACTCAAAACTAAGCAAATCGTATTCTTTTTATGCATCAAAGTACTTTAATCTATATTTACTCCATTCGTTATTTATTATCATACGTGTTAAACTCAACCTCTTACATTCGACATCGTTTCTCACCGCTACATTATCATTCACGTTGACATTGTCCGCCATTTACATAAAACATTCATTTCATATATTAGATTTATTTTCATACTCTCCTTTATCATAGCTAACTCATTTTATCATACTACAATCAATTTTACATTTCATTATTGATATGTCGGTAAATATACCTATTATTAATACATATCATCCCCCATTTTATATATATTTCTGGTTACAAATTCGATTGAACCGACATTTAATTGTGTTTCATTTGAATATTGTAGTTTTGGAAAGCTTGTTGGTGATTCGTTGCGGAGAACTCAAGAAAAATATGAAGTTTGTGAAAATTTTGCCCAGACACAGCTGTGTTGGTTATCTGAGTACAATGTCACACAGCTGTGTCAGCCTTGCCACCACACCCTGATCTCAGCAACAAGCATCAATGGTCCACACAGCTGTGTCACTTAACGACACAACTGTGTGCGGCGCCAGATCTGATATAACCTAATGTTTAGCTCCCATTTCATTTGTCCAACTTTGAGGGGGCCGAACACACCAATTCTTACGAATCGTAAACTTTTCAATATATCATAGTTCATTAGCCCGTATTTACTTCATTCGCATTCTTGCGTTTTAATTTTTTTTGCTCTTTTAAATTTTCATAACTCATCTCATGTCATTCGGTTCATCACTTTCGACTCTTACGAATCCATTCTTATTGTGATCACTAATTGTGATTACATACAATTATTAGGCCTTATATGGACCCTAAATAAACGTTGAAGTGGCTTTCGGGAAGTACTTTTGACTAAAACATGAAAAACAAAAAAATCTAGCGGACCAGCTTTACACAACCTCATGTTTCCGTTTAATATAAATCATAAGCTTTCCATATAACACATACTTCGACCTTTGTTTACTACACTTGTAATCGTGCAATTTGAAATCGTGATCATCTAAGTCTCATTATTCAACTCATGTTATTCACATCGTTACCCTTAAATCTTTACGAATTCTTTTTCATTGTGATCACGGATTGTGATCATAAGTATCTTATCATCACGGTTATAAGGATTCTATATTGTTATTATTATTATTATTTTTTTTTATTTTGATCCTTTAGATCACAAGGAAGTCTTAGTCATGAAAAATAGCAAAACAAAATTTTTTCTGCGGATCATATTTCTAATGGCCGTCGGCGACGGCCTAATATACCGTCGGCGACGGGTTCTAAATATGGGCCGTCGCCCAATTTGTCCGTAGACAAGAAATTAGCACGTCGGCTCAGATGGGGGCGTCGGCGACGACATGTATGCCCGTCGGCGACGGCCTCCCGAATTGCTTAAACGCTGCTGTGTTCATTTTTTTGTTACCTTGACTATTTCCTGTGCTTATTTCCAGCCATACGGCTCCTGTAATTCCCGTCTGGCCTCCCTATTTACTCATCCATGTACTTAGCTTTTATTTCACATCCCAAACATATTACACATACTACTATTTTACCAAAAACTTAACGTGTTACCTCATTGGCGATCTTGGAGCGAGCACACTTTTGAACGAGCCATCGGTTTGAGTTCAAGCACCACCTCAAATGCTCGAATCCCTCAAACCTTGGCTCTGATACCAACTTGTAAGGACCGTTTTTCTTCTTTATAAATTAACTTACAAGGGTAATTAAAAGACTTCAAAATAACAACATTAAAACATGCTTTTGACAAAAATTGGGCATGACCCGTCCGTAAAACGGATATACCCCTGTTTTAAACATAAGTAAGACAAATACCATTCTACAATTCGTTCGACACGACACTACTAAAAACCTAGACATCAACTCTTAAAATGTATGTCTACTAACAAGTTGTACAAAATAGAAAATTTTGACCCAATACATTAGTGCAACTAGAGGAAGCGCTTGGTATGACATATCATGAACATGTGCTCGCTCCAATTCTCCAAGTCGCCTAAATTGAGGAATTACCTACATTCAACAGCAAAGCTTTAAAAAGTTAGTCATTATACTTATTACGCTTACAAAACCATCATTTTAATTCCATTCGTTTATGTACTTTCATTCCTCTTAAGCATTCGATTACCCGATTAAATGGGTATGGCATATACTCTCATAATGAGATTCAAGCATATACTTACGACCCGGTAACATCGGGTTAGTTACTTTCAACATAAATCTTTCGTTCTATACGTTTAACGGATTGAACTTCATACATCCTTTATTGCATTCACGACCACCCGTTCTAAACGGATGGTCCCTTATTCTTACTCGACTTGTTCAACTCGAACCGGTCGACTTGCATAACTTATCATAACCTTCGTTGGCATAACCAAATCCGCAAGGGATTTGCTATCTACTTACTAATCGCCGTAATCATTATAACAAAGGTTGTTCTTCATAATTATTAACAAAATTTAAGTAAGGTTTTGTATGTAACGGAACATACCTCGATCTTGCGCGCCTTCCGTTTTCTTGGTGCTTGTACCTTCTTTCTTTACGCCTACATTACAACATTCATTCTTTCATTTAGTCTATCAATTCATTCTACCATTTTTCCGTAATACATATACATTCATCTTTCAGGCATTTTATCGAATACTTGGTAGGAATTATAGTTAAGGTACATGGTACAAGTCTATAAAGCATATTCTTACTAGTTTATCATCACACAACAATTTCATTCATTCAAATTCACATAGCTATTTCATTCTACATCAATTTCATTCATTATTCAAGTATCACAACAAGCTTATACACTAACTTCCTAGTTTTATGATTTCTCATAATCATCAAACCCTTACTAACTTCTTAACAAGTGGGTTTTTGCTATAATCCTTTCATGCAACCTAAAATCAACATGATTTCTGCCCTAGGAGGTAATCCTAACTTAGATTTCTTGCATACAACACAAGAATTCAAGATTGGGTTTAACCCCTTAATTAACAATTCATGATTTCAGAAAATCTAACTTACCACTTCAGATATTAGGGTTAGCTATTCGAAATGGAGAGCTCATGCATTGGAAATTCCCACGAATTTTGATTCAATTTCTTGATTTCTTGTAGTTAGGGTTTTCACCCTCTTTCTCTGCTCCTTGTTCGATCGACCAAAACACCAGGTATGGGTGTTTTTTTTTTTTACTAATAATTAAAAGCCCCCTTATGTTTATTAGTTACACAACAAACCCTCCCACTTTGAGAGAGTATTTAACTTAAGCTTTCTCACTTAAACTAATTATCATTTAGTTACATTTCATTAACCAAGTTAAATTTCTTTACTTATTATTTATCATTTTTGGGGCGTTACAGCACGTGGCACAAAATATATTGACACATTGATTAAAATGCACAGAGGCAAAATTAATCTTTTTAACTTGGGAGAATTATTTAATATGATAATCTTGTGAACGAATTACATGTTACTTATGCGTTCAGTAGCCCGGAACGTATCCAGGTTAAAGATCAATAGACACACCACTTTAAGTGAGTTATACACGGGAGTACGCCTACACCCCGTGCTCAGGTCGTGGCCATCTCGTAAGATGATGCCAGGGATATCCGGGACATGGTCATTAACCCCCCAAAGGCTGTAAAGTAAACAAATCTGTTTAAAACGAGCCGATCAAATTATTCAACTACCCACTAAGCGTTGAGATTTGATGCCCGATCAAGCGGTACGCTATGTACCGTAACCCAAGCCCGTATAGGGAAAATAAGTTAAAAGTATTTACCTGAGCTAAATATAAATTCAATCCCAGCCGTATATCAAATCAACAAGTACAGATAGCTTTTACTGGGCTCCTAATCTGGAACGAAGGTTTTTAATAACCTATTAGAATCCTAACGGGTCTTTAATTAAGCTTAAGCTTAGACCGGCTAGTTTCAAAGATACGGTTCGTACGCACAATTAAGCGAAGACCGGATAGAATGTGATTTAGACCCGACAAGTTCGAAGACTTGCTTAATATGGGTTTCTTATTCACATTCTGGATTTTGAGATAAAACCGATAAGGTTTGACCCATATCGGCTAATTCATGTAAACTTGTTACATAAACCGAACCGAACGCGAAATAAGCGTAACGGGTATCCGTAAGAGCCATATACAGGTTTCCTAAGTTAATATGCTTCAAATATGTTGTGACATCAGTAGGATGTCTTTCATTATGCCCCGAACTAATTTAAACACAAACTATGCCCCGTAGGGGTAGTTTGGTCAATTTTAAAGGTTGTAAAAGAGTTTAAATGTTTCACTGAGTTACAGATCTGATGTAAACAGCAAACATACTCAACTTGATAAGTTATATCAGTAGGCTAAAGCATATATGTGAAATTTATCACTTGTAACCAAACTATGCACCGAAGGGGCATTTTGGTAATTTCACATAAGCCTAAAAGCTCAAAACTGAAGTCTGAGTTTATCAACCTTTGCTTACTGTTAAAATATCATAATTTGCCTCATATATCAGTAGGTATCAACCCGGGTATGTCCAATATGATTTTAAGACATACTATGCGTTAAAAACGCTAATTATGGCGATTAAAGGCCATTTCCGGGTTCTATACTTAAATCTGATATTTTTATATTTCCAGCAAGCTTAAAATAATTTATTTAACATATGTGATCAGTAGCAAAAGGTTTGGAGTCGTTTAGATAAGTAAAACTCATTTTATGGCCCGTAAGGGCAAAACCGACAATTACCGGATTAAGCCTACGACTACTAGTTATGCTCAGCCTAAAATTAATTAAAAATCTTTAAAAATCCCAACATAATATATTACATCAGTGGGTATTAATTTTGATACCAAAAAGTAGGCTTAACTAGGCTATACGCTAATTACGCCGTTTTATTAACATAAAGCTTTAATTTTGCGATATTGAGCATAACTCTTAATCTATAAGTCAAACTGATGTCAAACTTTGCATACAAGTTTATATATCAGTAACTAAGGTTTCTACACTTTTACATTTTCATAAATCATGTTTTAAGGTAATAAGGGCATAACGGTCAACATATGAGCAATTAACGGAAATATGCATATTAATTGGATAACTAGTGAACCAAGGTGTGTAATCACAGAGGGTTGTTCTAACAAGTAACCTAATCCAATTTAAGCTCTGAGGCATTTCTAAAACATACCTGAATGGGTCAGAACTGAAAGTCAAAGTGAAAGTCAAACTATGTGACTTTCGGTTCCGAACCGGGTCTAAACAGGAAATAGTCGGGTTGAACATGTTTAGACATGTTCTTACACTAATTACTAAGTTATAACAATGATTAAACAGGTTATATATGTTCTAGATAGCAAATTATGCATAAATGACCTTTTAAGAATTCTGTTGACTTTTTAAGTATATGTTTGACCCGACTTTTGAACTAGTTAAAGTGGTGATCAGGGGAAACCCTTTTGGGGTTTTGTTACCCACATAAATACCAACTTATAACTACTTTTAATTCGAGATTTGACTGAGCCATTATTGACTAATCTTGAAGTCAAACCGTAATTACGACGGTTTGACCTTTAGCTAATTAACTAAGCTAAACTCAAACAAGAAAGGATTAGAACACTTACAAGGGTCCTATGCACGACTTATGATCAGTTGGGAGAGTTCCTTAGCTCCAGAAAGGCTCCAAATGATCAGATGAAGGTGTGAGAATGTTTGTGACTTTGAAGGGCTATTTATAATGGTTTCAATTACCACAAATCATTGACAAACAAGTCTATGAGTGCCCACAAACAATCAACAGGTGTCCTAGGGGCTTAGGAGGTGTTTTAAGGGCCATGAGAAGTGGAAAAACGAGTAGAGGTCGAGAAAATACGCAATGGCAGACCATCAGCGATTTTTTCGGAGCTGGGCACACCCTCGCGTAGCGCGAGGGACCCGTCGCGCAGCGCGACCCCCTTGCAGATCAGGTTTCTGATTTTTGTTTGCGATTCAGCCCTTGTCTCTTCAAAACTCGAATAGTTACTGATTTATTGCACTTTAAACCTCCACAATTGATCTACTAAGGCCTTAAATCATATACCCACTTTGCCAAGTCCCCGGGTAACTTTATTTTTCACCCGAAAAGTCCTAACTTTCGATGTTTACACTTTAACGCTTCGCACACGAATTTGATCATAACTTTCTCATACGTTAACGAAACTTTATGAAATTTTTATGGTGCATTCTCGTGAGCATAATTAATATTTACAAAGCTTCGTGTTCGTCAAAAGGTCACTCAGAGGTATAAATTAAACATGTTGACACATTTGGTCCCTGTAGTTTGAAATCACACACATTTAGCTTCGTATGATCCATGATTTATTCGTTTGAAGGTATGAGCATCGTGCAGGGGTAATATATAATATAATTATTCACAGTTGACACTTAGAATACGTATATTCACATACTTTCCACGTTTGTCAACTTTAGTCCTTCTATAATATTTCCTTCACACGTTTAAACATTATGACACGTGTCAACACATTATAGGACGTGAATTTTCGAGGTGTTACAAAGAGGTGGTGTGGTGCGTTGTTGCAAATCTTCGATTGTTGCAGATCTTCGTTGTTGTAGATCTTCGTCTGACGCATCTCGTTGTGTAGGTGAGAGAGGGGAGGGTGTGGTGCATCTCGTTGTGTAGGTGAGAGGGGGGGGGGTGTGGTGCGTTGTTGTAGCCGGTTGCGATGGTGGTGGTGATTGTAGTGGCGGTGGTTGGCAGCAGACATGGTGGTGGTGAGAGCTAGGTTACAGAGAGTTGTAAAGAGGGAGAGAGTTCAGGGAATGCAAGTTTAGGGAGAGAGTTCATAAATATAAATAATTTTTTTAGTTTTTTTTTTCCTTTTTTTAAGTAAATAGATAAAATTACAAAACTACCCTCATGTGAATAGATTTAACTGATAATTTTAATTTGGTTAATGCTAAAGGATGTAGGGTGTAATGAGTATTCCAAATAAAGGACTGTGACTGTAATTACTAAAGTTAAAGGTTATCCATTGTAACCCGCTACAAACATAAAGGACGAAAAGTGTAATTTATCCTAAAAAAACCTAATCTTATTTAACTTTTGTGACACAATTATAAAAAAAAAAAAACAAAGTTTTTTTTTTTATAAAAATGAAAAACCTTAAAAAACCACAAAAGACAAAAGGCCACTATTCTTCCCATTATTACCGTTTAATAGAGTAAATTACACAGATTGTCCTTTATTTATATACTAAATTGCACTGTTTGTCCCTTGTCTTTAAAAAAACACGTAAAATATCTTTTATTTATAAATTTTGCACACTCTTTGATCTTTAAGTTGACTAATGTTAACTTTTAAGTTAAATTTAAGGTAAAATAACCATTTTACCCAAAGGACATAATCCGAAGTGTATTTATAAAGCACATAACATGTGATTTACTTAAATTCATTTCTTTTCTTTCCTTTTATTTTATTAAAATTATCACTATTGTTTTATTGATTACTTTAAAATTTTCTTTTATAAAAACATATGTTTTTATAATTTATTTATTTTCATTTGTTTGATTAATTTTTTTACTTTTTTATTTTACAAATAATGTAATTTTTATACTATGTTTTTATATAAACATTCGTGTGATCAAGTTAATTTTTTTTATCCCTTTTAAAGTTAGTATATGTTATTTGAACGAAATTTACACCAAAATATCGACAAAAGATAAGCAAGTTGGTCGCTGATGTGTTCAAAATGCAACATATAAATTTCATCAATTGTGGCATAAAACTAACTCTTTTTTAGTACTAATGTTGGAAAAAGTGTGCTTTTGTCTTCCTTTTGTATTTTCAGGATTAAATGAGCTCAAATTAACAAAAGAAGCAAAAAAGACATCAAAATCTAACATAAATACAAGAAAAGGAACAAGTCGTGACATGCCCGACCCCACGACAGCATCTTCCCAAGCAAAACAAGAGGTCAGAAGACTGAACACGCCCCGTGCTCACCCAGCACGGGGGCGTGCCCAAGTGTCAGCAGAAAAGACAAAGTGGTAGAAGCTTCTATTGCCCACCACGGGGCCGTGCTCAGCGGACACGGGGCCGTGGTCAACTATAAGATTCGCACAATCTAGGCAAATCTTCATAGTACAAAGATTCTTCTGCACACGGGGTCGTGCTCAGCGGACACGGGGGCGTGGTCAACTAATAAGACAAGCTGCAATAAATGAAGAAAGAGAAGGATGTGGACACGGGGCCGTGCCCAAGCTTCTGTTCAGCCTATAAATAGGAGTGCTTGGCTTAAGCTCAAACCATCCCTTGGCACACCACCTCTCTCACACTTCACCCACCACCCGCCACCACCATAACACCATCATCCACCACCATCATCCATTGTCCATCGTAGAGTGTGTGAGTCGTCTCGGGATCCAAGATTGATCGTAAGAGTTCTTGACAATCAAGGCCATGTTTGCCTAAGTCTCTTACATCACTTGGTGAAGACAAAGTGTCTAGTGTAATACTTTTTTATTTCTAATCTTTTCGCACTTTTTACTTGGTTTTGTATTAATGACTTTAATAACTAGTTGCTTATGTTGAAGGTGATCTTTCCTTATCGTTTGTCTGTGGTGTCTTGGCATTATTTTACTGTCTATATAAAATAAAAGATTTTCACCATTCATATCTCCACGGTCTATATGGAGGTATGTTGGCTACCTGGTCGGGGGTTAAGGGAACGGTTTGGTAAAGGTCTTGCCATTGTTCAGCGTTTAGAGGTCCTGCAATGGACCTGGGTCAAATTTAGTAGGACCTCCTTCAATACTTAACGGTATTGGATGGCGGGGGTCCAAACTCTTTGATCCCCTCATAAGTTCACTATTATTAATACTATAACTGTAACACTCTTAAATTTAAACTAGAATTTATCATTCTTTTATACCAAAAGATAATAGTTTAACATAAGTTCAGAAGTAACACAATGCTTTAGTTGTCTAATGACTAAAGTTAGAACATACAAAAGTTGTTTTAGAATTTGATCACAACCCATGAACAAAATTCAAAATAAGTTTAAACACATAGCGGAAGCTTCAAAAATTGTGTTCGGTTCTTCGACCTTGCTTGATCACCATCCGTACGATCCATCTAAACACCTAGGGTCAAAACCATTAAAACATTAGTTTTGACTTTGGTACATAATACTTAAACCTATAATCCAAACATCAATTAAAATAAAAACAATTAAAGTTTTCTGGGTTCACCGTAAATTACGGTGTTACCGTAATTTACGGTGCGTTCTAAAGACATTTGGCCACCGTAAATCAGGTGATTTCCACCGTAAACAATTAACATCTACCGTAAATTACTACCGTAATTTACGGTAGTACCTGGGATTTCAGGTTTTGCTTTGTATGTTTATTACACCAAGATTCTAACTCTTGAATTTCAGTTTTTTTCATGATACCGAAACATTAAAACTTCGTATTACTTAAATGATATATATTAACCAATCATCAAAGATCTTTCTATCATATTCTGAAGTATTAATCATGCCTTACTTGATTATTCGACCCGTTTAGATACCAAGAGTTAATCATCAAACAAGGTGATTCAAACATCAAATCTGTAACAATTGTTTTAACCCGTTTCACTTGATTAAGACGAAAAATCACTTCCGTGATATATTGATCTATCTTGTTTCCCATGTTTTCAAGACTACAACATAAAACTATCAAATAATTCATAATGTAACGAAACAATAATTTCGTACCTCTATAGCACGCCTTTCCCACGTGAATTTCCTCCGGCTTGTCCGCTTGATGATCCGGACTCTTTGCCTAGAAAATTCAGTTTTACAACTTGTTTAGAACTCTTTTCATGACCATATTCATATCATTGTGAAACATGATCAAATCTGCGTTCTCATCATATTTTTATCATTTAAATCCTCTCTTAGGCATTTCAAAAAACACCTAACGGGTCAGATTCTTCTATAATTATCACCAAGTTCATGATTTGTAATTAACATCTATTTTTGCTAAATTAATAAATTTCACATACAATTTGACATCTATATTTCTGAATTTACTTTAACAAATTCAGATTTCACTATAACAATAATCATAATTCTAGTATTCTTCAAGCTCATAGCCTCCTAACATGTAAACCCCAAACTTTACAACTATGATGCAAAGTTTTCACAAGGAATCACCTAGGGTTTGATTCTAAACATCATATTAATTCAACATTCATTCATGCATGTCATAACTAGGCTCAATTTCAGTTATTCACCATTAACCTAGAATTTATGGTGGAGCAAAATATCAAAATTATACATACCTTTTGATCCCTATGACGAGGTGATCATTAATTCATGTTTAGAATTCGATTTGAAACAGATTTGAGGCTTCAATTTAGTAAATTTTGATGTGAAGCTAGGGTTGGAGAATCCCCCGTGTCGCCCCCTTTCTCCTGATCGACCAGACACACAAATTTTTGTGTGTTTGGTTTGATTTTGTTACTATTAGTGATTATCTTTCACATTTGACAAGTTTAACCCCTCAACTATGATTTTCCTTTAAGATTAAATATTTTAACCATGTTATGAATTATTTCAGGACTTGAATTTAACTAGGTTAAGTTCCTAGTTGGTAAATTCTTGTTTGTCATTTCATTAGAATTCTAATATAAGGATTTATATTTTCGGGGTGTTACAAGTTCACCCCCCTTAAAAGGGTTTCGTCCCCGAAACCGAATTACGTACCAAATAAAGTAGGGTGAAGACGTCGCATCTCTTCTTCGGACTCCCACGTAGTGTCCGAACCTTTCCTATGCTCCCATTTGACTTTAACTTGGTCAATTTGTTTATTTCGTAAATGTTTGACCTTTCTGTCTAAAATTTCCACCGGTCTTACTGCATAATTCAGACTATTATCCACTTCGATATCATCGTAATGGATATAAGCCGTTTCGTCTGCTAGGCACTTTCTTAATTGCGACACGTGGAACGTGCCATGGATTCCGCTTAGCTCCTCCGGTAATTCAAGGCGGTAAGCTACCTTGCCAACTCTCCCGATAATTTTAAATGGTCCGATAAACCTTGGGCTTAGCTTCCCCCTTTTTCTGAATCTAATAACACCTTTCCATGGGGAGACTTTTAGCATGACCATGTCACCAACTTGGAATTCAATCGGCCTTTTCCTTTTATCAGCATACGCCTTTTGCCTGTCTTGAGCCGCTTTCAAGTGTGTCCGAACTTTATCGATCTTTTCATTCGTGGCTCGTACTATATCTTGGTGGGCGAGTTCACGTGGACCCACTTCACCCCAACATACCGGGGTTCGACACTTCCTACCGTAAAGCATTTCGTATGGTGCCATCTTAATACTAGATTGGTAACTGTTGTTATACGAAAACTCGACTAACGGTAAGTGAACATCCCAACTGCCTCCGAAGTCGATTATACACGCCCGTAGCATGTCCCCCAATGTTTGTATCGTTCTTTCACTTTGCCCATCCGTTTGGGGATGGTACGCAGTGCTAATGAACAATTTGGTTCCCATTTGCTCTTGGAAATCTCGCCAGAAATTTGAAGTAAACCGGGTATCCCTATCAGACACAATGGATACCGGCACCCCATGACGTGCTATTATTTCATTCGTGTAAACCTCTGACATCTTTTCTGACGTGAAAGTCTCACGAATCGGAATGAAGTAAGCACTTTTTGTCAATCTATCCACCACTACCCATATGGCATCGAAACCACGATTCGTTTTAGGCAACTTGGTCAGTAGGTCCATTGTGATATGTTCCCATTTCCAAACCGGAATATCTAACGGTTGAAGTTTGCCGTATGGTTTCTGATGCTCCGCCTTGACTTGTAAACATGTCAAGCATTTTTCCACATACTTTGCCACATCCCTCTTCATTCCGGGCCACCAATAATTTTGTTTCAAATCATTATACATCTTGGTCGCACCCGGATGAATTGAATAACGGGATTTATGAGCTTCACTAAGTAGAAGCGCCTTCACTCCACAGGTATGTGGGACCCATATCCTTCCGGATCGAGTCTTTAACCCGTGATTCCCATCCGACAAGTCTTTCAATTGACCGATTGTTCTTTCTTTCTTCCAATTCTCTTCTTTCATTGCTTCGAATTGCGCCTCTCGAATACGTTCAAGTATACCTGAGGTCACCACGAGTTGCATCGATCTTACTCGTATTGGGACATAGTCCGCTTTTCTGCTTAGAGCATCCGCCACCACATTAACCTTTCCGGGGTGATAATGTATTTCACAATCGTAGTCTTTCACCGTTTCTAGCCATCGCCTTTGTCGCATATTTAACTCCTTTTGATCGAAGAAGTATTTCAAGCTCTTGTGGTCGGTGAATATGGTGCACTTTACCCCATACAAGTAATGCCTCCATATTTTTAAGGCAAATACCATCGCAGCCAACTCAAGATCGTGTGTGGGATATTTCTTCTCATGTATTTTCAATTGTCTCGAGGCATAGGCTATTACCTTGCCCCGTTGCATCAGCACGCAACCGAGTCCCGATAGTGAAGCATCCGAATAAACCACCATGTCTTCGACTCCGTCCGGCAATGTCAGTACCGGGGCTTGAGTTAGCTTTTCTTTTAGCGTTTGAAACGCTTTTTCTTGATCGGTTCCCCAAATAAACTTTGCATTCTTTTGGGTTAGCTTTGTTAGCGGTGAGGCAATCTTGGAGAAATCTTGAATGAATCTCCTATAGTACCCCGCAAGCCCCAAAAAGCTTCTAATTTCTGAAGGGTTCTTCGGGGGATTCCATTTTGACACTGCCTCTATCTTTGATGGATCCACCAATACTCCGTCGGCATTTATGACATGGCCTAAAAATTGAACCTCTCGTAACCAAAAGGCACATTTAGAGAATTTTGCATATAACTTCTCTCGCCTGAGTGTCTCTAACACTTCTTGTAAGTGGTGTGCGTGTTCAGCTTCACTTTTCGAATATACCAATATATCATCGATAAACACGATGACCGACTTATCCAGCATTGGCTTGCAAACCCGGTTCATGAGGTCCATGAAAGCCGCGGGTGCGTTTGTTAGCCCGAATGACATCACGAGGAATTCGTAATGTCCGTATCTCGTGCGGAAAGCCGTCTTCGGCACATCTTCTTCTTTGACCTTTAGTTGGTGATACCCTGATCTGAGGTCAATTTTGGAAAACCAGTTCGCACCTTGTAGTTGGTCGAATAAATCATCTATCCTCGGGAGCGGGTATCGGTTCTTTACCGTGAGTTTGTTTAACTCTCGGTAATCAATACACATGCGCATGCTCCCGTCTTTCTTTCTTACGAACAATACCGGTGCGCCCCAAGGAGACACACTCGGCCTTATGAATCCCTTATCAAGCAGATCTTGGATTTGGGACATCAACTCTTGTAATTCCGACGGTGCAAGTCGGTACGGGGCTTTTGCTACGGGTTTCGCGCCCGGAATCAATTCGATCCCGAACTCTACTTCCCGTTCAGGCGGTATCCCCGGTAAATCTTCCGGAAAAACATCTTCATAATCTCGTACTACCGGTACATCTCCAATCTTTCGTGATTCTTTCTCGGGCTCATTAGCGTATATTATGAATGCCTTGCATCCTCGCTTCATTAGCTTGTGAGCTTTCAACATTGAGCATACTATGGGGTTGCCTCCTTTTTCGCCATAAATGGTGACGTGTTTCCCGCTCGGAGATGTCAGTTTTATCTCTTTACGGAAGCACACGACCTTTGCATGGTGTCGAGATAGCCAATCCATCCCAACGACTACTTGAAATTCTCCCATCGACATCGGGATTAGATTTATCAAATATTCTTCATCGTCAATGCTCAGTTTACAATTTTCACATACATCACAAACAATAAAGCTTTTGTTATTACCTATCTCTACTTCTAAGGGCACAGGTAATTTTGTTAGAACAAATGAAGGATGTCGAATAAATCCATATGAAACAAAGGATTTATTCGCACCCGTATCAAATAACGCGCGTGCAGGAATCGAATTTACAGTGAATATACCTGAGGCCACGTCAGGTTCAACCTTTGCTTCTGCGGCGGTTAGTTGAAAAGATCTTGCCTTTGCTTTAGGGGCTTCACCTTTCGGTTCCTGCCCATCCTTCTTTCCAACCAATTCCGGGCATTCCGACTTCTTGTGACCCGTTCGATAACAATTGTAACAAACCGTCACTTTCTCCGGGCATGATATAGCCATATGTCCCGTTTTCTTGCATATGGGACAAGGCTTATCCTTGTAACGACATTCGCCTTTATGACCTTTCCCGCAGATTCTACAACTTGGCGACCCGCCTTTCGTCTCAGATTTCTTTGCATTTTCGTTTGTTCGTGCCTTCTTAGTAGGGCTTGGATTCGCATCTTGTGCCCTTCGTTCACCCCGTTCTATGCTCTTTTTCAATTCGATCTCCCTTTCCCGAGCAGCATTGACAATCTCGGTAAGGGTCTCGTATTTTGAAGGGGTTATGAACTCTCTATACTCCACACTTAGCATGTTATGGTAGTAATAGACCTTTTGTTCTTCATTTGTCACCAATCATCACAGAACTTTATCTTGTCCATAAACATCCCCGTGATCCTGTCTATGGATTCACCCTTGTGTCTGAGTTGCATGAACTCTTCCTTGATTCTATTTATGACCGCTTTGGGACTATGGTGTTTAAGAAACGGCGTCTTAAACTCCTCCCACGTCATGGCCGTAGCCGCTTCACTTCCAATCTCCTTCTTTTTGTTATCCCACCAGTCTTTCGCTTGACCTCTTAATTGACCCGTACCATAAGCTACGTAGTCGTTTTCATCACAATGAGTTCTCTCAAATACTCCTTCGATATCACTTAGCCATCGTTGGCACACAATTGGATCAACCTCCCCATTATATATTGGTGGTTTACATGCCATGAATTCCTTGTATGAACAAGGCTTTCGTCCACCATGCTTTTCCTTTGCTACATTTGAATCATCTTCCAGTTTCTTGATTCTATCTTCTACTATTGATAAAACTGTGTTTTGAATTTTATCAATAAAGCCCGACAAACTGTTTTCGATCGCCTTTCCAACCTGTTCGGCAATCACTTCCTTCATTTGTTCGGTGACTCTTGGCACCGCATTATCATTACCTCCATCAGCCATCTCTATTTCTGAAATGTTTACATAGATTGTTAAACATTCCATTTATAACACATGCTTTACTTGTTTTGATTTAATCAAGTTCATAACTTGATTTAATCATTCTTGTTTCAATTCAGTCAAGTTCGTAACTTGATTTAATCATTCTTGTTTCAATTCAATCAAGTTCGTAACTTGATTTAATCATTCTTGTTTCAATTCAATCAAGTTCGTAACTTGATTTAATCATTCTTGTTTCAATTCAATCAAGTTCGTAACTTGATTTAATCATTCTTGTTTCATGCATTTCTTGTTTTTGAGTGAGCTTACACACTCTTTTCATTTTCATGCATATTTATTCATTTCTCGTTCTCTACGTATTACATAATTTATTAACAAAATAAGTTAGTTCTTACCGGACGATCGATCAAGCTTGAACCGAACACTTTGTTGACAACCTTAGGCTCTGATTACCAACTTGTAACACTCTTAAATTTAAACTAGAATTTATCATTCTTTTATACCAAAAGATAATAGTTTAACATAAGTTCAGAAGTAACACAATGCTTTAGTTGTCTAATGACTAAAGTTAGAACATACAAAAGTTGTTTTAGAATTTGATCACAACCCATGAACAAAATTCAAAATAAGTTTAAACACATAGCGGAAGCTTCAAAAATTGTGTTCGGTTCTTCGACCTTGCTTGATCACCATCCGTACGATCCACCTAAACACCTAGGGTCAAAACCATTAAAACATTAGTTTTGACTTTGGTACATAATACTTAAACCTATAATCCAAACATCAATTAAAATAAAAACAATTTAAAGTTTTCTGGGTTCACCGTAAATTACGGTGTTACCGTAATTTACGGTGAGTTCTGAAGACATTTGGCCACCGTAAATCAGGTGATTTCCACCGTAAACAATTAACATCTACCGTAAATTACGGTACTACCGTAATTTACGGTAGTACCTGGGATTTCAGGTTTTGCTTTGTTTGTTTATTACACCAAGATTCTAACTCTTGAATTTCAGTTTTTTTCATGATACCGAAACATTAAAACTTCGTATTACTTAAATGATATATATTAACCAATCATCAAAGATCTTTCTATCATATTCTGAAGTATTAATCATGCCTTACTTGATTATTCGACCCGTTTAGATACCAAGAGTTAATCATCAAACAAGGTGATTCAAACATCAAATCTCTAACAATTGTTTTGACCCGTTTCACTTGATTAAGACGAAAAATCACTTCCGTGATATATTGATCTATCTTGTTTACCATGTTTTCAAGACTACAACATAAAACTATCAAATAATTCATAATGTAACGAAACGGTAATTTCGTACCTCTAGAGCACGCCTTTCCCACGTGAATTTCCTCCGGCTTGTCCGCTTGATGATCCGGACTCTTTGCCTAGAAAATTCAGTTTTACAACTTGTTTAGAACTCTTTTCATGACCATATTCATATCATTGTGAAACATGATCAAATCTGCGTTCTCATCATATTTTTATCATTTAAATCCTCTCTTAGGCATTTCAAAAAACACCTAACGGGTCAGATTCTTCTATAATTATCACCAAGTTCATGATTTGTAATTAACATCTATTTTTGCTAAATTAATAAATTTCACATACAATTTGACATCTATATTTCTGAATTTACTTTAACAAATTCAGATTTCACTATAACAATAATCATAATTCTAGTATTCTTCAAGCTCATAGCCTCCTAACATGTAAACCCCAAACTTTACAACTATGATGCAAAGTTTTCACAAGGAATCACCTAGGGTTTGATTCTAAACATCATATTAATTCAACATTCATTCATGCATGTCATAACTAGGCTCAATTTCAGTTATTCACCATTAACCTAGAATTTATGGTGGAGCAAAATATCAAAATTATACATACCTTTTGATCCCTATGACGAGGTGATCATTAATTCATGTTTAGAATTCGATTTGAAACATATTTGAGGCTTCAATTTAGTAAATTTTGATGTGAAGCTAGGGTTGGAGAATCCCCTGTGTCGCCCCCTTTCTCCTGATCGACCAGACACACAAATTTTTGTGTGTTTGGTTTGATTTTGTTACTATTAGTGATTATCTTTCACATTTGACAAGTTTAACCCCTCAACTATGATTTTCCTTTAAGATTAAATATTTTAACCATGTTATGAATTATTTCAGGACTTGAATTTAACTAGGTTAAGTTCCTAGTTGGTAAATTCTTGTTTGTCATTTCATTAGAATTTTAATATAAGGATTTATATTTTCGGGGTGTTACAATAACCCGGCTATTTAGGACTGTATCCCTGCTGACTCAGACTACTTAGTCGAGGGTAACGTCACCTCCAAAAGAGGGGCCTACCATAATTTGCATTAATAACTTAATTAATTATCTTCCAATAATCCACCCTTTTAGGATTGTATCCTTGCTGACTCAAACTACTGGGGTGAGGGTAACGTCCCCTTCAAAAGAGGGGCCTACTACAATAACTAAGATAATCTCTTAAAATAGTGCAAAAGTGCGGAAATAATCAAAGGTTACACTAGATACGAGTCGGAACCAAGTGATTCATCTTGTCTATCTGTATTTCTTTTATTTTTATTTTTCAGCATTTTTAGTTAGTTTTTATTTTTCTTAGCTTAAAACATTTTTCTAAACTTTTTATTTTGATTAGACGTTGAGGATAAACCGGTACTAAAAGCTCTTGTGTCCTTGGATGACCTCGGTATCTTACCAACACTATACTACGCTCACGATGGGTGCACTTGCCCATATGTGTGTCTAGTGTTAGTAAATATCGTGTTTTATAAATTTAAAACTTGACTAAAAAAGTGTTAAAGGGGCTTAAAATATACACCTAATATATATAACACTCGACACCCATCAAGTTTTTGGCGCCGTTGCCGGGGAAACAAGGATTTTAAGAAAGTTCGGAATCAACGGCCTAATCTTTTTTCTTATTTTTTGTTTTTTTTAGGATTTTTCTTAATTTTTCAGCTTCTGCAGAACTCAGCACGGGCCGTGCCCGCTGAACACGCCCCGTGCCCAATCATTGGAACTGGCAATCCTGTTTTAAGTTAGACAGTAAGCTGAACACGGGGCCGTGCCCACTCAACACGCCCCCGTGCCCAAGTTTCAGTTACTGAAAACAGAACCGTAAGATCCCGATGGTTGGTAATTTCTGACACAAACATGAGTGATACTGATACTTTTTACTTTCGGCACTCTTATGATACTATGTGGTGTTAATTATGTGGTGGTAACCATAAAGAATTAGAATGCTTTTCTTCTAAATTATAAACCCCACTATATAGACCCATCATTTCCTAGTATCCTTAAGAGGGGCGAAAGTAAAAATAATCCCTATCTCTCCCTCGAATGCTCCCAACCGGATATTCTAGGAGAAATGCTTCTCGATGAATTATTTCAACTAGAAGATCTAATTATTAATTGGTTAAAAGAACTTAGGAAAGATTTCAATAATCTTTTCCAAGACGATAACCAAGAAGAAGGGTTGGAAACGCATTCAAACAACTTCATTGTTTCCAATGATACTTCTAAATCTAGTGAGGACTTGAGCGATAGTCGTCCCTGTGTTGATTGTGCCGTGAAGGACTGTAACACCCTAGTTTCTATTTAACGTTTATAGTGTAAATACCAACAATTAGATGTGCAGTTAAGACTACACATACTATATAAATACGGGTTTATTAAAACTTTTACAATTCATAAATTATTCTAGGTAACATGATCGAATTCGTTGTTTAAATTTTTAAAACGTGGCAAAGTGCGGAAGCGTATATCTTTATCGTGTTCGGTTCTTCGCTGAGCTTGATCGTCTTCCGGCGTCCAATAGTACCTACATTTCAATAACATGAAATGCTTTAGTCATACAAGATTTAAATCATGTCCGAACGATGTCCGGGGAAACAATTGATTTCACAATGAAAAACAAAATATATAAAAAAAAATTCACCACCGTAAATTACGGTGGGACCGTAATTTACGGTGGTCCCTGGGTTCATGCTTTTCTACAGTAAAACAGTAGAAACCCACCGTAGCTTTATTGGCTCCACCGTAAATTACGGTGGCACCGTAATTTACGGTGGACCCTGCATCCAACTTCTCCATTTTGCCGTAATTTGATACGAAATCTTTCGTATCTTTCAAACCGCTTATCCGTTTGGCCTACCGTTTCTTCCTACGTGTTTGTAATTTGATTCTCCATCATTTGGAGTTAAAATCCGACATCCGGATTAGCAAATTTTTGAGACTTTTAAGTCTTCGGCTTATTACATTTTTACCAAATTTTGACCCGTTCGCTATTTCATCAAACAAACACGTTTACTTGATCTATAAACTCATGAGAATCATCATTTCAATATTTCCTATCAAATAAATCATAAATCATGGGTTTCTTACTTAGTTAGAACCCGTTTATGTTCAAGTGCTTATTTTGACCCGTTAGGGTATTTAAGCACTTTAAGCTTAAAATTGCTTTCATTCATTTCTAGCGATATTTACAACATTCAAATCAAGAAATCTTCCACCACAACTATAATTGTGGTGGACTTAATGAGGTGATCCATATAATCCGAGTTTTTCTCATCTGATTACTAATTCACGACAAAGACTCATATAAAGTCATTTGACCGAAGATTTACATATTTCGCTTCTTACACTTATTCCAATTATTTGATTGATCATAAAACTCGTTTCAAAACTACCTTTAAAGGTTGTTTATTCGAATTAGCCAACAAGGGCGTTTTAGTCAATTTTTGTCATTCTTTTACGACGAAGGACTATTAGTGCTTGTTTGAACCACAAAGTCCGACCTTTTAACCATTTTCTTGTTTAGAAACCAATATGTTTCTAAACACCATAATTATAACTCAATTTATTCGCTTTTCCTAAAGATAACCGAATATCTTATTTTAACCTTGTCCAACTGTTATAAACTCCAAATTCTACATGATGAGTTGTATTACTATACATACCTGGCTCGGATCAATATATTGACCCGTTTCAATACCTTTCCTTAGTGGCTACTAAGTGATAACGATGTAAGCATCCGTGTGCTATTTATTTCCTAAATTCACGCAACTTGACAACCCATTAGTCGATATTGTCAAAGGGTGATAATTTCACCTTTTGACCCGTTTAGTCTATATGACCAATTACCATTGTCAAATTGTCAAAATTACCATTTTGCCCTTAATGGTTATTATGTTTTAACTTATATGATAACCATTAAAAATACATGCTTCATTCGTCATAATATGATCGGATTACCGGTTTAACTCATTTTTAACCATCACCATGTTTTCTTGTCATATTTAATTATCTTGTTCCGTACGACCACACGTCGGAACATCATATCTCAATTAGGTATTTTTCTTTTTCGCAACTAATAAGCCGAAAGAATATTATAAATATATGACTAGTGTAAGATATACTTACCTTGCATCCGAATTATGCTTTTCCGCCATTCTTGCTTCGTTTGACCCGCTTCCTTTCCAAGCCTCCACCTAGCTTGTCAAGCGTCAAACTATCATCATAATTCGTAAGACGGTTATATTAGTCATCATTAATTATGACTATTCCATCTTACATATTTTCTATCACAATTACCATTCGATCTTATTAATGGTCGGTTTGACTATTTAAAGGTCAAATCACCAATTAACACATATGATTGCACTATCAAGTTCACAAGACTCAATTAGGCACATTATCAACACTTAGTTCTCATTTAGGCATTTTAACAAACACCTAATGTGCATGATTTTACATATTTACTAACTAGTTCCTAACTAGTTATTTTTACCAAGATTAACATCAAAATCACCACTATCACTTATGATCAATTACTCAAACTTGCAAATTGTTCAAGTATCTTGCATCTACTATCTCTTGTGATGATTTCTAACACAACTATATTATCATCTTTTCTACATAATCAAAACCCACTTGACACATGAGTGTATGATTATGAATTCATAACAATGAACATCAAATCAACAAATACATGACTAGGGTTTACTACTAGACATAGTTTCATCCCTAATTTCATCCAAACAACATACATGCAAGCTTAGATTCGAATTCTCTAGGTTTGCTCAGAATTTCAACTAGAGATTTATCAAGAAATTTACATACCTCGTGACTCCTTTTTCAATGGAGATCACTAATTCATACTCGGATTTTGATTTGGACTTGATTTGCTCCTTCAATTTGATGAATTTCTGTGTTTTAGGGTTTGAGCTTGAGAGCTCTTCCTGGCTCCTGTGTTTGTACGACCAGAACACACACACAAGGTGTGTGTTTTGGTGTTTTTAACTTTAATTAATAAAACCATTTTCTCATTTTAACCATTTTAATCCCTCAACTTTACCCAAGTTTATAAAGGTTACTACATCAAGTTCCTCACTATTTTAAAACACTAGACTAACTAGGTTGATATTCCTAGTTATTTAGTGGGTCCCGGGAGTTATAACCCGTTTATTTTAAGTCCCGTTAACTCGGGCTCTTATAGACTCAACTTCCTTAAAACTTTGATTTGTTTGTATTTATTATTAGGATTTCTCATTTAAATCCAAATATTCGTCTGGTCACTTTTACTACTAACGGTACTTTACCCGTCTTTTAGTATTAACGTGGGTTAATTACCAAACCCGTTTTCGGGGTGTTACAAGTCTACCCCCCTTAAAGAGGTTTCGTCCTCGAAACCTTGTTTATCTAGTTCATTGAGTTTCTAAACCCAATGCGTTTGACTTGAGTAATCTCTTAAGCATTACTCCTACTTTAACCAATTGTTAGCACTACCAGAAAAATTATGGTAATGTCTTTTTGGTTACAGAACCTCTACGTATCTCATATGACATAATGTAACTTCGAAATAACGTAGTCTCGTTATTTCCACTGGTTTAGTTAACTTAGCGATATCCATCGCTTTCATATACCATCAAATTCCTTATGAATCCGTTACTCTGACCCGTTTAAAGATCTTTAGTGAAATCTTTCACTTTTAGCAACAAATTCTTTTGTTTTCAAGTTTATCTATTCGGTTCAGCTATACCGAATCTACCGCTTACAAGCAAACCAAATTTCTTGAATTGAATTGGTGACCTTAACCGGTCTCATTAACTAGTCTTATTAGTTCAGTTACTTTTATCATTCGCTTGGTTATAATGTGATTTTACTTCACATTACATTTCCTAACCGTGATCGTGTCACATCATGTTTAATTTGTATCAACCTTTCATTTTTTTTTAGAATATCACTTTTTGAATATATCATCTTGCGCTTATCAGTGTCAAGACTTGTATCTTTCATGCTTACTATTTAAATTCCTATCAGAATTTATGTTTGTAAAAACAGTATTTCTTACTAAAACCGAAGTTTTAGTTTTAGGATCTTTTCTTTAACTTGTGTCAATCATCCATACCGGGATATTGACAGTCCGTAATTTAATCATTTACAGTCTTAGTTTTTATGCGGGGATTTTTAACTGATTTCCTCGCTTTATTCCATCTAACCCGTAGGTTTTATCACTTAGCCTTATGGGCTATTTTGATTAGACATTCACCTCTTTAGGGCGAAGTCCTTATAACTTCTTTCTAATCATGACCCGTGGGTCGTTTTAGTCCGTAGATCTCTCATTTGTTTATAACCCTAAAGGTTATGTTGATCCCGTAGATCACCCTTTTTTTTCTCGTGTCTTATTAATATATATATATGGCGTCAAGCACTCTTTTTACGTTTGAAATTCATTTGTCTCAAGCTTACCGTTATCCGGCTTGCGCTTACTTACGCCTTCAAGCATTATACTTTATTCAACCCGTTCAATCTTAAAATAGTTGAATATAATTAATAAAATTTTTGTTTACGAAATTTTATGGTCTTTTAGTCATAACTCATAATCCGAGTCTTTCGACTTTAAATTCGTGTTCTCGTTTCTCGGTTTACGCATGTGTTTAATTCTTACCCATCAACCGGGTGTTTTACCGAAGTCATTATTATTGCAATCCTCCCGGTATGCATGAAGACCTCGCTTCATTTTTATATTCTGACTTTGTCTTTAAGTTTGACGTTTTACAATAATGACCCGTTAAGGGACATATTTGCATTTTCCGGGTTCGAGTGTAAGTACACTCCCTCCCATTGCTTGTCTAAATCATTTTTCATGTTTGCGTCTTCTGGGTTCGAGTGTAAGTACACTCCCTCCCAATACTTGTCTAAATCATTTTACATGCTTGCGTTTTCTGGGTTCGAGTGTAAGTACACTCCCTCCCAATACTTGTCTAAATCATTTTACATGCTTGCGTTTTCTGGGTTCGAGTGTAAGTACACTCCCTCCCAATACTTGTCTAAATCATTTTACATGCTTGCGTTTTCTGGGTTCGAGTGTAAGTACACTCCCTCCCAATACTTGTCTAAATCATTTTACATGCTTGCGTTTTCTGGGTTCGAGTGTAAGTACACTCCCTCCCAATACTTGTCTAAATCATTTTACATGCTTGCGTTTTCTGGGTTCGAGTGTAAGTACACTCCCTCCCAATACTTGTCTAAATCATTTTACATGCTTCTTTGTCCCTTCGCTCGGGCTCATTATCCTGATGTAATACGCTTCAGTCACTCGGTTGTGCGTTTACATCATTATCAAATATTTTGCTTATCTGATTCATTTGGGTACTTTTAATTAGTCCCATTTACTCCGCCCTTACTACATTGGATGTAGATGTGTCCGCTATAAGAAACTCGTGGTATCATATGTCACTACTTACTTGGCCAGAGTAAGTGATTAACACATGACATACACGACCTTTTTATAGTTTTCACATCACGCCCTATGTAAGTAATACCTCTGTTTATTTCTCTTGGAAACAATATCCTGGATAGGTATTCTATTCAGGTTTGTCCAAGTTTTCAATCTAAATCAGCAACTATCAGTTCCTACATATTGATTGCATGTTTATATTCATGCAATAATTTAAACGTGCACCTGGTAAATGCTTGCCCTAACGGGCTTTTCTTGCCATTTGCCTTGTTCGCGACCATTACGCAATTTAGGTCCGTAATGAGCATGTTCTTCTTGTCATATCTCAGACCATTCCATCATCATGTCCACGATTCGTTTGACTCTCGTCGTCTTCAAACGCGAGTGTCCTTCAATTAAAACATTCACAAAAGTTAGTAACATCTACTTCAATAATCGCCCGTATTCTAATACAAGGCTTTTTCTACTATACGCGTCAATGCACGTATTTTCATCAACTATATCAATCATTTCAATTGGGGTAACGTGTATCACACGGTAGCCCTATGTGTTGTTTACAAC
Source organism: Helianthus tuberosus (assembly GCA_030545235.1). NCBI lineage: Eukaryota > Viridiplantae > Streptophyta > Magnoliopsida > Asterales > Asteraceae > Helianthus > Helianthus tuberosus. The sequence continues at coordinate 38,070,989 of CM060435.1, read as the reverse complement.
ACTTTAACATGCTAAGCTATTAACATACTTGTACTTACCGGATTTGCGATCAAGCCTCGAACCGAACACTATTCTTTGTCAAGAGCATAAGGTTTAAGTCCAAGCATGGTTCCTCCCCACCATACTCGAATCTCTTAAACCAAGGCTCTGATACCAACTTGTAACACCCTAGTTTCTATTTAACGTTTATAGTGTAAATACCAACAATTAGATGTGCAGTTAAGACTACACATACTATATAAATACGGGTTTATTAAAACTTTTACAATTCATAAATTATTCTAGGTAACATGATCGAATTCGTTGTTTAAATTTTTAAAACGTGGCAAAGTGCGGAAGCGTATATCTTTATCGTGTTCGGTTCTTCGCTGAGCTTGATCGTCTTCCGGCGTCCAATAGTACCTACATTTCAATAACATGAAATGCTTTAGTCATACAAGATTTAAATCATGTCCGAACGATGTCCGGGGAAACAATTGATTTCACAATGAAAAACAAAATATATAAAAAAAAATTCACCACCGTAAATTACGGTGGGACCGTAATTTACGGTGGTCCCTGGGTTCATGCTTTTCTACCGTAAAACAGTAGAAACCCACCGTAGCTTTATTGGCTCCACCGTAAATTACGGTGGCACCGTAATTTACGGTGGACCCTGCATCCAACTTCTCCATTTTGCCGTAATTTGATACGAAATCTTTCGTATCTTTCAAACCGCTTATCCGTTTGGCCTACCGTTTCTTCCTACGTGTTTGTAATTTGATTCTCCATCATTTGGAGTTAAAATCCGACATCCGGATTAGCAAATTTTTGAGACTTTTAAGTCTTCGGCTTATTACATTTTTACCAAATTTTGACCCGTTCGCTATTTCATCAAACAAACACGTTTACTTGATCTATAAACTCATGAGAATCATCATTTCAATATTTCCTATCAAATAAATCATAAATCATGGGTTTCTTACTTAGTTAGAACCCGTTTATGTTCAAGTGCTTATTTTGACCCGTTAGGGTATTTAAGCACTTTAAGCTTAAAATTGCTTTCATTCATTTCTAGCGATATTTACAACATTCAAATCAAGAAATCTTCCACCACAACTATAATTGTGGTGGACTTAATGAGGTGATCCATATAATCCGAGTTTTTCTCATCTGATTACTAATTCACGACAAAGACTCATATAAAGTCATTTGACCGAAGATTTACATATTTCGCTTCTTACACTTATTCCAATTATTTGATTGATCATAAAACTCGTTTCAAAACTACCTTTAAAGGTTGTTTATTCGAATTAGCCAACAAGGGCGTTTTAGTCAATTTTTGTCATTCTTTTACGACGAAGGACTATTAGTGCTTGTTTGAACCACAAAGTCCGACCTTTTAACCATTTTCTTGTTTAGAAACCAATATGTTTCTAAACACCATAATTATAACTCAATTTATTCGCTTTTCCTAAAGATAACCGAATATCTTATTTTAACCTTGTCCAACTGTTATAAACTCCAAATTCTACATGATGAGTTGTATTACTATACATACCTGGCTCGGATCAATATATTGACCCGTTTCAATACCTTTCCTTAGTGGCTACTAAGTGATAACGATGTAAGCATCCGTGTGCTATTTATTTCCTAAATTCACGCAACTTGACAACCCATTAGTCGATATTGTCAAAGGGTGATAATTTCACCTTTTGACCCGTTTAGTCTATATGACCAATTACCATTGTCAAATTGTCAAAATTACCATTTTGCCCTTAATGGTTATTATGTTTTAACTTATATGATAACCATTAAAAATACATGCTTCATTCGTCATAATATGATCGGATTACCGGTTTAACTCATTTTTAACCATCACCATGTTTTCTTGTCATATTTAATTATCTTGTTCCGTACGACCACACGTCGGAACATCATATCTCAATTAGGTATTTTTCTTTTTCGCAACTAATAAGCCGAAAGAATATTATAAATATATGACTAGTGTAAGATATACTTACCTTGCATCCGAATTATGCTTTTCCGCCATTCTTGCTTCGTTTGACCCGCTTCCTTTCCAAGCCTCCACCTAGCTTGTCAAGCGTCAAACTATCATCATAATTCGTAAGACGGTTATATTAGTCATCATTAATTATGACTATTCCATCTTACATATTTTCTATCACAATTACCATTCGATTTTATTAATGGTCGGTTTGACTATTTAAAGGTCAAATCACCAATTAACACATATGATTGCACTATCAAGTTCACAAGACTCAATTAGGCACATTATCAACACTTAGTTCTCATTTAGGCATTTTAACAAACACCTAATGTGCATGATTTTACATATTTACTAACTAGTTCCTAACTAGTTATTTTTACCAAGATTAACATCAAAATCACCACTATCACTTATGATCAATTACTCAAACTTGCAAATTGTTCAAGTATCTTGCATCTACTATCTCTTGTGATGATTTCTAACACAACTATATTATCATCTTTTCTACATAATCAAAACCCACTTGACACATGAGTGTATGATTATGAATTCATAACAATGAACATCAAATCAACAAATACATGACTAGGGTTTACTACTAGACATAGTTTCATCCCTAATTTCATCCAAACAACATACATGCAAGCTTAGATTCGAATTCTCTAGGTTTGCTCAGAATTTCAACTAGAGATTTATCAAGAAATTTACATACCTCGTGACTCCTTTTTCAATGGAGATCACTAATTCATACTCGGATTTTGATTTGGACTTGATTTGCTCCTTCAATTTGATGAATTTCTGTGTTTTAGGGTTTGAGCTTGAGAGCTCTTCCTGGCTCCTGTGTTTGTACGACCAGAACACACACACAAGGTGTGTGTTTTGGTGTTTTTAACTTTAATTAATAAAACCATTTTCTCATTTTAACCATTTTAATCCCTCAACTTTACCCAAGTTTATAAAGGTTACTACATCAAGTTCCTCACTATTTTAAAACACTAGACTAACTAGGTTGATATTCCTAGTTATTTAGTGGGTCCCGGGAGTTATAACCCGTTTATTTTAAGTCCCGTTAACTCGGGCTCTTATAGACTCAACTTCCTTAAAACTTTGATTTGTTTGTATTTATTATTAGGATTTCTCATTTAAATCCAAATATTCGTCTGGTCACTTTTACTACTAACGGTACTTTACCCGTCTTTTAGTATTAACGTGGGTTAATTACCAAACCCGTTTTCGGGGTGTTACAAGGACTCCCCATCAACTTCGTTTGATGCATACATAGACCTGAGCGATTCGACATACACCTTCTTTAACGAGAGCCCGGAAAAGGGTTGGACTTGTCCACCTACATATAGCATAGGAATCACCCTTACCGACAACCTCTTGCGTTCTCGTTTTAATCTAGATCAATTAAGGTATCTTAGGCACTTTGGGGTTGTTCCATCCAGTAAGGAACCGCCCGATCCGGGAAAGTTCCTTGAAAATAGACGAATTCCTTAAGACAGCTTCTAGACACGGGGCCGTGTCCAGGTCAGCACGCCCCCGTGTTCACCCAAAGATTCCCTTCTGATTTTGACAGAATCCGGACAAAAATGTGTCAGGATTCCATCTGCACACGGGGCCGTGCGCAGCTTACTGTCGATTTCTATAAATGCAGCCAAGAATCCTGCACATTTGAACCATTCCAAGGACAGAGATTTGAGGAATATTCTCACTTACCATCCTAGGTATTTTCTAAAAGAAGTTTCTCAACTATCTTCTTGTCCTTTCCTCTTTTATCCACTTTCTTCTTCTTCTTCTTCTTCAATTTTCCTCATACTTCCATTAAAGCTTGAAACTTCCATAATTTCAAGCCTTACTGAGATAATTGTTAGATTTTGTTCATGGAATCTTGTTAAAAATAAGTTCTATAACAATGTTTTAAGTTGTTTAAGTGCAAAAATGCTTCAAAAATCATAAAAACAATTTGAAACCCCAAGATTCCTTGTTCATAAATCCTGCAGATATCTGAACACGGGGCCATGTCCGAAGTAATGGATCCATGAAAATTGAACTCTTTTCGGTATGTTTTCTCAGAATGGAAAGCAGAACAAGCTGAAACTCTTCGTCGCATTCCAGAAACAACCGGCAGGGGAGAAGATCATCAACGGTTGAAGATTCGCTTGTAAACTATGTTTACGCCTTAAGAGAGGCCCTTGATGAAGTAACAAGTGTGGAAGAGGCATTGGTCGACCGCATTAATCATTTGACGGTGGGACTAGAAGGATGTCTCCGGGAGGTTAACCTTTTGCACCAAAGGTTGAACATTCTCGCCTCTCCTCCTTTGGTGCCGATTATCACCCAAAGGGCATGGAATGTGGTGCCGGAAGTCATCATTCCGGCCGAATGGTACGCCCTACATCCGGAGCCTCCTCGAGACGTACTACAAGGGGTTCCGATTGGTGTCGCTCCTCCTCCACAAGATGTCGAGGAACATGAAGTCGCCTCCATTCTCCCGAGGGAGATAGAAGAATGGCTCTAGCAACATCTAAGGGACACCGTTCGGCTTGGAGTTCTACAAAGCTTTTAGACCGGAAATCTATTTCCGGAATTTTGGTTCTTATTGTAGAAGTAGGGCTCCTTAGGAAGATTTTACGGATCACTTGACCTATTAGGACTTTTAACTTTTATTTTCTGTTTTATTTTTCATTTTTAGGACTAGTATGTAACTCTCTATGGCGTAATGAATGATGGTTTTTAGTTAATTTGGTGTTTGGTGGTGTTGAAATAAATAAAACACACTTGAGATGACAAAGGATACAAGGGAAACTTGAACCAGCACTCCATGCAGGAAAACAGAGCCGTCCGACAAAATTCTTCGTTTATAGTAAACTCGGCACGGGCCGTGTCTGCCCAACACGGCCCCGTGCTGCACAGTCTGCAGGAAAAGACCCAGTTCAGGTAACTGGACACGGGCCGTGTTCACCCAACACGCCCCCGTGTCCAGGCTTCTGTTTCTCTTAATTTAATTTTGTTACTGGCACTTGAACACGGGGCCGTGCCCGGACCACACGGGGCCATGTTCAGCGCCCAGTAACACAAAATTTTTGCTTTTTACACCTTTTTACACATTCAATCAACCTAAAAACTTATTTTTGGGACACATTGAGGACAATGTGTAATTTAAGTGTGGGGGGGATGCTAAAACCTTGAATCTTGCAAGTCCTAAATACAAGCCTTACACAAAACTCTATTGGAACCGCTAATCACCCCAAATTTTTTCAAAAAATTTTATTTTTTTTACTTGTCTAAGTTTAACTCGGGAAATTCAAGTTCTCAAAAAGGTTATATTTTTACGAATTTACAACCGATAGCGTCGTGATAAAAAGAACCAACATAAGAAAATTATGAAAAGGCATGGCAAACTTAGTTAAAATTTGATTATATATACTTGATCACATAAAAACCCATTCCCACAAAAGTGAGTTTTGAGCCTTTATTGAGCAAACACGTACATATCATTAGACTAAATGCTCATTTTCATTTCTTGTGTGAATAGCCGATTGGTTCTTACGACTCTAGAACTTGCCATGACGATACATTCCCAGTCCTTACCAACTTAAACCCGAGTAAGTAAATGATGGAGGCATTAGGACTAACTTTTTTTTTTATTTCTACACCATTATTTTTCTTTTTTTTTTACCACCTACCCAAAATCCCCTTAGTTAGCCCCTTTGAGCCTAAACCTTTTCATTTCATAACCCAAACAAACACCCTTTTTACCCACCAAAACCTTTTTCATTTTTAACCCTTTGTTTTAGTAACTAGCTCGGTTTCTCATATGACTTTCCAAAAAAAAATGTTGATTATGAAGCAAAAGCAAATAAACAAACAAGTTTATCAAAAAAATGACTTTGTTTGAAAAATAGCTTCATAAAAATAAAAATGGAAAAATAGAAAGTCTTACGAAAACCGACGCTTGTTACGCTTTTTCGCCCTTTTTTATACTAACCACTAACCACCAACCCAACCACCTACCTTTAACCCTAGCCTAACCCTTCACCCACAAAGTCCTCTTGATATTTACAAAGGTATATAAGTTAAAAAGGAGGATGATTGATTGCTTGGCAAGCCTATGGTAGGAGTAAGTTCCATGCTGCTCTCGAGTGATCCACAAAAATACATTTTCGGCCGAGTGTTGAGTGATCCCCGTGAGGTATGTGAACTTGTATATAAATAGAATTTAAAAAAAAAAGGCATGTTATGCCCTAATAAGTAATTTATCTTATGAAAAGTTTTAAATAAATCATGACGAATAGGATTGTAAATAAATAAAAATAAAACTAAATAAAGAATCTTGGAAATCCCGACAGTCTACGACAAGCCCGAAAACCTTCTTCTCTACCCATTCCATTTGGGAGTGTAATAGCCACTTATTAAAGAGTTTTGCTTGAGGACAAGCAAAGATTCAAGTGTGGGGGTATTTGATGTGTTCAAAATGCAACATATAAATTTCATCAATTGTGGCATAAAACTAACCCTTTTTTAGTACTAATGTTGGAAAAAATGTGCTTTTGTCTTCCTTTTGTATTTTCAGGATTAAATGAGCTCAAATTAACAAAAGAAGCAAAAAGACATCAAAATCTAACATAAATACAAGAAAAGGAACAAGACGTGACATGCCCGACCCCACAACAGCATCTTCCCAAGCAAAACAAGAGGTCAGAAGACTGAACACGCCCCGTGCTCAGCCAGCACGGGGGCGTGCCCAAGTGTCAGCAGAAAAGACAAAGTGGTAGAAGCTTCTATTGCCCACCACGGGGCCGTGCTCAGCGGACACGGGGCCGTGGTCAACTATAAGATTCACACAATCTAGGCAAATCTTCATAGTACAAAGATCCTTCTGCACACGGAGTCGTGCTCAGCGGACACAGGGGCGTGGTCAACTAATAAGACAAGCTGCAATAAATGAAGAAAGAGAAGGATGTGGACACGGGGCCGTGCCCGAGCTTCTGTTCAGCCTATAAATAGGAGTGCTTGGCTCAAGCTCAAACCATCCCTTGGCACACCACCTCTCTCACACTTCACCCACCACCCACCACCACCATAACACCATCATCCACCACCATCATCCATTGTCCATCGTAGAGTGTGTGAGTCATCTCGGGATCCAAGATTGATCGTAAGAGTTCTTGACAATCAATGCCATGTTTGCCTAAGTCTCTTACATCACTTGGTGAAGACAAAGTGTCTAGTGTAATACTTTTTATTTCTAATATTTTCGCACTTTTTACTTGGTTTTGTATTAATGACTTTAATAACTAGTTGCTTATGTTGAAGGTGATCTTTCCTTATCGTTTGTCCGTGGTGTCTTGGCATTATTTTACTGTCTATATAAAATAAAAGATTTTCACCATTCATATCTCCACGGTCTATATGGAGGTATGTTGGCTACCTGGCTGGGGGTTAACGGAACGGTTTGGTAAAGGTCTTGCCATTGTTCAGCGTTTAGAGGTCCTGAAATGGACCTGGGGCAAATTTAGTAGGACCTCCTTCATTACTTAACGGTATTGGATGGCGGGGGTCCAAACTCTTTGATCCCCTCATAAGTTAACTACTATTAATACTATAACCCGGCTATTTAGGACTGTATCCCTGCTGACTCAGACTACTTAGTCGAGGGTAACGTCACCTCCAAAAGAGGGGCCTACCATAATTTGCATTAATAACTTAATTAATTATCTTCCAATAATCCACCCTTTTAGGATTGTATCCTTGCTGACTCAAACTACTGGGGTGAGGGTAACGTCACCTTCAAAAGAGTGGCCTACTACAATAACTAAGGTAATCTCTTAAAATAGTGCAAAAGTGCGGAAATAATCAAAGGTTACACTAGATACGAGTCGGAACCAAGTGATTCATCTTGTCTATCTGTTTTTCTTTTATTTTTATTTTTCAGCATTTTTAGTTAGTTTTTATTTTTCTTAGCTTAAAACATTTTTCTAAACTTTTTATTTTGATTAGACGTTGAGGATAAACCGGTACTAAAAGCTCTTGTGTCCTTGGACGACCTCGGTATCTTACCAACACTATACTACGCTCACGATGGGTGCACTTGCCCATATGTGTGTCTAGTGTTAGTAAATATCGTGTTTTATAAATTTAAAACTTGACTAAAAAAGTGTTAAAGGGGCTTAAAATATACACCTAATATATATAACACTCGACACCCATCAGTCGCGCGTTATGACGAGTCAGTTTAAACTATGATGTTCTATAACATTTTGAAAATTTGTAAAATGTCCGACATACGTTTATCTCAAAATACAACACCGCGGCATTTTTTTTATCTATATTTAAACCGATCCGTTGTAACGCGTGACCGACATGCTTATCTTTTTTTTTTCTTCATATTTTGTTATAGTTTTTGTTCGAATAACATATAAAAATTAAATATATATATATATATATATATAAAACATAGTATAAAAATTATGTTATTTGTAAAATAAAAAAAAGTAAATAATTTAATCAAACAAAAGAAAATAAATAAATTATAAAAACATATATTTTTATAAAAAAAATGTTAATAACGAATTAAGTAAATTTTAAAGTAATCATTAAATTAATAATGATAAATTTAATAAAATAAAACTAAAAAAAAAAGAAAAGAACCTAAGTAAATTACATGTTATATCCTTTGAAAAATAAACTTCAAGTTATATCCTTTATAAATAAACTTCAGATTAAGTCCCTTGGACAAAATGGTCATTTTACCTTAAATTTAACTAAAAAGTTAACATCAGTTAGCTTAAAGGTAGCTAGCGTGTAAAATTTGGAAATAATGGACATTTTACGTGTTTTTTAAAACAAATGACAAATGATGCAATTTAGTATATAAATTGACAATTTATGTAATTTAATCTTTAGTATATATAGATAAATGTTTCAAGTTAATATACATAGAGAATGTGTCTTTTTTCTTTTATGTTAAGAACTCCATAAATATAAGAAATTTGTACAATAATTACTATTACTAACCTTATTAAATTGGATGGAGTGTAAACACTATAATATTATAGAATATATATAGGTAAATAGTACTGTACAAATGCCCTTATCGTACATTACGTACCGCCAATCTCAGCCGTCAGATCATCTTCCCGCAATGAAAATCGCATGTTGTTTTTTTTTTTGTAATAATTTCGCATGTGATAATTTTGATGAAATAGCAGGTGTTTTTTTGTAACAATTTCGCATGTGGTAATTCAATTTCGCATGTGATAATTTTGATGAAATAGAAGGTTGTTTTTTTGTAACAATTTCGCATGTGGTAATTCAATTTCGCATGTGATAATTTTGATGAAATAGAAGGTTGTTTTTTTGTAACAATTTCGCATGTGGTAATTCAATTTCGCATGTGATAATTTTGATGAAATAGCAGGTTGTTTTTTTTTTTTTGTAACAATTTCGCATGTGGTAATTCAATTTCGCATGTGATAATGTTGGTAACAATTTCGCATGTGGTAATTCAATTTCACATGCGATTTTCAATGCGGGAAGATGATCTGACGGCTGAGATTGTAGCGTACGTAATGTACGATAAGCGCATTTGTACGTTAACCGGCCTCTATATATATATATATATATGGCGATGTTCTAGAATAAACACTAGTGTATTTGTGAACTGCGTCAACAAATCTTGTCCATTGATTTACACTTGTGTATTGATAATCAAGGGTTAGGATTCACACCAACGTTTTCAAACCCGGACCGGTCAAAGTGGCAACCGCAGGCCTAGGTGGTCTGGTTCAGGGTGTTGGATCGGTTTTGCAACTAGCCGGCCGGCCGAACTGGCGAACGAACTGTAAGTTCGGTTATACGTGGCGGTCGAGCCGGCTCAAACCAAAGTCTCAAAACTCAAGTCAACCTCTGTCGAACTGACCTGCGACTATGTTTGCATCGTTTGGCCATGTTATAATACGATTAACTCAAGACAGAAGCATTCAAAACCGAAGAAATATATTACTGCCTTCAAAATCAGAAGTAATAATCGAAGTTTTGAATTGGAAACCTTAACATTACACCATATTCTCAGCGAAAAAGATAAAGAATCAAGAATGGTGAGAAGAAGATTTATGCGGTTGTAACTTTATGTCTTTCTCTCTCCAAATGGTATATATAGTAGGGTTAGTAATGGTTTCATTGACCACCTTCAAAATTATAGATTTGTCACATATAAACTATTTAGGTTTGCAATAATATAAATTTAATTCTTTAATAGCGCCATCATTTTAATGTAAACGATTTGACAATTAGAAAATGGTTACTTTACGTAAGAGCATTCACATTTAACCCCTCATTTTTACCCTATATTACATTAAAAATTATTATCTTTTCTCTCTACTTTTCAATAAAATAATACTTTTTAATACCTTTAATATTACATTCCCTCTTTTCCACTCACAACCACTTTCAAAATATATTAAAAAATTATAAATGGTGAACAATTTCCCTTAAATTTACAGATGAATAGTATCATTTTCTCTCTCATCTACTCACAACAACCTACAACAACTTTTCATAAAATAAAACTCTCACTCACATAATTTGAGGGGTTAATGTGAATGATCTAAGTACAACAAACTTTAGTTAAAGTAATATTTATATAACCTTAAATTAAAAGGTCGGTGACCACAATTCACATTTGACAAAATTCATTTCAACTTTTCTAAATCGACAAAAGTCACCTTTTAAATTTCTAACTTGATAAAAACCAACTTTCTAGCTAGATAAAAATGACGAGTAAAATGCACGGATAGTCCCTGTGGTTTGATGTCTGCCGTTAGTGACATGCAAAAACCGAAATAAACTATGTAGATAGAGTAAGTCGGATATCGAACCAGAGGAGGATTGTGGAAAGTGTTATAAGGTTAAGTGTTGATTAACTAAGACGAAAAAGATAAAGCTTTGTTGTGAGTTGATTGATTATCTAAAATTGCAAACTAAAAAGTGAAGTTTAAATCAATAGAGAAACAATGGTTCCTCCAGATTTCAGATTTTGCAGCTAGATTCAGTTATGTGTTTAATCGAAACACTTACATAGACATAAGTGTTTAACCTAATTAACCAATTGTGATAACCAACGACTAAGTACTCCGGTCAATACATAACGGGAGGTTATCGAATGATTATCAATTACAATTACAAACCCTAACCCCATGTCAAATATATCTCAATTACTAGAACTCTCGGGAACTGAATGCTTAGAAATTAAGGTTTAAATAAATGCAATTGTTTACAATCAATAAATCAAATCAAAGGTGAAAAACATCGAATGCTTAGATCACCGAGTTAAACGATTGTCACAAACACATAAAATTATCCAACTTACAAAAACCCGCCATCCAGAGGAAACCACTAGGAGACTAGCCGTTCATCGCGAAAGATTGATCGTCAAAGGCTTGAATCACGGTTGAAACCCTGTGAGGTAGCTGCCTTCTTCTCTGCCGTCGAAGATGATGTTCTCGATGATGATAATGGATGTTTTATTAAAACAATAATGGACTCATATGATAATGTCGGCCCATTTGTTCTCCAAGCCAAGTCCACTATTCGGCCCATGTGCCAATTATTCCCTTGAAAACCGACCCAAAAACAAGTCCACGTGACTTCTCTACCTCCCTTTTGTCTGCGTGAGATGATGGATGATGTTGATTAAATTAATTGCCCTCCAAAAGTCCAACTAGGCTGCCAAAATCCTTAGAGTTCGGCACATGTGTGGCCCACTATGGCTGCATTTATGTTCCTCTAAGTCCAAGTGTGTTTTTTTTTAAAGGTAAACTTTATTAACCACAAACGACGGCCCAAGCCGGGCCGACAAAACAAGGAAAATCACATATTTACAAACGAAACCCAATCTTTCCAATCTATCTCTTTATATTTCGATCTTTTAGAAAACCAAAAATAACTCAAAAGCTTGACTTCGCTAAAAATATCTCCAATCTTGACTGGAACATTAGAGAACTTGAATTTGTTTCTCGCCCGCCATAGACTCCAACAAGTTATCCTAATTATTCCTTGCACCGCCTCTTTTTTCTTCTCCGAAACAGCAAGACCATTGTGAATAGAAAAAAGGTCTTGAACTGAAAAAGCATAAATTGGCGGGATCTTGCACCATGAGCTCACACCGTTCCACACCGTTGTAGCAATATAACAGGCAGTGAATAAATGATCAGCGGACTCCGATTCCGAGTGGCAAAACGGACAAGAAGTGTCGTTCAAACCGATGTTACGGGCTAATAAAGCCTCTGCAGTTGGAAGCTTGTTCATATCCAATCTCCATACATGTATATAGACTTTCAAAGGAAGCCAGCTGCACCGATCCAAAACCCCCTGGTTTACAGCGCCTTGATCCTCCTTCAGCAGCCTTTTGACCTCTTTAACCGAGAAGCAACCGTCCGCAAGTGTGTTGATGATGTTATTTGTGTGTTCCAATAAACAACCGCCAAAAAGAAGTCCCCTCTCTATCCATGTATGCGTTCATGTGATGATGGATCCCACTATTTCTTCATGATGATGTTTGGTGACTTGTCCACATGTGAATCTTTGTCGCATGTAGGTTTTCTTTTAAGAAAACCTCCTTTAACATCCATCCACTACAAACAAACATATGCCACACAATAACAACCGTAGCCTACGATCTCTCATCATAGGTTACGGTACTAACCTTCTGATGTTTTTCTTTGTTTGTTGGACATATTCAACCGTAAGTTACGGTTTTACCACCATCACTTACGTTTTATATTTCCTGCTACCTTTTTGTTTATTGTGCACTACGTCGCTAGTTGTGACTCCATATTCGGCTAGACATTAACTTTTCCTTAATGATAAAACAGCCCCTAGACTTCGTTCGTTCATAATTCGCGCACATTCAAGCTACCTTTTAACTCGTAACGGCTCACGAACAATGTAGTGTGTCTCGTTTATCATCCTCGAAAATTCCTCTCGCTTCCACATACTTAACATCACCGAATTATGCATTTTACCTACAAAAGCCACAAACACTCGTAGTTACTATATTCAACGTACGTAATTGCTTAAAACACAATAACACGCGCAATATAAGCACTTTAACACCCGGGTTTCACCATCTCCATCATGGTTTTGCAAAATAACACCTATAGTCCCCAACTTTTAGAAATTACACCGGTGCTCCCTGTGGTTTGACAGTTTGTTACTCGGATAGTCCCTGGAGTGGATTGGAGTGGATGACGGTTAGTTTTCTCTGTTAAGTGGATGTGAAATGACAAATTTACCCTCCATCTTCTCCACTCTATAAAAACAAATCAATCCCACCCACCCCCCGTTTTCTCTCTGTTTCCCTCCACCATTAACCACATCTACCAAACACCACCACCATAAATCCCAAATTTGAAGGCAAGATGGGAGGAAAAGTCCACACAGAAGGGTGAAGAAGAGACCACACTCTCACAAAACCTTCCGTCCGGCTAAATTACTCGTTAAAGATATACTCTTTATCGTTTTTTTCTTATTTTCTGCTGGTTTTCTTGAATTTAACTGCAAATTACCAGACTTTCTGTGTGTTTTGTTTCTTTAACTGTGTTTTCTCACGTGATGATGCTATTTATGACGAGCTTAAGAAACCAGATGATGAGAAGATGTCATTGCCGTTAGATAAAGATCTTCCTAGAATGAGTCAATAATACTATTTACACTGCGAGTAAGTAATTCAATTTTATATGGTTCATATGTTTTGGCTCAATGGGGATGTTTTCAACTTTTCGTTTAATATTATTTGCAGTTTGTTTTTTTCTTAAATTAAATGTTGTTGTATGTTTCAGTCGGTATTTTGCTAATGTGGCTGTGAGAGATGAACATTTCAAGACTAAATGGCACAAGAAGCGGTATGTTTTGGCTTAATTTGGTTATTATTTTGATATCTAGAAAAAGAAAAAGGTCATCAATTTGAATGGGTTTGATGTGAATTGTTGTTGAGGTTTAAAACAGAGAGAAAGGTAGATGTGGTTAATGGTGGGGGTGGATGAGGTTGATTTGTTTTTATAGAGTGAAGAAGATGAAGGGTAAATTTGTCATTTCACATCCATTTAACGGAGAAAACTAACCGTCATCCACTCCAGGGACTATCCGAGTAACAAACTGTCAAACCACAGGGAGCACCAGTGTAATTTTCAAAAGTTGGGGACTATAGGTGTTATTTTCAAAACCACAGGGACTATCCGTGCATTTTACTCTAAAAATGACCCTCACACTTTCTAACTTTTCATAAAAGATTCTTATACTTTCTAAACTTCTTATTTACCCTCAAACTTTTGATATGTAAACCATTCTACCCTCAAACTTTGCTATAATATCAAATGTAACTCTCTAACTTTATAAATAACACTTTGACCCCATTAAGTTTCTAAAGTTTCGAACTTACCCTAAAACTAATTTCTACCTTTTTATCAAAGGTAACCCTCTAACTTTATAAATATCACTTTGACCCCCATCAAGTTTCTAAAGTTTGAACTTACCCTAAACTAATTTCTACGTTTTTATTTTTATGAACATGTCAGTATAAATTCGAGTTCATCTACGCTTTAACGTAATCTTTGTTAGAAAACGAGTCAAGTCAATTATAAAATGTTTTCTATGCTCGTTTTGAGTTGGACTACGTTTTCATGTAAATTTTATTTGAAAACACATTGGGTCAAATTTAGAACATTTTGATTTGACGGTATAGATTTGAGTTATCATACGTTTTGAGGTATTGAGTTATCAAACGTTTTGACGTAATTTTAGTTCGGAAACGAGTTTGATCGATTGTAGTCTGTAAGTTATCATTTCGCGTACGGCGTCGCCGCAACGCGCGACGGGTAAAAAAAACTAGTGAGTAGAAGAATACAGAATGATACTTTGCGATTGTGAATAAACAAATAAAAAAACTAAACTTGAATCGCATGCCCTCTTTGAGTCTCGTAGTATGAAACAGAGAAATCGTTTGTTATTATATAGAGACCGTGACCGTGGAATTAATGAGGTAGTCCCGATAATAATATAATTATAGCAATAATATATTAATAACATTTATCTTTGATTACATACCAAAATGAAAAGATTTACTATACGTTACAATAATTTTAATTATTTAAAAGGAAACGAAATTATAAAAAGGAAGTGATTGACTTAAGAAATTTATATACATCCTATTTTTAATAAACTTTTTTTAATAACAAATTTCTTTTAACACCTTAATTCCACATTTATCTTGTTATGTATGAAATTGAATATAAATGTAAACATTTTAACACTATCAAGTATTTTTAAAGAGTAAATTGCTATTTTAGTCCCTGAGGTTTGGTCCAACTTGCCATTTTAGTCTAAATAGTTTTTTTCTCCTCTGGGTTCTTGACTTTTCCATTTTCTTGTCATTTTGATCAGATTGCCTAACTCAGTCTAAAAATCTGGTTATAACCAGGGGTATTTTTGGCATAACGGCTATGTAGTGATAACCAGAGGTAGTTTACAACATAATTTATAAACCTCATAATAATTTAATGCCAAAAATATCCCTGATTATAACCTGGTTTTTAGACTAAGTTAGGCAATGTGATCAAAATGGCAAGAAAAAGGAAATGTCAGGGACCCAGAGGAGAAAAAAAAAACCATTTGGACTAACATGGAAATTTGGACAAAAATTCAGGGATTAAAATGATAATTTACTCATTTTTATATTCATATTATTTATTATTTTACCCGTTCTTAAATCCGGTCCCACCAGTGGACCGGTAAGGCGTCTGGTTCAATATCTGGTCCGGTTATAAAAACATTGGTTCACACAGTTCACTATCTAAAGTTTCGAACTTACCCTAAAACTAATTTCTACGTTTTTATTTTTATGAACATGTCGGTATAAATTCGAGTTCATCTACGCTTTAACGTAATCTTTGTTAGAAAACGAGTCAGGTCAATTATAAAATGTTTCCTATGTTCGTTTTGAGTTGGACTACGTTTTCATGTAAATTTTATTTGAAAACACATTGGGTTGAATTTAGAACATTTTGATTTGACGGTATAGATTTGAGTTATCATAGGTTTTGACGTATTGAGTTATAAAACGTTTTGACGTAATTTTAGTTCGGAAACGAGTTTGATCGATTGTAGTCTATACGTTACCATTTTACGTATGGCCCCGACGCAACGCGCGACGGGTAAAGAAACTAGTGAGTAGAAGACTACCGAATGCTACTTTGTGATTGTGAATAAACAAATAAAAAAACTAAACTTGAATCGCATGCCTCTTTGAGTCTCGTAGTATGAAACAGAGAAATCGTTTGTTATTATATAGAGACCGTGACAGCGGAATTAATGAGGTAGTGCCGATAATAATGTATTTATAGCAATAATATATTAATAACATTTATCTTTGATTACTTACCAAAATAAAAAGATTTACTATACGTTACTTTATTTTTAATTATTTAAAAGGAAACGAAATTATAAAAAGGAAGTGATTGATTTAAGAAATTTATATAAATCCTATTTTTAAAAACTTTTTTAACAACAATTTTCTTTTAACACCTTAATTCCACATTTATCTTGTTAGGTATGAAATTGAATAGAAATGTAAACATTTTAACACTATCAAGTATTTTTATAGAGTAAATTATCATTTTAGTCCTTGAGTTTTGGTTCAAATTGCATTTTTAGTCCAAATAGTTTTTTTCTCCTCTGGGTCCTTGACTTTTCCATTTTTTTTTTTTTGTCATTTTGATCACATTGCCTTACTCAGCCTAAAAGTTTGGTTATAACTACGTGTATTTTTGGCATAACTGTTGTGTAGTGATAACTAAGGGTAGTTTACAACATAATTTATAAACCTCATAATAATTTATTGACAAAAATACCCCTGATTATAACCTGGTTTTAGACTAAGTTAGGCAATGTGATCAAAATGGCAAGAAAAAGGAAAAGTCAGGAACCCAGAGGAGAAAAAAAAAACTATTGGGACTAACATGGCAATTTGGACAAAAACTCAGGGACTAAAATGACAATTTCTTATTTTTATATTCATATTATTTATTATTTTACCGGTTCTTAAATCCGGTCCGACCAGTGGACCAGTAAGGCGTCTGGTTCAATATCTGGTCCGGTTATAAAAACATTGGTTCACACAGTTCACTATCTAAAGTTTTGAACTTACCCTAAAACTTATTTCTACGTTTTTATTTTTATGAACATGTCGGTATAAATTCGAGTTCATCTAGGCTTTAACGTAATCTTGGTTAGAAAACGAGTCAGGTCAATTATAAAATGTTTTCTATGTTCGTTTTGAGTTGGACTACGTTTTCATGTAAATTTTATTTGAAAACACATTGGGTCAAATTTAAAACATTTTGATTTAACGGTATAGATTTGAGTTATCATACGTTTTGACGTATTGAGTTATCAAATGTTTTGACGTAATTTTAGTTCGGAAACAAGTTTGATCTATTGTAGTCTATACGTTACCATTTCGCGTACGGCCCTGCCGCAACGCGCGATGGGTAAAGAAACTAGTGAGTAGAAGACTACAAAATGCTACTTTGTGATTGTGAATAAACAAATAAAAAAACTAAACTTGAATCGCATGCCCTCTTTGAGTCTCGTAGTATGAAACAAAGAAATCGTTTGTTATTATATAGAGATCGTGACGTGGAATTAATGAGGTAGTGCCGATAATAATATAGTAATAACATTTATCTTTGATTACATATCAAAATGAAAAGATTTACTATACATTACTTTAATTTTAATTATTTAAAAGGAAACGAAATTATAAAAAGGAAGTGATTGATTTAAGAAATTTATATAAATCCTATTTTCGATAAACTTTTTTTAACAACAAATTTCTTTTAACACCTTAATTCTACATTTATCTTGTTATGTATGAAATTGAATAGAAATGTTAACATTTTAATACTATCATGTATTCTTATAGAATAAATTGCCATTTAGTCCCTGAGGTTTGGTCCAAATTGCCATTTTAGTCCAAATAGTTTTTTTTCTCCTCTAGGTCCCTGACTTTTCCATTTTTTGTCATTTTGATCACATTGCCTAACTCAGTGTAAAAATCTAGTTATAACCAGGGGTATTTTTGGCAAGAAACAAGCCTGTCACGCCCCGCGACACACCCAGGTGGATCCTGTCGCGGCTCGCGAGCAACATAAAAACATTATTTTATTTAATTTTTAGTAAAAATAATGTTATACGGGTTTGGTTTCGTGTATATGGGGTATGTTAGGGTGTTTTCGAGGGTTGTTATAGGTATGATTCCAAAAACCTTGGCGGCCCAATCAGGTCGCGCGCAAGACCATACTCCTACTATATTAATCTAGCAACTTTCTCAACCTCGCACCGACCAATCAGGTGAAACCTAGGTCGCGCGCGAGGTCTAAGCAAATCCAAGACCATATTTCACACCTAGCTTCCTTGATGAAAGCCCTTACTTCCTGGACCTTGCGTAGGCTACATGGGTTTTCCCCAGGGGTCGCGCGGAGGACAGAAGCGCAGGTCATCCTAAGACAAGTACCAAAGGTACAAGTGGCAGAGTAGTGGACCAATGAGCGTCCAGCGGGCTCTATCCGATCGTGCTCCACGATTAACAATCGTACAGGACACAAGAAAGGTACACACCGACGCATACGTGGCATCAATCAGCGTGCGCCGACATCTGCTCCATGATCTCCACTCAGCCGCTGATGCCAGAGAGACAACAAGGACAACGGTCAGGACACGTGGATCCATTCAACGTGCACCAACTCCATCATCACCCAAAAGCACTAACGGTTGTTGCAGAGGGGACAAGACGGATATTCCTTGTTGTCGATTCCAGGCCCAAGGCCCATCAACCCATCTCCTTCCTCACTACTCTGGCTATAAATAGAAGCCTTCACCTACAGGTTTAACATTCTGTTCCTTGCTTTCTTACTACTAATCACACACTTATTTCCTCAAAACATATACTTATTCTCACGACGGAGAGTGATTAAGAGGAGAACCCCCTTGTTCCCCTACTCTTAACGAGCTTAAGGGGATGTTTAGTGTTTTGCAGGAAGATCATCATCACAGCTTGGAGAAGACAAGAAAATTAACCTTATTTATCGAGGCACATACCACAAACTAACCACTTGATTAGTTTGGTGTTTCTTCAGATACTTTTTTTTGGCATATCACAACTTTATTTTATTTTAGAGTAAAATGCACGGATAGTCCCTGTGGTTTGGTAAAGTTTTACCTTTAGTCCCCACCTTTTCAAAATTACATGTATGCTCCCTGTGATTTGCTCAGTTGTTACTCGGATAGTCCCTGGAGTGGATGGAGGTTAGTTTTCTCAGTTAAGTGAACGTGAAATGACAAAATTACCCTTACTATTAAATATAATAACTTAAAACATTAAAAAATTTATATCTTTTTATTATTTAATTACTCAAATGGGGTCACCATTCTTATCTTCTTCATCAGCCCAACCCATCCCAAATTTAACCCTCACCATCAACGGAGCCATGAAGACGTAACTCCGGCTTAATTCCGGCATGAATCCGGTCACAAGAAATCCAGAAAAAAAAACCCAACCCCAACCTCACCCTCACAATCAATAGATCACAAATCCCACCCATGTCTCGTCCCACTCTCTCTTTCGCTTTGTTAATATATGTGAAGTTGTCGGTTCGGTTGATTCGAGTAGATCTGAACTGACGAAGAGGACTGAATATTGTTGTTTACGATTGAATCTGAGATAAACGATTCAGATTTTGTTGTTAGAATTGTGTCTGAGTCTGATTTACAATTGAATCTGTTCTGAATTTCAGATGTTTCTCAACGAAGATTAAAGTCTCGACTGTGATTAAAAAAAATCTCTTTGAATAGGAGAGCCGTGTCATTGTTTGTATTCAGATCTGGATTTAAGTCCGAGTTGCAGATATAGAACAACGAAGAAGATCTGTGTGTTTGAACTGCGGAAAATTTAAGTTGCAAAGTTGTGTTGATCGACTAAGAATTAGAAGATGTTGACTGTTAGCAGCTGAATAAGATAAAAGTTTTTTTTTTCTTTTTAGGATTGCACTTTGCTGTTGTAAAAAGGAAAGAAGGTGAGTAGTAAAGATAAGTTGATTGTGTCGCTAAAAGGTATAGAAGTGTTAGGAATTGAGTTGATTGTATAGACAAAGCGAGAATAACAGCAACACTGCTGTTATGTTATTAAGATTGATGGCTACGGCTGGTGTGATATAGAAGTTTAGGATTTGTTTTGATGAGAAATAGCGTCACTTTATGAGAAGGTGGTGTGCAGGGAGAGGAGCGACGGTAGGTGGAGTAGGTTTGAACTAGAGTTGTGTTGTGGTTTGAGCTGTGGTGGTGATGGCAGTGCGGCGAGGGGAGACACAGTAGAGATAACGGTCTATGTGTCGGAACCGGAATTGTTAGTGGTGGCCGGCGATGGTTGGTGTTTGGTGGTCGGCGATGGGGGTGGACTTTAAAAAGATAATTTTAATATATTATATACAATGTTTTAATTCTTAGTTCTCGTTTTTTTAATGTTTAATATATTGTTTTTTAATGAGAAGGGTAATTTTGTCATTTCATATCCACTTAACTGAGAAAACTAACCTACATCCACTCTAGGGACTATCCGAGTAACAACTGACAGGGAGCATACATGTAATTTTGAAAAGGTGGGGACTAAAGGTGAAACTTTACCAAACCACAGGGACTATCCGTGCATTTTACTCTTTATTTTATTGGTTTTTTTCGATTTTTATAGTGAGTGTCTGGACCCGTAATGAACCGAGCTGATAACTATCAAATTCCTGCCACGTAGCACGGGAATTTGCGACAAATCCTGATGGACGAAGCCCACAAATCCCATTATTCAGTTCATCCCGGTGCTGACAAAATGTACCAGGATCTTCGTTATAAGTACTGGTGGCCGGGTATGAAAAGGGATATCGCTCTCTACGTTGGAAAATGCCTAACTTGTGCAAGAGTCAAGGCTGAACACCAAAGACCCTCTGGCTTACTCGAACAACCACCAATTCCTATGTGGAAGTGGGAAAGTATAGCTATGGATTTCGTAACAAAGCTTCCGCACACGTCATCAGGTCACGACAGCATTTGGGTTGTGGTCGACCGTTTAACTAATTCAGCTCACTTCTTGCCAATGCGGGAAGACTACTAGGTAGAACGATTAGCCCGAATCTACACTGACGAGATCATTTGTAATCATGGGACGCCTCGTGACATCATCTCTGATCGTGATGCTCGGTTTACCTCACGACTGTGGGAAACGTTTCAAACGGCACTCGGTACAACGCTTAATCTAAGTACTGCTTTCCACCCTCAAACCGACGGTCAGACTGAAAGAACGATTCGTACTCTTGAAGACATGCTCCGTTCGTGTGTCTTAGACTTCGGTGGTAATTGGGATAAATACCTGCCGTTGGTCGAATTCTCGTATAACAACAGTTATCATTCCAGCATACAAATGGCACCATTCGAGGCATTATACGGAAGAAGATGTCGGTCGCCTATTGTGTGGCACGAGATCGGTCACTCGCAATTAACCGGTCCCGAGCTACTGCAAGAAACGACAGAAAAATTTTTCCAAATCCGAGACAACCTAGTGAAAGCTCGGGATCGACAGAAAAGTTACGCCGATAAGAAACGCAAGCCCCGAGAATTTGACGTTGGTGACCACGTACTCCTAAAGGTATCACCTTGGAAGGGTGTGGTCCGATTCGGCAAAAAGGGAAAACTCGCGCCTCGATATGTTGGACCTTTTAAGATTCTGAAAAGGATCGGAAAAGTTGCCTACAGACTCGAACTACCGGAGGAACTTAGTAACGTCCACCCGACTTTCCATGTGTCAAACCTCCAAAAGTGCCTACCCGACCACGACTTACATGTCTCTCTCGACGACTTACAAGTAAACGAAACATTACACTTCGTGGAGAAGCCTATCGAAATCATGGATCGCCAAACCAAGCAGCTCAGATGCTCTCGCATTCCTATTGTGAAAGTCCGATGGGAAGGCAAACGAGGCGCAGAGTCCACTTGGGAACTCGAAAGCGACATGAAGGCGAAGTACCCGCAGTTGTTTAGATAGAGAAGCTAGAGAGAGAAAGTGGCATTGTGATTCAAGTGCTTTGTACGATTTCATATCAATCTATAGAATCACCGATTATATTACGTTCTCGTGTGTTCAGTCACGTTCGTGTACGGATTCCGCACGTCACACGTTCGGTTCTCAAACGTGAATCACGGCGTTCTACAGCTTTCAGCTTAATTTCGGGACGAAATTCCCTAAACAAGGGGAGGCTGTATCACCCCGTGTTTTCGAAAGTCAAAGTCAAGGTCAAAGTCAACGACCGATC
Source organism: Helianthus tuberosus (assembly GCA_030545235.1). Lineage (NCBI taxonomy): Eukaryota > Viridiplantae > Streptophyta > Magnoliopsida > Asterales > Asteraceae > Helianthus > Helianthus tuberosus. Next base: position 38,048,588 of record CM060435.1, on the reverse strand, counting down.
CTACGAATTTGACTTATAGAAATTTCTTTATTTTAATTGTATTATGTGGAGTAAGTGTTGTTAAATGCTAAAATCGATGTGTGTGTTAATCGCTATCTAATCAACTTACGACTGTGAATTATAGGAAGTAACAATGCGATAAAGTTAACTAATCGGTAATCAAGCTATACTACTCGACATCAAATCGTGGTACGAACCGCAACTCGACTTAATCTGGTTAATTATATGTGTGTGTGTCGTATGTGTTATTTGTGCGTGTTATATATATATATATATATATGTTGTGGAAATCAATCGAACTCAATCGAAACTCGAAACGTAATCGAACCCGAATCCGAATCGAAACTCGAACTATGATAATTAGTAGTTGGGACTGAAAGTAATTTGACTAGGAAACCCTATCATGGCGAGCCACTCGCAATCGAAATCGAAATATCAAAAATCATCGCGTCAAACAATCGAACCAAGTGCCATCCGGCCGGATAGCCATCGGACCGGATAGCCACCACGTCACAGGTCAGGCGTTATCCGACCAGGATGTCATCCGACCGGATCGTCATCCGAGCGGAACGTCATCCGATCGGATAACCCTTTCCTCTTTTGGAATCCTATAAATACCCCTGTCATTGTCATTCTTTCCATTTTTGGAAGTCCTTGTCCGAACCATTCGTGTTCCTCACCTTTTCTTCGATTTCTCTCAATCCAGGTAAGATCTCGCCCTAAATCTTGTATGTTCTTGATCTACACGCACTCCTACACCTTTCTATCTTTTAAATCTTAACTTTTAACAGTAAAATCACCTGGTTTCGGGTGTTCTAGGGTGACGTCATCATGTGTTCTTCAAGAACTTCATGTTTTGACTTTAATCCACCAAGAACCACCGAGATCTAACCGATTTCCACGCAAACATACAAGATATTGTAAAGATCTCCACACAAGAATGGTGGAAAAGGATTGAAAGATGGTTTTAACTTTATTTCAACTCTTTTGTACTCCAAGTACTCAAAACCAATAGGATCCGACCCGGATTTAGTCTTCTACTCGATTGTAGTGTTGTACTAGCTCAAGATCTGGATTCTACCCACGAGACTACCGATTTCGGGTTAGTCAGGAACAATCGTCTCGAGCCGGTAACCGGCCGGACTAGGGTGATTCCTGGTCGGGTTGGTCATCTGGGTCGAACTAGGGGTTCTGTTGGCTAACACGCTGTCAAAGAGTCTCGACATAACGACAAACCTTCAAAACGACCAAGTGTAGGACGAACAGGACAATCAGAACGGAATGCTGTCCGAACGGATTGCTGTCCGATAGGATAGGTCATCCGAACAAATCGTCATCCGACTAGATCATTATCCGACCGGATGACCACCCAAACGGATTGTTACCCGCACGGATTGCTGTCCGATCGGATTACCATCCGATCGAACCACTATCCGACCCTTTCACACTTTGTGATGTTTTACACATCACTTATCGTTATACAATCTAATCTACTCATGCTAATCTTACCCGCTAAGCGCTCCCTTCAATCCATCAACCGCTGTGAGTATACTCGATCCCTTTTTGCTTTAAGCACTTTTGGGTGTTACATACGTTACAACTATTCAAATCACATCAAACACACTACTCAATACTATTTTGTAACACCTCGTAAAATCGTGTCCAATGATGTGTTGACACGTGTAATAAACCCTAATAAAGTCAAACGTTTACTATGAGGGACTAATTTCGTCAAAATCAAAAACCTTGATTTGAAATGGACTGAAAGTGTCAACATGCTTAAACTAAGCCTCTGAGTGACCTTATACGGTGTCCGTATTCTCAAATGAGCCACTTGTTGGACGAGAGGAGCCGTATGCGTAATTATGTGGAAGTTTGCGCTTCGAGGGGTTAAAAGCGTCAACATGTTTAATTACACCTCTGAATGACCTTTTAATGAACCAGAAGCATTTTTATGTGCCAATATACTTTTGAGAATCCATAATATGGGCTACATAGGGCTTCGATACCAATAAATGATGATACGCGCAAGTTTGCGCATTAGAAGGACCAAAAGCGTCAACTTTTGAATCTACACCCTTCGGTGACCATTTAAGCAAACATGAGTGTAGTAATATTTAAGTATATGCTTGGGAATGCCCATTATGGGCCATAAAAGGCTTGGATATCATTAAACAACGTTTCGCGCTACTTTGCGAAATTAAAGGACTAATTGCGTCAAACTGCAAAAGTATGCCGATACGTATGGTAACGGACCTTCCGGAATATGATCATGAGTTAATCATACCCTAATTATCCTTTTTATAGCTTAGATATAGGCTTAGAGGTGTTTGGTGCGCAAAAATAAACTTTTACGTCATGCAGGGACTAAAAGTATCAAAAAGTGCATAAGTTTGCACTTTCGCGCATATCTTGCAATCTGAATATATCCGGACACCCAAAAATTTATGTAAGCACTAAAATATTTTATTTTAGTGTTTGGCTTGATAAAATTCCATTCGTCGCGTCGTTTGGATCGTTTTTCGCGACATTCCGTGTTTCGTCATAATTAGACGAACAACGTGACCGTACGACCAAATGAACCGACATCCGACATGTTTTTGAGCATGGTTGAAGTTAAATATACTTTAACTTCCTCATAGAGCTTAGAAATGGGGTTAACGGGTGTTTGATGTGCCAAAACTCAACAATACGCGTTCAGGGGCCAAAACTGCCAACTGTTGAAACTTCATGTATGCTGACCAGGTCCTTGCGCACCGTATACCTGGGAACCTTACGGTGCGTAAGACAACTGCCAGATACGAAATTTGCTTGGAGACCACTCTATTCCATTCTAGACCAATCCAAATCGAATCCTTGGGCTCCAAACCAATTAGGACAGCTGTATAACAGGTGTTGTGATCTGATTAACCCTCCACATACTTGTCTTGATCCAAAATCATACCCAAAACCTATAAATACTTGAAGCCTTCATTCATTTTCTTCACACTTTTCATTCCTTCATTCTCTAACTCAAATCTGGAGCTCCTGAACTGAATTGGGAACCTATTTTAGTAGAAAAGATAGCATGGACCCTTTTGTAAGTGTCTTAGCCCTCTCACTAGTTCAGTTTTATGATTTAATAAACCGAAAAGTCAAGCATCATAAATAAACTTTGACTTTCAGATTAGACTCTCATGGTCCAGCCACTAACCAAATTAAAAGTGGGTATAAGACCATAGTTAGGTAGGTGATTAACCCCTGAAAGGGCACCTCCTAATTTCTTCGTTTGCTTAGTTAATTGTCGGGTCAAACCGTTTAGTTAAAAAGTCAAACTTGACAGATTTGTGAATATTAATTAAAACTAATAAACCAAGGGTCCTAAATTATATTTTAACATTCTAAGGACTTGGTAATTAGTATTAGAACATGTTTGACCAGGTCTAACCCGACAATTATCAGTCTAAGGTCAGTTTATTACCGAAAGTCGCAAAAGCTTGACTTTTGCTTTGACTTTCAGTTCTGATCCGTTAAAGCTTAAATCTCCCATGTTTTAAGCTTCCATTAGGACCATATCATTCAGTAGCATAACTCCCTAAAGTTATATTGCTTGGTCCTTAATGGTGCGAATTATATGCTCTTGATTGTTAATGTGCTTATAAATGCCGTAAATGCCCTTTTGACATACAAATGAGATTTTTAGAAATATGAGAGGACAAAAACCTTTGCTACTCATATTTAGACTTGTCCTAAAAATTTGACATCAGTTCTTGGTCCCAAATAGGAGTTATGCTCGATATCGTAATTAGAAGCTTTAATTTAAGTAAATTGCGATATCTTGCATAAGGCATGTTTAAACTTGGATTTTGACCCAAAACTCATTACCTACTATTAAGATATTAATTTTAGAGATTTTTGGAATTTAGGATCAGATTATAAACTGATCATATCATAGAGTTCTTGTATTATTCGGTAAATGACGATAATTCCCTTTTCATGCATAAAATGAGATTTTCAAAGGATTTGAATGCCAAACTTTTTCCTACTGGTTTCATATATTAAATAAGTTATTTTGAACACTCAAAACTAATCAAAATCTCAGATTTCTATAAAACCCCTTAATTATCGTCAATTAGCGATTTTTACGCTATTTAGGTGCATAGTATGGTTTTAAGCCATAATTAACACCTAAGACTTGTTACCTACTGAATTTCTAAACAAATTTTAATATTATTACAGTAAGTATAAGTCGTGAACTCAGACTTCCAAAAATGTCCGTAAAAGCATATGTGAAATGACCAAAATACCCTTTCGGGGCATAGTTTGGCCATAAATGGTAAACCTCACATATGTATGATATCTTACTGATGTAATGAGATAAATTAAATATTTTTACTTATTAGAAAGGACCAAAACTTCAGTTTGTTATAAAATCTCTTTTATAAGTATTAAAATTACCAAAATGCCCTTACGGGACTTAAAATGGTTTTAAATACTTTTTGGGCATATATGTTACCATCCTACTGATGTATTAACATATTTTAAGCATAATAACAATTAAGACTTGTATATAGTTCATTTGGTTACCCGTTACGCATTTATGCGTTCGGATCGGGTTATGTGACTAGTTTACATATAATAGCCGAAACGGGTTTAACCTTATCATTAAATCCTCAAAATCCAGAATGTGTTTAGTTTACCCATATTATACAAGTAACCAAACTTGTCGGGTCTAAATCACATTCTATTCCGGTCAACGCTTAATCTAACGTATCGTACCGCTTTAGATACTTTAAGCTAGTCGGTCTAAGTCTAAGACTTAAATAAGACCATTAGCATTCTGAATTGGTTATATATTACCATCACTCCAGACTAGAGCCACCCGATAAAAGCTACCTGCATTTAGATAGATTGGATACGACTGAGTTATTATGCTGTGAATCAAGTATTAGCTCAGGTAAATATTTTTAACTTATTTTCCCTTATATGGGCTTGGGATACGGTATCATAAATATACCGCTTGGTCAGGTATGAGATCATTTAGTTGGATTGTGATATAATAAATATGCATAACCCGTTTTAATCTGTGTTGTTTGATAACATAAACATTGGGGATTAACGTGTCACACCCCTTTCTGCGGCGGAAGCACGAGGTGTGATCATGAAAGGTTCTCATTGCATACGAAGAGTAAACATACTACATGCTCAAAAATATCTTCAAATATTACATTACTGAAAACATATGTTAAGTGTTTACAACACGAGATATCATATTGTCTTAAAAGTCACAACTTTATTTAAAGATAGACAAAGCGACATCCACGAGCATGAGTAAGACCACGCGCACATCCATCCTAGTTACCTGAAATACATGTGAGTTTTGGAAAAACGTCAACATAAAGTTGGTGTGAATTCATGCAGTTTTGTATTTCATGTTTGTATACTTTGTATGAAAACATAGTTTGTGAGTAAATCAGGTTTTCATATGTAAATCCAGTTTTATGTGTACACCACGTACATATGTATAATTCAATTTCTTCTTGAGTACCTCACGTGCTTCAGGTATAATTCAATCTCTTCTTGAGTACCCCACGTACTCAAGTGTTCATCAATTTTAGTATGGTATGAATTTCATGTAATTAAAATATTCCTGTAAATATCAGGATTGTTAATGGGTTGCAAAGCCATTAACATGTGACACGTCATAGGAAGCCACCAAACCTAAGGCATTTAATTGGTATATTCTGAGACACAAAAGCACTCCTCGATTCTCGCCCCGACCAGGAGTGTGGCTGCCAGGCACCCGTTAGATCTAACCTTTTGTTCTGCGGTCTAGGTATATTGTTGATTAATGGTGCTTCTGTACCCTATTCGTGACACTATTTCTCATAACGCCTCCTACTTGGTTCTCGTTCTCACCAAGCGCGTTTCTTGTTATCATTTCTCATAGCGCCTTATACTTGGTTCTCGTCTCACCAAATGCGCTTCTCATATTCATATATTTCGTCACACTTGGTTCTCGTTCTCACCAAGTGTACTTCTTGTATTTATATCATACCATTTATAAATATTGTACTTTTGTACATGTATTTCACCCCCGAAGTTATAAAAACTGAAAACAGTTAAAGAGAAAAGGGGGAGCATGAACTCACAACTTTGCGTTCCTAGCGTCGTAAACTCCACCGGATTTGCTTAATTAACGTCGTAACCTATACGCGTTTTCTTAATGTTAGTCACTAGACTTGCGTCGCACAAGTACAGTCACTCTCCTTTGTATATATTCTTGTGTTAAAAATATTCTATATTTTTAACTACGTATCTTACTTATATTATTTTTTTCCAAAAATAAATACAAGTCTTTTATGTTTTGCACTTTGCACCCGAATTATGTATCTTGTATTTTGTATGTGTATTTTTATATTTCTACTCCTCATGAGTAATTAGTGTATTTTTAAGTCTTAATACACTAATACGTATAACACATACTATAAACACTTAGCACAAAGGTTGGTGATAAAATAATATATATTTTTCTCTCAAAAATATATATACATAATATCCGTTTTATTTTGAAGAAATCACCATTTCTTGTCACCAAAAATCAGGGAAACCTTGGTAATACTTTTAAATACATTTTTAGGGAATAAGTTTCTCAAAAACTTATATTTTTCTAAGTGTCGAAATTTATAAAATTTTTGACAGAGTTTCCCCTAAAAATGGAGGTTTCCCACGTTTCCAAAACGTGTGTTTATTTTCTTTTAAATCATCATCAATCATCAATAATCAGCAACAACAATTTTCATCAATAATCACTACTTTTCCCCACTTCATGAACTTGGATATTTACCAAGATGTGTAGTAACTTACTAGCACATTTAGTAAGTCTTGTTATCTTTAAAAATAAGTTTAATTTCTAAAAAAAAACTTTATTTTTAAAGAATATGAAGTTTTACAACTTCTAGTCGGTTTTTACGCAAATTATTTCTTCGTTAAAACTTTTGTTACACAAGTGTCCACACACTTGTTTGTTCACAAAAACCACTTTTGTTTGTGTAAGATCCGGTTTAGAACATGTGATTTCTTTTGATGCTTGGTCTTTTGAAAATACCACTTGTAGATACATAGATCCACTAGTTTTAAACACTATTTCACAAGTTAAATTGCTTTTACACAACAAAAATGCTTTTACACAAGTCCATGTCTCATGTGTGGTAGAGTTTCACCCTTTAACCCTTGTGTTAACTAAAAACGAGCTTATGTTAAGATCCATGATCTTACAAAGTCGGGTTAAACGATGATCCGAGCTACCACATCATAGATCGGATCTCAAAAATCACAAATTCCAAGTACTACAACCTTTACACAAGTTACAAGCTATTAACCACCATTTTAGTGTTTTTACTAGACTTTTATGCTTCAAAAAGTATGTTATCGTTATTTAACCGACGAAACTCCTTTTACCCACTTTAGATACGTTCAAAGAAGAGTTTTAAACATTATACCTCTAGCTCGGGGCTAGGGAAGAATCTTGATGAAAAACGCGTGGATAAAAGCTAACGAGAGAGGTCCTTCGTGTTCCGTTTGCTCCAAACCTCCTAATATGTAACCCCTAATACTTGTATCACCTTGAAATTGCAAGATCGAAACTCGAAAGTATGATGGTGGGAAGAGTGGGGTTCGGCCGAAAGTGATCAAGAGGGAAAGAGAGAGGAGTTGGAGTGGTGATTATGTGAAGTGATAAGGTTCATGTGATTAAGTGCTTATTTATAGGCAATTTTAGATGTTATTAACCCATGGTCACAATGTCCCCTAGATATTCAACACACTATCATATAATAATCCACTTAGTACTTGTGTGTTCCCCTAGTTTGGGGCCGGTTAGAGAATGGGGGGGGGGGGTATCTAGTCGGGTGGTAATTGTTAGTTACTAATCTAGTTAGGGGAATAATGAAATAATTAGTGGTTTATGTATGTTGAGTAATATATAGTGTGTTAGGGTGTTCGGGGACCCTAACTAGCTTAGAAAAATAAAAACAATGCTTCTAACATTATTTTGGTGTTCCGGGTAATATCCGGTTGTTCGGTTACATACCGATTCGTTAAAGTGCTAAATTACACTTTTTAGTGTCGTTTAAGTACCTTTCTTGTACCCTTTCAATTCCCAACACTTAGGGAAATATTCTGGATAATAAAACGACATTTCTGCATAATATTTATATGTCTAAATGCTGAATTCTTGCTGATTTGTATAAATTCTGCACTTAAAGTGCGTTTCGGGTGCTTTTTAGTGCTTATTTTTGCTTTCGTATTGCATATATATTAAACCCTTGTATGTACTCTTGGGTTTTAATGCATTCTTGCTGTCGGACCTACACCTAGGCTCCAATTTTTATTGTCTGGCTGCCTTCTGCAGTTCCGTTGACACATAGTGTCTTACCGGTGAGTTTACTATTATTCTGACGCAACGCTCATGTTTATGCATAAAGCAATATTTTGTAGTATACAACGTGCATGAATTCACTTGTTTATTACGTGTTCAGCCATTGCTGACAATTAAGGGCATAATTGCAGTCATTAAGCAATAATTAAAGTGTACGGAAATTACCGGTTTGTGCCAGTTGTCACATAACGACCGTGTCCTGGATATCCTCGGCTCATTAAAGTTAAAAATGGCCACGACCTATGCACGGGGTGTAGGCATACACCCGACAGATGCAAATGCTAAAATATAAATAACCCACATGTTGGGGATAACTCCTTCGTGGGTTTTGTAAGTGGTGAGTCGGTTAATCATGACCGGCTTCCAAACCGGCCCCATATGTATGACAAACATGTGAAACAGTATACAAGATTTTATTAAAGATTGTCCCAAGTTATAAATGGTTTGTGCTTTGTGTACTTAAATCAATTTTCATAAACTCTTTTAAATGAGTCGGTTAAATTGTATTTACCAGTGAAAACTGACGTATTTTCAAAAGGCTAAGTGGCAGGTACTACTCGTAATAGGCTGGGAGTTGCTCGGTGTCGAAAAAGAGGATCTTGCAAATCCTTAAAGATGCCATAAAGTCTGCTAAGCTTCATTTTATACATTCGGTAATGATCCTCCTGTGGATTTGATATTATAGACTCGTCTATAAGAAATACTTTGATATTTTCAGACATTGAGTTTGTAATAATATTTTATATTCCAAGACTTCCGCTGTGCTATTCTGTGTGTGATTGACCATGATGATATCAACTACGTCACGATACTCCCCACCGGGCCCACCGGTGATATGTGGAAATATCGGGGTGTGACATATTTGAACACTAACCGTTAATGCATGTTATACGTGGCTTATGAATGCTTGTTTGTTATGTTTACACATGGAATGCTGTCTACCTGCCTTAGCAACGACAGTACTATAGTTTGGACTCAGCACCCGTTCACACGGGGGTTGTTAAGGACCTTTACTTGCATGGATTACGGTGGTAATCATGTATTGCGAACTGCCTCGGGCAGTCAACCCGCAGTCATTGGTATCGATGGATCTATGTCGATAACTAACGTGCTTCATTTCACTATGTGTACGTGCTGGTTATGCGTAAACGAATTCGAACTCTATATGCTATTATCAAACTTGTATTCTCACCTTTACATTATATGTATTTTTATTTTAACGTATGTGACAGGTGCTTAGGACGCACACTTGGTAGGAATTTGAAGCTAGAATAAAGCTTTAGAGCCCAACAAATAGTTGTCTGTAGTGGTCGAACTAAGGGTCTCTAGAAGCAGATAAACAATTGCTGTCTATTTAAATCTGAGTTGTCGGAACAAAATATTTGCCTAGATTTTGTCTGTAATAATTGTTCTACTGTTTGAGATACGGTATGGGACAAATTATTTAAATTGAATGGTATTTATAATTGTTATGGAAACTTCTGGACAATCTGTTTCGCTCAGTGCCATGACCCGATGATTCCGCCATCGGTTGGGGTGTAACAGATTGGTATCTGAGCCATAACTATAGGGAATTAGGCAAGACACGACCTAGTCCGGATCGATGTCTTAGAAACCTAGTCTATAGGTAGGAACCAACAGACCGACTTGTGCATAACCAGTAGTGATTATGTACGAGCTTATTCCTCACTATTTTCGTTTATGCTACACTATCACTACACTCGAATCTACAGCTATAAACAGGCGATAAAGTCGGGATTAGGGGTGAAAACCACAAACTCTTGACTAAATTGCTTGAATTAATGCCGTTCTATCAACTTATCGATGATTTCTCCTTTCTTTTTTCAATAACGAACGCTTGTTCAACGGGGAAATTATAACAAATCAGGAGTGAAATCCATATTTTGATGAATAATCTCCTCTATTTTATCAAAAACAGGGACGAAGTTGTTGAGCCAGGGGTGAAACCCTAACCTTGACGACTTGTTCCGCACATTTTACAAAACTCCCACCAAAGTCTCAATGGACTCCAACGGCCTGAAGTCACGACATGACTAACGGGATGTGTGCCAAACGCCCAAGAATCGAGGCAAGGACACAGTCTTGAAAGTCAAACGTAGACGACAAGTCCTTGCGAATAGTTGAATCGCTTTGGTTAGTCGAAGTCTACTAGCCGCAGACAATCTACTTCTCGAATTTTATGTGTTTTGATTCCGAGCCGCAACTGCTGACTCTGATAATTCGTCGATTTTATAAGTTTATATATGTGTTTACCTTTTTAAATTTTTGGGGATTTACTCGATTTCGCTTCCACTTCGATCGACACATACGACTCGCACTGTCATTTTGTCTCTAAACGTTAACAAGTCATTGAATTTTGGCTGACTTATGCTACGATATATGCTTATACTACGCTATTCTCGAATAATCGCAGACTTGAATGATAGGTTTCTGTTTTCTAACTGCCTCTCGTGATTAAATGCGTATGTGTTTCCTTGCTTCCTTGCTCTGTGTGCTTAGGTGTTATGTGATTATGTGCTCTACGTGCTTATGTGATTTGTGCTCTATGTGCTATGTGTTTACGTAAATATGCGTGTCCCTGAGCTTTAGTAAGTAGGAGACGTGTGAGGTGAGATTCGAATACAATGTGTTGAGTCCTGTGATGATGTCTGTTGCAGACAATGTCGTCTGGATCCCGTCACGCACTTTCTCGTCAAGAAAAGAGAGACAAACGCCTTGCTTCCATCATCGCTAAAAGTGTAGCAAAGGCCGTGAGTGACGTTTATGAGAATGCCAGCAAATCATCCGAGGAATCGAAAACCGAAGCTCCCAAAGCTACCGCGAAGACCTTCAATTTCAAGCAATTCAAGTCATGTGGGCCAAAAGAATTCACTGGCGAGGGAGGTCCTACTGCACTATTTCACTGGTTTGATTCCATTGAGGTTACTATGCGACAGAGTGGTTGCCCTGATGACCTCCGTACTCTGAATGCTACCGGCGTTTTCCAGTCCCGTGCACTAGACTGGTGGACGGCCGAGAGGAACAAGCGAGGGAACGATGCAGCCTACGGTCTGTCATGGGACGAGCTCAAGGAAGTTATGCTAGAGGAATTCTGACCTCCTCACGAACGTCAAAAGCTAGAAGATGAATTTTGGCACATACAGCAAAAGGATGGTGAGAATGCTGGTCTCACTGCTCGCTTCAAGCAGCTCAGCATTATCTGTCCCGACCAAGTCAAGACTCCAGACATGGCAATCAAGAAGTACATCCGGGCCCTGCCCGACTGCGTTGCTGATTTCGTCCAAGCGGCTAAGACTACGGCGATCGAGGAAACTTATCTACTGGCCGCTGAAATCAACGACAAGCGGGTTAAGGCTGGTGTCTGGGATAAGACTTCGAAGCATCTGCATCAAGCTACCGCTACCGTACCAACTGCTGAACCCACCTCATCGAGCAACAAGAGGAAGAACAAAAGAAAGAACAGCTCCAGCAACAAGAACTGTGCGATCACTGCTGCACCAGTTCAATCTGTACCAGCTCAACAGCGCCAAGCGGCAGCGCCTGTGGCCAATGCACCTCTTGCTAAGCGTGCATACACTGGGCCACATCCGCTCTGCCCTACTTGTACCTACCATCACCCAACTGCAATTCCTTGCCGTTTTTGTGCTCATTGCAATGTGTACGGTCATTTTACTGCCAACTGTCGTATTCGACAAGCTCCTGCTCATCAAGCTCTACTCACCGCCCCACAGGGTCAACAAGCTCCTCCGGCACCCGCGGTCAAAGCCAGAGCCTGCTTCACATGTGGCGATCCTAACCATTTCGCCAACATGTGCCCAAACAGGGTTGTGAAATAAGAGCCCCAGCAGCAACAACCTCAACAGCAGCAGCAACACCAGCAACAACAGCAGCAACAGCAACAACAGGCCGCACGCGCCAGAACTTTCAACATCAACGTGCGCCAAGCCCAAGCCGACAACAATGTGGTTAATGGTACGTTCCTTGTGAATGGTATTTATGCATCATGTTTGTTTGATACTGGAGCCGATAATTGCTTTGTGTCGTTCGAATTCGAGAAGCTCCTTAGTCGTAAACGCTCCAAACTCTCTTCGACGTTCGATGTAGAAGTTGCCACTGGAAGAACTATCGCCGTCAATTCCGTTATCCGTGATTGTACTCTTGAGTTCAACAATCACATCTTCCCAATCGACCTCATTCCAATGCAACTCGGAAGTTTCGACGTCATAGTAGGCATGGACTTTATACGCGAAAACCATGCTGAAGTTGTGTGTTATGATAAGATGATTCGATTCTCACTCGCAAATGGTGACTTATTGTGTGTATACGGTGAAACTGCCTCGAAAGGGCTCAAGCTCATGTCATGTGTCCAAGCTAGCAAGTATCTCCGCAAGGAATACAAAGCTTTCTTGGCAAACATTGTAGTAGCGGAGAAGGAAAAGAAAGAGAAGAAGGAAGTAAAAGACGTTCCTGTGGTTCGTGAATTTCCTCATGTGTTCCCTGATGATCTTCCAGGTTTGCCGCCAAGTCGTGATATCGACTTTCGTATCGACCTCATTCCTGGAGCCAATCCTGTTGCCAAGGCCCCTTATCGACTAGCGCCGTCCGAAATGCATGAACTCTCAAACCAACTACAAGAATTACTTGAGAAAGGCATCATTCGCCCGAGCACCTCTCCTTGGGGCACGCCAGTCCTTTTCGTCAAAAAGAAGGACGGGACGTTCCGGATGTGCATCGACTATCGGGAATTGAATAAGTTAACTATCAAGAACCGCTATCCCCTACCTCGCATCGACGACTTGTTTGATCAGCTACAAGGTGCTACGTGTTTCTCAAAGATTGATCTACGTTCAGGTTACCATCAACTACGCATACAAGAGGAGGATATACCCAAAACCGCGTTTCGCACCCGATACGGTCATTACGAATTCGTTGTTATGCCTTTTGGCTTAACCAACGCACCAACGGTTTTCATGGATCTGATGAATCGTGTGTGTAAACCATATCTCGACCGTTTCGTCATCGTATTCATTGACGACGTCTTGATCTATTCCAAATCGAAAGCCGAACACGCGCAACATCTACGTTTGGTTCTCGAGTTACTCCAAGGGAACCAACTCTATGCCAAGTTCTCCAAGTGCGAATTCTGGTTGGAAGAAGTTCAGTTTTTGGGTCACATTGTTAATAGTCAAGGCATTCACATCGACCCTGCGAAGTTTGAAGCCGTTAAGAGTAGGGTTACGCCTAAGAACCCGTCTGAAGTCCGTTCTTTCCTCGGACTAGCGGGCTATTATCGACGATTTATCGAAGGATTCTCAAAGATTGATGTGCCGCTTACCTCTCTCACGCATAAAGACCAGCCTTTTGTCTGGGGAACCAAACATGAGACTGCCTTTCAAACCCTCAAGCATAGGCTTTGCAATGCTCCTGTTCTCACATTTCCCGACAGAAACGACGATTTCAATGTCTATTGTGATGCTTCCAACCTTGGTCTCGGTTGTGTCCTCATGCAACGGAACAAGGTTATAGCTTACGCGTCTCGTCAGCTCAAAATCCACGAGAAGAACTATACAACCCATGATCTCGAGCTAGGCGCGGTTGTTTTTGCATTAAAGATTTGGCGACACTACCTGTATGGTACCAAGTGTACGATCTTCACCGATCATAGAAGCCTACAACATATCTTTCATCGGAAGGAACTTAATATGCGTCAACGCCGATGGGTAGAACTCCTCAACGATTATGACTGTGAGATCCGTTATCACCCAGGCAAAGCAAATGTTGTTGCCGACGCACTTAGCAGACGGAGTTATCTGCTTAGCACCCGTAATGTTCAAGCTCAACACGACCTCGAAACCCTTATTCGCGAAGCCCAGAATGCATGTTTTAATGAACGCACGCTGAAGAAGGAACGAATCTACCATGATGGAGCCCAGCTTGTGAGCAAATCCAATGGAATATTCCACTTTCTGGACCGAATCTGGATCCCTAAGCGAACCAATTTGCGACAAATCCTGATGGACGAAGCCCACAAATCCCATTATTATGTTCATCCCGGTGCTGATAAAATGTACCAGGATCTTCGTTATAAGTACTGGTGGTCGGGTATGAAAAGGGATATCGCTCTCTACGTTGGAAAATGCCTAACTTGTGCAAGAGTCAAGGCTGAACACCAAAGACCCTCTGGCTAACTCGAACAACCACCAATTCCTATGTGGAAGTGGGAAAGTATAGCTATGGATTTCGTAACAAAGCTTCCGCACACGTCATCAGGTCACGACAGCATTTGGGTTGTGGTCGACCGTTTGACTAGATCAGCTCACTTCTTGCCAATGCGGGAAGACTACTAGGTAGAACGATTAGCCCGAATCTACACCGACGAGATCATTTATAATCATGGGACGCCTCGTGACATCATCTCTGATCGTGATGCTCGGTTTACCTCACGACTGTGGGAAACGTTTCAAACGGCACTCGGTACAACGCTTAATCTAAGTACTGCTTTCCACCCTCAAACCGACGGTCAGACTGAAAGAACGATTCGTACTCTTGAAGATATGCTCCGTTCGTGTGTCTTAGACTTCGGTGGTAATTGGGATAAATACCTGCCGTTGGTCGAATTCTCGTATAACAACAGTTATCATTCCAGCATACAAATGGCACCATTCGAGGCATTATACGGAAGAAGATGTCGGTCGCCTATTGTGTGGCACGAGATCGGTCACTCGCAATTAACCGGTCCCGAGCTACTGCAAGAAACGACAGAAAAATTTTTCCAAATCCGAGACAACCTAGTGAAAGCTTGGGATCGACAGAAAAGTTACGCCGATAAGAAACGCAAGCCCCGGGAATTTGACGTTGGTGACCACGTACTCCTAAAGGTATCACCTTGGAAGGGTGTGGTCCGATTCGGAAAAAAGGGAAAACTCGCGCCTCGATATGTTGGACCATTTAAGATTCTGGAAAGGATCGGAAAAGTTGCCTACAGACTCGAACTACCGGAGGAACTTAGTAACGTCCACCCGACTTTCCATGTGTCAAACCTCCAAAAGTGCCTACCCGACCACGACTTACATGTCTCTCTCGACGACTTACAAGTAAACGAAACATTACACTTCATGGAGAAGCCTGTCAAAATCATGGATCGCCAAACCAAGCAGCTCAGACGCTCTCGCATTCCTATTGTGAAAGTCCGATGGGAAGGCAAACGAGGCGCAGAGTTCACTTGGTAACTCGAAAGCGACATGAAGGCGAAGTACCCGCAGTTGTTTAGATAGAGAAGCTAGAGAGAGAAAGTGGCATTGTGATTCAAGTGCTTTGTACGATTTCATATCAATCTATAGAATCACCGATTATATTACGTTCTCGTGTGTTCAGTCACGTTCGTGTACGGATTCCGCACGTCACACGTTCGGTTCTCAAACGTGAATCACGGCGTTGTACAGCTTTCAGCTTAATTTCGGGACGAAATTCCCTAAACAAGGGGAGGCTGTAACACCCCGTGTTTTCGAAAGTCAAAGTCAAGGTCAAAGACCGAACCTACGAATTTGACTTATAGAAATTTCTTTATTTTAATTGTATTATGTGGAGTAAGTGTTGTTAAATGCTAAAATCGATGTGTGTGTTAATCGCTATCTAATCAACTTACGACTGTGAATTATAGGAAGTAACAATGCGATAAAGTTAACTAATCGGTAATCAAGCTATACTACTCGACATCAAATCGTGGTACGAACCGCAACTCGACTTAATCTGGTTAATTATACGTGTGTGTGCCTTATGTGTTATTTGTGCGTGTTATATATATATATATATATATATATATATATATATATGTTGTGGAAATCAATCGAAACTCGAAACATAATCGAACCCGAATCCGAATCGAAACTCGAACTATGATAATTAGTAGTTGGGACTGAAAGTAATTTGACTAGGAAACCCTATCATGGCGAGCCGCTCACAATCGAAATCGAAATATCAAAAATCGTCGCGTCAAACAATCGAACCAAGTGTCATCCAGCCGGATAGCCATCCGACCGGATAGCCACCACGTCACAGGTCAGGCATCATCCGACCAGGATGTCATCCGACCGGATCGTCATCCGAGCGGAACGTCATCCGATCGGATAACCCTTTCCTCTTTTGGAATCCTATAAATACCCATGTCATTGTCATTCTTTCCATTTTTGGAAGTCCTTGTCCGAACCATTCGTGTTCCTCACCTTTTCTTCGATTTCTCTCAATCCAGGTAAGATCTCGCCCTAAATCTTGTACGTTCTTGATCTACACGCACTCCTACACCTTTCTATCTTTTAAATCTTAACTTTTAACCGTGAAATCACCTGGTTTTGGGTGTTCTAGGGTGACGTCATCATGTGTTCTTCAAGAACTTCATGTTTTGACTTCAATCCACCAAGAACCACCGAGATCTAACCGATTTCCACGCAAACATACAAGATCTTGTGAAGATCTCGACACAAGAATGGTGGAAAAGGATTGAAAGATGGTTTTAACTTTCTTTCAACTCTTTTGCACTCCAAGTACTCAAAACCGATAGGATCCGACCCTGATTTAGTCTTCTACTCGATTGTAGTGTTGTACTAGCTCAAGATCCGGATTCTACCCACAAGACTACCGATTTCGGGTTAGTCAGGAACAACCGTCTCGAGCCGGTAACCGGCCGGACTAGGGTGATTCCTGGTCGGGTTGGTCATCTGGGTCGAACTAGGGGTTCTGTTGGCTAACACGCTGTCAAAGAGTCTCGACATAACGACAAACCTTCAAAACGACCAGGTGTAGGACGAAAAGGACAATCAGAACGGATTGCTATCCGAACGGATTGCTGTCCGATCGGATAGGTCATCCGAAGGAATTGTCATCCGACAGGATCATTATCCGACCGGATGACCACCCGAACGGATTGTTACCCGCACGGATTGCTGTCCGATCGGATTACCATCCGATCGAACCACTATCCGACCCTTTCACACTTTGTGATGTTTTACACATCACTTATCGTTATACAATCTAATCTACTCATGCTAATCTTACCCGCTAAGCGCTCCTTTCAATCCATCAATCGCTGTGAGTATACTCGATCCCTTTTTGCTTTAAGCACTTTTGGGTGTTACATACGTTACAACTATTCAAATCACATCAAATACACTACTCAATAATATTTAAACGCTAACCGTTAATGCATGTTATACGTGGCTTATGAATGCTTGTTTGTTATGTTTACACATGGAATGTTGTCTACCTGCCTTAGCAACGATAGTACTATAGTTTGGACTCAGCACCCGTTCACACGGGGGTTGTTAAGGACCTTTACTTGCATGGATTACGGTGGTAATCATGGATTGCGAACTACCTCGGGCAGTCAACCCGCAGTCATTGGTATCGATGGATCTATGTCGATAACTAACGTGCTTCATTTCACTATGTGTATGTGCTGGTTATGCGTAAACGAATTCGAACTCTATATGCTATTATCAAACTTGAATGCTCACATTTACATTATATGTATTGACTTTATTTTAACGTATGTGACAGGTGCTTAGGACGCACACTTGGTAGGAATTTGAAGTTAGAATAAAGCTTTAGAGCCCAACAAATAGTTGTCTGTAGTGGTCCAACTAAGGGTCTCTAGAAGCAGATAAACAATTGCTGTCTATTTAAATCTGAGTTGTCGGAACATAATATTTGCCTAGATTTTGTCTGTAATAATTGTTCTACTGTTTGAGATACGGTATGGGACGTATTATTTAAATTGAATGGTATTTATAATTGTTATGGAAACTTCTGGACAATCTGTTTCGCTCAGTGTCATGCCCCGATGATTCCGCCATCGGTTGGGGTGTGACATTTAATCTCTATACTAATAAATAAAAATAAAGTACACATAGATGATTTTTAGGCTTGCTTCTTTAATTTTTGCCACTTGTCATTTATTAGGACTATTTTTGCCATGTGTCATGTTGTGAGTATTCCTACATTTTATTAACCCTTTTATTTATTCTTGATTAATTAATTAATTAATAATTGATGGTTGATTGATTGATTTAATTGATTTTAAATTTTTAGTACGAAATGTTTTTTTCTTCAAAAAATTTAGGTATTTTGTAAACGTGGTCAACATTTAGATTTAATTAATGCATTTACTACAAGTAAATTATAAATAAGTTGTAATTATCTAAATTCAATTATGCGTATCTTTAAATGCGTATCTCAAGGTATTATGATGCATGCAAGTATTGTAGTAACACTCTTTGTTGAAAAATCATTAGTTCATTACAATCTTGATCATTTAAGGGTGAGATCTTGGGTTTAAGTTATACAACAAACAAGATATTCGTTGTTAAATCTTTGTTGAAAAATCATTAGTTCATTACAATCTTGATCATTTAAGTGTGAGATCTTGGGTTGAAGTTATACAAAAAACAAGATATTCGTTGTTAAAAACAACATATGTAGAGTTCTTTTTTTCAAAAGGATGTAGTGATTTGGTGGCGATAACCATGGAGTCCCTAGATTTAACAAGGAAGAAGATAGGATGGTTAGGGGATTTTTTAGTATTTCTTTATTTTTTTATAAAAAACCCATTTTGATAAATACTTTGAAACAAATCATTTTGGTAAATAAGTTTGTCAACTACACCCTTTTAAAAAAAACAAAACCTCGTCAAATGTACACCAAAAGTTGTATAGTTTAACTCGGTAATATTACAAGTATACTTGAGACTAATAAAATAATTTAAGAAAAAATGCAAATGAGGTGCTTGAAAATATGTGGAGGTATACTTTTATACTTTTTTTAAATTTTATTTAATTGTTTTTCAAAGATAAACTTTTAGAAACATATTTTATAAGTAAAAAAGGTTTTTTACATGGGACTAATAAAAGATTGCTTCTTGATGAGTTTAACCAGCTATATATTGCATTTTATATAAATAGGCATTTAAATTTTACGATATATTATTATACCTTTTATTTCACCATTATTACATGTAACAATATGTAATTTCGGTGATGAGATGTTTGGTAAAAAAAAATTTGAATTATAGTGTTTTTAATGTACAACCCCATGTAATACACGGGATTCTAACCTAGTTGTCACAACCCCCGATCCAAGATCCCCAGGAACGGGCGGCCGCGAGCCAGTATCGGTGGTATCCCGTATTGTCTAATTTGGCAGCGGAATTTTCATCAGGACCGTAGTTAGGAAATAATTGATCAGAGTAAAATACCACATTTTCATAACATTAAACACATGAGATAAAACCCAAGTTTGCAGTACACACATGTTCATGGGAATAAATCCTATTTTAAATAAAAACATCTATTTTATTTTTGGTAACTTTATTGCCACTTTTCCAAGCCTTCAGTGCTGTCCAGCTGGCTTCTATTTGGCTTTCACATTTTGTTACCTGAAACGCGTTTTAAAAACATTTGTCAGTGGGAAATACTGGTGAATGAATCCCAGTTTAATCAAGTTTAAATAAAAACCATTGTACAGTATTGAGGGCGATCTCGCAATTACATTTGTTTCCAAGTTATATCAATTAACATCCATGGTACTGTCAGACCCGACTTGTGGAAATGTTACTCCTTGACCAGGTGGTAACAAATTTTGTATACAAAACCCCAACATACTCATGATAATTGTCTCCTTACAAATACTCAATAACTGCTTTAATATACATTTAATTGTATGAGGTTTTGTAAAAATAGTTAACAAAAGGTTTACAAAAAGCGGATAAACTCACATTGCTGTCTTAGATTATCCTTTAGGGTTTCCTGGGAATTATCTATAATTTACACAAAAGCATGCGTGTTAGTATAATAACTCATTTTAACATTAGTAATACCCTCCCCGAGACGGCATTCCAATGACTACGTCAGGCATAACTACTACAGCCGTTACGGAACCCTAGATCAATCGGGCAGAGTATCTAATACGTATCTAGGGATTATGATACTTACAACGGAGCAGAACTTCGCTATTTAGGGGGTATTATACCCGAGTATAGTGTATACTACGTAATATTGAGAGAAAGAAAGAAAGTTTTGAATGAAATCGACTGAAGATCCGAGGCCCTCTATATATAGTGTTGATTTCTCGTCCTCTCGCGGCCCGCGTAAATGTAGGCAAAGGCCTACGCGGCCCGCGTCAACACTGGTCAACAGCGTAGCTGATCCGGGTCAGCATATAGGTTCAACACGTGTCAACACCGGGCTGCGCCACACCTATGATCTCTAGCGGCCCGCGTAAGACCCTTAAGAGATTTACGCGGCCCGCGACAAACCCAAAATATAAAATTTTAATTATTTTTAATAATATTTAGGGTATTCGGGGTCCGTTTTCACGTATGGGGTGTATTTTAAAACATATTGGGATATTTTAAAATATATTAGGGTGTCGGAAAATTTATGAGGGTGTCGGTTTTCTTTAGGGTTGTTATACTAGTCTTTTATAACATGAAACCATCGAATTTGATGCTACTTACCCTTTAGGAATTAGAAACCTAATTTAAAATTATAAAAAAAAGACAGCTACAAGAATAAAGAATATGCATATTTTTAACACTCCTTTGCATCTCCTTTTTTGTGGGAGTTGTTTTCTTAATGAGGCAAGCTTTATTCTCCTTTTCACCCCACTTTCTTTTGAGGGTTCTATTCTCTATATCGGAAGTGTTATTTTCATATGTATTCTCTCTCTTTTCATACTACAATAAGCATTCATCTTTTGATATCTCAATATGAAAAATTATATTTCTTATATACATACATGTGTGTATATATAAGCCAATGTAGAAAGTGGTTTTGAAGATACGAAGGATTTAAGATGTGACTAATATATTTTTAAGTGCAAATGGTCTTTAGAAGAACCATTGTTTAGCAGTTGGACACATTATTATATTCGTACAGTTGTATATTGATAAATTAAACACACCATTGTGTGTTGACACATTGTCATAATTGGTATAAACACATTATCGTGACTAGTTTAGACATACTATTGTAATTGGACAACCATAGTTTTAACAAATTGAAAGTATCGAGCATACTCATTATTTGTTAACAATTGATTCCCAAGAACATTTTTTAGTTTCTAAAGTTTTTATATAATTCTATAAGGGGGGTATGGGCGCCCATCACTCACCACACATTCATCACTCACAACATCCAATCAAGTTCCGCCATGTCATCAAACATTATTCCATCACTAGTGATGAATTTATCACTCGCTACACCCAACAATTTCCTTCACAACCCAACAATTTCCCTCACACATTCTCAACTTCTTCAAGCGTGATAGTGGCCACGCATTCTAATCTTCACGCGTTATATATGACAGTGGCGGCGGTGTTCCACGTTCACCACGCGTGAACAAAATGCCCATCACGGGGCCCCCTACCTTGATAACCCAATAAATTAGAAGTATAAAAGCTAAAAGGTCGGTGGATTAATATATTTCCCTATTAACTAAGCATAAAAGAAAATGTTTACGGGTATGGTTCGGTAAACAAGTATGTATGTTTTAGATAATCGAGTCAGACGTCACCTAACACAAAAAAAAACCTTAGCTTTGGGTGAGTTTCGGGTTTAACTTTTTTTTTTAACTGCAAATTTGGATTACTGAAGTATTATCGTGCCACCAACAGAACCACCCGATCATATCAATCTCTACTAGGCAATAATACCTAAACACCAATTCACGAGGAAACCCAATAAATTTGAGAAAAAAACCCCTTATAAGAATCGAACCATGGTCCATAGTTTCGAGTTTAACTTGACCAACACATCACAAAACATAACAATTTGGGCTGTAAACGAACCAAACGTTAAATATTTAGAAACATAGCCTGCTATGTCCTTTTTCATTCCAATCCACCAGAAATTCTTTCTCAAATCCTGGTACATCTTATCACTTCCTGGATGCATCGTATACTTAGACTTATGGGCTTCTTCTAATATACGATGACGTAGGTGTCCTAATTTAGGTATCCACATTCTCTTTTCATGGAATCTCCAAATTCCATCTGTTCCTTGTTCTAATTCCTTAATCATAACTTTTAATTTTTCAGTATCCTCCTTGATTACCGATTTTTGTGCTTCTCTTATCTGATCATTTAAATCTACTTGTAGATTTAATTTAAGAGAACGTACCCTTTTTGGCTTTTCATGATACTTTCGACTTAAAGCATCAGCAACTACATTTGCCTTTCCTGCATGATACTGGATATCACAATCATAATCACTAAGCATCTCCATCCAGCGTCTTTGTCTCATATTCAATTCTTTTTGCCTGAAAACATACCTTAAACTTTTATGATCAGTGAATATAGTAAACTTACTACCATAAAGATAATGTATCCAAATCTTAAGGGCAAAAATTATGGCTCCTAATTCTAGATCATGGGTTGAATGATTCTCTTCATGATTCTTAAGTTGTTGATGTGTGCAAAATGCAACATATAAATTACATCAATTGTGGCATAAAACTAACCCTTTTTTAGTACTAATGTTGGAAAAAGTGTGATTTTGTCTTCCTTTTGTATTTTCAGGATTAAATGAGCTCAAATTAACAAAAGAAGCAAAAAGACATCAAAATCTAACATAAATACAAGAAAAGGAACAAGACGTGACATGCCCGACCCCACGACAGCATCTTCCCAAGCAAAACAAGAGGTCAGAAGACTGAACACGCCCCGTGCTCAGCCAGCACGGGGCGTGCCCAAGTGTCAGCAGAAAAAACAAAGTGGTAGAAGCTTCTATTGCCCACCACGGGGCCGTGCTCAGCGGACACGGGGCCGTGGTCAACTATAAGATTTGCACAATCCAGGCAAATCTTCATAGTACAAAGATTCTTCTGCACACGGGGTCGTGCTCAGCGGACACGGGGGCGTGGTCAACTAATAAGACAAGCTGCAATAAATGAAGAAAGAGAAGGATGTGGACACGGGGCCGTGCCCGAGCTTCTGTTCAGCCTATAAATAGGAGTGCTTGGCTCAAGCTCAAACCATCCCTTGGCACACCACCTCTCTCACACTTCACCCACCACCACCATAACACCATCATCCATTGTCCATCATAGAGTGTGTGAGTCGTCTCGGGATCCAAGATTAATCGTAAGAGTTCTTGACAATCAAGGCCATGTTTGCCTAAGTCTCTTACATCACTTGGTGAAGACAAAGTGTCTAGTGTAATACTTTTTATTTCTAATCTTTTGCACTTTTTACTTGGTTTTGTATTAATGACTTTAATAACTAGTTGCTTATGTTGAAGGTGATCTTTCCTTATCGTTTGTCCGTGGTGTCTTGGCATTATTTTACTGTCTATATAAAATAAAAGATTTTCACCATTCATATCTCCACGGTCTATATGGAGGTATGTTGGCTACCTGGTCGGGGGTTAAGGGAACGGTTTGGTAAAGGTCTTGCCATTGTTCAGCGTTTAGAGGTCCTGCAATGGACCTGGGTCAAATTTAGTAGGACCTCCTTCAATACTTAACGGTATTGGATGGCGGGGGTCCAAACTCTTTGATCCCCTCATAAGTTAACTACTATTAATACTATAACCCGGCTATTTAGGACTGTATCCCTGCTGACTCAGACTACTTAGTCAAGGGTAACGTCACCTCCAAAAGAGGGGCCTACCATAATTTGCATTAATAACTTAATTAATTATCTTCCAATAATCCACCCTTTTAGGATTGTATCCTTGCTGACTCAAACTACTGGGGTGAGGGTAATGTCACCTTCAAAAGAGGGGCCTACTACAATAACTAAGATAATCTCTTAAAATAGTGCAAAGGTGCGGAAATAATCAAAGGTTACACTAGATACGAGTCGGAACCAAGTGATTCATCTTTTCTATCTGTTTTTCTTTTTATTTTATTTTTCAGCATTTTTAGTTAGTTTTTATTTTTCTTAGCTTAAAACATTTTTTTTAAACTTTTTATTTTGATTAGACGTTGAGGATAAACCGGTACTAAAAGCTCTTGTGTCCTTGGACGACCTCGGTATCTTACCAACACTATACTACGCTCACGATGGGTGCACTTGCCCATATGTGTGTCTAGTGTTAGTAAATATCGTGTTTTATAAATTTAAAACTTGACTAAAAAAGTGTTAAAGGGGCTTAAAATATACACCTAATATATATAACACTCGACACCCATCAGTTGTCTAGATACGTATGCTATAACCTTTTGGCGTTACATCAACACACATCCATAACCTAACTTAGAAGCGTCACAATATACTACAAAATCTTCAGTTCCTTTTGGTAACACTAATATGGGTGCATGGGTTAATCTATGCTTAAGAATTCTAAAAGCTTCTTCATGTTTTGGTCCCCATTCAAACTTAATGGATTTACAGGTTAATTTAGTTAAAGGAATGGCTATTCTAGAAAAATCTTGAATAAATCTTCTATAATAATCGGGTAATCCTAAGAAACTTCTAACCTCGGTTGGTGACTCAGGGGTCTTCCATTTAGTAATTGCCTCGATTTTGTGGGATCCACATGAATTCCTTCATGGTTCACTAAGTGTCCAAGAAACTGTACCTGTTCTAACCAAAACTCGCATTTTGAAAACTTAGCATAAAGCTTTTCCTTTCTTAATAGACTTAAAAGTGCGTGCAAATGCTTCGCATGTTCCTCTTTACTTTTAGAATAGATAAGAATATCATCTATAAAGACAATTATGAATTTATCCAAATATGGCTTACATATTCGGTTCATCATGTCCATAAATGCGGCTGGGGCATTGGTTAAACCAAATGGCATGACAGTAACTTCATAATGACCATACCTTGTTCTAAATGCGGTTTTAGGAATGTCTTCATCCTGTACCATTAATTGATGATATCCTGACCTTAAATCGATTTTAGAGAAAAATCGAGCTCCTTGAAGTTGATCAAACAGATCATCGATTCTTGGTAATAGGTGCCGGTTCTTAATCGTGATCTTGTTCAATTCACGGTAGTTAATGCACATACGCATTGATCCGTCCTTCTTTTTAACGAATAAAATCGTTGCTCCCCAAGGCGATGAGCTTGGCTGTATGAATCGTTTTTTCCAGCAATTCATCTAATTGTTTCTTTAATTCCTGCATTTCGACGGGTGCCAAATGGTAGGGTGCTTTGGCAATTGGTGCTGTTCCGGGTAGCAGATGGATTCTGAATTCAACTTCTCTGTCTGGCGGTAGTCCTGGTAATTCTTCTAGAAATACATCTGAAAACTGAGACACTACTGGAATGTCTTTTAGTTCTTTTCCTTTAGTGTTAGTGATTATGGAAATCAAATACACTACAGATATTTTTCTTATATAGCTTGCAGTTTTCATTACAGAGACGAATTTTGTGGATCTACAGGGTTTATCTCCTTTAATTGTGATCTTTTCACCTTTTGGTGATTTTACTTGAATTGACTTTTGATCACATAAAATACTGGCTCTATTGGCTATTAACCAATCCATTCCTAATACAATATCAAATCCTGCCAGATTCATGGGATAAAGATTTGCAATAAACTTTTGGTTTAAAAATTCTATTCTTGCTCCCTGCAAGATTTCAGAAATCCTAACCGTTTCTCCATTTGCTGTCTCGACTAGACATTCTTGTGAGAGTTTAGTTAATGGTTGATTAAGAAGTTTGCAAAATGAAGTATTAATAAAACTTTGGTTTGCACCAGAGTCAAATAATACTTTAGCAAAAACATCATTAACTAAAAACGTACCAGCTATGACGTCCGGAATCATTTTGGCTTCATCTGCAGTCAGAACAAATGCTCTAGCATTTTTAGTGTTCTTGTTGTTCGCAGCTGGAGCTAGTTTTGGACAGTTAGGCTTGATGTGACCTTTTTCTCCACAGTTGAAGCATAGTCCATTACTGGATTTTCTCCTGCAATTTTCTTCCTTGTGTCCTGGTGCCTTGCAGAAATTGCAGTGAGTGGAGCATTTTCCCAAATGCTTTTTCTTGCAGACTTTGCAGTATGGTGTAGAGGTAGAACCTATGTTCCTACGGTTGGAATTCCCATAACGGAATTCTTGGGTAAGCCTTTGAGCTAGGTTTCTCCGCTGGTCTTCTTCTCTAGTACGGATTAACTCATCTGTCAAGGTATTTGCTAGTTCTACAGCTTCTTCTATAGTTTGGGGTCTAGCTGCCTTGACTACATGTCTAATCTCTCCAATTAATCCCCAGATGTAACGGGAGATTAATACCGGTTCAGGTGATGCAAGGGTTGGTACTATTCTAGCATATTCGAAGAATGTAGTAGTATAACCCTTACTATCTACCCCGGTCATTCTTAAGTTCAGAAACTTATTTGCTATCTGTTCCTTTTCATTGGGAGGACATAATTTCCTTTCTACCATATTTTTAAATTCTTCCCATTCCATGTTGTATATCCTATCACTTCCTCTTGATTGGAGGATAGTGTCCCACCATTCTAAGGCTGAATTCTTAAATAAATTAGAAGCAAACATTATTTTGTCTTCTTCAGCACACTTGCTTATTTTTAAAACAGCCTCAGTCTTTTCTATCCAGTGCAGAGTTGCAATGGGTCCTTCATTGCCCGAGAATTCTATGGGTTTGCAGGACCAGAATTCTTTGTAAGAACAACCATAAGGCATGGTTCTTCTTCTTTTGGGAATAGGCACTTGAAGTATGGGTCCATTGTTCACGCTGTGTTCTGGTTCAATTGGTCGCTTACTGCTATGTTTACTTTTATTATCAGCATCCTTAACAGTTTGAAGAATAAATGGCATTGCATCTATAATTCCTTGTGCCACTATGTGTTGGATAGCACTATTATCCATTTGGTTTCCATTGTTATTGATGCTCGGATTCTCATTAACCAAGTTAATGTTACTCTGGTTATCGTTATTCAGATTTCCTTGATTTCCTTCGTCGGCCATCTGAATTTTAAACATTTATCACGTATTAATATCACAAAATAATATTTAATATAGTCAATCACATGACACGTATTTTAGTCAAAAGCGTCGATCATTGCGACTTACTCTATTTGTATATTATGCATCTATTACATACCAATACTGAAATTAAAACTACAATACCGATTGAAATTTAAAGTTACACTACTAGTAATAGGCATCCGTAGTTTTTTTTTTCATACACATACACACATATTATATTATTTTATTATTATTATTATTACCGTTTCCACCATCACATTCATGGATATGGATTCATCCAGAAATCCATATTGCGCTCGTCGTACTTCCAGACGAGTCGCTCTCCCACCTGTCTCATTCGTTCACTACTCTCTAAAATTTCCTCACCAAATGTCCTAAGTTCTTGTACGTTTTCTGCACTCATTGGGGGTGCAGGTTCTAGGACTGGGTTTGGAAACTGGGGTGCGGGTTCTTGATATGGGGGTGTAGGGCCTAGAACTGGTAAGGATTCTCTAAAATTTCCCTAATAAATACATCGTGGTAATAGGGATCTAAAGGATCCAAACCTGGGTAGGCTCCTATGTTTGGCATGGGCATGTCTTCATGTATCGGGTAACGTTGCACATAGTCCCTATTATCATCCCACCATGGGTCGTAATTTGGGTCTAAGGTGTCACACCCCCAAAATCCACCATGCGGAGTTCCACCGCTTGGAGGCGTGACGTAACCAGGATCGAGCCACCAATCATACTGAACAACGTACTTAAGTAAATAAAGACAACCACAATACGATTGGTGACCAAAATCTAGTTAACCAAGTTTTTTTTAATTTAGACATCGAAAGCATAAACGTAAAGTTCAAAACATAAGTTCGCAGTTCATAAGTTTAAAGTCCAACACATAGGTTTAATAAGTTCATAATGTTTTAAACATTAAACACTGGACATAACCGTCCGTATACCACAACGACTCCTTCCTCGTGCAAGCTCCAAATGTTTAGCGACCTGTAAGGCATGTAACAACGAGTCAACAACAAAGTTGAGTGAATTCACAGTTGGTTGTTTAGTTATAGCATTCGTTTCGTAAATCATCTGTTCGTTTTGAAAACCATGTATCGTATAAATTCGTATCGCGGTCTTTCTGACATGTTTGCGAAGATTAGTGGGGGTTTCCCATGTGTTACTAGACCACGCGTATCGACTGCTACGAAAATGTAAGAGGTGCCCTAAGTCAATGTCTATCAGCATTGACCCTTTGCCCATAGTCCATTAGTACACGCCCGTCCGACTGGCACGGTGTGAGGTTTGTTAAACCTAATAGCGCTATTAACTAATGACCCGCTCGCCATAGGCCTCGGCGATTAAGTCGATAATTGAGGGACTTAAAGTGATAGAGTTGATGGTCTTATGATCGTGTACGTAGGTTTTACGTACGTGCCCTTCAATCCGAGGACAGTAGTAAGTATGAGTGTACGTAGGTTTTACGTACGTGCCCTTCAATCCGAGGACAGTAAAAAGTAGTTTAATAGTAATGATAGTACAAGTAGTTATTCAATCCCATTCCCAACCCCTGGGAATCTCATGCCTTAGAAAGAGTGTGAACTCACCTCGGTTTGCTCGGTTAGGTTCTCAAATATAGTTAACTGTCAAGGTCGGTCAATCACGTCCTAATAAGGTACGGATAACAATCAGTTTCTCATGCATAACACGTATCCTACGTATGGTTTATTTGCACATTACTTCGTCCACATAACAGGTACACACTTTAACGATTTATGCCCATATAAACTTCCCATCCATTCCCCACTCATAAACAAACATACGATATTGAACGTAACACATATAACATGTTAGATGACGTGTGCGTATATATACATAATATTTTGCAATGAATTACACACGATTGGGTTTTAAATTTATAAAAGTGATTATTACTTTTACATCAAAACACACACGAAAGAGGCAAGTGTACCCCGTCATATATGTAATAAAGTATCGGTAAGAACCAAGTATCGATCCAAGGAAATGGGCGGAGAATTAGTACTAGACCTTTGTCACTAAACTACCGGTAAAAACATAGGTTTTGTGATTTTAAACTAAACTAAAGTAAACATAACCAAATACATAATAAAAACATAATAGAATATAGATAAAAAGCCTTGCTAAATACACAACCACAGCATGTCAACTAAGTCAGTTTTGGCACTAGAAGCATTCGGTCAATTTTCCATTTTAAGACAATTAGTATCCCTTTCGGGAATCCTAACATGACAATCATTCGGAAAGTTAAAACGATAAACACACTTTAACCACCTAAAATTGTTCTTTAACGTGCAATTGATAAATGTCTATGAAAATCTCTTAAAAATAAGTTAGGCAGCCGTTAGGATTATTCTAACCTCACTTAAACAAGGAAAGCGACACCGATAAACACAATGCAACCACCGAGATAAGCATAAACTAGATTAAATCACAACCGAGTTCATTTTACAAATCTTGCACAATAATTCACTAAGATAGCAATTTTGGCCTAAACTACTAACTAAGCTAACAAATCATGGCAAGAATTCATAACGACACCATCTAACCCGTTTAGGTCCTTCCGTGACGGCAAGCTCTCTTGATTAACAATAATTACATTTTATTAAATCACTAACCATTTCTAGTATCATGATGCATACATTTAAACCAAGTTAAACTAGTTAACCAAGTTTAAAGTTTACTAATACAAGATTGATTAAGCTTCATTTTTCAACTATCTTAACGAACCATGTACCAATCATCCAACACAATTACTTATAATCAAGAAATCAATATCAATAACAAGGTTGCAAACTAATCATCAAAGATAAACATAGAAAATACTTCAAAATGTCATTACAAACAAAGATTAACACACTAATGGTTATAATCTAGCAAGGGATTGTTGTGTTTTTGCCCAAAGGCTACAATAAAACATAAATCATAATCTAAGTACTTGAAAGATTAACAAAAACTTGGAAAGATTAGAAAATCAAACCATAAACAAGTACTAGACTAAGGATCCGGGTAGTAATCGAGCTAATCGGGATAATGTGGCTTGAATCCGGGTGAAAGCTAATGCCTCCGGAGCCTGAAAATCGCCTGAGAGCTCTCCAAAAATCCAGAATTTCCCAAGATAACGAGCAGACTGTTTCTGCTGTGTTTTTATAGTTTTTTGCTGTTGCACGGTCGTTCCTCAGAAGGAACGACCGTTCACTTTATTGAATTATTGATGATGGGTCGCCATACTGCATACGTCATCGGATCGTTGACCAGATCTTAAATTGCACGATCGTTCTTCAGGACGGAACGACCGTTCTTCACCTAGTCGCTTGTTTCCCTAGAACGCCCAGTCGCACCGATCGTTCTTCGCCGAGATGATCATCGATGTCGGAGATGCACGACCGTGCATCAGGTGGAACGACCGTTCCACAGGCCCAGTTCAGAATCCTTAACAGAAAGTCCGCAGATTTGTCGTTTTGTCCGGAAAGTCATCGTTTTTGGTATCATCTTGTCTGGAATGCAGTTTTAGGCCTGTAAACACAAATGTAGATAAATAAGTATCCGAACGACGGTTTTACGGCCAAAAACGCATAAAATAGGGGTAAAACGGGGGACTAAAATATGTGTAAATTAGAGTGTATCATTAGATCATTCACCGATTGCATACTCGACATTTAGACACGCAAGTCACAACTTATGTCAATTCAGCATTAATATTCAAAACCGGCTGTTTTCGGACATTTAAATAAAATAGTTAAATTATTCCAAAAATTCCCAAACTTTTACAGGATGTCTTAAACGTTCCATATTATATTGTGTAAAAATATCGGGGTCCGGTTCATTACCAATATTTTATAGAAAATCGTTTACCGAACTGTGATAAGATTTGTCACATTCTGATCACAGTTTACGGAATAATTTGTCTAAAATTCCTCGTAAGTCCGTTTGTCGAAATTCCAGTTGGGGGGTCACAAATACATCAGTGACCATCTTTGATAAAAATTTCAGGGGCTGGTTCGCTTTAGATTTCAAGTTATGACTGAAAACGTATGACCCATTTTACTGCAGTTAAAATCAGCCTTAGCTGCTGTCACGAAAACAGACTTTTAAAATAGTAACCGACCTCAGAAAAATACAATTCCAGCGCCATTTTCTTCGTTTTTCGAAAAGACACGATTTAGGCTTCAGAAATTCCGTTTTTCGATTTATTAAAGTCCGTTTACAGCCTGTTGAAGGCGGCTGAAAAAGTACATCAGCATGTTATTTTAAAGTTTAAATGTTATTAATCGTGTTACAAGTGT
The DNA here is from genome assembly GCA_030545235.1 of Helianthus tuberosus. Lineage (NCBI taxonomy): Eukaryota > Viridiplantae > Streptophyta > Magnoliopsida > Asterales > Asteraceae > Helianthus > Helianthus tuberosus. Next base: position 38,016,900 of record CM060435.1, on the reverse strand, counting down.
CCGATTAACGGGTTTAACAAGGAAACAACTTTTAAACATCAAGCATGATTTAACCAACCCTCAAACCAACAAGATTCCGCTTCATGATTCAGACATAAGTAAACTTTTATGTAGCTTTTATGTTCATAACTCATGTTTCACATTTTCTAGTATTCTTGTAATTTAGTGATTTAAACAACAACACATCATACTACAAATCATAAATTCGAACAAGATGAAACCAAGTGTAAGGAAACTTACTACTAGCCTCTAGCTAGGGAAGAATTTAGTGAAGAAGTGTGAAGAAAAGATGGTGTAAACGGCTAGAACAATGCTCCTTTGAGAGTCCTTCAAGATGCACCTTCCATGGTTCACCTTATAAGTTTGAATGAAGCTTGAAATGTGAAGAGGATGATGTTGAAATGAGGATGGTGATTTCGGTTGTGGTGAACCGAATAGAGAGGGAGAGAGAAGTGAAGTGGAGTGTGAAGTCTTGGTGAAATGATGTTTGTAAGAGATTGCCATACTTATAATCTTCTTGCATATCTTAGATACTTACACAAGAAATCAATCCATTAAATAAATCAAATATGATATTTGCAAGATATATGAAGTATGGAGAGAATGATATGTGGGGTCCCACTTTGGGAACTAAAATCGTTGGGGGGGGGGGGTATAATGTAAAAATGTAACTAAAGTGGTAAAGGGTGAGTTAGGATGTAAGTAATGTGGTGAGTTGATTTCTAGCGGGTGTTATGCCACACGGGGATCATGACAAGCCAAAAATAATAAGACAAGGTATTTGACAAATATTTGATGTCCCAGGAAATGTCCGGTTGTTCGGTCGGACACTGTTTCGTTAAATTGTTTACTTGTTCCGTAAGGCGTCTTATTTATATATTTTTGTAACGTTTTTAATTTCTAACACTTAGGAAATTATAACGGACTATTTAACGACTTTTCTGTACATTACTAGTGTTTTTAACAGGCGCATGTAAATATAACACAGATTATTAGGAAGCAGTTAAGTAATTCCACATAGTCGTCAAGCGCTTTCATTATCAATAATAAATTGTACGGAATACATGGAATTTGAGGGTTGTCACATTCTCCCCCTGTTAAGAGAATTTCGTCCCGAAATTTAGCACCTGGTTACTGAGGAAGCTAGTTAAGTTGCGTTGTTTTCCTGGTTTTCCTGGGGTGTCACATCATCCCCCCGTTGATTTGGAATTTCGTCCCGAAATTCTGCAGTAGCTTCAGCCTCAGTAGTGGTTGCGTTTTTCTTAAACTGTTGGGGATACTTGAGTTTCATTTGATCTTCTCGTTCCCAGGTATACTCTGGGCCACGACGAGCATTCCAACGAACTCGGACCAGAGGTATCCTGGTATGCTTGAGGATCTTAACATCTCGATCAGTAATCTCTACAGGTTCCTCGACGAATCGCAGCTGGTCGTCGATAGTGAGTTCCTTCAGAGAAACTATGAGGGTCTCATCTGACAGACACTTCTTCAGATTCGACACATGGAAAACATTGTGAACTCCGCTGAGTTCTTCAGGTAGATTTAACCTGTAGGCGACTTTGCCAATTTTCTCAATGACTTCGAATGGTCCGACATAACGCGGATTGAGTTTACCTCGTTTGCCAAAGCGAACTACACCTTTCCAAGGTGAGACTTTGAGTAGCACTCGATCCCCAACCTGGAGCTCGAGTGGTTTTCTTCCCTTATCAGCATAGCTTTTCTGACGGTCACGAGCTGCCGCCATTCGCTGTCGTATCTGAGTAATTTTCTCGGTGGTATCTACCACATGTTCTGGGCCAGTGATTTGGCTGTCACCAACTTCTGCCCAACAGAGAGGTGATCGGCATTTGCGTCCGTACAATGCCTCAAACGGAGCGGCTTGGATGCTGGTGTGGTAGCTGTTGTTATCTGAGAACTCCACTAGCGGGAGGTGCTTTTCCCAGCCATTACCAAAATCGATTACACATGCCCTAAGCATGTCTTCAAGGGTTTGGATGGTGCGTTCAGATTGCCCATCCGTCTGCGGGTGATAAGCGATGCTCATATCTAAACGTGAGCCAAAGGACTTGTGCATTGCTTGCCACAGTTCTGAAGTAAAACGCGCGTCACGATCAGAAATGATGGAGGTTGGCACTCCGTGCCTTGACACTACTTCCTTTAGATAAATGTCTGCAAGAGTAGAAAACTTATCCGTTTCTTTGATAGCCAGAAAATGTGCAGACTTGGTCAGTCGATCTACGATCACCCAAATGGTATCGTTTCCCGCGTTGAGATCTGGGCAGGCCGGTCACGAAATCCATGGAAATTTGCTCCCATTTCCATTTTGGGATCTCCGGTTGTTGAAGTAGGCCTGATGGTTTATGATATTCAGACTTGACTCTCGCACAAGTCAAGCACTTGCTGACGTAGGTTGCTATGTGGGCTTTCATGCCAGGCCACCAGTATGTGGTCTTTAAGTCGTGGTACATCTTATCCGAACCAGGATGTACTGAATAACGAGACTTATGTGCTTCATCCATCACAAGCTCGCGTAGGTTTCCATACAGTGGGACCCAGATGCGCCCTGTTACATAGTAAGCGCCGTCTTCCTTTTGTTCTAGCCGCTGCCTCGATCCTCGTAGGGACTCAGCCCTGATGTTTTCTACTTTCAATGCTTTAACATGAGCATCGCGAATCTGAGCGGGAAGGTTAGATTGGATGGTAAGCTGTAAAGCACGTACACGCCTAGGTATGGTATCCTTTCGACTGAGGGCGTCGGCCACAACATTGGCTTTACCCGGATAATACTTGATTGCGCATTCATAATCGTTCAAGAGCTCAACACATCGGCGTTGACGCATGTTCAACTCCTTTTGCTTGAAGATATGCTCGAGACTCCTGTGATCGGTGTAAATGGTGCACTTGGTACCGTACAGGTAATGTCTCCATATCTTAAGCGTGAAAACAACTGCTCCCAGCTCCAGATCGTGAGTAGTGTAGTTTCTTTTGTGAACTTTAAGTTGGCGCGATGCGTAGGCAATGACCTTGTCACGTTGCATCAATACGCAACCCAGTCCTTGGATGGAAGCGTCGCAATAAACCACGAAATCATCGGTGCCTTCGGGCAATGAGAGGATAGGCGCGCTACAAAGTCTATCCTTTAGATGTTGAAATGCGGACTCTTGTGCATCACCCCAACGATAGATGACACCCTTCTGAGTCAGTGAAGTGAGAGGTTGCGCAATCTTGGAGAAATCTTTGATAAATCTTCTGTAATATCCTGCCAAACCCAAGAATTGGCGAATTTCTGTTGGTGTGCGGGGTGCAGGCCAGTTCTTGATCGATTCAACCTTAGATGGATCCACATGAATTCCATCCTTGTTTACCACATGGCCTAGAAAGTGGACTTCGCGAAGCCAGAAGTCACATTTCGAAAACTTGGCATACAACTGTTCTTTTCGAAGAAGTTCCAACATAAGACGTAAATGCTGCTCGTGTTCCTCCTGACTCTTAGAATAGATCAGGATATCGTCGATGAACACAATAACGAACTTATCCAAGTAAGGCTTGCACACTCGGTTCATGAGATCCATGAAGAGCGCTGGTGCATTCGTCAGCCCGAATGGCATAACCAGAAACTCGTAATGGCCGTAGCGAGTTCTGAATGTTGTTTTGGAGATGTCCTCATCTCGGACCCTCAGCTGATGGTATCCCGATCTCAAGTCAATCTTGGAGTAATAGCTCGACCCTTGCAACTGGTCAAACAAGTCGTCAATACGTGGAAGAGGATAACGATTCTTCACAGTCACCTTGTTGAGTTCGCGGTAGTCAATACACATTCTGAAGTTACCATCTTTCTTCTTTACGAACAAGACTGGAGCTCCCCAGGGCGAAGAGCTAGGACGTATAAAACCCTTTTCCAAGAGTTCTTGTAGTTGTGTGGACAGTTCTTCGAGTTCTGATGGAGCTAGACGATATGGTGCTCGAGCTACTGGTGCTGCTCCAGGAGCTAGCTCGATTTGAAACTCAACTTGACGATGGGGCGGAAGACCAGGTAATTCCTCGGGAAATACCTCAGGAAAATCGCGCACAATAGGAATATCTTCAATTCTCTTTTCTTCCGTTGATGTGTCAGTGACGAGCGCTAGAATGGCAGTGTGACCCTTTCGTAGACATTTCTGGGCCTTAAGGAAAGAGATGATGCCTTCGACAGCACCACTCTTGTCGCCATGAATCACAAGAGGGTCTTCACCAGAACGAGGAATGCGGATGATTTTCTCCTTGCAAACAATCTCCGCTTGATAACGAGATAGCCAATCCATTCCAATAACGACGTCAAAACTTCCCAGTGTGATAGGAATAAGATCGATAGAGAAAGTCTGACCAGCTAAGACGATATTACATCCTTTAACTACGTGTGTGGCTTCAAGACTTTTACCATTTGCTAGCTCTACCGCATGTTTGGTGTTCAAAAGTGTTGGGGTACGTTTAAGCAATTGACTAACTTTTAGAGACACATAACTGGTATCGGCACCCGAATCAAATAAGACAGTAACAAAGAAGTCATCCAGAAGAAACTTACCCATCACAACGTTGGGATCGTTCCTTGCGTCACCCTGACCAATCACGAAAGCACGACCCCTTGCTCCATTACCATTGTTGTTACCCCCGTTGTTGCCTCCATTGTTGTTCCCGTTTCCCTGGTTGTTGTTGTTGTTCTGATTCTGGTTAAGCTGGGGACAGTTCTTCTTAAAGTGGCCTTCAGCGCCACACTGAAAGCATCCCCTGTTGCCCTGTTGCTGTTGCTGATTCTGTGGTGCTTGCTGTTGCTGCTGGCGATTCTGATTTGCAGGCTGTGAGCTCCTGCAATCCTTGGCTTCATGACCCATCTTGAGACACCTCTGACAACATCCTTTGTTGCATTGACCACTATGGTGTCTGTTACATTTGTTGCACTTTGGGTGGTTTCCTCGGTACCCACCCTGTCCTTGATTACCGGAGGATTGCTGACCCGGACTCTGGTAGTCATTAGTCTTTCGCTGCTGGGACTGAACTGAAGTTGAACCCTTACTGGAATTTCCATCCCATTTTCGATTGTTGTCGGTAGGTGCATCAGAAGTAGCTGTGGCACTGATTCGTTTGGGCAGTCTGTTTTGCTCCACTGCCTGGTCAGTGAGTCGATGAGCCAACTTGATAATTTGCTGAATGGTACCCAGGTTGGCTGAAGTTACGTGACTTTGAATCTCTGGTACAAGGCCCTTGAGGTACAAATCAATTCGTTTGATGGGAGGGTCCACCATAGTTGGACACAGGATGGCCAGCTCGTTTGACCTCTTAGTATACGCCTCAATCTCAGACCCCGTCATCTTCAGATTGTAAAATTCCACTTCTAGCTTGTGGATGTCATCCCGACTACAGTACTCCTCCTTGATCAGCTCTTTGAAACCATTCCAGGGTGTGGCATTAGCAACTGCCAGTCCTAGTAGTTGAACTTGTGCCTTCCACCAGGTTAACGCAGCTCCTTCAAGTGTTCCGGTAGCATATTTCACCCTACGGTCTTCGGGGCATTCGCACATCTTGAAAACTGACTCAAGCTTTTCAAACCAGTGAAGAAGGCCCACTGCTCCTTCGGTGCCACTGAAAGTAGTAGGTCGGCAGTCCATGAACGTTTTGAACGTGCACACAGGAGGCTGAGCATGTTGACCTCCTGCAGGGTTGGCTGTGAGTGCCTCAGCGACTCGTTCGTTGATCAAAGCCGTCAGCTGGGCTTGAGTTAGGTTCAAACGTCCACCCATGATCTTCACAACGAAATAACATAGGTGAAAAGGTGTCGCGAAAGTGCGTAAGTGTGGGACGATAGTAGAGGGTAAGCACACATGGTTCAAATAGCAATTATCACATTATCTAATGCACAGTGAGAACTATCTAACCGACAATATAACATAATTCATACCACTTATGGTGTCGAGTCTTGCACGTGGAGTGAAGCGTCGTTGTGGATCGTTGAGCACTGTACAGGTTAAAGTCTGGTTTTATCAAAAAGCTTTTTCCCTTTTTAAAACCAAGTTCACTATAACCAATGGCTCTGATACCAATCTGTCACACCCCCAAAATCCACCATGCGGAGTTCCACCGCTTGGAGGCGTGACGTAACCAGGATCGAGCCACCAATCATACTGAACAACGTACTTAAGTAAATAAAGACAACCACAATACGATTGGTGACCAAAATCTAGTTAACCAAGTTTTTTTTAATTTAGACAGCGAAAGCATAAACGTAAAGTTCAAAACATAAGTTCGCAGTTCATAAGTTTAAAGTCCAACACATAGGTTTAATAAGTTCATAATGTTTTAAACATTAAACACTGGACATAACCGTCCGCATACCACAACGACTCCTTCCTCGTGCAAGCTCCAAATGTTTAGCGACCTGTAAGGCATGTAACAACGAGTCAACAACAAAGTTGAGTGAATTCACAGTTGGTTGTTTAGTTATAGCATTCGTTTCGTAAATCATCTGTTCGTTTTGAAAACCATGTATCGTATAAATTCGTATCGCGGTCTTTCTGACATGTTTGCGAAGATTAGTGGGGGTTTCCCATGTGTTACTAGACCACGCGTATCGACTGCTACGAAAATGTAAGAGGTGCCCTAAGTCAATGTCTATCAGCATTGACCCTTTGCCCATAGTCCATTAGTACACGCCCGTCCGACTGGCACGGTGTGAGGTTTGTTAAACCTAATAGCGCTATTAACTAATGACCCGCTCGCCATAGGCCTCGGCGATTAAGTCGATAATTGAGGGACTTAAAGTGATAGAGTTGATGGTCTTATGACCGTGTACGTAGGTTTTACGTACGTGCCCTTCAATCCGAGGACAGTAGTAAGTATGAGTGTACGTAGGTTTTACGTACGTGCCCTTCAATCCGAGGACAGTAAAAAGTAGTTTAATAGTAATGATAGTACAAGTAGTTATTCAATCCCATTCCCAACCCCTGGGAATCCCATGCCTTAGAAAGAGTGTGAACTCACCTCGGTTTGCTCGGTTAGGTTCTCAAATATAGTTAACTGTCAAGGTCGGTCAATCACATCCTAATAAGGTACGGATAACAATCAGTTTCTCATGCATAACACGTATCCTACGTATGGTTTATTTGCACATTACTTCGTCCGCATAACAGGTACACACTTTAACGATTTATGCCCATATAAACTTCCCATCCATTCCCCACTCATAAACAAACATACGATATTGCACGTAACACATATAACATGTTAGATCATTCACCGATAGCCTACTCGACATTTAGACACGCAAGTCACAACTTATGTCAATTCAGCATTAATATTCAAAACCGGCTGTTTTCGGACATTTAAATAAAATAGTTAAATTATTCCAAAAATTCCCAAATTTTTACAGGATGTCTTAAACGTTCCATATTTTATTGTGTAAAAATATCGGGGTCCGGTTCATTACCAATATTTTATAGAAAATCGTTTACCGAACTGTGATCAGATTTGTCACATTCTGATCACAGTTTACGGAATAATTCGTCTAAAATTCCTCGTAAGTCCGTTTGTCGAAATTCCAGTTGGGTGGTCACAAATACATCAGTGACCATCTTTGATAAAAATTTCAGGGGCTGGTTCGGTTTAGATTTCAAGTTATGACTGAAAACGTATGACCCATTTTACTGCAGTTAAAATCAGCCTTAGCTGCTGTCACGAAAACAGACTTTTAAAATAGTAACCGACCTCAGAAAAATACAATTCCAGCGCCATTTTCTTCGTTTTTCGAAAAGACATGGTTTAGGCTTCAGAAATTCCGTTTTTCGATTTATTAAAGTCCGTTTACAGCCTGTTGAAGGCGGCTGAAAAAGTACATCAGCATGTTATTTTAAAGTTTAAATGTTATTAATCGTGTTACAAGTGTCCGATTAACGGGTTTAACAAGGAAACAACTTTTAAACATCAAGCATGATTTAACCAACCCTCAAACCAACAAGATTCCGCTTCATGATTCAGACATAAGTAAACTTTTATGTAGCTTTTATGTTCATAACTCATGTTTCACATTTTCTAGTATTCTTGTAATTTAGTGATTTAAACAACAACACATCATACTACAAATCATAAATTCGAACAAGATGAAACCAAGTGTAAGGAAACTTACTACTAGCCTCTAGCTAGGGAAGAATTTAGTGAAGAAATGTGAAGAAAAGATGGTGTAAACGGCTAGAACAATGCTCCTTTGAGAGTCCTTCAAGATGCACCTTCCATGGTTCACCTTATAAGTTTGAATGAAGCTTGAAATGTGAAGAGGATGATGTTGAAATGAGGATGGTGATTTCGGTTGTGGTGAACCGAATAGAGAGGGAGAGAGAAGTGAAGTGGAGTGTGAAGTCTTGGTGAAATGATGTTTGTAAGAGATTGCCATACTTATAATCTTCTTGCATATCTTAGATACTTACACAAGAAATCAATCCATTAAATAAATCAAATATGATCTTTGCAAGATATATGAAGTATGGAGAGAATGATATGTGGGGTCCCACTTTGGGAACTAAAATCGTTGGGGGGGGGGGGTATAATGTAAAAATGTAACTAAAGTGGTAAAGGGTGAGTTAGGATGTAAGTAATGTGGTGAGTTGATTTCTAGCGGGTGTTATGCCACACGGGGATCATGACAAGCCAAAAATAATAAGACAAGGTATTTGACAAATATTTCATGTCCCAGGAAATGTCCGGTTGTTCGGTCGGACACTGTTCCGTTAAATTGTTTACTTGTTCCGTAAGGCGTCTTATTTATATATTTTTGTAACGTTTTTAATTTCTAACACTTAGGAAATTATAACGGACTATTTAACGACTTTTCTGTACATTACTAGTGTGTTAACAGGCGCATGTAAATATAACACAGATTATTAGGAAGCAGTTAAGTAATTCCACATAGTCGTCAAGCGCTTTCATTATCAATAATAAATTGTACGGAATACATGGAATTTGAGGGTTGTCACATAAGGGGTTTGGTCCAGGTACCCTAGGTATTTCTTCCGGATTGAAGTCATGCATTCTACTTGATTTTCGGGGTTTTCTATCTCCATTGGTTGGTCAGGAATTGGTGATTGTGGTTGGGGTGCTATCATTTATTCAAGGTTAGGGTCAGCTGCAGTGGTTGCTAAGATGTGGATGTTGGCTATACCCCTATTAATCATATCCTAGGCATAGGCATCAGTTTCTCATTAGCTGCTGCTAGTGCTCTCTGGTCTTGTAACTTTTTCATACGCTTCCTACGTTCGTGTGCCCCTCGACTGAACCATCCTCTCTTTTTCTGAGGGAATGGCTCTTCCGACTGAGCCTTAAACATGAATATTCCTTCTTCCGTATCAGCAGAGTACCCTGAGAGGGCAGGCTGAGAAGAGGCACATTCGCTTCTAGGCGAACCAGACAATTGACGGTACGCGTCAGATGGTCCTTGGTCGCTCATACTGTAAACTAACAAATAGTCAAATAACACATAACAAGAAATACAAGTATGCACGTATTCCCGTAATTTATTTCCTAACAATTTGAATTTTGATGTCAGCAGAACACTTCTGTGGCTGAATCAGTGGCTTAGCTCTGATACCACCTTCTGCCGCAACCCCTGATCCCAGATCCCTGGGAACGGGCGGCCGCGAGCCAGTATCGGTGGTATCGCGTATTGTCTAATTTGGCAGCGTAATTTTCATCAAGACCGTAGTTAGGAAATATTTGATCAGAGTAAAATACCACATTTTCATAATATTAAACACATGGGATAAAACCCAAGTTTGCAGTACACACATGTTCATAGGAATAAATTCTATTTTAAATAAAAACATCTATTTTATTTTTGGTAACTTTATTGCCACTATTTCAAGCCTTCAGTGCTGTCCAGCTGGCTTCTATTTGGCTTTCACATTTTGTTACCTGAAACGCGTTTTAAAAACATTTGTCAGTGGGAAATACTGGTGAGTGAATCCCAGTTTAATCAAGTTTAAATAAAAACCATTGTACAATATTGAGGGCGATCTCGCAATTACATTTGTTTCCAAGTTATATCAATTAACATCCATGGTACTGTCAGACCCGACTTGTGGAAATGTTACCCCTTGACCAGGTGGTAACAAATTTTGTATACAAAACCCCAACATACTCATGATAATTGTATCCTTACAAATACTCAATATCTGCTTTAATATACATTTAATTGTATGAGGTTTTGTAAAAACAGTTAACAAAAGGTTTACAAAAAGCGGATCAACTCACATTGCTGTCTTAGATTATCCTTTAGGGTTTCCTGGGAATTATCTATAATTTACACAAAATCATGCGTGTTAGTATAATAACTCATTTTAACATTAGTAATACCCTCCCCGAGACGGCATTCCAACGACTACGTCGGGCAGAACCACGACAGCCGTTACGGAACCCTAGATCAATCGGGCAGAGTATCTAATACGTATCCAGGGGTTATGATACTTACAACGGAGCAGAACTTCGCTATTTAGGGGGGTATTTTACCCGAGTATAATGTATACTACGTAATATTGAGAGAAAGAAAGAAAGTTTTGAACGAAATCGACTGAAGATCCGAGGCCCTCTATATATAGTGTTGATTTCTGGTCCTCTCGCGGCCCGCGTAAATGTAGGCAAAGGCCTACGCGGCCCGCGTCAACGCTGGTCAACAGCGTAGCTGATCCGGGTCAACATATAGGTTCAACACGAGTCGGACACGTGTCAACACCGGGCTGCGCCACACCTATGATCTCTAGCGGCCCGCGTAAGACCCTTATAAGGTTTACGCGGCCCGTGACAAACCCAAAATATAAATTTTTTATTATTTTTAATAATATTTAGGGTATTCGGGGTCCGTTTTCACATATGGGGTGTATTTTAAAACATATTGGGATATTTTAAAATATATTAGGGTGTTGGAAAATTTATGAGGGTGTCGGTTTACTTTAGGGTTGTTATACTAGTCTTTTATAACATGAAACCATCGAATTTGTTCTACTTACCCTTTAGGAATTAGAAACCTAATTTAAAATTAAAAAAAATAGACAGCTACAAGAATAAAGAATATGCATATTTTTAACTCTCCTTTGCATCTCCTTTTTTGTGGGAGTTGTTTTCTTAATGAGGCAAGCTTTATTCTCCTTTTCACACCACTTTCTTTTGAGGGTTCTATTCTCTATATCGGAAGTGTTATTTTCATATGTATTCTCTCTCTTTTCATACTACAATAAGCATTCATCTTTTGATATCTCAATATGAAAAATTATATTTCTTATATACATACATGTGTGTATATATAAGCCAATGTAGAAAGTGGTTTTGAAGATACGAAGGATTTAAGATGTGACTAATATATTTTTAAGTACAAATGGTCTTTAGAAGAACCATTGTTTAGCAGTTGGACACGTTATTATATTCGTACAGTTGTATATTGATAAATTAAACACACCATTGTGTGTTGACACACTGTCATAATTGGTATAAACACATTATCGTGACTAGTTTAGACATAATATTGTAATTGGACAACCATAGTTTTAACAAATTGAAAGTATCGAGCATACTCATTATTTGTTAACAATTGATTCCCAAGAACATTTTTTAGTTTCTAAAGTTTTTATATAATTCTATAAGGGGGGTATGGGCGCCCATCACTCACCACATATTCATCACTCACAACATCCAATCAAGTTCCGCCATGTCATCAAACATTATTCCATCACTAGTGATGAATTTATCACTCACTACACCCAACAATTTCCTTCACAGCCCAACAATTTCCCTCACACATTCTCAACTTCTTCAAGCGTGATAGTGGCCACGCATTTTAATCTTCACGCATTATATATGGCAGTTGCGGCGGTGTTCCACGTTCACCACACGTGAACAAAATGCCCATCACGGGGCGCCCCTACCTTGATAACCCAATAAATTAGAAGTATAAAAGCTAAAAGGTCGGTGGATTAATATATTTCCCTATTAACTAAGCATAAAAGAAAATGTTTACAGGTATGGTTCGGTAAACAAGTATGCATGTTTTAGATAATCGAGTCCGACGTCACCTAACACACACAAAAAAACCTTAGCTTTGGGTGAGTTTCGGGTTTAACTTTTTTTTTTGAACTGCAAATTTGGATTACTGAAGTATTATCGTGCCACCTACGGAACCACCTGATCATATCAATCTCTACTAAGCAATAATACATAAACATCAATTCAGGAGGAAACCCAATAAATTTGAGAAAAAAACCCTTATAAGAATCAAACCATCGTCCGTAGTTTCGAGTTTAACTTGACCAACACATCACAAAACATAACAAATAACAATCAATACTTTCAATTTTACAAACTTAGATTTGGCACCATATGTGTGGTGGCAATTTCATCCCCCACCAGTCACACTCCAATTATTTCAAGCAGATAAACATAATTCTCCCCTCTTTATATAATCAAGGAAATTTTTATTGGTTTTGATAAAAAAAATAATATCTTTCTTGAAAAAAGTTTCAATCTTGGTCCACCCCATCTTGAAAAAGTTTCAATCTTTGATCTTGTTTATATGCTGATCAAGAATTTAGTATTATGAGGATGAAGATAGTGACAAATGAAGTTAATATGTGAGGACTACAAGAACCCACTTCAAATTTGTTCAGAAATCAAACGAAAACATTCACAAATGGTGAGTGCAGAGAAAGCAACCATCAACAATAACAAGATCACTGGTGCAACTTCATCATCATCAGGTGGAAGCAACATGAACCCTGCAAATAAAAACCCAAACTTGGCTCAATATGGTGCAGATGCTAGACTGGTTTCAGAGTTTGAACAGTCTGTTGGGTCTGGTAAATCTTTTAACTACACAACTTTGCTTACACCTGCACCAAAACCTGTTGTTGAACAAGAAATGACTGCTTATTTGTCAAAGATTCAAAGGGGTGGTTTAGTTCAACCTTTTGGTTGTATGATTGTTGTTGAAGAACCCACTTTTAGAATCATTAGTTTTAGTGAAAACTGTTTTAGTATGTTGGGTTTGAACCCTGATGATTTGAAGAACACTTTAATTGGAATAGATGCTAGAACCCTTTTTAGTTCTAGTTCTAGGGCTTCTTTAGAAAGAGCTGTAGGGTCTAGAGAGATCACTTTGTTAAACCCTATTTGGGTTAATTCGAAAACTACCCGTAAACTCTTTTACGCGATTCTGCATAGGATTGATGTGGGTGTTGTGATTGATTTAGAGCCAGCTAACTCTAGTGACCCCACATTATTGCTTTCGGGTGCGGTTCAGTCGCAAAAACTTGTCGTTAGAGCGATTTCCAGGTTGCAGTCTCTCCCGAGTGGTGATATTGGGGCTATGTGTGACACCATTGTTGAAGAAGTACAAAAGCTTACGGGTTATGATCGGGTTATGGTTTATCGATTTCATGATGATGATCATGGTGAAGTTGTTGCGGAAATTAGAAGGTCGGATTTAGAGCCGTATTTAGGGTTACATTATCCCGCAACAGACATCCCACAAGCGGCTCGGTTTTTGTTTAAACAGAATCGGGTCAGAATAATCGTCGATTGTCACGCGAAATCAGTTCCCGTGATTCAAAGCGAGGACTTGAAACAACCACTTTGCTTGGTCAACTCCACCCTTCGGGCCCCGTATGGCTGCCATGCGGTTTACATGGCTAACATGAATTCTATCGCATCTTTAGTAATGGCAATACTTGTAAACAACAACGAATCGATGAAATTATGGGGCTTGGTGGCCTGCCATCATACTACGCCACGTCATATCCCGTTCCCGCTTCGTTACGCTTGTGAGTTTTTAATGCAGTCAATGGGTTTGCAGCTCTACATGGAGCTCAAACTAGCCGAACAAAAAGCGGAGAAAAAGATCCTCCGTATGCAGACCACCTTATGTGACATGCTCCTGCGAGATGACCCTTTTCGGATCATAACTCAGTCTCCAAGTATAATGGATTTAGTCAAATGTGACGGTGCAGCTTTATACTATGACGAAAAAGTCTGGTTACTCGGTGTAACACCGAATGAATTACAAGTTAAAGATTTGGTTAAATGGTTGTGTGGCGAACATAAGGATTCTGCAGGGTTCAGTACCGAGAGTTTGTTGAATTCTGGTTATCCTGATGCGGTTTTGCTTGGTGATGCGGTTTGTGGTATGGCTGCCGCAAGAATTACTTCGAAAGATTTCTTGTTTTGGTTCCGATCACATATGGAAAAAGAGATTAAATGGGCAGGGTCTAAACATCATCCTGAAGATGAAGACGATGACGAGAAAATGCATCCACGATCTTCATTCAAGGCGTTTCGTGAAGTTGTGAAAAGTAGAAGTTTGCTGTGGGAAGTTTCTGAGCTCAATGTGATTCATTCGTTGCAGTTGATTATGGGAACATCAGCTCAAAATGTTGCGGATAATGGTGGAGGTGTTAGAGTGAAGAAACATGGTCAACATAGTGAGAGTGATGGTCAAAGGGTGGATGAAACTAGTTCGGTTGCTTGCGAAATGGTGAGATTGATTGAAACGGCATCTGTTCCTATTTTTGGCGTTGATGCTTCGGGCTTGATTAACGGGTGGAATGGGAAAATTGCAGAGTTGACTGGAGTCAAAGCTAGTGAAGCTATGGGGAAATCTTTGATTGATGTATTCGTTCATGAAACGTCACGTGGGGTTGTAGAAGATCTTATTTATAGAGCTTTGAAAGGTAAGCAAGTAAATGTTTATGATAATAGAATTCGGTTTAATTGTAGTTTTTCATGTAGAAAAGGTAATTAGCTGTTTGCGGGTCAGCTGGACCCAACCTGTTTTGGCCCGTTATCAAACCAAACCCGTCGAAATCACCCATTTTACAACCTTGTTTTAAAAAGCGCACCCAGGTGATTAGGAAAACGCCTCAGTGCCTTGAGGTGGCGGCCTAGGGTTGTAAACGAACCGAACGTTCAGCGAACAGTTTGTGAACCGTTCGGAAGGAAGTTCGTTTATGTTCGTTAGTTTAAGAAATGAACGAACATGAACAAGAAATTTCATTTGTTAAGTTAAGCGGACGAGCATGAACACAGGTTGCGTTCGTTCGTTTATGTTCGGGAATGTTCGGGAATGTATTCATTTAAGTTCGCTCATTTATGTTCATTTGTGTTTATTCATGTAAAGGTTTTTATATGTTGTATTCTTGTTTTATTGTTTTTAGTTTTTAAAAATTTAAAACCCTAGTTATACTATATGCCTCCCCAAACATTCCTCATCTGACCATTTCAATTTCAGTTTGTGTTAAAGCTTGACAAACTTCTTACTTTTGTGTTAATCATGAATCTGATAATTATGTCAACTGTGTTCCGATAATTATGTTAAGTGCTTATTTATTTTCAGGACCTAAATGCCTCGCGCTTTCTAAAACCAAGTGTACCATCTTTATTGGAAGTTGTTTGACCTCAAAAGTCAACATATGTTTTCCTCTGGTACTTATATGGTCACCCTGCCTTATTTGATAATTGATATATTTGATACAGGTGAAGAAGAGACAAACATTGAATTGAAACTACAAAAAGTCTGCACGCACCAGCAGAACAAAGCGCTAATATACATTATCGCTAATACATGCACAAGCAGGGACTACATGAACAATGTGGTTGGTGTATGCTTCGTTGGTCAAGACGTTACAAACGAGAAAGTTATCATGGGTAAATTCAGTCGTATGGAAGGAGATTATAACGCGATTATCCAAATGCTAAATCCTTTAATTCCTCCTTTATTCGCTTCAAATGAAACCGCGTGTTGTTCTGAATGGAATGCAGCCATGGAAAAGCTTACCGGTTATACGAAACATGAAGTTCTTGGAAAAGTGCTTCCCGGTGAAGTTTTTGGCGATTTATGTAAACTTAAAGGTGAAGATACAATGAGAAAGTTTATGATTTTGTTGTATAGAGCGGTCAACGGACACGATTCAGCGGATGTACCGTTTGAGTTTTTTGGAAAAGATGGGAATCTTGTGGAGGTTTACTTGACAACAAACAAACGAGTTGCGGAAAATGGAGAAGTGGTTGGGTGTTTTTGTTTTTTGAGGACTAGTGTACAGATGTATTTAGGAGACGGTAAAAATGATCAAGAATTTGTGTTGAAACGGAATGATTTAGGGTATATTAAGCAAGAAATAAAGAACCCGTTAAACGGGCTACGTTTTACTCATAAACTTCTTGAAGACTCGGCTATTTCGGATGATCAGAAGCAGTATCTTGAGACAAGTGGTGCTTGTGAAAGACAAATTGCGTCAATCATTGACATTATGGACATAAAAAGTATCGAAGCAGGGTAAGTCTTAATAGCTTAATTCTATAGGTAGCAAGATGGGTGGGTTGAGTAACGGGTCAAATGGGTTCGGGCCAAAACGGGTCATTTTGTTATCACCCATAGGGTTGGTAAGCAGATCTCGATAAATTCAAACCGATGTAACCGTCATCTTCACATTTCACGCTTGTGTTAACTGTGTCGTGGCCTTGGGTTGGCTGGTTGGACCCGATACGAACCCAAAAATCATGTCAGAGACATGAACCCGAACATGACACAAGTATTCGCAGGTTGAAACAAACACAACCTTTTAACCCGAGTTCTTTTTTTTTTTTTTGGCATATTATTACTCTAGATTTACAAAATCACAACAAAAAATAAAAGGGTATATAAAATAATTAAGTTTTAACTATAAAACTTAACAAAAAATACAAATGTATATAAAATAATTACGTTTTAACTATAAAACTTGAGGCTTATTTCTCTTTTATCTTTTAAATTGAGTATAAAAAACCTATTGAATTTAATTTATGACATTCAACTTATGTCTTTCGAATACAAAGATAAACAATCATCCTGCCAGGTCGACCTGAGCACGATCCATTTAGCTAAACGTGTTCCCGGGTTTGACCCGAAACTGACCCGCACCCGTTTACTAAACCCAAACCCACTATTTTATGTTAGGTTTATGTCGTGCCAAAAATTCTCACACCCTAATATTATTTCAGTGGTATCATCCAGTGAAAGGGTGGACCTTAAAAGTAAACTGTTTTCTGCTATTTATTAAGGTCAAACTGTTATCTGTTATTTATTAAGGTCACTGGTCTGTGAAACTTTTTGTGGTTTTTGCAGCAATGTGGAGCTGAACTTGGACCAATTTGTGATGGAGAATCTTTTAGATGCGATCGTGAGCCAAGTAATGATTGTGTTGAAGGAAAAGGATATTCCATTGGTTCATGAAATACCTAACCACGTCAAAATGCTCGATCTTGTAGGCGATCAAATTAGGCTTCAGATAATCTTGTCGGATTTCTTGATCAGCATTGTGAAACATGCACCGTCACCAGATGGGTGGGTCGAGATCAAAGTGTCCCCGGGGCTCAGGATGATTCAAAATGGCCAAGAATTCATTCATCTACAGTTCAGGTTTGACTTTTTTGGTGCGGGTCAAAACCGCCATATTGGGTTTGGTTGACATGCAAACACTTCTTTTCCTTTTCTTCAGAACTTTTGAGTGACAGATAAATCCTTTTTTGCATGATTAAATCCTTTAAAAATGATAAGTAAAGGCCATTTTTCTGTTGATTAAGTCTTCAAAATTTATATTTTCCCAAGCTATTTTATGTTTAGCGATACAGTAGAAGAAAAGTTTTGAGATATTTTATATGTATATTATAACCGAATACGGTGTTTCTATACATATATTTAACAAAACCCTAAATTCCAGCTATTGAATACGTATATTTTATCGCTATTGAATGGAGGCGCCAAAATCAAATAGCGATGAATGAGCGCTTTGCTACGCTATTCGCTATAGCACTCGCCACTCGGTATGAGCGCTATTAACAACTATGGTTATAGGTGACAATTTCGACCCATATACTAAATTACTAATCAAATGGTCGATTCAGAAGCATATGTTCTATCTCTTAACACGTTAAAAAAGTAGCCAGAAAATATGTTGAAAGTCAGCTAAAATGTATTTTTAATGCATAAAACCCCCCTAAATCACTAATTCCAAAGATTTTAGATCATCATTGAGATCTCATTGTTCTATCTCATGAACGGTTTTGTTCTTGCAGAATGACCCACCCGGGTCCAGGGTTACCTGCTGATATTATCAGAGACATGTATGAAGAGAGAAAACAATGGGGAACCGAAGAAGGGCTTGCACTAAATCTTTCGAGAAAACTTCTTCGTATCATGAAAGGCCACGTGCATTACGTTAGAGATGACAACAAGTGTTGTTTCATCATTGACATTGAACTTAAAACTAGGAAATAAAGATTTGAATACAACAATGTTAATAAGATCAACTGCATTATGTTCTTTGTAAGCTTTAAATCTGTAAATGTAGAGGCTTTACATTTTCATTTCGGTTTTTTACAGCGTTGGTAGATCAGTATAATGAGTCTTGATATGTAATGATCTCAAATTCAATAATAAAGTTGATATCATCACATTTGGATCTTTGTATCTTTGATTAATTTAGATTACAGGGACATAATGAATCTTATGCAATGAGCTCAAATTCACTAATAAATTAATATTATATTTGGATCTTTGTATATCTGTTTATGGTCCAAGAATTAAAAAATAATAATTTTGATGACATTGTTTGGGTTTAATGTCTGGTATCAAAAATATAGAAGGGGAAGGATCACAACTAGAGAGAAAACAAAACGGTTTTTTTCCTGAACCGAAACCGGTTTGGAACCGGTTTTGACTTTTGACAGGTTCCAAGTCAAACCGGTACGTTTTTGCCGCAGTTTGGTTGATTTGAAACACCGGTTTCATTCAGTGCGATTCAGTTTCGGTTTCAGTGAACCGGTTCTTGTGCGCACTTTGATAGACCATATAATTAAGTTGAAGATTAGTTTTATATATCATTATATTTAGTGGTACTAAAGTGTATCTTTATGTTCTATATATATGACATTCCTGTAATCATTATTTAAAAATCAATAATACAATCTGTACGTTCTATTATGGCATCAGAGCCATTCTAACCCTACCCAAACTGATAGGAGTAAAACCCCGAATCACCGGTTCAAATCAAACGATAAAAAGAAAAGATAGAACTACGACTCATTTGGATACAGATTCACCACCAAACGAAACGGTAGGGCTGCGATGTCTAACCGAAGATACAGACACACCACTACGGTTAGAGAATCAGGTCTAAGAACACCACCCAACGTGCCACGGTTGAGCTAGCATAGACATAATCAATTTAACTCAAAATCCATTGAGATAAATTAATCAAAGAGATAATTCTCATACTCAAAACACACTGTCTTCATTGATTGTCCTTTACCAAATACATATAGAAAATATAAAAGAAACTGGTGATAACCTACAACTAGTCACGAACAAATATAGTACTACCTTTTAATCTAAAAGTACAATTAACCAAAGCATAAGAAATAAACTAAAATAAAGTGCTAGACTTTTTTTAAGCAAAACATGGGAACATGGGCTTGCATGGAGTGATCATGCATAACTGCTAAAATCTTCCAACAAGCCGACTGAAATAAGTTGACCCACATTTTCTCCATCTGGGTCAGGTCGGGTCGGGTCGCGGGTCTACGGACTTGGATTTTTGCACTCCAACAGGATCCGTTATGGATTGGCTATCATTCTCTTCGTCTTTGAGAAAGTTTGTCCTCAAACTTGGAAAAGAAACATCAGGCGGCGGCTCAGGAGGTATTTCCGGTGGATATCCGATGGCGTATAGTTTGAAACGAAATTGGGATGGGTACCATAACAAATGGTTCATGGCATGAAATAATATCTTGTGTTGTACCCCTTGCTTTGGTGGTGGTTCAGGAGGAATTTCCTCCATATAGTGTACACCATTGTTATGTGTATTTGTGTTGCCACATAGAGATCCCATGATTATAAATACACAATCCAAGACATGTATAGCTTCCTGTGTGCAGTAACCTTGTAGCTTAATTAAGCTCATTGTTGGAGTCGGTGTAGGGACCCTGGAAATCCGATTCAAAGCCTCATTGTTGGAGTCAGCCTCTTCTTTTTTACTTTTTGATTCTTTGAACACCAAAACTTCAAATTCTGAACCATCTTCCTTAAACTTGCCATTATCACAATCATCATATGTTAATGCCACTTGCTCTTTGATTGGTTGAAGGTCGTGTAAGGTTGATTTGGCTGGAGTTATGGGCGTGAGGGTAATTCTTCGATTGTTATAAACAAACGAATATGTGTTCTTAAACCTGTCATGCATTACTCTCCTATCAAACAGCCAAGGTCTACGGACTTGGATTTTTGCACTCCAACAGGATCCGTTATAATGATAGCCAATCCATAACGGATCCTGTTGGAGTGCAAAAATCCAAGTCCGTAGACCCGCGACCCGACCCGACCCGACCTGACCCAGATGGAGAAAATGTGGGTCAACTTATTTCAGTCGGCTTGTTGGAAGATTTTAGCAGTTATGCATGATCACTCCATGCAAGCCCATGTTCCCATGTTTTGCTTAAAAAAAGTCTAGCACTTTATTTTAGTTTATTTCTTATGCTTTGGTTAATTGTACTTTTAGATTAAAAGGTAGTACTATATTTGTTCGTGACTAGTTGTAGGTTATCACCAGTTTCTTTTATATTTTCTATATGTATTTGGTAAAGGACAATCAATGAAGACAGTGTGTTTTGAGTATGAGAATTATCTCTTTGATTAATTTATCTCAATGGATTTTGAGTTAAATTGATTATGTCTATGCTAGCTCAACCGTGGCACGTTGGGTGGTGTTCTTAGACCTGATTCTCTAACCGTAGTGGTGTGTCTGTATCTTCGGTTAGACATCGCAGCCCTACCGTTTCGTTTGGTGGTGAATCTGTATCCAAATGAGTCGTAGTTCTATCTTTTCTTTTTATCGTTTGATTTGAACCGGTGATTCGGGGTTTTACTCCTATCACAAACCCTACTGCCGTCGCAGCTCCTCCTCTCCAAACTTGCTGCCGTCACGCAATTCTGTTCTTTTTTTAACCTCGGATCATCTTCTAACCAACCATTCCAATGGCGATGCTCTCACCCTTCACCACTGCAGAGAAAACTGCCCACAATTCGCATAAATTCGCCTTTAAATTAACTCCCACAAACTAAGGCTTCTGGAAGAACATGATTCATCCCTTCCTAGTCACTAATGGCCTGTTTGGATACTTTGACGGTACCATACCATGCCCACCTTCCAGAAACAAGTTTATCCCCTACACAATCACCTTCCTACTATTCTTGCTACCCCATACCATCAGCCTGTCCTTCCACTTCTACTTCCCAGCCTTCAACAGAACCTCACAGAGCTGAAACACAGCCTTCGGACCACCATCAAACCCATAACCAACACCCCTTGAACTTGTCCCACACAACAGGCCATGAACCCACTCATTCCAGCCCTGAACCGACCCTTTTCCAGTAGGGATGGCAATGGGTACGGTTTGGGACGGGTTTAGGTAATCCCAACCCCAAACCCGATTAGATATGCTTGTCCCAAACCCGTCTCAAAACCCGCCGGGTTTCTAGCGGGTGAATACCCATCGGGTATCGGGTATACCCACGGGTTTCGGGTAACCCATTAATTTTAAAAAGTTTACCCATTGGGTATACCCGACCCAAAACCATCGGGTAACTAGTAATCAGTTACATTTAGTATTATCACTAAAAAAATATATAAAATAACTATAATGTATACGAGATAAAATACCTATATGTATAGAAAAAAAGATGTATTATATATTTACATATTTAAAAATATAAAAGAAATTATATCGGGTTTACTTTATCGGGTAAACGGGTATATCACCAAACCCCAAACCCATCCTAAACCCGCGAAAAAAATAAAAACTAGTCCAGACCCGACCCGACCCAAACCCGATTAACTGACGCCAAACCCGTCCCAGATGTGTCGGGTTTCGGGTTTACCCATCGAGTTCGGGTTCGATTGCCATCCCTACTTTCCAGCCCTGAAACAACATGTTCCACCTCAATTCCTACTACCTCACAGTCCTCAGCTCACATTTCCTCTTCACCACCACGTACCCGTCCGCCTAATCTTCGCCAAAATCCTAAGCTAACCATTCGGTATGATCCTTCAGCTTACCATGTCTCTACAAATTCTTCCGAGTCTATTGAACCTTCCTCTTTTACTATCGCCAACAAATCACCGGAATGGTGCCAGGCCATGGCTGAAGAATTTCTTGTTCGGAACGGGACATGGTCTCTTGTTCCCCGTGTTGCGAATACTAATGTTATTGATTCAAAATGGGTTTACAGGATTAAAAAGGATGCACATGGAAAGGTCACTCGTTATAAAGCAAGACTCGTTGCCAAAGGTTTTAACCATAAACCCGGTGTTGATTACCAAGAGACCTTGTAACGACTCACACAAAAAATGTCCTAAAAACGTTCTGTAAGTATAAACCCGGACCCCTGATGTAACAACCCTCATTAAAAGTCCTATTTATTTTATTATTATTTTATCCAAGAGGAAACCCTAATTGAGACACCCAAGTGATTCTGCGCAAACCCTAAAATTTTCAGAACAATCAGAATCAGGATCAGGGCCCCTAAAACTCAGGGGGGGGGTACTTCCTACTCGACGATTATCCACATATCTCGTTGTCTAAATTGAATTTCGAGAAACTGTCGACTCAGCAAGGCTAGTCCAACACGTGGCCACCCTATAACGAAAAAAATGACCCTTACGGACCATAAGGGTTGAGTCTTACGGTCCGTAAGCAACACAAAATTCGTGTATAAATAGCATCGATTGGCACTTGATTTCTGGCGATTGAACGACGAAGAAACTCAAAATATACGCTGAGATATCGTTCAAATACTCTCAAAACACACACAAATCACTAATTAGTATAGCGGGGTGCTGCCGCAAACAGGGTATTAACTCAATCGCTGCTACGATTCAATGTCCGATCGATCTAAACTATCCAATGGATGTTTAAGCGCTATCCTTTGTCATTAGTTGTGATTCCGACAGGATGTTTGAGTACCACCCGAATTCGGGGAATACTTTGTCATTCGTTGTGAATCCGATGGATGTTTAAGTGATTGCACGTTGTCATTCGTTGTGAGGGTTTTAATCTCGTGAGTTATCGTAATTGCTGTAGTAAGTTACTTACCTAGTTCGTGTGCACTAGGTTACAAGGCTAAATCAATAGGCTAAGCTCTGCCTGTCTAAATCTGCAATATATCAAGGATTATTTGTAGACTAAATTCTGTCCGTATGAATCTGCATGATTATAATGTGAGTCATTCTCTTTTTATCAACTATTTTACAATACCTCAAATTATTTTCAAAAGTTATAATTACAGGGACTAAGTCGTGGATATCTTGAATCAAGGCTAGTGGGGTATTGTGCACATTACTAATTTTCTCCCAGTTAGGTTCATTGACCTACTAGGGATAATCATCACTATTTAGGTTCATTGACCTAGTAGTGGTATGACCATCGTCACCATTGTGACATGTCACCATTGTGACATGTCACCATTGTGACACGGCGCCAGATAAAAAAAATAAGATAGAAGCCATTGTAATCGCTCTTATGCTGTAATTAATAACTATGCATCATTTTATATAAAATAGAATGATTCACTCAGTATTTTCCGCTGACAAAACCTTTTTAAAACGCGTTTCAGGTAATTACAGTAGATTGGAGTAAAAGATGGATACGGCACAAAAAGGCATCAAGAAGTGGCTTATTTTAATTAAATCAAATTAAGAAATATTGTTTTATGTAATCAAATTTATCTTTATTAAAGCTACCTTTGTAAAACATGGATTTATCTCATCTATTTAATAAATAAAATCCGGTGTTTTCTAAACTCTGATATTTTTTCCTAACTCACGGTTCTGATGAAATTTCCGCTGCAACGTTTTCAAAATAAACACCGGTACCACTGGGCTGTTCGCGACTCCCGATTCCGTCCAGGGTGGGTCGGGGGCCGTGACAGAAGGTGGTATCAGAGCCACTGCTTTAAGCCAATAAGTGTTGTAATAATAATACCTAAGTTTGTATAAAAGAGTTAGGAGATTGTCATTAACTGGTAGCACACTTGATAGCACTTAGACTTGAACTTAAGAAAAGATGCCATAGTATAAGCTTCGAGATAAGCTAAGTACTTGTGTAAATAAAGTATGATGGATTTTTTTTATGCCGTAAGAATGACGATTAGAACATTGCAGGTAATAACACTTAACTGCTGTTAATTCTTGATTATTAATACTACTTGGTCTAGAATAAAATACGTTATGGGAATACAAGTTTCCTTAATTCTGGATAAAAGCTCTAATAAAAGAGGCACTTTTAAATCTTGAAAAGATACTATTTATGGGAAATAGAATTTTTTCTCTGGCAAGACTGGGTATGGTGTAGTAGACTCTCCAGTTTGTCCAGATATACTGAGGTTACCGCTCCGGCGCGAATCGGATAAGACGGGATATATAATATGTCAAACAAGTGACAAGATTTCCCTAAATAGTATCCTTATCTGATATCTGACTTATTTTGGAAATATGAATCTGTTAAATACATTGACCTGATAGATGGTATGTTTATTTCAGCATGTGAAATATATGATAGGAATAAAGCACAAGCATATGTGTCTAGATTTCTTTATTAGGAATCTCTTTTCCGATATCAAATATTATTTCGTTTACCTCATAACTCGTGCGACAATAATAACAATAGAAACCCATTAAGTTGGGATACCATCAAAAGTGTAAAGAATTTCTAACGCGTTACCATAAACTATTAACGCAAGTAAGAAGCATGTAAAGTTGTGATAATGTACAAGAAAACACATGAAAATTTAATTATAAGTCCACAGAAGTTGAAGTATATCACACACAACTTTCGAGGCAAGACCTTTGGAAAATATAAATTGGGCACGATTCCGTCAGTAAGAAGAACTACTAATAAAAAAGAAGCACTTTGTCACGTATTTCGCTAAGGTACGCTAGAACAAGATTTCGCAAACATCCGTGCACAGTCTAATCGGAGTCATAATTATTATCACTGAAAAAAAGAGTCACATAGCTTTGCAAATTCCCTATTTCATTTTATTCACATTCCTTGGTAATGTCACTTAACAAACGGTTATCACACGAAATTCCAGATGAAAGTTCTTATATTTCTTTCATTGAAATTCTGACTTTTGCATATAATAAATTAACTTTCGTGTTTCTACTTCCTCTAATAGTCATCATACCATGAGGATTTCTTTCATAGTAGCGAATATTGATCTGTTTCATTTCCTGGTAAATTCACACGTTACACATGCATTGTTTATTACGCATTTGGTTCATTTGATTTATGAAGACCACAAGAGGGCTTCATTCCGATTTGTTATTTTATTCAAACTCAAATACCATTCCGCTTTTTGCACTGTGAACCGCAAAACAATGACCCTTTGATATCGAGTCAATAAATTTCTTAAGAAACTCAATTTCCTTTGGCATACATAATTTTTTGTTGTGACCATGCCCGAACTTTCTTATTACTACATGAACTTGTTTTGTTCAAAACAAAATCAACTATTTGAACTTTCTCACATTACATATTCATTTCAAAATCCCATATGATGGATTGAAGCTGTCATATTCAAAATAGTCCCAACAAGCACTTCATCTGTTTTGAACCATAATAGGCTTGTTTAAATCTTCGATTTCATTAAATCATTTCTTTGATCACGATTACCTTGTACTAACGTCTTCACAAAATTTAAAGCTTGCACTAATCTCGTTTATATATATCATATACGGAATTTAATTATTTATTTATTATTTATATTACATTTATTTTATTGATTATTCCTATAAAAACCATCTTAACACAAATCGTGTGCTAAGATAATGATACACAAATTCTTGTCATATTTCAGTGTATCTCTTAATAATTCTTACAACATTAATCGATCCTTTCATGATAATTATTGCTTTAACAATCTTCAATGGAAAAACATTATATAAAATTAATTATGGAAACTTATATAAGTGATTACTTAATTTACAAAATAGTATTACTATATTCTTGTTAAACCATTGAGGTGAAGAATTTATATTTTTATGTTTGAGGTATACTCTCATTTAAGTTTATGTTTAGTTATTTATTATTGGTAATTAATATTAATTTTATTATTTGTTAGTATTATTTTCAGGTACTAGGATTATTGTCTAGGGCAGGTATTGGGTAGCCTAGCCTTAGTTAGGCATGGACTGGCCACCTATGCTTAAACAAGGCAGCACTAACCAATATCCAACCATGATAATGACTAGTTAATATATATAAATTAAGTCAACATACTTATTTAGTAAATTTTAATTATATATATATTTTACTATTGTACTATAAAGACATATTTTCATAAAAAAACAAAACAAGAATTAGAGGGACGAATAAAATTATATAAATAATTATATATCACATATTTTGTGATAACTATTTACAGTAACGTTCTGACAAGAAAATAACTATATAAGAATAATATGATATTCATCAACTACGTTAGGTTAAGGGATACATTATAATATATAAGAATAATTTTCGTTTTCACTTATTTACAATATTTGTAAATACATTCACAACGTTATATGGTTTCAAAATGAAAATAAGTAATCACATAGAATCGACCCATTAAAGTATTATATATTTACAAAATATTTTACAAATACTTTTGTACAATAAATATTTTTACACCTTTATTTAACGTTATAAATAAAAGTGATTTCTTTTACAAAATAATAATACTAAAATATTTTGTAATAACTTCATTGCAGTGTTTTGTAATATATATATTACATGGAAAATATAAGTTATTTTACATAGTATAATAAAATACTAAAATAATATTTATAGTAAAAATGTGTAACAAATAAATATTACATAGTATTTATATTTGATATGTAAAATACAGGAACACAAATAATATATATTACATTTGTGTTACAAATATAATATAATAGTTGGTCATACCAAAACAACTTGTTCTTATTATATTCTATCTCTAGGATATAGTATGAAAAATATGGTTACTACTAATAGTGTACTATCACATTGTTTCACAATTAAAACAACTTGGAACTCTAACAATAATACACTAAGGTGCTGTTTGTTTTTTCTGTAAGAAAAGGTCTGCAGTCTGCGGACCACATCTGCAGGCATCTGCAGGAGAAGAGGTGGACCAAATGTCTGCAGACTGCAAGGAGAAGAGGGTTTGTTTTTTTTCTTATACAAAAACACTTTTCACACACACACACACACACACACACAACACACACTGCCTCAACTCTCTCTCTCTCTACTCTCTCTCTCTCTACAAGATAGCACCACCACTGCACCACCTCCGCCATCACACCACCGCAACCACCGTCGTTCAACCACAACCACCCGTTCAACCCCCGTCGTTCAACCACAACCACCCACCCGGTTTCTGAAACAGAGAGAGATCCAGAGAGAGAGAGTACGAGGGGTTTTTGAAACCCTAATTTCACCGATCGATTTGGGGGTTTCTGAAACAGATGATGATCGATGAAGATGTTGATGATCGATTTGGGGGTTTCTGAAACCGATCGATTTGGGGGTTTCTGAAACCGATCGATTTGGGGGCGATTTTGATGTTCGATTTCTGAAACAGATGATGATGTTCGATTTTGATGATGTTCGATTTCTGAAACAGATGATGATGTTCGATTTTGATGATCGATTTGGGGGCGATTTCTGAAACAGATAATGATGTTCGATGATGATGATAACATATGATGACGGCGATTTTGATGGTGGAGGTGATTGGGGGTGTCAGGTGGAGGAGATGGGTGAACGTGGGGTGGCAGTGGTGGCGGAGATGTGGTGGTGGAGGTGGTGGCAGGATGTGGGGGTGGAGGTGTGGAAGAAGAGCCAAGAAGAGGTTTGTGTCTGTGTGGTGAAGACATGGGAACATGTCTGTGTGGTGAAGAGGTCTCGCAGACCTTTTTTAGTGAAAGGTCTGCGAGAAAACAAACAATCTGCAGCATCCAAACGTCTGCCCGCGTCTGCGCGGCGCAGACATAAGTGGCCAGAAGTACTTCTGGCCAAAAAACAAACAGAACCTAACTCTATTGCCTTTTGGTGTATCTTTGCAATTCACTCATCTCAACACTTTGATTTTCTCATATCATAAATATTTGACAAATCATTTTTCATGCTTTTATTTCATTTGGAACCTGTCAATTCTAAGTCTTCCTCGGTTGCCAATCAAAGTAAGCTTCTTTTTGATAAAGAATTTTATTAAATTCTAAAAGTCATTCACATCCATTTTAAATACCTATTGATCATATATCTTTTGGTTTGAACCTAGTCACTTTGGAAATTATATCATTTCATCTCATTCGTTTAACATTGATTTCTTGAACTAATTCAGTTGAACCATTGAGTTCTACTTATTGTACAACTCATATTCACAAAATTTAATATTTTAATTCTATATTGTTTTTAGTAATTAAAATGTGACATAAGTCTAAAAAGAAATATCATAACCCAAATCTCGAGGACGAGATTTTTATTAAGGTGGGGAGAATGTAGCGACTCACACAAAAAATGTCCTAAAAACGTTCTGTAAGTATAAACCCGGACCCCTGATGTAACAACCCTCATTAAAAGTCCTATTTATTTTATTATTATTTTATCCAAGATGAAACCCTAATTGAGACACCCAAGTGATTCTGCGCAAACCCTAAAAGTTTCAGAACAATCAGAATCAGGATCAGGGCCCTTAAAACTCAGGGGGGGTATTTCCTACTCGACGATTATCCACATATCTCGTTGTCTAAATTGAATTTCGAGAAACAGTCGACTCAGCAAGGCTAGTCCAACACGTGGCCACCCTATAACGAAAAAAATGACCCTTACGGACCGTAAGGGTTGAGTCTTACGGTCCGTAAGCAACACAAAATTCGTGTATAA
This sequence comes from Helianthus tuberosus, assembly GCA_030545235.1. Classification (NCBI taxonomy): domain Eukaryota; kingdom Viridiplantae; phylum Streptophyta; class Magnoliopsida; order Asterales; family Asteraceae; genus Helianthus; species Helianthus tuberosus. The sequence goes on along the minus strand of CM060435.1, from coordinate 37,987,899 downwards.
ATAGCATCGATTGGCACTTGATTTCTGGCGATTGAACGACGAAGAAACTCAAAATATACGCTGAGATATCGTTCAAATACTCTCAAAACACACACAAATCACCAATTAGTATAGCGGGGTGCTGCCGCAAACAGGGTATTAACTCAATCGCTGCTACGATTCAATGTCCGATCGATCTAAACTATCCAATGGATGTTTAAGCGCTATCCTTTGTCATTAGTTGTGATTCCGACAGGATGTTTGAGTACCACCCGAATTCGGGGAATACCCTGTCATTCGTTGTGAATCCGATGGACATGGGCGGCTCTTTAGGTGTGCGGGGAGGACTTCCGCACAAGGCCCGTTTTTTCGAGGGGCACGAGATTTTTAAAAAAAATTCGATATATATATGTTATTTTAAAAAAAAAGTTGTACACACATAAAAAATCCAATATAGAGGCCCATTATCAATAGATTTGTTACTTTTATAATTTACCCAACTTAACAATAGGTTTATTGGGCCCAATCCAATACAAAAATGATTTAAAAAAAATATACGCAGGGCCTGGAAACTGGACGGACGGAACTTCGAAATACCGAATCGCAGCAGGAAATCGAACAACACGAAGGCACTACCGCTACGGCAGAAGATCAGGTTTCAGGTTCGTTTATAGAATATTGTTGTAAAAGTTGAAACTTTGATAGTTTGATTGCACAGTGAAAGTTATTGAGAATTGAGATATTGAGATGAGTCATTGAGTTGTGTCGGTTGTGATGAGTCATTGAGAATTGAGATGAGTCATCGAAATTGTTGATGTTGATAATGATTATTGATTAATTGATTATTATTCATTTATTCATACTTCATAGTTTCATATTCATATTTATATAATATAACTGTTAGTTTAGTTAGTTTAATACTTTAATTGTTGATAATTTGATAGAACTGATCATCAATAATTCAATATCATATATTCATAAATCATAATTTCATAGTTACAGAACTGTTAGTTTAATTGTTGATGTTGATTATTTTTTTGTTGAACATCAGAACCCGTATCGTGTATTGTCGTATTGATTAAGTGTTGTCGTTTTTTTAGGCGTTAATGAATAATGGCTCCTAAACAAGCTTATATATTGTTGATTAAGTGTTGTCGTTTTTTTTTCAAAGTTGAAGTTGTTAAAATCTTACTTACGATCTACAATGTCTCAAGATAGACTTAGTGGGTTGGCGATGATAGCTATCGAGAATGAAGTCTTAGATAATATAAATTGTGAAGAGTTGATCCAACAATTTGCTATGAAGAACGCAAGGAGGGCTGCACGAATCATTGGTTAGCTATTAACTTATTATTTATTACGGTATGTAACTCATTAGAATACTATGATTTTGTCATTGTCGTAATTGCATTGTTTATCAAATACTACAATTTTTGTCATTTTCGTAATTATGTCGTTTATCGTTAAAACATATGGGCCCATTTTTCGAGCTCGAACAGGGTACGTGAATTCTCGAAGACGCCACTGCCGATGGATGTTTAAGTGATTGCACGTTGTCATTCGTTGTGAGGGTTTTAATCTCGTGAGTTATCGTAATTGCTGTATTAAGTTACTTACCTAGTTCGTGTGCACTAGGTTACAAGGCTAAATCAATAGGCTAAGCTCTGCCTGTCTAAATCTGCAATATATCAAGGATTATTTGTAGACTAAATTATGTCCGTATGAATCTGCATGATTATAATGTGAGTCATTCTCTTTTTATCAACTATTTTACAATACCTCAAATTATTTTCAAAAGTTATAATTACAGGGACTAAGTCGTTGATATCTTGAATCACTGGCTAGTGGGGTATTGTGCACATTACTAATTTTCTCCCAGTTAGGTTCATTGACCTACTAGGGATAATCATCACTATTTAGGTTCATTGACCTAGTAGTGGTATGACCATCGTCACCATTGTGACATGTCACCATTGTGACACGGCGCCAGATAAAAAAAATAAGATAGAAGCCATTGTAATCGCTCTTATGCTGTAATTAATAACTATGCATCATTTTATATAAAATAGAATGATTCACTCAGTATTTTCCGCTGACAAAACCTTTTTAAAACGCGTTTCAGGTAATTACAGTAGATTGGAGTAAAAGATGGATACGGCACAAAAAGGCATCAACAAGTGGCTTATTTTAATTAAATCAAATTAAGAAATATTGTTTTATGTAATCAAATTTATCTTTATTAAAGCTACCTTTGTAAAACATGGATTTATCTCATCTATTTAATAAATAAAATCCGGTGTTTTCTAAACTCTGATATTTTTCCTAACTCACGGTTCTGATGAAATTTCCGCTGCAACGTTTTCAAAATAATCACCGGTACCACTGGGCTGTTCGCGACTCCCAATTCCGTCCAGGGTGGGTCGGGGGCCGTGACAGACCTTCAGTCCTGTTGTCGTGACAAATCAGTGGTCTCTCAGACAGACAGTTAAACGTTCAAAATGCCTTCCTTCACAGTGACCTAAAGGAAACTGTCTACCTACAACAACCACAGGGGTTCGTTGATAATTCTAAACCCAATCATGTTTGCTTGCTGCATAAATCTCTTTATGGCCTGAAACAGGCACCACGATCATGGTTTGAACGTCTTAGCAGCACCCTACATCATATGGGCTTTACCAGTTCTAAAACGGATCCTTCGGTTTTTATACTTAAAGCCCGTGGGACCTTGGTCTACTTTTGGTCTATGTCGATGACATTATAGTTACAGGGAACAACACAATAGCTATCAATGATGTCATTGCAACATTAGGCTCATCATTTGCAGTAAAAGATCTGGGGGACTTGCATTATTTTCTGGGTATTGAGGTTATTCGTCATGGCAACAACATAATCCTTTCTTAGCGGAAATACATTTCTGACTTGATTCACAAAGCTGGGTTATCCGAATGCAAACCAGTTCCTTCTCATATGAGCACATCTCAGCTTTTCACCCTTGGTGACAGCCAACTTCTTGCTGATCTAACCAAGTATCGACAAATTGTGGGTTCTCTTCAGGGGGGGGATAGAGCACGGTCCTCCCAACCGCCGGAGTGATCCCACTCCGGGAGCCGCTACCCGACCAAGCTAGCTCCGCGGTGAATTCCCCTTGCCGAGTTCTTATCCTGGGCGACATATGTCACTCCCAAAACTCGAACCAGGGACCTCTAGGAAGAGGTGGGTGTCGGTGGCCAACTGGGCTACCCCAGTTGGTTATTGTGGGTTCTCTTCAGTATGCATCATTATCTAGACCTGACATCACTTTTGCAGTAAACAAAGTGTGTCAGTTCATGCAGACTCCCACAGAAAACCACTGGTCGGCTGTTAAACGGATCCTGCGGTATCTCAAAGGTACCTCTCATTTTGGTCTGTTTATTCGTCATGACTCTGCCTCTACTCTTCATGCCTTTACTGATGTCAACTGGAACACCACTTTGCGAGCTTTTTCTGATACTGATTGGGCCGGCTATCCAGATGATCGCCGGTCCACCGGGGGGTTTGCCATATACTTAGGCTCCAATCTTATATCATGGAATGCTCAGAAACAACGTACGGTGTCACGTTCTTCTACTGAATCTGAATATAAAGCTCTAGCCGACACTGTTGCTGAATTAACATGGCTAGAGGCCCTTCTACATGAACTCGGTATCATCTCTAAGATTACACCTACACTCTGGTGTGGTAATCTAGGTGCCACGTATTTGTCCACTAATCCTGTGTTCCATGCTGGCACAAAACATGTTGAGTGTGATTATCACTTTGTTTGCGAGAAAGTTGCTCAGGGAAAACTTCAGGTCAAGTTTATCTCCACACATGATTAAATAGCCGACATTTTCACCAAGCCGCTACCGTCTCAAAGGTTTCTATTGCTGAGGTCCAAGTTGCAGGTCGTTCCCCGCCCTCAACTTGCGGGGGATGATAGGCCATATAGTTAAGTTAAAGATTAGTTTTATATATCATTATATTTAGTGGTACTAAAGTGTATCTTTATGTTCTATATATATGGCATTCCTGTAATCATTATTTAAAAATCAATAATACAATCTGTACGTTCTATTACACTTTTTATAACCGTTTTGGTGACAAAAAAGATGAAAAAACAAAATATGAATTAGTTTTTGAACTATTTTAAAATAAAATAACCGGGTATTTGTAGTTTTTTTAAATAAATGGACCGGTTTTTCTTATACCGATTTGGTTTGGTTTTTGGCGGAGAGAAGGGGAACTAGTCCCAAACCGTACCGGTTCCAAACTGGTTTCGTTTCGGGTCGGGTTGGCAAAACGGGTTCAGTTAACCGGTTTGTAGTTCATCCCTAACTAGTATCTTGCCCGCCGCGCGTTGCGGCGGCGCACGGCGGGTTGAACTGTGCAATCACACACGAAGTGTAAAACACAATGCATAAGACGCATTGTACTACACATAATTCGTAAAACACAATGCGTGAGACATAATACGCTACTCATAATTCGTAAAACACAATGACTAAAAGACAATTACTTAAAGGTGTATAATACAAAGCTTTTAACCATGTGCATAAAACATTAAAACACACAAATGTACGGCATTGCGTGAAAGCTTAGGGGTTAGACTATGTAGGTGGCTAAAGAGCATGATGCACGGAAACAAAGATATATAGAAAACATTATTATTCCTGAATGAAGCAGTATACGAATCTGAGAAAAACAAATTTAGTTGAAAAAATTATAAAGAAAGCAAAAAAGAAGGAAAAGATCAAAAAAAAAAAAGAAATAGTTGGAAGGAATAGGGATCGAGCCCATGACTGAATGAGTAGTATATAAATCTGAGAAAAACAATTTAGTTGAAAAAATTATAAGGAAAGGAAAAAAGAAGAAAAAAGCAAAATGAAAAATAGTTGAAAGGAATAGGGATTGAGCCCATGATTAATATGTTGTTAAAAATCGTATTTACCAGCTCCATCATGCAGCTTTTGGTGTGAATTATTATAATTAAATTTACTTAAAGCGTTTTTGATGATGAAAAAAATATTTACAATAACAGCATGATAATGTGTAAAAAAAGGCCTTTAAAAAAAAATATCCGGTAAAAAACAACAATTTTATTTATTATGTTTTTCATTATTTACGCTAAAATAAAATATTGATTGCAAACCCAAATTAGTAAATGGCCATCATTTAGTAACCTGTGGCCGGTGAAGGTATTTTGCAAATGGTGACTGTTTTGAAATTTTTGAATCAATGGAAATATGGAATCATTATTTTCATCAATTTGGCTAATGCAATTAATAAGGTTTAGGGATAAGCAAATAAGTAGTTTTGAAAAGCTTTAAAATGGAGCTTTTCAAAACTACTTATTTGCTTTTCAGAAAGCAAATAAGCAAATAAGTAGTTTTGAAAAGCTTAGCCAAACAGTCCCTTTAGTAATTAAGAAAAGTGCCTTTCAAAAAGAAAGTAAATAAGAATAAGAATAGTAAATATATAAATTATTTTTGGAATATACAGCTAGCCTTACGTGGAGAAACAGAAAACCCTGCAACATCTTTATTTTAAACTATTTCTATCACTATCAATATAACATCTCTCTTGCTTTGCTCTATATCATGTTTTTCCTAGCGCCACCACCGCCATTGTTTCACCACCACCTTACAGCCATGTCTCTACCCACCCACTAATTTGCCATCCACCGTAAAGGCAATTCAAACCACCACCACAGCCACCGTCACAGCCATTCGACCGTCATTGCGACTCGCCAACGTCACTGCGACACGTCAACCACCACCATACTCACCACAGTCACACCCACCGTCACGCAATGTAAATTTGGAGGCGAGGGTGGAAGTGTAATTTCCTTGGCCGACGTTAAAAGCAGGTGAACTACTGTTCACCGAAGTTCGTAACCATCTAGCCGCCATCACCGTACCGCTGCTAACCGCCTGTACGCCGTCAACCACCACAATGACCATCGCAAACAACCACAACGCTCCACCTACCCTTTCTCTGTCACCTACCATCGCAACCGTCTGAAATCTCCACATCCGTCTTTCGCCTAAGCTGTGCTGGCCGGGAAAACCTCGGGGCGATATCTACTGGGTGAACTCCGACCAACAACTCGCAAAGCTGACCCATCGCCGGAACCGGCCACCGCTGTACAACCGCCTAATCTCCTCGCTCTGTCTTCAGCGATGGTCGACTCTGTGGTGACAACCAAAATCCGGGTGGTTGAACGAAGGGTAATATTGTATTTTTGTAGCTTTCATAGTTGTAGCGGTCCTGAAAACCCTAAACCACCAGAGTCATGCGACAACTTCAGAGCAAGGGATTCTATTTAAATGTTATTGAAAGGTAGATGAAGCAGCGCAGAGAAACATGGGGATCTTGGATTAAAGCACCACCAATGTCACTCAACTATACTTTGCTTCAACTGTGAGGTGTTGTCCTGGTTGCATGATCGGAGGTCTAACCGTACTCCTCCGAAGACAGAGAAAACAACCCCTCTTTGAGAAGGAGAAGACTGCAACGGATATTAAATAGATTAAGCGGGGGTAATTTCGTATGAGTGGGATGTCGGTCGGTGGCCTTTGCCACCGACTTTGTACTTTAAGTATATAGGGTAATACCAACCCCTCCTTAATTTAAGGCTACCAGAAGTCCAGGTCTAATCTTGTTTAACAGGTCAGAAACGATACAATTAATACAAGTATAAAAAATAGGAATAATAGATTTTAATAATCTCAACCATTGTTCGTTGACCCGCAACGGTCCCAACTTCAAAAATTCTCACTGACGGTCCCATCTTCACATATTGGTCTGCAATGAACCATGACTAACAGAACCCTAACGCCGTTAATCTGTAGATGGTGTGATGGATTGACTCAATCTACAGATTAAGAATCCAATTTGACCATAAAAAGTCAAATTTCAACTCTTTAACCTGTTGCATGAAATGAAATCATTGGAACCACTATAATCTGTAAATAAAAACAAAATCACACAATGAAAAGTATAAATAGCACGATTAGAAATTATGATACATATTTTCATACATCGGCTACAGTTCATTACAGCACGATAACGCTAGATCCGACCGACCTGTAAAAGGACTTCTATAAAAAACAGATGTCACTCTAAAACATGAAAAACCTGCTCATGACAAACTAACGATACCGGAGTAATACACGAAATACAAAGAAAAAAAAACTTCCCATTAGTTTTTAGTCAAAAACCAACTAAAAAAGAGACTCAAAAACACATGAAAAGTCAGATCTAAACCCCACCCTATACAATTGCCAAGAAACCCATAAATTTATGTCTAAATAATCATCATCATCATCCATATGGTTCCCAAAACGATGAGGTGAAAAGAACAGAAGATTTGATTGATTCACATATTAACAAAACGACAATCTCCACCTGTACATTCCATCGTTCTCCTCGCCTTACGATCATGGGGCCTCCTTTTTTTCTCTTTTCATCTTTCCTAGTTCTATACATGATATGTACTGACGAAAGACAGCAGTCTCGGATGAATATTATTCTTTTTGACACTTTAGTAAGACTGCCGCTTTCACCTGCTGTCAGCTCCTATCGATCGCACCAGAACCCACACCAGTTTTTGGAGGGCTACCTGACGAGTCTCCTGAGTCCGAACCATTTGACCGATGCATTTGGATATTCAAACTACTTGAAGACAGCGGTTCCTGTCAGTTGGAAGGGTAAATAGTAACTTAAGATTCAGTTTTCATAAACCAAACCTTGACATTACGTATGATTACATAAGCGATATAATTATACTTCAAGTGACTTCAACCCGCGCCGGTAACCCCTTTTGTCTAAACTTTTTATTTAACTCCGTTAGAGAAACAATAATAGTAAAATGCCATTTTCGTCCTGAGGTTTGGCCAGTTTTGCGGCTTTCATCCTAAGGTTTGTTTTTTTGCATCTAGATCCAAAAGGTTTGAAATCTTGTCATTTTCATCCGGCCCGTTAATTCCATCCATTTTTTTCCATAAAGTCAGGGTATTTTCATACATAAAGTGAAAAAGACCTAATTGCCCTTTAAGTGAATACTTGTACATTATGCTATATGCGTGTACATAAAGTAGTGAAAAGGATCGAATTGCCCTTTAAGTTAAAAAAAGGTGGAAATACCCCTAACTTAACGGAGAAAAATGGATGGAGTTAAAGAGCCGGTTGAAAATGGCAAAGATTTCAAACCTTTTGGATCTAGATGCAAAAAAAACAAAACTTTGGACGAAAGTCGCAAAACTGACCAAACCTAAGGGACGAAAATGGCATTTTACTCTAAGAAATATATAAAAAAATCACCCAACCACATGTATTCAAATATCTAAAATAAACATGTTTACCTGATCAACAGCTTCTGAGCCCTCTAAATGGAAAAGAATAGGGCGGCAACGTTTATCTTCGTTCATCAAGCTTGAATTCTGAAAATGGGTCACGAGTGCCATTTTTCCTTGGATTCGAGCATAAGCCAAAGATGCAACTTTTTCACTGTTGAACTTCTCCCATTTTTTCCCGTTGAATGCCTAAACAACAATTTAACAAAATCAATTGACCATGTTGGGTCTACAAAGTCAAAGATAGTCAACTGGAAAGTAGAATAAACCTGGTAAAATGGGATTATATGTGCTGGAGAAAGCATGTTGATAAACGCATAGCCGACATTGCATTTGTTCTGCATCAAATGGCGGGAACCCATCACATATACCAATCCGAAAGAGGGGGGGGGGGGGGGGGGGGTTAACAAAAAAAACTTAAAATTGTATACCTTAAAATCGATTGGCAAGTAAAGAAAATCGTAAGTACCGCTATGATTTTCATCAATAGCAGCAAGCAGCATCTTTGAAGTATACCTAAAATACCAAAATATAATCAATATGAAATCTTTAGTTGCCAAAAACAATCAAGATGAATTCTTTACGAGCCGACATTAATCAAACTGATCAAAATGAAATCTTTAAACGTCGACAGTGATCAAAATGAAATCTTTAAACGTCGACAGTGATCAAGATGAAATATTTGTGCCGAAAATAATCAAGTTGCAATCCTTTTGTCTTACTTGTTAGGAATGTTCTTAATCATCAAAGTTGTACGAGCATCTTCCCCGCTTGTGATTTTATCAAGATCGAGCTGGAACTGTTTCTTGCTATCAATTTGACTTCCATTTTGGTCAACACGACGATTCCGTCCACGCTCACTCATACTTTCTGCAATTGTGGGCCCTAGCCCTGCATAAGGCCCGTTACCAAGAAACATAGGATTGACCCTGGGTGAAGACATGGTGCTGAAACTCGGAGAACCGTTTTCTACGGACCCACGAGAACCTAAAAAGCCTCTATCAATGTGACCTATACCTACATCCCGGTAAGCAGGTGAGCTCATGAACAACGTTTCAGGAGACTCGTGATAACGACCAAAATGCCCTTCAAACGGGATCCCAGATGGTGCAGATCCAACATGATGATGTTGGTGAAGCAAAGATCCATGACGCCCCGTGATCGGGAACCCATGGGTCGGACTCAGACCAGGCAGGCCCATGGAAGTCGTAAACGGGCGAGACATTGTTGGCGATCGAAAACCATGGTGTACTTTCGGCTGATCAGAGTATATATTCGGGCTACCCCACAAAAACTGCGGACCAGATAGCGTTTCAATTCCCGACCCGGTTGCACTTGGACCACCGAAAGTAGATACAGGTTCGCTAAATTGACTCAGTTTCGAGTCTGGAAGTGAGTGAGATTGTTGAAATGTGTTATTTTGTTCAACAAAGTTACGGTTAGTCCTTCCATTGTCCTTACCGATCGGTGCTATCCGGGCTGGTTGTGGGTGCAAAATTGACGCCAAACCGGGTAAACCGTTGCCGAACGAAGAGCTCATTGAGCCAAGGACCGGTGACTTGCTTAGACTTTGTAGAGGACTGTGTTCGATTGGGCTTCCAAATTGCGGCCAGACACCTGCAAGGTGAATTACATTGAATTGTTGGGTAAGATGGTCAAATAAAGTCAACTCAAAATATAGTTCTCCGAAACAACAGAAGGACTAACCAGGAGGCGAGCTGGCAATCGAAGGGCCCACTTGAAGTCGGAAACTTCGAGTGTCATCTTGGTCAAACTCTTGAGTCATTTGTAACATTAGGCTGAAGTAAAGAAAGGAAAAAAGTAAACGCTTATGATAAAAACGTCAGGTAACAACAAGGATAATTTTTTATAATTTTTTCTTCAAATGATGAATACATGTATACTTACTTTCGGCGGGCCCCACCAGGGCGACTAGGTTCAAGCTTTATGCGTTTCCCAGCGATGTCACTCCTGTTTAGAGATCTAAGGGCTGCTTCTGCCGCTCTAACATCATAATATTCGATAAACTTGTGGTGCCGTTTATGTGGCGTCTCCCTTATCTGTTATTGCGCAAAAAATAGCATAAAAATTAACTGCTTTCCTGACCATGTACTTTTGGAAAAAGCTGCGGACTAAATGCATTACAAAGTGCAAACCACAGGGACCATCCATGTACTTTTGGAAAGCTAGGTACCAAATCCAAAATTTTGGTAAACCACAGGGACCATCCATGTACTTTACTCTTAATAATAAAATAAAAAAAATGGCAAGTACTGTACAGTTCTTTTTTTCCCTTAAAATTCCACAATACAAAATCCCCTGTTCTAGCAAATCTATTTTTATAGCAGACATATCGTACTAGTTGGCATTAGAGGGACCATTGGAGATAGATGAAATTTACCTCTTTAACCTCACCATATGCCCCAAAAATATGAAGAAGATCTTCACACGAAACAGAAGGATCTAAATTAAAAACAACCAAAGTTCCTTGATTTACATCTTTGTCTGATGGGTTATCCTGATACGCACAAAAAACAATTAGAAAGCTAAATTACGTTAACTTCTACTGACAGTTACAAAAAAGGAAGATATAAAAATCAAATTTGAACCTTTGGAATTGAGTAGTGAATGTCTAGCTTCCTTCTTCTTAGTGGCTTATTCTGTAACGCACGCATGGCAGTTCGAGCAGCACGAATATCGTAGTATGATATCATCACAAAACCCCTATGTTTACATGCTGTGTATAATGTTCTAATGTCACCATGTTGCTACAAGATAAACAAAATACCATGTTGTAAATAATCAACAAATGATGAAAAATACGAAAATCTACACGAGATAACAATTTCCTAGATTCTTGTCTAGAACATACAAAAGAGGATTTTTTTTCAGTTATTGCCGTAATTGAACATCAAAAACAACAATATTACTAAATTCAACAAGATGGTAGTAGAATTAACTACCTCAAACAAAGCTCTGAGTTCTGAATCCTCGACGTTGCTATTAATATTACGCACAAATAAAGTTCTCGACGGATGTTCTCCATACGGGTGTTCTCCAGCAACGGTCCCCACGCCATTTGTAAGACTAAAATGGGCCAACCCATTACCAACGACGCCATCGCCCAGGCTCACCTTTGAAATGCCCAAATTCAAGTTATCCATGTCAGATTCAAGTTCCATACCACCTCCACTTCCGAAAAGATCATACTCTTCTAACTCGTCTGCGCGGTTAGTTAAAGCGTTGACATCAATACCGTCAATTACACCAGCTAAAAGATCGTCTTCATCAGGTAACAAGTTTCCGATTGCGTGATTTGCAAGATCTTCTAGCAAACCATTGTCTTCTAGAGATTGAAGATCGTTCTCTTGATTATTTGATATCACTGCATTTTAAAACAATCAATAATGTTAAGAAATTGTTAGCAACAATTAGAAATTTTGATGGTAATTTAACAAATATTAGAAGAATTTTATTTGAAAGCGTACACTTCTCATGGGGAAAAACTGGTAATGAACTTGAGAAAAGGGATGCGTCACTTGAAGCGTCACTATAATTATCAGATCTTGTTAACATGTCCTTTGCCCCGTTTCCAACGGCTTTTGAATAATTCATTGGTGTTATTTTCGAGGGGTCTGTCATAAAAAAAATAAAGGATTTTTAATGGATTTTGTGTTATTGCACAGTAAGTAAACAAGAAATCAGTGGAAATTTCAAACCTACCAAAAGGAAAATGGTGTGAAGAATGATGCATTATGGAACACACTTCTGTCAGAAAAGAAAGCTTCAGTCAAAAGTATATATGCTAACATTAAATAAAAAATTGAGCTTTGATTTACATATTGGTGTTTAGTTATGATGATAAAAGAATACAAATGGTTTACTTCATAGGAAAACTGTATCAAGATTATCAGGCATGCTCACATACATGTTCGAGTCAAACTTAATCACATAAATTTATAGAACCAAACAAAGTAGTAACTAGTAGAGATAAGGGGTGTGTGGATATGCATTTGAGTTGCTTATTGCAACTTCAATAAACAGTTTCAAGTGGTTGAGTATTTCATTATTTTGTAAAAACTATAAATTGATGTTAACTAATTACGATCTTCGGCTTTAATCAACATAATTGCCTATCATCATCATCCAAACAGCAATAAACAGATTCAAAAAGCACATCCAAACAATCCCTAAGTTTTTAAAATCTATTGACTAAAACTGTTAATACTTAACAGAGATGATCCAAACAAGGTACAGAGTTTAAACCTAAAACATAACTGTATCAAGTACTTGCATATAAAACTAAAGAACATTAAAAAAATCAAATCAATAATAGTCAACACCACTTATGATGATAATCATTAATCAGACAACAATGAAGCATTGAATGCTTACAGACACAATCATCTGCAAAAATCTTTGAATTTACATGAAGAAAAAGAGGAAAGTTAAAAAGATAATGAAAAGTAGTAGGGAACTGATATTTCTTTTAAGCCTTTCTTTTTTTTTAAATTAAAAAAAAAACTGATCTTTACTTTAAATTCTCATTAACATAACAAGCAATAATTACTCAAATTCACATCAAAATCACAACCAACTATATGATCCACAAAACCCCCAACAAATAATCAACAATCTACACACCAATCACTAACTAAACCCTAATCTAGTAATCTGTAATCTTTCACCCAAGAATCACAAACCCCATTTGAAATTAGATCAAAAAGATCCAAACCCATAATGGGGTTTACAATTTTCACACACAAAAACGTGTGCTTTATGTGTGAGAGAGAAAATAAAAGTAATAAAAAAAAAGGGTACCTGAAAAAAGGTCAAACTAAAAAGAGAAGCGTAGAACAGAGTAAAGGGTGTCTGAAGAACAACAATAACAAGAAGAAGAATCAAAAATCGAATGTGAATCCGTCTCGATGATGATCGGATGAGAGAGAGGGAGAGAGAAAGGTTCTTGCTTTTTAGATAGAGAAATAGTGGAGGGGTGAGGAGAGAGAAGTGTGTGTGTTTTTCTCTCTCTAGATGAAAGAAAAAGAAAAGAAGAAGGTGAAAACACGTACGGAATCTATAGATACATGATGCGTGTATCTATATGTAGAGAGAGAGAGAGAGAGAGAGAGAGAGAAAGTAAGTGAAGAAAGAAAACACAGGGAATGATTGATTGGGGGAGGGAGAGATGAGATTATTATTAACTGTATTTAAATCTGTTTTGGTGTCCGTATGCTAAATATTGTGAAGTTACTATTTTACCCTTTAATAAGGATAATATATTTAATGTTATCCATAATATTTAATTTCGGAATTGTTAAGGAGCAATTAATTTAAGATAAAAATTAGAGTTAACTGCCATTTTCGTCCCTGTGGTTTGGTCACTTTGGCCATTTCAGTCCATTTTTCAAAAATGCGCCATTTTCGTCCCCCACGTTCTGGAAAGGTGTCATTTCAGTCCAAAAATCATAACCCAGTTAAGTCAGTTTGTAAATAAGGACTGATTGTGTAAATTTGTAACATAAATGACTGATTGTGTAAATTTGAAAAATGGACTGAAATGGCAGTTAACACCACCACCACTAGCCCTGCCACCACCACCACTCCGCTGCCACCACCACCACTCCGCTGCCACCACCACCGCCACCACAGCCACCACCGCCACCACAGCCACTGCCACCACCACCACCACCGCCGCCGTCGGAACCACCACCACCACCATCAATATTGAAATTTTTATTTATTTCTTCAACCAATTCAGCAAGCAGACAACTTATGGATTATCCCTTAAATTTGCAGATAGAGGAGTTGCAGCTATGGTCATGGCAAGACCCATATTTTCAGATATTGAGTCAGAATTTATTGTATTTAATCCGAAAAGTAAACGAGCAAAACAAAGGAACGAGAACGGTATACCGAAACGAAAAGCTTGCGGGTTACGGAGACGTCTTCGTCTTCTCCGGTCGTCTTCTCCGATGAACTCCGAACTCCGGCGAGTTGCAGAAATGATTAGCAAAATAAGGACATAAAATAATCACTCAAAATTTATAACCAAACGACTGGGCTTAAGCGATTACCTTCAAGAAAAGCCAACTAATAATACTAATCAAGCAAATTTGACTACATAAAAATTTCTAACAATCGCGCTCTGACAACGTATAATCAACTACCTCATCTAACATAATAATCAACTAAAGAAATTCAGATTAATAATGAATAATCAAAGAGATGTAACAAAATAACAATGCATAATCAAACAACAGTAATCAACTTCAACTAACAAAATAAAGTATAACAATGAATTATAAAAGATAACCCAAGATTTAAAGTGATTACCAGGCAAAATAACTAAAGGGTCAAACATATTCCGAGGATCAAAGCGATTACCTTCTGCTTTAGATCTTCAGAACCGATTACAGAAACTGCAGATCCGAAGCTATTACACAGATTGGTGATGTTTAATGAACGATTCGAAGTTATTACATAACCGGTTAGAAGCTATTACACATAACCGATTAAAGGCTATTACACCAAAGCGATGTCCGATGGAAATTATAGCAGTGGTTGTTTAACAAAACTAAGAATAAAACCGCTGATTTCTCCATTGGAACGTAGTTGCCATTTGATTATTAAGGGTGTGATGGTTTGTATTCCCCGAAACTCAAACAAATGACCAACGTTCTTTTTTTTATTTCCCTATTGCTCACTTAGTTTCTATATCATGTAAACCCAAGCCTAGATATATATAATACAAAACGAAGATTCAAAGATGAGAGGCCTTATTAAAGTGGTGGCCCAAAGCAGCCGCTTCACTTAAATGGGCCTTGAGCTGGCCCTGGGACACTACAACTCATTTTTCTCATGGCTCAGACCCAGCTCCCAGATTATTCATCATCACACACACTTTTGTACTGTTGTAAAAGATGATCACCAATATCAACAAGAATATCATTTTTTGTGTGATTATAGACGGATGGATGAAATGGAACAATCAAATATTCATATATATCATGCAGCAAACGCCGAAACAATCGAAACATGTGTAATTTTTTTTAAATCAATTTATGCATATCTGAGTCGCAATCTATTTTTTAAATGAAAGGAAAAGAACATGACTCACATTTGTTCACAGTCAAAAGAAGAGGACAGACAACACCATGGCTGCAACTCCTCTATCTGCAAATTTAAGGGATAATCCATAAGTTGTCTGCTTGCTGAATTGGTTGAAGAAATAAATAAAAATTTCAATATTGATGGTGGTGGTGGTGGTTCCGGCGGCGGCGGTGGTGGTGGTGGTGGTGGCAGTGGCTATGGTGGCGGTGGTGGCTGTGGTGGCGGTGGTGGTGGCAGCGGAGTGGTGGTGGTGGCAGCGGAGTGGTGGTGGTGGCAGGGCTGTGGTGGCTGTGGTGGCGGTGGTGGTGGTGGCAGCGGAGTGGTGGTGGTGGCAGGGCTAGTGGTGGTGGTGTTAACTGCCATTTCAGTCCATTTTTCAAATTTACACAATCAGTCCTTTATGTTACAAATTTACACAATCAGTCCTTATTTACAAACTGACTTAACTGGGTTATGATTTTTGGACTGAAATGGCACCTTTCCAGAACGTGAGGGACGAAAATGACGCATTTTTGAAAAATGGACTGAAATGGCCAAAGTGACCAAACCACAGGGACGAAAATGGCAGTTAACTCTAAAAATTAAATATCAAGATTAGGATTTTTATTGTGTTTATTGAAAAATATATTTTTTTGGATTTTTTTCCTAAAAGAATATGGATGAAAAAAATATTTATCAAATTAGTATTGTTGAAAAATTATTTACCAAAATGGTATTTTTTTTACAAATTACTTGTCTTTCTCAAAATCTGATTCATAACATATTTTGGAAAGAAAAATAGTATAAAATTCATAACAGTAATATTTTGATTCTTTGGAAAATTATTTTTGTTTTGTTTATTTTGTATTTAGATTTTATTGTTTACAATGAATTGATTGTATGTTTTTATTATTGAACTTAATTTTTAATTTTACTTTAGTTTTTGTCTTGGTGTATATTTTTTTAGAACTTGAATGCGGTAAGTGAAATAACAAAAGTTATAATTGTAAACAATGAACGTAAACGAACAAATTAAGCTCGTTGAAGCTCAAATTAGTATGACCTTTTAGCGAGCCGATCTCAAATTACAAATTGGTCAACTGACTCGTTTACACCTAAAAAAGTTGTAAACACATAATTACAACCTATTCAAAACTGGAAGTATATTCATCGTAAGAGTTGAAAAATAAAAACAAAAACTAAGATATTAAAACATAAATAACGGTCATAAGATTGAAAAAAGGGTTAATGGATTTAAACACCCCCAACTATTGTCATTTGGCCAATGGCACTCTCAACTTTGACTTTGGCTCACACCACTCTCAACTTGACACATTGTTTGTCATGGCACCCCCTCGTTAAATAATCACTAACCTAGTTAATAAAATTGCCTATGTGTCAATTTAAGCTGATGTGGCATGTATGACGTGTCAGTTATACTGATTCATCATCTTTAAATGACACGAACAATCACTTGAACCAAAACTCAAACCAAAACAACACACGGTCACGGTGTCTCCTGCGGCGGCACCTCGCCAGCTCCGCCGGCTCATTCCCTCCTCCGTTATCGATCAGCCCTCTCTTATCAACCTTATCATCATCTTTAACAATGAAGCACCACCATCAATCTGATTAAATTCGTTACCGGTCAAAGATTCCTTCTCTGCCTAAACCTCATGACATCCGACTGCTTCTTCCTCCATAGCTCCGACACATAAGTGTACGCACCTGTAATCAATCACCAACCAACATTTCATCTGATTAAAACCCTAATTATCCGCATTTAACTAATCAGATCGATCAATCAATAATTAAACACCCCTTTACCCACCTGTGTGGCACATCAGCATACTCGAACCTGCTGTATATAAGCTCCACGTACGCCGTCGACGCCGACCAGAAGTCGCCGGTGAATTTCCGACGGCAAGTGCCTCCGTCGGCCAGTTCCGACTCATCATCTTCCTCACTCAGCAGCACCATCTTCATAGTCGGCAGCAGGAAATTTGTCGTACAAACACCACCGTCATCAGAAAAACGAGAAAGGGGGGGCGCCGTTGAGTGTTGTGCCGTTGAGATCCACCACCGCCGCCGCCGTGAGCGGCGACGCCACTTCTAGTCTGCTGGTTTAGGGGTAGCGGAGAAGGAGATGAGTAAAGGGGTGTTGTTGTCCGAGGGGGGGGGGGGGGTGTCGGCTGGATGTTGGCAGGGATGTTAGGGTTTCTTCACAAAAGAAGATGAAGGAGAAGCTATAGTGTGGCTGGTTTGAGCGGACGTGGAGCATATATAGATGCTGATGTGTGTGTATTGGATCCATCAGCATGCCAAATCAGCAAATATTGGCCACGTCAGCAAAAAGAACTAACTCAGTTAGTGTTTATTTAACGACGGGGTGACACAGCAACCCAAGTGTTAAGTTGAGAGTGGTGTGAGCCAAAGTCAAAATTGAGAGTGCCAGCGGCCAAATGGCAATAGTTAGGGGTGTTTAAATCCATTAAACCTTGAAAAAAAAATGAAATTCACAAGATACGATTAAATTCATTTTTATGTAAACCAAATAAAACCTGTTTTTCAAACTTAAAAAAAGTCTATTTTTCAAATTATTAAAATATTAATGTTATATATTTTATATTTTATATTGTGTTTTCCTAAAATATGTTTATTTTAATGGAGATATAGGTTATCCAATAAGATTTGGAGAGAGAAAAGCAAGTTGTTAAGAAAAACATTATTTTAGTAAATAGTTTTTTAACAACATCAATTTGATAAATATTTTTTTTTCATCCACACTCTTTTGGAAAAAAATTCATATTTTTTGTTAGGTGTACTAATTACATTTCTTTTTGAAAAAAGATGAAGTGTTAAAAAATACTAGTGGGAGACCCGCGCGTTGCGGCGGAGTCGATAATACCACCAAGTCGCGAGGGTGAAGATTAAAAGGGATGTGGGAGTTTGACAAAAGTTTTGCATAACTCTCCTGGGTTACCGAGTTGGCCAGAGACGGTCGTGTAATCATCTCCTGTAACGCTTGTATTGAACGCAAGACATCCTGGTTTAGGCGATGGTATTTTACAAACTCAAGTATTCGAGTATTCGAGTCTCGGTGTGTCATGATCCTATGGATCAATGCGCGAGTTTAGCATAAAGATAAGTAACACCGGTTTGATTCGGTGCAAATACACACAAATGACAAGTTTCTTTTCTTTTCTTAAACCATCTGCAATGTAAGGAAGAACATGGTCTTACAAACTTGATTCAAGCTGGCCTTTATTTAAAAAAATATTAAGAATAGGAAGAACAAAACCAATTCAAGTTGTGTTTTAAACCGGTAAATAAGGATATACTTAGTTTAAAAGAAAAGGAAAAAAACAGGCCAGATGAGTTGAACGAGTTAAAAGTACCTAAATAAAAAAAAGGTTATTATGAACCCATTTGAACCGTTACTCAACTCAAGTTTATATTAAAGAAAACGGAAAAAAAGGGGGAAAATATGACCGATGCAATCAACAACATTTACAAAATATGAGAAGAATATATCCGGGATAGATATGTTAAGTAGGAAACCCGCGCGATGCGGCGGAAGCCCGGTTGATATGGATTCGGTTTATACGGTATTGTTATGGTATTGACACTCTACATAACAACTAAAAAAGGAAAAAACAGTTTAAATTACATGAATATGGTATCGACATTCCACATAACTATGTAATTTATAAATACTTAGTTTATGTTCACTAAACATTTATTTTTATCTTACCCGTAATTAGGTTAAGTACGAGGTCATATGACAACATTCCGATCACGATGACCAAAATTATTCAAGTAAAAAATAATAGAAAAAAATGATTGTACGGAATGAAAAACCATAAACAATGATTCTTTGAAAAATGATATATTTATTGCTGGTGTTCACAGAATCACATTTAATTTCATTTACACTACAAAATATCAAAACTTACAAGGAATCATATTTAACTTCACAAAACAACCAGCTACAAGAGAAAAACGCACGCGGCTACAAATCTATATCTTTTTTGGAATAAGATGCACGAACTACATACGAACCCTACAATTAAGCTCGTATTTTAACGACCGAGAACACGGTCGACATGTAAATATAGTACACAACGAATCAATAAGTTATAATATATACATCATAGAGACCATTCTTGGGACAACGTTTTTCCATTTTGCTTTGACCAAAGGCAAAACAGTTAAATTCATAGAAAACGTCTTCAATCATACTGAAGAATGTAAGCTCAAAATTGGTACCTTATGAGGGACAATTGATTTATCCAATAAACATGCGGTAATTTGTAAAGATTTTTCTTGAATGAGTGGGAAGTGCACACTGTCACATGTCACCTACCGTGGGTACATTTAACAAATGAGTGGGAAGTGCTGAAATGATATGTATTTGGACAAAGGATGAATGTAATTCTTCAACAGATTCCTTATGGTCCTGTAACTTTGTTAGAATGTAATATAGATACACACGGTTTTGTAGAATGAAAACAACAAACCTGTAACGGCCATTGGTACACACAACTCGGTTCTTGAATTATGATGATAATCAAATCCAAAACCATATGCCTTGATCCCACCTCTAGCCACATTAATTCAATACTACTAATTAAACATGAATTCAATACCACAAAGGCACTGCATTCTCTACCAACTACCAAGAACAAGCATGTGAGAAGGGTAAAATGGTCTTTAAAAAAAAAAAAAAAAAAACTAATATATCTTACAAACACACATAAAGCTCACACATGTCATGCTATATCACTAAGCAAATAACAACCAAATCTGAATCTTGTAATTGAACTCAACGAATTTACATAAAAATCAGATCTTGGTTATTATTGACTCCAATACAGCTCACTAAACTTAATAAATTTAAGAAAACGAAAACAAGTGAGCTCATTAAAAATCACCTAAATTGCGAAGTAACTCATGCGTGTATACAAGAAAAAAATAAACTAATCTGGTAGCTAGATTAGAGTACGTACTACACCCGGCCTCCATATATGTAGATTTCTTGCTAGCAGAACCCGAACCCGTAATCTTTTCAAATAACTGCAAAATTCAAATAAAAACGAACCATTAGAATTTACTTTAATCTCAGTTAAATGTTTGGCATTGATGATTATACTTCTAAATAAACTTATGTTACATATTTTCACATAAATCACAAACCTGGGAAACAATTTTCTTCATTTGTTGTTCAAAACCCATGTCTAGCATCCGGTCCGCTTCATCGAGCACGAGATACGTGACCCTCCGCAAGTTTGTATGATGAGACTCCAACATATCAATTAACCTTCTAGGTGTAGCAATAACAATTTCAACACCTATGAAATAAGGTAGTAACAGTAACCGAGGAAGTATACTTTCTAGGTGGGTTGCTTCAATCTTGTTCTCGCCTTCAACTTCAGCAATGATAGCAGCTCGTTGGACTGCTTCTGCATTAACAAAAAGTCGCTTGTTAAGTTTCCCATAATATATACATGGAAGCTTACCTCGATATCTACGCCGTACTGACCATATCGACCCGGTTCGTCACCGGAACGCACTAACTCGTAACATCGCCACCTGTCTCTCACCGTTTTGACCCGACATGTACCGTCAAACAATGCATTTAGCAGCACTATTTACATAAATCAATAAAATATCAATAAAGTTTTTCAGCAACAAAACTAACCATAATGTAACAAAATAGCATATAACAGTAACACACAGCAGCATAAATTTCCTTATAAAACAAGATTATCACAGTAAAATGTTATAAAAAAAACATACAGCTTACGGAGCTTCTTAATCAAAGCCATAGGCTTCCTCTTCAAACCCTCTCTGGAACCTACAAACACACAAATTACATATAAAAACGACAGATCTATCAAAATTACTATTTTAATCATACAAAATATTGCATATGAATATATATATATGTATATACCTTCTGCAAGCACGAGCAGTGAAGAGCTTAACAAGCTCATCAGTAGACATATCAAGGAGAGCATCCAGATCAACTCCTCTGAAACTGAACTTCTTGAACGTCCTCTTCTTTGGTGCTCCGGCTGCTGCAACATCAACCTCAACATCCGTCTGAAACAACAATGGATTAATATCAGATCAAATTGTGTATTTGAAAAGAAGAATTGAAGAAAATCACCATTGTTGGTTGCTGAATCTGCTTCGGCTCTAGTGCGGCATATAAAGCATCTAGGCACTTCTTATCATGGGTCGGATGGTTAGATCAATTGATCAATCAATTGTTAAAGCATAACTAAACAATCTCAAAAGATACAAATGAAAATTATCAAAATTAGGGTTTAAGTTCTTCCGAAATCAACTTCTCAATCAGTCAATTTCACTAACAGATAAATTCAACATATCTAAAGGTTTGTACGAACCTGATTGACCATATGGGAGGCAAAGAAATCGGAGGCATCAACCCCGGGTGCCGCCAAAGACCTACCAAAAACCACCAGCCGATCCCTATATCTCTCACTCCTGTATATTAGGGTTCCATAGCTTCTGTCTACTAACTAAGACTTTTGTTTGGGCCTTGGGGATATAATGAGAATTGAATACAGAGAAGGAAGATGAAGTGAAGTAACGATGAGATTAAATGCAAATCAACTACAGAGGTCGATTAGGTTTCTTAGAGAGAGGCGATTTGGCTGAAACCCTTAGATGCAGGATTGAAACGTGTTTTCTTTGGATTAATCGTGATTGATTAATAGGGTGTCTATTTTATGTGAGAAGGGCAGAATGGGAACAAAATGGTAAAAAATTAGGATTTTAAGTTAACCTTTCATATGCCATCTTAAAATTTCAAGGTGAAATTACATTTGAGTACATAGGAGATGTATTATATAGTTATATAGATATAGATATATAGATATTTGAAGTTAAAAAACCATAAAGAGGTTAAACACGCATAATTTAATGGTGTGATGATGTGAATTTATTACACGACATTAAATAAATAAACACGAAATTTGTATGTTTAGGTTTAGTGTACACACATGGGTTCAGCTCAAATTATATTTAGAAAAATTGGGTTGTGTTCGGTCAACCCAACATGTTTGAGAGCATTCACATCCACCCCATCATATTTTCACTCTAAATTACACTAAAAAACACTACATTTTGTATCTCTTTTTCAATTAAATAATATTTTATACATTTATCATTGTCTTTTCTCTCCTCCGCTCACAACCACTTTCAAAATATATTAAAAAATTATACGGGGTGAACAGTGTCCCCCCAAATATACAGATGAACACTAACATTTTCTCTCTCCTCCACTTACAACCACTTTTTTATACTCTTTATATTATAAAAACTCTACAAACATAATTTGATGGCATGGATGTAAATGCTCTGAAGGCTGACCATAACCTATTTACTTTTAAAGTTGTTTAAAATTTGGTTTGATGTCATAAAAAACCGATCTGTTATTTTATTTCAGTAAAGATTCCGAAAAAAACTTTAGAAGTTATACGTAATTGTTATGTAGATTTTTTTTTTTAAATTTAGAATTTTAAAGTAATAGCATTAAAAAAAGATTGTAAAAAACTGGGTAAACGAATCGTATTCATTTTATTTTTTATTTTTTGAACGGCCAAAAGATTTAATCTCGAGCACTTTCGGGGTGCGCACTGGACCAAACGGAGTATTCCGAAAGTAACACGGGTCCACCACCAATTCCAGGGAAAACTCGGTAACACGCCCGCCCATAGACACGACAGTGAAATTACCAGTAAAACTCGTTTGGCTAAAGGATCGGACCCATGATTCCATGGGTCTCTTATCATTGCCTCACGTTGCACCAAGTGGGAGTTGAACATGCATCTCTCAAGAGAAATACAAGTCTTCCACCACTTGATCTAGAGACCATTGACGAGTTGTATTCATTTCAACCTATAAATATTTGTGTAGCTTTTGAAGTTCACATGTCTGAGACAATTTTCATATTCGTCGTATTATAAATTGTGCCAAATTTTTATCTGTGACTAAACATATTTACTTACATATACATTTACAAAGGCGGCAATAGTAAGGCTGGTCGGCATGGGGTACGTCCCCGGATCGTCAAGGGACGGCGACGGTCCAAACACCGTGCCGCCCCCCCCGCGTCCCGTCCTCTCCGTCCGCATCTAGACGTTTGCGACGATCCATTGATAGTGGGCCCCAATTCAAAAGTGACCGTTACATTAAAAAAAAAAAAAAATTCAACTTTTTTTTCAAAAAGTAACGGTAAATTTCAATTTATTTATAAATTTCAATTCCATTTTCACTTTCATTCACCAAACTAACCACAACATCTCATCCCTCTCTCACATAATTTTTATAAATCTTCTTCCACTTTTATAAACCTTATACTTTAGCATGGATCCTTTCAACAACCCGACCAACCCGAACAACCCGAACAATCCGTATAACCCGACGACTCCCATCAACCCGACCCAACCTAATGTTTTCTCGGCTCCGGGATATTATCCGACGTTAGAACCGAACCAATTCTCGCAATACTCATCAAATGCGTTTGGATCATTCCAACACTCGCCAAACCAATTCGCTCAATTTTCTCAAAATCAAGCGTTCAACAATCCGACACCACCCGTTCAACAATCCTTTCAACAAATGATGATGCGGGGTGCTTATAATTTCCAACCGAACCCGACACCACCCGTTCAACAATCCTTTCAACAATCCGAACCCGACGACGATGTGGAGGTTGTTCCCGAAACCCAACCGCCTAAAGGAAAAGGAAAACGAAACAAAGGCAAGAAAGTGGTGGGTGATGAACCGTCCAAAGCAAAGGGGCAAAGGTGGACGCCAATCGAAGAAGAAGCCTTAGCCAAGGCCTACATTGGCACGTCTGACAACCCGGTTAAAGGTTCGTATTTTTTTATAAGTTTAATTTGTTTTGTTTTTTTTTTACTTCACATTTCGTTTTTTTTATTTCTTTTAGAAATTGTTTTTTTTGTTTTTTATAGAATTTGTTTGTTTTTTAGTTACTTTAACAGTGGGTTTTTTTTTTGTTTTTTATAGAATTTGTTTTTTTATTTACTTTAACAGTTGGGTTTTTTGTTTGTTTTTTATAGAATTTGTTTTTTTTAAGGTTTATTTATTTACTTAACACTCTATATATTTTGTTTTTATAGGTAATAACCAATCGGGTGAAGGGTTTTGGGCAAAGGTTTTGGCGAAGTTTCTCGAGTATATGGGTCAAGGCGAGTATCGAGATGTCGATTCGGTCTCAGCAAAGTGGCGGAAAATGAACTCGCTCATCAATAGGTTTTGCGAGGAATATAATAAACTATATACAAGTGACCGTCGTAGCGGCATGAGCGACGACGATGTGTTCCGAGTGGCGTTGGAGAAGTATAAGTCGAACAATAGTAATACTAATTTTGCTCACGTTCGCGCATGGATGGTTGTAAAAGACCAACCAAAATGGAGGCCGATCCCCAACGAGGTGGCGATGGCGAAACGGCAAAAAACATCGGAAACGAGTAGTTTTAGCGCCGGTGGATCGGACGCGAGGTGTAACTTAAACTTAAATGATGACGTCGCCTTTGACGAAGAGGAGTATGCCGTACATGAGCCGGAGCGTCCACCGGGCCGAGACAAATCAAAGAAGGAGCGGGCCAAGGGGAAACAAAAGGAAACGGTGGACCCGAACATGGTTGAGTTTATGGAACATTTAAAAGTGTACAATGACGTCACGGCCCAAAAGACGAAGGCGAAGGACCGGTTCGCGGAAGAAAAAGCTCGTGTAGAGGAAGAAAAGTTACGCGAGAAGGTGCGGTTGTCGAATGAGAAAATCCGAATTTCCGATGAAAAAATTCGGCTCAAGGAATGAGAAATAATGATGATGAATGTCGAGGACGAACCCGAGCCGAAACGTTCGATGTTGAAAAAACTTCAAAACGACATCATGAAGAAGCATAATATTATTTAAGTCTATGTTTTTTTTAAGTCTTTGGTTTTTTTTTATTAACTTTATGTTTTTTTTATTAACTTTATGTTTTTTTTTATGTTTATGTAATGTGGTTTTAATATTAATGAAAATATTTTGTTAGTATATTTGTTAAATGTTAAAAAAATAGAAGATTAAAAAAAATAAAAAAACATAAAAGTGGTGGAGGATGATGACTAGGACCAACTTAACCATGCCCTCTAGTTTTGGAGGATGGACCAATCTTGGGAGGATGATGACGTGGCGCATACGTGGCGGATCATCCTCAAGGATGATCCATCAACCATACCCACTAGCCTAATGCCACCACATTAGTGGAAATTGGGCGGCTGCCCTTTCTCTTTTTTTTTTTTTTTACTTTTAATTTAATGTTAGTATAATATAATATAATTATAATTGTCTTTTCAAAAATTACGATTTCGCCCTTAGTTCAAAATTATGCTTTTACCCTCAGCTCAAAAAAAATTTATGCTTTTGTCCTCGGCTAAAAGTTACGATTTCGCCCTTAGTTCAAAACTATGATTTTCCCCCGGTTCAAAACAAAATTTTGGTTTTGCCCCCCAGCTAAAAATTACGAATTTGCCCTCAGTTTAAAATTATGAGTTTGCCCTATTTTAAAAACTTATGAGTTTGCCCTCAGTTAAAATCTGGAGTCTTGCCATCGTTTTAATTTTTTTTTCAAAAGAGTTAAATGCAATTTTAGTCCCTGTGGTTTGGGTCATTTTGCCAGTTTAGTCCAAAGATTTCATTTTTAACATGTGGGTCCAAAGAGGTTTCACCGTTGCCATTTTAGTCCACTGGGTTAACTCCACCCATTTTTTCTGTTAACGAGAAGACCAATTCAGTCATTTTATATGACGGAATTGCCCTTTTAGTTAACAGAATTACATACAAAATTACCGAATTGGCATTCTTGTTAACAGAAAAAATGGATGAAGTTAACCAAGTGGACTAAAATGGCAACTGTGAAACCTTTTTGGACCCACAGGTTAAAAATGAAACCTTTGGACTAAACTGGCAAAATGACCCAAACCACAAGGACTAAAATGACATTTAACTCTTTTCAAAACCATAGTAGTTTTTATTTTACTTGATTTACTCAATCTAACTTTTTTGTCAACCAGGTGTCTGACACTCGCTCATTGTTTATGACAATTTACTATTTTGCCCCCAGCTCAGGCTTCTATGGCAGTATTTTGGTTTAATTGGTTGAGTCGATATAATTTGTTTGAGATCGTGTTATGAGTAGTATGCACAAGTAACTAAAATACATGCGTACATGTTATTAAACTAAGAAATATTCGGCTTAGCGCCCCGCAACGCGGGCGGGGCATCCAACTAGTTTGTTTAACATGGGGGGTTTATCATTGGTTATTAACTAGTTGAAATTTGTTCGGTTTTGATACACTCGTTAGAGTAAACCACTCGTTGGCATACAAAGTACCACACGTATTCGAATAATAGCCTAGAATAAAAAAAAAAACCCTAGCTTCGGCACTCCAAATACCACAAATTATAATTTGGTGCTTTAAACGTTTAAAAGAATTTAACAATGTCAATTTTATCAATATTATAAATTAAAATTAAGAAAACAAGAAACATGATCGTCAGGGCCGGCTCCATAGGCTTGCCAATCTAGGCACGGGCCTAGGGCCGCCATAAAATAAGGGCCTCGAAGTTTTTAGAAAGTTTTATATATAGTATATGTATTAGGACCAAGTAAATACGTTTATTTTAAAACTAAACTAGTTTTTCATTGAAGAAACCTAAAGTAAATATTGTTTAGCAAAAAAAAAGGCCCGGTTTTAAAGCCAATTTCATATTAATTTTTAGCTATTACAACATAGCAATAACCATCGACCTAATCATCATTATTCAGCGACCTAAAGCCTCTAAAATACAGCCGTAAAAATCGTTCTCACTTCCCATCACAACCTGCTTTCAATTTCTAGGCTATACGCTATCACTAGATGAAAAAAGTAACGGTAATCATCCAAGGCGACGGGTCTATCAGAATTGGAGGAGAGTTCATGAACGAAATTAGGGCCCATACTTCTTAGTTTGCTTAGGGTCTCTAAGGGCACACGGGGCACTCCCGTTATTTATCGTGATACAATTGTATCACGCGTTGAACCCACCCCCACAACAAAAGTTCAACGCGTTATAGTATAACGCAATCCGATTTCGTGATATTTTCAACGCGTGATGGTTTTTTTTTGTGAGTGTAATTGTTGGTTGGGGGGAAATTGTTGGGTGTGGTGGTGAGTGATGACCACCCCCACTAAAAAAGGTTGTGAGTGATGGAAAAATGGTTGCTGACATGACGAAACATGATTGGATATTATGAGTGATGGAAAAATGGTCACTAGTGACCACCCCCTCCTCTAAAAAGGTTGAAACGGCTCGGATGATCATAAGTATAGAAAATTGGAAAGTACATATGTTTACTTGAACATGTTTTGACATATGTGGAGAAGCAAAGCAAATACAACAACACGTGCACTGACAACAATAGGGTACAACACATCATTAGACATGTCAGTTTTAACTTTTTTATAAAAGAGAAAAATAATACAAAAATAAGGTCGTATTTAATTCATACAACGGGATGGTCTTTGTCATGGCCGACGGATCGCTATGTGCTGAAGGCCTGAAGCTGGTTTTTTAGAGTAGTGTAAGAGACTTTGATTTTGTTATAGAGTTTGATATCGTATTAGATGAAATGCAAATGTTTCTTACATGATCGCGAGCATGTGTATAAAACATAGAAAAAAATAACTAAGTCGGTCTCTGACCCGGGCGTTGCAATAGACCTATCAAACGGGAAAAAATAGACGCGTTGCGATGACCCGTCAAAAGGGAAAAGTAGATGCAAGAACGTTGAACCCCACACGCACGTTGTGGCGTGTTAACTCGGAAAATTTAGAACGAAACGTTAAACATAAAATTTGCGAAAGATGAAAAGTATAAGGGGTCAAAATTGAAAGTAAAAAAGTGTTGGGGTTAAATTGTAAAAAATGAAAAGCTTTTTGTTAAAAACAAAAAAATCAAAGGGGTTAAATTGCAAAAGATGAAAACTTTATAATTAAAAGTGAAAAATCAAATTAATCAAATGGTTAAATTATTAAAGATTGACACTTTTAATTTGTCAAATATGGAACTTTAGAGTAAGAAATGAAAATTCCATTTTTTTTTAAACTCCAAAAGCCAACAACACAACAACCTTAAGCATAAACATATTGCGTATTTATAGTTTTATAATATAATTATAATAATTTCTATTAGATGTTTACGGGAAGTATCCACTAAAAAGTGGATTTTGCCTAAGTAGCCTAAGAAGAAATCTTAACCATTCATTTTTTAAATCAATGGTTAAGATGAAAGGGTAGGAGAAAGGAGGAGTGCAAGGGTATCTTGGGAAAATCATATTTATGGACTTTCTCTCTCCACATGCAAGTCACATGCATATTCCACCCTCATTTTTTAAACGTTCATAACTTTTTTATACGACATTATTTTTTCATAAAAATTTCACCGTAAAATCGAGCGTTTTTTTATCTTTAATTTGAGTACCATATTGCTATATAAAATATGAAAACTAAAAAAACCCACCAAAATGTGTTGTATTTCTATGTTGTATAACATTTTTTTGTGCTGGATTTTTATACTATATTTTTGTGCTAAATTTTGTACTGTATTTTTTTGTCTTAAATTTTTTTTTCTCGTTTTTTTATGCTAGATTTTTTTGTACTACATTTTTTTGCTGACTTTTTTCGTGCTATATTTTTTTGTACTATATTTTTTTGTGCTATATTTTTTTTGTACTACATTTTTTGTGCTAGATTTTTTGTACTAGATTTTTTGTGCTAGATTTTTTTGTACTAAATTTTTTTGTTGTATTCTAAAAAAACAAAACAAAAGAAGTGCCACATGTCATTTTCACTCCTATTTATAAGGACCAAAATACCCTTCCTTCCTACTAATTAGGTGTGCCACATGTCATCACCACAATCCTTCTTAGGCTACTTAGGCAAAATCAACTTTTTAGTGGATCCTTCCCCAGTTTATAACATTTTAAATCGAAAACGAACTTAAAATATGATTCACTCATGAGATCTAGATAATTTTATACCGTGGCTTACGTTGTTGTACTATAAAGTAAGTCAGCAAAGTATGTTATAACTTTATAATAACTAGTAGATGTTATCCGCGGTTTACAGCGGGTATCGTCTGTTTTCACAAAAGCTTTTACTTAAACAGGTAACATGAATAAAATTCAATAACATTCATGCATTTTATTAAACATATAACAGTTACACAATTCAATAGCGTGGATTTTTTCAACCAAGTAACATTCATGGCAGTTATATAACAATTATTTTTATCAAACAGGTTACAGATCAAAAATGATGACAAGTACCTACCTCTATTTGGAGTACAAATTGTCGAATACCCAAATCCCGGCTGACGTTCAATGGATTTTCGCTGACGTCAAGATATTCCGGTCTTCGCTACTACAAAAAAGTAAACCGTTAGCCTCGTCACGGAGGGCCCCGAGAGGGGGATCCGTGACCAAGCTCCAGCGTGAGAATAAGTAAACTTGCCGGAGAGCTAGAGGAGTTTATTCCGATGAGTGTGATCACCGGAATGTTCCCTCTAAGGTGTGAATCCAATAAATGTGTGTGTGATTAATGTATGAGAATATTGGTCGGAATAAATGAGAGAGGAGTAAATGAGAGAGCTTTAAATGTGATACCTTGAATCTCCTGTGATCACCGTTCCCTGCTCTTATATATGACCATTAAGCCTTATCTCCCATGGGAGATATTTTAGTGAGATGATCCGACGGATTCCGAGAGTCTTCGGGGGGCTCAGACACGTGTCTGACCCCCAACGGTAAGATGACAGCCTCATTTAATGGTTTCCGGCTAGGAAGTACACTTTCCAGCCAGAGATCCTTTTCTAATCAAGTATTAAATGTTGCCTGTGCCTTCTGATCCTTTTTCCCGCTCACTTTGTGCAAGGAAAACCTTAATGGGCAAGGTAAGTCGCTGTTGGGCTTATATCCTGTTGGGCCCGCGCGATAGTAGCCCAAGACAGATAAATGGGGCAACCCATAGGCCCGTCGTCAAGTCATCTTTAGTCCCTGATTGTGAGATTTAAATCTCATAACCCACGGCTGAGTTATAATTACTCGCGAGATCAGTTACATTGGGCTAAGGAGGTGGGCCCCTCCCTAGGTAATCATTATGTGTCCCCTTTTCTCTTTCCAGGGTGCCATTGATTGTTAGTAATCGACGGCTGGGGTTTAATCCTACTGGAGTACGTGCTGAGCGGTTTAAATTTGAAATGAATGGTGATGTGACGGTTTGATCCATACCAGTCAGTTATTTCCTTTAAATACCCCCCCTGATTTCTTGAATCTTCCTTCAACTTCCATCATAACCCCCTTTTCTCTATTTTCTTTACACTTCTCCGATCACCATTTTCTCTGATCATGAGCCGTACAGGCCGATCAATGACCCGTTCCGTTTTGACAGCGAAGGACTTGGAGTCCTTCGTCGATACTTACAAGAAACCCAGGCGTTTCTCTCCAACATTGCCAGGTCCTGATGAATCGGCTGAATGTACATCAGATCGGATTGTCCTTTATACCTTGGCGTTTTCTTCCTGTGGAGTTCGGTATCCCCTTTTATCTTTCAAGATTGCCTTATTGCGTCACTTCGGAGTTCATTTCTCTCAATTGCACCCCCTAGGGTTTATGAGAGTAGTGCATTTTGAGTTGTCTTGTGCGGCCGTTTCCGGCGAGCCATCTGTCCCCTTGTTCTGCATGTTTTATAAACTGATCTCTGACGGGGATTGGTTCACCTTTGCCAAACGGCAGAATAGTGTGTCGAAACCCTGTTATACCTTCATGCCGACCTCTACTTACCCTAAAGAATGGAAGAGTAGGTTTATCTTCGTTTCTGCTGCCATGATACCGGAGTCTCCACCACTAAAGGATGTCAAGGCTGCTATTGAAGACAGCATTCCCGTTTTATCTGCTGACGAGATCGTCCAATGGAAGCGTATGTATGAAAATCCGACGAGAGCTTTTACTTTTTCTGAGGGAATCCTGGCTATGGGGGGTTGAGCCCTTCCTACTCAGTTCGTCCCAAAGCATTTTTCGGTAAAAAAACATATATTTTTGCCCTGGATTTGCTATTGTCTGTTTTTTGCTCCTTGGGATCAGTGCAGTCATCTTTAGTGTTTCTTCTTATGCAGAGTTGACTTTGTGGAGACTGCTCCAAGGGGATTCTAAGGACGTTAAGTTTGTGGTTGGTGATGAGGTTGATCCTGGTTTGAACCGGAGTGTTGGGACGCAGGTTACTGTAGGGTCTGTTCAGGCTGGGGGCTCCGTTGCTATGGAAGGAGACGAGGGGACTTTTTCTGATGGGGAGGAGAGTTCCCCTGATCCCCTTCCCGCTAAGCATTCTGGTCATGACGATGATGAAGATCTGGAGATTCGTTTGCTTCGTAAGCCCTAAACCAGCCCCTGCTCCTCGTGACATCCGGCAGAGGCTTCGGAGTGCTAGCGGTCAGAAACCCCCTCCTTCAACAAAGGCTGCTTCCGAACTTCCCCCCGTTGGGGTCAAGCGTTCTTTGTCTAAGCACATGCGGTCCTCCAGCCTTGTGAGTGCACTCTTGTTGGTGAGTTTATTTTCTCTTTTACCTGTTGCCTTATATTCGTTTTGCCTTGGGGAGGTTTTTGATGTTCTTTCCTCTTTCCTTGTCTGAGTAGGGAAGTTCTCATGATCCAATAGAGATTCCTACTGGCCCTTCCTCTTCCCGTGTTCGGGACAAGACTCCAGAAGCAAGCATTGCCCGCATTGCCTCAGCTTTTGAGGTTTCTCCTCATCATGCTACTGGGACCAGTAAACCTTCTCAATTTGAGGGTCTTGCTCATCGATCCCCTTTGGCTCCCATGTTTGCTGATGCCCTCCCTTTCACCTATGTTCCTAAGTGGAAAATAACTCATTCTTCGGTGGTAGGGACCCCTGAAACTGCCAGGAATTTTTTGAGTCATGTTGTTCCTCCCTCCCATAGGTTCATGAATTCTGCTTTGATGGATGACCTTTTTGAGGATCAGTATAGCATGTCACTCTGTGAGAGATTTTTCAGGGGCGCCGCATGCTGCAGCGGGTTGATGATTTGAGGAAGGAAAATGAAGGACTCAGGAGTGAACTCAAGACCTCCCAGTCTGTTGCTGCCGAACTTCGATGTCAAGTGGTTCAGGCTGAGCGAAAACTGCAAGAAGAGAAGGTACATAGTCTTTCTCCCCCCCCCCCCCCGTTTTTTATATATTTTTCAACTGCTTTTGCATTCCTTATGATGTTTTTTGCTCAGGGGGCTGGAGCTATGCTGGAGGGAAGGGAGCGAGCTTGGGAGAGGGAGATGGAGGCGTTGGTAGAGGAGAAAGAGGAGTTGGTCGCGGAGCTGAGACATCTGAAGGAGGTCGGTTCTGTTTCTCAGGAGCAGCTGAACACTATGTATGCTGATTATGGGATAACTTCTGATGATAACCAACGGCTGGCTAAGGAGAAGCATTGGTTGATTACTGAAGGCTTCGGGGCCTTTCTTACTGACGTCTCTCAGTTGGAGGAGTTCAAGAGTGGTCTTGAGCAGGTGTACAGGGCGTACCGAGACGTTGGGTACCAGGCAGGGCTGAAGGATAGGTATACTTACTCTGCTCAGGGTCTGGGCAGGAAAGAAACTCCGCTTTACAATTCCAAAGCTAAAAAGCAGTTATCTAAGTTGGACAAGGAGTTTGGGGGTAAGACCCCGGCCATTCTCGAGAAGA
Organism: Helianthus tuberosus; assembly: GCA_030545235.1. Lineage (NCBI taxonomy): Eukaryota > Viridiplantae > Streptophyta > Magnoliopsida > Asterales > Asteraceae > Helianthus > Helianthus tuberosus. The sequence continues at coordinate 37,954,622 of CM060435.1, read as the reverse complement.
TCCTGGAGCATCCCATGATATCTATAGATGAATTGAAAGCCCTGTTTTCCTCCGCTAGTCCCTCGTCTCCAAAGTCTTTATCTGAGGGTGGATCCCAGTGATTTCTGAACATTAACCTCTTTCGATATGGTTGTAATCCGAATAATTACTTACCCTAGGATACTTTAAACTTTTTGGTGTTTGGAAGGAGAACCTTTGTGTGGGGGTTCTTCAAGTACTTAATCACATAACCTATGACTGTATGTTGTTATCTTGTCCTTTGCTTGTTTTCTGTTGTGTTTTTTCATTTCGCAGGAGCTTTTGCCAGGGATCAGGTCGGCCCTTTCCTGAAGACTTTTGGGTTGTTTGCAAGAAACTGTGCTTTAGTCTGTTTGTTATGCTTGTTGGCTTGTATGTTAGTTGTTCTTGTCAAGGCCAATAGGGATTCCTATTGTACATTTGTTTTGTGATAACAACTTTTCTTTGTAGTTTGTTTACAAAAGTGTGTTGTGTCTTTGGTTTGCTTTATAAACCAGGATTGTCTGTTCGAGGACAATCACTGGACAAATCTTATAAGGCGAGATTATGTTTTTTGCTTGTTTGTCCATTTTCTTTGGGTTAGCTAGACCCTATTTTGCCCCACGGCCGGGCGTTTGGTATGTTTGGTATACCTTGTACACGTGTGTCTGTTTGTTTGTTAGGCTTATAGTCTTTCTGGGCACGTCTGCCTTAGTATAATACCTGTTATTTTGCCAAAAGAGGACAAGTGGATTGTCCGTTTATCATTCATTTCTTGGGGACTAAGTTTCCCAGTACAAGTTTTTACAAAAGATTTTTTCTTGGGGTAGGCCCCTGGCTAGTAGTTAAATATTACAAAAGTGGCTCCCTGGCCGTTTTTCCTAGGGGGGGGGGGGTAAACCCCTCATATGTGATACTTCCTGAGTTGCATGAGGTTCCATGTCCTGGGGACCTCCTTGCCTTGAAGTGTTTCCAGCTTGCAACTTCCTTTGCCATTTGCCCATGTGACCCGGTAAGGTGTAACACCACGTAAAAACGTGTCCATTCATGTATAAGACACGTGTCCTAAACTCTAGTTATGTGAAAAACTGAGTCTGAAGGACTAGAATTGACGAATGGTGAAATTATGTCTGCAATTGGACTAAAAGTGTCAACATGTTAATTCTACCTCTGAGTGACCTTTGTACATTCCCAAAAGCTTTATAAAAATATAATCTATACCCTTTTGAATATTGAGAAAGAATTCATGATCAATCGGTTGAATAAAACTCATGTGCCATAAACCGACAATTTCTCATGCAAAGGACATTTTATAAGACTCCAAGGAAGACACAAATGCATGGCATCATATCCTGAACAATGCAGGACTGATTATATGGACTATCCTACTGATTCATTGCTAAAGATTCGAGTTTGGAAATGAATGGTCAAGTATTTGGAAATCCTAAAATTTTTGTCCTCTTGTCATCGGTTACGGACCGTATGGCCCTAGGCTTACAGTCCGCAAGCAGGTAACTGGGCGATGAGTTTCAGGTTCGGTTACGGACCGCAACCACATTGCCTTACGGTCCGTAAGTGCTGAATACGGACCGCAAGGATATTAGCTTACAGTCCGTAAGCTTGTCGCTGGGCAGAAATTTTGGACAGATGTATGTTTCAGCTGTTCCACCGCCTTAGTCTAGCTTGTAACGACCTAAGTAGCTATAAGTCAGTTTAATTCACTCCCTAGGACACCTGGAGTGATCCCAGGGCCTCCAATAACACCTGGAGATGATCCATGATCTTGTGAATGGGTATATAAAGGAACTAGCTCTTGAGCTCACAAGCACACTTGCAACATTTTCTCATACTACAACTTCTGGAGCTTGCTTAGGACAAGGAGAAGACTTTGAAGTGTAGAAAAGATTGCTAGGACCTTTAGTAAGCCTCTAATTACTTGTTTAGTCATTTTAATTAGCTTAATTAACTAAAAGTCAAACTTATCGTAAATTAGGTTTGACTTTCGTTTTAATTACATATGGGTCAGCCACTGACCAAATTGAAAGTGGTTATAGAACCATATTAGTATAGGTGATTAACCCTTAAAAGGGCACCTCCTAATTATTTCGTTTGACTGGTCAATTGTCGGGTCAAAGTAGTTTGACAAAAAGTCAAACTGGACAGAATGTTTGAATATGATTAAAATTAATAAACCAGATGTTCTAAATTATATTTTAACATTCTAATGACTTGGTAATTAATAAATAAACATGTTTTATCAGTCCTAACCCGACAATTAATAGTCTAAGGTCAGTTTATAACCAAAAGTCGCAAAAGCTTGACTTTTGCTTGACTTTCAGTTCTGACCCGTTCAAAGCTTAATTCCCCCATGTTTTAAGCTTCCATTAGGACCACATTACTTAGTAGTATAACCCTCTGGAGTTATATTGCATGGTGACTAGTGGTTTGAATTATATGCACTTGATCGTAATTATGCTTAATAATGCCATAAACGCCCTTTTTACATACAACTGAGATTTTTAACAATGTGGATGGACTAACACCTTTGCTAATGATATTTAGACATGTCCCGAAAATTTGACTTCAATTTGAGGTCTAGAATAGGAGTTATGCTCAATAGCGTAATTAAGAAGCTTTTTATTATTTAAATGGCGTAACTAACATAAAGCCTATTTAAACCCGATTTTTAATACCAAACTTTTTACCTACTGATGTAAAATAATATTTTGGGATTTTTGAAGATTTTTATTTATTTTTAGGCTGAGCATAACATAGGATTATAGCTTGAATTTGGTAATTTGTCGGTTTTACCCTTTTCATGCATAAAAGGAGTTTACATAACTTTTTAATGCCAAACCTTTTTGCTACTGATTCTACATGATAAATAAAGTATTTTGAACCTTATAAACTGATCAAAAACTCAGAATTCCTGTTTTAACCCGAATATCCCTTTAAACCGATTTTTAAGCGTTTTTAGCACCTAGTGTGGGTCAAAACTACTTTTAGCATATAAAACTTATTACCCACTGATTTTTAAGCTAATTTATATAATTATACAGTAAGTCAAAGTTTTTAAACTCAGAAGTCTATTTTGACCTTTAAAAGCCTATGTAAAATTACCAAAATGCACATACGGTGCATAGTTTGGTTATATAAGATAAATTTCACATATATAAAATACCCTACTGATATAACTCATAAAAATGCATATTTTTACTTATTAGTCTAGACCCAAAACTCAGTTTAATACTGATTAGTCTAGACCTAAAACTCAGTTTAATATTTAAACTTATTTTGATTTAAATAACTTTTTGGGCATATATGTTAACATCTTACTGATGTATTAACATACTTTAAGCATAATAACGATTAAGACCTGTATATAATTTATTTGGTTATCCGTTACGCGAATACGCGTTCGAATCGGCTTATGTGACTAGTTTACATAAAATAGCCGAAACGGGTCAAACCTTATCATTAAATTCTCAATTTCCAGAATGTGTTTAGTTTGCCCATATTATACAAGTATCCAAGCTTGTCGGGTCTAAACCACATTCTATTCCGGTCTCCGCTTAATCTAGCGTTTAGAACCGTAAGGTTTCCTTCTAGCTAGCCGGTCTAAGTCCTTGACTAAATTAAAGACCCGTTAGCATCCTAATAGGTAATAAACCTTCTATACATATTAAATAGCTTCCGGTAGAAGGTGCCATCAAAAGCTTTAGGATTATACTGCTAGCATCAGGTAAATACTTTTAACTTATTTTCCCTTATACGGGCTTGGAATATGGTATTATAATAATACCACTTGGTCGGGTATGAAATCATTTAATCGGATTGTGATTAATAAATTTACATAACCCGTTTTAATCTGTCTTGTTTGATAACATAAGCATTGGGGGTTAATACGACCGTGTCCTGGATATCCTCGGCTCATTTCATTTGAAAATGGCCACGACCTATGCACGGGGTGTAGGCATACACCTGAGAGATGCAAATGCTAAAATATAAACCCACATGTTGGGGATAACTCCTTTGTGGGTTCTATAAGTGGTGAGTCGGTTAATCATGACCGGCTTCCAACCGGCCCCAGTTGTAAGATAAACATGTAAATCTGTATACAAGATTATATTTAAATAATTGTCCCAAGTTATAAAAGATTTGTGCCATGTGCACTTAAATCAATTTTCATAAATGTTTTCAAAAGAGTCAGTTAATTGTATTTACCAGTGTAAACTGACGTATTTTCTTAAAGACTGATTTGACAGGTACCTCTCGTAATAGGCTGGAGCTATTAGGTGTCATAAGAGGATCTTGCAAATCCATAGATACCTGAAGTCTGTTATTGTTGTTTCTTTGTACATTTATGATCCGCCTGTGGATCTTATTACATTCCAGTATGTATATTCATAAACTCGAACACTCAGACGTTATGGTTTGTAATAGTTTATTCACCAAGCCTTCCGCTGTGCTATTATATTGTGTGTATTGACTATGATGATATCAACTACGTCACAATACTCCCCACCGGGCCCACCGGTAATATGTGGAAATATCGGGGTGTGACATAAGGTCCTTCCCAATTGGGCCCTAGTTTCCCGGTGTTCTCTTGTAGGTTGGCTTCGTTTGATCTTAGGACCAAATCCCCTGGGACGAGGTTAAGCTTTTTCATTTTTGCATTGTAATAGCTTTCAAGCTGTTTCTTGTACTTAGCCTCCCTGACTGCCGCAACTTCCCTTCTCTCTTCAAGCAAATTCAGGTTCATCCGGAGGTCTTGCTGGTTTTCGGCCTCCCTGAGCTTCATCCTGGTAGTTGGGGACCCTATTTGAGCCGGGATGACTGCTTCCGTTCCGTAAGTTAAGCTGAAGGGAGTTTCCCCATTGCAGTCCTTGGGGGTGGTCCTGTATGCCCATAGCACAAATGGTAATTCCTCCAGCCATCCTTTTTGTTTCCTTCCAAGTCTCCCCCTCATCCCTTTGATAACGTTTTGATTTGCTCTTTCTACTAGCCCGTTGCCCTGGGCATGGGTGATGGAAGTGAACACTTGATGTATGTGCATTTGCTCACACCATGGTCTGAAGGGCTTTCCAGCAAATTGTACGCCATTGTCACTCACGAGCTCCTTCGGTACGCCATATCTGCAGATAATGTTGTCTAGCAGAAACAGTCTCATCTGCTCCCCGGTTATTTTTGCCAAGGGCCTCGCCTCTATCCACTTGGTAAAATAATCAATGGCAACCACCACGTATTTGACCCCTCCTGGACTCTCTGGGAATGGTCCGATTATGTCGATGGCCCACTTTTGGAAGGGCCAAGATGTTGACACATGTATCATTGGGTGTTTGTGGCGGTGTGTCATGGGCGCATGGATCTGGCAATTGTCACATCTCCTGATCTCCTCTGATGCCGTTTCAAACATTCTAGGCCAATAGAATCCCGCATTCATTGCCTTTTCCACTACCGTCCTTGGCCCCGAATGCATTCCACAAATCCCCTCATGTATTTCTCTAATCACATATTTGGCCTCCTCATTATCGACACATTTCAGTGATGGACCCATGTATGATCTCCGGTAGAGTTCTCCGTCAATCAATTCGTATTGCAGGGCTTTGACTCTTACTTTTCTGGCTGCCCAGTCCCCCTCGGGTAATTCCCCGCTTCTAAGGAATCTTACAATCGGTGTCATCCATGTCTCTTGTTCGTTCCCGATTGTAGCTACTTCAGCTGAGTCGAGAGAGGGGGACGTCAGGACTTCCACTTTGACCTCTCTTGCCAAATGATTGAATGCCACGGAGGCCAGTTTGCTGAGGGCATCGGACTTCCTGTTTCTCCCGCGGGGGATATATTCTAACTTGAAGGTCCGGAATGCCTTGGCCGTCTCTTTTACCTTTGCTACATATTGAGCCATTGTGCTGTCTTTGGCCTCGTATTCTCCTTGGTATTGCTTGACCCCTAACTGCGAGTCTGTACTGGCCTCCACATGTTTTGCTTTCATCTTTTTAGCTAGCCTCATCCCTGCTAAGAGGGCTTCGTAATCCGCAGTGTTGTTCGTGTTTTCAAAATCTAGCCTGATGGCGTAGGTTAGCTCAGCTCCTTCAGGGCTTATCAACGTAATGCCCGCTCCACTCCCTTCTTCGCTGGAGGCTCCATCTGTGAGTAGTTTCCACACAGCCTCGTCCTCATTTTCTTTTTCTTCTCTTTCCAAGGCCTCCCATTTTAAAAGCTCCTTTTCTTCATCCTCAGGGACTTCTGCTAAGAAATCGGCCAGTATTTGTCCCTTTGTGGCTGTTCTGGGTTTGAACTCCAAGGAGTGTTCCCCCAGCTCTATCGCCCACTTAGCCAGACGTCCCGACAGCTCCGGCCTCCTTAGCACTTTCTGGAGGGGTCGATCTGTCATTAGGGTGATCTTATGTCCTTGGAAGTACCTTCTAAGTCTTCGGGACGCAAAGACAAGGGCTAGAGCCAGCTTCTCTAGGGGCATATTGCGTTCTTCGGGACCCTTGAGGGTCCTGCTGATGAAATATATTGGTATCTGCTTCCCCTCTCGTTCCACCATCATAACCGCACTTATGGTTGTTTTTTAGGCAGATAGATATAAAAGGAGATGCTCCCCAGGTACTGGGGTGGCTAGGGTTGGGAGTTTGCAGATGTAGGCCTTCATGTCTTGAAAAGCAGTTTCTACTTCAGGGGTCCATTTAAACCTGTCCGTTTGGAGGTAGTCTTTCAGTACCTTCATGAAGGGAAGGGTCCTGTCAGCTACCTTTGACAAGAAACGGTTCAAGGCAATTAACCTTCCATTCAGCTGTTGGATGTCTTTCAGGGACCTGGGGGATCGCATTTCCGCCACGGCTTGAGTTTTCTCTGGGTTAGCTTTGATTCCACCATTAGTAACCACTACCCCCCAGGAATTTCCCTTCTTCTACCCCGAAGCAGCACTTCCCGGGGTTCAGCTTCATGTTAACATCTTGCATGGTGCGAATAGTCTCAGCTATATCATCTATCATGGCCATCTCAGTCAGGCTTTTGATAATGATGTCATCGACGTACACCTCCAGGTTTCGTCCCCGTTGTTCTCTGAAGAGGGCATTCATGAACCTCTGATAGGTGGCCCCAACATTTTTGAGTCCAAAGGGCATTTTGGTATAGCAGAATGTCCCCTCGTCTGTGATGAAGGCGGTTTTTTCCTCATCTTCTATTGACATTTGTATTTGATGATACCCTTTGTAGGCATCCAAGAAGCACTTTAGGGGATACTGAGATAAGGAGTCCACTTGGACGTCTATCTCTGGGATGGGGTAGCAGTCCTTGGGGCATGCTTTGGTTAGATCTTGAAAGTCGATGCACATCCTCCACCCTCCGTCTTTCTTCTGGACCATAACCGGGTTGGCAACCCAAGACGGGTACTTCACTTCTCTGACTATTCCGGCTTTGAGCAGCTTCCTGGTTTCTTCACAGGCGGCCCTCCTCTTGCAAGGACCCATGCTCCGTTTCTTCTGTTTGACTGGCTTTGCCCAGGTGTATGTATTGAGCCTGTGTTCGGTCAAGCTTCTTGGGATTCCTGTCATGTCTCCATGTTGAAATGCAAATACATCTATGTTGAGAAGGAGCAGCTCCTTGAGAGCACTCTTGCACTTGTCACTTAGGTGACTTCCTACTTTAACCGTCTGCTCCGGGAATCTGTCGCAAAGGATCCACTCTTCGACCCCATCCTTTTGGGGTTTCCCGGATGCTTCCCCCTCAGATACGGAAGAAATTACTTCGTATGCAGATTTTACCCAAGCCAAGCCTTTTGGCGTTTGGAACACTAGAGCTCCGTGTGGGGTTGATGCTTGTGCTTGTAGATCCCCAATCCCAGGTCTTCCCAGGATTGCATTGTACTTTGAGGGTGCCCGGACCACCGTGAAAGTTAGGATTATAGTTCGGACACGATCCCCTACCCCGACTGTAAATGGGAGCCTGATCTTTCCCAAAGGGTGTGATACACTGTTGTTGAAGCCTACTAGGGGGATAGAGTCCTCCTCGAGCCTATCTCTTACATCCCTGTCAAATCTGAGGAAGCAATGCTCATATATTACTTCTACCCCGGATCCACCGTCCACATGTATTCTGGCCACCTTGTGGCCAGCTATTATGGCTGAAATGTTAAGAGGGAGTCGCTGCACTTCGTTTTCTTCCAGGTGTGGCATCAAGATGGGAGCTTTCATGCGGTCTGGGGAGCCCAGAATTCTGGTCTTTACACTTCTGGTGGTATTAAATTCATCCCTCCTTCGAATCATGTCTACATCTGCCCTTCCAGGCTCCCTCGCATCTTTCCCTTTGCGGTCCCCCCCTCCTTCCTTAATTTCTTTAACCAAATGGGCCAGTTTACCCGTTTTTACCGTAGCCTCTATTTCCCTTTTTAGATACATGCAATCATCAGTTTTATGACCGAATCCTTTGTGAAAGTCACAATATTCATTCAGTTGTGCCTTTGGCCCGGGTTTTATGGGTGGCGGTCTTGGGAAGGAGTGCTTCACCCTCTCAGTGGCCAGTATTTCGCTTGGGGTTTTGGTGAGAGGGGTGAAGCTGTCAGAGTAGGGGGATGGGCCTCTCCCCCGAGGCCTGTATGGGGAATACGAGGGCCTCGTTCTATCATGCAACATTCTATCAAAAGCTGCTTTTCTTGAGTAAGGTGTACCTTTTTCGGGAGGTTTTGCAGCTGGGTTGACCCTTCGGGGTGGGGTGTCCATCTCCTTAGCTTTGCTAACTGTGTCTTTGCCTCTAGCGAAGGCTCTGAATATGTCCATGAGGTTGTCAAACGAGTGTGGGAACTCCTCCCCCAGCTTCTCGCATAGTTGTGCATGTTTTAATCCGTTGATGAAACTGCTGATCTTCATGACCTCCGGGACGTCCTTGATGTTTAAGCTTTCTTTGACGAACCTCTCATTGATCTATTCACTCATTGTCCCTCTGCCTTATATGCAAGATCTCGTTTGGGTTCTTGACCACTTTCCTTTGTTGACCAAAGTTTCTGAGAAACTTTTCACTTAACTCTTTGTAGCTGTCAATCCCTCCGGGGGGAAGGCTGTCAAACCAAAGCCTAGCTCCCTTCGTTAGGGTCTGCACAAACATATGGCACCAAACTGGCATGGGCCACCGTCCCAACTGTCCTGCACCCCTGAAGGCATGGAGGTGGTCCTCAGGATCTCTTGTTCCATCGTACCGGTCGAAGTTTGGAGGTAGTTTTGTCTTAGGGGGCATGGGTGCCTCCGCTATCCTCCTGGTGAACTTCGAGATTTCGGCTAAGTCCTGTGGGAGGTAGGGCTGATTCAGACCATCATCGCTTTGGTTTTCCTTTTCTTTTTCTTTTCCTTTTTGCTTCTTCCCTGTAATGAGATCCTCCCTCTCCTCTGAGGACATCTGTCTAAGGGCCGTCATGAAAGTTTCAAGTGGCTCATTTCCACTGCTTTTGTTTTGCGGGTCCATCCCTTCCTGGTTGGAAGGTGTGTCGAAGGACAGTCTAGCCCTGAGGCTGTCAAGCTTCTCTTGTCTTTCTAAATCCTCAAGACACTTTTTCAGCTTGTCCTTGTGCAAGGCAACAAAATCTGGAGTAATGGCCTCTTCCCTTTCCAAAATTTCCACTTGATTTTCGTTTTCTTCTTCATGAGTTATGTCTTCCATTGTAACCTTATCATGATCGTTCTGTACCGTCTGGATGATACGTGAACTGGGTGGAGTAGTCATGTTGTTTCTTGTAAAACGGGTTATCTTCAACGTCGGAGTTTCAGTGTGGAAACACCAGTCAGACTGTTGTCCCACGGATGGCGCCAATGTCGAATACCCAAATCCCGGCTGACGTTCAATGGATCTTCCCTGACGTCAAGATATCCTGGTCTTCGCTACTACAAAAAAGTAAACCGTTAGCCTCGTCACGGAGGGCCCCGGGAGGGGGATCCGTGACCAAGCTCCGGCGTGAGAATAAGTAAACTTGCCGGAGAGCTGGAGGAGTTTATTCCGAAGAGTGTGATCACCGGAATGTTCCCTCTAAGGTGTGAATCCAATAAATGTGTGTGTGATTAATGTATGAGAATATTGGTCGGAATAAATGAGAGAGGAGTAAATGAGAGAGCTTTAAATGTGATACCTTGAATCTCCTGTGATCATCGTTCCCTGCTCTTATATATAACCATTAAGCCTTATCTCCCATGGGAGATATTTTAGTGAGATGATCCGACGGATTCCGAGAGTCTTCGGGGGGCTCAGACACGTGTCTGACCCCCAACGGTAAGATGGCAGCCTCATTTAATGGTTTCCGGCTAGGAAGTACACTTTCCAGCCAGAGATCCTTTTCTAATCAAGTATTAAATGTTGTCTGTGCCTTCTGATCCTTTTCCCGCTCACTTTGTATAAGGAAAACCTTAATGGGCAAGGTAAGTTGCTGTTGGGCTTATATCCTGTTGGGCCCGCGCGATAGTAGCCCAAGACGGATAAATGGGGCAACCCATAGGCCCGTCGTCACAAATGTTATTCATAACAGCGCCCACAAACCTGATTCATTACCATTTATTAGAGGAGAGGGGGCGGTGCGTTATAGCACCGTGATACACAAACATAACGCGTGGAAAAAACATTACTTCCACCGCCACCTAAAAGTCCACGCGTGATAAAGTCCACAAATTCAATTTTCGTTATTTTCTTCACGGCGTGATGGTTTTTTTTTGTGAGGGTAATTGTTGGTTGGGGGGAAATTGTTGGGTGTGGTGGTGAGTGATGACCATTGCCACCAAAAAAAGTTGTGAGTTATGGAAAAATGGTTGATGACATGGCGGAACTTGATTGGGTGCTTGTGATTGATAGAATTCTATCACTAGTGACCACCCCCACCCCCTTCGAAACCAATGCTTACTTGCAGCTCCAAAACTACAGTTATAACAGTGACCATGCCACTTTATATTACACACCGCCATACAATAGGACTCGAATTATCCATTAAACTAATAGTTCCTTAATGCTATGAATTTTTTTTCTCATGGTTTTCAGACTTCTCGGCTGTTGGTATTTCGGCTCAAAATGCAGCTAACAATAGGACTCGAAAGAGCCCTCTGGTTACCACCAAGAATATGATATTAATCAACGACATACCTTAAGAATTGTACGAGTCTAAATACACACTTTTAAACCATTCCCAAAATTCCTTTTGAATGCAGTCCAGTTGCTTAGTCTACCACATAAAGCTTAAAAAAAGGAAATAAAGCAGTGCCTTAAGCTAAGGTTGTATCATCAATTTTCTTTTTCATCCTAGCATTTTAAGCATTGTTCTTATTGTCAATTTTAGTTTAAGAATTATCATATATATTTTTTTATCATTAACATTAACAAACTATAAATTATTAACAAATTAACAAACTCTAAATTAGCAACATATTAAGGTATACAGGTGTTGTACTCAAAGCTTTGAGAGTTTTTCAGAAAAAAATGATATTACACTTTTAACCCAAATCTATTAGACCTTTTACTTTTAACCCAAAAGTTTTCATCTATTGTAATTTAACATCATAACTTTTTACTTACAACTTTGGTCCCCCACACTTTTCATATTTGCATATTTTTCATTTTACGTTTCGTTTCAAATTTTGCGAGTTGATTTATTCACATTAACATTGCAGTTTAATTTATTCGCAATACACACCATAACTTCAGTATCAGTTGTCGCTGGTGGTGGTGTGGGATTGAGGCTATTCGGCACGGTTTTACGCCCTCGTCGCATTAGGGCGGGAGGTAAATCTAGTGAAAATTAAATGGTGACTACAACTTGCACTTATGGACAACTTTAAGAATCCAAATCCCATAATTAAGTATGTGTCTAAAATGTACTCCTGTTTAATGAAAATTGCAGCATGGATCAATCTTGCAAATTGCTTAAACCTTACAATTGTTGTATTAAAACTGTATATGTATGCATTGGTTATGTATCTATATGTCGTATTGACTCTGTTTAGATTTGGAATGCTAAAAGATCCCATACGTATAACATTGTTATATGAATACTTTTTTTACACACCTAATTGAATATCACCATTGGACTACTTCTCACCCACAAAACCTGATACGATTAAAAGGCCGAAAGTGGGGCACCTTTTCTAGTTGGTTGAAGAGCAAGACTATTTCAAATTAGTTGTATTGTTTTCATTTTCCACTATGCATGCATGTTGATGAGGAGACGTCCGAATCACCGAACCCAACACAACATAAAATGGCTCGAACACCATGCTCCGATCCCCAAAGGACGTCCGGCCAAAAGGATCTTTTATAACTAACTTGGGGCCCACATTCCTAACCGCTTGATAATGACTGGTCTCACCATAGTGGCCTGTTGGGATTCAACCATGTTTGCAGCGGAATTGAGTGACATATTTGGTTCGGTATTCATGATGAACAAGAAACAGATATGTAGAAACAGTAAATGAACAAGAATAATGAAGAGAATAGAATGGACAATTCGAGTGAAACTGAAATTGTCTTGGTGCCGGAACTTGTTGCCGGACTTCACATATATATACATGGGATTTTGGCGGTTCCTTGTGGCGGGAATAACTGCCAATGGCAGTTTGAATTCCACCCGCTTATCACCATGATAAATAAGTCAATATACATATCGAATATATATAAGTTGTAATATAAATATGATGTGTGCAAAATGCAACATATAAATTACATCAAATGTGACATAAAACTAACCCCTTTTTAGTACTAATGTTAGAAAAACTGTTTTTTTGTCTTCCTTTTGTATTTTCAGATTAAATGAGCTCAAGTGAACAAGAGAAGCAAAAAGGCAGCTAAATCTAACATAAATACAAGAAAAGGAATAAACGTGGCATGCCCGACCCCCGACAGCATCTTCCCAAGCAAAAACAAGAGAACAGAAGGCTGAACACGCCCCGCGCTCAATGAGCACGGGGGCGTGCCCAAGTGTCTGCAGAAAAGACAAAGTTGTAGAAGCTTCTATCACCCACCACGGGGGCGTGCCCAGCGGACACGGGGCCGTGGTCAACTCTAAGATTCGCAGAATCTGGGGAAATCTTGATAGTACAAATACGCTTCTACACACGGGGACGTGCCTAGCGGACACGGGGGCGTGGTCAACTAATGCAGACAAACTGCAATTAATGAAGAAAGATAAGGAGGGTGGACACGGGGCCGTGCCCAATGGACACGGGGCCGTGCCCGAGCTGCTGTTCAGGCTATAAATAGGGGTGCTTGGCTCATTTGCAAACTATCCCTTGGCACACCACCTCTCTCACACTTCACCCACACTCCACCACCACCATAACACCATCATCCACCACCATCATCCATCATCCATCATAGAGTGTGTGAGTCGTCTCGGGATCCAAGATTGATCGTAAGAGTTCTTGATAATCAAATGTCATGTTTGCCTAAGTCTCTTACATCACTTGGTGAAGACAAGTGTCTAGTGTAATACTTTTTATTTTTAATCTTTTCGCACTTTTTATTTGGTTATGTATTAATGACTTTAATAACTAGTTTCTTATGTTGAAGGTGATTCTTCCTTATCGTTTGTTCGTGGTGTCTTGACATTATTTTACTGTCTATATAAAATAAAAGATTTTCACCATTCATATCTCCACGGTCTATATGGAGGTATGTTGGCTACCTGGTCGGGGGTTAAGGGAACGGTTTGGTAAGAGTCTTGCCTTGTTCAGTGTATAGATCCTGCAAGGACCTGGGTCAAATTTAGTAGGACCTCCTTCGATACCCACCGGTATTGGATGGCGGGGGTCCAAACTCTTTGATCCCCTCATATGTAAGCTACTATTAAAACTTTAACCCGACTACTTAGGACTGTATCCCTGCTGACTCAGACTACTTAGCCGAGGGTAACGTCACCTTCAAAAGAGGGGTCTACCACATTATGCATTAATAACTTAATTAATTATCTTTCAATAATCCGACCCTTTAGGATTGTATCCTTGCTGACTCAAACTATTGGGTTGAGGGTAACGTCACCTTCAAAAGAGGGACCTACTACAATAACTAAGATAATCTCTTAAAAAGTGCAAAAGTGCGGAAATAATCAAAGGTTACACTACACACGAGTCGGATCCAAGTGATTCATCTTGTCTATCTGTTTTTATTTTATTTTATTTTTCAGCATTTTAGTTAGTTTTATTTTTCTAGTTTAAAAACCTTTTTCTAAACTTTTGATTTGATTAGACGTTGAGGATAAACCGGTATTAAAAGCTCTTGTGTCCTTGGACGACCTCGGTATCTTACCAACACTATACTACGCTCACGATGGGTGCACTTGCCCATATGTGTGTTTAGTGTTAGTAAATATCGTGTTTTATAAATTTAAAACTTGGCTAAAAAGTGTAAAAGGGCTTAATTTATACATTAAAAACCTATACACACCTAACGCACATCAAGTTTTTGGCGCCGCTGTCGGGGACACAAGGATTTTAAGAAAGTTAGGAATCAACGGCCTAATCGTTTTTTCTAATTTTTCTGTTTTTTTTAGGATTTTCTTAATTTTTCAGCTTCTGCAGAACTCAGCACGGGTCGTGCCCGCTGAACACACCCCGTGCCCAATCTTTGGAACTGGCAATCCTGTTTTAAGTCAGACAGTAAGCTGAACACGGGGACGTGCCCACTCAACACGTCCCGTGCCCAAGTTTCAGTTACTGAAAACAGAACCGTAAGATCCCGACGGTTGGTAATTTCTGACACAAACATGAGAGATACTGATATTTTTTACTTTCGGCACTCTTATGGTACGTCGTGTCAAATATGTGGTGGCCCTCATAAAGATTTAGAATGTTATTTTCTAAATTATAAGCCCCATTATATAGACCCATTGTTTTCCTGTAGCCTTAAGAGGGGTGAAAGTAAAAATAATCCCTATCTCTCCTTCGAATGCTCTCAACCGGACCTTCTAGGAGAAATGCTTCTTGATGAACTATTTCAATTGGAAGATCTAATTCTTAATTGGTTAAAAGAACTTAAGATGGATTTCAATAATTCATCTCAAGACGATACCCAAGAAGAATTGTTGGGATCGCATTCGAATAAAAACAACTTCGTTGTTCCCGATATTACCTCTAACTCTAGCAAAGACTTGGGCGATAGTCGTCCCTCTGTCGATTGTGCCGTGAAGGACTCTCCATCGACTTCGTTCGGTGCATACATAGACCTGAGCGATTCGGCATACACCTTCTTTAACGAGAGCCCGGGAAAGGGTTGGACTTGTCCACCTACAATTAGCATAGGAATCACCCTCACCGACAACCTCTTGCGTTCTCGTCATAATCTAGAGCAATTAAGGTATCTTAGGCACTTTGGGGTTGTTCCATCTAGTAAGGAACCACCCGATCCGGATAAGTTCCTTAGAAATAGACGAAACTTCATAAACAGCCTCTAGACACAGGGCCGTGTCCAGGTCAACACGCCCTGTGTCCACTAAAAGATTCCTTTCTGACTTTTTTTCAGAGTACGGACAAAATGTGTCAGGACCTCGGCTGCACACGGGGCCGTGTCCAGCCGACATTGGGCCGTGTGCAGCGTACTGTCGTTTTCTATAAATGCAGCCAAGAATCCTGCACATTTGGACCATTCCAGGGACAGAGATTTGGGGGAATCTTCACTCATACCATCCTAGGTATTTTCTAAAAGAAGGCTCTCAACAACCATCTTGTCCTTTCCTCTTTTGTCCATTACCTTCTTCTCCATCTCTTTCACCTCAACACCTCCATTAGAGCTTGAGATTAACATGATTCCAAGCTTTGTTGTGATGTTTGTTAGGTTTTTGTTCAAGAAATCTTGTTAAAAATAAGTTTTGCAACATTGTTTTAAGTTATTTCTGCTCAAAAATGCTTTAAAAGTTGGAAAAATAATTTAAAACTCCGAGATTCCTTGTTCTAAAAATCTGCAGAAAGGTGAACACGGGGCCGTGCTCACTGAGAACGGGGCCATGTCCGAGAGTACCGTTTCATTAAAATAAACTCTTTTCCGTTTATTTTCGTAGAATGTCAAGCCAAAACAGTGGAACCTCTTCTGCGCACTCCAGAAACAGTCGAAGGGAAAGAAGGTCTTCAATTGAAGCAACTATCGTTCGCTACGTAATGGCATTACGTGATGCTCTTGATGAGATGACATCGGTAGAGGAGGTCCTCATAGACCGTATAAATTATCTTACGGTGGGGTTGGAAAACAGTTTTCAAGAAATCAACATCTTGCACCAGAGGTTGAACATTCTTGTGACACCTCCCATGGAACCAATCCTCCCTCAAGAGGATTGGAACCTAGCACTTGGAGTCAACAATCCCACCGGATGGAATGACATTCCAGCGGATCCACATCTTGAAAATCTACAAGAAGTCCCGGTGGAGGTTGCACACCCTCAAACCAATGCTAATGAGCCCGCTTTTCTTCTCCCAAGGGAGATAGAGGAATGGCTCGCCGACGTATGTGGGACACATGTCCGGAGGAAGAAGTTCTCCGTGCCACACCCAACCGAGAGAATTATCTTTTCGGGAATTTTGCTAATAGATTAAACTTAGGCTAGAACTTCTTGGTTTAGACTTCTTGTGCTTCTTTTGACCTATTTATCTAGAATTTTAACTTAATAGGATTATTATGTAATTTTCTCTATTTAATGGAATGACGGTTTTAGTTAAATTGGTGTTTGGATGATGTTGTAATGGGTAAATCACACTCGGGATGGTGAAGGATACCAAGGAAAACTTGAACCAGCGCCCCATGCACAAAAACAGGGCCACCCGACAAATTTTTCTTCATTACAGCAAGTTCAGCACGGGGCCGTGCTCACCCAACATGCCCCATGCCCAACCGTCTGCAGAAAATGCCCAGTTCAGGTAACTGGACACGGGCCGTGCTCACCCAACACGCCCCCGTGCCCAGGCTTCTGTTTCTTTTTACTCATTTTTGTTACTGGCGATCTGAACACGGGGCCGTGCCCGGACACCACGGGGCCGTGTCCAGACGCCCGGTAACATAATTTTTTGCTTTTTTCACACCTTTTTACACATTCAATCAACCTAAAAACTTATTTTTGGGACACATTGAGGACAATGTGTAATTTAAGTCTGGGGGGATGCTTAAACCTTGAATCTTGCAAGTCCTAATTACAAGCCTTACACAAAACTCTATTGGAACCGCAAATCTCCCCAAATTTTTTTTCAAAAATTTTCATTTTTTTACTTGTCTAGGTTTAATTTGGGAATTTCAAGTTCTAAAAAGGTTATATTTTTACAAATTTACAACCGATAGCGTCGTGATAAAAAGAACCAACATAAGAAAATTATGAAACGGCATAACAAGTTTAGTTAAAATTTGATTATATATACTTGATCACATAAAAACCCATTCCCACAAAAAGTGAGTTTTGAGCCTTTATTGAGCATAAAAATACATATCTTTAAACTAATTGCTCATTTTTTGTTTCTTGTGTGAATAGCCGCTTGGTTCTTACGACTCTAGAACTTGCCATGACAATACATTCCCGGTCCTTACCAACTTAAACCCGAGTAAGTAAATGATGGAGGCATTAGGACTAACCCTTTTTATTTCTACACCATTATTTTTTTACCACCTACCCAAAATCCCCCTAGTTAACCCCTTTGAGCCTAAACCTTTTCATTTCTTAACCCAAAACAAACACCATTTTACCCACCAAAACTTTCCTTTTTTTTAATCCTTTGTTTTAGTAACAAACTCGGTTTTTCTCAAGTCTTCCTTATGAAAAATATATATGATGAAGCAAAAAGAAGTAAACAAACAAGTTTATCAAAAAGAACTTTGTTTGAAAAAAGTGATTCATAAAAAAAAACAAATAAATAAATAAATAAAAAATAAAAAAGTCTTACGAAAACCGACGCTTTTTACGCCTTTCGCCCTTTTACTAACCACTAACCCAACCACCTACCTTTAACCCAAGCCTAACCCTTCACCCCAAAAGTCCTCTTGATATTTACAAAGGTGTATAGTTAAAAATGAGGAGGATTGATTGCTTGGCAAGCTTATGGTAGGAGTAAGTTCCATGCCGCTCTCGAGTGATTCACTAAAAAACATCTTCGGCCGAGTGTTGAGTGATCCCTGTGAGGTATGTGAACTTGTATATAAGTGGAATTTTAAAAAGGTATGTTATGCCCTAATAAGTAATTTATCTTATGTAATGTTTTAAATAAATCATGACGAATAGGATTGTAAATAAATAAAAACAAAACTTAATAAAGAATCTTGGAAATCCCGACACTCTATGACAAGCCCAAAAACCTTCTCTTCTACCCATTCCATTTGGGAATGTAAAGCCACATTATAAAGAGTTTTGCTTGAGGACAAGCAAAGATTCAAGTGTGCGTGTATTTGATGTGTGCAAAATGCAACATATAAATTACATCAAATGTGGCATAAAACTAACCCTTTTTTAGTACTAATGTTGGAAAAAGTGTGTTTTTGTCTTCCTTTTGTATTTTCAGGATTAAATGAGCTCAAATGAACAAAAGAAGCAAAAAGGCAACTAAATCTAACATAAATACAAGAAAAGGAATAAACGTGGCATGCCCGACCCCCGACAGCATCTTCCCAAGCAAAAACAAGAGAACAGAAGGCTGAACACGCCCCGTGCTCAATGAGCACGGGGGCGTGCCCAGCGGACACGGGGCCGTGGTCAACTCTAAGATTCGCATAATCTGGGGAAATCTTGATAGTACAGATACGCTTCTGCATACAGGGTCGTGCCTAGCGGACACGGGGGCGTGGTCAACTAATGCAGACAAACTGCAATTAGTGAAGAAAGAGAATGAGGGTGGACACGGGGCAGTGCCCGAGCTGCTGTTCAGGCTATAAATAGGGGTGCTTGGCTCATTTGCAAACCATCCCTTGGCACACCACCTCTCTCACACTTCACCCACACTCCACCACCACCATAACACCATCATCCACCACCATCATCCATCAGCCATCATAGAGTGTGTGAGTCGTCTCGGGATCCAAGATTGATCGTAAGAGTTCTTGACAATCAAAGGCCATGTTTGCCTAAGTCTCTTACATCACTTGGTGAAGACAAGTGTCTAGTGTAATACTTTTTATTTTTAATCTTTTCGCACTTTTTATTTGATTATGTATTAATGACTTTAATAACTAGTTTCTTATGTTGAAGGTGATTCTTCCTTATCGTTTGTCCGTGGTGTCTTGGCATTATTTTACTGTCTATATAAAATAAAAGATTTTCACCATTCATATCTCCACGGTCTATATGGAGGTATGTTGGCTACCTGGTCGGGGGTTAAGGGAACGGTTTGGTAAGAGTCTTGCCTTGTTCAGTGTATAGATCCTGCAAGGACCTGGGTCAAATTTAGTAGGACCTCCTTCGATACCCACCGGTATTGGATGGCGGGGGTCCAAACTCTTTGATCCCCTCATATGTAAGCTACTATTAAAACTTTAACCCGGCTACTTAGGACTGTATCCCTGCTGACTCAGACTACTTAGCCGAGGGTAACGTCACCTTCAAAAGAGGGGCCTACCACATTATGCATTAATAACTTAATTAATTATCTTTCAATAATCCGACCCTTTAGGATTGTATCCTTGCTGACTCAAACTGCTGGGTTGAGGGTAACGTCACCTTCAAAAGAGGGGCCTACTACAATAACTAAGATAATCTTTTAAAAAGTGCAAAAGTGCGGAAATAATCAAAGGTTACACTACACACGAGTCGGATCCAAGTGATTCATCTTGTCTATCTGTTATTATTTTATTTTATTTTTCAGCATTTTAGTTAGTTTTATTTTTCTAGTTTAAAAACCTTTTTCTAAACTTTTGATTTGATTAGACGTTGAGGATAAACCGGTATTAAAAGCTCTTGTGTCCTTGGACGACCTCGGTATCTTACCAACACTATACTACGCTCACGATGGGTGCACTTGCCCATATGTGTGTTTAGTGTTAGTAAATATCGTGTTTTATAAATTTAAAACTTGGCTAAAAAGTGTAAAAGGGCTTAATTTATACATTAAAAACCTATACACACCTAACGCACATCAAAATACTAACATACTAGCATAATTAAGTTTATATATCTAATACATCCCCCTAAACTTGATTATGCTTGGAAGCATACATGAGAACGCTTTGGTTTGCTTCATCCACGGCTTTCATCGCCTGCTTGAAATCGAATTTCCGAAGTTTCTTTTGCATCTTTATGGCTCCTTCCCAGTCGTTACCTGCAAATAAGGCATAGTGTTGCATAGCCTCTTTATCTCGTACATCTCCTGCACTCTTTCTTCTTTCATGGCAAGTATCCGACGAGCCTTCACTTTCTTTAATCATTTCTTTATCCATCACTCTTGCCTGAACTATCTTGAATTTGTAATAGTAAACCAGCACATCAAGATACATTGCATAAATGATCCTCATGAACTCGCCATCATGATACTCATACCCCATATCTTTTGCAACCACCGGCCATAGGTTATTGTTGGTGACGTTCCTGTACCCTCCGTCACGTTTAACCACCATATATAGTCCGAGCAAATCCACCTTTCTGTTGTCAGAAGCATAAGGCGGAATGGGTCTAGTTGTGATCCCAGTTTAACCTCTATAAACCACATTAACATCTCCTCAAACTTCGTTTCCAATTCATGCTTATACTTAAACACAAATTCTCCATCCTCCATCATATCAAGAAGCGATTTACAATCAGAAAAATCATGAAATTCCATTGCATGAATTATCATTTGACTCCAATCCGATTCTTGTATAGACAGGTTCAGCTCTTCGAAATAAGAATTGAGATACTTTTCCTTATATTCATCGTTCACAACATTTGCATCGATTACCCTATGTTTTTCTTTTAAACCGAGTTCCTCTTCTTTGGTTAGACCATTCACATTGTTTACTGAATTTGATGTATGTAAAATGCAACATATAAATTACATCAAATGAGGCATAAAACTAACCCTTTTTAAGTACTAATATTGGAAAAAGAGTGTTTTTGTCTTCCTTTTGTATTTTCAGGATTAAATGAGCTCAAAAACACAAAAGAAGCAAAAAGTCAGCTAAATCCAACATAAATACAAGAAAAGGAACATAAGTGGATTGCCCGACCCCTCAACAGCATCTTCCCAAGCAAAATAGAGAAGGCAGAAGACTGAACACGCCCCGTGCTCAGCCAGCACGGGGCCGTGCCCAAGAAGCAGCAGAAAAGACAAACCTATAGAAGCTTCTATTGCCCACCACGGGGCCGTGCCCAGTGAACACGGGGGCGTGTCGAAAGTACAGCAGGCGCATTAATTGTAATTGCGAATTACAATTAATGAGGAGAGAGAGTGTCAGACAGGCACGGGGCCGTGCCCAGCGGACACGGGGCCGTGCCCAGCCCTCTGTTCAGCCTATAAATAGGAGTGCTTGGTTTCATTTCAACTCATCCCTTGGCACACCACCTCTCTCACACTTCATCCACCACCCACCACCATCACAACACCATCATCCACCACCATCATCCATTGTCCATCGTAGAGTGTGTGAGTCGTCTCGGGATCCAAGATTGATCGTAAGAGTTCTTGACAATCAAGGCCATGTTTGCCTAAGTCTCTTACATCACTTGGTGAAGACAAAGTGTCTAGTATAATACTTTTTATTTCTAATCTTTTGCACTTTTTATTTGGTTTTGTATTAATGACTTTAATAACTAGTTACTTATGTTGAAGGTGATCTTTCCTTATCGTTTGTCCGTGGTGTCTTGGCATTATTTTACTGTCTATATAAAATAAAAGATTTTCACCATTCATATCTCCACGGTCTATATGGAGGTATGTTGGCTACCTGGTCGGGGGTTAAGTGAACGGTTTGGTAAAGGTCTTGCCATTGTTCAGCGTTTAGAGGTCCTGCAATGGACCTGGGTCAAATTTAGTAGGACCTCCTTCAATACTTCACGGTATTGGATGGCGGGGGTCCAAACTCTTTGATCCCCTCATAAGTTAACTACTATTAATACTATAACCCGGCTATTTAGGACTGTATCCCTGCTGACTCAGACTACTTAGTCGAGGGTAACGTCACCGCCAAAAGCGGGGCCTACCATAATATTGCATTAATAACTTAATTCATTATCTTCCAATAATCCACCCTTTTAGGATTGTATCCTTGCTGACTCAAACTACTGGGGTGAGGGTAACGTCACCTTCAAAAGAGGGGCCTACTACAATAACTAAGATAATCTCTTAATTATGTGCAAAAGTGCGGAAATAATCAAAGGTTATACTAGATACGAGTCGGAACCAAGTGATTCATCTTGTCTATCTGTTTTTATTTTCAGCATTTTAGTTAGTTTTTATTTTTCTTAGTTTAAAACATTTTTCTAAACTTTTTATTTTTGATTAGACGTTGAGGATAAACCGGTACTAAAAGCTCTTGTGTCCTTGGATGACCTCGGTATCTTACCAACGCTATACTACGCTCACGATAGGTGCACTTGCCCATATGTGTGTTTAGTGTTAGTAAAATATCGTGTTTTATAAATTTAAAACTTGGCTAAATAAGTGTTAAAGGGGCTTAAAATATACACCTAATAAATATAACACTTTACCGCACATCAAGTTTTTGGCGCCGTTGCCGGGGACACAAGGATTTTAAGAAAGTTAGGAATCAACGGCCTAATCATTTTTTTTCTTTTTCTTTTTATTTTTTTTTAGGATTTTCTTAGTTTTTCAGCTTCTGCAGAGCTCAGCACGGGCCGTGCCCGCTGAACACGCCCCCGTGCTAAATCATTGGAACTGGCAATCCTGTTTTAAGTCAGACAGTAAGCTGAACACGGGGCCGTGCTCACCCAACACGCCCCCGTGCCCAAGATTCACTTACTGAAAACAGAACCGTTAGATCCCGGCGGTTGGTAATTTCTGACATAAACATGAGTGAAAGTAATTGTTTTTACTTTCGGCACTCTTATGGTACGTGGTGTCAATTATGTGGTGGCAAACATAAAGAAGTAGAATGCTACTTTCTAAATTATAGGCCCCACTACATGGAACCACCGACTTCTTATAACCTTAAGAGGGGCGAAAGTAAAAATAAGCACTATTTCTCCCTCGAATGCGCCCAGCCAGATATTCTAGGGGAAATGCTCCTTGACGAGTTATTTCAACTAGAAGAGCTAATTCTGAATTGGTTAAAAGAGCTTAGGAAGGATTTTATTAATCCACCCCAAGACGATGACCATGACGAAATGCTGGAACCGCATTCCGACAACCTCGTTGCTCCCGAAAATACCTTCGTACCTAGCAAAGACTTGGACGATAGTCGTCCCTGTGTCGATTGTGCCGTGAAGGACTCTCCATCGACTTCGTTCGATGCATACATAGACCTGAGCGATTCGGCATACACCTTCTTTAACGAGAGCCCGGGAAAGGGTTGGACTTGTCCACCTAGAATAAAAATAAGAATTACCCTCACCGACAACCTCTTGCGTTCTCGCTTTAGTCTAGGACAATTAAGGTATCTTAGGCACTTTGGGGTTGTTCCAACCAATCAGGAGCCACCCGATACTAGTGAGTTCCTTAAAAAGCTAGACAACTTCATAAAACAGTCCTTCAACACGGGGCCGTGTCCATCCAACACGCCCCCGTGTCCATCAAAAGATTCCCTTCTGATCGGTACGTCAGAATACGGACAAACTGTGTCAGAACTCCACCTGCACACGGGGCCGTGTCCAATGGACACGGGGCCGTGTCCAGGATGCTGTCGTTTTCTATAAATGCAGCCAAGAATTCTGCACATTTGGACCAACTTGGGACAGAGATTTGAAGGAATCTTCTCTCAACTATCCTAGGTAAGTCTAAAAGAAGGTTCCAACAACCCATCTTGTCCTTTCCTCTTTTAGCCATTTCCTTCTTCTCCATCTTTCTCCAAGAACTACCATTAAAAGTTTGAATTCTTCCAACTTTGTGGTAAGGATTAATGAGTTTTGTTCAAGGAATCTTGGTAAAAACATGTTATGTAACATTGTTTTAAGTTATTAGTGACTAAAAAGACCCCACAAGTTCAGAAAATAACTTAAAAATCCAAGTTTCCCTGCTCCAAAATTCTGCAGAAAGGTGAACACGGGGCCGTGCTCAATGAGCACGGGGCCGTGTCCGGTCACTGTTTCATTAAATAAACTATTTTCAGTTTATTTTTCGTAGGATGTCGAGTGAAAACAGCGAAACATCTTCTGTGCATTCGTCAAACAGCCGAAGAGGAAGGAGACCCTCCATTGAAGCTACACTTGTGCACTATGTGATAGCATTAAGGGAGGCTCTCGATGAAATGACATCAGTAGAGGAGGTCCTAATCGACCGTATTAACGATCTTATGATGGGACTGGAAAACAGCTTTCAAGAAATTAACCTCTTGCACCAGAGGTTAAATATTCTTGTAGCACCCCCGATGGAACCAGTCCTCCCTCAACAGGATTGGAACCTGGCACTCGGAATTAACAACCCTACCGGGTGGGAAGATTTGCCAGCGGAACCTCCCGTGGAACACCAACAAGAGATCCCGGTGGAAATCGAAACTCCTCAAACCAATGCCAATGAGCCTTCTTTTCTCTTTCCAAGGGAGGTGGAGGAGTGGCTCGCCGACATATGAGGAGAGCCGCACCCGGAAGAAGGAGTTCTGAAAAGGCCTTGTCTAACCAAGATTAGTTGCTTCTTGGAAATTTTGCTAATTAAAATAAAGTAGAGGCTAGAACTCCATGGTTTAATATTCCGTTGTTTTATCTAGTTTAATCTTAATTTAGGACTATGTAAGGTCACTCTATGATGCAATGAAATGATGGTTTTTAAAAGTTTGGATGGTTTTTAATAAATAAAACACACTCATGGTGGTAAGGGATGAAAAGGGGAACGAGAAAAATGACCCCATGCACAAGAACAAGGCAACCCGACAGTTCTCTCCATTACAGAAGGTTCAACACGGGCCGTGTCCAACCAACACGGCCCCGTGCTGAACCACCTGCAGAAAAACGCCCAGTTCAGGTAACTGGACACGGGCCGTGTTCACCCGACACGCCCCCGTGTCCAGACTTCTGCTTCTCTTGTTTTAATTTTGTTACTGGCACTTGAACACGGGGCCGTGCCCGGACAACACGGGGCCGTGTTCAGCGCCCAGTAACACAAAATTTTTGCTTTTTTAACACCATTTTACACATCTAATCAACCTAAAAATTTATTTTTGGGACACATTGAGGACAATGTGTAATTTAAGTGTGGGGGGGATGCTAAAACCTTGAAATTTTGCAAGTCCTAAATACAAGCCTTACACAAAACTCTATTGGAACCGCTAATCACCCCAAATTTTTTCAAAAATTTCATTTTTTTTACTTGTCTAGGTTTAACTCGGGAAATTCAAGTTCTCAAAAAGGTTATATTTTTACAAATTTACAACCGATAGCGTAGTGATAAAAAGAACCAACATAAGAAAATTATGAAAAGGCATGGCAAAGTTAGTTAAAATTTGATTATATATACTTGATCACATAAAAACCCATTCCCACAAAAGTGAGTTTTGAGCCTTTACTGAGCATACAAATTTACATCTTTAGACTAAATGCTCATTTTTTCGTTTCTTGTGTGAATAGCCGCTTGGTTCTTACGACTCTAGAACTTGCCATGACGATACATTCCCGGTCCTTATCGACTTAAACCCGAGTAAGTAAATGATGGAGGCATTAGGACTAACCCTTTTTTTTCTACACCATTATTTTTTTTTTACCACCTACCCAAAAATCCCCCTAGATAGCCCCTTTGAGCCTAAACCTTTTCATTTCATCACCCAAACCAAAAACCCTTTTACCCACCAAAACCTTTTTCATTTTTAACCCTTTGTTTTAGTAACAAGTTCGGTTTTTTTTTCGTATGATTGTTCAAAATATATATATATAATTTTTGTGTTGATGATGAAGCAAAAAGAAAATAAACAAACAAGTTCATCAAAAATAACTTTGTTTGAATAAAAGCTTCATCAAAATAAAAAGATACAAAAATAGAAAGTCTTACGAAAACCGACACTTGTTACGCTTTTTCACCCTTTTTCTACTAACCACTAACCAATATCCCAACCACCTACCTTTAACCCAAACCTAACCCTTAACCCACAAAGTCCTCTTGATATTTACAAAGGTATAAAAGTTAAAAAGGAGGAGGATTGATTGCTTGGCAAGCTTATGGTAGGAATAAGTTCCATGCCGCTCTCGAGTGATTCACTAAAAATACACCTTCGGCCGAGTGTGAGTGATTTCTCCCGTGAGGTATGTGAACTTGTATATAAATGGAATTTTAAAAAGGCATGTTATGCCCAAATAAGTAATTTCTCCTATGAAACGTTCTAAATAAATCATTACGAATAGGATTGTAAATAGATAAAAATAAAACCCAAAAAGATCTTGGATTCCCAACACTCTACGACAAGCCAAAAACCTTCTCTTCTACCCGTTCCATTTGGGAGTGTAAGCCACATATTAAAGAGTTTTGCTTGAGGACAAGCAAAAGTTTAAGTGTGGGGGTATTTGATTTATGTAAAATGCAACATATAAATTACATCAAATGAGGCATAAAACTAACCCTTTTTAAGTACTAATATTGGAAAAAGAGTGTTTTTGTCTTCCTTTTGTATTTTCAGGATTAAATGAGCTCAAAAACACAAAAGAAGCAAAAAGACAGCTAAATCCAACATAAATACAAGAAAAGGAACATAAGTGGATTGCCCGACCCCTCAACGGCATCTTCCCAAGCAAAATAGAGAAGGCAGAAGACTGAACACGCCCCGTGCTCAGCCAGCACGGGGCCGTGCCCAAGAAGCAGCAGAAAAGACAAACCTATAGAAGCTTCTATTGCCCACCACGGGGCCGTGCCCAGTGAACACGGGGGCGTGTCGAAAGTACAGCTGGCGCATTAATTGTAATTGCGAATTACAATTAATGAGGAGAGAGAGTGTCAGACAGGCACGGGGCCGTGCCCAGCGGACACGGGGCCGTGCCCAGCCCTCTGTTCAGCCTATAAATAGGAGTGCTTGGTTTCATTTCAACTCATCCCTTGGCACACCACCTCTCTCACACTTCATCCACCACCCACCACCATCACAACACCATCATCCACCACCATCATCCATTGTCCATCGTAGAGTGTGTGAGTCGTCTCGGGATCCAAGATTGATCGTAAGAGTTCTTGACAATCAAGGCCATGTTTGCCTAAGTCTCTTACATCACTTGGTGAAGACAAAGTGTCTAGTATAATACTTTTTATTTCTAATCTTTTGCACTTTTTATTTGGTTTTGTATTAATGACTTTAATAACTAGTTACTTATGTTGAAGGTGATCTTTCCTTATCGTTTGTCCGTGGTGTCTTGGCATTATTTTATTGTCTATATAAAATAAAAGATTTTCACCATTCATATCTCCACGGTCTATATGGAGGTATGTTGGCTACCTGGTCGGGGGTTAAGTGAACGGTTTGGTAAAGGTCTTGCCATTGTTCAGCGTTTAGAGGTCCTGCAATGGACCTGGGTCAAATTTAGTAGGACCTCCTTCAATACTTCACGGTATTGGATGGCGGGGGTCCAAACTCTTTGATCCCCTCATAAGTTAACTACTATTAATACTATAACCCGGCTATTTAGGACTGTATCCCTGCTGACTCAGACTACTTAGTCGAGGGTAACGTCACCGCCAAAAGCGGGGCCTACCATAATATTGCATTAATAACTTAATTCATTATCTTCCAATAATCCACCCTTTTAGGATTGTATCCTTGCTGACTCAAACTACTGGGGTGAGGGTAACGTCACCTTCAAAAGAGGGGCCTACTACAATAACTAAGATAATCTCTTAATTATGTGCAAAAGTGCGGAAATAATCAAAGGTTATACTAGATACGAGTCGGAACCAAGTGATTCATCTTGTCTATCTGTTTTTATTTTTATTTTTATTTTCAGCATTTTAGTTAGTTTTTATTTTTCTTAGTTTAAAACATTTTTCTAAACTTTTTATTTTTGATTAGACGTTGAGGATAAACCGGTACTAAAAGCTCTTGTGTCCTTGGACGACCTCGGTATCTTACCAACGCTATACTACGCTCACGATGGGTGCACTTGCCCATATGTGTGTTTAGTGTTAGTAAAATATCGTGTTTTATAAATTTAAAACTTGGCTAAATAAGTGTTAAAGGGGCTTAAAATATACACCTAATAAATATAACACTTTACCGCACATCAGAATTCATGACCGATGCCGTGAACATCGGAAATATTTTACAAGTGTCACCTGATTTTTTAACTGTGTAACCTTGCAGAGTTAATTGATCCAAACTCAACACATTCCGATCTAATTCAGGTGCATAGAATACACTTTGTATTCGTAACATTTCATTACTCAATTTGATCTCTACAGCCCCGATTCCCCGAGTAAACAAAAAATTACTTTCCCCTGATTTTGTTTCTACCCTAACTAAGTGTTTAATTCGCTTAAACACATTCAGATTACCGGCAATATGATGAGGAAACACAGAACTTACATACCAGATCCATTGGCCACCCTCCGTTCCGGTAACTATCATCTCTTGGTGACTGATAACTTCTTCTTCTTGCCTCTGAATTCCGGTATTTATCGCTTGTTTGATTAACTGTGTGGCCTCATCTTGTTCCTTCGCTTTGCACGAGTAAATTTGATGACCGGGTTGATGACAATAGTAACATAATCTTACACGGGGAAATTTCTTTTCCTTTTCATATTTTTCATCGAGACAGTGTTGACAGGGCATTGTTGTTGATGTTGGTTGGATTTCTGCACTCCTGGCAACGTGGCTCTGATACCACTTTGTTGGGATTCAACCATGTTTGCAGCGGAATTGAGTGATATATCTGGTTCGGTATTCATGATGAACAAGAAACAGATATGTAGAAACAGTAAATGAACAAGAATAATGAAGAGAATAGAATGGACAATTCGAGTGAATCTGAAATTGTCTTGGTGCCGGAACTTGTTGCCGGACTTCACATATATATACATGGGATTTTGGCGGTTCCTTGTGGCGGGAATAACTGCCAATGGCAGTTTGAATTCCACCCGCTTATCACCATGATAAATAAGTCAATATACATATCGAATATATATAAGTTGTAATATAAATACTAACATACTAGCATAATTAAGTTTATATATCTAATATGGCCCAAACCACGTCAGCACACCCACATACTCCACTTAGAACTCCAAAAACAGGTAATCTGTATCCTCTCTCTAGAACTCTCCACTCTCTCTGACTTCTCTTTTTGTACTTCCCATTCTTATTCTCACGCCCGCGCTTGGCCACAGAGAACCCCCTTCCTGTGAGGAGGCTAACGGTGTGCTTCTCTTTCTGTGATCTTATACAGGTTACAAATAATCATCCTGGGACTCATCCTCCACCTAGTTCGATGTGCTAATTCTTGAGTCTTCACATGTAACTAGGACCACTCATTGCATTTCTCCATTACTTGCATTAATTTAGGAACAAGTTCGGTGCAGTGATATTTCATCACAAATTGTAATCCATTTTGCATTGAATATTAAGAAGAAAATTATTGAAACAGTTACGTTTTCCTTTCTCTCTCTTGGTTGCGATTACAGTCGTGTGTTAGGTTATTTATGTTATCAGACCGTTTTGTAGGATTTAAAAAGGTTAGGTTTGTAGATGTAGGAGTTAATAGTTTTAGGACTGCAGTTGTGCAATGTGTTTTGCTCTAATTAATCTGTAGATTTCAATTACATGTGTTTGGCAGTTAGGAGCCGAATTGGTTTGCAATGTATAGTATATGTCTGTGTGTGTGTATTAATGATTCAATTGTTTAATTAATTTTTGATACATTTTTAGGGCCACTAACGAGATTGTCTGTGACAACTCGTAATTTAGAACCTTTCGTTGTACTCTGAATGCAACCTGTATGTACGTGATGTGATTATGTGATACGTTGATTTTAATGGGATGATATGTTTTATGTTGTTATGTGTTTATAACTTCGCCACACAACTTATGCTCGATCACGCAATCCTTTTTGGGCCGCACACAATAATCCCAATCGCACACTCCTCTCTCGCCCCAAACCCTTGTTCGAATGCATGACCCAAAGGGCAGCCCGTGATAGGTTCGGCCCACCCCTTGCACTCATAACACCCATGAGGAGGGTGTATACTCCTCATTATTCCATAAAACACTCAAAACACATAAACCCTACTCTCCCTTCTCTCCTTCGAAGACCTGCGGCAGCCCCCTTCATCATTCGAAGCCTCCTTCGTTTCCAAACACCCAATTCGGTTAGTGTGCTGTTATGCTTGATTGTATGATTATCGGTATTCTGATTTCTATGATTGCTATGTGAAAACTAGGGTTCATGCTAGTAATAATATTGATGAATGTCGTGATCATGAACCGGAGTCATATGTTCAATTGCTATACGTAAACATATATGATGGACAGAACTGTTGTGATTAATGGATCGAATGATGGTATATGTTAACCTAGGATCGAATGTATGTTAAAGGAGATGATTTTAATTGTGTGTGAAATTGATTAAGTTGTATTGGCATGAGAAATTGCCTAATGAATTGGTTTACTTGTTGATGCTCGAGTTCTATGGCTTGATGATCCGATGATATGTGTGCATGATAAGTTGTTGTTCATGGTTAGATAGTTAATTAGGGTTCATGAGAATGATTGGAAATCCCTTGATTTGATCGAATAAAGGAGCAATTAGAAACTGTTAATAGTTTGATTGGATAGAATAAATGGGAACTAGATAACTGATTTCATGATTTTAGGGAAATTGTAACTGATCACATAATAGCAATCGCACAAGGTAGTCGCACAAGAAGTTCATTAGTTTAATGTTTATGGACCGCACATGTCATTGGGCTACGGGTGTTTGGGCTGGGTCGCACAAGCACAGGTTGCACATATTGGCCAACCACACACACACGAATCACACAAGTGGCCCAGTCGCACAAGAGGATCCAGTCGCACAAGAGGGTTCAGTCGCACAAGCATGTTTGGGCCAAACATCTCACTGGGCTGCACCCTGGCCCACTAACGCAACACCAGTTGCACAAGTCCAGTTCAATCGGACAAGTTGGGGATTGGACTCCACATGTTGGGCCGAACCTTTGTGTTGGACTATACACACACACTTTAATTTGATCACACATTTTGTTGGGCTGTAAGTTGTTTGGGCCGCACGAATTCATGATATGATTTAACACTTGAATGTTTAATGATCTGAACTGCTAAGTTGTTACATGGTTGTGAACTTGCATATCCACTTGATTGAGAACTGAACTATCGATATGTGCTATGGTGAATTATGAACATGTGATGTGAGCCTTGCATGAGACTCAATTACTTGAACATGCTGTTATGAATTGTTATGTTACGTGAACTCTTGTTACGACTTGTATAACGATGTGTATGCTACTTGTGTAATGTGAATGTGGAATATACGAATTATGTGCATACAATCTGATTATCATTGGTAACTATGTTAGGATTTGGTTGACCAACTGTAAACATAAACAAGTAACTAGTCTTACCGAGCAAACCTAAGGTGAGTTCACTTCTCTTAAAACAAGCATGCGTCCGGTGGGGACAATCAAACTGAAAAAACTTGTAAACGGATTTTTGTAAACCCATATCCTTGTAGGGGATATGGGGCGGATTTCAATTACCCACATCCTTGTAGGGGATGTGAGGCGGATTTCACAAACGCATATCCTTGCAGGGGATATGTCACACCCCCAAAATACCACATGCGGTAACCCCGCTAGACGTGTGACGTACCAGGATCTAGCCACCAATCACATTGAACTAACCATAATATGTTTAACAAAATTTCCATTCATTAAATAAAACATACATAGAACATAATCCAAGTTAAATAGTGACAGCGGAAGCAAATAATAATTCATTGTTTAAGTGTTTCAAAACCCAGTGTATATGAATTCAGTAAACAAGACACGCATAGCCCAGTACTGCGACCCATGTCCACTCCAGCCATCCAGATAGCAAGTTCCCATCCAAAGTACCTAACGACCTGCGAGCATGCAACAAGTGTATCAGACAACGCTGGTGAGTTCATAGTTTTACGAAAACGTTGGTTACCAAGTGTTTAGTTTAATCCGTTTAATTTAATGTTGATAATATCCCGAATACAAGACGGCTCCAGATTATTTAGCCCTTTCTCCAATGCTCCTATCAAAGCATTGGTCATGACTAGGTCATTAGTTTACACCCGTCCTCTCAGGTACGGGGTGAGGGTGCCAAACCTAAGTAGCGCTACCAACTAATACCTTGTTACCTCTCAGGTAACAAACAACAAGGAGGGACTTTAATGGTGATTAGATGAGTATATTATCCAACATTCCAGATTTACCCAAAAGACGTATTCCTCTCAGGAATACCCATGATTTACCCAAAACCTATCCCTCTTAGGGATACCCACTGACTGTCCCAACCACCGAGACGCATGCTCAAGAGGAATGAACTCACCTTTGATTTGCTCGGTATGTTAAATTACCCGTCCAAGTTGGTCAACCTAAACCCTACCATGGTTACCAAACAACATCAGTTACATAATCAAACTAGTCACATATATGTACACAATAAGTCACGTATTCGTATACAGTTTGCATCTAACACAAGATCACCGAACATCATATATCAAACACCCTGTTCTATACATGTTCACTTCCCATGCATAACATGCAATAACACACAACAGTTAACTGGGCTATCTACCAAAGCCCAAGCCCAACAGGCTGCCCTTCGGCGAAGGACCACCCGACAAATAACCCTAGCGACGAAATACCTCTCTTTCGTCGTCATCACAGATGGCGAAACACCCATCTTTCGTCGAAATCAACTATGACGAAACAGCCATCTTTCATCGACATTGACTATGACGAAACATCATCACTGTTTCGTCGAGGTCAGTTAACAGATCCTTGATTTCATAGCATCAGTTACACATCTTCAAAACAATGGATCAACGACGGTTACATTATAGTGTTCATAGCAAATCTTTAATCACTGTTTATCCTCACAACTAACAAACCTCAACATTAACATTGTTACACACTAATAGGGACTCAAACATGATAACAGGCATCGATCAAGATCTATTACTGATTCATAATTACAGGTTTCCACTGCTAACCCTAGGTCATCATCAACATTAACAATTCAACCATAGTTTCACGTCATGATCAATCGCATAATCCAAACATACAATTCTATGAACGAAACCCTAGTTACGAAAACATTGCAACACAATATCACGTATCAGGATTAATTCACCTACAAGATCAAGACACTAACCGATAAACAAGATAGTACGAGGGGTCTTGAGGATCGGAAAGAGATGCCCGAATGCTTGAGAGCTTCACAGGGAATCAAGTTGCCGTCAACCAGGAAGGAATGGGAGACTCTAGGGTTTTTAGTTTACGTCTAATGATCATGAGGGGTTATAACACACAACAGTTTGGGCCGCGAAAAGCATTGGGCCGAAGCCCGCTACTGCGAAAAACCAATCTCGACGAAAATCCATCTTTCGTCGAGATTACATGTGGCGAAAGTCCTGATTTTTGTCAGAATGGACTTGTGACGGGTTTTAGTTTACACAACACTTTTTAAACAACCAAATATACTTATACATAATAAGCAACCAAACATTACACATAAACATTGATCATTCACATAACTACACTCGACACCACATGAATCAAATTGTAAAACAGGATTATGAAATCAGTGACGTGCACGGAAAAGACCTTGAAATCTCGGATTGTCACATCATCCCCAACTTGAAAGAAATTTCGTCCCGAAATTTGACAAGTAATCCAAAACAGCAAGACGTTAACTCAGGATGACTGTGGATTTTCCGCGGGTACCACATCATCCCCAACTTGAAAGGGAATTTCGTCTCGAAATTCACCAGTTGCATCAGGTTTAGGTTCATCAGTTGGGAATAAGTGAGGGTACTTGAGATTCATCTGATCCTCGCGTTCCTACGTGAACTCCGGTCCACGCCTTGAGTTCCAACGAACTCTCACAATTGGTATTCGACTGTGCTTACGAACCTTGACCTCCCGATCCATAATTTCTATTGGTTCTTTGACAAATTGCAACTTGTCGTCGATCCTAAGTTCTTGAAGTGGTACCACAAGTGTTTCATCAGACAAACACTTCTTTAATTGCGACACATGGAAAACATTGTGAACGTTACCCAACTCAGTAGGTAACTCGAGCTTGTATGCCACCTTACCAATACGTTCCAAAACTCTGAACAACCCAACATAGCGTGGATTAAGCTTGCCGCGCTTACCAAAGCGCACCACACCCTTCCAAGGTGAGACTTTCAACATAACACCGTCGCCTACAGCGAATTCCAAGGGTTTCCTACGCTTGTCAGCATAGCTTTTCTAACGGTCGCGCGCCGCCGCCATACGGTTTCTGATTTGAACAATCTTTTCCAAAGTTTCGAGAACAAGTTCCGGACCTGTGACCTGGCGGTCACCCACCTCGGCCCAACAGAGAGAAGAACGACATTTTCGGTCGTACAACGCTTCAAACGGAGCTGCCTGGATGCTAGTATGGTAACTGTTGTTGTAGGAGAACTTGATCAATGGCAAATGTTTCTCCCAGCCCTTACCAAAATCAATCACACATGCTCGCAGCATGTCTTCAAGTGTTTGGATGGTTCGCTCACTTTGACCATCCGTCTGTGGGTGATAAGCAGTACTCATGTCGAGATGTGAGCCAAACGATTTATGCATCGACTTCCATAAATCAGATATGAAACGCGGATCACGATCAGAGATAATAGAGGTTGGCACCCCGTGCCTAGAAACCACTTCTTTCAAATAAACAACAGCAAGTTGTGAGAACTTATCTCTGGTTGTTGAAGCAAGCCCGAGGATTTCTGATACTCCACCTTGACTTTCGCACAAGTCAAACACTTACTCACGTACGTTGCGATGTTAGCTTTCATCTTCGGCCACCAATACAAAACTTTGAGGTCCTGATACATCTTATCTGAACCTAGATGAACAGAGTATCAAGACTTGTGTGCTTCGTCCATCACAAGATCTCTAAGGTTACCAAACAACGGAATCTATATCCGCTCCATAAAATAACAAATGCCATCAGATCTCTTCTCAAGTCGTTTCTCCATGCCTCGTAAATACTCAGCTTCAATGTTTGTTTCCTTCAATGCTTCAGTCTGAGCCGAACGGATCTGATCAGGAAGGTTTGAATGAATGGTGAGCTGTAAGGCTCGCACACGCTTAGGTTTCGTCTCCTTTTGACTAAGGGCATCAGCTACAACGTTTGCTTTGCCCGGATGATACTTGATGGCACAATCGTAGTCGTTCAATAGTTCTACCCAGCGACGTTGTCGCATATTCAACTCCTTCTGGTCGAAAATATGTTGAAGGCTCATGTGATCGGTGTAGATGGTGCATTTGGTACCGTACAGATAATGCCTCCAGATTTTCAACGCGAAAACCACGGCTCCTAGCTCCAAGTCATGAGTTGTGTAATTCTTCTCGTGAACCTTCAACTGTCGAGAGGCATAGGCTATCACTTTCTCGCGTTGCATCAGCATGCAACCGAGACCCTGAATAGAAGTATCACAATATACTACAAAATCCTCGGTACCTTCTGGTAAAGACAAGATCGGTACACTGCAGAGTTTCTATTTCAAAAGTTGGAAAGCATCCTCCTGCTTTGTTCCCCAAGAATACGCCACGCCTTTCTGTGTCAACGAGGTAAGAGGTTGAGCGATCTTCTAGAAATCCTTGATAAATCTTCGATAATACCCAGCGAGACCAAGAAATAGTCGCACCTCCGAAGGATTCTTTGGTGCCGCCCAATTCCTGATAGCATCAATCTTAGCAGGATCCACGTGTATCCCTGATTCATTGACAATGTGGCCAAGGAAGTGCACTTCTCGTATCCAGAAGTCACACTTAGAGAACTTCGCGTAGAGTTGCTCCTTCCTCATAAGTTCCAAAATAAGGCGCAAGTGTCGCTCGTGGTCCTCCTTGTTCTTAGAGTAGATCAGTATGTCAACAATACACACAATAACGAAGTCGTCAAGATACGGCTTGCACACACGATTCATAAGGTCCATGAAGACTGCCGGCGCGTTTGTCAACCCGAATGGCATAACTAGAAACTCATAATGGCCATACCGCGTTCGAAAAAATGTCTTTGGAACATCCTCCTCCCGGGCTCTCATCTGATGGTAGCCCAATCTTAAATCGATCTTCGAGTAGTAACTTGACCCTTGGAACTGGTCAAACAAGTCGTCGATACGCGGTAACGGATAGCGGTTCTTGACTGTCACCTTGTTGAGTTCTCTATAATCTATACACATACGAAAAGACCCGTCTTTCTTCTTCACAAACAAAACTAGGGCTCCCCAAGGTGATGAACTGGTGTAACACCTCGTAAAATCATGTCCAATATAGTATCGACACGTGTCATGGACTTTAAACGTGTTACAAATTGAATATGAGGGACTAAAGTTGACAAACGAAGAAAGTATATGTATATAAGGATTCAAAGTGTCAACATTTGATAATTATGCCTTTTAACAACCGTACACGATGTTTATACCCTTAAAACGAATGTATCATGAAGCATATGAAACCGTTTGTGGAAGAATGTGAAAGTTTACAAGACGCGAGGGTTAAAAGTGTCAACATGTTTAAGTTATACCTCTGAGTGACCTTTTAGCGAACCCGGAGCCTTATAATGATTAATTATACTCCCAAGAATAAGTGGTAAAAATTTCACAAGGTTTCGATATCGTATGAGGAAGATACGTTAACTTTCGTAATTAAGGGGTTAAAAGCGTCAACAAGGCAAAACTTGTGTTTTCGGTTACCGTTTAATGAAACCGGACCTAACGATGTTTGGTTATACATCATGGATCACAAAAATATAAATTATATGGGTTAAATGTGCTTAAAATGGAAATTATCTCGTTTTAAAAGGTTCAGGGGGTGAAAACAGCAAGTTTGAAACTTGAATTGCTGGTAAGCTGGGTGCTGGTGCTGCGCCACCAACTTCACTCGTTGCCGTCGCGCGACGCGACGGCATGCCAGATCAGCAAAAATTGTTTTAACGTGGCAGCTTGCATGTTTGCTAAATTCCGCGAGTTTGCCACCCTCTAGCTGCTATAAACACGTCCCTTGACACTTGTTTTCATCTCTAGAGTTGCCACAACACCTGTATCAATCTCCATGATCCTTCCATGGCTATAAATAAGCCCATTGTTGTACTTTGTGAACTCACACTTTCACATTTCCTTGTTCTAACTCTCTGGAGCATTCTTGGCACTTAAGAAGCCTTTTCTCTGTTCTAATCTCGTGCTAAGGACCATTGTAAGTCATCTTAGCTTCTGTAATTATGTTTTATTAGCTTAATGGCCTAAAGTCAAACCCGTCGTAATTAAGGTTTGACTTAGTGATTAATCACTAATGGTCCAGTCAGATCTCGAATTAAAAGTAGCTTTGAGTTGGTAATTATGTGGGTAATAAACCCTTAAAAGGGCACCCTCTGATTCTCACTCTAACTAGGTCAATTGTCGGGTCAAAGTTAATTATAAAAAGTCAACAGAAAGCAAATTTTCGCATAAACACATAATTAACAATGTAGAAGCCATGGAACCTATTTTATCACTCATATAACTTGGTAATCAATGTAAGAACATGTCTAAACATGTTCAACCCGACAATTTTATGTTTAAGCTCGGTTCGGAACCGAAAGTCGCAAAAGTAGACTTTTGCTTTGACTTTTAGTTCTGACCCAATGTAGCATATTTTAGAAATTCCTTAGAGCTCTATTAGGACCAGGTTATAGATTAGTGTAACCCTCTGAGGTTATACAACCTGGTTCATTAGTTTTTCGATTCATGTGAATGTTTCCGTTATATGCCTAAATGTTGACCATAATGACCTTTTGATCTTAAAATGACATTTTTGAAAATGTGAGAGGACAAAAACCTTTATTACTGATTTATAAACTTGTCCTAAAAATTTGACATCAGTTGGAGGTCTAGATTAGGAGTTATGCTCAATATCGTAATTAATAAGCTTTTTATTAATTAAACAGCGTAATTAGCATAAAGCCTATCTAAACCCAAATTTGGCACCAAACTTTTACCCACTGATGTAATATAATATTTTGGGATTTTTGAAGATTTTTAATTATTTTTAAGCTGAGCATAACATAGGGTTCTTGCTATAATTCGGTAAATGTCGGTTATACCCTTTTCTTGAATAAAATGAGTTTTACATAACATATTGACACCAAACTTTTTGCTATTGATTTTATATGATAAATAAAATATTTTGAACTGTATAAACTGATCAAAAACTCAGATTTCCTATTTAAACCCGTATGATTTATTAATGATAATTAAAGTGCTTGATGACTGTGCTGAATTACTTAACTGCTTTCTAATTTTCTGCGTCATACTTACACGTGCTTTTTAACATACTAGTATTGTGCAGAAAATTGACTAAATGGTCATGTATGCTTTCCTAAGTGCTGGGAATTAATTGTGTTACAAAAATCTATATAAAAGACACTTTACGGAATAATTAAAACTTTAACGGAACGGTATCCAACCGAACAACCGGACATTACCCGAGACACTAAAATTTTTCCAAACACATTGTTTAATTATTTATTGGCTAGTCATGATCCCCGAACACCCTAACACTTACTAAATATCAAGTAACTAACATATATAAGTATACACTTGGATTCTAACTTATGATTACCAACTAGTTACAAAATTTGCATCCAACCCCCCCCCATACCCGAATTCGGTCCCAAAGGACCCACAAAATCACCAACAAAATATCCTCAACATACTCTCTAGATTTATTCCATTATTTTAATAGATTGTTGCTTGTTATGGTTGCTAAAATATTGAAGAACATCTT
Source organism: Helianthus tuberosus (assembly GCA_030545235.1). Taxonomy (NCBI): domain Eukaryota; kingdom Viridiplantae; phylum Streptophyta; class Magnoliopsida; order Asterales; family Asteraceae; genus Helianthus; species Helianthus tuberosus. Next base: position 37,915,593 of record CM060435.1, on the reverse strand, counting down.
ATAAGTATGGCACACAAGATTATCATCATCACTTCCAATCTTCACACCACACCCTCACATCTCACTCTCTCCCTCTCGGCCACATACAACCTCCACCACCTCCACCATATCACCACCATAATCTTCCATTTTCAAGCTTCATTCAAGGTTAGAAGGTGATTCAAGGAAGCTTGCAACTTGTGGAACTTCAAGGAGCTTTATTTCTTGCTTTTCACCATCATTTTCTCCATCTTTTTTCACTAAAGTTCTTCCCTAGCTTTAAGCTAGTTGTAAGCTCCTTTGATCTTTGTTTACTTCTCATTTGTTTGATGGTTAATAGTTATATTATGATGTAGAACACTAAAAGATCATAAACATAAGTCTTGAACATAAAGCTAACATGATGATGAGATAAGATGAAATCTTGATGAAATAAAGTTATTTTGATATGTTTTTGATTACTTGTTAATGTTAAATGTCGTTGATTGATCACTAAAAATGTTAACGGAATCAATCGAACACGCGTTAGAAAGTTAAGAGCCGAAAACAGGAAGCTGGTTGGTGTTTACAGCCAACTTTAGTTGGCTGTAACCAGATCATAACTTAACGAAAAACTGATATTCTTGAGTCTAAAACGTGTTATTTTGAAATACGGTTCTAATGGCACTGGAATCATAATTTTTGGACTTCGGTTGCTATTTTTAAAGGGGTCGTTTTTCACAGCAACAAAAGCTGCATTTTTCTGCAGAAAATATGTGTTATGTTTTTCATCATAACTTGAAATCTGTGTAGAATTAGGTAACGAAATTTGTACTGTAGATGGACACTGATGGACACTTAAAACTAAACAACCAACCGTGAACTCACTCAACTTTTTTGTTGACTCGTTGTTACATGCCTTACATGTTGCTAGATGCTTATGGAGCTTGCACGAGGAGGAGGTCATTGTGGGATAGGGATTGTTATGTCCCGTGCTTAATATTTAAACTTATGAACTATGGAACTTATGTTTTGGACTTACGTTTTATGCTTCCGCTATTAACTTAAAGTCGGTTACTTTCTTTTGGTCACCAATTGTATCGTGGTTGGTTTATTTACTAACTTGCGTTGTTCAATATGATTGGTGGATCGATCCTGGTCATGTCACGCCTCCAAGCGGTGATACTCTGCATGTGGATTTTGGGGGTGTGACAGATTGGTATCAGAGCCATTGGTTATAGTTGTAACGACTCTCATCAAAAGTCATAATTATTAAATTAATTAGTCAAAAAGGAAACCCTAATTGAGACACCCAAGTGATTCTGAACAAACCCTAAAATTTTCATAATTTTCAGAATCAGGATTAGGGCCCCTAAAACTCAGGGGGGGGGGGTATTTCCTAGTTACGATTATCCAAATTACGTGTTGTCCAAGTTGAATTTTCAGAAACCGTCGACTCAGCTGAGCTAGTCCCACACGTGGCAACCCTATGCATAAAAATAGTTCTCTCGCGGGCCGCCTCAAGTTAGCTTAAACCTCACGCGGGCCGCCTAAGGGACAAAATTCGGCTATAAATACAGGAGTTTGGGACTTGAATTCTGGCTTCAGAACGACGCTCAAATTCACTTTGTGCGTCGAGTTATGCTCTGTTTACTCTCAAAAACACTAATTAGTAGGGGGGGTGCTGCTACGATACAGGGTATTAACTTAATCGCTATTACGATTCATTTTCCGACCGATCAATATATCCAATGGATGTTTAAGTGCCGCCCACACTAGGGTTATACTTTATCGTTCGTCATTAATTTGACGGATCATCGTTAATTCGATGGATGAAGTATTATACTTTGTCGTTCGTCATTAATTTGACGGATCATCGTTAATTCGATGGATGAAGTATTGCACTTTGTCGTTCATTGTGAGAATTTGATCTCGTGAGTTATCGTAATTATTGTATTAAGTTACCTACCTAGTTCGTATGCACTAGGTTACAAGGCAAAATCAATAGGCTAAGCCCTGCCTGTATAAATCTGCAATATATCAAGGCTTATCTGTAGACTAAATTCTGTCCGTATGAATCTGCATGATTATCTGTGAGTCATTCTCCTTTTCTCACAGTTTGTGAGTCATTCTCCTTTTCTCACAGTTTGTGAGTCATTCTCCTTTTCTCACAGTTTGTGAGTCATTCTCTTTTTATCAAATCTATTTACAAAACCCTATTTATTTCAAAGTTATAATTACAGGGATTAAGTTTATGTAATCACCATATTACAGCCGGTATGTGGGGTTTTGTATACATTACTTGATAATCTTCACCATTGGGGCAGCCAATGGGTGATATGACCATAGTCACAGACACCATTGGACGGAAGGGCCAATGGGTCGAGTGACAAAGTACTGTGGGTAATTGGTTTGATATCAGAAACATTGTAATCTTCCTTAATACTGTAAATTATAACAAATGTGTCGTTTTAGTAAAATGAATGAACTCACTCAGTATTTCCCGCTGACAAAACCTTTTTAAAACGCGTTTCAGGTAATTACAGTAGATTGGAGTAAGAGATGGATACGGCACTGAAAGGCATCAAGAAGTGGCTTATTTATTAATTAAATCAAAATAAGAAATATTGTTTTATGTAATAAAATTTATCTTTATTTAAGCTACCATTGTAAAACATGGGTTTATCCCATCTATTTAAATAAATAAAATCCGGTGTTTTCTAAACTCTGATATTTTTCCTAACTCACGTCCTGATGAAATTTCCGCTGCAACGTTTTCAAAATAAAAATAATCACCGGTACCACGGGCTGCTCACGACTCTCGATTCCGTCCAGGGTGGGTCGGGGGTCGTGACAGAAGGTGGTATCAGAGCCAACTCAAAGAGCCACTGCTTTACGCCTTTAGGTGTTGTAATAATAATACCTAAATTTATATAAAAGAGTTAGGAGATTGCTGTTAACTGGTAGCATTTAGACTTGAACTTAAAAGATGCCTTAGTATTAAGCTTCACGATAAGCTAAGTATTTGTGTAAATAAATATGATAGATTTTGGTGTGCCATAAGTAATATATTTGATAAAGTAATATCACGGGACAACTAAAGTTCAGAATCACTAGTTGAGAGAATAATCAAACAGTGTTATGATTAGAATTACTAGTTAAAAGAATGATCAAATTGACACTGTCACAAGAATTGTTTAGTGATCAATATAATAATAAGATATGTTATGGAAATACAAATTTCCTTAATTCTGAATAAAAGCCCTAATAAGATAGGCCCTTTTGAAAAGATACTATTTATGGGAAATAGAATATTTTCTCTGGCAAGACTGGGTATGGTGTGGTAGACTCTCCAGTTTGTCCAGATATACTGAGGTTACCGCTCCGGCGCGAATCGGATAAGACGGGATAAATAATATGTTAAACGAGTGACAAGATTTCCCTAAATAGTATCATGACCAGATATTTAACTGGTTTTTGGAAATATAAATCCGTTAAATACATTGACCTGATAAATGGTATGTTTATTTCAGTATGTGAAATATATGATTATATAGATATATATATTTATAAGGAATTCCAAAAGCCAAATAGGAATAAAGCACCAGTATCTGTGTCTAGAATTCTTATTCAGGAATCTCTTTTCCAATATCAAACATTATTTCGTTTAAATCATCTGTCTCATAGCTCATGTAATAAAATAAACAAAGGAAATCCATTAAGTTGAAATACTATCGAAAGTGCAAAGAATTTCTAACACGTTACCATAAACTATTAACGCAAGTAAAAAGCATGTAAAGTTGTGATACGGTATAAGAAAACACATGAAAATTTAAATTATAAATCCACAGAAGTTGAAGTATATTACACACAACTTTCGAGGCAAGACCTTTTGAAAATATAAATTGGGCACGATGACACCAATGTTAAAATTCCGTCAGTAAGAAGAACTACTAATCAAAAAGAGGCACTTTGCCACATGATCCTACAAAATGAATATCTCTAAGGTACGCTAGAACGAGATTTCACAACCATCAGTGTACAGTCTAATCGGAGTCATAGGTATTAGCACTGAAAAATGAGTCATATACTTTTGCAAATTCCCTATTTCATTTTATTCGACATTTCCTGGTAATGTCACTTAACAACGATTATCACTCGAAATTCCAGATAGAAGTTCTAATAATTCTTTTGTTAAAAATTCTGACTTCTGCATATAATAAGTTGATTTTCGCATTTCTACTTTTCCTAAACGGTCATCATACCAGGAGGATTTATTTCATAATAACGAATATTGAATCATTTCATTTCTTGGTAAATCCACACGTTACACATGCACCGTTTGTTGCGCATGTGGTTCGTTTAATTTATGAAGACCACTGAAGGGTTTCATTCCAATTTATTATTTTATCAAAACTCAAATATCATTTCGCTATACTTGATTTTTGGTACTGTAAACCGCATTATTACAAAACGATAATTCTTTGATATCGAGTCACTAAATTTCTTGAAATTTTTTTTTTCTTTGACATACATAGTTTCTATTGTGACCATGTCCGAATTTTCTTATTCAAATTATTTTGCTCATATTACATATTTATTTTAAAAATCCTATATGATAGATGGAAGCTATCATATTTAAATAAGTCCTAACCAGCACTTCATTTGTTTTGAACCATACTAGGCTTGTTTAAATCTTCGACTTCATTAAAACATTTCTTCGATCACGATCACCTTGTGGTGACGTTTTCATAAATCTAAAAGCTCGCACTAATATAATTCGCACACACCATATACAGAATTTAATTTTAAAATCCATTTTGTTGATTATTCCTATAAACTTAATCTTAACACAATCTTGTGCTAAGATAATGATACACAAATTCATGTCATATTTCAATATATCTTTTAACAATTATTACAGCATCAATTGAGCCTTTTGTGATAAATTATTGCTTTAACATCTTCAATCGAAAAACATTATATAAAATTTATTTTATATATGGAAACTTACATAAGTGATTACCTAATAGTATTATTATATTCTTATTAGTCACCATAAGGAGGATAAGTAAATACTTAGTCAATATAAGTAGGTGACTTATAATAAGAAATACAGAATTTATTGTACATGTGCTTATATTTAACCAAAATGGAAATTTCATAAACTAGGCACCTAGCTCGGTTGGTTAGGCGCGCGAAAGGGTGTGGCCTAGACCCGGGTTCGATCCTGGGGACGGCCAGTTTCACCATTTTATTAGAAATTTTTCCATTTAAGTGTATGTTTAGTTATGTATTACTAATATCAGTTTTATTATTAAGAAAATATTAATAATAATAGTGTTGGTATTATTTTACTAGGATTATTATCAAGGGTAGGTATTGATAGCCTAGCCTTAATTAGGCATGGACTGATCACCTATGCTTAAATAAGGGAGCACTAACCAATATCCACCATGATAATGACTAGTAATATATATAAATTAAGTCATCATACTTATTTAATAAATCTTAAATTATATATACTTTGGAAAAGACATATTTTCATAAAATAATAACAAGAATTAGAGGAACGAATAAAATTTTATAAATAATTGCCTATCAAATGTAACTATGTACCATAGCACTCTGATAAGAAATTAACCATTAGAAGAATTATATGGTAGTCATCAACTACGTTGGATTAAGAGAACAATTATAATAATTAAGAATAGTCTCCGTTTTCACTTATTTACAACATTTGTAAATACATTCACAATGTTATATGGTTTCAAAATGGAAATAAGTAATCAAATAGAATCGACCTATTAAATGTTATATATTTACCAAATATTTTATACAATAAATATTTTTACACCTTTATTTACAATTTTCATTTTAAATAGTGATTTCTTTTACAAAATGATATTTTGTAACATAAATTACGGTATTTTGTAATATATATTACATAGTTATTTTACAAAGTATGGTAAAATACTAAAATAGTATTTATTTAAAAGAAGTAACCATTTACATATAGTAAAAATATGTGACCAATACATAGTATTTATATTTGATATATAAAATACGGTTCAGACAGGGATACAAATAATATATATTATATTGGTAAGGTCAATACAACTTGGTCTTATTATATTTCAATCTCTAGTATATAGTATGGAAAATATGGTTACTAAAAGTATACTATCACATTGTTTCACAATTAAAACAACTTGGAACTTTAATTAATGATACACTAACTCTATTATCTTTTGGTATATCATTACAATTCACTCATCTCAACATTTTGATTTTCTCATATCATAAATATTTGACAAATCATTTTTCATGCTTTTATTTCATTTGAAATCTGTCAATTCTAAATCTTCTTCAGTTGCTAATCAAAGTAAGCTTCCTTTTGACAAAGAATTTCATTGATTTTAAAAGTCCTTTCCATTCATTTGATCATATATTCTTTGGCTTGAACCTAGTTATCTTGGAAATTATATCATTTCATCTCATTCGTTGGTCATCGATTTCTTAAACTAATTCAGTTGAACCATTTAATCCTACTTATGATACAACTCGTATTCACAAAATTTGATATTTTAATTCTATGTCATCTACCCTAATATTATTTTTATTAACTAAAATGTGACATAATTCCAAAAGAAATATAATAATCCAAATACACTTGGAAGCTGGAATCTAAGATGAAGAAAAAGTATTCCTACTTATTCTAATAAATCTCGAGGACGAGATTTTTATTAAGTTGGGGAGAATGTAACGACTCTCATCAAAAGTCATAATTATTAAATTAATTAGTAAAAAAGGAAACCCTAATTGAGACACCCAAGTGATTCTGAACAAACCCTAAAATTTTCATAATTTTCAGAATCAGGATTAGGGCCCCTAAAACTCAGGGGGGGTATTTCCTAGTTACGATTATCCAAATTACGTGCTGTCCAAGTTGAATTTTCAGAAACCGTCGACTCAGCTGAGCTAGTCCCACACGTGGCAACCCTATGCATAAAAATAGTTCTCTCGCGGGCCGCCTCAAGTTAGCTTAAACCTCACGCGGGCCGCCTAAGGGACAAAATTCGGCTATAAATACAGGAGTTTGGGACTTGAATTCTGGCTTCAGAACGACGCTCAAATTCACTTTGTGCGTCGAGTTATGCTCTGTTTACTCTCAAAAACACTAATTAGTAGGGGGGGTGCTGCTACGATACAGGGTATTAACTTAATCGCTATTACGATTCATTTTCCGACCGATCAATATATCCAATGGATGTTTAAGTGCCGCCCACACTAGGGTTATACTTTATCGTTCGTCATTAATTTGACGGATCATCGTTAATTCGATGGATGAAGTATTATACTTTGTCGTTCGTCATTAATTTGACGGATCATCGTTAATTCGATGGATGAAGTATTGCACTTTGTCGTTCATTGTGAGAATTTGATCTCGTGAGTTATCGTAATTATTGTATTAAGTTACCTACCTAGTTCGTATGCACTAGGTTACAAGGCAAAATCAATAGGCTAAGCCCTGCCTGTATAAATCTGCAATATATCAAGGCTTATCTGTAGACTAAATTCTGTCCGTATGAATCTGCATGATTATCTGTGAGTCATTCTCCTTTTCTCACAGTTTGTGAGTCATTCTCCTTTTCTCACAGTTTGTGAGTCATTCTCCTTTTCTCACAGTTTGTGAGTCATTCTCTTTTTATCAAATCTATTTACAAAACCCTATTTATTTCAAAGTTATAATTACAGGGATTAAGTTTATGTAATCACCATATTACAGCCGGTATGTGGGGTTTTGTATACATTACTTGATAATCTTCACCATTGGGGCAGCCAATGGGTGATATGACCATAGTCACAGACACCATTGGACGGAAGGGCCAATGGGTCGAGTGACAAAGTACTGTGGGTAATTGGTTTGATATCAGAAACATTGTAATCTTCCTTAATACTGTAAATTATAACAAATGTGTCGTTTTAGTAAAATGAATGAACTCACTCAGTATTTCCCGCTGACAAAACCTTTTTAAAACGCGTTTCAGGTAATTACAGTAGATTGGAGTAAGAGATGGATACGGCACTGAAAGGCATCAAGAAGTGGCTTATTTATTAATTAAATCAAAATAAGAAATATTGTTTTATGTAATAAAATTTATCTTTATTTAAGCTACCATTGTAAAACATGGGTTTATCCCATCTATTTAAATAAATAAAATCCGGTGTTTTCTAAACTCTGATATTTTTCCTAACTCACGGTCCTGATGAAATTTCCGCTGCAACGTTTTCAAAATAAAAATAATCACCGGTACCACGGGCTGCTCACGACTCTCGATTCCGTCCAGGGTGGGTCGGGGGTTGTGACAATAGTGAACTTGGTTTTAAAAAGGGAAAAGCTTTTTGATAAAAACCAGACTATAACCTGTTTAGTGCTCAACGGTCCACAAGGACGCTTCGCTCCACGTGCAAGACTCGACACAATAGGTGGTATGAATTATGTTTATATTGTCGGTTAGATAGTTCACAGAGTGCATTAGTTAACGTGATAACTACTATTTGAACCTTGTGTGCTTACTCTCTTCTGTCGTCCCACACTCACGCACTTTCGCGACACTTTTCTCACTTACGTTACTTCGTTGTGAAGATCATGAACGGACGCGGAGGACGTGGTGGTATCAACCTGACTCAAGCCCAGTTGACGGCTTTGATCAATGAACGAGTTGCTGAGGCACTCGCAGCAGCTCCAGCAGGAGGTATAACCTGCTATTTTGACCTATCTTAGGATGTTTAGATCCTACTCTCGCGAACCAACTCTCGTGTTTAATCTTGTCTTTTCGTTCTCGCGTGACAGGTCAGCATGCTCAACCTCCCGTATGTACGTTCAAAACATTAATGGATTGCCGACCTAGTACTTTCAGCGGCACAGAAGGAGCTGTAGGTCTTCTTCACTGGTTCGAGAAGATTGAGTCCGTTTTTGAGATGTGCGAATGCCCTGAAGCTCGTAGGGTGAAATTTGCTACTGGAACACTTGAAGGTGCTGCGTTAACCTGGTGGAAAGCACAGGTTCAACTGCTAGGGCTGGCGGTTGCTAATGCCACCCCATGGAGCGACTTCAAGGAATTGATCAAAGAAGAGTACTGTAGTCGTGACTACATCCACAAGCTAGAGGTGGAATTTTCCAATTTGAAGAAGACGGGGTCTGAAATCGAGGCATACACAAAGAGATCGAACGAATTAGCTATCTTGTGTCCCACTATGGTGGATCCTCCTATCAAGCGTATTGAGTTGTACCTTAAGGGTTTGGTGCCAGAAATTGAAAGCCACGCGACCTCAGCTAATCTCGGCACCATTCAGCAAATCATCTATTTGGCTCATCGTCTCACTGATCAGGCAGTTGAGCAGAACAAGCTGCCCAAGCGTATTAGCGCTACTACTACTGATGCTCCCAGTGATAACAAGCGCAAGTGGGATGGAAATTCGGGCAAGGGTTCTACTTCAGTTCAGTCACAGCAGCGAAAGACTGATGACTACCAGAGTCCTGGTCAGCAATCTTCTGGTAATCAAGGACAGGGTGGATACCGAGGGAACCACCCCAAGTACAACCGGTGCAACAAGCATCATAGCGGGCAGTGTAAGAAGGGTCGTTGTCTGAGGTGTAACAAATTTGGTCATGAAGCAAAGGATTGCAGGAGCTCACTTCCTGCGAATCTGAATCGTCAACAGCAGCCACAAGCTCCACAGAATTAGCAGCAGCAACAGCAGGGTAACAAGGGATGCTATCAGTGTGGTGCTGAAGGCCACTTCAAGAGAAACTGTCCCCAGTTGAACCAGAAACAGAACAACAACAACAATCAGGGGAACGGAAACAAAAACGGGGGTAACAATAATGGCAATGGCGCCCGAGGACGTGTTTTCGTGCTAGGTCAGGGTGATGCAAGGAACGATCCCAACGTGGTGATGGGTAAGTTTCTTCTGGATGACTTCTTTGTTACTGTTTTATTTGATTCGGGTGCCGATACTAGTTATGTGTCCTTAAAAGTTAGCCAAATGCTTAAACGCACTCCAACACTTTTGAACACCAAACACACGGTAGAACTAGCAAACGGTAAAAGTCTTGAAGTCACACACACAGTTAAAGGTTGTAACCTCGTCTTAGCTAGTCAGACCTTCTCCATCGATCTTATTCCTATCGTTCTGGGTAGTTTCGACGTTGTTATTGGGATGGATTGGTTATCTCATCAATAAGCGGAAATTCTTTGCAATGAGAAGATTGTCCGCATCCCTCGTTCTGGTGAAGAACCCCTCGTGATTCATGGCGACAAGAGTGGTGCTGTCGTAGGCATTATCTCTTTCCTTAAGGCCCAGAAGTGTTTACGAAAGGGCCACACTGCCATTCTAGCAATCGTTACTGACGCATCGATGGAAGAGAAGAGAATTGAAGACATTCCTATTGTGCACGATTTTCCTGAGGTATTTCCTGAGGAATTACCTGGTCTTCCACCTCATCGACAAGTCGAGTTTCAAATCGAGCTAGCTCCTGGAGCAGCACCAATAGCTCGTGCACCTTATCGACTAGCTCCGTCAGAACTTGAAGAACTGTCCACGCAATTACAAGAACTCTTGGAAAAGGGTTTCATACGTCCTAGCTCTTCGCCCTGGGGAGCTCCAGTCTTGTTTGTGAAGAAGAAAGACGGTACTTTCAGAATGTGTATTGACTATCGCGAACTTAACAAGGTGACCGTGAAGAATCGTTATCCTCTTCCACGCATTGATGACTTATTCGACCAGTTGCAAGGGTCGAGCTATTACTCTAAGATTGATTTGAGATCGGGATACCATCAGCTGAGAGTCCGAGATGAGGACATCTCCAAAACAGCATTCAGAACTCGTTACGGCCATTACGAGTTTCTGGTTATGCCTTTCGGATTGACGAACGCACCAGCGGTCTTCATGGACGACATCCTGATTGTTTTCATCGACGACATCCTGATCTATTCTAAGAGTAAGGAGGAACACGAGCAGCATCTACGACTTATGCTGGAACTTCTTCGAGCAGAGCAACTGTATGCTAAATTTTCGAAATGTGATTTCTGGCTTCGCGATGTCCACTTTCTAGGCCACGTGGTAAACAAGGATGGGATTCATGTTGATCCATCCAAGGTTGACTCGATCAAGAACTGGCCTGCACCCCATACACCAACAGAAATCCGCCAATTCTTGGGTTTGGCGGGCTACTACAGGAGATTCATCAAGGATTTCTCTAAGATTGCGCAACCTCTCACCTCGCTAACTCAGAACGGTGTCACCTACCGTTGGGGTGATGCACAGGAATCTGCCTTTCAGCACTTAAAGGACAGACTTTGTAGCGCACCTATCCTCTCATTGCCTGAAGGCACAGATGACTTTGTGGTTTATTGCGACGCTTCCATACAAGGACTTGGTTGCGTGTTGATGCAACGTGACAAGGTCATTGCTTACGCATCGCGCCAACTTAAGGTTCATGAAAGGAACTACACTACGCACGACCTGGAGTTGGGAGCAGTCGTTTTCGCACTTAAGATATGGAGACATTACCTGTACGGTACCAAGTGCACCATTTACACCGATCACAGGAGTCTCGAGCATATCTTCAAGCAAAAGGAATTAAACATGCGACAACGCCGATGGGTCGAGCTCTTGAATGATTATGAATGCGCTATCAAATACCATTCGGGCAAAGCCAATGTTGTGGCCGACGCCCTCAGTCGAAAGGATACTATACCTAAGCGTGTACGTGCGTTACAACTTACCATCCAATCTAGTCTTCCTACCCAGATACGAGATGCTCAGGTCGAAGCATTGAAAGCAGAGAACATCAGGGCTGAGTCCTTACGAGGATCAAGGAAACGGTTAGAACGAAAGGAAGACGGCGCCTACTATGTAAATGGGCGCATCTGGGTTCCACTTTACGGAAACTTACGCGAACTTGTGATGGATGAAGCGCACAAGTCTCGTTATTCGGTACATCCTGGTTCAGATAAGATGTACCACGATCTCAAGACTACGTATTGGTGGCCTGGTATGAAAGCCAACATAGCAACCTACGTCAGTAAATGCTTGACCTGTGCTAGGGTCAAGGTCGAATACCAGAAACCATCAGGCCTACTTCAACAACCAGAGATACCGACATGGAAATCGGAGCAAATTTCCATGGATTTCGTTACTGGCCTGCCTAGATCTCAACGCGGAAATGATACCATTTGGGTGATCGTGGATCGACTGACTAAGTCTGCACATTTTCTGGCTATCAAGGAAACGGATAAGTTTTCTACTCTAGCAGATATTTATTTAAAGGAAGGAGTATCAGGGCACGGAGTGCCAACCTCCATCATTTCCGATCGTGACTCGCGTTTTACATCTGAATTGTGGCAAGCTATGCACAAGTCCTTTGGTTCTCGATTAGACATGAGCACGGCATATCATCCACAGAAGGATGGGCAATCTGAGCGCACCATCCAAACCCTTGAAGACATGCTTAGGGCATGCGTAATCGACTTTGGTAATGGCTGGGAAAAACACCTCCCGTTAGTGGAGTTTTCGTATAACAACAGTTACCACACCAGTATCCAGGCCGCTCCGTTCGAGGCATTGTATGGATGGAAGTGCCGATCACCTCTCTGTTGGGCAGAAGTTGGTGACAGCCAAATCACAGGCCCAGAACTTATGGTAGACACGACTGAGAGGATTGCTCAGATACGACAGCGAATGGCGGCAGCTCGTGACCGTTAGAAAAGCTATGCTGATAAGCGAAGGAAACCACTCGAGTTCCAGGTTGGGGATCGAGTGCTACTTAAAGTCTCACCTTGGAAATGTGTAGTTTGTTTTGGCAAACGAGGCAAACTCAATCCGCGCTATGTCGGACCGTTCGAAATCATTGAGAAAATTGGCAAGGTCGCTTACAAGTTGAATCTACCTGAAGAACTCAGCGGAGTTCACAATGTTTTCCATGTGTCGAATTTGAAGAAGTGTCTGTCAGATGAGACCCTCATAGTTCCCTTAAAGGAGCTAACAATCGACGACCAGTTGCGATTCGTTGAAGAACTAGTTGAAATCACAGACCGAGATGTTAATATTCTCAAGCGCACCAGAATACCTCTTGTTCGAGTTCGTTGGAACTCCCGTCGTGGCCCAGAGTATAGCTGGGAACGAGAAGACCAAATGAAACACAAGTATCCCCAGTTGTTTGAGAAAAGTGCAACCACTACTGAGGCTGAAGCTATTGCAGAATTTCGGGACGAAATTCCAAACCAACGGGGGGGATGATGTGACACCCCAGGAAAACCAGGAAACTACGCAACTTAACTAGCTTACTCAGTAACCACGTGCTAAATTTCGGGACGAAATTTTCTTAACAGGGGAGAATGTGACAACCCTCATAATTGCATGTATCCGTACGATTTATTAATGATAATTAAAGTTCTTGATGATTGTGTTGAATTACTTAACTGCTTTCTAATTTACTGCGTCATACTTACACGTGCTTTTTAACATACTAGTATTGTGCAGAAAATTGACTAAATGGTCCTGTATGCTTTCCTAAGTGCTGGGAATTAATTGTGTTACAAAAATATATATAAAAGACACTTTACGGAATAATTAAACACTTTAACGGAACGGTATCCAACCGAACATTACCCGGGACACTAAAATTTTGCCAAACACATTGTTTATTTATTTCTTGGCTAGTCATGATCCCCGAACACCCTAACACTTACTAAATATCAAGTAGCTAACATATATAAGTATACACTTGGATTCTAACTTATGATTACCAACTAGTTACAAAATTTACATCCAACCCCTCCCCCCCCCATACCAGTATTCGGTCCCAAAGGACCCACAAAATCACCAACAAAATATCCTCATCATACTCTCTAGATTTATTCCATTATTTTAATAGATTGTTGCTTGTTATGGTTGCTAAAATATTGAAGAACATCTTATAAGTATGGCACACAAGATTATCATCATCACTTCCAATCTTCACACCACACCCTCACATCTCACTCTCTCCCTCTCGGCCACATACAACCGCCACCACCTCCACCATATCACCACCATAATCTTCCATTTTCAATCTTCATTCAAGGTTAGAAGGTGATTCAAGGAAGCTTGCAACTTGTGGAACTTCAAGGAGCTTTATTTCTTGCTTTTCACCATCATTTTCTCCATCTTTTTCACTAAAGTTCTTCCCTAGCTTTAAGCTAGTTGTAAGCTCCTTTGATCTTTGTTTACTTCTCATTTGTTTAATGGTTAATAGTTATATTATGATGTAGAACACTAAAAGATCATAAACATAAGTCTTGAACATAAAGCTAACATGATGATGAGATAAGATGAAATCTTGATGAAATAAAGTTGCTTTGATATGTTGTTGATTACTTGTTAATGTTAAATGTCATTGATTGATCACTAAACATGTTAACGGAATCAATCGAACACGCGTTAGAAAGTTAAAAGCCGAAAACAGGAAGCTGGTTGGTGTTTACAGCCAACTTCAACCAAATAATAACTTAACGAAAAACTGATTTTCTTGAGTCTAAAACGTGTTATTTTGAAATACAGTTCTAATGGCACTGGAATCATAATTTTTAGACTTCGTTTGCTATTTTTAAAGGGGTCGTTTTTCACAGCAGCAAAAGCTGCATTTTTCTGCAGAAAATATGTGTTATGTTTTTCATCATAACTTGAAATCTGTGTAGAATTAGGTCACGAAATTTGTACTGTAGATGGACACTGATGTCGTAGTAATTCTCCCACTAGAATTTCATAAATCGGACTTACAATGAATTTTAAATAAATTATTCCGTGGACTGCAGTCAGAAAGTGATGAATCTGATTGCAGTCCGATAAATGATTTTTTATAAAATACTGGTAATGAATTGGATCCCGAGATTTTTACAAAATAATATTTGGATCGTTTAAGACCTTCTGTAAAAAGTTGGGAATTTTTAGAACAGGTTAACTATTTTATTAAAATTCCTGAAAATAGCCCAGTTTTGAATGTAAAAGCTAAAACGACATAGGTAGTAATTTGCGTGCCTAAATGTCGGGTAGGTTATCTGAGAATGATCTAACATGTTATATGTCAATAAAAGTGTTATGTACAATGTCGTATGTTTGTTTATGAGTGGGAATAGATGGGAAGTTTATATGGGCATGAACCGTTAAAGTGATGCATGTTATGTGATAGATGCGTGTAGGAACTTCGTGCTTATTTGAAGTCACTAATAAACTAAGTGGTAATCATACTAGGACGTGATTGACCGACCTTGACTGTTAGCTATTTTTGAGAGTCAAACCGAGCAACCGAGGTGAGTTCACACACTTTCTAAGGCATGGGATTCCCGGTGGTTGGGAATGGGTTAATGATGTAAAACGGAACCTACATATCCTCCTTGGGTAGGATATGTACCGCCATCCTCCATAGGTAGGATGCCAATATAAATCCTGCGTATTCTCCTTGGGTAGAATACGTACGTTCGTCCTCCTTAGGTAGGACAACAACCTTAAACTTACTAGACAAAACTCTATCATGAAGTCCCTCATTTTTATATCGACTTAATCGTCGGGCCAATGGCGAGCGGGTCATTAGTTAATAGCGCTATTAGGGTTGACAAGCCTCACACCGTGCCGTTCGGACGGGCGTGTACTAATGGATCTGGGCAAACTGTCAATGATGATAGAACATTGACGTAGGGCACAACTATTGTTCGTCAGTTGTCGATATGGTAACGGTCTAGTGGTTAACATGGGGAAACCCCCACGGGTCATGGTTTGGGAAAGAAGGAATTGGTTAATCATATTTTCAACTATGGGGTAACCCCCACGGAAAGTAAGCCAGCGAAAGACAAACCATGTTTTCGGAAATAACTTAAAACTAAACAACCAACCGTGAACTCACTCAACTTTGTTGTTGACTCGTTGTTACATGCCTTACAGGTCGCTAGATGCTTATGGAGCTTGCACGAGGAGGAGGTCGTTGTGGGATAGGGATTGTTATGTCCCGTGCTTAATATTTAAACTTATGAACTATGGAACTTATGTTTTGGACTTACGTTTTATGCTTCCGCTGTTAACTTAAAGTCGGTTACTTTCTTTTGGTCACCAATTGTATTGTGGTTGGTTTATTTACTATCTTGCGTTGTTCAATATGATTGGTGGCTCGATCCTGGTCATGTCACGCCTCCAAGTGGTGATACTCCGCGTGTGGATTTTGGGGGTGTGACACAATACTCCCCACCGGGCCCACCGGTAATACGTGGAAATATCGGGGTGTGACAGGTTGGTATCAGAGCCAACGTTGAGTGAATTAAACACTAGCCTTTTGTGTTTAATCTCAATGACACAGTTGCATATTCCTCGACTTTCGAGTCTAGACAAAGAACTTAGGACTAATTCTGACTTATTTTGTTTTGTCCTTTATTGTTTCCTTTGTTGTTTCTGTTGATTATTTTGACAGGGCCTACAAAAATGCCGCCAAGAATCCGAGGAAGAGGTAGAGGCAAGGGGCCATTCATCGCCCCCAACGATCACGAGGCCGGACCTTCACACCGGCGAACTCCATCAGACTCTTTAAGCAAAAGTCCTCAAGAAGACTGGAGGACCCATTTAGAACCCGCGAGGCGTTCAGTCTCGCTGAGCTCCTCACCTTCCTACCTAAATTATTTCGGGCCTCAATCAGAGAATGAGCCCCATAACTCACATCACTCTTTTATACCCCTTCAAAGCCCCAACTCACCCTTCAACGACCCAAAACGCTACTTCCAAAGCCGGTTCAACCCGGCAAACCAAATTGAAGACCCAATGGGTTATAACCCGTTGGGACCGGAGGACCATTTCTCCATGGACATGGAAGAGGATCCGGAACCTGCCGAGCCGCCAACCGGAACACCTACTCACCCCATCGAGATCTCGGATGGGTCGTCATATCATAGATCACCTTATCGTGGTCCAGACAGTTATCAGGAAAGATTTGCCGAATACGACTGGGTGTTTACTCCTAGTTACCACTCATCGCAGCAGCAACAGCAGCAGGATCCCTTGGAGGATTCGCATTTTGTAGCGGTTACTCCACCGCCACCACCACCAGTGCAGCAACCGCCTCCGGATCCACCGAGGCGTAGGAGATCAACCGCACGGATGTCCGTGCGAGAGGGAGTCCGTATCAGCACCCCTCAGCATTCAAGTGGCATCCATTATCCGCCACTATACGAAGACCCACAAATGGGTGGGCCTTCGAACCCTGTTTCTGAGGTGGAGTCTGCACCAGTCGCACCGCCACCGGTGGGTTATGATAACCCAATCCCTACATACACCGGTGTAGCAACGTATAACCCTTTCGAGCAGCCAGCCCATACTAACTACAACTACGCCGAAGTTGACCCATACCTTGCGGCAACAAACTACAATGCTCTTCATCCCGAGGGGCCCTTTGGAGTCCCATATCAGACTAGGTACCCACCCTATGGGTACCAATACCCACCACCTCCTCAACCTCTGCAGCATCAGCAGCCGCCACAGCCGCCACTGTTATCGCCACCGCAGCAACAGGAGATTCTACAAAGGTTGAGCCAGGTAGAACAAGAGGTTCAGGAGGAGCGTAGAAACAACCAGGGATTTCTTAAAGGTTTGGCAAGCTTAATCAAAGGGAAGAGCAAAAAGGATCATTAAATCCTTTATTTGTTTATTTGTATTTCTTTAATGTTCAATCAAGTCCCTGCGTGGATATCTATTTCTGTATTCAGTCCCTGCGAGTAGGGGTGTTCAAATTCGGATAGTAGATTTAGATATCCGAATCCGTATCCGAAATTTCGGATACCCGAATTTCGGATACCCGAATTTCGGATACCCGAATTTCGGATATCCGAAGTTTCGGATACGGATTCGGATATTTGAATCGGATATCCAAACTCTAGAAAAAAATTATATTTGTTTCTAACACTAACTAAAATTAAAAACCATCTTCATCATCACCCAACGCCATCTCATTCAGTGATTCAAAAATATTGAGGAATAATCAACATACAAGAAGAAGT
Source organism: Helianthus tuberosus (assembly GCA_030545235.1). Lineage (NCBI taxonomy): Eukaryota > Viridiplantae > Streptophyta > Magnoliopsida > Asterales > Asteraceae > Helianthus > Helianthus tuberosus. The sequence goes on along the minus strand of CM060435.1, from coordinate 37,897,552 downwards.
GAATATTATATTTTATTTTATTTTCTAGATAAATAAATAGATCTACTTCTAGTTATTTAATAGATTTGCTTCAAAGTTAAAGTTTCTTCTCAATAACAGCAACTCAAGGATGCTATGATCTACATCTTGCGAGAGTGAGGCTATGGCTAATCTATATTGGGGTTAGGCAGAGAATCAAGCAGGGTTACGTATTGCGACGGGAACGGACAACGATGAAGAGGAAAAAAGTGTAGTGTTTAGATGACGATTAGGTTGCGGCAAGGATTTATGAAGGGTTTGACGATGAACATTAAAGATTCAGATGATAAAGATTTGAAATAGAGGCAGTGGGGAGCGTGGGTGGAAAAGAAAGGGCTTTAAAGTTAGGGTTTTAAGCATATGCTATATATACTATTATAATATATTTAATAATTGAAAAATATTATTATTTAGTATTTCGGATATCGGATATCCGAAATATCCGAAAATTTCCAATATCGCTATCCGAATCCGAATCCGAATTTTCGGATATCCGATATCCGAAATACTAAATAATAATCATGATACTACTAGGATCAACATAACTGGTGCGGAACTTCAAGCATTGATTGATAATGCTGTTACCAAGGCCATAGATAGGCAGTTTAATGAGTCAAGCGGTACTCGAAGCAAGACCTCATCTGTACCCCATTCTAAACCTAAGACTCACTCTGAGGCTCATAGTAAGCCACCTCCTAAACATAATGGATCAAGGAGAGATGACGATCTTCACTCCTCAAATCAGCATAGTGTTCCGTCGAAGAAGATTGAGCTCAAACAAGAACCACGTGGTAAGTCCTGTACATATAAGTATTTCGTCTCCTGCAAGCCTAGAGACCTCACAGGGGAGAAAGGAGCCGTCGATTGTATGACTTGGCTCGATGAAATGGACACTGTAGTTGATATCAGTGGTTGCGCTGATAGGGACGTTGTGAAGTTTGTATCTCAGTCATTCAAAGGAGAAGCGCTAGCTTGGTGGAGGTCTCTGATCCAAGCTACTGGAAAAGTCCATTTGTATGGCATGTCTTGGGAGCAGTTCGTTACTCTCATCAAAGAAAATTACTGCCCTCAACATGAGGTTGAGAAGATCGAAACCGAATTCCTGACATTGGTGGTGAAGAATTTAGACTGTCAGGCGTACCTTACGAGTTTTAATACCATGTCTCGATTGGTTCCATATTTGGTGACACCGGAACCAAAACGAATAGCCCGTTTCATTAGGGGTTTAGCCCCAGAGATCAAAGCTAGCGTGAAAGCCTCTCGACCGACTACCTTTAGGTCTGTAGCTGATTTGTCATTATCTCTTACCCTAGATGCGGTCAGGCAGAGATCGCTTAGACATTCTGATGTTGAGAAGAGAAAACGTGTGAATGATAACTCACACCGTGCAGACAAGAGGCACAAGGGGAACTCTGACCACAAAAAGAGTTCAGGATTCAAGAAGAATGACCAGCAGTCGGGTGAAAAGCCCAAATGCAAGATCTGTAAGAAACACCATCTTGGGAAGTGCAGATACGAGTCAAAATCCCAATCACAGCCGAGGGCTTGTGGGCTTTACAAGTCAAGTGAGCACAAGACGATAGAGTGCAAGAAGATAAAAGATGCAACGAGCTATAACTGTAACGAGAAGGGGCACATCAAGTCCAACTGCCCTAAGTATGCCAAAAAGCCTGAAGAAGCCAAAAAGACCAATGCCAGGGTCTTTCGAATGGATGCACGAGAAGCAGTTCAGGATGATAATGTGATAACAGGTACCTTCCTTATAAATGATGTTTATGCAAGGGTGCTATTTGATTCGGGTGCGGATAAGTCATTTGTAGATGGTAAGTTTTGTAAGTTGCTAAATCTGCCTGTTAAAACCCTAAGCATGAAATATGAAGTAGAGTTGGCCGATGGTACCATAGAAACTGCCTCAACTATATTAGATGGATGCTTTATATCCATTAGGAACCACTCTTTTCCGTTATCCTTGCTTCCTTTGAAATTAGCTGGTTTCGACATAGTGATAGGCATGGATTGGTTATCTCATAACCAAGCCCAGATTGTTTGTGACAAGAAACAAGTGGTGATCAAGACTCCGTATGGCGAGCCACTTACCATACAGGGAGACACTCAGTATGGGTTGCCTAAGCAAGTGTCTATGCTTAAGGCATCAAAGTGTCTGAGGAAAGGTTGTGTCATCTACATGGCACAAGTAACTATTGATGAACCAAAACCCAAGGTTGAAGACATCCCTGTCATCTCTGATTATCCAGAAGTATTTCCTGAAGAACTACCTGGTTTACCCCCAGATAGGCAAGTGGAGTTCAGAATCGACATTATACCAGGAGCAGCGCCTATTGCAAGAGCACCTTACCGATTAGCCCCAACTGAGATGAAAGAGTTGAGAACTCAGTTGGATGATTTGTTGGCAAAAGGATTTATTAGACCTAGCTTATCTCCTTGGGGAGCACCTATTCTGTTTGTTAAGAAGAAAGATGGATCAATGCGGTTGTGCATTGATTATCGTGAGCTAAACAAGGTTACAATCAAGAACAGATATCCTTTGCCCAGGATCGACGACCTGTTCGATCAACTGCAAGGGGCAAGTTACTTTTCCAAGATCGATTTGAGATCAGGTTACCATCAACTGAAGGTTAGAGATGAAGATGTGCACAAGACTGCATTCAGAACTCGATATGGACACTACGAATTCTTAGTGATGCCTTTTGGGCTCACTAATGCACCAGCAGCATTCATGGATCTCATGAACCGCGTATGCAAGCCCTACTTGGATAAATTTATGATCGTCTTCATCGATGACATCCTTATTTACTCAAAGAATCAAGCTGACCATGAGAAGCATCTTCGTTGTATTCTTAAACTTCTTCAGCATGACAAGCTCTACGCCAAGTTTTCAAAGTGTGAATTTTGGCTTCGTGAAGTCCAGTTCCTTGGACATGTGGTTAGTGAGCGTGGTATCCAAGTGGATCCCGCTAAAATTGAAGCTATCATGAACTGGCAAGAACCGAAGACGCCCACAGAGATTCGTAGCTTTTTGGGTCTGGCAGGATATTACAGACGCTTTATTGAAAACTTCTCGAGGATTGCTGCACCCCTAACCTCACTAACCCGCAAGAATATCAAGTTTGACTAGGGTCCTAAGCAGCAAGAATCCTTTGACATTCTCAAGCATAAGTTGAGCAATGCACCAGTGTTGACATTGCCTGATGGAATAGAGGAATTTGTAGTATACTGCGATGCATCACACACTGGTATGGGGTGTGTGCTCATGCAGAAAGGCAAGGTCATTGCCTATGCTTCTCGACAGTTAAAGGTGCACGAGAAGAATTACACCACCCATGATTTGGAGTTGGGTGCCGTTGTATTTGCACTGAAACTGTGGAGACATTATTTATATGGTACCAAGTGTGTGATCTATTCTGATCACAAGAGCCTTCAACATCTGTTTAACCAGAAGGATCTGAACATGAGGCAGCGTCGATGGATGGAAACCTTAAATGATTATGATTGTGAAATCCGATACCATCCAGGAAAGGCGAATGTGGTCGCCGATGCTTTGAGCAGAAAGGAAAGGGTTAAGCCCATTAGAATCAATGCCAAGAGCATTGAATTGAAGAGCAACTTGAATGAAAGATTGTTAGCCGCTCAGAAGGAAGCTGTATTAGAAGCTAACTATCCTAATGAAAAGTTGGGAGTAACTGCCGTGCAATTATCTTATGGCAAGGATGGAATCCTAAGATTAAATGGATGAATATGGGTTCCAATCTATGGAGGACTACGGGATGTTATCCTCCAAGAAGCCCACAGTTCTAAGTATTCCGTTCATCCTGGAAGTGACAAGATGTACCAGGATTTGAAGGCAAATTATTGGTGGATAGGCTTGAAGAAGTCTATAGCTACTTATGTAGCCAAATGTTTGACGTGCACGCAAGTTAAAGCTGAACACCAGAAGCCGTCAGGTCTGCTACAACAGCCTGAACTTCCCACCTGGAAATGGGAAATGGTGACTATGGATTTTATCACCAAGTTGCCAAAGACAAAGCGAGGAAATGATACTATTTGGGTTATAGTGGATAGACTGACTAGTCAGTCCACTTCTTACCTATTAAGGAAACACACAGCTCAGATAAGTTAGCTCAGCTGTACGTGGATGACATTGTATCTCTCCACGGAGTGCCAGTGTCTATTATCTCTGATAGGGATACGAGGTATACATCGCATTTCTGGAAAAGCTTTCAGCAATCCCTAGGCACTCGATTAAATTTCGGCACTGCATATCATCCTCAGACGGATGGTCAAAGTGAACGTACTATACATACACTCAAAGATATGCTACGAGCTTGTGTTATTGACTTAGGAGGAAGTTGGGATGATCATCTCCCGTTGATTGTATTTTCGTACAATAATAGTTATCATTCCAGTATTCAAGCTGCACCTTTTGAAGCTTTGTATGGAAGAAAGTGCAGAACGCCCGTTTGTTGGGCAGAAGATGGAGATGTCCAACTCACAGGACCTGATATAGTCCTGGAGACGACAGACAAGATTGTATAGATAAGAGATCGTCTCAAAGCTGCCAGGGATAGGCAGAAAAGCTACGCAGATAAAAGGCGTAAACCTCTAAAATTCGAGGTTGGTGACAAAGTGTTACTGAAAGTATCACCCTGGAAAGGGGTAATGCGATTTGGCAAGAAAGGCAAGTTAAGCCCAAGATATATAGGACCATTCGAGATCATCGAATGTGTCGGAACAGTGGCTTATAAGTTAAATTTGCCTGAAGAGCTCAGTGGTATTCATAATGTATTCCACATCTGCAATCTGAAGAAATGTCTAGCTGATGAATCACTAGTCATACCGCATACAGATGTACACATAGATGAGAGCCTGAAGTTTGTTGAGAAACCTTTGTCGATTGAGGATCGACAGGTTAAGAAGCTTCGAAGGAAGCAGGTACCAATTGTAAAGGTTAAATGGGATGCCGGTAGAGGTCCCGAGTATACATGGGAGGTAGAGTCCACAATGAAAGAGAAGTACCCTCATTTATTTCAGTAAATCTCGAGGTTGAGATTTCTTTTAAGGGGGTGAGGATGTAACACCTCGTAAAATCATGTCCAATATAGTATCGACACGTGTCATGGACTTTAAACGTGTTACAAATTGAATATGAGGGACTAAAGTTGACAAACGAAGAAAGTATATGTATATAAGGATTCAAAGTGTCAACATTTGATAATTATGCCTTTTAACAACCCTACACGATGTTTATACCGTTAAAACGAATGTATCATGAAGCATATGAAACCGTTTGTGGAAGAATGTGAAAGTTTACAAGACGCGAGGGTTATAAGTGTCAACATGTTTAAGTTATACCTCTGAGTGACCTTTTAGCGAACCCGGAGCCTTGTAACAATTAATTATACTCCCAAGAATAAGTGGTAAAAATTTCACAAGGTTTCGATATCGTATGAGGAAGATACGTTAACTTTAGTAATTAAGGGGTTAAAAGCGTCAACGAGGCAAAACTTGTGTTTTCGGTTACCGTTTAACAAAACCGGACCTAACGATGTTTGGTTATACATCATGGATCACAAAAATATAAATTATATGGGTTAAATGTGCTTAAAATGGAAATTATCTCGTTTTAAAAGGTTCAGGGGGTGAAAACAGCAAGTTTGAAACTTGAATTGCTGGTAAGCTGGGTGCTGGCGCTGCGCCACCAACTTCACTCTCTGCCGTCGCGCGACGCGACGGCATGCCCGATCAGCAAAAATTGTTTTAACGTGGCAGCTTGCATGTTTGCTAAATTCCGCGAGTTTGCCACCCTCTAGCTGCTATAAACACGTCCCTTGACACTTGTTTTCATCTCTAGAGTTGCCACAACACCTGTATCAATCTCCATGATCCTTCCATGGCTATAAATAAGCCCATTGTTGCACTTTGTGAACTCACACTTTCACATTTCTTTGTTCTAACTCTCTGGAGCATTCTTGGCACTTAAGAAGCCTTTTCTCTGTTCTAATCTCGTGCTAAGGACCATTGTAAGTCATCTTAGCTTCTGTAATTATGTTTTATTAGCTTAATGGCCTTAAGTCAAACCCGTCGTAATTAAGGTTTAACTTAGTGATTAATCACTAATGGTCCAGTCAATTCTCGAATTAAAAGTAGCTTTGAGTTGGTAATTATGTGGGTAATAAACCCTTAAAAGGGCACCCTCTGATTCCCACTCTAACTAGGTCAATTGTCGGGTCAAAGTTAATTATAAAAAGTCAACAGAAAGCAAATTTTCGCATAAACACATAATTAACAATGTAGAAGCCATGGAACCTGTTTTATCACTCATATAACTTGGTAATCAATGTAAGAACATGTCTAAACATGTTCAACCCGACAATTTTCTGTTTAAGCTCGGTTCGGAACCGAAAGTCGCAAAAGTAGACTTTTGCTTTGACTTTCAATTCTGACCCAATGTAGCATATTTTAGAAATGCCTTAGAGCTCTATTAGGACCAGGTTATAGATTAGTGTAACCCTCTGAGGTTATAAAACTTGGTTCATTAGTTTTTCGATTCATGTGCATGTTTCCGTTATATGCCTAAATGTTGACCATAATGCCCTTTTGACCTTAAAACGAGATTTTTGAAAATGTGAGAGGACAAAAACCTTTATTACTGATTTATAAACTTGTCCTAAAAATTTGACATCAGTTGGAGGTCTAGATTAGGAGTTATGCTCAATATCGTAATTAAGAAGCTTTTTATTAATTAAACGGCGTAATTAGCATAAAGCCTATCTAAACCCAAATTTGGCACCAAAATTTTACCCACTGATGTAATATAATATTTTGGGATTTTTGAAGATTTTTAATTATTTTTAAGCTGAGCATAACATAGGGTTCTTGCTATAATTCGGTAAATGTCGGTTATACCCTTTTCTTGAATAAAATGAGTTTTACATAACATATTGACACCAAACTTTTTGCTACTGATTTTATATGATAAATAAAATATTTTGAACTGTATAAACTGATTAAAAACTCAGATTTCCTATTTAAACCCGAAAATCGCTTAAAACCGACTTTTACGCGTTTTAAGCGCATAGTATGGGTTAAAACTATTTTTAACATATAAAACTTAATACCTACTGATGTTTTAAGTAAATTTTTATAATTAAACAGTAAGCAAAAGTTTTGAACTCAGAATTATAATTTTGACCTTTAAAGCTTATGTGAAATTACCAAAATGCCCCTACAGTGCATAGTTTGGTTATAAAAGGTAAATTTCACATATATGCAATACCCTACTGTTATGACTTATAAAAATAAATATTTTTACTAATTATATCAGACCTGAAACTCAGATTAGTATTTAAATTCTTTTATAACCTTTAAAATGACCAAAATACCCCTACGGGGCATAATTTGAGTTTAAATCCATTTTGGGCATAATGAAAGGTATCCTACTGATATCACAACATATTTAAGGCATATTAACTTAGGAAACCTGTATATGACTCATTTGGTTACCCGTTACGCATTATTCGTGTTCGGTGCGGTTTATGTAACTAGTTTGCATAAATTAGCCGAAACGGGTCAAACCTTATCATTTTTATCTCAAAATCCAGAAGGTATTTAGTTTACCCATATTATACAAGTATACAAACTTGTCGGGTCTAAACCACATTCTAATCCGGTCTTCGCTTAATCGTGCGTTTTGAACCGTATATCTTCCTTTAAAACTAACTGGTCTAAGTTTAGGCTTAATTAAGACCCGCTAGGAATCTAATAGGTTATTAAAACCTTCGTTCCAGATTAGGAGACCAGTAAAAGATACTTGCACTCGCTGGTTGTGATATATACTTGCTCAGGTAAATACTTTTAACTTATTTTCCCTTATACGGGCTTGGGGTAGGTTATATAAAATACCGCTTGGCCGGGCATTGAATTTTTAATCATATCAAGGTTAATTTATTAAGATGACCCGTTTAAACGGTTATGTTTGCTTAAAGCCTTTGGGGGGGTTAATGACCGTGTCCCGGATATCCTTGGCATCATTCATTGAAATGGCCACGACCTAAGCACGGGGTGTAGGCATACACCTGCCAGTGCATATATATATAAAAAGGTATAACCGACGGTTCGAGAATAACTCGCCGCGGGATTATATCATGTGGTGTGTCTATTAATCTTTAACCCGGTATTCAGCCCGGGCTACTGAACGTATAACGAACATGTAATTCTTTTACAAGTTTATATATAAATAATTATCCCAAGTTATAAAAGATTATTTTGTGCCTTGTGCATTCAAATCAATTTTCTTAAACATTTTCAAAATGAGTCGGTTAATTGTATTTACCAGTGTAAACTGACTAGTATTTTCCAAAAAGGCTAAGTGTAGGTACTAAACGGAATAGGCTGGCTACTCCTAGCATCAATAAAGAGTCTTGCAAGCTTAGATGTTATCAATCTGCTGAACAATATTTCTTTTTAACTTTGATCCGCCGTGGATCCTTTACAACCTTTTTGTAATAAATGATATTACTTTCATTCGGTTTGTAATGATTTTATCTTTCGACTTCCGCTGTGTATTAAACTGTGATAATATAAATTGTCTATGATATCAACTACGTCACAATACTCCCCACCGGGCCCACCGGTAATACGTGGAAATATCGGGGTGTGACAACTGGGTCGGATAAAACCTCTATCCAACAGTTCTTTAAGTTGATTAAATAACTCTTGCAACTCTCCTGGTGCAAGACGATAAGGAGCACGGGCAATCGGAGCTGCTCATGGCATAAGGTCAATCTGGAATTCCACCTGGCGATGTGGAGGTAAACCGGGTAACTCTTCAAGAAACACGTCAGAAAACTCATGAACTACTGGAAGGTCCTCGATCTTCCTCTCTTCAGGTTGCGAATCGGTAACAAGAGCTAGAATAGCAGGGTAGCCCTTTCGTAGGCACTTTTGGGCTTTCATGGCTGAGATGATGCCGACCATGGCACCACTACGATGGCCCTGAACCGGCAAAGATTCCCCACTGGGGAGAGGGATACGCTCGATTTTCTCTTTATAGAGAATTTCCGCTTGATGCTTAGACAACCAATCCATACCAACGACCACATCAAAACTTCCAAGAGTGACGGGGAGTAGGTCAATGTCGAACACTTGACCCATGAGATCAATTTTACAACCAAAAAGAACATGAGAAGCTTCAATCGATTTACCATCAGCTAACTCTACTACATGCTTATTTACAAGAGGTGTGGGAGTCAACCCTAACTGACGACTGAATCCCAAAGACACATAACTCCAATCGGCACCAGAGTCGAATAAAACAGAAGCAAAAAGATCGTTCACAGAAACGTACCGGTCACAACATTGCCATCATTGCGAGCTTCCCCAACGCCAATAGTAAATACTCTTCCACGTGCCCCGTTCCCACCATTGTTCCCATTATTGTTATTCCTAGTATTGTTGTTGTTGCCAGCATTCTGATTAAGCTGAGGGCACCCTCATCACCACAATGAAAGCACCCCTTTCGATTTACCTGATTCTGTTGAGGCTGCTGCCTCTCCTGTTGCTGCGGCTGTTTTGGGAGCCAGACCCTACAATCTTTAGCCATATGACCCACCTTGTTGCACCTGTGACATACCCGGGTGCACAGCCCGCGATGGTGGAACATACACTTATTACACTTTGGTAGCTTTCCCGCGTAGGAACCCTGATTTGAATTGTTGCTCTGATTCTGATTCACAGAAGACGACTGGCTAAAACTGCGGTTGATACTGTTGTCTGCCCTTTTCTGTGACTGATTCACGTTGGACACCTTGTCCACTTCATTCCACTTACGTTTGCTGTCAGTGGCAGGAGTAGTAGCCGTAGCAGTAGTGACAGTGATAGAAACACGCGGTGGTAGCGAGCCACGCTCCACCTCCTGGTCTGTGATCTTGTGTGCTAAGCGGATGACCTGAGCTAGATTGTTGAGGTTCGCTGCGGTGACCAAGCCCTTAACCTGAGGGGCTAGTCCCTTAATGTACAGCTCGATTCTTCGGTGCGGAGGTCGTGATAAATTCGGGTACATAATAGCTAACTCATGGGACCGTTTTGTGTATGCCTCAATCTCAGACCCCACCATCTTCAGATTATAGTATTCATTCTCAAGTTTCTGAATCTCATCACGAGGACAATACTCCTCCCTCATCAACTCCTTAAAATCGTCCCAAGTAGTGGCATTCGCCATGTCGATACCCAACATCTGGACCTGGGCATTCCACCATGTCAAGGCACCATCCTGGAGTGTGCCTGAAGCATACTTCACTCTGTCCCTGACAGGACAGTTACACATTGCAAACACTGATTCGGCTTTCTCAAACCAACGCAGGAGTCCCAGAGCCCCTTCAGTCCCACTGAAGGTCTGTGGCTTACAATCCATGAACGTCTTGAACGTACAAGCAGGTGGATTGTTTTGATTCGGATTAGCTTGCTGACCTAAGAACGAAATAAAATACAACATATGGGTAAGAGCTGTGTATGCGACACAAGAATAAAGGGTAATTGGCATATATCGTACCAGCTTGATAGGCTGCCAAGGCCTCAGCCACTCGGGTGTTGATCAGGTCAGTCAATTCTGCCTGAGTCATAGCAATGTGTCCACGTCCGTGACCTCGTCCGCTCATGATTCTATATAAGAAGAGGAGAAGGGTTAAGAGTCGAGATAAGGTAGGAGTCAAACCCCACGATGACTTCTACGAACTACTAGTTTACACTAAACAACAGAGTGGAACCCCTTTCATACTCGTCAGGCCTCAATGGGACTCACATGCACCCCACATTGCTATTATGTGTGCACCCATAATAGGAATGCGATTTGCATGTTTATCTCAGTTCCTCCCAACTCATGCTAAAAGGTTCCTCAATTTCTCACAACAAGACAGACCACCACAAACATAAACCACGAAAATCTAATGGAATATCGCACTGCGATTGTATCAATCACATAACCCAGGTAAATACACATGAATTCTGTCTGAAATGCTAAGTGTGTGCAATCGCATGTAACCTTGTACATAAGTGTATACTAAATATACTATGCAATAAGTAAACGAGAAACGAACCTTGCAATCTGGAGCTGGGTGTCATGGTCGCTTTCTGAACTGTTCGGTTATAGTCTGGTTTTATAAAACGTTTTAAAACCTAGTTCACTATAACCAGTGGCTCTGATACCAAATTGTCACACCCCCAAAATACCACATGTGGTAACCCTGCTAGGCGTGTGACGTACCAGGATCTAGCCACCAATCACATTGAACTAACCATAATATGTTTAACAAAATTTCCATTCATTAAATAAAACAACCATAGAACATAATCCAAGTTAAATAGTGACAGCGGAAACAAATAATAATTCATTGTTTACGTGTTTCAAAACCCAGTGTATATGAATTCAGTAAACAAGACACGCATAGCCTAGTACTGCGACCCATGACCACTCCAGCCATCCAGATAGCAAGTTCCCATCCAAAGTACCTAACGACCTGCGAGCATGCAACAAGTGTATCAGACAACGCTGGTGAGTTCATAGTTTTACGAAAACGTTGGTTACCAAGTGTTTAGTTTAATCCGTTTAATTTAATGTTGATAATATCCCGAATACAAGATGGCTCTAGATTATTTTGCCCTTTCTCCAATGCTCATATCAAAGCATTGGTCATGACTAGGTCATTAGTTCACACCCGTCCTCTCAGGTACGGGGTGAGGGTGCCAAACCTAAGTAGCGCTACCAACTAATACCCTGTTACCTCTCAGGTAACAAACAACAAGGAGGGACTTTAATGGTGATAGGATGAATATATTATCCAACATTCCAGATTTACCCAAAAGACGTATTCCTCTCAGGAATACCCATGATTTACCCAAAACCTATCCCTCTCAGGGATACCCACTGACTGTCCCAACCACCGGGACGCATGCTCAAGAGGAATGAACTCACCTTTGATTTGCTCGGTATGTTTAATTACCCGTACAAGTTGGTCAACCCAAACCCTACCGTGGTTACCAAACAACATCAGTTGCATAATCAACCTAGTCACATATATGTACACAATAAGTCACGTATTCGTATTCGTATACAGTTTGCATCTAACACAAGTTCACCGAACATCATATATCAAACACCCTGTTCTATACATGTTCACATCCCATGCATAACATGCAATAACACACATCAGTTAACTGGGCTATCTACCAAAGCCCAAGCCCAACAGGCTGCCCTTTGGCGAAGGACCACCCGACGAATAACCCTAGCGACGAAATACCTCTCTTTCGTCGTCATCACAGATGGCGAAACACCCATTTTTTGTCGACATCAACTATGACGAAACAACCATCTTTCGTCGACATTGACTATGACGAAATATCATCACTGTTTCGTCGAGGTCAGTTAACAGATCCTTGATTTCATAGCATCAGTTACACATCTTCAAAATAATGGATCAATGACGGTTACATTATAGTGTTCATAGCAAATCTTTAATCACTGTTTATCCTCACAACTAACAAACCTCAACATTAACATTGTTACACACTAACAGGGACTCAAACATGATAACCGACATCGATCAAGATCTATTACTGATTCATAATTACAGGTTTCCACTGCTAACCCTAGGTCATCATCAACATTAACAATTCAACCATAGTTTCACGTCATGATCAATCGCATAATCCAAACATACAATTCTATGAACGAAACCCTAGTTACGAAAACATTGCAACACAATATCACGTATCAGGATTAATTCACCTACAAGATCAAGACACTAACCGATAAACAAGATAGCACGAGGGGTCTTGAGGATCGGAAAGAGATGCTCGAATGCTTGAGAGCTTCACAGGGAATCAAGTTGCCGTCAACCAGGAAGGAATGGGAGACTCTGGGGTTTTTAGTTTACGTCTAATGATCATGAGGGGTTATAACACACAACAGTTTGGGCCGCGAAAATCATTGGGTCGAAGCCCGCTACGGCGAAAAACCAATGTCGACGAAAATCCATCTTTCGTCGAGATTACATGTGACGGAAGTCCTGATTTTCGTCAGAATGGACTTGTGACGGGTTTTAGTTTACACAACACTTTTTAAACAACCAAATATACTCATACATAATAAGCAACCAAACATTACACATAAACATTGATCATTCACATAACTACACTCGACACCACATGAATCAAATTGTAAAACAGGATTATGAAATCAGTGACGTGCACGGAAAAGACCTTGAAATCTCGGATTGTCACAGGATATGCAACGGTTTTCAGTAAACGTTGATGTTGGATAATACACTCACTTTCTATCATCTAAGTCCCATCATACTACCGGGTTAGTTGCTGGTAGGGCAACGAGGTTATTAATTGATTGCGCTATTAGGTTTGGCACCCTCACGACGTACCTGGATAGGACGGGCGTGAACTAATAACTTTAAATCATGACCAATGTTTGATAGAGCATTGGAGAAGGGCAAAAAGGGCCGTCTGCGGTATCGAGTTATTATCAACATAACATAAATCAGTAATCGGTAACGAAGGGTTTAACAAATCAGTGGACTCACTAGCGTTGTCTGATACACTTTTTTGCATGCTTGTAGGCTTATAGGTTCATGTCTTTGGAACTTGTTGTCTGGAATGCTGGAGTGGTCATGGGTCGAGATACTTGGAATCACGAGACAAGTCAAATGGTTTTTACACACTTGGTTTATGAAGTTCTCAACTAATGTACTTTGCTTCCGCTGAACGATAAATAATGAATTGTAACTCTTCTTTTAATAAATGAACGTTTTACTTGGAATAATTGTTATGAGTTCAATGTGACAGGTGGCTAGATCCTGGTAGGTCACACGCCTTGCGGGGGTTTCCGCATGTGGTATTTTGGGGGTGTGACAGTTTGGTATCAGAGCCACTGGTTATAGTGAACTTGGTTTTAAAGATGTTTTTATAAAACCAGACTATAACCAAACAGTTCTGAATACATGAATACGACCATGACACTCAGCTCCAGATTGCAAGGTTCGTCTCTTTCACCTGCTGCATACATTGCATGGCTAGTACACATTTGTATATGATGTAACGTACGAACACACACTCGTCACTGTAGCGTGATTACATGAATTGTTTGCTTACATTATGATGCGTTGATAGTTTGTCATAGTCTTTGGATTTCTATGATCTTATCGTTTTGATAACCTCCGTTTGACATCTGAGTTTGAGGAACCGTTTGACATGATTTAGGAAGAACTGAGATGAGCATGCAAATCACAATATTATTGTGGGTGCACACATAATAATAATGTGGGGGTGCATGTGAGTCCCAGTGAAGCTTAACAAGTGAAAAAGGGGTTCTGTTCCGTTGTTCGATCAATGAGAAGCATCACAAATCTATAGGAGTCATAGCAGTGATTGTCTCCTACTTGAACATGGTCTTTCCACTCCTCTCTGAATCCTTACGAATCTCGATGCTATCGAAGTATCACCTGAACACCCATCTGAATGTCTAGCGAACTGCGTAGAATGTTGGGTGCTAGTACGAACGTTTCCAAGTTGGATGTCACAGCGTCGAATGATTCTTTCTCACTTTTATTCGTTTGCCGGAACTTAACGTATTGACGCCTTAGATCCCGAAGTACGATCACTTCCGCAACACTCTAGCAACATACTGTGTATTACTCAATCTACATGCAAGATCGATGGACAAGAGGATGAGCGTAGTGCCTTGCCAACCACAGTATTAGAACGACCCTGAATAACGGCAACGAACACCAGCAAATTGACTTCAATCGAATCCTTAACCCTCGTCAGCGACTTATGGGAGTCAACCCTTACGAATTAATCGGGACATAAACGATGAAAATTGACTATGGTGTGGAATGTGTAACTGCCGGCACAATGAGTAACGCCTTAGGACGTGACACAGAATGTAAAAAGATGGACCTTGTCGGTGAAAGATCGTAGGGCTCCGTTTCAAGCAACGACATTAGAGGTAACAGTCAAGGCAACATCAAGATACTCGTAATTGTAGCCATCAGTATGGAAATGGAGGTGCCAACGACATGGATTGGCCGTTGTTAAATCAAGACGACAACAACCAAGGGAACGACGTCAGTACTGGAAATCCTCGTAACGATAACAACAACACTGGTAGTGGTGCTCATGGAAGGACATTTAGGATTGGCATGGGCGACGCCAGGATTATAGCAACATGGTGGCCTACACGTCTTTGGTAACAAATCGTCTCGTCCCTGTTCTGTTCAACCCTGATACTTCTGGAGACTGAACTTGTTGAGGAATCGGCTGATGGCAAATCAATTGAAGTCTCATATGTTTGTTGGGATGCAAACTCGACCTTGTGGGACAAGTGTTCGACACCGACCTTCCTTTTGCTACCCTTGATGGTTTCGATGCAGTAGTTAGTGTGGATTGGTTACCCAGATATCGCGCAGATATACCCGGTGGGGAGAAAATTCTGCGTATCCCTCTCCCTAGTGGAGAACCGTCGTCTGACCAAAAGTGTCAGAGTGGTGTAAAGGTTAGCATCATTTCAGCAATGAGGGCCCAAAAGTGTCTACGAAGGGATTACCCCGCTGTGTTAGCAACCGTCACTGATGTTAAGGATAAGGAAAAGAGGATCGAGGATCCACCAATTGTTCGTGATTCCTCTCGGTATGCTACCCGAGGAACCTTCAGGGTTGATTCCACAATTGTAGGGAAAAATCTCAGTTTGATCTCGCGCCAGAGGCAGCCCTAATTACTCGTACTCCTTACCGTTTTGCACCAGGAGGGTTGCAAGAACTGTTTAATCAACTACAGGAACTGTCGGACCTAGTTTTCACTTTGAGGAGCCCCAGTTTTATTCGTGAAGATAAGCCTTTTCGTATGTGTACTGATTATCGAGAACTTAGCAAGGTAACGGTCAAGAACCGTTCGCCTTGACCATGTATTGACAACCTGTTGACCAGTTGCGAGGGTCAAGCTCCTATTCGAGGGTTGACTAATGAACGAACTATCATCAGGTGGAAGTCCAAGGGGAGAATGTTCCTAAACGGCATATCGAACGTAGTACGACCATTACGATTTTGTATTTCGCGACCTTTGGGTTAATCAACACACCGGCAGCCTTATGATCCACATGAATCGATCGTGCTTATGGGTGACGTTTTGAATCATTTCCAGGAGAAAGGAACACCACGGGTGGCATTTGTATCTTATCTTGGAGCTCCTGAGGGAGGAGCTACCCCCCCCCCACGCGAAGTCTTGTTAAGTGTAACTTCTGGACTCGAGAGGTACATTGTCCTTGGTCATGTAGTCAACAAAACGGAATACACGTGGATCCCGCTAAGATCCATTTTATTAGAATTGGTCGGCACCAAGGAGTCCTTCGGGGATACAACAATTTCTTGGTCTCGCTAGATACTACCGCAGACTCATCGAGGAATTTTCGAAGATCACGCAGCTTTAATCTCATTAGCACAGCAGGGTACTGCGTATTCAAGGGAGACAAAACAGGAAGAACGTCTTTTCAACTCTCGAATCCCAACTCTGCAATGCACTGAGCATCGTCTTTACCCGAGGGTATGGGTGAACTAGTGGTATACCATGACGGTTCGAATCGAAGACCCAGTTACACGCCAATGCAACACGAGAAGGAGATGGCTTACGTAGTGGATTTATAAGAGGAATTGCACGAGTCACAACCTGCGGGGGAAACCATGGTCTTTGGAGTTAAGTTTGAGGCATTACTTGGACGGTACCAAATGTACTACTTAGACCGATCACAAGGGCCTCCCGAGTACCCTTGTTTCGAAATAGCTAAACATGTGATGGCGTCGCTGGATGGAACTGTCGAGCGAATACGACTATAGAACCTAAACACGTATAAGCTTGCAGCTCACCATCGACTATAACCTACCCGATCAGATTCGCCCTGTTCTAACCGAAGCACTGAAGGAAGAGAATTTTCAAGATGGGTCCATGCGGGGCATGGAGGAACAACTCTTGGCAAGTCGGACTATATTCGCTACTTCATGGAACGAATATGGATCTCACTATACAGCAATCCTAGGAAACTTGTGTTGGGTAAAGCACACGAGCCTCGATATCCTACTCGCTCGGGTGTTGACAGAACATCTTAGGATCCAAGGACCTTGTACTAATGACCGGCACACCCTATTGCAATCAAGGAAACTAACGAGTCTTCTTAGCTTGTGAAATTTCCTCTGGGAGAGGCGGTTTCTGGGCACAAGGTGCCAACTCCTGATTTATGACAGGCAATACACAACACCCTTGGTTCACGTCTTGACATGAGCATTGCTTATCACCATAGGATAAACGGTCAGAGTAAACGAACCATCCTGACACTCGAAGACATGCTGCGAGCATGTGTGTGATTGACTTTAGTAAAAATTAGAAGGATACCTACCTTTGGTTGAACTCTACTGCAGTAGTTACCATTCTAGTATTCAGACAGCTCTATTTGAGGCATTGCATAGACGATAATGCCGATCTCCTTATTGGGCTAAGGTGGGTGACAACCTAATCACAGGTCCAGTATTTGCACTGAAACCTTTGAGAAGATCGTTCAGAGTGGAAATCGTATGGCGGCAACGCGTGACCGCCAGAAAAGCTGATAAGCTTAGGAAACGCTGGGAGTTCGCTGCAGGAGAACGTGTCATGATTGAAAGTCTCATCCTGGGAGGGTGCGGTGCGCTTTGGGAAGCGTGGCAAGATGAATTTACGTTACGTTGGGCCATTCAGAATTCTGGAAAGAATCGGTAACATGGTCTGCAAACTCGAGTTACCCGACGAATTGAGTAACGTTCCCGATGTCATTTATGTCTCGAATCTAAAGAAGTGTCTGTCCGATGAAACACTTGTAATACCCTTGTTAGAGCCTAAAGTTGACGACAAGTTGCGGTTGTCGAGGAACCTATCGAAAACATGGACCAGGAAGCCAAGGTTAGTTAACATAGTTGAATTTCAATCGCGAGAGTTCGTTGGAACTCAAGACGTGGACCGGAGTTCACGTGGGAAAACAAGGTTCAGGTGAAGCTCAAGTACCCTGACCTGAATTGAATCCTGATACAACTAGTGAATTTCGGGACTAAATTCCCTTTCAAGTTGGGGATGATGTGGCACCCGAGGAAAATCCGCAGTCATCCCAAGCTATCACTCTGCTCCACTGAGACTGCTTACCAAATTTCGGGACGAAATTTCTTTCAAGTTAGGGATGATGTGACAACTCGTAATTTAGAACCTTTCGTTGTACACTGAATGCAACCTGTATATACGTGATGTGATTATGTGATACGTTGTTTTTAATGGGATGATATGTTTTATGTTGTTATGTGTTTATAACTTGGCCGCACAACTTATGCTCGATCACGCAATCCTTTTTGGGCCGCACACAATAATCCCAATCGCACACTCCTCTCTCGCCCCAAACCCTTGTTCGAATGCATGACCCAAAGGGCAGCCCATGATAGGTTCGGCCCACCCCTTGCACGCATAACACCCATGAGGAGGGTGTATACTCCTCATTATTCCATAAAACACTCAAAACACATAAACCCTACTCTCCCTTCTCTCCTTCGAAGACCTGCGGCAACCCCCTTCATCATTCGAAGCCTCCTTCGTTTCCAAACACCCAATTCGGTTAGTGTGCTGTTATGCTTGATTGTATGATTATCGGTATTCTGATTTCTATGATTGCTATGTGAAAACTAGGGTTCATGCTAGTAATAATATTGATGAATGTCGTGATCATGAACCGGAGTCATATGTTCAATTGCTATACGTAAACATATATGATGGACGGAACTGTTGTGATTAATGGATCGAATGATGGTATATGTTAACCTAGGATCGAATGTATGTTAAAGGAGATGATTTTAATTGTGTATGAAATTGATTAAGTTGTATTGGCATGAGAAATTGCCTAATGAATTGGTTTACTTGTTGATGCTCGAGTTCTATGGCTTGATGATCCGATGATATGTGTGCATGATAAGTTGTTGTTCATGGTTAGATAGTTAATTAGGGTTCATGAGAATGATTGGAAATCCCTTGATTTGATCGAATAAAGGAGCAATTAGAAACTGTTAATAGTTTGATTGGATAGAATAAATGGGAACTAGATAACTGATTTCATGATTTTAGGGAAATTGTAACTGATCACATAATAGCAATCGCACAAGGTAGTCGCACAAGAAGTTCATTAGTTTAATGTTTATGGACCGCACATGTCATTGGGCTACGGGTGTTTGGGCTGGGTCGCTCAAGCACAGGTTGCACATATTGGCCAACCACACACACACGAATCACACAAGTGGCCTAGTCGCACAAGAGGATCCAGTCGCACAAGAGGATCCAGTCGCACAAGAGGGTTCAGCCGCACAAGCATGTTTGGGCCAAACATCTCACTGGGCTGCACCCTGGCCCACTAACAAAATACCAGTCGCACAAGTCCAGTTCAATCGCACAAGTTGGGGATTGGACTCCACATGTTGGGCCGAACCTTTGTGTTGGACTATACACACACACACTTTAATTTGATCACACATTTTGTTGGGCTGTAAGTTGTTTGGGCCGCACGAATTCATGATATGATTTAACACTTGAATGTTTAATGATCTGAACTGCTAAGTTGTTACATGGTTGTGAACTTGCATATCCACTTGATTGAGAGCTGAACTATCGATATGTGCTATGGTGAATTATGAACATGTGATGTGAGCCTTGCATGAGACTCAATTACTTGAACATGCTGTTATGAATTGTTGTGTTACGTGAACTCTTGTTACGACTTGTATAACGATGTGTGACTATGTGTATGCTACTTGTGTAATGTGAATATGGAATATATGAATTATGTGCATACAATCTGATTATCATTGGTAACTATGTTAGGATTTGGTTGACCAACTGTAAACGTAAACAAGTAGTCTTACCGAGCAAACCTAAGGTGAGTTCACTTCTCTTAAAACAAGCATGCGTCCGGTGGGGACAATCAAACTGACAAAACTTGTAAACGGATTTTTGTAAACCCATATCCTTGTAGGGGATATGAGGCGGTTTTCAATTACCCACATCCTTGTAGGGGATGTGAGGCGGATTTCACAAACGCATATCCTTGCAGGGGATATGCAACGGTTTTCAGTAAACGTTGATGTTGGATAATACACTCACTTTCTATCACCTAAGTCCCATCATACTACCGAGTTAGTTGTTTGTAGGGCAACGGGGTTATTAGTTGATAGCGCTATTAGGTTTGGCACCCTCACGACGTACCTGGATAGGACGGGCGTGAACTAATAACTTTAAATCATGACCAATGGTTGATAGAGCATTGGAGAAGGGCAAAAAGGGCCTTCTGCGGTATCGAGTTATTATCAACATAACATAAATCAGTAATAGGTAACGAACGGTTTAACAAATCAGTGGACTCACCAGCGTTGTCTGGTACACTTTTCTGCATGCTTGCAGGCTTATAGGTTCATGTCTTTGGAACTTGCTGTCTGGGATGCTGGAGTGGTCATGGGTCAAGATACTTGGAATCACGAGACAAGTCAAATGGTTTTTACACACTTGGTTTATGAAGTTCTCAACTAATGTACTTTGCTTCCGCTGAACGATAAATAATGAATTGTAACGCTTCTTTTAATAAATGAAAGTTTTACTTGGAATAATTGTTATGAGTTCAATGTGACTGGTGGCTAGATCCTGGTAGGTCACATGCCTTGTGGGGGTTTCCGCATGTGGTATTTTGGGGGTGTGACATTGTTGACAGAAACAGAATCCGATAGGTTCATTTAACATGTACTCTCTCTTAACGTTCGTATTTATAACATTTTGCTCCGTATACAACAAAGATAATGGTGTATTGTGGTCATCTTCACAAGACAGAATCAAGCACCTCAGACGCTGTTCCACAATTCAAATACTTCACAACCATGAATGCCCCCAGCCAATGGTCCACCGGCGTTTGTGGCTGCGCCAAAGATTGCTCCACTTGCAAGTCTTATTTACACCAAATACTCATCATTATGCTACACTATATGAAGAATTATATGTTATAGAATTATTTAATTGAAGTTCATATTGTTTTTGCCAACTGTAGTAACCGTTTGACGTTTTGGCATCACATTTGTACGAATTCATGAGAGGGAACTACTTGTAAGTGTACTCATCGTTCTTAGGCTCTGTTTGATTAACCGTGTGATTTATTGTCTGCTTTTTGTATAATATATGATTATTTTTAAGCTAAACAAATAACTGATTGAAACTGTTTTGGCTCGTTAACGAGTCATTTTAACAAAGTATTAATTTGGTTCGGGCAAAATGGAATTTTAACAATACAAATTTAGAAGTTGACTATGACAGTGAAATTAATTTGATGAATAACTACATCTAATTTTTTTATTTGAAACAATGCGGTGTGTACACGGGACCCTTTATTCGCTACTTCGTCCACTCAGCAGATGCCAAAGCATGTATTCGTATAGGTTTCGGTGAATGGATATTCTAAAGCTACTTCAAACTTGCATTCGAGTAAAACAATTTTACCAGTCAATGATTCAGTAGTACTGTCTGATTGTTGTTTGTATTTCGATGCACACGCAATCGCCGTACAGTAGCTCATAGGATAAGTGACTGAAATAATCAATATAGCACTTAGTACACCTAATGGAACGACGAATTTCATTAAAACCAAGCTAGCAAGAAGCTAGAAACAAGAAGAAGAAAACAAACAAGCGATTACAAGGGGCACTTGACCCATTCCCTCTAAACTAAATCCTTAACCTGCGATCTATTATTAATCCAAAAAAAGCTAAACACTTTAATGGATAGTCATATTAGAAAGAAATCATCAATATACAAAAGAGCTACATGACATATTGGTCGCGTATCAACTCTAATTCACACGTCCACTTCATTACATGAAAGTAGGGTTACATCCTCATTGTACACAAATATACTATCGCGTATCGGCTTTTTATCAATAAATGTACATTTTTATGATGAAACTCAATTCATACACGAATCTGCAAAGCATACTCATGTGATGTCCGTATACCCACGTAGTGAATCTACATTGCGTAGTTTGCGTTTTTATACCGATACATTTTGGCATTGTATAACCTCCTACTAAAGTTATTATTTTTTTGTTCTATTCCACAACATGTTTCTCTATCGGGGAAAACGTATTACAGTAACTTCGATGCTAGATTAATAAGTTGAAAACAAAACCAACATAAGACAATGTTTGGCCACCATACCTAGCTAAGTTGTTACCCCCTACAATGAAGTGGTAAAAGGTAGTCATGGAAACCTCAAAGACGCAAATTTAAACTCTTTAAAAGGAGCAAAAAGACTCGAACCCTTTAAACGACCAACAAACTGGCCGGGTTTATGTCCCACTACTACAGGGAATACGCGACAGCGTACATTCAATTATCATTGTTATGGATTGTGATGAGTTGTAGGTCTGAGTTTTGTGTGCATGCCAAAGGAAGAAGAGAAAATCAATAGTTTTTACCCTTTTTAATCTTAGTGATTGGATTTAAGATTAAAATAAATAAAGGGATAAGATTGGTTTCTTGTGTTCTTTAATTTTTGATGGTTCCCCAAATAACCTTGTTTATGTATCTTATGCAATGAAAATTATATAAAGATTCAAAGAGGCAATTACACATGAAAATTGCATACATAAGAGCATTGATCACCCTAATCACCCTTTAGTAGCAAATTCATATCATAAAATCCCTGCAGGAAAACAAGCCTTTCTTAGGTAGCAAAAGCTATAGCAAAGTTAACTTTATAATTCGACAACTCGCGATTATCGCGATCCATAAAGTTAAATTTTCAGTCATGTCTATCAACTTACTACTGGGTTAGAGGCACACATTCAATCTCTATTTGTATTTCACCGCTTTCAACATTTTGCAGTTGTAGAGTAACGTCTTGCTTTGTCTTCCCTTCCGCCACTTTGATCATACCGAGGGTATATTTGTCTTTTCCGTCTGTCATCTTTTCAAGTTGTTTTGATAACTCGTTGGCATTACCATTCTCAAAAGCTCTAGCAGCGGAAACCAAGAGTTTGATATCAATCTCAGCCTCTCCCATAGGATCATCCTCTGTGAACTTATCCTTGTCGAAAACGTTCTGCAAAGGGTAAAATTGTCATTGACAAATAATGTTACTATGACACATGTTGCTAATCCGTTTACGTGAAATGGGTTGATTCGGGTCATTTAAAAAAAAAAAACTTGTAGTATGTTTATCCTTCTTGAATAACATTATTTCCAATAAACTTTCATAACCATACTTTTGACTTACCACTTTTAAAGGCGGGACATCTTCAGGAATCGATAACATTAACTTCTCATTCCAGACAGGATTGAGGTTGCTCTTTATAACTCGAGTCTTCACCGACTGCAAACAAATCAAGTGATCTTCTCATTTTCACACCACATCAATATTATGCATCAAAAGACAAAGATTTATATTAAAATTTTAGGCTTACTTGGTTTCCCAGTGAGAGCATAACATAAGGATCACTACTCCTCACATCTCTAATAACAAGGTTAATGCCTCTGACCACTTTGACTTTTATCAACCCAACAAATTCCACCATACCTGCCTATAGAAGAGATACCAGGCATCAGATTAAGTTCAATATAAAGTTTCTAATACACAATGTAAAACTATAGTTTCCGTGTGATCTGAATTGTCGATTTTAGGAGCCACAAGAGAAAAAAATGATTTTACCGCAAAATAATATCCTTGTTCGCCTCTAAAGTTAAGATAATCAAAGTAATTACCGTTGAGCTACTTTTCTTTGAAGGCTTTAGTTCAACATCTTTTCTTTTTCGGCTGTTGATAAATGCTTGACCAATATTATGTATACGCATGCTATTTAAATATTTCTTATCCACCATAGAATTTAAGCCTGTTGAACTGCAGTGGAAGGCTGCTGGATTGAAGGGACAAGATAATTGCTCCTCTGTGTTTAAAAATTGTTGCATTTCATACTTTCTCCTGAGTATTATTAATAAAGTTAAGTGTAAATGTACATAATGTATAAGTTTTGTATGACAATTGTTGTTACAGGTGGCAATTTTGACCCAATTTCTTATGCGTGATTGGGTGGGCCGATTCGAGTTGACCAAGGTGCATTATTACAATCTCCTAAATTGCTTTGTTTATCGCGTTTACTATATGTAAAAAAAAGAACTTGATTAAAAAGTGTTTTGGATCAACCTGACTAGTGACTAGTACAAAAAAAAGTTACCAACTTCGACCCGTTACCCGCCCACTTTGCCACCTCTGGCACTTGTAGTTCTTGGATTACCTGATAAAATCAGTACGCTCGTCTATGGAAGAATTTGGTTGTGGTTTTCTACAGCTGTTTGGAATGCTGTGTTCATATTTCATATTTACTTCAATATTTCCTCCAATTTTTATCACATTATCGACATCTTCCTCAGTCCACTCATCCAGATTCACTGATAATATCTGCAACAAGAAGTTGAAACTGTTGGTTATGATTGATTAAATGCTAACATGTAAAACATATATATTAGCATAAAATTAGGAATGTGTCAGATAACGGTTCGAAAGTTGTCCACAGTGTACTACTAATGTATAACCTCCTATTTTTTTTTAAATTTAAAAAACTATGTTATTGTTAAATTAAGATAACTTTTGCAATCATGTTTAACACACTTAAACTTTATTAAAAACTTATTTTTATTGACAAAAGGTGTTTTGGGGTCAATCAAACGCATACGATATGGTAGATAAGGCAAGTAGTGGTTACTACACCTTTGATATATGCACTCCAAGGCTTCTATGCACTCCGGAACACTTGATGCATACAAATGATCCCAGATTTACCGATCTAGTCACCCCCACACATGGTGATATTTAATTAATTAGAGAAATATACAAAATAGATTATATGCATAATTAGAAATATGAATACACTTACACCCATTTTGGATTTGGAGATCCACAATCTGCACATAACTCATTACCAGATACAGATAAAAAATCTGCCAGCCTCAGTTTTGCACCTGATGAGGAATATCACATTGCAACCAAACCCAAATATATGGTTATATCTAATAAGTAGAGTTTATCCTAAACCGGATGATATGCAATTATAAAAAAACCGAGTATAAATATGATTCGTTATGGACCTTAGTAATGATTTACATAAGTTCACTTTGTTCGAAGCAGTGACCGCTATTTGTGCTGGTGAGATCATGCATGTTAGAGGTGGCAAGATGGGCAGGTTGGGTAACCAGGGGCGGACCTATGTGGTTACTCGGGGGAGCGCCCGCTACCGCTAGGCGGGGAAAAATTTGACCTTTTTAGTGTAAATTTTGGAAAAATTTGACGTTTTTTCGATTTCGTTACCGCTTTTCTTATAAAACGTTACTGCTTGGCGTGGATCCTAGATCCACCACTGTGGGTAACGCCTCAAAATTGGTCTGGTCAGGCCTATTTTTTGTAAATACTTAATGTGTTAACTATATTACAACAATAATCTAAATTTTGAATAAAACGATTTTGGAGTTTGAATGCATTAAAAATAGATTATGCAATATGCATAACATTAACACACCTAAGATGTTGATGTCTGTGTGACCACTGTTTTTTTATATAGGCATCTTGTTGTATACAATAATCATGTATATTTAGAAAGAAAACTAAATCCTCATACTGTATGGTATGTAAAAAGTTCCAAGCAAGTCATAAAACTATAAAATCTCCGACAGGTGATGAAAATTGAGTGTGAATATTACAATAACAAAATTTAACTAACCGACGGCTGGTGTCTCTTCATCTAACTCATCGCTACCGTTTTCTTCATCGTCATCTAACTTTAAGAGGTCAAAGAGAGAAGCTTCTGCAATAATACGTGTATTTATCAGACGTTCATCGTTCAGTTGTATCAATAGTCAAGACATGAGAGTTGGATATTCCATATTTTTTTTCTTTTTTTTTTTGGACGCATTTCTGTTCTATCAACAGTTTTATAGTCTACAAAGACAATGATTGTGACACCTTAGGCAAATCTCAAATCGTTTTGTCTAAGGAGAGATATAGACATAAGGTATGTCCCACAACAACACGCTTGGGGCGCATTGGTTGCAGATGAGAAAAGAACTCCATAGTTAAACGTGTTTGGGTCAGACAACCAAAAACAAAGGCATGAGCTCCTTGTAGATATAGAAAAAACATTATCGGTTGGTATGAGGGTCAGATGTTACATTGACACAATCAATATACTTGTCGGTGTAAGCCTTGTCACGAGTTCTAAGAACAATGTTGTATATATTAAATATATCTTACCAATTTACGTGGAGCTTCTCAATAACATAACAAACAAGCATTGCATATTGCATCACTTACAAAAAAAAAAAATCAAAGTAGCACCAAAAAAATAAAGATAACCATCAATAGGGCTGCAACCAGCTTGAGCTTAAGCTCGGGCTCGAAGTTAAACGAGCCAGCTAATAAGCAAGCCACAAGCAAAGCTTATCTTGGCTCGGCTCATTTAAAACCGAGATGATTACGAATTTACGAGCAAGCTTTGTTCAAGCAAGCCTCGAGCTTTCTGAACGCCCTTAACCATCTATTACTTTGTTTCATTGTTATGTCACATAATAGACCCTCTTACCAACTCTAAAAACCCTTAAAAATAAACTGATTCATATGAAATCAAATTGTCTTCACCTTTCCAATTAAAAAATACCTACAGCTTCACCATCAAATTGGTCCTATTCATAACCCTAAGATCATACAGCCAATATAAATTGCAAAACATAAGAAAACAATAAAAATTGGGTCATCATTACCCGTCGTTCATTCCTCGTAGACATTCTTCCTCATCAATCGAAATACATAAACATGTGCATAAACATTCGATTTATCTGCATTTTCATCTGCAATTTAAATCACACAACTCTTAGGAAAAAATCAAAATCTATATCAAACTCCAGGTGTATTCGATTAATTTACCGTTCAGGATAACACCACATCATCAACATTTAACAACGCGATGCAGGTTAAATTTCAGCGAATGAATTATCAATATATCAGAAATCCACAACAAATCTAGAGCTTTTTTTTTTTTGCGATGATATATCGAGAATATGAATCTGTTTTGTTACTTGTGGAACGAGTGTGGGCAATTGTAGGGTGAAATCTGGATGAACAAACCCTAATTATTGTTAGGTTTTTTGGAAATAATAAGTTTTTTTTGGTTGTTGCATTGCATTGCATGCATGTTGATGGAATGGAAGATTTCGTGGTGTTTCTGACTTTCTTTCAGCCGTTGGGTGTCTTCATTTTAAATATTCCCCTCAAGATTTGTCTATATTACAAATGCACTCTTCTAGTTTTATTAACTACTATTCGCACCTAAATCTTATTTAACGTTGTGCTCCCGAGTCCTTTTTAAAGAAAGAAAGAAAGAAGTGAACGGTGAATTAACCGAACCGTTTAATTTAACTAACCGGACCAGTTAAAAAATAGTCGTTTAAAGACAAAAAGTTAAATTAACAGATATAACCAGTTAACCAAACCGGTTATTGAAATTAACCGGTTTGTGCACCTGTATTTGGCAACCACAACCGGCCCATACAAATCATATTTGGCCCATCATGTAATAGTAAACCAATCTTGTTGATCAGTCCACTCAGATGTTGGTCTAGAAGTCCAGATTAACCGAAAGGTAAATTATTTTCCATTTAAATCAAATCCATAAGGATGCTATGTGTTCTTTAATTGGAAGTAACCAATTAGGTTTACGACGAAACCTAGAAATCGATCACTGATCCAATTTGAGTACCTCTACAGGATAGACCTCAACAGAAAACTGAAGAGTAACGGCAGCAAGTGATTGAGTTCAGTAGTTCCTCATATAAAATTATTGACTCTAGAGACATAGTAATATGGAGAAGACAAAATTGTTTCAAGCACCGACAGAACCGGAAGCGCCCCTTCTTTCAAAGAGAAGAGGACGGATTATTCACATTTCATTTGATGGTCAGAGGCGAATTGAAAGCTAAGCAGTGGTAATTCTAAAGATTCCCGGGGGGAAAAATAGAGATGTCTCCTACGTTACCCATAATATGTGGAAGTATCAACGTAATTTCATAGAGTCATTCGGTCTGAATGCTACATGAAGAACATAAGCCAGATGATGGAACGGGAAAACCTAGGATGTAGAAGATCATAACATGAGTGATTCGGCAGATTTTGATTCCTATATATCCACCCATGTGGTACTTCATTATACCATATAGATAAGATCCATCTGTATAGATATCACCATCTACATCCAGAAAGCCGTATGCTTTGGAAGAAGCTTGTACAGTTTGGGAAGGGGTTTTGATTGATAAAAAAGAAGAATCTACTTCAACCGATATGCCCTTAGGCACGGGTTACTTAAAGCATAGGTTAGGTAATTGTGGGACTTGTCTCATGTCGGCATGACTACGAACGATTAGAGTTTTTGTTGAGTAATTTGATTAAAATTAATTAATTTCTATGTGTTACGATGGTGGCAGTGATAATATTCAAAACTTCATATAAAAAAACCGAAACCTTAACTTAAACACTTTACATTAAAAAAAATGAAAGTTTAGCATTCATACACTCATTTACCGAAACCTTAACTTAAACACTTTACATTAAACAAATCATCATATAGATCGATCCATATGTCTCATCCAATCTATGGCTAATGTATGACAAGACCTAATGTATGCAAAACCCTTCAAAGTACAAGTCTAAGTGATGAGAGCTCATAACTCGTAATCAAACTTCGACCGAGTGTTTTGAAACAATTAAAAAAGGTATATGATACTTAAAGTTCAACAAAATTGGTTTAAAAATAATGGTAAGATGAAACCACCTAAATTCTTCGTAATTACAATATATCCGGATCCTCAAAATCCACATAAAGGCTACTCACAAATCTAGGTTTATACATACCCATTGGGTTTGGTATGATTTTTTTCTTTAATACCAATTCAGCCATAATAAAACACCAACCAGTTTGCCTCTCTAGATCAAATGGTGGAAGATTTGCATTTCTCTTAAGAGATGCAGGTTCAACTCTCACTTGGTGCTGAGTGAGGCACTGGTGGACAATGATAGGAGATCCAGGGAAACCTGGGTTGGATCCTTGAGCCAAACAAGTTTTACCGTTAATTTCACCGTCGTGCCTACGGGCGGGTTGTTGATCAGTTCTGTTTAAACAACATGAATAACATACCTGTTACAGCAGACATGCCAGCATAGAATCCAGTCAGAGAAGCAGCCTTTGAGTTCGACATGATTGTCAGGATGATCTGGTGTAACAACCCGCACGTTCGTGCGTTGTTACTACTCGTAAGACTCGTTACGCCTAGCACCAGAGATTCGGATCATAATGTACCTATATCGCATATATCGCTATATTGCAGTATTTTCGCATAAATTCGCGTACTTTATCACTATCACATCACATTGTACTTGCTGACAACCACGAAGATGTCGAGTGAGGACCAATTCTACCCTCCTTGATAGCCGTGATGTGTCGCAGTGCAACTCATTACTCATAACGCACGTCGCATCACACACATTAACGTTCACGATGACGTTGAGTGAGGACCTATTCTACCCTCCTCGATGACCGTGAAGCGTCGCAAGGTAACGCATATTCGAAACGAAACCCGGTTATTGTATCGCAACTTTGAAATATGGATATGTATATACGACCCAACGTGGCTAATTATAATAAATATATGAAAATGTGGATGAGAATGTGTAACCAAACTATCGCAACACTTAACAATCGAAACGGAAAGCCAAAACTCAGCTCGCCGGGGGCGTTTGATCGAATGGCACTTCGATCGAATGGCCATCCGATCGGACAGCCAACCGATCGGACAACCATCCGATCCGATGCACTGCACTGCCTTTCTCCTCTTTTGCCTATAAATACCCCACTTGTCACATCAACAACAGTTGATGTGACTGCTCTCTCTCGACCAGACGCCTTCTCGCCATTTTCTCTCGATTTCTCGCAATTCTTGTAAGTTTCTACCTCAAATCTTGTACTTCTATGATCTACACGCACTCCTTCATCTTTCTCACTATCAAACCTCACTTCTTCACCGATAAATCTTTGGATTTGAGCTGTTCTAAGGTGATGTCATCATGAAGTTCTTAGGAACAATGAAGTGTGACCTCATCTCATCAAGAGCAGTCCAGATCTGATGGATTCTACGGAGAATAAACAATAAACTCGCACAAATCTAAGCCGAATCAAAGTTTTCTAAGTTTTTCTTCAAACCTTCCTAACTTATCACTCGAAACCGGTAGCAACAGAGCTCGTACAGACCTTCTACTTTTCCTATAATGAAGTGTCGGTTTGAGAACTGGTTCCTATCGACGAGATGACCGGCTTGTCGTGTTAAACACGAATAACCATCATGAACAGTTAACTGATCGGACGGGGTGATTCCCATCTGATCCGGTGACTCGGACCTGGTGGAGTTCCATTGTTTAGCTCGTAGTCGAAACGTCTCGATCAAATCGCAAAAACTTAATGAAATAGCCAAGATGTAAAATGATAAGATTGTGGGACGGGTTACCGCCCGATCGGATTGCCATCCAATCGGACTGCCACCCAATCGACCTGCAATCTGGTCGGGTTGCACTTGGGGTCAAGACTTAAACAAATTTTCAAACATTCAAGGATCTGAACAACGAACGGATTGCCGTCCGATCGGATTGCCGTCCGATCGAACGACCATCCGATCGGCTGACTTTTGGATCCTCAACACTTAAACGTTTTACAAATCCCCATCACACATCAGTTCCAACGGATTGCCACCCGATCGGATTTCCACCCGATCGAGCGACCAGTCTGCTGTGAACTTATCAGCAACCAAAGTGTTTTGCCAATCGGATCACCGTCCAATCGAACAGCCACCCGATCGAGTTGCCACCCGATCGACCGGTCGCTTGATCGACCGACCTGAAAGGTAGAGATACTTCTCTGTTTCAAAATGCTACAACGAAAGCTTCAAAAGGCAAACCATCATACACAAACACATCTTTCCCAACGAGGTAGCAATCCAATCGAATGGTCACCCGATCGGATGACCATCCGAACGGATTGTCACCCGATCGACCGGCCACTCGATCGGATTGCCATCCGATCAGAGTACTGTCCGATCCATTGACACCTTGCTCCGTTTCGCGCACTATTCAACGCTTACGCTATCGATCTGTAATCAGGATAATCTCACACGCGATCCCTTCAATCCAACCAAGTTGCTGCTTGCTGAGCACCGACAGTGAGTATACTTGAACCCTTTTTGCTTTCGCACTTTTGGGTGTAACATACGTTGCTATCAAATCGAATTACATCAAATGCTTAAACTACTTATCACTTGCGAATGACTTACGTGCATAGTTATACGTGATGCTAGCTACATATGTGCTAGGACTTATACTCGCGACGTCCCACCATGACTAGTATAGTACTATTGCGCCCGACGGGGCCTAGTTTAGCAATCGCAATCGCAGCTCGAGGACTTAGCTGGTAGTATCAGTTTTGTGAGTATATATGTCGTGTATTACGTTTATGTATGTGGAAATTCGCAGCTTTTACCTATTACACTATTACATATCAAACTTGTATGCTCGCCAATACTTTTGTATTGACATTATTTTAACGTATGTTGCAGGTTTAGTCGCAGTCTACATTAAATCAATCTAGGAAGTCTAGAAACTCACCTAAAATCTATGTTGACGGATTTGTATTGTTCGAGAGGACAAGAAATATGTGATACCTTATGTGATTGTATTGTTTATTAGTATGGGATAATGAACACATTAAATACTGTCGCAATATAGTTGTTATGGATTCTCTTGAGCAATCTGATTCGCCTAGTGCCGGGCCCCGATGATTTCGCCATCGGTTGGGGTGTGACAGATTGGTATCAGAGCCATAACTATAGGGAATTAGGCAAGACTCGACCTAGTCCGGGTCGATGTCTTAGAAACGACCTAGTCTATAGTCTAAGTACAAGTAGGATTTGCACGGGCCTACTTGATACTCTCGTTCGAATCCGTTAAAAACTACAACTTCGCGTGAACACCGCATACTACAATTTCACGTGAAGAGCCTTTCCTAAGGCTGGAATGTTACTTAGCCTTTCCTAAGGCCAACACAATACACATGTTTTTGAAAATACTCGCATAACACAACTGTAACACCTCGAAAATTCACGTCCTATAATGTGTTGACACGTGTCATAAAGTTTGAACGTGTGAAAGAATGTTATAAAAGGACTAAAGTTGACAAACATGGAAAGTATGTGATTTTACGGGTTCTAAGTGTCAACAGTGAATAAATATACTTCATAATAACCCTACATGATGTTTATAACCTCAAACGAATAAATCATGGATCATACGAAGCAAAAAGTGGGAGATTTCAAACTACAGGGGTTAAATGTGTCAACATGTTTAAAGATATACCTCTGAGTGACCTTTTGACAAACCTGAAGCTTTGTAAATGTTTATTATGCTCACTAGAATGCACGATATAAATTTCATAAAGTTTCGTTATCGTATGAGAAAGTTATGATCAAATTCGTGTGCGAGGGGTTAAAGTGCAAACGTTGAAAGTTAAGACTTTTCGGGTTAACCGGAAGTGTTCAGGGACTTGGCAAAGTGGGTATAAGTCCTAAAGCCCTTGTGGGTAAATACAAGGGGGTCAAAATGCAAGAAATAACCTTGGTTGCCCTTTCGAAGAGCCAAGGGTCAACATTGCAATAAATAGAAAATCAAAAATCAGATTCGCAGTCCCAGGCGGCCCGCGTTGAGTTCTGCCAAATGGGAGGCGGGCCGCGTCAGGCCGCCAGATGCAGAAAAACGGGACAGACTCCTGGAAACGCGGAATTTCGATCTTAAACGACATTTTTACATGGTGGGCGACCCCTAAACTGTACTAGGGCACTAGAGACACATGTTGGATGGTTGTGGTCGATCATAGAGCTATGTGTCAAGGAATTGTGGTGGGTTGATTCACTATAAAAGGCCTTGCTATGCAAACAAGTTCTTCACACTTCCTTCTTGCAATCTGATCAATTCTGGAGCTCTCAAGCAGGTCCAACTGATCATAAGTCGTGCATAGGACTCTTGTAAGTCTGCTAGTCCTTCTTTAATTGAGTTTAGCTTGTTTAATTAGCTAAAAGTCAAACCGTCGTAATTACGGTTTGACTTCGAGATTAGTCAGCAATGGCTCAGTCATATCTCGAATTAAAAGTAGTTATAGCTTGGTATTTATGTGGGTAATAAAACCTCAAAAGGGTTTCCCCTGATCACCACTCTAACCAGGTCAAAAGTCGGGTCAAACTAGTTTAGAAAAAGTCAACAGGAAGCTTAAAATGTCATTTATGCATAATTAACATTATAGACCATATACAACCTGTTTGATCATTGTTATAACTTAGTAATAAGTGTAAGAACATGTCTAAACATGTTCAACCCGACAATTTCCTGTTTAGACCCGGTTCGGAACCGAAAGTCGCATAGTTTGACTTTCACTTTGACTTTCAGTTCTGACCCGTTAAGGCATGTTTTAGAAATGCCTCAGAGCTTTAATTGGACTAGGTTACATGTTAGAACAACCCTCTGTGATTATACACCTTGGTTCATTAGTTATCCAATTAATATGCATGTTCCCGTTAATTGCTCATATGTTGACCGTTATGCCCTTATTACCTTAAAACGTGATTTATGAAAATGTAAAAGTGTAGAAACCTTAAATACTGATATCTAAACTTGTATGCAAAGTTTGACATCAGTTTGACTTGTAGATTAAGAGTTATGCTCAATATCGCAAATTTAAAGCTTTATGTTAATTAAACGGCATAATTAGCGTATAGCCTAGTTAAGCCTACTTTTTGACATCAAACTTAATACCCACTTATGTAATATATTATTTTGGGATTTTTAAAGATTTTTAATTAATTTTAGGCTGAGCCTAACTCATAGTCGTAGGCTTAATCCGGTAATTGTCGGTTTTGCCCTTACGGGCCATAAAATGAGTTTTACATATCTAAACGACTCCAAACCTTTTGATACTGATCACATATGATAAATAAATTATTTTAAGCCTTTTGGAAATATAAAAATATCAGATTTAAGTATCGAACCCGGAAATGGCCTTTAATCGCCTTATTTAGCGTTTTTAACGCATGGTATGTTTTAAAATCATATTGGACATACCCGGGTTGATACCCACTGATATATGAGGCAAATTATAATATTTTAACAGTAAGCAAAGGTTGATAAACTCAGACTTCAGTTTTGAGCTTTTCGGCTTATGTGAAATTACCAAAATACCCCTACGGGGCGTAGTTTGGTTAGAAATGATAAATTTCACATATATGCTTTAACCCACTGATATGACTTAGCAAATTGAGTATATTTGCTGATTACATCAGACCTGTAACTCAGGTTGTTATTCAAACTCTTTTATAAACTTTTAAATGACCAAACTACCCCTACGGGGCCTAGTTTGTGTTTAAACGCGTTTCGGGCATAGTGAGAGACATCTTGCTGATGTCTCAACATAATTGAAGCATATTAACTTGTAACAACCCTCGGTAAAACCAAAACCCTCATAATATGTCTGACACTCTTATATATTTTTGGAAAATCCTAATATGTCTTATATTACACCTCGTATGCAAAAATCGAGCCTTAGTTATGTTATATATATAAAATAAAATTAAAAATCTGAAAAGTTAAGTTGAGGCGGGCCGCTTCAACTTAAGCTTAACTTAAAGCGGGCCGCGCGGACTCTTAACACGCGATCGCACCAGAAGCCGACACGTGTCGTAATCGTGTCAAACCTAGTGATGACCGGACTAAGCTACTGCGTTGACTCATGTTGACGCGGGCCGCTTAAGGATCCCTTGTCTTTGAAGCGGGCCGCGTGAGGACCAGATTACACAACTATAAATAGCAGGCATCAGTTTTCAGTTTCCGTCGCTCATTTCTTATTCTCAATCTCGAATTCTGAAAGCATAGACATAATATTTTGGGTATTATACCCCTAATTAGCGAGGTTCTGCTCCGTTGTAAGTATTATAACCCCGGTTTCATAATAGTTACGCTGCCCGATTGATTTAGGGTTCCGTAACAACTGTCGTGGTTCTGCCCGACGTAGTTGTTGGAATGCCGTCTCGGGGAGGGTATTATTAATAATTTCAAAGGGTTATGGTACTAACCAATGTACATTTGTATAAATTATAGATTATACCCAGGAAACCCTTACGAAAAGCCTAAGACAGCAATGTGAGTTTATCCTCTTTTTGATAATGTTTTTGGTAATGTTTTACCAAACCTTAAATGTTTTACTATGAAAATTAGCAGTAATTGAGTCTTTGTAGTTATTCAATTACTGCCGGTATGTTGGGGTTTTGTATACAAAATTTTGTACTACTTGCGAGTAGTAAGTCGGGATGACAATACGTTACCATTGGACAATGAGTTAGCCAATGGGTAATATGACCCACAAGTCAGGATTGATAATACCAAATGGAGTAATTGTGTAGACATAAACAAAGTGATCACTCTCAATACTGTTCACTGTGACTTTATACTTGATTAAACTGGGATTCACGCACCAGTATTTCCCGCTGACAAATATTTTTAAAACATGTTTCAGGTAACCCAATGTGAAAGCCAATTAGTAAAAAGCCAGCTGGAGAGCACTGAAGGCTTGAGAAAATGTGGCTATAAAAGTTACCTAATAAACTATGTTTTAAATTCAATAATATAGGGTTTGTCCCTATAATGTATTGTAATAAGAAACTTGGGTTTTGCCCATGTTATTATTAATATAAAAGAAGGTGGTTTTACTCTGATAAACATTTCCTAACTACGGTCCTGATGTAAATTCCGCTGCAAGACTGAATAAAACCTGATACCACCAAA
Organism: Helianthus tuberosus; assembly: GCA_030545235.1. Classification (NCBI taxonomy): domain Eukaryota; kingdom Viridiplantae; phylum Streptophyta; class Magnoliopsida; order Asterales; family Asteraceae; genus Helianthus; species Helianthus tuberosus. The sequence continues at coordinate 37,861,468 of CM060435.1, read as the reverse complement.
CTCTGTGATCACGTCCGCCCGTTCCCGGGGAACAGGGATCGGGGGTTGTGACAGAAGGTGGTATCAGAGCCTAGCCACTGGTCTGAGCCAAAGAAGTGTTCTGCTGACACTTAAATTTTGAATTAATGTTAGGAAATAAAATAAGGACATATGTGCATAACTGTAATTATGTGTTATGTGTTAATTGACTATCTGTTAGTTTTCAGTATGAGTGATCAAGGACCATCAGACGTGAATCGTCAGTTAGCTGATTCACCTAAGAGTGAAGGTACATCATCACAGCCTGCCCTCTCGGGGTATGTTGCTGATCAGGAAGACGGGATATTTGCTTTTAGAGCTAAATCTGAAGAAGCATTTCCTACTAAGAAACGAGGATGGTTCAGTAAAGAAGCTTTTGCTCGTAGAAAAAGAATGAGGAAATTACAACAGCAAAGGGCTTTAGCAGCTATTAAGAGAGAGACAGATGCCCAAACTCAAGAAATACTTAATAGAAGCCTAGCAAATTTCCATATCTTAGCTACGACTGCTGCTGATCCAAGTCTGGAACAATTAGTAGCCCCACAACCACAAAACCCAGAACAACCCATGGAAATAGAAAATCAGGAAAACCAAGATGAGATGTAAAACTTTAACCCAGAAGAAATCCCTAGAGTGCCTGCACCAAACCCCATAGACCCAAATTATGACCCCTGGTGGGACGACAATAGAGACTTTGTGCAACGTTACCCTATGCAGGATTATCCACCCATACAGAACATAGAAGCTTACCCAGGTATGGACCCTTTAGATCCCTATTATCAAAATGACTATATTAGGGAAATATTAGAGGATCCTTACCAATTTCAGGAAATGTCACCCCCATATCAGGAAAATGTACCCCAGATTCCAAACCCAGTCCGAGAACCTGCACCCCCAATGAGTGCAGAAAACGTTCAAGAACTTAGGACTTTCGGGGAGGAAATTTTAGAAAGCAGTGAAAGGATGCGTCAGGTGGGAGAGCGTCTCGTATGGAAATACGATGAGCGCAATATGGATTTTTGGATAAATCCATATCCATGAATGTTAGAATGGAGGAAGTGGTAGTAATAATAATATAATAAAATAAAATAAGATATGTGTGTATGGATGCATATTATTATTTTATTTCTGTTGGTATTGTAATTTTATTTCTGTACTAGTGTGTAATAGACACATAAGTATATGAAAAGAGTATAGTCGCAATGATCGACGCTTTTGGTGAAAATGCGTGTCATGTGATTAACTATATTGAAAAAATTAATTGTAATATTAATATGGGATACTTGTTTAAAATTCAGATGGCCGACCAAGAAAATCAAGTCAACTTGGATAATAACCCGGAAATCCAGAATGATAATATTCAGAATGATGATAATCTGAATAATGGAAATCCAAACAACAATAACAATGGGAACCAGATGGACAATAGTGCTATCCAACACATAGTAGCACAAGGAATTATAGATGCAATGCCATTTATACTTCAAACTGTTAAGGATGTTGATAATAAAAGTAGGCATAGCAGTAAACGACCACTTGAACCAGCAAACAGCGTGAACAATGGACCGGTACTTCAAATGCCTATTCCTAAAAGAAGAAGAACCGTGCCTAACGGTTGTTCTTATAAAGAATTCTGGTCTTGTAAACCAATGGAATTCTCAGGCAATGAAGGGGCCATTGCAACCTTACGCTGGATAGAAAAGACTGAGGCAGTCTTAAGGATAAGTAAGTGTGCTGAAGAAGATAAGATATTGTTTGCTTCTAGTCTGTTTAAGAATGCAGCACTAGAATGGTGGAACACTATCCTCCAGACAAGAGGAAGTGATCAAACCTATAATATGGAATGGGAAGAATTTAAAAATAAGGTAGAAAGGAAATTCTGCCCACCCAATGAAAAAGAACAGATAGCAAACAAATTCCTAAACCTTAGGATGACTGGTGTAGATAGCAAAGGGTACACAAGGCTATTTTTCGAATATGCTAGGATAGTGCCAACTCTTGCTTCACCAGAACCAGTGTTAATTTCCCGTTATATTTGGGGTTTAATTGGAGAAATTAGACACGTAGTCAAGGCAGCTAGACCTCAAACCATAGAAGAAACTGTAGAATTAGCCAATACCTTGACTGATGAGTTAGTCCGTACTAGAGAAGAAGATCAGAAGAGGAACTTAACCCAAAGGCTTACACAGGAATTCCGTTCTGGAAATGACAATCGTAGGAAGATGGGTGCTACCTCTGCAACATACTGCAAGGTCTGCAAGAAAAAGCATTCAGGAAAATGCTCCATTCTCTGTAATTATTGTAAGATGCCAGGACACAAGGAAGAAAACTGCAGGAAGAAAACCAGTAATGGATTATGCTACAATTGTGGAGAAAAAGGTCATATCAGGCCAAATTATCCGAAATTGGCTCCATCTGCAAACAACAAGAATACTAAAAATGCTAGAGCATTTGTTCTGACTGCAGATGAGGCCAAGTTGATTCCGGATGTTATAGCTGGTACATATTTAATTAATGATATCTTTGCTAAAGTATTATTTGACTCTGGTGCAAACCAAAGTTTTATTAATACATCGTTTTGCAAAATTCTAAATCAGTCATTAACTAAACTACCACAAGAATGTGTAGTAGAGACAGCTAACGGAGAAACTGTTAGAATTTCTGAAATCTTGCAGGGAGCAAGTATAGAAATTTTAAATCAGAAATTTATAGCAAATCTGTATCCCATGAATTTGGTAGGATTTGATGTTATTTTAGGAATGGATTGGTTAATAGCCAATAAAGCTAGTATTTTATGTGATCAAAAGTTAATCCAAGTAAATTCACCAAAAGGTAAAATGATCACAATTAAAGGAGATAAGCCCTTTAGATCCACAAAATTCATATATGTGATGAAAACTGCAAGTTGTATTAGAAAAGGTTCTATAGTGTATTTGATTTCTATAATCACTAACACTAAAGGAAAAGAACTAAAAGATATTCCAGTAGTATCTCAGTTTTCAGATATCTTTCCAGAAGAATTACCAGGACTACCTCCAGACAGAGAAGTTGAATTCAGAATTCACCTATTACCAGGAACATCACCAATTGCCAAAGCACCTTATCGTTTGGCACCTGCAGAAATGCAAGAATTAAAGAAACAACTAGACGAATTGTTAGAAAAAGGATTTATACAACCAAGTTCATCGCCATGGGGAGCGCCGATACTGTTTGTTAAAAAGAAGGACGGATCAATGCGTATGTGCATTGATTACCGTGAATTAAACAAGGTCACGATTAAGAATCGGTACCCATTACCGAGAATCGATGATTTGTTTGATCAATTGCAAGGAGCTCGATTTTTCTCTAAGATCGATTTAAGGTCAGGATATCATCAATTAAAGGTACAGGAAGAGGACATTCCTAAGACCGCATTTAGAACAAGGTATGGCCATTATGAATTTACTGTCATGCCATTTGGTTTAACCAATGCCCCAGCTGCATTTATGGACATGATGAACCGAGTATGTAAACCATATTTGGATAAATTCATAATTGTATTCATAGATGATATTCTAATTTACTCTAAGAATAAAGAAGATCATGCAAGGCATTTGCACATACTTTTAAGTTTGTTAAGAAAGGAAAAGCTTTATGCTAAGTTTTCAAAGTGTGAATTTTGGTTAGAACATGTACAATTTCTTGGACACTTAGTCAATCATGAAGGAATTCATGTAGATCCAACAAAAATCGAGGCAATTACGAAATGGAAAACCCCTGAATCACCAACTGAGGTTAGAAGTTTCTTAGGATTGGCAGGTTATTATAGAAGATTTATTCAAGATTTTTCTAGAATAGCCATTCCCTTAACTAAGTTAACTTGTAAATCTGTTAAGTTTGAATGGGGATTAAAACAAGAAGAATCCTTTAGAATTCTTAAGCAAAGATTGACCCATACACCTATATTAGCATTACCAGAAGGAACTGAAGACTTTGTAGTCTATTGTGATGCTTCTAAATTAGGTTATGGATGTGTGTTGATGCAACGACAGAAGGTTATAGGTTATACATCTAGACAACTTAAAAATCATGAAGAAAATTATTCAACCCATGATTTAGAATTAGGAGCTATAATTTTTGCTCTTAAGATTTGGAGACATTACCTTTATGGTAGTAAGTTTACCATATTCACTGATCATAAAAGTTTAAGGTATGTTTTTGGGCAGAAAGAGTTGAATATGAGACAAAGACGTTGGATGGAATTTCTTAGTGACTATGACTGTGATATCCAGTATCATGAAGGAAAAGCAAATGTAGTGGCAGATGCTTTAAGCCGAAAGTTTCATGAAAAGCCAAAAAGGGTACGTTCTCTTAAATTAAATCTGCAAGTAGATTTAAATGATCAAATAAGAGAAGCACAAGAATCAGTAATCAAGGATGATTCTGAAAAATTAAAAGGTATGTTAAAAGAATTAAAACAAGGAATAGATGGAATTTGGAGATTTCATGAAAAGAGAATGTGGATACCTAAATTAGGAAATCTACGTAATCGTATATTAGAAGAAGCCCATAAATCTAAGTATACGATGCATCCAGGAAGTGATAAAATGTACCAGGATTTAAGGAAAAATTTATGGTGGATAGGAATGAAAAAGGACATAGCAACCTATGTTTCTAAATGTTTAACTTGTTCACAAGTTAAAGCTGAGCATCAGAAACCCTCAAGTTTGTTACAGTAATTAGAAATGCCAGTTTGGAAATGGGAATTAATAACAATGGATTTTGTTACTAAATTACCCAAAACTAGGAATGGAAATGATACAATCTGGGTGATTGTAGATAGACTAACTAAGGCAGCTCATTTTCTACCAATGAAGGAAACAATTAGCATGGAACAATTAGCTAGATTGTATGTAAAGGAAATTGTTTCTTTACATGGCATTCCTTTATCAATTGTTTCTGATAGAGATAGTAGATTTACCTCTCGTTTTTGGTCAAGTTTCCAAAAGGCAATGGGAACAAAGTTAAAGCTAAGTACGGCTTATCATCCACAAACAGATGGACAAAGTGAAAGAACAATCCAGACAATGGAAGATATGCTTAGAGCTTGTGTAATTGATTTTGGAGGTAATTGGGATGAACACTTACCTTTAATAGAATTTTCTTATAATAATAGTTATCACACAAGTATCAATGCTGCACCATTCGAAGCACTTTATGGAAGAAAGTGTCGAACCCCAGTCTGTTGGGCAGAAATTGGGGAACAACAATTATCTGGACCTGAGATAGTACAAGAAACAACTGAAAAGATTATTCAAGTCAAGGAACGACTGAAAGCTGCACGTGATCGACAAAAGAGTTATGCTGATAACCGATGCAAGCCATTAGAATTTCAAGTAGGAGATAAAGTATTATTGAAAGTCTCTCCTTGGAAAGGGGTGGTAAGATTCATCAAAAGAGGAAAGCTAAGTCCCAGGTATGTTGGACCTTTTAAAATTATCAGAAGAATAGGACCTGTAGCCTATCAGCTACAACTGCCAGAGGAAATGGCAGGAATACATGATGTGTTTCATGTATGAAATCTTAAAAAGTGTTTAGCTGATGAATCATTGATAGTGCCTCTTAAGGACATAGAGGTAAATGAACAACTCAAGTTTGTAGAAAGACCTCTACAAATTGAAGATAGGAAAGTCAAAAATCTCAAGCACAAAAGACTAGTTCTAGTCAAAGTGAAGTGGGATTCCAAAAGAGGACCTGAATACACTTGGGAGCTCGAGTCAGAAATAAAAAGGAAATATCCGCATTTATTTCAGTAGATCTCGAGGACGAGCTCTAAAACAAGGTGGGGAGAATGTAACAACCCTCGGTAAAACCAAAACCCTCATAATATGTCTGACACTCTTATATATTTTTGGAAAATCCTAATATGTCTTATATTACACCCCGTATGTGAAAATCGAGCCTTAGTTATGTTATATATATAAAATAAAATTAAAAATCTGAAAAGTTAAGTTGAGGCGGGCCGCTTCAACTTAAGCTTAACTTAAAGCGGGCCGCGTGGACTCTTAACACGCGATCGCACCAGAAGCCGACACGTGTCGTAATCGTGTCAAACCTAGTGATGACCGGACTAAGCTACTGCGTTGACTCATGTTGACGCGGGCCACTTAAGGATCCCTTGTCTTTGAAGCGGGCCGCGTGAGGACCAGATTACACAACTATAAATAGCAGGCATCAGTTTTCAGTTTCCGTCGCTCATTTCTTATTCTCAATCTCGAATTCTGAAAGCATAGACATAATATTTTGGGTATTATACCCCTAATTAGCGAGGTTCTGCTCCGTTGTAAGTATTATAACCCCGGTTTCATAATAGTTACGCTGCCCGATTGATTTAGGGTTCCGTAACAACTGTCGTGGTTCTGCCCGACGTAGTTGTTGGAATGCCGTCTCAGGGAGGGTATTATTAATAATTTCAAAGGGTTATGGTACTAACCAATGTACATTTGTATAAATTATAGATTATACCCAGGAAACCCTTACGAAAAGCCTAAGACAGCAATGTGAGTTTATCCTCTTTTTGATAATGTTTTTGGTAATGTTTTACCAAACCTTAAATGTTTTACTATGAAAATTAGCAGTAATTGAGTCTTTGTAGTTATTCAATTACTGCCGGTATGTTGGGGTTTTGTATACAAAATTTTGTACTACTTGCGAGTAGTAAGTCGGGATGACAATACGTTACCATTGGACAATGAGTTAGCCAATGGGTAATATGACCCACAAGTCAGGATTGATAATACCAAATGGAGTAATTGTGTAGACATAAACAAAGTGATCACTCTCAATACTGTTCACTGTGACTTTATACTTGATTAAACTGGGATTCACTCACCAGTATTTCCCGCTGACAAATATTTTTAAAACATGTTTCAGGTAAACCAATGTGAAAGCCAATTAGTAAAAAGCCAGCTGGAGAGCACTGAAGGCTTGGGAAAATGTGGCTATAAAAGTTACCTAATAAACTATGTTTTAAATTCAATAATATAGGGTTTGTCCCTATAATGTATTGTAATAAGAAACTTGGGTTTTGCCCATGTTATTATTAATATAAAAGAAGGTGGTTTTACTCTGATAAACATTTCCTAACTACGGTCCTGATGTAAATTCCGCTGCAAGACTGAATAAAACCTGATACCACCAAACTCTGTGATCACGTCCGCCCGTTCCCGGGGAACAGGGATCGGGGGTTGTGACATAACTTAGGAAACCTGTATATGGCTCTTACGGATAACCGTTACGCATATTACGCGTTCGGCTCGGTTTATGTAACAAGTTTACATAAATTAGCCGAAACGGGTCAAACCTTAACGGTTTTATTTCAAAATCCAGAATGTGAATAATAAACCCATATTAAACAAGTCTTCAAACTTGTCGGGTCTAAATCACATTCTATCCGGTCTTCGCTTAATCGTGCGTACGAACCGTATCTTGAAACTAGCCGGTCTAAGCTTAAGCTTAATAAAAGGCCCGTTAGGATTCTAATAGGTTATATTAAACCTTCGTTCCAGATTAGGAGAACCAGTAAAAGCTACGTGCATTTTGCTTATTGTGACTAATACTTGCTCAGGTAAATACTTTTAACTTATTTTCCCTATACGGGCTTGGGTTACGGTATATAGCATACCGCTTGATCGGGCATCAAATCTCCACAATTAAGTGGGTAGTTGAATAATTTGATCGGCTCGTTTAAACAGTCTTGTTACTTAAAGCCTTTGGGGGGTTAATGACCATGTCCCGGATATCCTTGGCATCATCTTACGAGATGGCCACGACCTGAGCACGGGGTGTAGGCGTACACCTGTCAGTGTATAACTCTATGATGTGGTGTGTCTATTGATCTTTAACCCGGACAAGATCCGGGCTACTGAACGTACAAGTAATATGTAATTCGTTCACAAGATTATAATATTAAATAATTCTCCCAAGTTATAAAAATGTTTATGCCATGTGCATCCAAACCAATTTTAAATCATTTTTCAAAATGAGTCAGTTGATTGTATTTACCAGTGTAAACTGACGTATTTTCCCAAAAAGACTGAATGCAGGTACTAAACGAAATTGGCTGGATTGTCTCCTTAGCATCAATAAAAAGTCTCGCAAGCTTAGGATGCCTGAAGTCTGTTGAACCATTGTTTCTATTTTATTTCGATCCGTTCTGTGGTTAAACAATCGAACGTTGTGATACTTGATATTACAATAATAAATTCGGTTGTATTATATCTTTTTTTTAAATTTGCTTCCGCTGTGCATATTGATATTGTGTTGTTTGACTATTACGTTGCCAACCATGACGTCACGATACTCCCCCACCGGGCCCACCGGTGACACGTGGAAATCGGGGTGTGACAGGTTGGTATCAGAGCCAACACTGAGTGAATTAAACACTAGCCTTTTGTGTTTAATCTCAGTTACACAATTGCACATATCTAAGCCTTCGAGTCTAGACTTATAACATAGGACAAATTCCACCTTATTCGGTTTTTTTTTGTTTTGTCCTTTAAATTTTATATTTAGTTATTGTTATCTTATACTTTATTAACAGGAATATCAAAATGCCTCCAAGATTTTTCCGTAGACGAGGACGAGGGAAGGGGCCGATCACCGCCCCCAATGACAACGAAGCTGGACCGTCCAATGTACGAGCTCCATCTGCTACGGAGAGCGACGATCCACGTCAGAACAGGAGGAACCTGTTCGAGCCGGCGAGACGATCCGTTTCGCACAGCTCTACACCTCCGGTCCAAAATTCATACGGACCGCATTCGGGAGACGAACCTAACAACCCTCAACCTTCATATATACCATTGCAGCGATCTTTATCGCACCATTATTACGGGGACCCCACACCTGTTTTTCGGGGCCAGTTTAACCCGGTAGGCTATATTCAAGAACCCGTGGGTTTTAACCCACTAGGGCCAGACGATCACTTCTCTGGCGATCACGCGGATGACATGGACGAGGATACTGATCCTGTCGAACCTGCAAGTGGCACTCCGAACCACCCCATCGAGATCTCTGATGGATCTTCATTCCATGGATCACCCTATGTTAGTCCGGATAGCTTCCAAACCTTGTTCACTCAGCACGAGTGGTACTATACACCTTCTCACCACTCGTCGCCTCATGAGCAGTAGCAGCCGCAGCAGCAGCAGCATCATCAAGATTCCTCTGGGGACCCCCGATTTGTGGCAGTTACGCCACCGCCTCCACCACCACCAGTTAATCAGGTGCCTCCGCCACCACCGAGGCGTAGGAGGTCAGGTGCACGTATGTCATCACGTGCGGGAGACTTTCATTTCAGCTCCCCACGTCAGTCAAGTGCCAGCCACTACCCGCCACATCAGGAGGACCCACAAATGGGTGGACCTTCCAACCCCGCGATGCCGCAGCCGCCGCCAATGGGTTTTGACAACCCAATCCCAGCTTATACAGGTTCCATGGCATACAACCCGTTCGAGCCGCCAGTCCACAACAACTACGGGTATGCAGAGGCCGACCCCTACTTGGTGGCAGCTAACTACAATGCCCTGCACCCAGAAGGACCATACGGAGCCCCATGGGGAGTCGGGTACCCAACACAAGGGTACCAGATACCACCTAGGCCTATCATGCGGACTCAATCGCAGCCACCTAGGTTCTCCCCACCTGAGCATGAAGAACTTCTTCAGAGGCTGGATCAGGTTGAACGAGAAGTGCACAGGGACCGTAGGGAGAGGCAAACTTTCTTCCAAGGATTAGCAAGCTTGATCAAAGGGAAGAACAAGAAGGATCATTGACTCCTTCCAATCTTGTTGTATAAGCCCCTGCGTGGGTGTATTTGGTTGTTAAGCCCCTGCGTGGGCATGCTTGTTTGTTTTAACCCCTACGTGGGTGTATTGTTGTGTTAGTCCCTGCGTGGACAATTATGTTATTAAGCCCCTGCGTGGGCATGTGTGTTATAAAGCCCCTGCGTGGGTAAGTACTTGTTTAAACCCCTGCGTGGGTAGATTGTTATTTGAAAGACCCGTTTAGGGCAGCTTGTATAATATTTTGAATAAATTAATGGAATGGTTGTTTTATAAATTTCATATTTGCCATTTTGTGCATATATAAATTATAAATGAAATAAATAAGTTAAAATCATTTCTTTTGAATTAATCTGCCTATGAAATTATTAATTAAGAATCTTAAAGTGTGAAACCTAGCCTAGGGTCAATTATAAGACCGGGCCAAGATGGTAAGACCTGTTTAAAAGATTCAAATTCCTGTTAACATCTTAAAACATGTTAACACTCCTGGCAGACGTGATTCGTTAAAATCACATGTCATTTTTAACATGCATAAAGGAATTCTTTAGAAGATTTCCAAACCCAGTTTAATGATCTCCGAATCCTGGGTTTACATCATCAATTAAGATGATCATATGTTTACCATACGTGGTAATATAGCGCCTACGGGCCCTGCTCATTTCTAAACGAGCCAAAGGACAGTGGTAGCTATAACTCCTTGTCAAATAAAGGTAATGAACTAGGTTCAAACCTCAAATGCTTTGATTCTCTGAAGTCCTAGCATATAATTTATAATTGTCCTTGTGACTAGGCCTATTGTGCCAGTATACCTTAATGTTTTGATTCTCTGAAATCATAGATTTAAAATAAAGATGTCCGCGTGACTAGGCCTTTTGTGCCACAAATAAAGCTATTATTGTTTTATAATTAGGATAAATTATTATAGAAATCCTAAATGAAAATGAATTATAAATTAACCAAATATGGTCTCTGTTACCATGGTTAATGAATTGCCATAAAAGACAATTCTATAATAAACTCCTAAATAAACTATTGTCCTTGTTTTCTGCAACAGTTCAATTAGTATGGCTAACTCGGACGAGGGTAATAGTCATCCAGTGGAGGTTAATAATGACGCCCGAATTAATCTAACGGGTGCGGAATTGAAAGCGATCATAGACGGCGCTGTTACACAGGCTTTGGAGAGGCAGTATGAAGAGTAAAGTGGGACCCGTAGTAGGACCCAATCTACACAGCCTTCAAAGCCACCGCTCAAGAAGGACGACCCGAAGAACGATAATGATCGACGCTCCTCGAACCACAGTGCTCCATCTCAGCAGGTTATACGTAATCAAGGGCCCCGTGACAAGTGTTGCTCGTATAAATATTTTGTTTCCTGCAAGCCCCGGGATTTCACCGGGGAGAAGGGAGCCATTGACTGTATGACATGGCTGGATGAGATGGATACGGTTGTAGACATCAGCGGATGTGCTGAGAGAGACGTGGTCAAGTATGTGTCGCAGTTTTTTAAGGGTGAAGCGTTAGCATGGTGGAGATCTCTGATTGAGGCCACCAGAAAAATCCCATTGTATAATATGTCGTGGGATCAATTTGTTGCCCTTATCAAGGAAAATTACTGCCCTCAGCATGAGGTGGAGAAGATAGAATCTGACTTTCTATCCTTGGTGATGACAAACCTCGACTGTCAAGCTTACCTAACGAGCTTCAACACTATGTCTCGGTTGGTTCCTTACCTGGTAACCCCGGAGCCAAAAAGAATCGCTCGTTTTATCGGTGGGTTAGCCCCCGAGATCAAGGCAAGCGTGAAAGCTTCTCGGCCAGCTACTTTTAGATCCGTAGCTGACATTTCCTTATCCCTCACTCTGGATGCGGTCAGGCAGAGATCGCTGAGGAATAAGGAGGCTGAGAAGAGGAAGCGTGAAGATGATGGTTCACGACGATCGAACAAGAAGCACCGTGGGAGCGGTGACAACAAGAAAGGGTCGGAGTCGAGGAAGGATGGGCATAATTCTGGTGAAAAGCCCAAGTGTAAAATTTGCAAGAAACAGCACTATGGAAAGTGCAAACTCGAGTCGAACTCTCAGACTCAGTCAAAACCCTTTGCTTGTGGTATATGCAAATCCACGGATCACAAAACCCTGGATTGCAAGAAGATAAAAGACGCAACGTGCTACCATTGCAATGAAAAGGGCCACATTAAAACCAACTGCCCTAAGTACAACAAGAAGCCTGAAGAGGCTAAGAAGACTAATGCTAGAGTCTTCATAATGGACGCCAAAGAAGCAGTTCTAGACGACAACGTTATTACAGGTACTTTCCTTGTAAATGACGTCTTTGCTATAGTACTTTTCGATTCAGGCGCTGATAAGTCGTTTGTAGACAATAAGTTTTGTGAATTATTGAAATTACCTGTCAAAACCTTAAAAGTGAACTATGAGGTGGAGTTAGCAGATGGCTCTCTAGAAACCGTCTCTACTGTGTTAGATGGATGTGTTATATCCATTAAGAACCATTCTTTTCCTCTGTCTCTACTTCCCTTTAAATTGGCCGGTTTTGACATAGTTCTGGGTATGGACTGGTTATCTCATAACCAGGCCCAAATTGTCTGTAACAAGAAACAAGTGGTAATAAAGACTCCGTCTGGTGAACCACTTACCATTCGGGGAGATACCCAGTATGGGCTGCCCGAGCAGGTGACTATGCTCAAGGCTTCCAAGTGTTTGAAGAAGGGGTGTGTCATCTACATGGCGCAAGTGATTATTGATGAGCCTAAACCAAAGATAGAAGACATCCCTGTCATTTCTGAATACCCAGAAGTGTTTCCTGAAGATCTACCTGGTTTACCACCAGATAGACAAGTGGAATTCAGAATCGATATCATCCCCGGAGCAGCACCAGTTGCTAGAGCACCATACAGATTGGCACCCACAGAAATGAAGGAGTTGAGGACGCAGCTAGATGAATTGCTGGCTAAAGGTTTCATTAGACCTAGTTCATCTCCTTGGGGAGCGCCAATCTTGTTTGTCAAGAAGAAGGATGGGTCGATGCGCCTGTGCATCGACTATCGCGAGCTTAATAAAGTCATGATCAAGAATAGGTATCCTTTGCCCAGGATCGATGATTTGTTCGATCAGCTTCAAGGGGCAAGTTATTTCTCGAAGATCGATTTGAGGTCAGGCTACCATCAGTTGAAGGTTAAAGATGAAGACGTTCACAAGACTGCATTTAGGACTCGTTACGGTCACTACGAGTTCCTAGTGATGCCTTTTGGGCTCACTAATGCACCAGCCGCATTCATGGATCTCATGAATCGCGTCTGCAAGCCTTACCTGGATAAATTCGTCATCGTTTTCATCGACGACATTCTCATTTATTCTAAGAATCAAGCTGACCATGAGAAACACCTTCGTTGTATTCTCAAACTTCTACATCAGGAGAAGCTCTATGCCAAATTCTCTAAGTGTGAATTTTGGCTACGAGAAGTCCAATTCCTTGGACACGTGGTTAGTGAGCGTGGTATCCAGGTGGATCCCGCTAAGGTTGAAGCCGTAATGAACTGGCAAGAGCCGAAGACGCCTACAGAGATTCGTAGCTTCCTGGGATTGGCAGGATATTACAGGCGCTTCATTGAAAATTTTTCAAGGATTGCTGCACCCCTAACTTCCTTGACCAAGAAGAAAGTAAAGTTCGTTTGGGGCCCAAAGCAGCAAGAGTCCTTTGATATTCTGAAGCAGAAGTTGAGCAACGCCCCAGTACTGACATTGCCAGACGGAATAGAAGATTTTGTGGTTTACTGCGATGCTTCACACACTGGCATGGGGTGTGTGCTTATGCAAAAAGGCAAGGTTATTGCCTATGCATCACGACAGTTAAAAGTGCATGAAAAGAATTACACCACCCATGACTTGGAGCTGGGTGCCGTTGTATTCGCGCTGAAGCTTTGGAGGCACTATCTTTATGGTGTCAAATGTGTGATCTATTCTGATCACAAAAGCCTCCAACATCTGTTTAATCAGAAGGAACTAAACATGAGGCAACGCCGCTGGATGGAGACTTTAAATGATTATGATTGTGAAATCAAATACCATCCCGGCAAGGCGAATGTAGTCGTCGATGCCTTGAGTCGGAAGGAAAGGGTTAAACCCATTCGAATCAATGCCAAGCGCATGGAGATAAAGAATAATTTGATGGAAAGGTTGTTAGCTGCACAGAAGGAAGCTCTATTGGAAGCTAACTATCCTAATGAAAAGCTAGGAGTAACAGAGGAGCAGTTAACTCTTAGCAAGGACAGAATTTTACGATTAAATGGACGAATATGGGTTCCAATTTATGGAGGTCTTCGAGATGTCATCCTCCAGGAAGCCCATAGTTCCAAATACTCCGTTCATCCTAGAGCTGATAAGATGTACCAGGATCTGAAGGCAAATTATTGGTGGATAGGCTTGAAGAAGTCTGTGGCCACCCATGTAGCTAAATGCTTGACATGTGCTCAAGTCAAACCGAGCATCAAAAACCATCAGGTTTGCTACAACAGCCTGAACTTCCTACGTGGAAGTGGGAAATGGTGACGATGGATTTCATCACCAAGTTGCCAAATACAAGGAAAGGCAATGATACAATATGGGTTATAGTTGATAGACTGACTAAGTCAGCACATTTCCTACCCATCAAGGAGACTTATAGCTCCGACATGTTAGCCCAGTTATACGTTGATAAGATTGTAGCCCTACATGGCATACCTGTAGCTATTATCTCTGACCGGGATACTAGGTACACTTCACATTTTTGGAAGAGTTTCCAACAATCTTTGGGCACACGTTTGAACTTTAGTACGGCTTACCATCCTCAGACAGACGGTCAGAGTGAGCGTACTATTCAAACGTTGGAAGACATGCTACGTGCATGTGCAATCGATTTGGGTGGCAGTTGGGATAAGAACCTACCATTAATCGAATTCTCCTACAACAATAGCTACCACACCAGCATCAAGGCTGCGCCTTTTGAGGCATTATACTGTAGAAAGTGTAGATCGCCTATTTGTTGGGCGGAAGTTGGAGATGTCCAGTTATCAGGACCAGAGATCGTGTTCGAAACGACGGACAAGATTGTCCAGATTTGTGACCGTCTCAAAGCTGCCCGAGATAGGCAGAAGAGTTACGCTGATCCTAAGCGTAAGGATTTTCACTTCGAAGTAGGTGACAAAGTCCTACTTAAAGTGTCACCCTGGAAGGGAGTGATGCGGTTTGGTAAGAAAGGCAAGCTAAGCCCGAGATACATAGGACCTTTCGAGGTTATCGAACGTGTCGGGTCAGTTGCCTATAAGTTAAACTTACCAGAAGAGCTCAGTGGAATTCACAATGTGTTCCACATCTGCAATCTGAAAAAGTGTTTCGCTGATGAATCACTGGTTATACCGCATACAGATGTGCATATAGATGAGAGCTTAAAGTTTGTGGAAAAACCTTTGTCGATTGAAGATCGACAGGTAAAGAAGCTTCGAAGGAAGCATGTACCTATTGTAAAGGTCAAATGGGATGCCCGTAGAGGTCCCGAATTCACGTGGGAGGTTGAATCCACGATGAAAGAAAAGTACCCTTACTTATTTTAGTAAATCTCGGGTCGAGATTTATTTTAAGGGGGTGAGGATGTAACACCTCGAAAATTCACGTCCTATAATGTGTTGACACGTGTCATAAAGTTTGAACGTGTGAAAGAATGTTATAAAAGGACTAAAGTTGACAAACATGGAAAGTATGTGATTTTACGGGTTCTAAGTGTCAACAGTGAATAAATATACTTCATAATAACCCTACATGATGTTTATAACCTCAAACGAATAAATCATGGATCATACGAAGCAAAAAGTGGGAGATTTCAAACTACAGGGGTTAAATGTGTCAACATGTTTAAAGATATACCTCTGAGTGACCTTTTGACAAATCCGAAGCTTTGTAAATGTTTATTATGCTCACTAGAATGCACGATATAAATTTCATAAAGTTTCGTTATCGTATGAGAAAGTTATGATCAAATTCGTGTGCGAGGGGTTAAAGTGCAAACGTTGAAAGTTAAGACTTTTCGGGTTAACCGGAAGTGTTCAGGGACTTGGCAAAGTGGGTATAAGTCCTAAAGCCCTTGTGGGTAAATACAAGGGGGTCAAAATGCAAGAAATAACCTTGGTTGCCCTTTCGAAGAGCCAAGGGTCAACATTGCAATAAATAGAAAATCAAAAATCAGATTCGCAGGCCCAGGCGGCCCGCGTTGAGTTCTGCCAAAAGGGAGGCGGGCCGCGTCAGGCCGCCAGATGCAGAAAAACGGGACAGACTCCTGGAAACGCGGAATTTCGATCTTAAACGACATTTTTACATGGTGGGCGACCCCTAAACTGTACTAGGGCACTAGAGACACATGTTGGATGGTTGTGGTCGATCATAGAGTTATCTGTCAAGGAATTGTGGTGGGTTGATTCACTATAAAAGGCCTTGCTATGCAAACAAGTTCTTCACACTTCCTTCTTGCAATCTGATCAATTCTGGAGCTCTCAAGCAGGTCCAACTGATCATAAGTCGTGCATAGGACTCTTGTAAGTCTGCTAGTCCTTCTTTAATTGAGTTTAGCTTGTTTAATTAGCTAAAAGTCAAACCGTCGTAATTACGGTTTGACTTCGAGATTAGTCAGCAATGGCTCAGTCATATCTCGAATTAAAAGTAGTTATAGCTTGGTATTTATGTGGGTAATAAAACCTCAAAAGGGTTTCCCCTGATCACCACTCTAACCAGGTCAAAAGTCGGGTCAAACTAGTTTAGAAAAAGTCAACAGGAAGCTTAAAATGTCATTTATGCATAATTAACATTATAGACCATATACAACCTGTTTGATCATTGTTATAACTTATTAATAAGTGTAAGAACATGTCTAAACATGTTCAACCCGACAATTTCCTGTTTAGACCCGGTTCGGAACCGAAAGTCGCATAGTTTGACTTTGACTTTCACTTTGACTTTCAGTTCTGACCCGTTAAGGCATGTTTTAGAAATGCCTCAGAGCTTTAATTGGACTAGGTTACATGTTAGAACAACCCTCTGTGATTATACACCTTGGTTCATTAGTTATCCAATTAATATGCATGTTCCCGTTAATTGCTCATATGTTGACCGTTATGCCCTTATTACCTTAAAACGTGATTTATGAAAATGTAAAAGTGTAGAAACCTTAAATACTGATATCTAAACTTGTATGCAAAGTTTGACATCAGTTTGACTTGTAGATTAAGAGTTATGCTCAATATCGCAAATTTAAAGCTTTATGTTAATTAAACGGCATAATTAGCGTATAGCCTAGTTAAGCCTACTTTTTGACATCAAACTTAATACCCACTGATGTAATATATTATTTTGGGATTTTTAAAGATTTTTAATTAATTTTAGGGTGAGCCTAACTCATAGTCGTAGGCTTAATCCGGTAATTGTCGGTTTTGCCCTTACGGGCCATAAAATGAGTTTTACATATCTAAACGACTCCAAACCTTTTGCTACTGATCACATATGATAAATAAATTATTTTAAGCCTTCTGGAAATATAAAAATATCAGATTTAAGTATCGAACCCGGAAATGGCCTTTAATCGCCTTATTTAGCGTTTTTAACGCATGGTATGTTTTAAAATCATATTGGACATACCCGGGTTGATACCCACTGATATATGAGGCAAATTATAATATTTTAACAGTAAGCAAAGGTTGATAAACTCAGACTTCAGTTTTGAGCTTTTCGGCTTATGTGAAATTACCAAAATACCCCTACGGGGCGTAGTTTGGTTAGAAATGATAAATTTCACATATATGCTTTAACCCACTGATATGACTTAGCAAATTGAGTATATTTGCTGATTACATCAGACCTGTAACTCAGGTTGTTATTCAAACTCTTTTATAAACTTTTAAATGACCAAACTACCCCTACGGGGCCTAGTTTGTGTTTAAACGCGTTTCGGGCATAGTGAGAGACATCTTGCTGATGTCTCAACATATTTGAAGCATATTAACTTAGGAAACCTGTATATGGCTCTTACGGATAACCGTTACGCATATTACGCGTTCGGCTCGGTTTATGTAACAAGTTTACATAAATTAGCCGAAACGGGTCAAACCTTAACGGTTTTATTTCAAAAACCAGAATGTGAATAATAAACCCATATTAAACAAGTCTTCAAACTTGTCGGGTCTGAATCACATTCTATCCGGTATTCGCTTAATCGTGCGTACGAACCGTATCTTGAAACTAGCCGGTCTAAGCTTAAGCTTAATAAAAGGCCCGTTAGGATTCTAATAGGTTATATTAAACCTTCATTCCAGATTAGGAGAACCAGTAAAAGCTACGTGCATTTTGCTTATTGTGACTAATACTTGCTCAGGTAAATACTTTTAACTTATTTTCCCTATACGGGCTTGGGTTACGGTATATAGCATACCGCTTGATCGGGCATCAAATCTCCACAATTAAGTGGGTAGTTGAATAATTTGATCGGCTCGTTTAAACAGTCTTGTTACTTAAAGCCTTTGGGGGTTAATGACCATGTCCCGGATATCCTTGGCATCATCTTACGAGATGGCCACGACCTGAGCACGGGGTGTAGGCGTACACCTGTCAGTGTATAACTCTATGATGTGGTGTGTCTATTGATCTTTAACCCGGACAAGATCCGGGCTACTGAACGTACAAGTAATATGTAATTCGTTCACATGATTATAATATTAAATAATTCTCCCAAGTTATAAAAATGTTTATGCCATGTGCATCCAAACCAATTTTAAATCATTTTTCAAAATGAGTCAGTTGATTGTATTTACCAGTGTAAACTGACGTATTTTCCCAAAAAGACTGAATGCAGGTACTAAACGAAATTGGCTGGATTGTCTCCTTAGCATCAATAAAAAGTCTCGCAAGCTTAGGATGCCTGAAGTCTGTTGAACCATTGTTTCTATTTTATTTCGATCCGTTCTGTGGTTAAACAATCGAACGTTGTGATACTTGATATTACAATAATAAATTCGGTTGTATTATATCTTTTTTTTAAATTTGCTTCCGTTGTGCATATTGATATTGTGTTGTTTGACTATTACGTTGCCAACCATGACGTCACGATACTCCCCCACCGGGCCCACCGGTGACACGTGGAAATCGGGGTGTGACAACAACCGAGTGATCCAGTCGAGATCAGGCGTGAAAACCAAGAACTCTCGATAAGATCGCTCACTCAGCGCATTTTTCTAGCACGAGAACCTTTCATCGAGCTAGGAGTGTCATCCACATCTCGACGAAAGTCTCCATTTCGAAATCTAGTGGAACTCACGAATTTATTCGAAGAGCATAACCACAATTAGGAACGAAGTTGTTAAGGCAGGGGTGAAACCCGTATCTTAATAAACCGTTCCACCCTCTAAAATAATTTTCAAAAGCTCTCACCAAGGACTCGGCTATAACGATAACTCGAGCCACGCGATGACTAGGAAGACGAATGCCATGAGCTGCATCCCAGTGGAAGCATGAGTCTTCTAGGGCAACGCGCGTGCATGAACTTGTTGGGTATAGTTGGGTTAACTTGGGTAGCCGACGCCTAAACACCCGAGGCACTCTATCTATTTTTCTAGCATACGACTCGTCGATTTTATGCTTTATGGACCCTATTTACGCTTATGTGCTTACAATTTAAAACTTTACGCTTTATTGATTTCTCGAATTATCGATTTTCGCTCCCTGCTTTTTTTAATCACACATCCATCGCAATCTAAAACGAAAACCGAATGTTCGCAACAAAACTAATGTCTAATTACTCGCTCTCACTCTCTCTCTCTGCATCGCGTCCTCGCGCATTCTACACCGACATGTATGGGTATAAGCATAAACTACAACTATTTATATATACAAAACAAATCAATTTTGTGAGAACTTAGGAATCTCGTGTCTCCTATGTGGCTCCTATGTGAAATCTATTATACTACTCGCTACAAGTTTTAATCGCGCTCAATCGCATTGCAAAACTCAAAATCATTATGATCGAATCTCATTCCAAATCTCTCTCTGTCTAGATGCCTTCCAACGACTCTACCTCGAGACGAACAGCTAGGAGAAGAGCCAAACAAAGCGCCGATAAGAGGGTTGCCTCGCTTGTGGCCAAGGAAGTGGCCAAAGTCATTCCTCAAATTGTCGCTCAAGTGCACTCTCTCAGCAACTCTCAGACCTCAGAAGACTTCAAGACAGAAGCGCCGCAATCTGCTTTCCTCTACAAACACTTCAAAGCCTGTGACCCGATGGAGTTCACGGGTGAAGGAGGTGTGTCCCAGCTACTCAAGTGGTTTGATTCTATCGACGTTACCCTTCGTCAAAGTGGGTGTCCCGATGGTTTCCGTACTACTTGTGCTACCGGAGTATTTCAATCGCGAGCACTCGACTGGTGGACAGCCGAACGCAACAAACGTGGGATCTCTGCAGCTTACGCTCTCTCTTGGGTTGAGCTGAAAGAGCTCATGAAGAAAGAGTACTGCCCTCCCCACGAAGTCCAGAAACTAGAAGACGAATTTTGGAAAATCAAGCAAGTCAAAGGTGACAATACTGGCTACACCGCAAGGTTCAAACAGCTTAGCATAATCTGCCCAAGCCAAGTCAACACTCCAGAAAAAGCCATCACGAAGTATATTCGTGGCTTGCCTGAATGTGTGGGCGATTTTGTCGAAGCTGCAAGACCTGCTACCATCGAAGAAACCTATCGCTTGGCCGCAGAAATCAACGACAAACGAGTCTTGGACGGATTCTTCTCCAAGAACCCTGTCAAACAGGCTCACTAAGCAATCGTCATCGATTCATCCGACGATTCTTCCAACGATTCTACCGACGATTCTTCTGAAGATTCCTCCGATGATGCCTCCAGCGAATCATCAGACGGGTCCGCCGACGACACCAGATCATCTCAGGAAGCTCAGTCCAGCCGAAAACGAAAGACCATGAGCCCAAACTCTTCAACAACTGGACTGTCGCAACCAGAACCCCTCCAAGCAGCTCCAGTTCACTTGAAACGCGCCTACAACGGAGCTCATCCCCTGTGTTTCACGTGTACGTATCATCACCCGCCAGAAGCTAACTGTCGCTATTACGCAAATTGCAACTGGTATGGTCATCTCACGCAGCACTGTCGCACGAGACCGCAACCTTGAGGAATTTCAGCAACAACCGCAGTCTCCGCAAGAGTACTCCACAGCAACGTTATTTTGCTTCTAATGTTGTTATAATACGACTTTTCGCCGTCAATTTCTTTTATGTATGGAAACTTATTCTATCTCTCGACGCATGTGGATTCTATTTCTCTCTTATACTCGCGCACAATCTATATGCTGGCACTATGTACTATATAATGTATTTTACCCCTACTATGCGTTCTTGAAATAAGGTACGATAAACGTGCAAGAATCAGATTAATCACGGGTGCACACGGGATTATTTTGGTTAGTGCACGGAGATCGTAGTGAGTTTCAACGATGCCCTTACGTTCAGGGCATGGTTAAGTGTGGTGGATACGCCGCTGGTACTTCCTATATATAAGCGCCTTGACCATGTCTGACAAAGTGTGACACCTAGTCACGGAAAAGAGGTGTATGGTTGAAACATGATGGTGTTTCGCCATGCTAACCGAAGTTTTGTGAAGAAAGTGCCATGTGGAGTTGGAACGTAGACCTATTGTACTATTGTGGTTATTTTCGACACCCTATACTACATCGCAAGGCGTAACAATCGCAATCGCAACTCAAGCGTGTGATCGCAAGACTTTTCGTAAGTCAACACGCTCACAATCGCATTATCGCTAGAATCTACCTCGCAATCGCTATCGCTTATTATGGGTATTTCGCAATCTCAATCGCTTATTGTGTGTTCACTCAATCGCTTATTGTGTGTTCACTCCATCGCTCATCGCTATCGCTTACTGCTATTTGTGTTATCTGTGATATGTTAGCACACATGACCTCGTTTCACGAAACGAAACTGATAGGGTTAAAGCATGGTGGATACGCCGCTGGTACTTCCTATATATAAGTGCTCTAGCCATATCAGCAGACTTTTGTGGAAAAAGGCCATGTGGGGTCTAATGTTAGTTAAGATTTGTGGTATTGCTTAATCTAATCAAATCAAATCGCATGTCTCCATCACTTGCAACGCATCGACCGTCGCCTATCGCTCGACGATTGTCGCTTGCCGCTATCGCTCATCGTTTTACGCATTACGCTTAACGTCGCCGTCTTCGCTTATTATGTTGGTGTTGTGCTATCGAACTCTCGCATCCCGCTTACCGCCTATCGCACTCGCTCATGTCACTAAACTGAGTTTGAAAACGCCTTCATCACTCGGTTCGCCTCTCAAGACTTGATCCAACCCCTCCTCGTTTGGAGTGAGTCATCGCAAACCTACACTATGTCGACACGTATGACACTGCCTCACGAGACGGAAGCCATATGGCTAAAACATGGTGGATACGCCGCTGGTACTTCCTATACATAAGTGTTTTAAGCATATTGTCGAACTTTCATGGAAAGGTGCCATGCGGGGCCGACCTTAAATTTAAATTTTGGTATTATAAGAAGGCTTTGTCTACACAAATTTTTGAACTGAGCTTTTCTTACAAAACTTTTTCTAAAAACTGATCAAAAACTTTGTACAAAAAAGAGATTATCTTGAAACGACGGTGTGACAATCGACTCAAGTTACTGCCGTGTGACGAGGAAATTTCGTAAAACGAGTTTTAACCACCCTAAACCTTTTAATAACCTAATAAAACTCCTCTGATAGCACCGGCGTGAACATCGAAACAGTTTAACGCCGCACTGTGGGAAGATTTTTCATAAACAAGTTTTTTTCCTCCAAACCCTTCCGAATTAATCAACTTTTCGAGAATTCAAGACACTTTTGGATCGCTTTTCGTGTGTTGCCATCTTTTGTTATACGAATCGCTTTACTCGCTGCTTTTGTCAGTCATTGCAACGCTCTCGCTTGCCGAATTGCAATTAATCGCCCGTTTATTTTGACGCTTTTAATCGATACTCTCAATCGCATCAACTCTCGCGACCCTTCTTGTGGATTAATTTCGGGACGAAATTTCCTAAAGCAGGGGAGACTATAACAACCCGCGCGTTCGTGCGTTGTTACTACTCGTAAGACTCGTTACACCTAGCACCAGAGATTCGGATCATAATGTACCTATATCGCATTTATCGCTATATTGCAGTATTTTCGCATAAATTCGCGTACTTTATCACTATCACATCATATTGTACTTGCTGACAACCACGAAGATGTCGAGTGAGGACCAATTCTACCCTCCTTGATAGCCGTGATGTGTCGTAGTGCAACTCATTACTCATAACGCACATCGCATCACACACATTAACGTTCACGATGACGTTGAGTGAGGACCTATTCTACCCTCCTCGATGACCGTGAAGCTTCGCAAGGTAACGCATATTCGAAACGAAACCCGGTTATTGTATCGCAACTTTGAAATATGGATATGTATATACGACCCAACGTGGCTAATTATAATAAATATATGAAAATGTGGATGATAATGTGTAACCAAACTATCGCAACACTTAACAATCGAAACGGAACGCCAAAACTCAGCTCGCCGGAGGCGTTTGATCGAATGGCACTTCGATCGAATGGCCATCCGATCGGACAGCCATCCGATCGGACAGCCATCCGATCCGATGCACTGCACTGCCTTTCTCCTCCTTTGCCTATAAATACCCCACTTGTCACATCAACAACAGTTGATGTGACTGCTCTCTCTCAACCAGACGCCTTCTCGCCATTTTCTCTCGATTTCTCGCAATTCTTGTAAGTTTCTACCTCAAATCTTGTACTACTATGATCTACACGCACTCCTTCATCTTTCTCACTATCAAACCTCACTTCTTCACCGATAAATCTTTGGATTTGAGCCGTTCTAAGGTGATGTCATCATGAAGTTCTTAGGAACAATGAAGTGTGACCTCATCTCATCAAGAACAGTCCAGATCTGATGGATTCCACGGAGAATAAACAATAAAATCGCACAAATCTAAGCCGAATCAAAGTTTTCTAAGTTTTTCTTCAAACCTTCCTAACTTATCACTCGAAACCGGTAGCAACAGAGCTCGTACAGACCTTCTACTTTTCCTATAGTGAAGTGTCGATTTGAGAACTGGTTCCTATCGATGAGATGACCGGCTTGTCGTGTTAAACATGAATAACCATCGAGAACAGTTAACTGATCGGACGGGGTGATTCCCATCTGATCCGGTGACTCGGACCTGGTGGAGTTCCATTGTTTAGCTCGTAGTCGAAACGTCTCGATCAAATCGCAAAAACTTAACGAAATAGCCAAGATGTAAAACGATAAGATTGCGGGACGGGTTACCGCCCGATCGGATTGCCGTCCGATCGGACTGGCACCCGATCGACCTGCAATCCGGTCGGGTTGCACTTGGGGTCAAGACTTAAACAAATTTTCAAACATTCAAGGATCTGAACAACGAACGGATTGCCATCCGATCGGATTGCCGTCCGATCGAACGACCATCCGATCGGCTGACTTTTGGATCCTCAACACTTAAACGTTTTACAAATCCTCATCACACATCAGTTCTAACGGATTGTCACCCGATTGGATTTCCACCCGATCGAGCGACCAGTCTGCTGTGAACTTATCAGCAACCAAAGTGTCTTGCTAGTCGGATCACCGTCTGATCGAACAGCCACCCGATCGAGTTACCACCCGATCGACCGGCCGTTCGATCGACCGACCTGAAAGGTTGAGATACTTCTCTGTTTTCAAAATGCTACAACGAAAACTTCAAAAGGCAAACCATCATACACAAACACATCTTTCCCAACGAGGTAGCAATCCAATCGAATGGTCACCCGATCGGATGACCATCCGAACGGATTGTCACCCAATCGACCGGCCACTCGATCGGATTGCCATCCGATCAGAGTGCTGTCCGATCCATTGACACCTTGCTCCGTTTCGCGCACTATTCAACGCTTACGCTATCGATCTGTAATCAGGATAATCTCACACGCGCTCCCTTTAATCCAACCAAGTTGCTGCTTGCTGAGCACCGACAGTGAGTATACTTGAACCCTTTTTGCTTTTGCACTTTTGGGTGTAACATACGTTGTTATCAAATTGAATTACATCAAATACTTAAACTACTTATCACTTGCGAATGACTTACGTGCATAGTTATACGTGATGCTAGCTACATATGTGCTAGGACTTATACTCGCGACGTCCCACCATGACTAGTATAGTACTATTGCACCCGACGGGGCCTGGTTTAGCAATCGCAATCGCAGCTCGAGGACTTAGCTGGTAGTATCAATTTTGTGAGTATATATGTCGTGTATTACGTTTATGTATGTGGAAATTCGCAGCTTTTACCTATTACACTATTACATATCAAACCTGTATGCTCGCCATTACTTTTGTATTGACATTATTTTAAGGTATGTTGCAGGTTTAGTCGCAGTATACATCAAATCAAGCTAGGAAGTCTAGAAACTCACCTAAAATCTATGTTGACGGATTTTTATTGTTCGAGAGGACAAGAAATCTGTGATACCTTATGTGATTGTATTGTTTATTAGTTTGGGATAATGAACACATTAAATACTGTCGCAATATAGTTGTTATGGATTCTCTTGAGCAATCTGATTCGCCTAGTGCCGCGCCCCGATGATTCCGCCATCGGTTGGGGTGTGACATCTGGTTCCTCCTTAGGGTGTAATGTTATGATGGTGATGAACCGAAACAAGGGAAGGTTTCGGTTATGGAAAGAGAGAGACGAAAGTGATGTTATTAGGGTTGTGTAATTGTCTAATTGTCTAACCTCTAAACTCTCTAATAATCTCCTTATATATACACCCAAGAGGAAACCTAATTAGTTAATAAGGGTAATATGGTCCATCAATAATTACCAACTAATTAATAATAGGTTATTAATATATTTCGATCTATATAATATAAATGATTATAATGGCTACAAGATTAAATATTATAATATTAATATATTTAATCTCACACGGGTGGGTTACCGGGTTTTCCTCGTAATTGGTGGTGGACTCGGGTTACTCTCGGAGCACTCCGTTTGTCAAGTGGATGCCCCAAAAGTAGTCGGGATTGATTCTGTTAGCCCTTAAAAAAAACACCAACCAGATTCAATGATATGTTGACTTTGAACCCTCTACATTAAAATATATTACCACTGACAGAAAGTTGTCACTATGATATGTGTATTATAAGTTCGTAATTTCTTTAATTAGTATGATAGGTTTAGCTGGTTTAGGTCACAATAGATACATATGTATATTTTGGCAATGTAACGACTCTCATCAAAAGTCATAATTATTAAATTAATTTGACCAATAGGAAACCCTAATTGAGACACCCAAGTGATTTTACGCAAACCCTGAAATTTTCATAATTTTCAGAATCAGGATTAGGGCCCCTAAAACTCAGGGGGGGTAAACCCTAGTTGAGAATTATCTATATTTGCGTGGAGAAGAAGCTGAATTTTAAAATATCGTCGACTCATCTGAGCTAGTCCCACATGTGGCAACAATATAAGCCTGAAGACTACCTTACGGACCGTAAGGTCATTAAGCTTACGGTCCGTAAGCTTGACAAAATTGGTGTATAAATTCAGAACATTGGCACTTGCAATCTGGAGTTGAAACGTCGTAAGAATTCCAATTCTACGACGAGATATCTTCTGTATACTACAATTAACACCCACAATCACTAAATTGAAGCTGCAATCGGGGTATTAGTACAATCGCTGCTACGATTCATTATCCGATTGATCTAAATATCCAATAAATGTTTAAGTGCCGCCCACATTAGGGTTATACTTTATCGTTCGTCATTAATTTGACGGATTGTCGTTAATTCGATAGGTAAAGTATTATACTTTATCGTTCGTTGTTAATTCAACGGATCTTCGTTAATTCGATGGGTAAAGTATTATACCTTGTCGTTCATTGTTAATTCAATGGATCATCGTTAACTCGATGGACAAAGTATTGCATTTTGACATTCATTGTGATAATTTGATCTCGTGAGTTATCGTAAATGCTGGATTGATTACTAATTCCAAAATTGTGTGCTTGTTATTGAAATTAGGATAAAAGGCTAATCAGTAGGCTAGGCTCTGCCCGTATAAATCTGCAAAGTGAGTCATTCTCTCTTTTTATCAAATCTATTTACAAAAAGTGTTTTATTTCAAAGTTATAATTACGGGGATTAAGTCTTTGTAATCACCAAGTTACAGCCGGTATGTGGGGTTTTGTATACATTACTTGATAATCGTCACCATTGGGGCAGCCAATGGGGGATATGACCATAGCCACAGACTCCATTGGACGAATGGGCCAATGGGTCGAGTGACAAGTACCGTGGGTAGTTGGCTTGATATCAGAAACATTGTAATCGCTCTTAATACTGTAAATTATAACAAATGTGTCATTTTAGTAAATAGAATGATTCACTCAGTATTTCCCGCTGACAAAACCTTTTTCAAACATGTTTCAGGTGATCTGTTGTAAATCAGGAAAAGTGCTGGGGAAGCATTGCAAGCTTAAGATAGTGGCTCATTATAAAATAAAGCAATAAGTTTTGTAACATAACGATTTCCTATAAAAAAAAATCATACTATTGTAAATTATCGGGGTTTTATCCCGAATTGTGAAATAAAATAATCGGGGAAAAAATTTTTAGCTTTAAGCGATCCTGTTTCCGCTGTTAAACTCAATTAAATCAATACCGCAGTATTTTCTGCCGCGGCTCCTGAAACGGGTCAAACCGGGTCTTGGGCCGTGACAGAAAAAGGTGGTATCAGAGCCACTGGGTTAAGCTGATTAAGTATTTAGAAATACTCAACATTTTTCCTGATTACAGCCACTGGGTTAAGCTAATTAAGTATTTAGAAATACTTAATTTTTCCTGATTACTATTATGTGATTATGTGTTTTATTAACTAGCTATTTGTTAATTTTAATATGGGCAGATTTTATATATATTATAATATTTGTTGCTCTATCATTGTAAATCGAAAAATATTATATATAAATTTATTTGATTAATATATGGAATTACCTAATATAGTATTACTATATTGTGGTAGAGAAATTATATTTTTATATAAAGTATACCCTGATTTAAAAATATTGTTTAGTTATTTATTATTATTAATTCTATTATTAATAATAATATATTAATAATAGTAGTATTAAGATTATTTTAAATACTAGGGTTATTATCAAAGGCAGATATTGGATAACCTAGCCTTAGTTATGCATGGACTGATCACCTATGCTTAAACAAGGCAGCATTAACCAATATCCACCATGATAATGACTAATTAATATATATATAAATTAAGTCATCATACTTATTTAGTATATAGATTTTTATATATTGATTTCTGTAAATAGTAAATATAAATCTTTAAATATTCTG
This sequence comes from Helianthus tuberosus, assembly GCA_030545235.1. Taxonomy (NCBI): domain Eukaryota; kingdom Viridiplantae; phylum Streptophyta; class Magnoliopsida; order Asterales; family Asteraceae; genus Helianthus; species Helianthus tuberosus. Next base: position 37,833,080 of record CM060435.1, on the reverse strand, counting down.
ATTTAAAGTTTAATATAATTTATAAATAAATTACAAATAAAACTTAGTATGTTTTAATTTTTCAGTTAGTTTGATAATATGAAATATTATTTAAAAAGTTGTTCTATAAAATTTTATTATGACTTAGTAATTATGTGTATGTTGCTAAACAGCATGAGTGATCTGTTGGAAGCCCTTCAGAATTTAAATCTCTATCCAGTAAGAATCGAAGTTTCCAAAGATTTCAATAGGTATATACCAGACATAGAAGAACCTATAGAATTTAATGCTTTATCTTTCGAGAAACCTAAGCCTAAGAAAATGGAAATTGGGGAAAGTTCTAGGCAAATGAAGGAATTACCATCTCAAGAAGAACTAGATTTTATAATGGCAACTGATGATACTATTGAGCCTGTTAATGAAAATAATATTATAAACTTAGAACCATCTATTCCAAACTCTTCTAATCACTGGAATATAGACGAATGGTTGGATAATGAAATACTGTTACAAAACCATCCCTATAGGCTTTTTCCTAAGTACAATCCAGAACCTTTACCAAATTTACCAATAAGTAACCAGAATAGGACTGAACTCTATCATTTTAACAACATGGATGCTGGGAATAGGATCCAAGAGACTTTGGGACAAATCTCCTGGAAATACGATGAGAAGAAACGCCGCTACTAGAACATCATCTTACAAAGGATAGGGGATTATGAAAACTGTGGTTGTATGATAGTAACAGTAAAATCAGTATGTGTAAAATAAATAATAAAACGAGTGTATATAGAAGCATAATATAAGAAAAAAAAAAAAAAAAAAAAATTTACAATTTTGTTTGTATATTCAATTATGTGATTATGTGCAACTAAATTGTGACATTAGATTATTTCCTTTATACTAATTATATATCTATAAAATAGATATCAGATGGAAAACACTAATAATGAACCAGTTAATGAGGGTAATCAATCTGAGCAACAATCGGGGAACCAATATGTGACTAGGCAAGATATAGAAAATATCATTGCTCAAGAGATAGCCAACACTATTCCAGGAATAGTTGCTCAAGGGATAGCCAATGCTATACCAGCAATCATTGCTGCTGTTAAAAATCCAATCGAACCTCAACAAGTTATTCCTAGTAAACGCATTTCTGAAGATAATTTCAGTAATAGCATAAATGGAGGTAGTAATCATGTTAATCATGATAATGAACCAAGGCAAGCTCCGCTCCCTAAGAAAAGGAAAGTTGCAACGCCTGGTTGCACTTACAAAGAATTTCTTGCTTGTAAACCCACTGAGTTTGCAGGCAATGAAGGAGCGACTGCAGCACTGCGTTGGTTAGAGAAAACCGAGGCAGTAATTGCCATAAGTAAATGTGCTCAGGATGATCAGGTTATGTACGCTTCAAACCTTTTCAAAGAAGTAGCGCTAGAGTGGTGGAATACGATGTTACAAGCAAAAGGAAGAAGGATGGTGTATGCTATGAACTGGGAAGAATTTAAGAGTCTTGTAGAAAGAAAATTTTGTCCTGAGTATGAAAAAGATCAAATGGCAAATAAGTTTCTAACCCTCCGGATGGTGGATGTAGATTGTCGAGGGTATACTACGATATTCTTCGAGTATGCTAGAGTAGTACCAACCCTGGCTTCGCCAGAACCGGTACTTATTTCTCGTTATATTTGGGGATTAATTTCCGAAATCCGTAATATCGTCAAGGCTGCGAAACCTCGCACAATTGATGATGCAGTAGAATTAGCCAATACTCTGACTGATGAGCTAGTACGGACAAGAGAAGAAAATAGAAGGAAGGAAGTAGCCCAAAAGATTACCCAAGAATTTCGTTCGGGTAACCATAACAATTTCAAGAAAGGAGGGAATGGGCAATCTTCTATTAGTCCATTTTGCAATTTTTGCAAAAGGAAGCATTTTGGAAGATGCAAAGGATATTGCAATTTTTGCAAGATTCCAGGGCATCAAGAAGAAGACTGTAGGAGGAAGAAATTTTCAGTTTGCTACAACTGTAGAGAAACTGGACATCTTAGGCCAGATTGTCCAAAACTGAATAAACCATTTGACAATCAAGTCAAACCAGCAGAAGGAGTAAAAAGGAATGCGAGAACCTTTCAGCTGACTACTCAGGAAGCCGAGATGATTCCAGATGTGATAGCCGGTATGTTCTTAGTTTACAACGTTTACACAACAGTATTATTTGACTCTGGTGCAAACCAAAGTTTTATAAATACTTTATTCTGCCAAACTCTTAACTTACCATTTACCAGCATTAGATGAATTTCTATATTTAGAAACGGCAGATGAAAATTCAGTTAGAATAAATAAGGTTATGCAGAACATAGAAATAAGTTATAAGTTTTCTGCAATCCTATTATCTATGAAATTAGTTGAATTCAATGTTGTGATCATTATCTGTGATCAGAATTTCTTAGAAATTCAATCAACCATAGGAGAAGTAATTATGATTACAGGAGATAAATCATGTAAGCCTATGAAGTTCATATCAGTAATGGAAATTGCTAATTATGAACGAAAGTAAGGAATAGTATATATGATTTCAGTAATCATTAATACTAAAGATACAGAATTTAAGGAAATTTCTGTAGTTTTAGAAAACCCAGATATATTTCCAGAAGATTTACCTGGATTACATGAAGATAGAATTTAAAATTCATCTAATTCCAAGAATTTTATCGATAAGCCAAGGAACCTTATCGATTAGCACAATATTGGTTGTTAAGAAAAAGAAAAGCCTTACTCCAAAATTTTTGAAGAATAAATTTTGGCTGAAGTGCAATTTTAGGTCATATGATGAATCATGAAGGTATTCACTTAGATCTTGCCAAAATAGCAGTAATTACCAAATGGAAGATTCTGCAAACCGCAATGGAAATTAGGAATTTTATAGATTTAGTATTATAGACAGTTTATTAAGGAATTTTCAAAATAACTATACCATTAACTAAGTTAACCTGTAAAATAGTTAAGTTTGATAGAGATCTAAACAAGAAGAAGTTTTTAGGATATTAAAACATAAATCCTAGTTTTACCAGAAGGAACAAAAGATTTTAAAGTATATGGTAATGCTTCAAAGCTAGGATTTGGATATTCCTTAATGCAATACAAAAAGGTAATTGCATATGCATCAAGACAATTGAAAAAGTACGAAGGAACTATACCACTCATGAGTTAGAATTAGAACTATAATTTTTGCCTTAAGATTTGGAGATATTATCTGTATGGAAGTAAGGATACTATCTATACGGATTATAAGAAGTTAAGATATATATATATATATATTTAGGCGAAAAGAATTTGAGGCAAAAGAGATGAATGAAAATCCTAAGTAACTACGATTGTGATATTCAGTATCACGAAGGAAAGGATGGAAACAACAAGAGATAGTCATAAGAATTATACAAATAATAGATAAAAGCCGTTGGAGTTCGAGTTGGAGACAAAATACTATTAAAAGTATCTCCTTGGAAAGGAGTGGTCAAATTTGGTAAGAAAGGAAATCTAAGACCAAATTTTGTAAGATCATTTCCAGTAAATTCAACATATTGGACCAGTTACTTACAACTACCAGGAAGGTTAGTTGAAATACCTGATATATATTTTATATCCAATCTCAAGAAATGTCTATCAGATGAATCTTTGATAATACCTTTCCAGGATATAAAGGTAAACAAATAGTGTTAGTTTAAGTAAAGTAGGATTCAAAAACAGGGTCCTAATATATACTTGGAAACTGGAATCAAAAAGGAAGAGAAAGTATTCTCAATTATTCCAGTAAATCTCGAGGACGAGATTTTTATTAAGTTGGGGAGAATGTAACGACTCTCATCAAAAGTCATAATTATTAAATTAATTTGACCAATAGGAAACCCTAATTGAGACACCCAAGTGATTTTACGCAAACCCTGAAATTTTCATAATTTTCAGAATCAGGATTAGGGCCCCTAAAACTCAGGGGGGGTAAACCCTAGTTGAGAATTATCTATATTTGCGTGGAGAAGAAGCTGAATTTTAAAATATCGTCGACTCATCTGAGCTAGTCCCACATGTGGCAACAATATAAGCCTGAAGACTACCTTACGGACCGTAAGGTCATTAAGCTTACGGTCCGTAAGCTTGACAAAATTGGTGTATAAATTCAGAACATTGGCACTTGCAATCTGGAGTTGAAACGTCGTAAGAATTCCAATTCTACGACGAGATATCTTCTGTATACTACAATTAACACCCACAATCACTAAATTGAAGCTGCAATCGGGGTATTAGTACAATCGCTGCTACGATTCATTATCCGATTGATCTAAATATCCAATAAATGTTTAAGTGCCGCCCACATTAGGGTTATACTTTATCGTTCGTCATTAATTTGAGGGATTGTCGTTAATTCGATAGGTAAAGTATTATACTTTATCGTTCGTTGTTAATTCAACGGATCTTCGTTAATTCGATGGGTAAAGTATTATACCTTGTCGTTCATTGTTAATTCAATGGATCATCGTTAACTCGATGGACAAAGTATTGCATTTTGACATTCATTGTGATAATTTGATCTCGTGAGTTATCGTAAATGCTGGATTGATTACTAATTCCAAAATTGTGTGCTTGTTATTGAAATTAGGATAAAAGGCTAATCAGTAGGCTAGGCTCTGCCCGTATAAATCTGCAAAGTGAGTCATTCTCTCTTTTTATCAAATCTATTTACAAAAAGTGTTTTATTTCAAAGTTATAATTACGGGGATTAAGTCTTTGTAATCACCAAGTTACAGCCGGTATGTGGGGTTTTGTATACATTACTTGATAATCGTCACCATTGGGGCAGCCAATGGGGGATATGACCATAGCCACAGACTCCATTGGACGAATGGGCCAATGGGTCGAGTGACAAGTACCGTGGGTAGTTGGCTTGATATCAGAAACATTGTAATCGCTCTTAATACTGTAAATTATAACAAATGTGTCATTTTAGTAAATAGAATGATTCACTCAGTATTTCCCGCTGACAAAACCTTTTTCAAACATGTTTCAGGTGATCTGTTGTAAATCAGGAAAAGTGCTGGGGAAGCATTGCAAGCTTAAGATAGTGGCTCATTATAAAATAAAGCAATAAGTTTTGTAACATAACGATTTCCTATAAAAAAAATCATACTATTGTAAATTATCGGGGTTTTATCCCGAATTGTGAAATAAAATAATCGGGGAAAAAAATTTTAGCTTTAAGCGATCCTGTTTCCGCTGTTAAACTCAATTAAATCAATACCGCAGTATTTTCTGCCGCGGCTCCTGAAACGGGTCAAACCGGGTCTTGGGCCGTGACAGGCAATAACTTGAATTTGTTTAGGGGGACGGGGCGCCCCGTTATGGGTGATCGACCACGCGTTGTATAGCGTGGAATATCGCCGCCGTCGGTGATGATCACGCGTGCATCATAAAATGCGTTGTACGTTTCACGCGTGAAGAAGTTGAGGGAAATTGTCGGGTTGTGAGGGAAATTGTTGGATGTGGCGAGTGATGGACATTCCTCGTGCATCATAAAACGCGTTGTACGTTTCACGCGTGAAGAAGTTGAGGGAAATTGTTGGGTGTGGTGAGTGATGGACATTTCCACTAAAATCCTTCACTAGTGATGGAATAATGTGTGATTACATGGCGGAACTTGATTGGAAGTTGTGAGTGATGAGTGATGGGCTCCCCTACCCCCTTATGTAGGATCGTATACGGACCTTAATGAGTCTTTCAGAGGAGTGTTAATCAGTTTCAGGTGCGGAAAACAAGAAACTAACTTCGAAACAGCAAGCAATTCACTTTTTAACACCTTTTGTATTGATATCTAACAGATTACATGCAAACGTCACACCGGCAGCACCTCGGTATGGAAATTAAGAACTCTCCTAATGATTTCGCTCCTAAGAACTATATATAATAGCCTTGATTCCGCTCGAAACACACAAAACAGTAGGAGCGGAATTAGAAGTTTAGATTCCGGGCGGAATCACCCTCACATGAAAGTTTGAGTGAAATCAGCCACTAACATAATTTTCACGTGCACATGCATTCTATTTTGTCTCATATGTAGTGATGCAATGATGACTTCACTATTATGATGTCATCATCAAAGATGATGACATCATCCTCTTTCAGATCAGCAACGACACTGAGACTCGACATAAGACGAAGACGACAGATGTATGCACCAACAGACTCCCCCTCAGATGTTGACGAGTCTTAAATGTCTAGTCTTCTCAATCTTCAGTCTTTATCAGTCTGAACGCTCTCTGAAATATCTCACAGTGTAAGCATCCTCAAACTTTATCTCCTTCTCATCTTCAGCATCAAAAGACTCCCCACGAACAATCTCTACTCGGACGTCTTCAGACTCCCCCTTTCGATATGCTGGGATCACAGTCTGGCATGTTGAAATCACATAGACCTTAGGTATCGGAACCTGTCTCTCTATCATCAGGTTCAAGATCGAAACCTGTCTACACCTGCACATTCTTAACCCAGAAGTAAATTTCACAAATTTAACATTTCAACAAATTTACTATCTTCTAACCACTCAAACACACAATCTCAAAATGATTTAATCATTAGTAATATCTGATGAACCACTTAAATGAATATCAATTTTCATTTCAAACATCTTCAAACAAACTTTCTTTCCCAAACCTGTTCGTCATGTTCAGCACTTGGAATTTTGAAAATCAGCTTCTCCAACATCAGTTGTCGAAAATCTTTTTGAATTTTTCAAAAGTTTATGCTAAAACACACCGAAAATCTTTTTGGATTTTTGAAAGAAAAGAAATACAGTAAAGAAATATTTACAGACAATATATTTGTGAGTTTGTGTAAGAGGATCATATTAGTTTCTAAGACATATCAACAACACCGTTAGGCTTCATTTCATTTTAAGTTCTAAACAATTCACCTAGATTGTCAGTATATTGGTCCACTTAAATTCTCACACAAAGTTCAACTGTTCCGAGATACGATATTAATGTCTTAAGCACTTAAACTTAATCGCGTGTCCCACTACTTGAATATACTCCCGTATCCAGATCCCAATATTCAGTCTTACAGGTGAGTATACCACAGATGATATCTGTAAAGAGGTTATATTGCGAGGGCCGTGAGAGCTCAGGTCGATACTTCCGTATACGCAGAGAGATGACGGCTTCGACTTTTGGTGTGTCCCCTTTAGAGGATCTTTTGTATTACAACAGCAATGACTATCAATTTTATTGTTGCATCAATTTGCTGAGGGCGGCGCTATGTTTCAAGCAAGCAGAAAGTATTCTCCGGGGACTAGGCCATTGCTTCCGCAAAATCAGAAGTCCCGGGATAATACCCCAGATATCAATGAGCATAAAGACCTAGTATCTCAGAAAGAGGGACCTTTCAAACAAGATTTCGGGGGTTACCCATATATCCAAGAAGTTGTTCCCCACGATATAAGCAAGTTTGAATTTAGGTTTATATCTCGTCACAATCTACTAAATGTGCAAAAACCTACTGGCAAATCCGCAGTGAGATTGTTTATCACAATTTAACTTTACATTTCTTTAGCATGTTGTGACAGTCTACTGATGTACTATCATTTCCTCTATTTCACAACAAAACTCATTTTTGATTTTATCATGTTTTTGTATTTTTCAAATTTTCTAATGTTTTTGTGTTTTCTGAAATTTCTACTCCCCCTAAAATGCAAACACATTTAAAGGAAATTTGAAAACAAACTATACAAGAAAAAATTTACAACCGATATCGAATCACTTCAATTCGCCATCCACTTGGCATAAACAATCAGAACTCCCCCTTATACAAAACTATTTTCTCATTATGATTTCAAAACACTTAAGTTTGTTTTAACCAGAATGATTTTTCCGGAAAATAAGTTTTGTTGATTTTACCACTTGACAGATAGGGGTTTGGTTCATCATATTGTCCATTCAATCTCTTGTATCAGGATTACATCAAGTTCAAACTAATGACCTTGAGTAATCACTTTGTCAGAATCAACCTCTTACCACTTGTAAGAATATCCAACATTTAAAATACATGTAGGAATAAACCATCTACACAAACCATTTTACCAATCAAGATGCCGATTCCTGCTTCGCACTTACCAACCTGGAAACTCCGGCAAGTCACACTTATCCTGTAAAAATTCAACTATTTTTAAGATTCAATCACACAATCAATTACTAAGAAAGATGCCGATTCCTGATCCGCAATTACAAACTTGGGATCTCCGGCAAGTCAGATTTTTCAAGTAAAGAATACAGACACCCAAGCCTGAACTGCTTTGGGTGTAACTTTCTCAACTTCACTAGGAGTTGGGCTGTAAGTTGCCTTCTTTGATTCGTAAAATTCTTTTACCCCTTTTACTTTTCCCTCAACCATTTTCCCAAAAATGTTTTTAACATTTCCATTAAAAGCTTTCTCAATATCAAATTCTTTCTTCTCAGAATAGAATTGATTTGAAATATCAACCTTTCCAACCTTTGATTTAAAATTCTCAGCTCTCAATGGTGGAAAATGAACATCATCCATTAGAGGTACTGAGTTTTCAACCTTTTTAACAACTTGTGGCTCCTCTGACTTTGTGGAATCAGATTCATCGACAGATTTTACCTCTGATTTCTTAACAACCCAAGTTTGGTTGTCAAGATTTCCCCTTTTCTTGTAAAACCTTTTCGAACATTCACCAACTTCATATGTAGAGTTTTTAAACACTTTAAATTTATCTGTTGGTGGTTCGGTTTTATCAACAACAACTTCTTTCAGTTTTCCAGAAACTCCCTGTTTTGTATTGGTCGCTTTTGGACAGTTCCATGCAATGTGACCAACTTCATTACATCTAAAACAAGTTCTGGTTTCTTTCTTCTGATAAGCTCCAATCTTCTTTTCAGCAAAAAATTCTTGATTTGTTTGTCTCCAAAATGAGCTCTTCTTTTCTTCTTCAGCAGACGGACCTGAAACAAATTTTGTATTTTTAGAAATTTTCTCATTTTTATAATTTTCTGGTGGTATAAAACCTAAACCTTTCCTTTTAAAATTACCGTTACGGTTTGGTTTCTTTTGACAACCAGAACCGGAACCGTAATTCTTTTTCTTGTTTAAACGCTGTTGAACTCTTGAAGTGTAATTTTTAGGTCTTTCAGAGAGATTAAGATCTTTTATTTCAGAAATATTAATTTCTGTCATTTTGAAAACCTTTTTGATCTTTTCAAATCTAACACTTCTTATTGGAAATTATACCCTTATACAAAAACCAACTTGGGTTACCTCCATTCTTTAACCATCGTGTCTTTTAAATACTAAAAGCCACCGAATAAATATGAAAGGGTATGTTTGTTCCTGTTTTAATTTCACGTAATCCAATACATATGTTCAATTAAAACTATTCAACCATCACACCGTTCATTATGTTTTCACACGGAAACCATCCATTGATTTAAATTTGCATGAATCAATTCAAATTTACATTTTTCTGGATACGTCCATTCAAATTTACATAAACCAACCATCACACTGAATCAGTTTTGAATCAGGGTTACGCCACCATTATTTCAACCGCTTTCCTATTTTCTCTCGCCGATTCTCTTTCGCTTCATTTTCCTCTATTATCGATCGTCATATAACTTCCCATCATCCCTGATTTGGCGTCGGTTACCATTTTGAATTTCGATTCCCGTATCATCAAAAAAACACTTAATCTCAAACTTTCGTTTCAATTTCATATACATATATACAAATCTGACATATATGTTCATCACGGGCACCGATAACGAATAGGATTTCGGTAGTTCTTGAACGGATTTGGAGATATGAAGGAAATCGGTGATTTACAAATGGTAATCAGGGGCGTCAAGTTTCTATGCAGTCATGGCTCAGAAAAGGATATGATGATATGAGGGAAGATTGAAGTTTCTGTGCAGACAGGAATTAAATCAGGTTTTCAGATTTCCCCTATATATGTTTTTAAGAGTGTATATGGTGAATAATTTCTTTCGGGATGTAATTTCTTTAGTATTTTATAAATTAATAAATTTGAGTTTCACCGGAATCATGAATTATTATGTATTTATGAACAAGTAGATAGAAGAACAACTAACTTTAATCTAATACACGTTTTGAATTATAGATTAGTTTTTATGTTTTTATAAGCATATTCAATGGTGAAATGATCCTCAAGTATCAATTGATGCAAGAGGATTTTGAGATGTTGGTTACACTGAAATCTGATGAAGATACCTAGAATTTTTCAATATTGTTTCGATGTTTTGGTGCATACATTAGAGATGTGGCTTTAATTAGTTCCAAGATGTCTGCCACATGATTCGCAAATTCAATCGGCATGGACATGTAGGAGGGCCCAGAGTATGCACCTTCCTTTCCCGGCGAACCTGATTGTCACGGTTCACCATTCAGGATGGTTCGCCATTCGCTTGAGCAAAAATACACTAATTCCATCAATGGCATTGTTGTTTAGCCATCACCCGTCAAACCTCTTGATAGCAATTGTGGCCCGGAATTGCTAGCCGTTGATACAATCGGGTCAGATGTTACCTGGGTCGCGAATGCATATTAACTGGAGCTCCATGATAAAAGAAGAAATACAACTGAGATATGAACCCGCCCCTTTGGAACCCATGATGCATGCCATCAATTAACATTTTAAAGTTATTGATATTTTATTTCATGCATTTTTATTTCCATGTATTTTAATACCCAGTTATTTGACTTTTTCTCAAAGTAGTATTCTCCAGTTTCAAATGGATTCTCTTCAATTTCCTTTTATGTATTGTTTTCGAATGATTGGAAAAGGTGGTAACTTTTTGAATGAATATATTTGTGTTAATTAGTGGGTTAATTAATTGTTAATGCTAGCTCAACCGTGACACGTTAGGTGATGTTCTTAAGCACGAGTTTCCAACCGAGTTGGTGAATCTGTATCTTCAATTAGAAATCGCAGCACTACGATTCGTTTGTGGTGAATCTGTATACAAGTGAGTCGTAGATCTATCCTTAAATTTTATCTTTGTTTTAAACCAGTAGTGTTTGGTCTCATTCCTATCACGACTCCTGCTTAATAAATTACATTGCGTAGACTTAATAATTTTCGAAAATCATATAACGTTATTAAAAAAAATTCATAATCAACATCCCGCCGCAACGCGCGGGTAGACGTTAACTCGTTCTTTATCAAAATATAATTTATCATAATCATTCAAAGTATATGCAACTTCAAATGTTTCATCATTCAAATTAGATTTTGACAACAAAAATTCTTTACTATACACCCGTTTTCCCGACGACTTTGAACTCTTGACAGACGAATTCGAACTCCTGGACTCGGACATTGACTCGGACTCCTCATCCTTATCTAACACCTGATCGACCATCCTTTTTATTAACTCAGACTCATGATCTATGTCGGACGCTGTGAACGTGATATCAATATTGTCTGGTAATACGTCGGTTATCTCGGACTCCAACTTTATATTGACTGCCTTTTTTACTTGCTCCTCATTTGGTTTTCTAGACGAATACCCTTCCCAAATTGGAGGCGGACAGTTGTTATAACTAACACTCTGTTTCTTACCATTATCCTTTTTCTCCGACTTCTTTTGATCTTCGTTAAACGCTTCAAAACCTTCAACCGTTGGATAAATTCTATCAATTATGTAATCACAACTTATATAACTTCGCAGCAATCTTCTGATTCTTTCATTTTCAGCTTTCTCAGTTTCCAACTCTTGCTTCCATTTTGCACATTCTTCAATGTAAAAATTTATCTCTTTCTGCTTTGACATCATGGTAGCGTTCAACATCTTCAAAGCTTTCTCTCTTTCAGAGTTAGTCTTTTCCAGACTATTCACAGTTCTATTCAATACATCATATGACTCTTTCAAATTTTTTACATCAAACAACAACTTTTCTTTCAACTTTTCTAACTCACTAAACCTCTCATCTTTTTCTATACATTGTTTACATGACTCTAAACAAGTAAGACAAGGTTTTGTGATTTCAACTATCTTTTCTATCTCCACTATCTTTTCAACTTCAACTATCTTTTCCACTTCCACTATTTTCTCAATCACTTTGACTTCCTTCAATTCTTTTGCTGCTTTTCTCTCTTTGAGTTTCTTCAATTTATCTGCAAAATAAAATTCAAAACTGTCAGAAGATAAATGAGATTTTCCAATGTTTATCTGTTCAACTTCTTCATCATCATCACTGCTTTCAGAAAAAACAGATTTTCCATCTTGACTCTCCTCATTATCCGACATCACATCCATCCACTCCTTCATCAACTCTGGCTTTTGCACAATCTGAGCAATAAAAGCTTTAACATTTGGATCAGCTGGAATAAACTTGTCCCAGCTAAAACCATCAGCCACTTTCTCGTCATCTTGATCAATGATGCCATAGTAAGCTTTCTTGTTTGCATCTTCGATCATTTTTCCATGTGCCGTTTGTGAATCTTTTTGTTGATGTGGTAGATGAGTGATTTGTTGATATATGGACTTCTTATAATAATCATCTTTTCCAAAAGAATCCTTTGCTCCTCTTGGCTCCTGATTCTTGCACTCTCTTTTAAAATGACCTTTCTCCCTGCAACGAAAACAGACAACTTTAGATTTATCAAAACCTAAATTAGAAAGATTTGCATCCAAGAAATCACTTCTTCCTGTAATCATTCTAAATTTTTCTGCTCGCCTCAAAACACTAGCTAATGCCCATTTAATGTCCATCAGTTCCAACTCCTCTGCATCGATCTGGTCATAATCTTCCTTTGTGAGCATCGGATTACCAATTTTTCCGGCAATCAACCCTTCATAAGATTCTAATGCAGTGACCAGTAATCCCATATGACTTTTCACAAATTCTTCAGAATAATTTTGTCCATTTTGAAGATGTAAAGCCACATTACACTGAATCAGATGCCCATTTCCAACAGATGCACTTTGAACACTTGGAGAATTCACATTTGAAAATCCACTAGTATTGATTGAGCTTTGACTGCTTGTTCCAGATGAATTTCCTGCACTAAATGTTGTTTGGATTTTTGGACTCGCTTCAACTGTCTGAACATTTCCTTTATAGTACAGTTTGATATCTTGCTGATTGCTTGAACTGTTCATTCTAGCAATTTTCTGTTGTTCAAGATCCTGTGCCTCCAGCTTTTCAATAAACTGAGCAATTGATAATCTGCTAAACTGTCCAGAATTTTTCAGAATCATCAAATATGTACCCCATTCCTTTTGTGGTAATGCATCAGCAAGCTTTTCTACCCATTCTGCTGGAGTTTTTGTAATCTTCAACTGTGACATGGTGCGTACAAGATGACAATATCTCTCAATGAGAGTCTTTGTTGTCTCACCAGGCATACAAGTAAACAATTCAAACTCCTTTTTCAACAAAGCTGCTTTACTCTGTAGCATTTCTATACTTCCTTCAAATTTCTTTTTAAGAGCTTCCCAGATAGAATAAGCATTGTCATCATGTTGAAGCAACACAAATATATCCTCTTTAACAGCTTGTTGTAATAGATTGATCATCATTTTCTCTCCTTTATAACTTTCTCTCTCTTGCTCTGTGAATTCTGAAATGATTTTACCAACTCCCACTGAGTTTTGTGGCCTCTCATATTCAGTTTCAATGCTTTCCCAAGCTTTTAAATGGTTCGCTTGAACCCAATTCTCGAAACGTTTCTTCCATCCATGATAGTCTTCAATTCCCATAAGTTTCGGGGGTTTTTGCATTGTTCCGGTTTCATTCTCCATGTTCATGTTCTTAGCAATGTCAGCCGGAGTAGTCGGAGTTGAAGCAAATGCGTTGTAGAATTCAGAATCCATGTTTCGGTATCAAAATTTCTCAAACAAGCTTTCAAACGAACTGGTTCACCTCGTAAAAACACCTGAAACAAACAAACAAACAATCAGTTTAACCGAATTAAAAATGTGAATGTGAATGACGATTGAATCAATCTAGGACTCGTGTCGAAGATTTGTGGACTCGTTTCAATGTTGTTCGAGTGAAGACACTGAATGAATGGACTTGATCGGAATGAAATGGATTCAAATGGACTTTCACAAATTTGGCTGATGGGAAAAAAATCAATTCACTTCTGTTGGGCCGCACATTAAGACTTGATCATATATTGATTGGGCCTTAAATATATGTTATCCGAAATGATTGGGTCGAGACTTATGATCAGTTAAAACACATGGGCCGATTACTTTTGCTTTAAATGTTGATTGGGCTGGTACTTTTGAATCTGATTGAACCGACAATCCACTATATCAACAAGCACTATTTAATGATCAATCACATGTCAGACAACCACTTTATCAAAATAACTTTCTTGGACTGAATACTTTGATTGCGTCTGACACACTTTATCTTGGAATCACGTGAATCTCATAAACATTTACATGATATACTGATCAGTTTCTTAGGCCGAGTTTACTTGTATATACATGATTTCTGACAATCCCTTTAATAACTTTCACATGCAAGCACTTATATCAAGACTCGATTTTAATTGAATTTTCTAATTAAATGTGGCCGACAACTTTATCCTTTGCATGCAAACCGGAATTCTCACTGGACCTCCATTTACACTAGCGGACAACTTTAATTGTTCAATTCAAATAACCGACAACACTTTGAATCACATGAACTGACACACGCATGTGATTTCTTTTCCCGAAGTACTGACACCCTCGTTCAGAATGTTATACACAAATCAATGTACACACTCAAACAGTCTATATTCACGTAACATGAAGTCCCGGGACAATTAATGATGCAGATAACTGTTGACAGACACTTTCAAGCAGTTCACACTTTAAAGTTTTGGAGCGGAATCAGGCAAGTATGTTGGAGCGGAATCTCAAACTTAGCAGTTTGGAGCGGGATCAGCATAATTCTGGAGCAGAATCAAACCATTCGTTAACTTTTGGAGCGGAATCAGAAAATCTATTGAGCGGAATCAGAGAAAACTCAAGTATTTTCGAGCGGAATCACTTCGGACATCATTTTTACCCATTTTTAGTCCAAATTTTAACGTGTAACTTTCCAGGATTTGTTAATATGATGTTTTACAAAATCTGTGAAAACATGAACTGATTTTAACCGTTAAAAATTTCTGAAATGAAGAAAGAATGGTGTAGAAGACAGAAAAACAATGATATTCAGCTGAATTCGACAGAACTCCTCGTACTTGGCTCTGATACCACTTATAGGATCGTATACGGACCTTAATGAGTCTTTCAGAGGAGTGTTAATCAGTTTCAGGTGCGGAAAACAAGAAACTAACTTCGAAACAGCAAGCAATTCACTTTTTAACACCTTTTGTATTGATATCTAACAGATTACATGCAAACGTCACACCGGCAGCACCTCGGTATGGAAATCAAGAACTCTCCTAATGATTTCGCTCCTAAGAACTATATATAATAGCCTTGATTCCGCTCGAAACACACAAAACAGTAGGAGCGGAATTAGAAGTTTAGATTCCGGGCGGAATCACCCTCACATGAAAGTTTGAGCGAAATCAGCCACTAACATAATTTTCACGTGCACATGCATTCTATTTTGTCTCATATGTAGTGATGCAATGATGACTTCACTATTATGATGTCATCATCAAAGATGATGACATCATCCTCTTTCAGATCAGCAACGACACTGAGACTCGACATAAGACGAAGACGACAGATGTATGCACCAACACCTTACAACTAGCCAAAAATCCTCACTTGATCACCGTCTTCGTGGAAAGCTTAAGGACCTTCCGTAGTCGAGCATTTTCCGGCGCCATACCCACTCCCATAGCGCCCGGGAACACCGCCCCCGAGCGCTATGGCTTGAGATTTTGGAAGCCCGCTATACATATATACATAGTATAGCCCCACATCTATATAACCACTTATTATACACTCAAGTATATAACCCCACTTTCTTACATATTTCACCACTTATCATGTAACCCCCTAGGCTCCGTGGGCTCTACCACTACACATGAGCTAAAGAGTAACGTGTCTTCAAAACTCCAACAAGTCAATTTTGGCTCTATCTCATTCTGATACATGTACGTGCAATACGGGTTAGCCAACATTTTCTTTTTTTTAATGGGGTAACTTTGTACAATAGTAACCAAGTTTTAAAAGTGTTCAAATTAGGTCACTCAAGTTTCAAAAGTGTTCCAATAAGATCACTCAACATTCATTTTTCATTAAAATTAAGGGTTTTTTCATCCATTTCATTGGTAATCGTGGCAATGTGGATTTTTGTTTCTTTTTTCCCTTTTATTTGATGCTAATGTCGAGTGATAGCGTGGATTTTAACTTCTTTATTTAATTTTTAATGTAATTAAAGTGTTTTTATTTTTAATAAATATAATTTCATATATTGAAACAATCCGACCCCGGCATCTTATGCTCCATTTTTTTCTTAAAACACGGAAAAAAGGACATGGCTCAATTTGAATGTTAAGTTGTCTAATTGGGACAAAAACGACACTAGTGACCTAATTAGAACACTTTTAAAACGTTGTTACTATTCTATAACATTTTTCCTTTTTTTTTAATTAACTAATAATAATTAAATATGTAATTAGAGCTCTTTTAAGTCCATTTATTCCACTACTTAAACGCTTAATGAATTAAATATCTATACTATATAATAAAAGAAACCAATGAGAGGACACATGTCATTCATTGAAGCCATTTATTTTTTATAGATAATTAATATAAATTAAAAGATAATTATAAAATTTAATTTAATATAAATTTAAACAACTCATATAGGAGATAATATAATATTTTTAAATATTTATCAAATTTCAAAATTATTTATCCTGAAATTTTTATTAATATGTATTTTATTCATAATAATAGTGTTTTACTACTTTTATTTATTAAATTATTTATTTTATTTTTATACGAAAATAGTAACCTTATTATTTTCTAAAAGTAACAAAACTATTATTGGTTTAATATATTTTAAATTACGGAAAAGAGTAATTAAAGTTATTAATCTAATACAGACAATCTTTTGTTTATTATTATCATTATTATTATTATTTACATATATTTTTGTTAAATTTGGATGAAGTTATTAATTACATATATTTTTGTTAAATTTGGATGAAATCTCATACTAGAATCAGAACCCATGTGGTGCTAGAGTTAAAAAAAAAAATATTTTTAGTGTGTGTAACCTAAACAACTTTTCGATTTTTTATCATCTAAACTTTAACATTATTTTCATTTATTATTTATCTTCCTTAATGGTATAATAATAAACTAAGATTTTTTTAACGATCGTGTAATACATGAGCTTTTTAAAAATATAACTTTTTTATGTAGTATATAAAATTAGATTAATTTAATCCATACAATACATAGAGTTTATAAAGATATAACTTTTTATTGTTTTGTATATAAAATTACATGTGTTCAACCCGTATAATACATGAGGTTCTTAAAAATGTAACTTTTTTCATTATTTAATATATAAAATTAAATTTACCCAACCCGTACAATACACGGGGTTCTTAAAAATACATTTTTTTATTATTTAATATATAAAATTACATTTATTGAACCTATGTAATAAACGAGATTTGTAAATATATATTGTTTTATTATTTGGTATATAAAATTACATTTATTCAACCCGTGTAATACACGGGGTTCTAACCTAGTGTATACTTAAACGCTAAAGACGTGTGATTCCTATTTTTTATTTTTATTTTCTAAAGTTCTATTTCTCACCTTTTTATAATATTGAATTACATATTAAACCTTTTAGTTTTGTTTAAAGGCTTATTAAACATTAATGTAACTAGGTTTTAATGCTGCGCGCCGCGTTGCGGCGCGACAAAACTAAGTCATTGTAAAACTATTTATTGCGACTAAATACTTGGTTGTTATTAAAGCTGTGCTATTTAGTGTCTTATTTTTAAGTTGACAAGTGGAGTTTTCATACAACAGAGCCGTTGGTAGCAAGCGAGTTAGTAACTCCTGGCGATGGCGACTATTGCGATGTCTAAGCATCCACTAACCCAACAAATAAGGAATAAGAATTGTATAAATACAATCAGAAAAACGTGTGAAAGAGGAGAAAAAGGAAGATGACGTGAAGTTATGTAAGCATAAAATGGGAAAAAAAAAAACCCATGATTTGAACTTGAGTCTCTTTAAAACACATACAACCACAAAACCACTCCACCATGATAAATAATCTACCTAACTTTGAAGAAAATGGATATATATATACTTAAAAAGGGTAAAGGGGAAAAAAGTCAACAAAAGATGACTTGAAGTTATATATATTTACTATTCATGACAACCAATAAAGTTTACTATTCATTATGATGTGACAACTACTATTCATTAGCTTTGTTTTTTAATATCTACTATATATATAATAAATGAAAGGTGATTTGGGCCACTTGTCAACACCAGAGAGCTCCTAAATGCCCATTTTCCCGCCCAACAGTGTTTTCCCCTTCTCTATATATTCTTTTGTCTGCTTCTCAATCCAAATTTCTTTTCCCTCTTCTCTCTCTTCTCTCTGGCGATTCAAATGGCGATTCAAAAACCAGATCTGAGATTCCAGGTACCTTTCATCTAATAACCTAAAATCATCTTGAATCTCTCTTATGTTAATCGTTGATATATGTATAGATCTGTATGTTTTTCATTTTGTTGTTCAACTATTCTAGGGTTTCTTTCCACTCGCTTCAAGATCTATGCTTTCTGAGTGTTGAATCTCTGTAGATCCGACTTCAAATAGGCCTCAAACCAGGTTTCAGAATAAGTTTATGTTTACGTTTATTTGTTGTATCTTTTTTCCTTTGATTTCTTTGATATCAGGTGATTTGGAGTTCTTCCAATCTATTGTTGGGCGATTGTTTTTCAAATCGGTTGGAACCAGGTTCGATTCTCATCGATTTGTTGTTCGTTCTTATATACTTTTTCTTCTATTCACAGGTTCCATCTTCAAATAGGCCTCAAACCAGGTTTCAAGTCATCTACTCGGTTAGAATATATGATGCAAGATTAGCCCAGTTTTGGCCATGACATTTCAGGTAGTTTTCTTGCAAGAGTATGTATGTATGTGTTTGTTGCTTATTGATGGAAGTTATGTAGAGTTTGATGATGATTGATTAACTCTGTTTGTTATTAGTGCTATATAATGGAGAGAGTGAAACTGTGTGGTTATAAGTTAGTGATTACAGTGTTCGGCTGTGATTTGAATACGTGTGTCGGTGTTTGTTGCTTATTGATCGAAGTTATGTAGAGTTGGATGATGATTGATCGACTTTGTGTATGATAACTATTTATAGTTTAGCGCTATATAATGAGAGAGAGAGAGGGAGACAGAGAAACTGTGTGGTTATAAGTTGGTGATTACAGAGTTCGGTTGTGATTTGGATGTCTATGTTTGTGTTTGTTGCTTATTGAGTGAAGTTATGTAGAGTTGGATGATGATTGATTGACTTTGTGGGGTATTAGTGCTATATAATGGAGGAGAGGAACTGTGTGGTTATAAATTAGTGATTACAGTGTTCGGTTGTGATTTGGATACATATGTGTGTATTTTTTGCTTATCGATTGAAGTTATGTGGAGTTTGATGATGATTGATGGACTTTTGGTATTATACTGTTATTAATTATTATTGATGTATGTTGAAGAAAATGGAGAAGGAGAGGTTGGAGAAGCAAAAGCTGAAAGCGGGGAAGGAGAAATGTCAAAGAGGAAGTCTGCTGGGCTCTTAATTCTTTCATTGCATAAGATTTGGATTCACCTTAAATTACTACTTTTCAGTTATTATCAGAGTATTAATCATTTGATAAATCATTGTAGTTAACTTCAATCCAGTTTTTCTACCCTAATAATGATAAGTTTGTTCTATTTAAATCACTGAGTTGTTCACTTCTGGTACACTTAGACAGTAAGTTCATTTCATCCCAATTAATGTGATTTTGGCCGACAGAGAATCTAGGAAGCTAATATTTTCGGTGAAGCCGAAAGAGCAGGAAGAGTTGATCCAGTGAAAGAGAAACCTCATGGTGAAATTTTCGACCGTAATTTTTCCAATATTTTCATAGGGTGTTATGTTGAGTTTTAGCTCTTATTATATGCTTTTGCAGGCTAAGCTTAAAGTTGGATGTTTAGTGACGTGTTGCATAACAAAGATTTCATATTTTGGAATTTTCGTTGAGGCAAGTAACAATTATATTTTTTTTAAAAGAACCTGTTTTTGAGTCATGAGTTCAATAATATAGATCGAAGGAGTGCCTGCGTCACTAAACCAGACGAAAGTTTCATGGGATGCCACTTCGAACCCCGCATCGTCTTTCAAAATTGGACAGGTAAACCGAAAACTTTTCAAAAATAGAATGGCGGCAGTTTTTATGAGATGAAATCAATTCATACGTTCTTTTTATTCACAAATGTATACAAAAAAAATGAGAATCATTTGGTTTACAGGTCGTAGAAGCAAAAGTTCATCGGTAAGATTTCTCACTTGAACGTATATACTTATCTATGAAAGAAATAATGGTAATTTATCTTCAAGCTTCTTCAATAATTTCAAGCTTTTATGCAAACGGTTCTCATTATTGGTGATTATAGTGTAATGGTTATCTTGTGGCAGCCAGATCCGTTGACCGAATCACTAGAAGCTGTTATTGGTCATAATGCTGTCTTGGATGGTACAATAGACACAGATCAACCTGAAAATGAGGTTATTTCAGTCATTTCAACTAGAAATCTTATGCATTTAAGTTCTTATGGAAACAATTGTTCATCAACATAATCGTGTATAAATTGGACAGTGGGCCGATCTTGATTCGCTTATCAAAGGACTGCAGAGCTATGAGGGTATCGAGTTAGTAACAAAAGGAAGTTTTTTCTTGAGCCGGAAATAAAGTTCAAGAGGTATATTTTGACTTATAATTGTCAAACATGCATCTTAATGTAAATTTAGAGCATTGCATTGAATTTGAGTTCAATAATACAGATCGAAGGAGTGCCTGCGTCACTAAACCAGACGGAAGTTCATGGGATGCCACTTCGAACCCCGCATCGTCTTCAACACTGGACAGGTAAACCGAAAACTTTTCAAAAATAGAATGGCGGCAGTTGGTTAAAGTGGAAATTATGTGTAAATGTAAGATGATTATGTCGATTTGGTTGCCCTTGCTGGTTAAAGTGTTGGTATTATTAGCTGATAGGTCACAGTTTAGATTATTAAAATCCAGTTTGCCGTAGATAAATATATGTTTTAAAGAAAAGAAACTGTTGTTAATTAAGTGAAATAGACTCGGATATTGATTTGATTTAGGTTTTTGTCAGAATTGAGAATCTGAAGTGTGAAGTAATATTGTACTTAGTTGAACTGTTGATGTGCGCATGTTGTAGATAATTTAAGGAAGTATATTCATTGATTAAGACATTCAGTGAACTATAATTTTCCATGAATATCTAAGTGTACCATCCTATAGCTTTGCTAAAAATGTGTGTGCGGTTTTCTTTCAAACATCAAATGTTTTTTTTCCAGTTGTTGATGTATACAGTAGAGAAGCCTACTCTGGATGCAGATCGGACAATCACACTTGCATAATCATCACAGTTTCACACTTGATTTCCACTCGATTCCGTTCACAAGGATGATTATGAGCGAAATCGGGAAATGTACCTTCCTCTGCTCCTTGTGAGCGAAATCAAGTGCAAATGTAAGATGATTATGCAGATCAGGTTGTTTTGCTGGTATTATTAGCCGATGGGTCATAGTTTAAGTTTAAGTTTAAGTTTTTAAAATCCAGTTTGCTGTAGATAATTGTGTGTGTGTATATATATATAGAAAATAAAGTGTTGTTAGTTAAGGGGAATAGAAATTTTGATTTGATTTAGGTTTTTGTCAGAACTGAGAATGTGAAGTAACACTATTTAGTCAAATGTACATTATTATTATGTAATCTAATAGTGTTTATTTTATTTCTGTGTTCAATAGAACAGCCAAAGTACCTCTGGCTGAACAGGTTACACCGTTCACTAAGACACTAACACTCACAAGATTTATACGCATATTGCAGCCAAGGTGGCAGCTAAAGCATATGAACTTGGTGAGCCCTCTATTCATACAGTCTAGGCCAACAAAACCAACCAGACCGGCTATTGTTGGTTTTTGGTGCTTGAGATTTTAAAAGACCCGCTCATGGTTATCAAGTTATTCAATTTTTATGCCATTAAAATTAATTCACACACAATTGCTGAAAGGTACCTGATCAATTGCTGATACACACCTGATCAATTTAACTATTATTTGTTTTTTTTACTAATGATCTTCACACCCTAAGCTCATTTGAAATGACTGTTGGGTTAAAACCACTGTTGGGTTAAAACAGTGTTTTGAAACCACTTTTGGGTTAAAACAGTGTTTTGAAACCACTTTTGAAATGATTGTTCGGTTAAACAGTGTTTTGAAACCACTGTTAGGTTAAAAAGTGTTTCAAACCACTGTTGGGTTAAACAGTGTTTCGGAACGACTGTTAGGTTAAACAGTGGTTTCGAAACGACTGTTAGGTTAAACAGTGGTTTCAAAACACTGTTGGTTTGACTTTGGTCAAACAGTGGTTCGTTTTTTTTTTCCAAACAGTGGTTCGTTTTTTTTTTCCAAACAGTGGTTCGTTTTTTTTTTTCCAAACAGTGGTTTGACTTTGTGGAGAAAACAGTGGTTCGTTTTTTTCCAAACAGTGGTTTGACTTTGGTCAAACAGTGTACATAAAGTAAGCTCTTGAACTGTGAATTTATTTTATTTTGATTTTTTTTGCCATATAATCAATCATTAGAATGATCAATACAAGTTCTACATACTAACTGTATCTACATCTGTAGAAGCTCTAGATCTTTTGAAGTTTGATCAAAAAACATGTCTGGCCAATCCAACCCTCGTGGTTCTGCGTTTTCAGCTACTAAGGTAGTTTAACTCATTATAAACAAACTTAATTATGTCAAGTTTGAGCTGTTTTGAACGACCTATGATTTTTTATTTGAATCATTCAGTTGGAGTTCTTAGCAGAAGATGAAATGATCGAGATAGTTCCAAAACTAAGAATAAAGCCTCTTAGTTTGATTTGTGTAATTTTCTATCCCTTACGATTTTACTTTATGACTTTATTTAGTAACTTTTTTTATATACTTACAATTTTTTACTCATAATTTTGATGTATTGTTAAAATTAGTTCCATCTTATGATTTTTTTTATATATGGCAGGGTGACTTTGGTCCATAATGATTTCAGGTTTAAGGTCTCTCTATATATAATGATTTCAGAAAGTATTGGATAGTTGGAGTATTTACAGGTGAATTTTGGAGCATATTACATTAAATTTGGTTATTATTCTCCAGGGACTGCACCTAATCGTACACCTTATTGTTTGTATCTGCTGGTAAAGGAAGTAGTCGATATCATGAAAACGCACAATGATCCGAAAGCTTTGGCAAAGGTTGAGCGCAAAATTTATCTTTTCTGTAACTACTTCCACTCTCATCTGCCATATCACGGCTGGAAATAGTATGTATATATGCCTTTTCTTTTTCTTTCTAAGAAAGTCTTCCCTTATCATTAAGTTTTTATTATTATTCACATATATATTTTTTTTCTTTTTGCAGTAGCCGTGACAACACCAACACTATTGTTAACAGATATCGCATTCACATATGTAATTTTGTTGCATTAAATGGTAAAAATGGTAAGTATATTGCATTCACAGACATTTTTTTAATGACAATTCATTTTAAAAATTTCAATAGACAAAATGCACTTTACATCAATATCGCAGGTAAGCGAGCAACAAGCTGCGCCGCTACCCCTTTCTGGATGATGAATCGTTTTTTTGACTCTAAATGAGTCCTCAACTTTGATTACGAATCACTCTTTGATGCAAGGATTAGGCCAGGTGACTCAAACTCTAAAGTTAATTTTTTTATTGTTTTGTTTGACATTTTTGTTGTCGTTTGTTCTATTCACCAGTTCTATTGGCGATCCTCTAAATGTTATGTAGCTTATGTATTGTTGGTTTATAATTCTCTCTTTGTTTATTTTAGATCATAACTATTGTCATTCACGTTTATAAGATCACAATTGTTGTCATTCCTAACAAGAATGAAGTTTTTGAATATTCAAGGAATGAAGTTTTTCGACTGTGTTCTTTAGGTGGGCAGTTCTAGAAGGATTGGACATTTGGGGTTGAATCGACCCACTAAGATCAATTGAAATCTCAGGTTCCCTAAAGCTTATTTCTTTTTTCTTTGCACTTGAATTGCTTTGTTCAAAGTTAAATGTGGATATCGAGTGTAAGGCGGTGTTTTTGATGGTGGCCCTTTTGTGATTTTGTGCAGGTGGTGTTGAGGTTGGGATTCCTATTGTGATTTTTGTTATGGTGGCGTTTAAATGGGGATGATGTAGAGAGTATAATCACGCTGTTCGTATTCTGCATTTTGATCATGTACCTCTTTTTCTTTCGCGAAGGTTTTATTTTTGTATGATTTTAATTATATATTAATCATAAATAGTTTTTAATAAAAGTAACATTCTCGAGCCCGGGAAGCAATCCCGGGTAAAAACCTAGTATATGATATATAAAGGGTATAGGGGAAAAAAGTCAACAAAAGATGACTTGAAGTTATATATATTTACTATTCATGACAACCAATAAGGAAAGTTTACTATTCATTATGATGTGACAACTACTATTCATTAGCTTTGTTTTTTAATATATAGGATAATTAAGTTTGTGGATATGGAACTCAAATACAAAATAGCTACTTTATTCCTTCGATTTAATAGTAAAAAAATTGTACGGGAACAATATGGCATACCTTCAATCACATAAACAATTTATTATCTTCACTTAGAAAGCTGATCACATTAACTAACCATCTTATGGAAGCTAGACACGCAAAGACAAGGCTAAGACCTTCTACTACCGATGATCCAACTAAAATATCATTTTAGGTAGTCAACCTGCAGGTTTTGAGGAGGGAGACTGCGACGTATTAGTGCAACAAAGTAGTCACCCAAGGTCAAGCAATGTGTGTTTGTCCATACTAGTGGCTAGGAAATTGTTTGCATGCAGTGGCGGAGGATAGTGTAAAGTGGGGGGTGCACCCGCCCCCTGAATGTTTCGGTTAGAAGTGTAAAATTTCCTATTTTTCGTCCAAAAATTTTAAAATTATATAGGATTGTCCCCCCCCCCCCAATTATTTTGCCTAAATATTTCTACAATATATAAATTGGGTCCCATAACTTTCCGCCCCCTCGGAACTTTTGGTCAAGCTCCGCCACTGTTTGCATGAAAAAATAATGGTTTAATTGTTAAAGGCAACTCAGCTCAAAAGGTGCATTTTAAGGTACCAAAAAATAGATCCTCAGGGATTTAGACATAACGACAAGAAGGTAATGTAAATGGACTCCTACGCCTCAAGTATCATCTATTACTCAATTGCGCAACTCTCATTATCAACTATATCCTTGCCTTCACAGAACCCATATTTATTCTCAAGTCACAGGCTAGTCGTGACAGATCAACTTCCATTGATGAAACTACCTATACTTTGCTCTTAGTAGTCCATGTTTTAATAGTGAAGATGCCTCTTATTATGTACCACTCCTTCACTTACCTTAAACCAACACGCATAATTGATGTAGCACACCAACCCGACTATGGGTGTCACTTATACAAAATCATAAATCAAAACTCAATCCATAAATGCTTAAATCGTCACGGTACATATTAAAAATTTATAAAATAAGCCATGTTATATCTACAGATTTTACGTCTTCAAATATCATCGAGCACTCTTCCATCTCTTTCCCAAAGCCTTGTCACCTGACATAAATGAAAGAGTACAATGCACGGATAGTCCCTGTGGTTTGGTTAAATTTCACCTTTAGTCCCCAACTTTTCAGAATTACACTCTTAGTCCCTATGGTTTGATAAGTTGTTACTCGGATAGTCCATAAAGTGGATGAAGGTTACTCTGATAGTCCATGTGATTTGACAAGTTGTTACTCGGATGGTCCCTGTGGTTTGACAAGTTGTTACTCGGATAGTCCTTGTCATTTCACACCCACTTAACCGGAAAAACTAACTTCCATCCGTTTTGGGGACTATCCGAGTAACAACTTGTCAAACCACAGGGACTAAGAGTGTAATTTTAAAAAGTTGAGGACTAAAGGTGAAATTTTACCAAAACACAAGGACTGTCTGATGTGTTAAAAATGCAACATATAAATTTCATCAAATGAGGCATAAAACTAACCCTTTTTTAGTACTAATGTTGGAAAAAGTGTGCTTTTGTCTTCCTTTTGTATTTTCAGGATTAAATGAGCTCAAATTAACAAAAGAAGCAAAAAGACATCAAAATCTAACATAAATACAAGAAAAGGAACAAGACGTGACATGCCCGACCCCACGACAGCATCTTCCCAAGCAAAACAAGACATCAGAAGCCTGAACACTCCCCGTGCTCAGCCAGCACGGGGGCGTGGCCAAGTGTCAGCAGAAAAGACAAAGTGGTAGAAGCTTCTATTGCCCACCACGGGGCCGTGCTCAGCGGACACGGGGTCGTGGTCAACTATAAGATTCGCACAATCCAGCAAATCTGCATAGTACAAAGATTCTTCTGCACCACGGGGTCGTGCTCAGCGGACACGGGGGCGTGGTCAACTAATGAGACAAAGCTGCATTAAATGAAGACAGAGAAGGATGTGGACACGGGGCCGTGCCCACTGGACACGGGGCCGTGCCCGAGCTTCTGTTCAGCCTATAAATAGGAATGCTTGGCTTAAGCTCAAACCATCCCTTGGCACACCACCTCTCTCACACTTCACCCACCACCCACCACCACCATAACACCATCATCCACCACCATCATCCACTATCCATCGTAGAGTGTGTGAGTCGTCTCGGGATCCAAGATTGATCGTAAGAGTTCTTGACAATCAAGGCCATGTTTGCCTAAGTCTCTTACATCACTTGGTGAAGACAAAGTGTCTAGTGTAATACTTTTTATTTCTAATCTTTTGCACTTTTTACTTGGTTTTGTATTAATGACTTTAATAACTAGTTGCTTATGTTGAAGGTGATCTTTCCTTATCGTTTGTCCGTGGTGTCTTGGCATTATTTTACTGTCTATATAAAATAAAAGATTTTCACCATTCATATCTCCACGGTCTATATGGAGGTATGTTGGCTACCTGGTCGGGGGTTAAGGGAACGGTTTGGTAAAGGTCTTGCCATTGTTCAGCGTTTAGAGGTCCTGCAATGGACCTGGGTCAAATTTAGTAGGACCTCCTTCAATACTTAACGGTATTGGATGGCGGGGGTCCAAACTCTTTGACCCCCTCATAAGTTAACTACTATTAATACTATAACCCGGCTATTTAGGACTGTATCCCTGCTGACTCAGACTACTTAGTCGAGGGTAACGTCACCTCCAAAAGAAGGGCCTACCATAATTTGCATTAATAACTTAATTAATTATCTTCCAATAATCCACCCTTTTAGGATTGTATCCCTGCTGACTCAAACTACTGGGGTGAGGGTAACGTCACCTTCAAAAGAGGGGCCTACTACAATAACTAAGATAATCTCTTAAATATGTGCAAAAGTGCGGAAATAATCAAAGGTTACACTAGATACAAGTCGGAACCAAGTGATTCATCTTGTCTATCTGTTTTTCTTTTTTATTTTTAGCATTTTAGTTAGTTTTTATTTTTCTTAGTTTAAAACATTTTTTCTAACTTTTTATTTTGATTAGACGTTGAGGATAAACCGGTACTAAAAGCTCTTGTGTCCTTGGACGACCTCGGTATCTTACCAACACTATACTACGCTCACGATGGGTGCACTTGCCCATATGTTTGTTTAGTGTTAGTGAAATATCGTGTTTTATAAATTTAAAACTTGGCTAAAAATAAGTGTTAAAGGGGCTTAAAATATACACCTAATATATATAACACTTCACACGCATCACTATCCGTGCATTTTACTCTAAGTGAAAGGAATGTACGTTTAAGCAAATTATTATTTGCTCAGCGAGCGGTAACAACCATAACATATATGATAAAATACATTGAACCAGCTTATCATATTCAGAGTAAATTGTTGTTTAACCTGTTCACAAGTCAAAGCTGAACATCAGAAACCCTCAGGACTGTTACAATAGTTAGAAATGCATGTATGGAAATGGGAATTGATAACAATGGATTTTGTTACCAAATTACCCAAAACGAGAAAAGGTAATGATACAATCTGGGTGATTGTAGACAGACTAACTAAGTCAGCTCATTTCCTACCAATGAAAGAAACTTTCAGTATAGAACAGTTAGCTAAATTATATGTAAATGAAATAGTTTCATTACTTGGAATTCCTCTATCAATTGTTTCTGACAGAGATAGTCGCTTTACCTCTCATTTTTGGACCAGTTTCCAAAAAGCCATGGGAACCAAGTTGAATCTAAGCACCGCTTATCATCCTCAAACGGACGGACAAAGCGAAAGGACAATTCAGACACTGGAAGACATGCTTAGAGCTTGTGTAATTGATTTCGGAGGTAATTGGGACGATCACTTACCATTGATATAATTTTCTTATAATAACAGTTATCATACAAATATCAATGCTGCACCATTCGAAGCACTTTATGGACGAAAGTGCCGAACGCCAGTCTGTTGGGCAGAAATTGGAGAAACACAACAATCTGGACCTGAGATAGGACAAGAAACAACAGACAAGATCATTCAAGTCAAGGAACGACTGAAAAAGCACGTGATCGACAAAAGAGTTATGCTGATAACAGACGAAAGCCATTGGAATTTCAGGTAGGAGATAAAGTATTATTGAAAGTCTCTCCTTGGAAAGGAGTGGTAAGATTCATAAAAAGGGGAAAGCTAAGCCCCAGGTATGTTGGACCTTTTGAGATTATTAGAAGAATAAGACCTGTAGCCTATCAGCTACAACTTCCAGAGGAAATGGCAGGAATACATGATGTATTTCATGTATCTAATCTTAAGAAGTGTTTAGCTAATGAATCACTAGTAGTGCCTCTTAAGGATATAAAGGTAAATGAGCAGTTAAAATTTGTAGAAAGGCCTCTACAAATTGAAGACAGAAAGGTTAAGAACCTCAAGCACAAGAGATTAGTTCTGGTCAAAGTAAAGTGGGATTCCAAAAGAGGACCAAAATACACACGGGAGCTTGAATCAGAAATGCAAAGGAAATATCCACACTTGTTCCAGTAGATCTCGAGGACGAGCTCTAAAACAAGGTGGGGAGGATATAACAACCCTCCTAAATTATTTTTCGACACCCTAACATATATTAAAATATTCCTATATGTCCTAAAATACACCCCGTATGTGAAAACCGAGCCCAAAATACGATATAACATTAAAAATTAATTAAAAACAAGATTTTTATGTAGCTCGCGGACCGCGTAGACCCCTTAGGGATCTTACGCGGGGCGCGACAGCTCTAAGACGGGGCGACACCCGGTGCTGCCACGTGTCATCATCGTATCGAAGCTAAGGCTGAGTCAGACAAGCTAGGGCCTACCCTAGCTGCTCTCGCGGGCCGCGTAGCCCGTGGTCTCATCTTACGCGGGCCGCGTAAAACTCGAAATCAGCTCCTATATAATGGGAGCTCGGGCCTTCAGTTTCCGTCGCTCAATTTTTCCTTTTTATTTATAACAGCCCTCCTAAATTATTTTTCGACACCCTAACATATATTAAAATATTCCTATATGTCCTAAAATACACCCCGTATGTGAAAATCGAGCCCAAAATACGATATAACATTAAAAATTAATTAAAAACAAGATTTTTATGTCGCTCGCGGGCCGCGTAGACCCTTTGGGGATCTTACGCGGGGCGCGACAGCTCCAAGACGGGGAGACACCCGGTGTTGCCACGTGTCATCATCGTGTCGAAGCTAGGGCTGAGTCGGACAAGCTAGGGCCTACCCAAGCTGCTCTCGCGGGCAGCGTAGCCCGTGGTCTCATCTTACGTGGGCCGCGTAAAACCCGAAATCAGCTCCTATATAATGGGAGCTCGGGCCTTCAGTTTCCGTCGCTCAATTCTTCGATCTCTCTCTCAATTTCTGCATAGATAACATAATTTCCGGGCGTAATACCCCCCCCCCCTAATTAACGAAGTTCTGCTCCGTTGTAAGCATTATAACCCCGATTACGTATTAGATACGTTGCCCGATTGATCTATGGTTCCGTAACGGCTGTCGAGGTTCTGCCCGACGTAGTCGTTGGAATGCCGTCTCGGGGAGGGTATTACTAATGTAAATATAAAGGGTTATTATACTAACGCGTGTGCATTGTGTAAATTAAAGATAATCACCAGGAAACCTTAGAAGATGTTGGTGCATATTTGTGACAACAGCTTAGATTTGGTCTTTGGATATCTTGTAATTAGTTAAACGATAAACGGTTAGCGGGTTTAGTTTTGAATTAGTGTAATAATAGAGTTTGGGCTAAACAAAACCCACATTGGGTCTAGGGGGACGATTTGGGCTTTGCCCATGTAGGAACCTTAGCCCAAGTAGCAAACCTTGTGTTATATAAACAAGGTTAGGCTTTAAGGTTTAGGTTAATCAGCCAAAACAGTGTTTGAGAGATAATAATTTCGTGAGAGCTAGGCTTGGACGAAATTGAGTGTTGGTTAGGGTTTGATTGATTGTAATTCAGTTTGATTGATAATCAATAGAAACCCGGTTTGAAAGTGAATTGCTGATTTCTGTTCCTACACGTTTTCTGCTATATTCTGATCAAGAGGATTCCGCACTCTTCATTGGATTGACAATTCTGTGAAAGATCCATACATCAAGGGGACCTACAATTGGTATCAGAGCGATAGGTTCTTGAAGGCTCGGTTCGGAATTGTGTTCTGCAGAAACAGGAGGATTTTCGAAAATTTTGAAACCTGAAAAATTAGGGTTTCGAAATTTTTTGTTGGTGCATATTTGTGACAATAGCTTAGATTTGGTCTTTGGATATCTTGTAATTAGTTAAACGATAAACGGTTAGCGGGTTTAGCTTTGTAATAGTTAGTAATAGTGTTTGGGCTAACCAAACCCACACAAATTGGGTGTATGGGGCGAATTGGGCTCACACCAATTCGCAGCCCATGAGGTTTTGACCAAGCCCAAGTAGCAAACCTTGTGTTATATAAACAAGGTTAGGCTTTAGGGTTTAGGTTAATCAGCCAAAACAGTGTTTGAGAGATAATAATTTCGTGAGAGCTAGGCTTGGACGAAATTGAGTGTTGGTTAGGGTTTGATTGTTTGTAATTCAGTTTGATTGATAATCAATAGAAACCCGGTTTGAAAGTGAATTGCTGATTTCTGTTCCTACACGTTTTCTGCTATATTCTGATCAAGAGGATTCCGCACTCTTGATTGGATTGACAATTCTGTGAAAGATCCATACATCAAGGGGACCTACAATTGGTATCAGAGCAGTTTTTGGTTTGAAAGTGAATTGCTGATTTCTGTTCCTACACGTTTTCTGCTATATTCTGATCAAGAGGATTCCGCACTCTTGATTGGATTGACAATTCCTACACGTTTTTGTTGGTTTGATAAAATTTTCGAAATTATTGGCTGTTTTTTATCTTCTATTTTGTTTGATTGCTGTTTTGCAGGTTTTAGGGTTTCCAGGACAGTTTTTGGTTGATTGTTTTGAAGAATTTTGGCTGAAAGACTTGAAGATTCGAATACTGTTCTTCGTGTTCTTCGTGTTTTTCTATCATTTCTTCACACTTTTCGAAAATTTTGAGCTGATTAGGTTGTTTGATTTTGCAGATTTGTGTTGGAGAATCTTCAGAATTTCGAACAGATTAGGTTTCCAAAGTTACTGGGCGATTTTAACAAATTCGCAGACTGATCAGCGAATTTGAGACTTGATATCTCGGTGAACGGCGAAGTTAAATCCAAAGGCGACTTTGGTAACCGTGTAATTATCCACAGCGAAATTACTACGGTTTTCAGAGAATTTACTGGTCGTCGTAATAGCGAAAATAGACCAGCGAATATGACATTTCAGCGAAATTGACCAGTGAACTTGATCAGCGAAATAGACCTGCGAAATTAACTTGAACTGACTAGCAAAATTAAGTGAAATTGACCAGCGAAATTAATTAAAGTGGTGGAATTTCAATTGGCAAGCATCGATAAAATTTGACTGTTTTGCAAATAGAAATTGATCCGTAGCTCGTTTGACAAAACCGTTTGCGCCGTTAAATTCCTTGCATTTTTAGGAAAAAAAAAGACTCTGGAAAATCCTGAATTCGGTTTTTGACATTATATATCATTGGATTCATCTTTTCGAGACGATTCTAACGGTGTAATTTGGAAACATTTTGTACGGTTTTATCAGTCTGCAACGTTAAAATGTCAAACATGTCTACTTTGAATGAGCTGTTGAAGATGGAGCATGAGGTTGGCACTACCAACAAACCACTTAAGATGATGAAGGTGGAGAACTATTTGACATGGAAGGATCGTTTTCAATCCTTCATTGAATATCAGGACACTCGCATGTGGATATGCATTGAAGATAGGTACACAAACCCAACACACGACTTTGAGGGTAGACCACGTAGAACTGCCTATGTGAACATGCTAGAGGCTGATAAAAAGATGTATGAGGCTGAAAAGAGAGCCTTGGCTGCTATAAAAATGTCCTTACCTGATAGCATCAAGCATACCTTCAAGAAGTACACAAATTCAAAGGATATGTGGGATGCATTAGAGAAGAGATACACGGGAAATGCAGATGTCAAGAAGAACAAGATTGATCTATTGAAGAAGCAGTTTGCTGTTTTCAAGTTCATGAAACATGAGTCACTTGAAGACATCATCACTCGTTACTACCATCTGATGTCAGAAATGGAAAATTATGAGATCGATTGCTATATTGACGTAGAGAAGAATGACAAGTTGCTCGATGCCTTGCCTACCAAGTGGGATATCTACACTCTCATGATCAAGGGAGAAGCAGATTATGAGACAAAAGAGCTTGAAGAAGTAGTTGGCAAGCTGAGAGCTTATGAGCTCAGTATGAAGAAGAAAGACACTGGATATGATCAGGTTCAAGATCCAGTGATTTACAATGGGCTTACATCTTCTTCATCTCACAACGCTTCTAGCGACTCTGCTACTGCGTTTCTATCGTGTGAGAATGAGCAGGTCACAGTGAATGAGGATGGTGATGTTTGTTTTGTAGCTGCTTCAGGGGGATCAACAGGAACCAAGAAAACATCAGCTTCTAAGCAGAGTAGTAGTGCTAAGTCAATGCCTATGAGTGTGAAGTCTGCTGAAGAACATTTTGCTCTACTTGCTTCGTTTGTTGCTTCTTATGAAAACTACATTCAGGGAAAGATTTCTGATCCTGCTACTTTAGATGAAGACTATGATCAGATTGACCCTGATGATCTTAAAGAGATGGATTTGCAATGGGAAATGGCCATGATTTCTAGGCGAGTGAAGAGATTCATGAATAAAACAGGAAAGAAGTTCGTAGGGAGGACTGTTGGTTTCGACAAGACCAAAGTGAGGTGCTTTAACTGTCAAAGTTATGGGCATTTCGCTAGGGAATGTCAAAAACAAAAGCAAGAGAATTCGAGTCAGAGTTCAAACAACAGGAATGCATCAAACAACTCTAGCTCTAAGGCTTTGATCTCTACAGCTCGAGAAGGTTCCTATGATTGGAGTATTCATCTAGAAGATAATGAGAATGCCACTCAGGCATTCATGGCAGAGATAGTGCCTATTGATGATGATAAAGCTGCTGTGGGAGATGCTGAAGCAAAAGTGGATGCTGAGGCTGAGGTGAGGATAGAGAGTAAAGCTGCAGAAGAGAAGGATGATCAGACAACTGTTGCTGAAGAGGAAAATCAAAAGTCTGACCATGAAAGGGAAGCTGAAGAAAAGGATGCTAAATACAAGAGAATGGAAACTCAACTTGCAACTCTAATGGCCAACCTTGATAAACAAACAGGAGAGGTAAAGTCTAATTCTGTGTGTTTAAAATGTCGTGAACTACAGGGTGAGGTTGACAGGTTGTCCACACAAAACCAAAGTTTGGTAAGCGAAATGTCTAACATTAAAGAATCAAATTTTTTTGCCAAAAGAAACGAATCACTATACTTGAAGAAAATAAAAGGTTATGAAAGTGAAATTGAAGCTGTAACATGCAAATTAAATGAAAAACTTCAAGTCATAGACTTAGCTCATGAAATGATGGCTGAGAAAATAAAAGAGATTTCTGAAAAATGTAAAGAGTTGTCAGATGCACAACTCAAAATTGTTGAACTTGAAAAGAAATTAAGTCAATTCAGGGACTCTACTTTTGTTATGAAACACATGATGGGTGGGTTAAAGAAGAGTAATGACAAGACTAGTTTGGGATTCAAGGGCTTTAATGAAGTCCTACCTCCTCTTAGTCATGATTATTCATTCCTACCTGATGAAGATGAGCTAACAAATTTTATGTCAACAGCACCAAGTAGTTCCACATCAAGGCAAGGTGATGAGTCTTCGTGTGATGATGCTAAGAAGAATGATAACAGCAAACCAGTTTTGAAAAAGAAAACTTCACATCCTAAGAATAATAATCCAACTGTTGTTAAACAGATTAATTTTGTTCAAGGAAGTGACATGAAAAACGAAACAGCTGTTATTGAAAATGAATCTAATGTAGAGTTTGCTAAAAACAAGAATAATGAAAATTCTGAAACTAAGCAAACTGAACCAAATTCTTCTAAGGCATCATCATCAAAACCCGAATCTAGTTCAAAGGCTTCTGAGAAGAAGTCTTCGAAAAAGAGATCGTGTTTCAAATGTCACACCAAAGAACATGTAGCAAGTTGCTGTCCTAACAAAAAGAGTGAAGCATAAGTTAGTGAGAGGAAGAGAGAGAAGTCACCAGAGAAGAAAGGTGATAATGAGGAGAAAGTTGCAAATTCTCCAAAGAAGTCAGCGCCTAAGCAACCAGTGAATGTTGTTGTTGGTGAAGATAAGGCTGAAAAAGGGACTCCACAAGTTCATCGTTTTCAAAGAAATCAACCAAGATTTCAGCCTAAATCTCCACCAGGCAGATATGAGAAACCTAGAAGCAGTTCACCAAGAATGAACAATCATAATTCAAATAATTTCAGAAGTCAAGGTCAATATCAAAATCGATACCAAAATAATGGTGGTCGAACTTTTTATAACAATGGCTTTAGAAATTATAACAATCAAGCTTCTAGAAATCAAAATTTTCAAAGGTCAAATAGTCCAAACACATATAGGAACCCTCAGGACCAAAGACCTAGTGGAAATCAAAATCAAATTCCATCAACATGTCTGAGATCCAAGACTCCAGTTAGGAGTAATGGATATTGGATGGATGTTCCAGTGGTTGGTGAATTTGGACGACCCAAGACCATTAAGGCTTGGGTCCCCCAATCTAACTAATTTCTTGGTTGGTGTGTGCAGGAGCTGCTAAGGAGGATTATCAACTTATGGTATGTTGATAGTGGCTGCTCCATGCACATGACGGGGGATGCGAGATTGTTGACTGAGTTTGAAGATTATGATGGAGGACATGTGAATTTTGCGGGTGCTAAAGATGGTAGAATTACAGGACGAGGAAAAGTGACCAATGGGAAGATCACTCTAGACAAAGTGAATTATGTTGAGCAGCTTAAACACAATCTGATGAGCGTGTCACAAGTCTGCGACAAGGGTCACTTGGTCCATTTTACCAAGAATGAAGCATTAGTGTTGAAACCAGGTTTGGAGATTCCGGACGATTGGATAGTGATGCGAGCGCCAAGGAGAAATGACACTTATGTCATGGACATGGGTGCTAAGGATCCGACTGCTGTGGTGGCGTGTTTGCTATCAAAAGCATCTGAAGCTGAATCGATGTTGTGGCACAGACGCATGGCCCATTTTCACTATCGAAAAATGAATTACCTTGTTAAAAATGAGCTAGTGAAAGGGGTTCCAATGCAGAGGTTTCAAGTGGAAGATAAATGTCTTCCATGTCAAAAGGGAAAACAACACAAGAAACCTCATAAGTCTAAAACAGTAAATTCCATAGATGCCCCTTATGAATAACTTCATATGGATTTATTCGGTCCAGTGAACGTGAGGAGCATAGGTGGAAAGTACTATTGTCTTGTTGTTACTGATGATTACTCACGATATTCATGGGTTTTCTTTTTAGGTACAAAAGATGAGACGGCGGAGATGCTGATTGTAACATTCCTATTTTTATATAAGAATTTTAGGTTTGGTTAAATTTATTAACCAATAGTAACTAGTTTATTTTTAATATAAATATTCAACCCAAATAGTTTTAAACACTATTTTATAAAGTTGGTTGAAATATTATATTAATTAATTGGCATGTATATGGGTGACCTTTCTAATAAAATAAAAGTATATAAAAACTCATATTATTAGACAGGTAGATTACGGGTAAGCTGACCGTTAAAAATATGAAGTACCTAGACGGGCCTAGGAACCGTTTAATAATTAAATTATAAAAATACATTGTATTTGAACCTACTCTATTTTTAATGAAACTTGGTTCAAAATGTA
Source organism: Helianthus tuberosus (assembly GCA_030545235.1). Lineage (NCBI taxonomy): Eukaryota > Viridiplantae > Streptophyta > Magnoliopsida > Asterales > Asteraceae > Helianthus > Helianthus tuberosus. The sequence continues at coordinate 37,796,366 of CM060435.1, read as the reverse complement.
GACAAAAATATTTTCGTTCTAATGACATATTTTTTTTATAAAATGTCATATTTTACAAGTTATACGCGCCAAATAAGTGAAGCAGTTAAATTAATTATAATATATATAATAAATAAAATAATAATATTATTTGAAATTATTATACGTATAACTTATTTAATAAATAAAATAATATCTAAGATTTTTAAAGTTGGACGTGTCCAATTTCAAAATGTATGCATGCTTGGTGTCTTCAACATTGATACGTGTAAAGCTCCAATTACCTTAGAGTTCCTATAAATAGGATATGCCTTCCCTTCAAACTACAAAATTCCAATTCATTTCATTTACCTGTATATCGCCATTTCCCTTCTTGTCTATTCATATGTATATATTTTTTTATTATTATTATTTACACTATAATAATAATAAAGCCTGCCCCGTTTTAAGTGTTTTAACTCCCGATCACCGCTACCCTTTCCGATTGATCTGAGCCCCATAACACATGTCAAGGCTCTGCCTGACTAAGTTCGTTGGGGTTCTGTCTCGTGACATAGGGACAAGGTTGAATGAGGGGTACTATACTTAACACGAGTACATTATATATATTTTTTAGCTCAGAAGTTATACCCAAAATTTATACCAGGAGATTTTCTAGTTGAACCCTAAAGTTACAAAGTGGGTCTATTTTCTTTTCTCATCGTTTTATTCCCTTTTTGTCCCAAACCATAAACAACTCTCACCAAAACTATTATTTATTATTATATTTTGTTCACTAGGAAACCTTAGTTAAGACCCCTAAGTAATCCTACATAAACCCTAAAATTTTCAGAACAATCAGAATCAGGATCAGGGCCCCTAAAACTCAGGGGGGGGGGGCATTCCCTAATTGGTATTATCCTCACTGTACGTTGTAGAATTCGAATTTAATTGAACCGTCGACTCACCCAGGCTAGTTGAAAACGTGGCAACCCTATGCTAAAAGGGACGCCGTCACGCCACGCGACAAGCTCTCGCGCCACGCGAGGGAGCCAACTTTCCAGTATAAATAGAGGGCATTGGCACTTGATTTATGGCGTTCGTTCGACGTAAAAACTCAATTCGTACGCTGAGTTATCGTCTGTTTACTACCAAAACACACACAATCATGAAATGCTGCTACGATACAGGGTATTAACTCGATCGCTGCTACGATTCAATATCCGATCGATTGAAACTATCCGACCGGTTGTTTAAGTGCTATCCTTTGTCATTAGTCGTGATTCCGACAGGATGTTTGAGTACCACCTGAATACTTTGTCATTCATTGTGAATCCGATGGATGTTTAAGTGATTGCACTTTGTCATTCGTTGTGAAGGTTTTAATCTCGTGAGTTATCGTAAATACTGTATTAGTTACTTACCGAGTTCGTGTGCACTAGGTTACAAGACTAATCAATAGGCTAAGCTCTGCCCGTATGAATCTGCATGCTTATAATGTGAGTCATTCTCTTTTTTATCAAAGTGTTTTATAAATTCTTAAATATTTTCAAAGTTATAATTACAGGGATTAAGTCTTTGTAGTCCCCAAATTACAGCCGGTATGTGGGGTATTGTGCACATTACTGTTGTTTTATCACTTTAGGTGGGCGAGCCTAATTAGTGATATACGTCACTATTGGGTGACAGGACCCAATAGTGGTATGACCACAGTCATAGAAACGAGTCGAGTGACAAATACCGTGGGTAGTTGGTTGATATCTGGAAACATTGTAATCGCTCTTAATACTGTAGATTATAACAAATGCATCGTTTTAAGCAAAATGAATGAACTCACCAGTATTTCCTGCTGACAAAACGTTTTTAAAACGCGTTTCAGGTAATTACAGTAGATCAGGAATTAGAGTTGGATGCGGCACCAACAAGGCTTACAGAAGTGGCTTATTTTATTAATTAAATCAAATTAAGAAATATTGTTTTATGTAATTGGGTTTATCCCTTATTAAAGTTACCTTTGTAAAACATGGGTTTATCCCATCTATTTAATAAATAAAAAATCCGGTGTTTTCTAAACTCTGATATTTTTCCTAACTCACGGTCCTGATGAAATTTCCGCTGCAATATTTTTCAAAATAATCACCGGTACCACTTGGCTGTTCGCGGCTCCCGATTCCGTCCAGGGTGGGTCGGGGGTCGTGACAGAAGGTGGTATCAGAGCCACTGAGTTAAGCCTATAGGTGTTGTGATAATAATACCTAAGCTTATATAAAAGAGTTAAGAGATTGATATTAACTGGTAGCATATATGATAGCATTTAGACTTGAACTTAAGAAAAGATGCCTTAGTATAAGCTTCAAGATAATCTAAGTACTTATGTAAATAAAGTATGATGGGTTTTGGTATGCCATAAGAATGGTAATTAGAATATTGCAAGATATGATAAATAAGCAATAACACTTAATTACTATTAATTCTTGCTTATTGATATTACTTGGTCTAGAATAAAGATATGTTATGGAAATACAAACTTCCTTGATTCTGGATAAAAGCCCTAATAAAAGAGGCACTTATAAAATCTTGAAAAGACACTATTTATGGGAAATAGAAAATTTTATTCGGCAAGACTGGGTATGGTGTAGCAGACTCTCCAGCTTGTCCGGATACACTGAAGTTACCTCTCCGGCGCGAACCGGATAAGACGGGGTATATAATATGTCAAACAAGTGACAAGATTTCCCTAAATAGTATCATGACCTGATATCTGACTTGTTTTTGGAAATATGAATCTGTTAAATACATTGACCTTATAGAGGGTATGTATATTACAGCATGTGAAATATATGATTATATAGATATGTATATCTATACAGAATTCCAAAAGTCAATTAAGAATAAAGCACAAGCATATTTGCCAAAGATAATTATAGATTTCTTTATCAGGAATCTCTCGTATACATCTATCACTCTGATATCAAACATTATTTCGTTTGATCATCTACCTCGTAACTCGTACGACAATATAAACAATGGAAACCCTTTAAGTGGGACGCCATCAAAAGTATAAAAAATTTCCAATGCGATACCATGGACTATTAACGCAAGTAAGAAACATGTAAAATTGTGCTAGTGCACAAGAAAACACATGAAACTTAAATTATACGTCCACAGACATCGAAGTATATCACACACGACTTCCAAAGCAAGACCTTTGGAAAATATAAATTGGGCACGATGACACCAATACTAATTCCGTCAGTAGAAGAACTACTAATAAAAAAGAAGCACTTTGCTACGCGATCCTACAAACGACACGAATCTCGCTGAGGTACGTTGGAACAAGATTTCACAAACCATCGGTGCACAGTCTAATCAGAGTCATAATTATTATCACTGAAAAAGGAGTCACATACATTTGCAAATTCCCTATTTTATTCGACATTCCCTGGTAATGTCACTTAACACGAAATTCCAGATAAAGTTCTTATATTTCTTTTTCTGACTTCTGCATATAATGAGTTGACTTTCGTGTTTCTACTTCTTCTAATGGTCATCATACCATGAGGGTTTTTTTCATAGTAGTGAATATTGATCTATTTCATTCTTGGTAAATCCACACGTTACACATGCACTGTTCATTGCGCATGTGGTTCGTTTGATTTATTAAGACCACAGGAGGGCTTCATTCTAATTTGTTGTTTTATCCAAACTCAAATATCATTTCGCTATACTTGATTTTGGCATTGTGAACCGCATTATTGCAAAACGATGACTCTTTGATATCGAGTCAATGAATTTCTTAAAAAAAAAAATTTGTTAAACCATTGAGGTGAAGATTTTATATTTTTATATATATGTATAAAATTATGTTTGAGGTATACTCTCATTTAAATTTATATTTAGTTATTTATTATTGGTAATTAATATTAGTTTTATTATTAGAAATAATAGTAGTAGTGTTAGTATTATTTTTAGATACAAGGGTTATTGTCAGGGGCAGGTATTGGGTAGCCTAGCCTTAGCTAGGCATGGACTGATCACCTATGCTTAAACAAGGCAGCACTAACCAATATCCACCCATGATAATGACTAGTTAATATATATAAATTAAGTCATCATACTTATTTAGTAAATTTTAATTATATATAAAAATATTTTACTTTGTACTGTAAGGAGAAGACATATTTTCATAAAACAATACAAGAATTAGAGGGACGAATAAAATTATATAAATAATTGTCTATCACATGTTTTGTGGTAACTATGTACCGTAACGCTCTGGCAAGAAAATGACCATATAAGAATAATATGGTAGTCATCAACTACGTTGGGTTAGGGGAACATTGTAATATATAAATAGTCCCCGTTTTCACTTATTTACAACCTTTGTAAATACATTCACAACGTTATATGGTTTCAAAATGAAAATAAGTAATCACATAGAATCGACCCATTAAGTGTTATATATTTACAAAATATTTTACAAATACTTTTGTACAATAAATATTTTTACACCTTTATTTACAACTTTCATTTAACATTATAAATAATAGTGATTTCTTTTACAAAATAATAATACTAAAATATTTTGTAATGTAATAACTTCATTGCGGTGTTTTGTAATATATATTACATAGTAAATATAAGTTATTTTACATAGTATAGTAAAATACTAAAATAATATTTATTTAAAAGTGGTGACCATTTACATATAGTAAAAATGCGTAACAAATAATATATATTACATAATATTTATATTTGATATGTAAGATACGGTTCAGACAGGGACACAAATAATATATATTACATTTGCTTTACAAATATAATATAATGGTTGGTCATGCCAAAACAACTTGTTCTTATTATATTTCGATCTCTAGGACATAGTATGAAAAATATGGTCACTAATAGTGTACTATCACATTGTTTCACAATTAAAACAACTTGGAACTCTAAACAATGATACACTAACTCTATTGTCTTTTGATGTATCCTTGCAATTCACTCATCTCAGCACATTGGTTTTCTCATATCATAAATATTTGACAAATCATTTTTCATGCTTTTATTTCATTTTGAACCTATCAATTCTAAGTCTTCCTCAGTTGCCAATCAAAGTAAGCTTCTTTTGACAAAGAATTTTATTGATTCTAAAAATCCTTCACATTCGTTTTAAATATCTATTAATCATATATCTTTTGGCTTGAACCTAAGTCACCTTGAAAATTATATCATTTCATCTCATTCGTTTGTCATCGATTTCTTGAACTAATTCAGTTGAACCATTAAATCCTACTTATTTTACAACTCATATTCACAAAATTAGATATTTTGATTTTGTGTCATCTACCTTAATATTGTTTTTATTGACTAAAATGTGACATAACTCTAAAAGAAATATCGTAGCCCAAATCTCGAGGACGAGATTTAAAACAAGGTGGGGAGGATGTAACATTCCTATTTTTATATAAGAATTTTAGGTTTGGTTAAATTTATTAACCAATAGTAACTAGTTTATTTTTAATATAAATATTCAACCCAAATAGTTTTAAACACTATTTTATAAAGTTGGTTGAAATATTGTATTAATTAATTGGCCTGTATATGGGTGACATTTCTAATAAAATAAAAGTATATAAAAACTCATATTATTAGACAGGTAGATTACGGGTAAGCTGACCGTTAAAAATATGAAGTACCTAGACGGGCCTAGGAACCGTTTAATAATTAAATTATAAAAATACATTGTATTTGAACCTACTCTATTTTTAATGAAACTTGGTTCAAAATGTAGACAAAAATATTCTCGTTCTAATGACATATTTTTTTATAAAATGTCATATTTTACAAGTTATACGCGCCAAATAAGTGAAGCAGTTAAATTAATTATAATATATATAATAAATAAAATAATAATATTATTTGAAATTATTATACGTATAACTTATTTAATAAATAAAATAATATCTAAGATTTTTAAAGTTGGACGTGTCCAATTTCAAAATGTATGCATGCTTGGTGTCTTCAACATTGATACGTGTAAAGCTCCAATTACCTTAGAGTTCCTATAAATAGGATATGCCTTCCCTTCAAACTACAAAATTCCAATTCATTTCATTTACCTGTATATCGCCATTTCCCTTCTTGTCTATTCATATGTATATATTTTTTTATTATTATTATTTACACTATAATAATAATAAAGCCTGCCCCGTTTTAAGTGTTTTAACTCCCGATCACCGCTACCCTTTCCGATTGATCTGAGACCCATAACACATGTCAAGGCTCTGCCTGACTAAGTTCGTTGGGGTTCTGTCTCGTGACATAGGGACAAGGTTGAATGAGGGGTACTATACTTAACACGAGTACATTATATATATTTTTTAGCTCAGAAGTTATACCCAAAATTTATACCAGAAGATTTTCTAGTTGAACCCTAAAGTTACAAAGTGGGTCTATTTTCTTTTCTCATCGTTTTATTCCCTTTTTGTCCCAAACCATAAACAACTCTCACCAAAACTATTATTTATTATTATATTTTGTTCACTAGGAAACCTTAGTTAAGACCCCTAAGTAATCCTACATAAACCCTAAAATTTCCAGAACAATCAGAATCAGGATCAGGGCGCCTAAAACTCAGGGGGGGCATTCCCTAATTGGTATTATCCTCACTGTACGTTGTAGAATTTGAATTTAATTGAACCGTCGACTCACCCTGGCTAGTTGAAAACGTGGCAACCCTATGCTAAAAGGGACGCCGTCGCGCCACGCGAGGGAGCCAACTTTCCAGTATAAATAGAGGGCATTGGCACTTGATTTCTGGCGTTCGTTCGACGTAAAAACTCAATTCGTACACTGAGTTATCGTCTGTTTACTACCAAAACACACACAATCACGAAATGCTGCTACGATACAGGGTATTAACTCGATCGCTGCTACGATTCAATATCCGATCGATTGAAACTATCCGACCGGATGTTTAAGTGATATCCTTTGTCATTAGTCGTGATTCCGACAGGATGTTTGAGTACCACCCGAATACTCTGTCATTCATTGTGAATCCGATGGATGTTTAAGTGATTGCACTTTGTCATTCGTTGTGAGGGTTTTAATCTCGTGAGTTATCGTAAATACTGTATTAGTTACTTACCGAGTTTGTGTGCACTAGGTTACAAGACTAATCAATAGGCTAAGCTCTGCCCGTATGAATCTGCATGCTTATAATGTGAATAATTCTCTTTTTATCAAAGTTATAATTACAGGGATTAAGTCTTTGTAGTCACCAAATTACAGCCGGTATGTGGGGTATTGTGCACATTACTGCTGTTTTTATCACTTTAGGTGGGCGAGCCTAATTAGTGATATACGTCACTATTGGGTGACAGGACCCAATAGTGGTATGACCACAGTCATAGAAACGAGTCGAGTGACAAATACCGTGGGTAGTTGGTTGATATCTGGAAACATTGTAATCGCTCTTAATACTGTAGATTATAACAAATGCGTCGTTTTAAGCAAAATGAATGAACTCACCAGTATTTCCTACTGACAAAACCTTTTTAAAACGCGTTTCAGGTAATTACAGTAGATCAGGAATTAGAGTTGGATGCGGCACCAACAAGGCTTACAGAAGTGGCTTATTTTATTAATTAAATCAAATTAAGAAATATTGTTTTATGTAATTGGGTTTATCCCTTATTAAAGCTACCTTTGTAAAACATGGGTTTATCCCTTCTATTTAATAAATAAAAAATCCGGTGTTTTCTAAACTCTGATATTTTTCCTAACTCACGGTCCTGATGAAATTTCCGCTGCAATATTTTTCAAAATAATCACCGGTACCACTTGGCTGTTCGCGGCTCCCGATTCCGTCCAGGGTGGGTCGAGGGTCGTGACACTGATAGATCTTTTTACGAAGTTGGAAAACGTCCATGATGCGAGGATCAAGAGGATAAGGGGTGATAATGGCACGGAGTTCAAGAATCGAATTCTGGATCTCTACTGTCTTCGAAAGGGAATTGAACATCAATATTCTGCTCCTTATACACCTCAACAAAATGGAGTCGCTGAGAGGAAAAACAGGACGTTGATTGAAGCCGCTAGGACAATGCTTTCAGATTCAAAGCTACCAGTTCTTTTCTGGGGAGAAGCTGTGAATACAGCTTGCTACGTCCTAAACAAAGTTTTGACTGTTAAACGTTTTAACAAAACATGTCATGAATTAATGTTTAACAAAAAGCCAAACTTGGAAGGCTTTGAACCATTTGGATTACCCTGCACCATTGTGCGAAATAAAGATAAACAAAAATTCGGTGAGGTGGCTGACGATGGCTACTTTCTAGGTTACGTGCCTGGCACACCGAATAAAAGGGTTTTTAATCTAAAAACTGGTAAAATTGAGGTTGTTTACAATGTTGAAATTACTACATACAAACCTCAACAATCAACGAGTGGTCCAGCTATATTGTATGATTATGATAGTGTTTTTTAAATCATTTAATATTCCTAAGTTTCCAAATGCAGATGATTCTCAGTTGATTCAAACAGTGATTGGTGAAGACGATGAAGGCGAGTTCATGCTAGGTCGAATCTTGATATGACAGATGCTCCGGAAACTTCCCAAGGTGCGGCTGATACTGATTCAAGCGATAGTGACTCTGAACCCATTCAGGCGGAGGATTTCATTAATCCGTTTGCAGATCAGAATATTCAGGGGGAGGTTGGATCAAACCTGGGTGACAATCTAGAAGTCGATGTTGTTGCTACTACACGAGCAAATAGAGATCATCCAGTTGACATGATACTTGGAGATCCTACTGCAGGTGTTCAGACAAGAAGAAGCATAGCAGCGAATTCTGGCTTATTTGTGTCAATTGAGAAGACTGGGATTGTGAACGAATGCTTGTATAGTTGCTTTATTTCCCAAGAGGAGCCGAAGAACATTCATATGGCTCTTAAAGATCATTCATGGGTTGAAGCTATGCAAGAGGAATTGGCCCAGTTTGCGAAGTTGAAGGTTTGGGAGTTAGTTGACCTTCCTAAAGGTGAAAGAGAGATAGGCACTAAATGGCTATTTAGGTGCAAGAAGGATGAAAGAGGAATCGTCACGCGAAACAAGGCTCGATTGGTGGTCAAAGGTTTCAATCAGCAAGAAGGGATTGATTATAATGAAGTGTTTGCACCAGTGGCAAGGTTGGAAGCAATTCGTTTGTTCCTAGCCTTTGCAGCATTCAAGGGATTTAAAGTTTACCAACTAGACGTGAAGAGTGCATTTCTTTACGGAAAACTCCAAGAAGTGGTGTGTGTCTCACAACCAGATGGGTTCGTTGATCCAGATTATCCAGATCGAGTTTACAAACTTGATAAGGCTTTGTATGGATTACATCAAACTCCTAGGGCGTGGTACGAGACACTGTCTACACATCTGATCAAGAATGGTTTTGAAAGAGGTCAGATTGACAGTACACTTTTCATCAAGAGGAAGAAGGAAGATTTTCTGCTGGTACAGGTGTACGTGGATGATATCATCTTTGGGTCATCAGATGAAAACATGTGTAAAGAGTTCGAGAAGGTGATGAAGAGCAAGTTCAAAATGAGTGCTATGGGTGAGCTGTCTTACTTTCTGGGATTACAAGTTGAACAGAAGGAGGATGGGATGTTTATTCATCAGATAAAGTATGTGTATGACATTTTGAGTTGGTTCAAAATGAATGAATGATTGCTCTACTTTCAACACACCCATATGTGAAAATCACAATCTTGGCCCAGATCATGAAAGTACTGAAGATGTTGATCCAACTCAATACAGGGCGATGATTGGTTCTCTGATGTACTTGACTGCTTCAAGACCTGACATCATGTTTGCTGTATGCTTGTGTGCCAGATATCAGGCTAATCCAAAAGAGTCACACATGAAAGCAGTGAAGCGTATTCTTCGTTACTTGAAGGGAAAACCTAAACTTGGTTTGCGGTATCCAGCTGATAGTGATATGAATTTCGTTGCTTACACTGATTCAGACTTTGGAGGATGCAAGTCAAACAGGAAGTCTACAACTGGTGGCTGTCAGTTCTTAGGAGGCAGGATTGTGTCTTGGCAATGCAAGAAGCAATCTTGTGTGTCTACCTCTACGTGTGAAGCTGAATATATTGCTGCGGGTAGCTGCTGCTCTCAGGTTCTCTGGATACAAGAGCAGATGCGCGATTACGGTTTGGATTTCACTCGTACTCCTATTATGATAGACAATAATGCCACAATTTCAATAACTAATAATCCCGTGAAACACAGTCGCACAAAACATATTGACATACGTCATCATTTTATACGGGATTGTGTTGAAAAACGACTAATTGAATTACATCGAGTCGACACACTAGATAACCTGGCAGATCTTTATACTAAAGCATTTGACAGGGCTCGCTTTGAACATTTAGTCGAACTCAACGGGATGAGGAATCCTGAATAACTGGTTTTTCATAAGAATTTTGTAAATAGTTTACTGCTTTCTTAAAAATCAAAAAATACAAAAACATTGAAAAATCAAAAACATAAAAAAATAGAAAAACAAAAATGAGTTATTACTATGTGAAAAAGAAGAAATGATAGTACATCAGCGAGTTAGACTGTCACACTGAAAATGAATTAACATTGCTTAAGTGTGATAGCAGCTTCATCATACGATGTATCAGTAGGCAAAAAGCATGAAATAATCAACTTACCAATGTGATATAAACCTAAATAAACTGAATATGAGTGGGGAACATATCAGTGCTGTATGGTTTAATGACCTTAAATCTTGCGTTGATAGATTGCCAAAATCTGAAGTTTTGGGTCTTTATACTGTTATTTCATCTGGGGATATCATGGTTGTCCTTCTGCTGCATCCAGATACATGCTGACCTAGACACAACCAGGATATCTTAAAAGAGCTAAAAATGCCAAAACCCTGAAAATGAAGAAGCTCTCATAGAGAGTCATTCGAAAATGCAAAATGCAAAATGCATAATTCGTACCAAAAATGGTATTTGTCATAGCCCTCGTTAGATATTTTGGTCTCTCTGCTGTACGGAAGTACTGACCTGTTCACCAATTATCTAAACGTTGAAAAATAAAACAGATAAATTCAGTATACTCACCTACTACAATGAATCTTTGTGCATACCTTGATCGCGGGGGTATATCCTGAAGTGGGACACACTAATATATCAGTAATAAAATTACCTTAACGTATCATACGGTAATGGTACTTGAAATGTTCATGCATTTTGTTTAAGTGGACAAACATACTGGTAATCGTCTTGGACTGCTTTTCATGAAAAATTAAATAAAGAATTATCTAATTGTGTGAAACAGTTTGATTGTGCTGATATGATCTTCTTACCAGTGATTCTCACAAAAATAGAGTGTTTATTGCTTTTGTATTTACTTGCTTTCAGAAAATATAAAAATCCAAAAATAGTGTCTTTTTCTGTTTAAAATTCTTAACGTACGAAAAACTGTTATTCTTGGAGGAATTGTTACTGATAGGGGGAGACGGTGTTGGAAAGTGAGTTGAAAATTTTAAATCATGCGGGTTATAGGGTGTGTGATTAAAAAGTTTTGCGTGTTGGTGATGAAATTGAAAATGCTTAATTTGTGATACAGTTTAACTATCTCTTGAATAATAATAATTTATTTAACTGTGTTGAAAAATTCTTATGGTTTCTCGATATGTTTGTTTTATAGTATACAGATTGAAGCAGTATGTTGCTGAGAAGTTGCTGTGAAGATGAGAGTTTGATTGGATGCATGGTAGAACCTCCTTTCTATATTGCAGACAAAGATGAAGAGTTTGAAGATTGCTTTACAAATGCTGAACTGGAGTTTACTCAAACGCTAAAGTTTTTGAAGATTTGGTGATTGGATGCATCAGCTTAGGGGGAGTCTGTTGCTGACAGAGCTATTGAAGCTGAAGCTATCCAAAGACCAAAGACAGTGCAAGACTACATGAAGATTGCAAGAAGACTGAAGACAAAGTTATTTTATGAAGCTATTGTCAAGGGGGAGTTTGTTGGTGCATATTTGTGACAACAACTTAGATTTGGTCTTTGGATATCTTGTAATTAGTTAAACGATAAACGGTTAGCGGGTTTAGTTTTGTATTAGTGTAATAATAGAGTTTGGGCTAAACAAAACCCACATTGGGTCTAGGGGACGATTTGGGCTTTGCCCATGTAGGAACCTTAGCCCAAGTAGCAAACCTTGTGTTATATAAACAAGGTTAGGCTTTAGGGTTTAGGTTAATCAGCCAAAACAGTGTTTGAGAGATAATAATTTCGTGAGAGCTAGGCTTGGACGAAATTGAGTGTTGGTTAGGGTTTGATTGATTGTAATTCAGTTTGATTGATAATCAATAGAAACCTGGTTTGAAAGTGAATTGCTGATTTCTGTTCCTACACGTTTTCTGCTATATTCTGATCAAGAGGATTCCGCACTCTTGATTGGATTGATAATTCTGTGAAAGATCCATACATCAAGGGGACCTACATAAGAAATCTAAGACAGCAATGCGAGTAAATCTCCTTTTTTGTAAATTATTTTTACAAAACCTTAAATGTTTTACAATGTGATTAAGAAGTGATTGAGTCTTTGTAGTTCTTCAATTACTGCCGGTATGTTGGGGTTTTGTATACAAAATGTGGAACACGTTACCATTGGACAAAGAGTTAGCCAATGTGTAATATGACCCACCAGTCAGGATTGACAGCACTGAATGAGTAATTGTGTAGGCATAAACATTGTAATAGCTCTCAATACTGTGTTAATTGATAAAACTCTTCTTGATTAAACTGGGATTCACTCACCAGTATTTCCCACTGACAAAATGTTTTTAAACGCGTTTCAGGTAACAAAATGTGAAAGCCAACTAGAAGCCAGCTGGACAGCACTGAAGGCTTGGAAAAAGTGGCTATAAAAGTTACCTAAATAAAAGAAGATGTTTTATTTAATAAAATGGAGATTATCTCTATAAATCAGTTGTAATGAAAATTTGGGTTTTATCCCAATGTGTTTAATATTATAAAAAGTGTGGTATTTACTCTGATAAATATTTACTAACTACGGTCCTGATGAAATTTCTACTGCCAAATTGATAAACAAACGATACTACCAAAACTGGTCTCGCGGCCGCCCGTTCCCGGGACAGATAGGGGGCGGGGGCATCGACAGTAGGTGGTATCAGAGCTAAGCCACTAATTCAGCCACATAAATGTTCAGCTGACATCAAAATAGTATTCAAATTGTTAGGAAATTAATTATGGAAATACATGCATATCTGTATTTTATTGTTATGTGTTATTTGACTATTTGTTAGTTTACAGTATGAGTGATCAAGGACCCTCAGACGCATATCGTCAGTTGTCCGATTCACCTAGGAGTGAAGGTACCTTTTCACAGCCTGCCCTCTCTGGGTATGTAGCTGATAATGAAGAAGGAATGTTTGTGTTTAAGGCTCAGTCTGAAGAGCCATTCCCTCAGAAAAAAAAGAGGATGGTTCAGTAAGGGAGCACACGAGCGTAGGAAAAGAATGCGAAAGTTGTAACAGCAGAGAGTCCTAGCAGCAGCTAAGCGAGAGTCAGATGCCCATACACAGGATATGCTTAATAGGAGCTTAGCCAATTTTCATATCCTAGCAACCACAGCTGCCGACCCGAATCTGGAACAACTAGTAGCCCCACAACCCTTACCTTTGTTTCCCACTCAGCCGATGGAGATAGAAAACAACCCTGAAAACCAAGTTCAAATGCATGATTTCAACCCTGAGGAGATACCTAGGATACCAGCCCCTAATCCCTTAGACCTGGATTATGATCCATGATTCGATGATCATAGGGATTATGTGCCAAGCTATCACCTAAACGACGAACACATGCCAAACTTAGCAGCCTATCCAGGTCTGGACCCTCTAGATCCCTACTACGATAACGATGAATACATTAGGGAGATCTTAGAGAATCCGTACCCTCAGGAGGAGCCCATGCCCCAGTACCCAGACCCAATACCAACACCTGTACCCCAATGAGTGCAGAAAATGTGCAAGAGCTCCGAACTTTCAGAGAAGAGATTTTAGAGAATAGTGAGAGGATGAGGCAGGTAGGAGAGCGACTCGTTTGGAAGTACGACGAGCGCAATATGGATTACTGGATGAATCCATATCAGTGAGGGTGATGGTAATAATAATAATAATATATAATATAGGCTTGTATGAATATATATATATATATATATATATATGTGTGTGTGTGTGTGTGTGTAACACCCCAAAAATGGGTTTGGTAATTTAAACCCGGTTAATATAAAGGAACGGGTAAAAATACCGTTAGGGGTAAAGTGAACCCGTAAATGAATATTAACTAGGAATAATTAACCTAGTTGAATATTAGTATCGTTGGTATTAAACGAAGGGTTGTAGCCTTATTTAATTAAAACGAAACATGAGGGACCAAAGTAAACAACTTGAAAGTTGTTTTATTAAAAGAAAACAACACACACACATACACACACATCGTGTGTGTGTTCATCATCGAGCAGGGAAGGCTCCCATGGAGCCAAAACCCTAAACTTCATCAAATTCTCCAAATTGAAAGGCTAAACGAAGCCCAAATTCACAACCGAACATGAATTAACGATCACCTTCACAAGGGGATCATAAGGTATGTCTTAAAACTTAGATTTGATGATCTTGTTTGAAGTGGGTTATGATCAATCCATGAAATTGTATGAAATTAAGCATGTAGAGGTGTTAGAAACACCAAATAGAACTTGTGTTATGAATAATTTCAAGTAATTTGGTGATTTATAATGAAACCCATTGCATGAGTGTAAAGATGATGATCATGATGAACTTGTAGATGTTATAGTGTGATCTTGTGATGTATGAGGTGTTATATGGTAGACCAAGATAGATAAACTTGATGTGGAATATATGATTATGAGATTTTGCTTGAATGTGATGGTTCACAAGATGAAATAGGGAAGAACATGCTTAAAGCACTTGTACATTATGCTTAGAAAGTGATATGCGCACCAAGTGTTTGATGAAATGCTTAGGAGAAAATGATAAGTGAGATTGTATGCTAATAATTAATAAATGTATGTAGAATGTGTTGATGATGTATTAGATAATATATTTGTATAAGGAATGTGTTTTGAATGGATTACAAGTGGGAAATTAGTTTGATAAGATGATATGGCAAGAAACCTTCATTAAAAGGTATGTATGCTCATGTATGCTAATCATGTTATGATGAATGTGATGACATGTACGGATAGGAGTCATGTCAACATGGACACAAGCGTGGAAGGGCAACGGGCCAAGGATAAACACGGAAGCTATGCTTGAACTCGGACGCACGAGGTAAGTGAACTCCGAACTTACCCCTTTGTTTGGTAATGTATTTATGATATATGGTAATTATTGAATGTAATGTAAGAAGATATGAATCGATGTTATTACTAAGTTAAGTTTTAGTGGAAAATGGGTTGGAAGTGGTTAAGAAAGAGATTCGATTAAGTTTGAGTAAGAAAGGGAACTTACATAATGAATTATGCATAAAGATGAATTAAGGAGTTGTACATGTAGGATGTAAATTGTAAGTACGTGTATGAATAGAAAATGAATACATGCTTGAGTGAGTAATTAATTATATGCTTGAATGAATAAGATGAGTTATGTGTATTTGAGGACATGTTCATATGAAGGGAAGCTAATGATACTAACCGTTTTTCTATTGAGAATTAATGTGAAGCATAGGTATGTTAACCATGGAAGTAAAGGTTGACTCCGCAATCCGATGCGAGTGATTGAATGGATGGATGAAGGGGCTAGTATAAGAGAAAGCATGATATGTTGACGCTTTATTATGCATGTGTTAATATTTTTGTATTATGTCACCGGTTGCTAATGATGAGATTGAATGTGGTGACTGCAGGTTGTACAGGGTTATGGATGTTTCATCAAGAAATGTACGCGGTTGAAGATCGAGTCAAGGCATGGATTGTACGTGGGTGTGTATGTGGTCACTTAATTCAATATATGTATGTTAGTTTTTAATTAATTTATGAAAAGAGATTAATGTATTTAAGTGAAAGAAAGAATATCATGAAACAAAATTATGGTATGTATTTTCCGCTGCGAATCTTAGGTTAAAACGTGTTAGGGCGTTACAGTGTGTGTGTGTGTGTAATAATAATAATATATGTTGTAGTATAGACCACGTCGTGGTTAGTGATGCATAGTAGTATTGTAATTTTAATTCCAGTATTAGTGTGTATTTGACGCATACTATAATAGAAAAGAGTAAGTCGCAATGCTCGACTCTTTTGACCAATATGTGTGTTGTATGATTGGTTGCCTAAATTATTAATTATTTTGTGACATTAATAATTGATAAATGTTTAAAATTCAGATGGACGACGAAGTAAACCAAGAAAACCAGAATAATGATAACCAGAGTAACAATAACCCGGATAACGAAAACCCGAACAACAACAATAATGGGAATCAAGTGGATAACAGTGCCATGCAACATATAGTGGCACAAGGGATAATAGATGCGATGCCATATATTATCAAAAAGGTTAGGGAAGCAGAAAATAAAAGTAAACATGATAGCAAACGACCCTCTGAACCTGAAAACAACGTGAACAATGTACCCGTACTTCAAGTGCCCATTCCCAAAAGAAGAAGAACAGTGTCTTACGGTTGTTCTTATAAAGAATTCTGGTCTTGTAAACCAATGGAATTCTCGGGCAATGAAGGGGCCGTTGCATCTCTACGCTGGATAGAAAAGACTGAGGCAGTCTTAAGAATAAGTAAATGTGCAGAAGAGGATAAGTTAATGTTTGCTTCCAATCTGTTTAAGAACTCAGCACTATAATGGTGGAACACTATCCTCCAGACTAGGGGAGTGATAGAACTTACAATATGGAATGGGAAGAATTTAAAAACATGGTAGAAAGGAAATTATGCCCTCCTAATGAAAAGGAACAGATAGCAAACAAATTCCTAAACCTTAGAATGACTGGGGTAGATAGTAAGGGCTTTGAATATGCCCAAATAGTACCAACCCTTGCATCACCTGAACTAGTATTAATCTCCCGTTACATCTGGGGATTAATTGGGGAGATAAGACATGTAGTCAAGGCAGCTAGACTTCAAATCATAGAAGAAGCGGTAGAACTAGCAAACACCTTGACAGATGAATTAGTTCGTACACGAGAAGAGGATCAAAGGAGGAACCTAACCCAGAAGCTTACCCAAGAATTCCGTTCTGGAAATTCTAATCGTGGGAAAATGTAGGTTCTACTTCTGCACCCTACTGTAAGTATTGCAAAAGGAAGCATTCAGGAAGATGCTCCATATACTGTAACTTCTGCAAAATGTCTGGACACAAGGAGGAAGATTGCAGGAAGAAGCCTAACAACAGGATATGCTATAACTGTGGAGAACAAGGTCATATCAAGCCTAACTGTCCAAAAATAGCTCCAGCCACAAATACCAAGAATACCAAAAATGCTAGAGCATTTGTTCTGACTGCAGAAGAAGCAAAGATGATCCCGGATGTGATTACCGGTACGTTTTTAGTTAATGGTGTTTTTGCTAAAGTATTATTTGACTCTGGTGCGAACCAAAGTTTAATTAATACTTCATTTTGCAAACTTCTCAATCAATCATTAACTAAACTCCCACAAGAATGGCTAGTAGAGACAGCAAATGGGGAGCACCGATTTTATTCGTTAAAAAGAAGAACGGATCAATGCGTATGTGCATTGACTACCGTGAATTGAACAAGGTCACGGTTAAGAATCGGTATCCATTACCAAGAATAGATGATCTATTCGACCAGTTGCAAGGAGCACGATTTTTCTCAAAAATCGATTTGAGATCAGGATATCATCAATTAAAGGTACAGGAAGAGGACATTCCTAAGACCGCTTTCAGAACAAGGTATGGCCATTATGAATTTACTGTCATGCCATTTGGTTTAACCAATGCCCCAGCTGCATTTATGGACATGATGAACCGAATATGTAAACCATATTTGGATAAATTCATAATTGTCTTTATAGATGATATTCTTATTTATTCTAAGAGCAAAGAGGAACACGCAAAGCATCTGCACGCACTTCTAAGTTTATTGAGAAAGGAAAAGCTTTATGCTAAATTTTCAAAGTGTGAGTTTTGGTTAGAACAGGTACAGTTTCTTGGACATTTAGTTGATCATGAAGGAATTCATGTAGATCCCACCAAGATCGAGGCGATTACCAAATGGAAAACCCCTGAGTCACCAACCGAGGTTAGAAGTTTCTTAGGATTGGCCGGTTATTATAGAAGATTTATTCAAGATTTTTCTAGAATAGTCATTCCCTTAACTAAGTTAACCTGTAAATTTGTTAAATTCGAATGGGGATCAAAACAAGAAGAAGCCTTTAGAATTCTTAAGCAGAGATTAACCCATGCACCCATACTAGCGTTACCAGAAGGACCTGAAGATTTTGTAATCTATTGTGACGCTTCTAAGTTAGGTTATGGATGTGTATTAATGCAACATCAAAAGGTTATAGCTTACGCCTCTAGACAACTTAAGAATCATGAAGAGAATTATTCAACCCATGATCTAGAGTTAGGAGCTATAATTTTTGCCCTTAAAATTTGGAGACATTACCTATATGGTAGTAAGTTTACCATTTTCACCGACCATAAGAGTTTAAGATATGTTTTTTTGGCAAAAGGAGTTGAATATGAGACAAAGACGCTGGATGGAGATACTTAGTGATTATGATTATAATATCCAATATCATGCAGGAAAGACAAACGTAGTAGCTGATGCTTTAAGTCGAAAGTGTCATGAAAAGCCAAAAAGAGTACGTTCTCTTAAGTTAAATCTGCAAGTAGATTTAAATGAATAAATTAGAAAGGCACAAGAATCAGTAATCAAGGATGATATTGAGAAGTTAAAAGGAATGATTAAGGAATTAGAACAAGGAACAGATGGAATTTGAAGATTCCATCAGAAAAGAATGTGGATACCTAAATTAGGAAACATACGTCACCTTATATTGGAAGAAGCCCATAAGTCTAAGTATACGATGCATCCTGGAAGTGATAAGATGTATCAGGACTTAAGGAAGAATTTTTGGTGGATAGGAATGAAAAAGGATATAGCAGCATATGTTGCAAAGTGTTTAACCTGTTCACAAGTCAAAGCTGAACATCAGAAACCCTCAGGACTGTTACAACAGTTAGAAATGCCTGTATGGAAATGAGAATTGATAACAATGGATTTTGTTACCAAATTACCCAAAACGAGAAAAGGTAATGATACAATCTGGGTGATTGTAGACAGACTAACTAAGTCAGCTCATTTCCTACCAATGAAAGAAACTTTCAGTATGGAACAGTTAGCTAAATTATATGTAAATGAAATAGTTTCATTACATGGAATTCCTCTATCAATTGTTTCTGACAGAGATAGTCGCTTTACCTCTCATTTTTGGACCAGTTTCCAAAAAGCCATGGGAACCAAGTTGAATCTAAGCACCGTTTATCATCCTCAAACGGACGGACAAAACGAAAGGACAATTCAGACACTGGAAGACATGCTTAGATCTTGTGTAATTGATTTCGGAGGTAATTGGGACGATCACTTACCATTGATTGAATTTTCTTATAATAACAATTATCATACAAGTATCAATGCTGCACCATTCGAAACACTTTATGGACGAAAGTGCCGAACGCCAGTCTGTTGGGCAGAAATTGGAGAAACACAACTATCTGGACCTGAGATAGTACAAGAAACAACAGACAAGATCATTAAAGTCAAGGAACGACTGAAAAAGCACGTGATCGACAAAAGAGTTATGCTGATTACAGACGAAAGCCATTGGAATTTCAGGTAGGAGATAAAGTATTATTGAAAGTCTCTCATTGGAAAGGAGTGGTAAGATTCATAAAAAGGGGAAAGTTAAGCCCCAGGTATGTTGGACCTTTTGAGATTATTAGAAGAATAAGACCTGTAGCCTATCAGCTATAACTGCAGAGGAAATGGCATGAATACATGATGTATTTCATGTATCTAATCTTAAGAAGTGTTTAGCTGATGAATCACTAGTAGTGCCTCTTAAGGATATAAAGGTAAATGAGCAGTTAAAATTTGTAGAAAGGCCTCTACAAATTGAAGACAGGAAGGTTAAGAAACTCAAGCACAAGAGATTAGTTCTGGTTAAAGTAAAGTGGGATTCCAAAAGAGGACCATAATACACATGGGAGCTTGAATCAGAAATGCAAAGGAAATATCCACACTTGTTCCAGTAGATCTCGAGGACGAGCTCTAAAACAAGGTGGGGAGGATATAACAACCCTCCTAAATTATTTTTCGACACCCTAACATATATTAAAATATTCATATATGTCCTAAAATACACCCCGTATGTGAAAACCGAGCCCAAAATACGATATAACATTAAAAATTAATTAAAAACAAGATTTTTATGTCGCTCGCAGGACGCGTAGACCCCTTAGGGATCTTACGCGGGGCGCGACAGCTCCAAGACGGGGCGACACCCGGTGCTGCCACGTGTCATCATCGTGTCGAAGCTAGGGCTGAGTCGGACAAGCTAGGGCCTACCCTAGCTGCTCTCACGGGCTGCGTAGCCCGTGGTCTCGTCTTACGCGGGCCGCGTAAAACCCGAAATCAGCTCCTATATAATGGGAGCTCGGGCCTTCAGTTTCCGTCGCTCAATTCTTCGATCTCTCTCTCAATTTCTGCATAGATAACATAATTTCCGGGCGTAATACCCCCTTAATTAACGAAGTTCTGCTCCGTTGTAAGTATTATAACCCCGATTACGTATTAGATACGCTGCCCAATTGATCTATGGTTCCGTAACGGCTGTCGAGGTTCTCCCCGACGTAGTCGTTGGAATGCCGTCTCGGGGAGGGTATTACTAATGTAAATATAAAGGGTTATTATACTAACGCATGTGCATTGTGTAAATTATAGATAATCACCAGGAAACCTTAGAAGAAATCTAAGACAACAATGTGAGTAAATCTCCTTTTTTGTAAATTGTTTTTACAAAACCTTAAATGTTTTACAATGTGATTAAGCAGTGATTGAGTCTTTGTAGTTCTTCAATTACTGCCGGTATGTTTGGCTTTTGTATACAAAATGTGGAACACGTTACCATTGGACAAAGAGTTAGCCAATGTGTAATATGACCCACCAGTCAGGATTGACAGTACTGAATGAGTAATTGTGTAGACATAAACATTGTAATAGCTCTCAATACTGTGTTAATTGATAAAACTCTTCTTGATTAAACTGGGATTCACTCACCAGTATTTCCCACTGACAAAATGTTTTTAAACGCGTTTCAGGTAACAAAATGTGAAAGCCAACTAACTACAAGCCAGCCGGACAGCACTGAAAGCTTGGAAAAAGTGGCTATAAAAGTTACCTAAATAAAAGAAGATGTTTTATTCAATAAAATGGAGATTATCTCTATAAATCAGTTGTAATGAAAACTTGGGTTTTATCCCAATGTGTTTAATATTATAAAAAGTGTGGTATTTACTCTGATAAATATTTACTAACTACGGTTCTGATGAAATTTCCGCTGCCAAATTGATAAACAAACGATACCACCAAAATTGGTCTCGCGGCCGCTCGTTCACGGGACAGATAGGGGGCGGGGACTGTGACATTATTCTTCTAGTTTAAAACTTGAAATTAGATGCGTCTATTGCATTTTTAATTTAAAACATATTCTTTTGTTTGAAATTTACGATTATATGCGTAATGTAATGAATCGTTTTCAAAACATAAAAATCCAACAACAAATCTATCAAGCATGCAAATTGTTTTTTTGAACGGTCAACGAATCATCCAAATGGTCTACTGGCGAAATTCACCACATCGGGATGCATTCGCCTCCGAACCGGGGAAAACCCTCACGTAGGGCCGAAGCCCGTGAACACTCGCCCGAAGCCACGACAGTGAAGTGAGGTAAAACCCGCTCAGTTCCAGGATCGAACTAGCGATCTCCACCTATTCATCTAGTCTCCTATCATCACTAGATGCCACAAAAACTAATGGGTACGACACCAATTGTTTTAATAAGATCTTTTGCATGTGAACGTGGGTAAAATTGTTTCAAAAGATATCATTTTTATAAGTAGTTTATTGCCGTTCAAAATAATCAAATTCATATTATTATCTTTAATCTCAATTTACATTTCCACACTATGTTAACTATTTAACCAAACACATCCCTATTTAATATTTTTTTCTAAAGTTTACATACATTCATGTAATAAACTCCTATTCTCTAGGAAAATCATTTATTTTTATTAGATTTTGTTAATTAACTCACACATTCTTCAAAATTATTATTTTAATTTTTAGTGTTACAATATCATTATACTATTATACATGTTAATGTTACAATTTTTACACTCTGTTAGGTTCATATTGGATGTTACAAATCATTTATTAGATCTTGTTAATAAACTTACCAGGCTCAAATTATTTTAAAAGTTAAAGAACTTTACATGCGTTAGAAGTTAGAACTCTCACACCGCATAAGGAGATCCGGACAACCAACTCACCCCTCTTTCACCTCCCATTCGTTTCTCTCTGCCTACCCCCTCGCAAAATTGATCTAAAATTCCATACCCCTCACCCTCACCACCTCTCTTCCCTTTCATCTCTCTCGCTCCTCCACCCGTGCTCCACGTTTTTTCGAACAAGATAAAGCATCTGCGTTACGGATGCTCTTATATTAACGTTTCGTTTATAAATAGAAAAAACAAAGGGTGCAAGATGAATATATTTTAAACTAAAAGGACTATAGTTGTAACATACCATTGTGAATAATTTAGGGTTTAGACTTTGAATATATCTAACGCAGCCCCTTCTTATCGACAGCTATCATCTCATTTCGCTTCGATTCCGAACTGTTTCACCGCCGGCGTTGACCGGAAACCACAACAAAACTTCACCGGCGGAGGATTCCGTTTAGTTTTCTCGCATCTAGACTCACCGTACTCCTTCAGTTCACTAATATTTAGGTATTTTTTCTACTAATTGTATCGTAATTTCGATTGTAGCTGTTTTAATTTACTTTTTATTGTACGGAGATTAATATTTCGGCATTTGATTGCAGTTGAAAGCTGAAAGTATGGCTGGAAAAGGAGATAAGCCTGCTAAAGCAGATAAATCTGCTGCTGTTGCGAAATCTAGCAGTGAGTGTTTATTATTGTTTGCCTAATATGTAATTTTGATTAGGTTATTATGTTGCGTACAGGATAAGTTGTACAATGCGTGTGAGTTTGTTTGATTTGGTTGATTTGATGTTAAGCTTGAAAGTCATGAGGTTTTGTTGAAAATTTTGGTTAGTAAGTTGTAGTTTGTTTATTTAACTCAGATATTGTAATTAGTGTTTACATAATGGATGCTAGTTTAGTTTCCGCATTTGTGGATGTATAGTTGGATACATTGACTTATGCTGAAGGTGTTGGAAAAGATGTGTAGGATGATAAATTAGGGTTCGATGCGAAACTGAATAGCGTAGTTTTTAGTTTCGAGATAGATGTGAAATTGTCGAGGTTTCGTGAAAAAAACTGATAGGTACATTGCTTCTGTAACTGATTCGTCAAATAGCCGGATTTTGTTTTAGACCAGTAATAGGAATATAGGATCCAGATTTTTTTCCTTTTTATGTGTGTGGTGGGGGTGGGGGTGTATGATCTCAAAAGCCTTTTCTAGATCAGCTTCTCTTGTCCCACAGACAAACATTCTTGAGTTTATACAACGTTTATATGTGTTCCGTATGTAATTCTGTTATAAAATTGTGAATGCAGAGGGAAGGAAGAAGGAGACTGGTCTAGGTCTTACTAATACTAAAGACGGAAACTTTGGGGAATGGTATTCTGAGGTATATGGCTTCTGTATTGTTTTTTCTAGCTTCCCATGTAATTTATAGGCTGTAGTGTTGCACTTTTGTAATTTGATTATTTGAATTAGGAGATGCATGAGGGTTGAATTTGTAATGGATACACACGTACACTCAATCCTGTTTGATCTCATATCTACATGATATACATTTCAGTCATATAGGAGTCTTTATGCGAAAAATTGAAAAACAAAGTTGAACTCATATATTAAAGCCATTAGAGATAATGCACTTTATATTGTTAATCTGTAGTGGTTTTATATCGCCATCTATTAAGTGATGACAACTTGACAAGCGTTCCATACTCCCACTAAATAAAGTGCCCCCTTGTAATTGGATCTTAACTCGTGATTTCTTTGATTCCTATAGGTTGTTACAAACGGTGAAATGATCGAATATTATGAAATATCCGGATGTTACATCCTCCGCCCATGGACAATGGCCATTTGGGAGATAATGCAAGTAAGCATGATGGAACTATTAATTTAATCATATTTATTTGGTACTTTTGTTGCTTTTTTGTCCTATTTTCTGGCACGGTCTTAAAGAAAACATGATGGAATAAACTGTTTTCTGACATCTCTATGCAGAACTTCTTTGATCCAGAAATTAAGAAGATGAACATTAAAACATGCTATTTCCCCCTTTTTGTGTCCAATAATGTTCTACAAAAAGAGAAGGATCACATAGAGGGTTTTGCTCCCGAGGTAAATTAATAAACTTCATATCCTAACATTTTTTGGTCGAATTTTATTTTCTGAGATTTATATTTTTCAGGTTGCGTGGGTCACAAGATCCGGTGACTCTGATTTGGAGGTTCCTATTGCCATTCGCCCGACTAGTGAAACTGTCATGTATCCCTATTTTTCTAAGTGGATCAGGGGACACCGTGATTTGCCCTTAAGACTTAATCAGTGGTGCAATGTTGTTCGATGGGAGTTCAGTAATCCTACTCCATTTATCAGGTGCTATTTTGAATCACATCGTTTTGATCTCTGTTTGAATTTGGTTTCAATCAAATGTCGAAAGGCTAAACCTCCCATTATTGTAGGAGTCGTGAGTTTCTTTGGCAAGAAGGACACACTGCTTTTGCAACAAAAGAGGAGGCAGACACTGAGGTGTACAATTAAGATCTAAAACACACTCTAAATCTTTTTCACATTTAAGAAAAAGGAACTAATTGTCTATAATCTGTATTTTAGGTTCTGGAAATCCTTGAATTGTATAGACGTCTGTATGAGGAATACTTGGCTGTCCCTGTTGTGAAAGGGAGAAAGAGTGAGTTAGAGAAGTTTGCTGGCGGGCTCTATACTACTAGTGTTGAGGTATTTATGAGATACTATGATAGAGAATTGAATCAAACAAGAAGGGAAGAAAGCAAATATGCCATTATATTGAATGATCGAAGAAGATAATACAAAGATAACTAACACCGAAGTGTTCCCAGGGCTACGCCCTCTCTCACCGCAAAGCAGGAGCCCTAATTGATCTAACAAACTTAATCCTATCTCTAACTGGCCTTATTCTCTATTACTTATAATACCCCAAATATTACACTTTGGCCCCTTAAGAATACCTATAACTCACTTCTCTCTCATAGTTGATTCCCATCATACTATGAGTGGCAATTTTGAACCTTTTACTTGTGAATGGGTCAAAAAGGCTTATGGTTTTCTCTCCATTCTCTAATGGGTCAACCCGCCTTACTACAACAACCATACCCAGTAAATCCCCCAAATAGCAAAGCTACTGGTAGGGTCTGGGGAGGGTGGGATGTAGGCAAACCTTACCCCTATCCCTAGGGACAGAGAGGCTGCTTCCAGAGAGACCCCCGGCACAAAAAAAAACACTAGGCCTCAAGAGATAGGCATAGACAGCGACCACATAACACACATAAGGATGTGGATGGGTAAAATAGTAAAGTAGGAACATATAGGGAAGTCATAAAGAAGTTTTGACAATGGAAGTTTTGCGTCAACGCTCAACCTCACATGATCCGTTTTGACTTTTACCTGACCGACTAATTTCCCCATATATATACTATTTTATTAATTATGAATTGTGTAATGCTATATCATAATAAGTGCTTCATGTTTGTAGGCCTTTATTCCAAATACTGGTCGAGGTGTACAAGGTGCAACCTCACATTGCTTGGGCCAGAATTTCGCTAAAATGTTCGAGATTAACTTCGAAGATGAAAAAGGAGAAAAGGCTATGGTCTGGCAGAACTCCTGGGCATATAGTACCAGAACGGTAATCAATCATTTTTCATAATTTTCGTAACCAACAGATGAGTTGTATGTATCAAGTTTTGAATATATAAATGTACTGTTTGCAGATTGGGGTGATGGTGATGGTTCATGGTGATGATAAAGGCCTGGTGTTGCCCCCTAAAGTTGCAGCAGTACAAGTTATTGTCGTGCACGTGCCTTACAAAGATGCAGATGTTAAGGAAATAATAAACGCATGTTCTGCCACTGTGAAGACTTTATGTGATGCTGGTATCCGTGCTGAAGCAGACCTTAGAGAGAATTACTCGCCTGGTTGGAAGTATTCTCATTGGGAAATGAAAGGTGTTCCCCTGAGGATTGAAATAGGTCCAAAGGACCTTGCTAATAATCAGGTAAGATGTTACTCATTCGACCCATTCACTTCTAACTGGGCCAAATTCGGCCCACTGATTTCTAAATGGGTCAAATGTGATTTCAGGCGCGTGCTGTTCGTCGTGACAATGGTGCAAAAGTAGACATTCCGATGGCAGATTTGGTCGATTCAGTAAAGGGAATGCTGGATACCATCCAGCAAAACATGTTTGATGTTGCTAAGGAAAAACGAGATGCTTGTATTCAAGTTACAAAAACATGGGATGAATTTATTGAAGCGTTAGGTCAAAAGAAATTGATCTTGGCTCCATGGTGTGATGAAGAGGTAATAGTTTTTAGCTCCATTATTTATTATTTATTGATAAATTATTATTGTATGAAGTATGCTTGCAGAAATAATGTTGTAAGAAATAACTCATGCATTTTGGAGGTTGTATATTTGTATGCTATAAAAACAACTCTGGCAACTGGCAACATGTTGGACCCATATTAATTAGAAACAACCTGAATCAATTGAACTAGGTTGAAGGTGTCACTTGTTTGATTCTCATCTATATATTATTAATAATTAACAATAATAATGCTTCAGGAAGTTGAGAAGGAGGTGAAAGCAAAGACGAAAGGGGAGACTGGTGCTGCTAAGACACTTTGTTCTCCATTGGAGCAGCCAGAACTGCCTGAAGGTATTATTACATTTTCTGTCATTTGATAGTTTCACAAAGATGACGGTTAAACACTTGGACTTGAACCGATATTGGCAAATAGTTTGTCTCATGTTAGCTTCCTTATGTGCATCGTTTGGCTTGCAAATTTTCCGCTTCATTAGTTAAGAGATAGACTTTATTATTTTTTATATTTTTTTATTTTCACATTATAGTTTCAAAAACAATTATTTATTGAATTTTATTCTTCTATCTGACCCTTTGGTATAAACACTAGTGAGTTGTATTTTACTTTTCGAGATGCTTATGTAGCTTTTTTTTTGTTCTGCTACAGGCACATTATGCTTTGCATCAGGGAAACCAGCAAAGAAATGGACGTACTGGGGACGAAGTTATTAGAAATTTGATTCTCGTGTTTTCTGTTACTATACTGAACTGTGAGGATTTTTTTTAAAGTTTAACCATTTGCTACGATTGTGTTTCGAAATCAAAACAATGGTTCACAATGTTTAATGTTTGACTTTGATATTGTTGGTCTTCTTAAATTGTGATTTATATGGTTATAAAGATACGAGTTTTCTGCTAATTGTAAAAAATAAAGATCTGATAGGAAATGAATACAACACCTCGTCAATCTGTGACTATGTTGAGGTGTTGACTGACCTGTCGAAAATACTATGGGAACTCAACTGGTTAGCAAGATACATGGACGTTGAAACGAGTTGTTAGAGGTCTATCATAATGGATATGGCCCCAAACCCATTGGACAGTCATACTAGCAGGCCGCAAAGATGTGATCGGACGTCTCTTCCACTTCTTCACAGAACACGCACCAAGGAGATTGTATGAAAACATGTCGTCTCACCCGTGGCACCTTTGTTGGAAGACGTTCACGCTAGAAAGTTGACTTTTAAAGGAGTCCAACTATTCCAGCAAAAGCTTTGACTAGACCCCAACCCGCCCCTGTTTGCATCAAATGTTTCAGACTTTGTCTAGTCCCTGACCCGCTAAGCTCCCATACGGCCATACCCATCGGTCACCCCCATCCACAATAGGTGCTATATTTAGGATTGGTGTGATGTCGTTTTAGCTCCCGCGTGCTTCTAGGCAATTGGGTCCAGCAGAAATTCGCTGTTTTAACCCTGTTTTCCAGCTTTATCTGTTCTGAAACTGTCATGTTTTTAACCCGTTCCAGTGCAAATAAAGCTGGAAACATTACACCAAGAGGAGCATCCGAAGCCCATCTATCTTTCCAAACGCCATCTCACTGTTTCTGCCAGCCTTTCCTTAAAACAAATCCACTATATTATCAATGCCCAAAGAAGACAAGTCATGTTCAGTTTTAGCCACTTGTTTCCAAATACCCTGACTATTTTGCTGGGATGAAATTCCAAGACCTCACACTATGATGAAAACTCCAAATGAGTTTCCGCCATATGCTATTCTTGTCATTTTTGAACCTCCACCACCACTTCGCTAGTAGTGTTATGTTTGCATCATTAAGTGCACCGACCCCTATCCCACCTTTTTCTATAGGCAAAACCATTGTATCGACAATTGGCTTCCAATTTTAATAAAAATGCATATTGGCTCCGACTTGGAAGCCCAAGTGTTTATACACTCGACACCTAAGAATTGAAGCCAAAGCTTGTAATTGAGTATCATCTAAGCATACACCAAACAACTTGCTTTTAGCTAGATTAATGCGTAACCTGGAAGATAGGTAGAAGCATCTCACAGTTCTGCTCAAGTTCACCGCTTTTGATTGAGACCATTCATCCAAAAACATGTCAGCGAAGAGGAAATGAGATAGCAACGGCCAATGAGGAGTGCACTTAATGCCTTTAAACTATCCATCTGTGCATGCTTTCTTGATAACCCCAGTCAAGGCTTCCATTAGGCACTCCCCTTTTGTTCAAGACTATTGATTCAAGGCTCCAACCATCCCGGGGTTCAAGAGGAATGGGCTCCCTTGGCGGAGGTCTAGGGGCAACTTGGTTTATCGATAAGAACTATCAGGGTCAGTCCTGAGAATTCAGGTGCCTTGTCCGAGCCTGGGATATCCTTACCCAAAAGTATTTCGTGTTATAATCCTGTGTTACAAAAATACCAATTGGGATGTCCTTACCCAAAAGTTGATCATAAACCCCATTCAAAATATTAAACACTCAACTATACTTATATAAATTTAATAATTTCAAGTTTCTAATAAATTTAACATACTATTTATTATACTTTTAACTTATATAATACATATATTCAAGAAGGGGAAAGATCCACTAAAAAGTGTATTTTGCCTATGTAGTCTAAGAAGAAATGTGATGATGACATGTGACACTCCTTATAAGTAGAAAGAAAGAACATTTTGGTACCAAAACATTTTGATTTCTAAAAAAAAAAAAATCCAGTGCAAAAGTTATAGCACAAAAAAATCCAGTACAAAAAAATATAGCACAAAAAATCTAGTACAAAATATCCGACACAAAAAATTCAAAAAAAAAAAGACAAAAATTCAGCACAAATAATAGCATAAAAATGTAGCACAAAAAATGCTATGCAACATAGAAATACAACACAATTTTGTGGGTTTTTTTAGTTGTCATATTTTATATAGCAATATGATATCCTCAAAATAAAGATAAAAAGACACTCGATTTTATGGTGAAATTTTTATAAAAAATAATTTCGTATAAAAAAGTTATGAACGTTTAAAAAATGAGGGTGAAATATGCATGTGGAGAGCAAAAGTCAATAAATATGATTTTTTCAAGATACCCTTACACTCATCTTTTCCTATATTTTCATTTTAACCATTGATTTAAAAAATGAATTGTTAAGATTCATTCTCATCCTATAAAGTAAACTTTTTATTTGATTTTACCCATATTCAGAAAATCCAATGAGTATTGTATAATCTCATACCCGTAAAGTTTTTTATCTTATTATAATTATTGTTTTATATTTTCGACTATAATTCAAAATATATCGTTTTCAAAAAGATACACACCGATAATATTTGAAGTTAAAGATTCTCGAAATATTCCAAATGGGCGAATTTATGGATCCAAACCTCATTGAAAGCCCAAAATGTCATCGGTCCGTGTAAACAAGATAACTAATTTGTAAGCAATCAACCACACATGGCCTCGCTGGACGATCACCATAGCTGTTACTTTCAAATAATTAAAGCCCTAATTTAATAGCATCACTTCTTTACCATTTTTTAAATGAATTTGAATAATAACAACACTCAATTGTTTAAACATTTCTCTATGATAATATGTTAGTGAGTCACTCAAAATCGACTTACTGAAAATTGAATTGAGTTGAGCTTAAACAAGTTTGACATACTTCAGTTAATGAGCTTAGGCTATCTTGCTAGTCTAAACAAACATATTTTTTTGTATACTTATTATTTAACATATTTATATATATTTCTATAATAATTATTGTATATAGATAGACAAATATATATTATATATGTATATAAAAATTATAACAAATAACCATGAAAATAAACAATTATAAACGTATATAAATTAAATAATAGATATCCCAATTGTTTAATCATTCCATTAAGGACGTTACGAGCCAAGTTGCTCATGAGCCACTCAAACCAGCTCACTAAAAGCATAAATTAAGTTTATAATAAATGAGCTCGAGTCTGAACTTCAGTCATTAAGCTCGGATTGGTTCATGAGTCTAAACAAGCATTTTACTCTTATAAAATTTATATTTAACATATTAAATGGGTATTTATATAATAATTATTCTTATACATTAATTTATGATAAAAATAAATAAATATATATTAAAATTATAATTAAAGAATACGAAAATAAATATTATATAGTATATAATAGATGTGTTATATCCAAACCCGACTTAAAAAAACAGTCACGGGTAAAACTTGAGCTTTATAAACAAAACTTTAAACGAGCTGACCCAAACCCAAATTCAAAACACAAGTACCAGTAAAACTTGAGCTTCAGAAATAAAACTCGAATCGAGTTAAACCCGCACTCTCCTAAATTAAACTAGCCCTAAATGCTATAATAATAATCACACCCACCCACTTTCCTTTCCTAATTGTATAGAATATTCTTTAAAGTAGGTTAATAACCAAACAAGGAATTGAGTTCTTCTTTGAATATTCAAGTTCAATTCTCATTTGGTGCAAAAAATGAGTGAGACACCGGTGGGTAGTGATAGGAGACCTAAGGAAATATAGGTTTCGATCCTTGAGCCAAACAAGTTTTACTGGTAATTTACCGTCGTGCCTACAGGCGGATGGGTTACCGGGTTTTTCCCGGAATTGGTGGTGGACTACTCGGAGTACTACGTTTGTCCAGTGGATGTCCTGAAAATGTCCGGGATTGATTTATTGACCGTTAAAAAAAAAAATTAATAACCAAACAACAAAGTAGGTTAATAACTAAACAACCCCCGAAGGACCCACCGCGTTGAGTTTCTCAACAAGACTGAAAGAAAGAAGAGTCTTTGACTCTTGGGCAGAGAGATATTTGATTGTGTGTTTCAGCAGTAACCTTCCACCATGTGCGCCCCCTCTTTGACTCCACTGGTATTTTAGGCTTCATTTTTGGAATCTTCTGGTGGGTTTTGTCAGAACTGCAATAATAATTACTTCAAGTGGGTGGGTAGTTGTTCACTTATTCCTTGTGTTTGTGGAGGGGTTGACCTAAATTTATTGTCCTATTTGGATCTTTTTCTTGTTTTCTCAAGTGGGTTAGGATCAAGATTCTTACTTTTTTGTTCTGTAATGTGGGTTTTCTTCAAATTGACAGGGTTTGTGAATTTGGGTTCTGCTAATTTTGTTGGAAATTAGGGTTCTTGGTGTTCAATTTTGTGACTTGTTGACTTTGTGAAATTAGGGTTTGGGGGTTTAAGTGGCAATAATGGCTTGTATGAAGTTAGGGTCTAAAGCTGATGCATTCCAGAAGCAAGGCCAGGCTTGGTATGTTCTTTAATCTTTGTGAAATTTGTTTTTGATTTATTGAATATATATAGCATGTAATTGGTTATATATATATGTGTGTGTGTGTGTGTTTGTGTGTATGCATCATGAAAGGGTATGATTTAGGGCTTGGTCTGTGAACATGTTTGATAAAATGATACTAATATAGTAATATGATATGTAGACTTTAGAGGGTTAATCTTTATCCAGTTAGGTTTATTTATTTAAGGTTAGCATCAAATTTGTCTTCCTAAAAGTTTTAAAAGCGCGTTTTTTTTCGTGATTTAGACGCCATATGTATCGGTGCTGAAGTTAAAATGTGATGTGTTTGACCTCAAAAGTCAAAGGGGTATTTTGTTCAGTCAAAGGGAACTTGGTTGCATTGAGGGTAGCTTGAAAAGTTACAGTCTTGGTTTTCAAAATTTAAAGTACTTGTGTTGATGTTAGCGTTTGGTAATTATCTTTTCGACCCACAAAGTCAAAGGGCAACTTGATTGCATTGAAAGGTCTTTTACTTTACACCATGATTTAGCAGTTATCTAGTTTAAATTTAAAGAAGTTACTTACCATCATGTTTTCCAAGTTTAACACGGTATATCTGACCGGTCAAAGGGTATGTCGGACTGTTGGTTCATGTCTTCTCTCAACAGAAACTTGATTGCATTGAGGCTTTATTTTTCGGTTTTACACCATATGTTGCAGCCGTAAGTTTAGTATAATTACCGCCATGTCTTTCAGAATTTATAGAACCTGTGTCGATTTCGAAGCTTAAAAGTAATATGTTTGACCTCAAAAGTCAAAGGACACATATGCCCTTGGAACAGAAACGTGATCTTACATGGGATGCTATTTCATGCTTAACTCCAAATCTGTTCACAAAGATTAATGTATTTAGCACAATGATATCCGAATCTTTTAAGAACTATCAATTTTAAAGTTAAAAGTCAAAATTGGACCTCCAAAGTAAAATGTACTTATCTTTGACATTTTCAAGACCAAATATTATTAAATGCTATGTTACGTCATGTTTCTACTTTTGATTTCCGTTTGCAATTGATGTTGAGCTATTATCAGTTATTCACTTATTCTTGACTTTTTTTTAAACATGATTTTGTGTCTGTATTTCATGTGCACTAATATGATTATTATTGTAGGTTTTGCACAACTGGTCTCCCAAGTGATATTGTTGTTGAAGTGGAAGATATGTCTTTCCATCTCCATAAGGTAAGTTTTACTGTTTCTTCTGTTCTCTATGTGTTGTAAATATAATGTATGCTACAACTGGTCTCCCAAGTGATATTGTTTTGCACGACGTGCCTGAATTGTAAATATAATGTATGCTAAATGAAGTCGTCTTTCTAAACAACAGTTGACAAATTTTGACATATTTTACTTATGGACGGGTTGACTTGGATTATGTTTCGTCTTAAACAAGTCAAAAGAAAATTAGCTGATACGGTGGGTCGGACAGCTTGATAGTCGTCTAAAGTGTATTTTTATAATGCACCTAACCTCTTAAATTGCTTTACTAAAAAAATAAAATATTTTATTGTTATTATAATGATTTTTTTTTTGTGTAGTTCCCTTTGCTTTCAAGAAGTGGGGTCATGGAAAGATTGATAGCAGATGCATCTGAAAAAGGAGACACAAATTGTACCATAAGCCTAAACGACATTCCGGGTGGGGCCAAAACATTCGAACTCGTTGCTAAATTCTGTTACGGTGTAAAACACGAAATCACCGCCTCGAATGTCGTACACCTCCGGTGCGCAGCCGAGTATCTAGAAATGACCGAAGAATACGGAGAGGATAACTTAATTTCACAAACCGAAATCTTCTTCAATCAAGTCGTGCTTAAAAATTGGAAGGATTCTTTAAAATCACTCCAAACGTGCGGTGATGAAAATATTCTCCCTCACGCTGAAGAGCTTAATATTGTAAGACGGTGCATAGAGTCATTGGCGGTCAAGGCGAGCACCGACCCAAATTTGTTTGGTTGGCCCGTGATTGACCATGGTGGGCCCATGCAAAGCCCAGGTGGTAGTGTGTTGTGGAACGGTATAAGCACTGGGGCCCGGCCTAAAAACGTGAGTTCCGATTGGTGGTATGATGACGTGTCATCTTTGACTTTGCCTCTTTACAAAAGGTTGACTTTGGCGATGGAAGCTCGTGGGATTAAACAAGAAATCATCGCGGGTTCTCTCGAGTATTATACAAAGAAATATTTACCAGGGTTAAGTCGCCGGAAAAGCGCACCGGTGGGCATGGTCTCCATTGAGCCGCCATCGGAAGAGGACCAAAAGATTTTACTCGAAGAAGTCGACCGTTTACTTCCAATGCAAAAAGGTATAGTTTCAACTAAGTTCTTATTCGGGTTATTACGAACCGCGTTGATTCTTCGGGCTAGCCAGTCTTGCCTATTGAATTTGGAAAAAAGAATTGGGATGCAGCTTGATCAGGCAACTCTTGAAGATTTATTAATGCCGAATTTTTCTTACTCGATGGAAACTTTGTATAACATTGAGTGCGTGCAACGGATGGTTGAGCATTTTATGGCTATTGATCAGGCAACGGGTGGTGCATCTCCTTGTTCTATTGAGGATGAACGGTTGTTGGGTTCACCATCTTTGACACCTGTCACTATGGTGGCTAAGCTCGTTGACGGTTACTTAGCGGAAGTTGCACCCGATGTTAATTTGAAGCTCCCGAAGTTTATGTCTCTTGCTGAGGCTGTACCCGAGTATGCTAGACCTTTGGATGATGGTTTGTATCGCGCAATCGACATTTATTTGAAGGTAAAGGAGTTATGATGCTCTACTCTTCACTAGAGGTGGCAAAATGGACGGGTTGGGTAACGGGTAAATTTCTGGTACTCGTCCAAACAGATCATGGTCAGGTTGTGTTGATCCAAAACACTTTGGTCCAAAAGTTTTAATCAGCGTGTCAATTATGATTACAAATATTATAATGTTCTAACAGTAGTATAAATTAGAATGATAGCATTTAGTACACTTTATGCATAAAAATATACCCTGGGCGACTTTTGGCCCGTTTGACACGTTTCCTTCTAGGAAATTTTCTATTTGACCTGTTTGGCCCGTTAGATATTCAAAAAAAGAAGAAGAAAAAAAAGAAAACCTGAATTGCCCCATTCAAAAGTAATTGGTCAAAAGTGTTATCTTTTCACTGTTGTTGGTTAAATACTAGTTTGATAAAATGGTTAAACTGTTAGTTACATGTGTGTTAAATTTAAATTTTAATAACCTAAATTTAAAAACTTGTCATGCAAAGAAGATATAATTTTCCTGAT
Organism: Helianthus tuberosus; assembly: GCA_030545235.1. Classification (NCBI taxonomy): domain Eukaryota; kingdom Viridiplantae; phylum Streptophyta; class Magnoliopsida; order Asterales; family Asteraceae; genus Helianthus; species Helianthus tuberosus. The sequence continues at coordinate 37,760,866 of CM060435.1, read as the reverse complement.
ATAAATAAAGACTTTAAAAAAACTACATGACCCTTGTGTTAGTATGGAGTTAACACTTGTCTTAAAGGGCACAATGGTCCATTCTAATCTATGCTCATCTTAGAGGAAGTGCTCAACTATTAGTTAAATGTCTAAACTACCCCTTCAATGTTGACAAGAGTAGGAAAATTTTATATAATGCATGAAATGTGAATAGATAGCTCAAAAAATTGCCATAAAAGGAGATATCGCAGTTTTCGCCGGCGAAAGAATATGTAAAAGACCAAATTACCCTTCTCCTAACGTTGTGAAACAGATTTCCTGAAGTGTACTCTGTCCCCATCTGATCAATGCTCGTTTTAAAAAAAGTGTTTATCTATAGGTTAAATGTCTAAAATACCCCTTGATCTCTTACTGGCAGAAGAGGAAATTTTTGCCATAAAAGCACATATTTTAGTTCTTTCTTAACATTGCAAGACCGTATTTTGAAGGGTATAATCGACAATCTAATATTTTTGCTAATTTTACAAATGCAGTCTCATCCATGGTTAGCAGATGCAGATAGAGAACAACTATGCAGACTCATGGACTGCCAAAAACTATCATTAGAAGCCTGCACACACGCCGCACAGAACGAAAGATTGCCGTTAAGAATCATAGTCCAAGTTCTTTTCTTCGAGCAGTTGCAGCTCAGGACCTCTATCGCCGGCTGTTTCTTGGTCTCAGACAATCTTGCAGACGGGTCAAGACAGTTTAGAAGCGGGTTAGGTGCAGCATCACAGGAGGGCGGTTGGAACACGGCTGTGAGAGAGAATCAAGTTCTAAAAGTGGGTATGGATAGCATGCGGTTGCGGGTGTCTGAGCTCGAAAAAGAGTGTTCCAACATGAAACAGGAGATTGAAAAACTGGGGCGGGCTAAGGGCGGCAGTGGCGGCGGTAGTACATGGGGTAACATGTCGAAAAAGTTTGGGTTCAAATTTAAGTCTCAAATGTGTAGTGCACAAGAGGGAAGTGTTAGCAAGCAAAATAATGCAGGTGGGAAGCTTGAAAAGAGTAGAGGGAAGCAACAAAAGCATAAGAAAGATTTGTCTTGGGAAGGGTAAAATAGGAAAAGTATATGTTAAAAAAATATTTGTTTGGCAAATGTAATGTTAGACTAAATTCAAGTCTCAAATTGCTAAACAAATATTTTTTTTATTTAGTTTCAACCTCTTTGTTTTTTAGCCCTTTGTGTTTATTATATTAAGTTTGACTTTAAATATTGTGTGGTCAAAGTCATTTGTAAGAACTAAGAAGACCTAAATGTAGAGGAAAAAAAGTATGCTTGTTTGCCTTTTGTATTATTTAGTATATCATTAGGTTTTGGTTGAGTTGTCTTGATACCTATATAGTTTGAGGTTACATTAAATTCACTTAATTAAACATAGAACACTTTTGTTTAGTAATCCTTCAGAATTTGAAAAAGATATGTATAGAGTGACGACTCTTTATTTGACATTATGATTTTGTTAGGTAAAGATTCGTAAATTTTGATGTGCGGCACTGCGGCTTGTTATGAGGAAGATAAAAAGTAAAGATGACAATGAGTTATATGTCGGAAATAAGAATAATAGATAGTGTAGGGGCTAGCGTGAAAAGTGGTGTCCTATATAAACACCATTCTTGTAACCCTAATTCTTTGAACAACTTCATTACAATACAACTTATCAATACAATTCAAACCCAATTCAGAGATTACTCTCTATGCCAGACAACATGGTATCAGAGCGGTGTTTCTGATTCTTGAACACTATTGCCTATCATCTACAATTTTTTTTTTCAAGACAATCCAACCTCAAATCGAAAACCCAACAATCAAAACCAAAATCAAACCACTGAAAATCGAACCTGCAATCTGCTGTTCGGAACAGAAAATCGAACCTGAAATTTACGTGCAATCTGACTGAAATCGAACCTGAAATTCGCTCCGGCTGGAAACCCTAGTCAGATTCAGTCCGTTTCTGACTACTTCGGTTTTTCCTCAATCATTCTGATCAGCAAACGTTTGAAAGATCAGATCCAATAAAACTCGTGCCAGATTCAATCGATCAGATCTGTTCAGCCGCCACAAAAAAAGCCAAACCCTAATCTTCAACAACTCCGCTGCTGCTAATGTCGCTGCACAGATCCGTTTTTACCTAAATTCGCTGCCTATTTACCTAAATTCGCTTCATCTCAAATCTTGAACGCGAGTTCAAGTCGCCCGGCATATTTAATAAATACGCCGGTAAGCGAACTTCATTTTCTGGCGTCGACAGCAGGGTCGTTTTGTTGGCGGACTTAAGTCGGTCTGCTTGGTTACCGGCGAATTTGATTGGTCTTGAACGGTTACCGGCGAATTTGATTGGTCTTGAACGCGACTTCAAGGGATTCCAGCGAAGTTTAAAAAAAAAAAAAAAAAAATTGGAAAAATGGAAATCAATCATGGAAAAAATAGTGCTTGGATATTTGATTCTGGTGCTACTGACACGATGACGTTTGAACCGGTGGACATACGTTCAATGAGCCGACCTAAAAAAACTCAAATCCATACAGCAAACAACGGAACGATGCAAGTGAAAGGAGGAGGAGTAATTGAAATTTCACCAACTATGAAATTATCAAATTGCCTATATGTTCCGTCATTATCACACAAATTGCTATCAATCAGTCATATTACCAAAGAATTAAATTGCACAGTACTAATGCACCCTACTTTCTGCCTCCTACAGGATATCAGGACGGGTGTGATTATCGGACGTGGTACTGAGCGCCACGGATTGTACTATGTGGATGAAGTGGCTCAACAGGGTACTGTGATGTTGGCACATGGAACAGAAAACCGAGAAGCCTGGCTATGGCATAGACGTTTGGGACACCCATCCAGTGGTTATTCGCACCTTTTGTTTCCAAAACTTTTCCCGTCGAATGGGAAAACAGATTGTGAAACCTGTCTTCGCGCTAAAAGCCATCGACAACCGTTCAAACCTAGCAATACAAAAGTCGCTTCACCTTTTTCACTAATCCATTCTGATGTGTGGGGTCCTGCTCCTGTGATGGGGGGGGCAGGGTCTTCGGTACTTTATACTATTCGTGGATGATTGCACTCGCATGACATGGGTATATTTTTTAAAAACCAAAGCCGAGGTTTACGAAAAATTTGTCACATTTTATGCTATGATTCAAACCCAATTTCAAACTCAAATCCAAATCCTCCGATCCGACAATGGGGGGGAATTTGTCAATACATCTATGAAACAATTCTTTAAAACCAAAGGATTAATTCATCAAACCTCTTGTGCCCATACCCCCGAACAAAACGGTGTTTCCGAACGAAAAAACCGTATTATTCTTGAAATGACTCGAGCCCTTTTGATCGAATCTCAGGTCCCTAAATCCTTCTGGCCGGAGGCAGTTGCAACCTCTGTGTATCTGCTGAATCGGCTTCCCACAAAAGCTCTTAAATTTAAAACTCCCTTAGACTGTTTGTCTAAGTCTGCCAGTATTCCTCATCCTCTTACCCTTGAACCCCGAATCTTCGGGTGTACCGCATTTGTTCATATACCCAAAACCAATCGAAACAAGCTTGGCCCATGTGCTGAAAAATGTGTATTTGTCGGCTATGGGATTGATCAAATAGGTTACCGGTGTTATAATCCAACAACTCGTCAAATGTTCACCACAATGAATGTTGACTTTCTCGAAACAAAATACTTCTATAACACCCAACTCAGTGGTCAGGGGGAGAATAACAGTATAGACACTCTGAGCTGGGTAACACAAATCCCCTCATCTGAAGAAGTCACAACAGAAAACTATCACAGTACTGCGAGTCCTTCAAACACAGACACATAATCCGCGGAGCACAGTACCACTGAAGAAAGTCCATCCAACATGATGCCTGAGGTAAGAAATACTGAGAACCCTGAATGTTCTACGTCTTATAACTATGAGACAACAGGGGAAAACATAGAACCGACAAATACAGAACATGTTGATCCAAATGTTGAACAGGTTGAAAATCAGGTTGAAAATGAGCCAGTAGTGGTTGAACATGTTGAACCACCAGGTGCAGCAGAGACAACCGGAAGATACTCTCTTCCTCCCAGAGCCAATAGAGGGGTTCCCCCAAAACGGTATTCCCCAGAGAAGGAGACTAGAAATTCAAGATATCCTGTGGCGCTTGGTCGGGTAGCAACCTGGGGAGGGAGATCCCTCCCGCGGTCAGGGGTACCGTGCATTTACCCTTTTTTTTTCTGTAGCTAATATGGTCAACGGGAACTTATCCAACAGTGCGAAAGCGTTTGTTACTTCTCTATACACTGAACAAATACCTAATTCCGTAAAGGAAGCTCAAGGTAAGAAGAACTGGGAAGAAGCAATGGAAGTGGAGATGCGTGCTCTCATGAAAAACAACACGTGGGAGAATTGCGTTCTTCCTAAAGGAAAGAAAACAGTTGGATGCAGGTGGGTGTATTCGATTAAATATAAACCAGATGGTTCCATTGGGCGATACAAAGCTCGGCTTGTAGCCAAGGGTTACACTCAGACGTATGGGATCGATTACTCTGAGACTTTTTCTCCGGTTGCAAAAATGGATACCATTAGAGTTCTCTTCTCCGTAGCAGCTAATAAGGAGTGGCCTCTTCACCAGTTTGATGTTACAAATGCCTTTCTCCATGGAGACCTAACAGAAGAAGTCTACATGGAAGCACCTCCAGGTTTTTCAGGGGGTTTTAAAGAAGGGGAAGTTTGTCGGTTGAAAAAATCCCTTTATGGGCTAAAGCAGTCTCCTCGGGCATGGTTTGGGAAGTTCACTTTGGCCATGAAAGAGTATGGGTATCACCAAAGTAACGCTGATCATACTCTGTTCCTCAAGAGAAGAAACGGCCTTGTAACTTGCTTGATCATATATGTAGACGACATGATTATTACCGGTGATGATACAGAAGAAATAGCACGGCTGAAAAGGAATCTGTTTTCAAAGTTTGAAATGAAAGACCTTGGGAATCTTAAGTATTTCCTCGGGATAGAAGTTCTCAGGTCTAAACAGGGAATTTTTATCTGCCAAAAGAAGTATGTCCTTGATCTCCTAGCAGAAACTGGATTGATTGATTGTAAACCAGCAGATACTCCAATAGTGGTGAATCACAATCTTCACATGGAACTCAATGGAGAACTTGCAGACAAAGAAAGGTATCAACGGCTTGTGGGCAAGCTAATTTATCTCTCTCACACTCGCCCGGATATAGCTTATGCTGTTGGAGTGGTGAGTCAGTTCATGCATCAACCTCAAGTTGCCCACATGGAAGCTGCTCAGAGAATTTTAAGATATCTCAAGGGAACGGCAGGTCATGGAGTGTTGTTCAAAACAAATGGACATTTAAATGTTGAACTCTACACTGACGCAGACTGGGCAGGGGATAAGGGAAACCGAAGATCAACATCAGGATATTTTTCCTTGGTTGGTGGGAACCTCGTTACCTGGAGGAGTAAGAAACAGAAAGTAGTCGCTCTATCGAGCGCAGAAGCGGAATTTAGAGGTATAGCTCGAGGGTTAAGCGAAGTTCTGTGGATCAGGAAGCTGCTAGAAGACATTGGTTTTTCCCAAAAGGCTCCTAGTAAAGTCATGTGTGACAATACAGCTGCAATACAAATCTCAGAAAACCCAGTTCAACATGATCGAACAAAACATGTGGAAGTAGATCGACATTTCATCAAAGAAAAGTTGGAAGCAGGAATCATAGAACTCCCTCATGTTTCGTCAAAAGATCAACTCGCTGATATACTCACAAAGGCAGTCAACGGAAACGCGTTTAGTAGCTGTTTGAGCAAGTTGAGTATTGGTGACCCCACTACTCAACTTGAGGGGGAGTGTCGGAAATAAGAATAATAGATAGTGTAGGGGCTAGCGTGAAAAGTGGTGTCCTATATAAACACCATTCTTGTAACCCTAATTCTTTGAACAACTTCATTACAATACAACTTATCAATACAATTCAAACCCAATTCAGAGATTACTCTCTATGCCAGACAACATTATATTTTATTTCTAACGGGTCAAATGAGTTAATTAAGCCACGGCCAAGTGAGTTGAAAGTCATCCTAATGGTATTTAAATGCATACAATTAAATGCACGGATAGTCCCTGTGGTTTGACCTTTTTTCATCTTTAGTCACTAACTTTCTAAAATTACCTATATAGTCCCCAACTTTTCAATTTTCGTTCCCGGATAGTCCCTGGAGCGGATGTCAGTTAGTTTGTTCAGTTAAATTTGTGTAAAATGACTAAAGTACCCTTACTATAAATATAATAAATTAAAACATTAAAATAAATATGATTTTTATAGGCCCACTTTGGTTACCCCAACCCACCCCCAATTACCCCCATTTTCATCAACTCATCTTCATCTTCTTTCCCTCTATATCTAGAGAGAGAAAACACAGAAACACAGAGAGAAAGAGGATGTAGATAGAGAAACAAGAGAGCGATACAGAGAGGGAGAAAGAAACATAGCGGTGGTTGTTGCCGGAATCAAAGTTGCAGGTTTTTCACACGACGGTGGATCGCCGGACATCAGGTTTGACTTTGACACAGTCAACATTGATGTTCTTGCTTCTGTTTCTTAGTCTTTACCCTTTCGTGCATCCGATAATGAAGCCATTGCTGTTAATTTACCCATCAGTACGGTTTCAAACTACCAAATCCCCTTACCATTGGTTATCTGTTTCATCAAGAATCTTTCACCCAAGATTGTGGTTTCACTTGATCGTGGGTGTGAAAGGACGGATTTACCTTTCCCAAGTCATCTAATTCACACTCTTCATTCTGTCTCGAACCTACTCGAGTCTCTTGATGCTGCGAACATGACTCCAGACTCGTTACAAAAGATTGAACGGTTCTTGATCCAGCCAAGCGTCGAAAAGACCATAACCGGAAGGTTTTCTTTCCCGGAGAAGACTCAGCATTGGCGCTTGTTCTTTGCTGGCAATCGGCGCTTGTTCTTTGCTGGCAACATCGGGAGAATTTCGATTCGGGGATTTCACATGTTCTTTGCTGGCAACATCGGGAACTCGTTTCAGCTTCTGCTTGGAGATGTTGAAACCGAAGAAAGATTGGATAGATTGTGGGGTAATAACATGATTAATGGTTACATGTAATGGGCTTGAGAGAGTAGAGAGAGAAAGGGATAGCAGAGAGAGATATGTGGCTTTTATTATATATAATACTTTATTAATTTATTTTGTTTTACTTAAGGGCATTATAGTCATTTTACACCAACTTATTAACTAATAAAACTAACCTCCATCCACGCCAGGGACTATCCGGAAACGAAAATTGAAAAGTTGGGGACTATAGAGGTAATTTTAGAAAGTTAGGGACTAAAGGTGAAAAAAGACCAAACCACAGGGACTATCCGGGCATTTAACTCTTACTATATTAAAAATAGTATAAGAACATTGCTTTAAATATATACTTTTGTAATGTACTATATTAAAAATAGTTTAGGAGTATTAGTGTAAATATATACTTTTGTAAACATATGTAACACGTTGAATATTTGTGTAACACCCAAATTTCCTATTCCGAAAAGGTAATATTAGCATACTCTTATTTAACAAAATTCGGGCATGACCCGTTCGTACTATGAACAATTCCCTATTTGACCAACTTGTAAGAACTTAAATACGACACAGCGGAAAATATGAGCCCAAAAATTTCGTTCTTGATTAGAAATAATACTTACATGAAGGTTCAACTACCAAAATTTTCATACATTCATTAAAAAGGATTTACCACGTTCCATTATATTAATGCTTCAAGACCTATATTTCTCAAACTATTTGACCGATTCCTTCCCGTACAACCCTTGCTCTTGACTCGATCTTCAATCCTTCTATTTCCATAAAGATGCTAAGTCCTCGCAACCTGCATTCACCACATACATGTACATCGGTTAGATTTAATAACATCATTCCTAAACTAAACATAAATAATCAATAACCAGACCACGTTTCGTCTTCCCATACTAATCCTTACGAATAAGCTTTCCGTGTACATTCGTGCATTCCAATTCCTTAAACTTGATAACGACATTAATAGAATACCTGCATTCTCATTTCACACTCAAGACAATGGTTTAGTAACTTAACACTTCAACTAATTTATACTGTACAAACAGTTACACAAGTTCCTTTCGCTCATAGCAATGAACCCTACTTCAAACACAGGCACAACCCACATGTATATGTAGGCGTGAACATCCACACGTGATTACGTACCCCAATACAAACGTACAACTCCTTTAAAACACTTAAATCATCCCTAGGTTTACTAAGGTATACTAATTACAAGCTTCCATACAATTAAACCACGTACGTACGACCTGGTATGCATTCTTACTTCTAATCATAAACACCTATAAGTTTCAAATATTGGATGGTAATTTATTCCATATGCATAAATGTGTAAATATAAATAAATAACCACGAACTTAGTTCATTCCTTTGCATTCTTACTCATACATTATAATCGTGATTACGCTTCCTAAACGCATCTTAATTGGGTTTTAGAGTACCTTGTGAAGAAGCGGAGGCCCGTAACCATCACTTTATTTAAAATTAGCATAAACATTAATTAAGTGGCCTTGAAAATCATTTACGACCAGTTCCACACACAAACAAATAAATAATTTGCCAGCAGCAAGGTCTGTCGCAGGCTGCGACAGCCTTGTCTACTCTTTCGCGGGGCGCCAGAGCTCCACCGTAAGCTACGGTAACTACTTACCGTAGCTTACGGTAGCCTCCAAAAAGCTTACGGCGACAATAGACTGCCTTACGGCAGAAAGAAAGGTCCAGCACCCACCGTAACTTACGGTGGGCACCGTAAGCTACGGTGGCGCCCAGTTCAGCCCTCCAACGTGTTACCAAAATCCTCCTAACTTGCTCGTTTTGCGTCCGAATCACTTGGAACTTGTTCCTAAATATTTGTAAAACAGTTCCCTGCCTATTAGACTAAGAATCCTCACCCCGGGTCCTTTATCATTACGAATTTCATTACCGTTACCTTACTTATATTTATTTATTCAAACCGTTTAATCCCATCAAACTACCTTGACTTAAATAACTACCTTCGTCTAACTAGATCAATACCTATATTAATACCTCCATTCATTACATAACCATACATGATTTCCCACGTTCATAAACATGAAAATTCTATATGTATACTAAGAAGTGAGTCGAAAGTCACTTACTACCTAATTTTGACGCCATCTCTTTACTTCAATTCTCACTTACTTTAAATGTAGCATTCTGAATTCAACATTATCCAATTCTACTCATTCAACCCATAACCTTAATACAATCTTTACATGAGATTCATGATATTAACGAAATATGAAACTAGAAATTAAATATCATTCGCATTACATGCTTCTAAGTTCGTAAGCGTGAAAACTTACATTTGTTGCTATTTGCTTGCGCTCCGGAATGATTTGAACCTTCTTCTTTTATTCCTACAATTCTCAAAATCAACTTACTTTAAACCTCATGTCACAATTACATTCGTTTTCTTGGTTTGAAAGCACTATCATTCAAAGTTTCTAAATTCTAACATGGTGGTGTTGTCTAACATGAGTTTCACTTCATTCAAGCATTTTAACAAACCCTTGGCATGGATACAACTAACTAAGCATAATGTACAAGCATCATAAACATAATGTAACTATTACATATCAACACCATCATGAACACCAAATTTCATAAATTTTCTATGTAGCTTTCATTTTAAATTGTTTCTAACTAACAATCCCTTGTCATGAACACTATCATACTTGATCATTAAATTAATTAACATAGAACTTCTACATAATTCTTCTCATCATCACACTTTCAAGTGGGTTTTCATATTCACTATTAATTTAGCCAAGTTCAAACATCAATCATGTTCTATTGGTGTTTTCTAATCCTTATTCATACTAATTTCACCAAAAGTTTATGGGTTTATGAACACCCATCACATTCAAAGTCACCAAACACCAAAATTCTACTTACCTCTTGTTGAAGAATGCATAGATGATCCAAAATCGAGACATGCATGGACTCAAGATCACATCTAGGGCTTTAATTTGCTGAATTTACGATGATTAGGGGTTTTCCCCCTTTTCTTCTTCCTGATCCACGCGACACACACACACCTACCAGTGTGTGTGTTTGTGTTTTCACCCCATTTAACCATTCAAGTTTCATTTTTAACATGTTTGCCCCCTAAGGATTCATTCCTTTATTATTTTTGGCTAGTTTCTTTTCCTTTTTAATTTAAACCTTACTTATAGATATTAGACAAGATAGTAATTTTATTTATCTTTCAAATATTAGTTAAACCTACACAAATTCTTGCTATTAACATAAATACACACGCACACATATATATAAGGATTATATGTGTTATAACTTTCTTGTAATAAATTTTATGTTAAACTACATTCGATTTCGCATTTTGGGATGTTACAAATCTACCCCCCTTAAAGGAGGTTTCGTCCCTGAAACCTTTCTCATTCTTATTAGGCCAATTTTATTCTTACTCTTGATTCAATTCATTCAAAACGTTTACTATATCCCGAAAGCACTTGTGACTTGTCTAAGAGGTAACATCCACTCACCATCATAAGCGTATATCCTGTTTCCTGACTTCTTAATTAATCATTGGACTTTCATATATTTACCATCCAATGTCGGTCATTCTATTTCAATCTCAGGTGTATTAAAGAGCATATTACATTCTAACATTAGCCTCACTAATACTTTGGGCCATTTACCTACCCAATTTTACTGACATTCATTTTGAATTCAAACGTTATCACTGGATAGTTATTATTTCATTCCGCTTATCTTAGAGAAAAATCATCACATTCTATTACTAACGTTGTCCTTAATTTCTATCACGTCCCCATGTGAGGTGAGTATATAATAGTACGCATTAACATGCTAACATAACTATCAATTTCATATCTCATTATTCGTACTTGTCATGAGGATTAAACATTAATCTACATTTCTGTCGCCACTTGATCTACTTACAACCTTATGTCTAACCTTATATTTAATCTTTCACATTACTTCATTATACTAACCAGGCATGTCGTGCAAGAGCACCATAAGAGCATTTATCAACTAGTCCCAGTTTTTCGTCAAGGGCCTTAAATCTTCCTCTTAATAACATAAATATTTTCTAAGGTTGACCATTACAAGTAAATCATTTCATACCATACCATACTTGTCCTACCAATCAATTCATTCATATGTACAATTAATTTTATAAATTCTTACTTATTAATCTAGAATTAAACGTTCTACTAACCTCGCCTTTGTCGCATAGACCAGTGATCCGTGAGCCAGATAGATTCGCTTCTTTGCTGGTACCTTTCGTACCAGATTCGCTCTCATTCATTCGCGAAACATCAGTAATTTTCTTGATGTTTATTATTTTTTTTTTCTATCAAGTAGGATGCATGCCTATAATGTGACAGGCAATTATGGCGTTTTGAAAAGATAAATAAATTCAATTTTCCATGTAGTGGCTTTTAATATAATAATGTGAGTAGGAGTTGTATGGAAAGTCTATGTTTCCTAGAAAGTCTAGGAAGCAATAGTAATTGGACATGTGTCATTGATGTATTTTAACTAGAAGGGCAAACATGTAATTTCATATATTAATTTTATTTTTGGTAATTATCTCAAATAACTAATATTCGCATGATCATATGGGTAACCGATTACATGCATGATTTTCGGGATTATAGTTTTTTTTGAATCCAAATCTCTTCCAAATATTACGAACACAAAACACATATCTATATATTATAATTTCGATCATTCTATTCTTCACCAGCATCGTCCATATTCAATATTTTTTCAGTGTGATAAACCATGGCATCGAACACACTTGCTGATGGTGGAGATGGTAATTAAAGTTACTTTTGTAGTTTTTTGCACTGTTTGTTATCATTTTTCTGTAAATCGTCAGTTTGTTCTTGATGCTGTGTTTTAACAGCCAGAGAGGTTGAGGTTTTAGTGTTTAGTTTACTGTATAAGGTGACTGATGTTTTGTAATCTGAAGATTAATTTTTTTTATTAAGATATTCCATTGTTTGTTTTAAAATCCATATTTGTAATTTATGTGCCAAACCATGATCTTTGTTATTGGTGTTGTGTTTTAACTGTCATACAGGTTCAGCTTTTTTGTGTTTAACAGTAGTGTGTTTTACCAGTTATGTGTTTTAACAGATCTTGAGGTTGAAGTCAATATTTTTTATACTCTCATTGAATGGTTTGTTTAAATAGTAATGTGTTTTAACCGTTATTGAGGTTGAAGTCAATATTTTTTTATAATCTCATTGAATGGTGTGTTTAAATAGTAATGTGTTTTAACAGTTATTGAGGTTGAAGTCAATATTTTTTATTGTTCCACCATGAATGTTGTGTTTTAACAATAATGTGTTTTACCAGTTATGTGTTTTTAACAGATATTGAGGTTGTAGTCAACGTTTTTTATAGTTTCTTCTTGAATGATGTGCTTTAATAGTAATGTGTTTTACCAGTTATGTGTTTTAACAGATCTTGAGGTTGAAGTCAATATTTTTTTATAATCTCATTGAATGGTGTGTTTAAATAGTAATGTGTTTTAACAGTTATTGAGGTTGAAGTCAATATTTTTTTTATTGTTCCTCCATGAATGTTGTGTTTTTAACTGTAATGTGTTTTACCAGTTATGTGTTTTTAACAGATATTGAGGTTGTAGTCAACGTTTTTTATAGTTTCTTCTTGAATGATGTGTTTTAATAGTAATGTGTTTTACCAGTTATGTGTTTTAACAGATATTGAGGTTGCGGTGCCCGTTTTTTATATTTTTTAACTGAATGGTGTGTTTTAACATGCATTATTTTGTTCTTTTCCATGGTTATTACTTGCATTATATGTTTTTTTACATTGTGTTTTACAAATGTGTTATACGCTCATTTTTTGTCATGTGTTGTAGATGCACCCAATTACCAATTACGAGGTATTGAACAAGTCTCTCCAAACTCTGGAACAAAGAGATATATTCCAGATTCACCCTCTTCGTTGACGCCAGCAGAGGGCATGTTATTTGACTCTGTTGATGATGCTTATAACTTTTACAAAACTTACGCAGAAGCTGGAGGGTGGACTGTAAGGAAAGGCACACAGAACGAGAACCGTGGTATTGTTATAAACAAGTATTTTTATTGTTCAAAGGATGGTCAAAAAGATTTTCGACCGGTCGATACTTTAGTCGAACAGCCGTCTGATAGGTGGGTACGTAGGGTACCCTCCAAAAGGACCGGATGCCAAGCTGCGATCAGAATAAAGCTTACCGATGCCAAGAAGTATTTGCTGTATCATTTTACAGAGGCGCACAACCATGATTTTGTGCACGAAGAAGATTTACATCTTCTCAAGGAAAACAGAGGTATTAATCGTGCACACGAAGGGATGATTAACAAGATGTCACATCTCAACATTGGTCCTGTTCGTGCATTTAACATTATGAAGGAAGTGTATGGTGGGTTCGACAAAGTCGGTGCGACGAAAGTCGATTTTAAAAATTTCAAGAAAGAATTAAATATTTTTATCGGAGAGTTTGATGCTGAAATGTTTGTGAAGCGACTGATGAGGAAAAATGAGTTTTTACCGAACTTCTCGTGTGAATATGAAACGACAGACGAAGGTGTGTTGAAGTGCATTTTTTGGGCCGACGAGGATATGAAAAGGAATTATTACATGTTTGGAGACGTTATATCATTTGATGCCACATACAAGCGTAACAAGTAACGACGAGATTCATTTTTTATATATTCATTGTGTTTTAAAACCTACTGTGTTATAAATACAACATTATATTTTTGTCACCGCTGATTTGTTTGTTTTGCAGGTATAACATGATGTTTGTCCCTTTCACTGGGATTGATAATCACTGATGTGCGATAAAGTGTTATATATATTAGGTGTATATTTTAAGCCCCTTTAACACTTATTTTAGCCAAGTTTTAAATTTATAAAACACGATATTTTACTAACACTAAACACACATATGGGCAAGTGCACCCATCGTGAGCGTAGTATAGCGTTGGTAAGATACCAAGGTCGTCCAAGGACACAAGAGCTTTTAGTACCGGTTTATCCTCAACGTCTAATCAAAATAAAAAGTTTAGAAAAATGTTTTAAGCTAAGAAAAATAAAAACTAACTAAAATGCTGAAAATAAAAATAAAATAAAAACAGATAGACAAGATGAATCACTTGGTTCCGACTCGTATCTAGTATAACCTTTGATTATTTTCGCACTTTTGCACATAATTAAGAGATTATCTTAGTTATTGTAGTAGGCCCCTCTTTTGAAGGTGACGTTACCCTCACCCCAGTAGTTTGAGTCAGCAAGGATACAATCCTAAAATGGTGGATTATTGGAAGATAATGAATTAAGTTATTAATGCAATATTATGGTAGGCCCCGCTTTTGGCGGTGACATTACCCTCGGCTAAGTAGTCTGAGTCAGCAGGGATACAGTCCTAAATAGCCGGGTTATAGTATTAATAGTAGTTAACTTATGAGGGGATCAAAGAGTTTGGACCCCCGCCATCCAATACCGTGAAGCATTGAAGGAGGTCCTACTAAATTTGACCCAGGTCCATTGCAGGACCTCTAAACGCTGAACAATGGCAAGACCTTTACCAAACCGTTCCCTTAACCCCCGACCAGGTAGCCAACATACCTCCATATAGACCGTGGAGATATGAATGGTGAAAATCCTTTATTTTATATAGACAGTAAAATAATGCCAAGACACCACAGACAAACGATAAGGAAAGATCACCTTCAACATAAGTAACTAGTTATTAAAGTCATTAATACAAAACCAAATAAAAAGTATTATACTAGACACTTTGTCTTCACCAAGTGATGTAAGAGACTTAGGCAAACATGGCCTTGATTGTCAAGAACTCTTACGATCAATCTTGGATCCCGAGACGACTCACACACTCTACGATGGACAATGGATGATGGTGGTGGATGATGGTGTTGTGATGGTGGTGGGTGGTGGATGAAGTGTGAGAGAGGTGGTGTGCCAAGGGATGAGTTGAAATGAAACCAAGCACTCCTATTTATAGGCTGAACAGAAGGCTGGGCACGGCCCCGTGTCCGCTGGACACGCCCCCGTGCCTGTCTGACATTCTCTCTCTTCATTAATTGTAATTCGCAATTACAATTAATGCGCCTGCTGTACTTTCGCCACGCCCCCGTGTTCACTGGGCACGGCCCCGTGGTGGCCAATAGAAGCTTCTATAGGTTTGTCTTTTCTGCTGCTTCTTGGGCACGGCCTCGTGCTGGCTGAGCACGGGGCGTGTTCAGTCTTCTGCCTTCTCTATTTTGCTTGGGAAGATGTCGTTGAGGGGTCGGGCAGTCCACTTATGTTCCTTTTCTTGTATTTATGTTAGATTTAGCTGTCTTTTTGCTTCTTTTGTGAATTTGAGCTCATTTAATCCTGAAAATACAAAAGGAAGACAAAAACACTCTTTTTCCAACATTAGTACTTAAAAAGGGTTAGTTTTATGCCTCATTTGATGTAATTTATATGTTGCATTTTACACACATCAATCACAATAGGAACGTCACACTTGGTGCTGCAATTCTCGGTTCTGAAACGGCAGAGACGTATAGCTGGTTACTTAAGGCGATCAAGAACGCATATGGGTACGCGCCTCCCGTAATCGTTACTGACTAAGACCCTGCGATGAAAAGGGCTATAGCGGATGTTTGGCCTGAGTCTAGGCATCGCTTATGTATGTGGCACATCATGGATAAACTCACTACAAAGGTCTGTTTCTCATATGACAGGTTTTTCCTTTTTTACATGTGTATTTTTTACTGTGTTTTAATTTTTGTTTTTTTAACATATATGCGTATAATGTTCCTTTAGGTCGGGGCTGCCCTGTGTTCAAATACAGATTTCAGGAAAAGATTGTCTGCAGTTGTTTGGACTAATTCTCTATTGCCCGAAGCGTTTGAGACTGAATGGGCAGCTATTTTAAATGATTTCGGTTTAACCAACCACGAATGGCTGACGTACATATACGGGCTACGTGAATCGTGGATTCCAGCTTACTATCGTGAAGAAGAAATGTCTGGTCTTATGCGGACATCATCTAGGTCCGAAAGCGAGAATCACTTTTTCGGCAAGATTAGCAATCCAAAGTGCACGTTGGTTGAATTTCTTAGCCACTTCGACACAGCTGTTGAAGCGCAAAGACACGAGCATCGAAAAAACGATCATGACACTCGATACACCAACCCTGGAGAGTGGAGTGATTTTGTTCTCGAGAAACAAGCAGCTCAGATATATACCAGAACTATATTTTTTAATGTTCAACTCGAGATTCAACATGCTATTCATCGTTGTACCAGTGTCAGATTAGATCACGTCGGTGATTTCATTAAGTTTTTTATAAAGGATCTCGATCAGCCCTGTTCTTCGTTCTTCGAGGTGATATTTTGTTTTACTTAATGTATACATTTTTTTAATTATCCATCTTTTATATGAACTGTGTTTTATGGATACTAAATGTTATAGGTTATGATACGCGAGGAGGATGTTACTGTTAAGTGTAACTGCAACAGGTTTGAGCAGTTTGGATTGTTGTGCAGTCACATTTTTTGTGTGTTACGGATTCTTGATGTAAGGGAGTTTCCGAAACAATATATATTGAGGCGTTGGACGCGTGAAGCTGTTCCAAATAGTTCCCCCGGGTCCATTCTTACGGATGGTGGAGATCCAGATCGTAGCGAGGAGGTTAACCGTTGTGTTCGTGAGATTAGTCACGCAACTGAGTATGTTGTGAACAAGTTGATTTCAAAATTTGATCAGTTGTCTGATTTTCGTGATCATATCAAGCAGTTTATGTCAGTCGCTGATGAAGCTCAAATAAATGCACCTCCCAAGACACGACGTAATCGATTTGCTGAACTGCTGGGAGTTGCTCCAGAGAGCACGGCCACTATCCGTGTTCCAGTTGGTACCAGGTTCAAGGGTTGTGGTTCTCATAAACGCCTTAAATCTCAAAAGGAGCGAGCCATAAGTCAGTCTGGAAGTAAACGTCGTCAATGTTCATTATGTAAAAAATATGGTCATAACAGAGTAACGTGTTGGAAATACACCGTGGTTGCGCCTGAGGCAGGTGCTTCGCGGAATGCTGAAGGTAATGTAGATACAATTGTTGAAGGAGACGCTGCTACAGTTGTTGAAGGTGATGATACTGGATCAAACGATGCTGATGATGTGTTTTACACATCTGGAAACGATGCAGATATGGATGATGAAGACATGGCAGAGTATGATCTTTTTTATCAAAATTTTTAAGTCTGTTGCTGAACTATTCAAATTTATGTTTTATTTTTCTCGTGTGTTTGTTTTGGATTTGTTTTTGTTCATTTTAAGACTTGTTGGATTTGACATTTTATGTTTTTGTTGCTTTGTGTTTTAGGGTTAACTTTGTTTTTTAAATATCCTCCTGTGTTTTATATGATGCTTGATTTGTTCGTGGTTTTGGTATACAGTTTAAGTTGTACCAAAAGTGTTTTAACTTTGTGTAAACTATAGAGAGTTGATGAAATTGACAGGCTGGTATCCAGATCATAGTATTTCAACTTTGTTTAAAGTATTACAATGTGTTTTAATTTACTGAGAAACCATCAGCATGTTTTATGTAATGTGTTTTATCAGTTATTGAGGTTGAAGTCAGTATTTTTTTATAGTTTACTTTTAATGATGTGTTTTAACAGTAAATTATTTTTGTTTTTTCCCATGCTTATTACTTTCTTAGCATGCAGGTTTTTCCCATATTATAGGCTGGTTTCCAGATCACAGTATTTTCATAATCTATATAGGCTGTGTTTTAAGAGGTAATACATTAATACAAACTGTATGTCTTATGTAGATCGAAACCAAGTAACATTATCGATATAAATTCACATTGTTAAAGAGGTTCAAACTGTTATACTTGACATTTTTATAGACACCAAACACAAAAAAAAAAAAAAAAAGATAACTGTACACACTAAACAAATTCTAACTTATAAATTCCAAAAGATAACTGAACATACTGAACAAAATGTTAAAACTGTTTTTTGTAGAACATCCCACATTACTTCAACAAACCACCGGCAACAAAAATGTTTTACGAAAACATCACATTTTAAGCTACTTATCCAATCTTTCAATGATTGCGTCGTAGACTTTTGCTCCTAGCCTCTTTTTTTCATCGGCCGACAACTTGTTATATTTAGCAACCTCAGATTTAACAAAACCTTTGTACTCGTTTGCTTCACTTAGGAGCATCTTCGTAATGTACTTTATGCCTGAGATCATCAATTTCTTGGCTCTGCTTGTATGAAATCTCACCCGCATCAGTGCACTCGTTCGAGAATCCGCATTCCCAACCTTTTCCAGCTACGCCCTTGTAGGTTTCCATATGGCGCATCACGAAAACGCCACAATCGATTACATTATTTTTTGTACGCCATGGCATCTCCAATCGTACCGGCTCAACTTTACCGATCACCCCGCCCGCTGGATGCCCATTTTTTTTCCAAGTACACTGATAAAGCATCACGCTGCATGATAAACAATTTAATCAGATTTTGTTTTAAACTAAATTCATGTAAATGCACCACCGTTATTAACAAAGGTAAATAATTTAAAATTCTGATGCAGTGCGTTTTAAGTTCAATATACCATCATTCAGTATCAATTCTGTTCTAACATCAAACTTTAAATTATGATGAAGTGTGTTTTAAGTTAATATCTATTTGTTATTATGTATTGCCACATTGCACTGTGTTTTAAAGTATCAACTGTGTTTTAACAGTGCCGATAACGTATCATTCAGTATCCATTGTGTTTTAACAAAGGTAAATGCACCACCGTTATTAACAAAGGTAAATAATTTAAAATTCTGATGCAGTGTGTTTTAAAGTATCATTCAGTATCAATTCTGTTTTAACATCAAACTTTAAAATTCTGATGAAGTGTGTTTTAAGTTAACATTATTTGTTACTATGTATTGCTACATTACTCTGTGCTTTAAAGTATCAATTGTGTTTTAACATCAACCTTTAAAAATCTAATTAAGTGTGCTTTAAGTTAATATCATTCAGTATCAACCGTGTTTCAACATCAAACTTTATAAAACTTTATGAACTATTTTAAACTTTTTTTTATTTGTGTTATAACAAAGTTGTAATCAAATGGCATGCATTTCTATAACAAAGGACGTTTGTAGTTTATATATAGAGGGGCGTACCAATTTTTCCGGCCGTTTTTTGTATTTGGCTTGCATTGAGATATCCTTAGCGCTGTTGTCCAAAACTTCTACCTTCATGTCCCTTAAATTAAAACACACGCAATAGAAATGAGCGTCGTGTAAGACTGGTACAAAGATGAGCGACTTGTCGGGTATCTTTTTCACATCAGCAGAAATTAAAACCGGTTCCATGTTATCTGCGAATATTTTTGCCCTGGTTTTTGCATTTTTTATATAGTCGTCTTCATTCTACATTTCAAAGTCATTGCGTTAAACAATATTACAAAAGTTGTAAACTTATATTACAAGTTCATTATGATCAGCCTTACCAACATGTTTACTGAACAGAACAGGCGTGCAATGCTCCCCTTTTGCTTGAATATTTCTTCATAATTCAACAAATCCGCCCATGCGCTTATTACCAATACGTGCACTTCGATACCCGGCATTAATGATTCGAGCGGAGATCTCATAACCGGCACTCCTCTCTTAGTCCTAAACACAACATCCCTAATGTATACAAATGTGTTTTAATCAATGTGTTATCATATTTGTGTGAAAATATTTTGTACAAACATGTGTCATATAAATGGCATTTTTGTAACATACCACATTGAACCCCAGGCTGAAAACATGTATGAGCTGACCGAGACCTCAGCGTTTTCAAGCTTTGCCCTAATCTCTACTGCCCCCTTCACGTATGGAGACCTTAGAGCATCGGTCAACTCTGGTTGTCTTTGCGGTCTTAAATTCCGCTTTCCAAGGTCCAACTCGTGTATAAGCTGCCCACGTCTAATCGAATATTCATATTCCTCCTGTGTTTTTTGGGAGATCGGTGTGACGACGAGTGCGGGCTGCTCCACTACTGTAAGCTGAGTCATCGGTGTGGTTGTCTTGTCAACCGTCTTACATATCTCTTCTACCAATGAAGGTGTCCACTGCGACAACTGTGACATATCCACATTCTCCTTATTTGCCTCTTTTTCTGGTGTTTTATCTGTAGGAGTTTGTGGTTGTTCAGTTGGCGTACATGTCGATCCAAACTTTTTCAGCTTCTCAGTCCACAATGTGTGTATCTCTTTTATTTTCTCGCTTTCGGGGTACAATTGGAAACCTTCTGTAAAAGTGTCGTTTATCCTTTTAACTCATTCGTCGAATTGATTCAAGAACACTTCCAACATTCCCGCATGTACCTGATTTACATCATCCACAAATTATCATTGTCTTATTTCCCAATATGCAATGTGTTTTTAACAGATTGAAAATGTGTTTTACCAATCATTATTGTTTTTCTTTTTTTTTTCGATGCTTATTGTGTTTTACCAATCAGCATTGTGTTTTAGCAATCAGAATGTGTATCAAAGGTTCAGCGTGCTATTTCCCAATCTTCAACGTGTTTTACTATTCTGAAAATGTTTTTTTTTGGTATTCTGAATGTGTTATAAGGTGTTGCATGTGCCACATCTCAAAAAAATTATTTTTAAGTAATTTCTTATTTCAATGTAAATGTTTTCAATTATGTTTGTGTTTAGTAGAATAAATTGGAAAATTATAAGATTACCTCGTCGCTTTGTGTCGCTTGTGGTGTTGATCCATATTGAGATACCATAGGTGAGGTAATCCCCGGCTGACTTTGTTGTGTTTGGCCCCACTCGCCTGTTTCTCTGTAGTATTTCTCTATATCGGATGTATCAACAACAGGCTCTGTTTCCGGGCCAACATCTACATACCTGCATTGATCAAACTCTGCATGGAACCCCGCATTAACCGGAATTTCTTCGACAACAGGCGCAGTTTCCGAGCCACCTTCAACATCAGTTTTCTTCTTCCCAACCTCATCGGTTTTCGCCCGCTCCTTTTCAATTTGTTTTTTTTTTCGGTAGCTCTAAGACCGGAGGTTTACCATGCGTTTTACCGGCCAGCTTCACAACAGACTTTTTTCTTTTTTCTGGATCACATTTGCTAATGTGTTTTACATTCTTGGTTTCATCTTTCTTATTTGATTTCACTTCTTTTGCTTCAACTTCTTCATCAGACTTTTTTACAAACGGATACCTTTGTTCCGGTTGCAACTCATATGCATCCACTAAGATTTGATCAAATCTGACCGAGTCCAACTTCATGCTGACTCCCTCGATATCGTCATCAGTGATATCTTCGATGAGATGAGTTGCTCTTGGCTCACCTTCGTTGTATTTCTTTTGGTCACGTATCAACGCAGCCTGTAAAAAACGAAGAACTGATGTCAGATGTGTTTTAAGGTTTTTATATACATTAGATTGTGTTTTATCACTTATAATGCTGTTTAACAACACTTCGAATGTGTGTTGATGGTTTTTCATATTACACATTACATCACATTGTGTTTTTTGATGATCAGATTTCATCATAATGGTTTTCACATATATGTTGTGATTATATTGTTGCATTAATATATTGAAACAAAATTAATGTGTTTTACCAGCAAACATATGTGTTTTAAATCACAATCATAGTGTCTGATTTAGAAAATTATATATGTATTTAGACCATACCACTAGCAAAGGCATTGGTCCAAGAAAGGGTTCCTTTGGTGTCCATGTTTCCACCGTTCGATCCAGACACCTGATCATGTACTCACACCAGTTAAAACTTCTGATATCCTTCCCTCGATGCAAGGCTGGTAAAAACTTCATATTAATTGATGAATTCGTAGTTGTCTCTCCGAGCAGTGTGTTGTAGAACAACAAAAAGTTCAACACAAAGATTCTCCCGCTCGCTTTTTGGCCCTGCATGTATGTTTTGAATTGAACTGGCGTCAAACGTGCAGGAGGGTTTTCGAATTGTCCTTTCCATTCTGCCACAACCTCGTGGAAATCAGCCCTTGCTCTCTCTACTTCCTTTATTTCTTCATTCCCTCTTGGTACGCCGAACACATCGTGCACCAATTCCTCTGTTATTTGAATGTGGTGGCTACCGCAATTCAAGACCCGTGTTTTAGTGTCGTAGTTATTTACCAACCACCAACTCAGAGTTGAGGGAATCGAACCCATTCTAAAGCTAAGTATTGACCCGAAACCTATGTTTCTGATAGCCCCCCGTTGATTTTCGTTCAAAGATTCCATCAACTCCCCCATGTGCTTAAGAGCCAATCGCAAAGTTAGTTTCCCATCTGAAAGTGGTATGTAATTCTTGACCGTTGTTGGCCTCTTGCGTGTTTTTGAGTCTTTGCTTGAACTAGCATCTGGGGGTCGTTGTGTTTTTTCAACAACTTGTGGGCTAGCACCCGACCTCGTTTTTTTCCAAGGTGGGTTGTCAAAATCATCATCAGAATCTTCTATTGTGGAACCTGACAAAACACCAACACACGAAGCCGATCAGCAAGTCAGTCTTTTCAGTAACTGAAATTTAGTTCATATTTTTCAATTTACCGTGTGCTACTTCTGTACGCTTATTGACTGTTGGTATAACCGCAACTTTCTTTTCTTTCGGTTCGATTCCAGCCTTTTTGTCCTTCCTTTTCTTACCGGTATCGATACCCTTGTTGCTTGCGTCGGCTGATTTAAAGCCCATAAAAGTTGTTAGTATTATGCATTGTGTTTTACATCATCAATCATATGGTTTCACGTTTGTTCATCTAACTTACGTATTGGCATTTCACGATTTTCGTTGGGTTCCGACTGTAAATCATCATTTTTATCCATTACGTTCGGAAACAGATGTTCAATGTCAGACAGAAGGGTGCCAGCAGGCGGTTGTTGTGCGCAGTCTACTTTGTTGTCTACCGTTTTTGTAGTTTTGTTAACAGGTTGTGCTGTTAGTAACAAAAAAAAACACAACTGATCAGACAGATAGCCATATAAGTTACCCCCCACCCTTCACTGCCACAACTAACCGCACCTAGTAAAGGTGATGCTTCGTCTGTGTCTGATTCATCCAGTATAATTGGTTTGTCAGGTGGGTTTCCGGGTACCTTTGAAAGCCATTTTCCTTTTATTCTCTCACTCTTTCTCCGTTTGACTGGAAACCACTTGTTTAGGATTTATAAAACTCAATCCCCAAACCCACATTCCCTTTATAAACTTAACAAATCAATTATAATTGTAAAACACACATGTGCCAGTTAATGGTAAAACACATTTATGAGAAACACCCAGTAGGACATTTATGTTTTTAAAATACAATCCACAAACCCAACTTAATCATCTTTAAAACCTGGGCAAACTGACCTTAAAACACATCTATTTAAAACACATTTTAGGGAAAAACCCATTAACAAACAGAGTTTAAAAAACTGCCCATAAAAGACATTTGTTTATGGAAAACCCATTAACAACCTGACCTTAAAACACACCAGTTAAAACGTGCCCATAAAAGACATTTGTTTAAAACCTGTCCATAAAACACATTTGATTAGGGAAAAACCGACTAACAAAATGAGCTTAAAACACATCTTTTTAAAAACCACCCCATAAAACACATTTGGGGGCAAACTCATTAACAAAAAAAAATTATAAAAGACAACCCACACACACAAGTTACTACTCTATAAAACCTACATAACCTGACCATAAAACACATTACCAAACACAACCAATGAAACACAGTCATCCCCAACAATCGGAAATCATACACACATTTGTTATTTAAAACACATACCTACGGTTCTGGCGCCTACAACTTTGCTTCCGGCGACTGTGTTTTCTCTTCCGGAGACTTCAATTCTGCTCGCATCCATCTTGTTCAAATCCTCCTTTTTTTTTGAATCTCTTCCCTGCATACATAAAACACTTCAATGTAGAACACGATTGAACCCTAATCGCTTACTAAAACACAGAACACAATGTCCGTTTGATCTTACGTATATAGAAGTTGGAAAATCTCTTATCTTCATCCATGATTTTAGGTATTTTTGGTATGATTTTTGAGTGATTTCGTTGTGGGTTTAGAGAGAGAAAGTGAGAGAGAGGGAAATTCGCGTGTAATAAGGAGATGTGACATGTTGACGGTTATTTTTGATTGAATTAAAACACTGTTATGATGAATTTGCCCCTATTCATTTAAAACAATCTATTAAATATAGTTAAATATTACAAGATTGCCATTGATTTAATCTCAACCCTTAAACACACCAATCTGGGACCAGATCGCTTCCTAGACTTTCTAGGAAAAACACACTTTCCGTAGGAACCCTACTCTAATAATGTTTGGCAATAATGTTACCGTCTCTTCATTTTACTGTTTTGCAATTACTGTTTCGTTCAATTTCATCTGTCAATTAGTGTTGCTTTTTCCAGTAATACTTTGTTTGGTGTTTTTTGGCATTTTATATAGCAACATCGTGCTTTGCTAGCATCCGTTCTCACAGTTTTCACACTATCAGGCGTTTTGGTGTTTGTAGTTTTTGGCGTTTTATACTCAATTTTTTTATTATAATAAACAACAGAGAATTAGATAACAAACAATAGAAAATGAAAAAAAATTAAAAATTATAATCTAATTTCTCATCCAAATCTTCACTGTCACCAGCCTCTTCTACTTTAACCTTTTTGGCGTTTTGAACCTGTTTTTGAATACCTTATGTAGATCCTTATTTTCCTACATAACGCCCGTCTTTAGAATATGCTTATTTTTTGTGGCATCCTTTATTGTGGTTTGATATATACTTGTTTGGTGACATGTTGAAGATCAACGCCTGCTCGAATGTATTTATCCCTTCATGCCATCAATATATCCATCAAGAACAAAGTGACATGATGACATATCAGTGTCATCACTCTCTTTTTCATGAATATTTGTCCATCTCATTCAGCAAAAGCTTATAGAGATACCCACCTCAGAGAAGAATCCATTCAGTGAAACTTTATTCAGAACAATACTCAATATAGAAGAAACGAGGTTCCGCATCTGTGGCTTTTTTAACTATTTTTTTTTGGCGTTTTAAAGTGAATGGTTTCTAGGAAACATGACGTTGTTTTTTGGTTGTTATCAGTTGATTGTGCAGAGACGTCTCTCTTATAGGATGTTTTTGGCGCGTAGTTTAAGCGGGATTTTATTTATAATAAATGATATAAATAAAGTAGCCGTTTTTTCAGTTACTGTGTGTATTTTTACTGTTTTTGTTTAGCTTTTTAGGAGTTTTTAGGGTCATAGACGTTCCATCTTCCAAGGTTGGCGTTTTTAATGGCTTTAGGTAGTTTTTGGCTTTTTTTTTTTTCCATTTTTAGCTTTTTATAATACTTATCCAAATTACTTTTATTATAGTTGGGAGTTTTTGGCGTTTTACTGCATTATGGCGTTTCACAATCATTATGACTTTTTGGCGTTTTATTAATATAATGTATTTTTTTATTATAAGTTGAAAAATACATAACAAACAACAGAAAAAGAAAATTAAAAAAATAAAAATAGAAACAATTCATCTTCCAAATCTTCACTGTCATCAGTCTCTTTTTTCTTTGAAACATGTTCACTGGCGGTTTGGCTTTGTCATGCTTGTGTTTTTGTGGCCTGTCACGACCCCCGACCCCACCCTGGACGGGAGCGGGAGCCGTGAAGCAGCCAAGTGGTACCGGTGGTTTATTTTGAAAAGTATTGCAGCGGAAAATTTCACCAGGACCGTGAGTTAGGAAAAATATCAGAGTTTTGAAACACCGGATTTTATTTATTAAACAGATGGGATGAACCCATGTTTTGCAAAGGTAGCTTTAATATGGGATAAGCTCGAATACTTAAAACAACTTTTCTTAACTCAACTTAATTGATAAAATAAGCCACTTCTGTAAGCCTTTTGGTGCTGTATCCAACCCTTATTCCAATCTACTGTAATCACCTGAAACGCGTTTTAAAAATATTCGGTCAGCAGGAAATACTGGTGAGTTCATTCAGTTTGTACAAAAAGACACATTGTTATAATTTACAGTATTAAGAGCGATTACAATGTTTATATCAACCAATTACCCCAAATCGGTATTTGTCACTCGATCGGATCTGTGACAATGGTCATATCACCCATTGGCTAACCCGTTGTCCAATGGTGAAGATTAGTGTATACAAAACCCCACATACCGGCAGTAATTGCAGAATACAAAGACTTAATCACTGTAATTACAACTCTGAAAACAAATAGGGTTTTGAAAGCAATTTGATAAAAAGAAGAATGACTCACATTATAAGCATGCAGTCTTGATTTAACAAGCTTATTGATTCTACGCCTTCTGATAACTAAGCATTTACTTTATAGTTCTGAATCTTCTGATGATTAATATCTTGTTTGATAGTAAGTTTATGGATCGGAGTTTGCTGATAGTTAAACATATAGTTTAACAGAGTGGAATACGTATTAGTGTAAAACCATATCAAACCTAACGATGGTCACGAGGTCAGAACCTTAACGAAATTCACAAAGTATAGTCTTATTTAGACAGCACTTTGGCATTCGTTAGTTGGTTCCCGAATCGATCGGAAAGAATATCGTATCGGTGATTATTGGTTAGAACACCAACGTATAGAGAGAAGAATAGAAGAAATGAGCGAAGAAAAATGAATTCTAAGCTTTCTATTTATAGGTAAGGAGTATGAAATTTCTAGAAAGTTTCTTTTGTACTATCTAGGAAATTACATATGTCTTTTCTAGGAAGTCACCTATACATTTTCTAGGAAGCTTCCTACCTATATATATATATCCTCTTACACATTCCTTGCACCTTCCTTAGATATTATCTACCTCATATATATCTATTTTCATGTATATCTATTTAGGTGTTTAATTTACTTAGTTAATTAATCTTACTTAGCTGATTAATTAATCTTGCTTAGCTTAATTAATCTTACTTAGCTGATTAATTAATCTTACTTAGCTTAATTAATCTTACTTAACTGATTAATTAATCTTACTTAGCTGTTAAATTTACTTATTTATTAAGTTTCTTAATCGCTAAGTTTTACTTAACTATTAAGTTTACTTAATTGCTAAGTGTCACACCCCGATATTTCCACGTATTACCGGTGGGCCCGGTGGGGAGTATCGTGACGTAGTTAATATCATCATGGTCAATTAATCACAGTTTAATGCACAGCGGAAGTCTAAAAGTAATTTATACAAACCGAGTTGAAAGTAACATAAAATATTATACAACGGATTGTGAGTGGATCCACAGGCGGATCTAAAGTAAAAAGAAATATTGTTCAACAGATTTAAGTATCAAAAGCTTGCAAGACTCTTTATTTGATACTAGGAGTAGCCAGCCCATTACGCGTAGTACCTGCACTTAACCTTTTTGAAAAATACGTCAGTTTACACTGGTAAATACAATTAACTGACTCTTTTGAAAAACATTTATAAAATTGATTTGGATGCACAAGGCATAAAATCTTTTATAACTTGGGACAATTATTTAAAAATAATCTTGTATACAGTTTTACGTGTTTGTCGTCCATTTAGGACCCGGTTAGAAGTGCCGGATAAGATTGTTAGACACACCACTTGGTATAATACCCACAAGAAGTTTCCTCACGAGTGGGGTACCGTTTTACATACGCAACTGTCAGGTGTATGCCTACACCCCGTGCTTAAGTCGTGGCCATTTCTAATTAATGAGCCGAGGATATCCAGGACATGGTCATTAACCCCCCAAAGGCATTGCATCAAACAAGACAGATTAAAACGGGTTATGTAAATGTATTAATCACAATCCGATTTAAATAACTACATACCCGACCAAGCGGTATTATTATAATACCGTATCCCAAGCCCGTATAACGAAAAATAAGTTAAAAGTATTTACCTGAGCTAAAATATAATTTTATTCCCAGCCGTATATCAATCAGCAAGTACAAGTAGCTTTTACTGGGCTCCTAATCTGGAACGAAGGTTTTAATAACCTATTAGATTCCTAACGGGTCTTATTTAAGTCTTAACTTAGACCGGTTAGTTTTAATGAAAGGTTTACGGTTCAAAACGCAAGATTAAGCGAAGACCGGATTAGAATGTGATTTAGACCCGACAAGTTTGAAGACTTGTATAAAATGGGTAAACTAAGCACATTCTGGATTTGAAGTAAAAATGATAAGGTTTGACCTGTTTCGGTTAATTTATGCAAACTAGTTACATAAACCGCACCGAACGCGAATATGCATAATGGGTAACCAAATGAGTCATGTACAGGTTCCATAAGTTAATATGCTTAAAATATGTTATGATATCAGTAGGATACCTTCCATTATGCCCAAAACGAATTTAAAATCAAATTAAGCCCCGTAAGGGTAATTTAGTCATTTTAATGTTTATAAAAGAGGTTAAATAGTAATCTGAGGTTCTGGTCTAAAATAATCAGTAAAATATTTATTTTAACAAGTTATATCAGTAAAATATCATACATATGTGAAATTTATCATTTATGGCCAAACTATGCACCGTAGGGGCATTTTGGTCATTTCACATATGCTATAAAGGTCAAATTTGGAAATCTGAGTTCAAAACTTTAACTTACTGTTAAAGCATAAAAATTTATCCATAACATCAGTAGGTAACAAGCCTTAGGTGCCAAATATGGTTTTAAACCATACTATGCGCCCAAATCGCATAAAAGTCGGTATTTGACGATATTCGGGTTGATTAAGGAAATCTGAGATTTTGATCAGCCTTTACTATTTAAAATAACTTATTTAATATATAAAATAAGTAGAAAAAGGTTTGATATGTAAAGGATGTGTAAAACTCATTTTATTAGCAAAAAGGGCATTATTGTTAATTACCGAGCCTATGCAAGAACTCTATGTTATGATCAGATTAAAATTTAATAAAAATTTCCAAAAATCCCAAAATATTATATTACATCAGTGGGTAGAAAGTTTGGTGTCAAAATTTGAGTTTAAATGTGATTTATACTAAAAATGCCATTTAATTAGTAAAAAGCTTTCATTTTACGATATTGTGCATAACTCTCATTTAGACCATAAACTGATGTCAAATTTTTAGGACATACTTAAATATCAGTAATAAAGGTTTTTGTCCACTCACATTTTCAAAAATCTCATTTTTATATCAAAAGGGCATAATGGTTAACATTTAAGCATTTAACGGAAACATGCAAATGATTCATATTTCAAAGGACCCATATAGTATAATCATAGAGGGTTATACTAACATGAAATATGGTCCTAAAGGAACCCTAAGGCATATCTAAAACAAGATAAATCGGGTCAGAACTGAAAGTCAAAGCAAAAGTCTACTTTTGCTACTTTCGGTTGTGAACCGAACCCAAACTCAGAATTGTCGGGTTGAACATGCCTAAACATGTTCTTATATTATTTACCAAGTTATTTTAGTGTTAAAACATGTTCCATAACTTCTACATTATCAGTTATGAATTATTTTGTAAAAATTGACCCGTTTGACTTTTTATTAAGAAGTTTGACCCGAGAATTGACTGAGATAACGTGGTAATTTGAAGGTGCCCTTTTTAAGGGTTTAATACCTACATAATTACCAACACATAGCCACTTTCAATTCGAATAATGGTTGGACCGTTAGTGATTAATCACCAAGTCAAAGCTTAATTACGATGTCTCTGACTTTCGGTCATTAAGCTAATAAAACTTTAACTAAGGAAGCTAAGAACACTTACTAGAGTACTTAGCACGATTTTTGAACTTAAGAAAGCTTCCTTGAGCAGCAGGAGGCTTCAGAGAGTGAGCTTTGAGTGAAAAATATTTCCAGTGTGCATGAACAATAACAAGAAGGTCCCTTATATAGTGTTTTGCAAGTCCTAAGATCAAAGCATGTGTCCCTAGGCTGTTACCAGATGTTCCCAAGTGTCCCTAGGCTGTTAAAACCAGTTGCAAAGTCCCTGGTATCCAAAAACTAGGTTGCAAAGGCGGTGGAATGGTTGTAACCTGCAGCTGTCCATTTTTCTGCCCAGATACAGTCTTTACGGACCGTAAGCCTAAGCCCTTACGGTCCGTATCTGTAATTTAAATTATATCGCCCAGTTAAGCCATCTTACGGACCGTAAGGCGAAAGCTTTGCGGTCCGTAAGCCTTTCATCAGAGACAAAAATGTGGAGAACTTTAACATTTGACCATGCAAACTATCATAACTCGAATCTTTTGTCATTATCAGCAGGAGGGTCCCATTGATCAGTTCTGAAAAGTCCTTGGAAGTGTTGCCATGCATAATAAAGCTTTGGAGTCTTTGAAAGATCATGTGAATGAAGAATTTGTCGGATTTGCACATGGGATTCTATGTTCTTGGATTTGGATTATTCCTCACACAATTTAACCGGATGTTTATGAAATCTTTATCAAATATTCATGAGAATGTATTTATATTTACAAATGTTTTGGGAATGTTAAAAGGTCACTCAGAGGTAGAATTAACATGTTGACACTTTTAATCCCTCCAGTTATCTTTTAGCATGACCCGGGTTTATGACACGTTTAAAGTTTATGACACGTGTCTTTATTATATTGGGCATGATTTTTGCGAGGTGTTACACTAAGCATTCTAGTTAAACAGCTCCCTGAGTATGAGTTCTAATTCTAAATACAATGGAACTCGTATTAGTGTATTAACCCAATTCTACTTTAACGATAATCACGAAATCAAAACCCTCACGATGAATTGACAAAGTATAGCCGTATACGGGCAACACTTAAACATTCATTGGATCGGTTTCAATTGATCGGATAAAGTATCGTACCAGTGATTAGAGTTATTACCCTAATAACGGGCAGAGTTTCGGGTTTTAGAGTATAATACCCGAGTATTATAGCACTATATGTTTAGAGACAAAGAAAAGAATTGAACGAATTGAAATGTGCAGAGCTCGTTCTATTTATAGCTGAAACAGAAGTCTCTCGCGCCCCGAGAGAGTTTCTTCTTCTTCCTTCGCGGCCTGCGAGGAACCGTAGGGCGGTTTAGGGTATGCTGAGTCATGGTGTGGTCTTGACACGTGTCCCTCAACGTGTCCGGATAGAAACAAGTCTCTCGCGCCCCGCGAGAGATCTTTCTTCGTTGGTCGCGGCCCGCGACAGAATAAAAACTCATTTTTATTTGATTTTTCAAAGAGAATTTCATCGTACGTGTTTGGGATTACGATTACGGATTATTATGGGACTTATTTGAGAGTTATTACATGGCCGTTTGGAAAGACAAAATGACATGAGTTTTTTTTCAATATGTATCTTCAAACCACTCATCAGTGTCATTCGTCTCTTCATGCCATTATAATATTCATCAATAACAAAACACAAAAAATGACATACGTCTGACACCAGTATCTTTTTGTTTATGATTTGTCCATCTCATGCAGCAAAATTTTATTTGAGTCACAGCACCTCAGGGAAGAATGCATTCTCCAAAACTTCGCGTAGAACAATATTGAATACACAAGAAACGATATTTGCCATTTTTGGCGTTTTACTCAGGAAATATTGTATCTGAAAGAAACGTCGATTTTTTGGAATCTTTAATGTTTGAGTGTTTTGGCGTCTTCTAAGATGATTGGTATATAGTAAAATATGGCATTTTTTGAGTAGGTGTGTAACGCCCCGTATTTCCGTATTTCCAATTTTAGAAAATACGTGTCCGTTTTTCTATTTTTGGAATCACAGTCATAATCGGACCGAAAAAACTGCTTAGAAACGACAACCGAGTCATTTTACGTGATTTTACCGCAAACGACCAACGAACGCGTCGCGCTACGATTTCCGACGATATTCTACGTATTTTGAACTTAAAACATTATTCTACAACATTATACGACGCTTGGGTTCGAAAAGAAAAGGATCTCGTAAACATGACTGGGTCGCTTGCATTAACGGGCTTTAAGCCCAAGCCCACTTAACCCACACTTAGGTGGTGTTTGTTTTTTGCTAGAAGCACTTCAGAACCTCTTATGTCTGCGCCGCGCAGACCACGCGCAGACATAAGGGTCTGCAACTTGTTTGTTTTCTCGCAGACCTTTCATTAAAAAAAGTCTGCGAGACCTCTTCTTCATACAGACATGAATCAATGTCTTCTAAGGTCTGCACAACCTCTTCTCCTCCACATTTTGAAAACACAGAGAACCCTTCTCCTGCTCCACAGACCGCCGCCACCTCCGACGTCTCCCGCACATCTCCAGCCGCACCCCCACCACCTCGAGAACTCCACCGTCTCCCGCACATCTCCAGGTATGAATTTAGGGTTTTTTTTAGAGAGAGACCGTAGAGAGAGAGGGGGCGACAGGAGAGAGAAGGAAAGAAGAGAGAGGGATCGGCGGTGGTGGTGGGTTTTGATGGCGGTGGTGGTGGGTTTGATGGCGGTGGTGGAACGAAGAGAGAGAGGGGGGGGGGGGGGGCGACAGGAGAGAGAGAGGGAAAGAAGAGAGAGAGAGAGATCGGCGGTGGTGGTGGGTTTTGATGGCGGTGTTGGTGGGTTTGATGGCGGTGGTGGAACAAAGAGAGAGAGAGAGAGGGGGGCGACATGAGAGAGAGAGGGAAAGAAGAGAGAGAGATCGGCGGTGGTGGTGGGTTTTGATGGCGGTGTTGGTGGCGGTGGTGGTAGCCGACGTGGTGGTGGCGGATGGTTGTGGTTGTGGTGGTGGTAGATGAAGGCATAGAGAGAGACAAGAGAGAGGAGAAGGTCTACAGTGTGTGTTGTGTGTGTGTTGAAGAGGTTTTTATGTAAAAAAAACAAACTCTCTTCTCCTTACAGACTGCAGACATTTGGTCCAACTCTTCTCCTGCAGATATGGTCCGCAGACTGCAGACCTTTTACCTCTTTAAAAACAAACACCACCTTAACCTAGCTAGTTAAGAGAGTGAAACCCTAATCCCCTTTCAAACTTTGCAGCCGACATCACTCATCTCCCTCTCATCTCTCTCGCGAGTTTCCGGCGACCGGAGCCGCACTCCGGCGAGCTCCGGCGTCTCAGTCCCTCTGGCCAACCACGCACACCCACTCTACCACAACCATCTCCCTCTCACTCCAAACCTCACCGTTCCCCCTCTCTCGCGTATCGGCCGACGGCCTCGTTACCGGCGACCGTCGATGGTGACGATGATGATGATGATGTTACTGTTGCTGTTGATGATCGATGACGATATGATGAAGATGGTGGTGCGGCACAGTAGCGGTAGCGAGCCGCTTCCGGCGGCTCTGGTTTCGGCTTGGGTCGGGTCGGGTCTGGTTCGACAGACTTCGGGTTAGTGTTCCGGGTTTTCGTTCACACCGATCAGACTATCAGGTCAGTTTCGTTTCGATTTATTCAGTTTCATTTCTATTTATTTGGTTCATTTCGATTTATTTGGTTCTCATCCGGTTCAGTTTTAATTCGAGTTTCGGTTTGTTTGGTCCTGGAACATCGGGTCTTGGTTCGGGTCAGACTCGGTACGGTCCCTATTCGGGATCCGTTTTGGTTTCGGTCAAGCGGGTCATAGACAGTCAAAGACGATCAACATCGGGGCAGCTACGGTCATCGCAACTGGAACCTGTTCATCTTGTTCGGTATGCTTCGTATTTATTTCGTTCCTCAATTACCTTTTCTGTTATTACGTATCACTTTATACAAATCAACTAAAATTTAGGGTGGGATTTTATAGAACTGATCATTAATCAGATGTGGGTTTTCCTTTTATTTGACACTAGTTTTTTACCCGCGCCGCGCGTTGCGGCGGCGACATCACGTCACACGCTTGACGATGATGACATTGATGTGTGGCGCGCCACGCGTGACATGTGAATTTACCTTTGAAAGAAATAAACCAAAAAATACCTTTAAGTGACACCCGCGATCCCATCCTAGCTTTGCAAGCTGATTCAATACACAATAATACAAACTAAAGTTAATTTGAAAAGCCCAAAAAAATAACAAATAAAGAAATAAAAACAACTATTCGACTACTAATTTCAAATTATGTTGGCATGATTTAGCAACTAATAACCAAATCAGTGATAGGTTGGTATAATCAGTTTACGTCTATCAATCCTACGAATCTGAAACATAATTAAATAACTTACATTTGGTGGAGTTTTGTGGTTCCTTTAGAGCATTTCACCTAGAGGAAAACAAATCCAAAACAGATTACAAACCTACTGGTTGCCATGTGATATCAGGCGACCATCTCTTAGCAATCATAGCATGAGTATATTGCCCAATCACTTTGTCAAAACAAAGTAAATCACACGAAGAGCCATTCAAGCTAAGCATGAAGCCAAAACTATTCAAGTAGGGGAAAAATTAAAGGACAATGTCAACAAAGGACCGTTAGCATACAAAACAAAGGAACAATGAGGCTCATATATGTGAAGCTTATGCCCCGCCAAGATACAGAATACCTCATCTTCAAAATGAAGAGGATAAACTGCGATGGCTGCATGGTCAGACTGTGATGCAAGCACTTAAACACCACAGCATGTCGGCTGCCCCGCCAAGACACGGAATATCTCATCTTCAAAATGAAGAGGATAAACCACCATGGCTGCATAGTCCGATTGTGATGTAAAAGCATAGACAAAGACATGCCAACACTGAACAATGCACAAAGAGTGAGTTATCATCATAGCCCCTAAAATAAAAAGAAACAATAATCATTCTACACATGTCGACTAACAAAACAAAGTATGAATCACTCATTCTTTGATGTTTGCAAGGTGGTCCATAAACTGATAGCAAATAGGCCAAATCTTTTGACTATAGTGATCTACACGTATGTAAATCATCAACCCCTGTAGATTTGACAAACAATCAAAACATTCAAACAAAAAAATCTCAAAAATTGAATTGAAAAGGAGTTTGAAGTGACCAACACTAAGAATTACCTCTCGGATAGTGACTTTGTGATTGCCCTTTTTAGTAGCAGAGCAGTGTTGAGCAGCTCCCAGTTTGTTTTTTCTGAATTCTTCCCATGTCATATCAGCATATTCTGTTCCAACCAGCAACTAACAAAATCATATTTTGGTCTCCAATAACTTAATACATACATGGATTCACATGGCTAAGGCTAAAGTCAAACCCCACACGACTATTGTTTACTAATCAATGTAAAAAAGGAACTCTGTTGTGGTTGTGATCTAGACAATGACACACGAAGGAAATTACTACTTGCAGAAAGAATTACATAGCTGAAAAAACTCACCGTTGACTCCAAGAGTATAGGATAGCCCCTTGTTGTTGTGCGATCTAATCGTCTCCAAACTTTGAGCGAAAATCGAGTACCTATGATTCATTTCCTCACTACTTTGGTACTTCCTCCCGCACCTGTTCGTTCCATAATTCAAGAAGAAAAAGTCAAACATCAATCCATCCATTTACTGAATTTTTCAACTTGACAATAACATACAAAATCTCTGCCAATGCACTCGGTAACACAAACCCTAATTTTAGGACTAACAAACTCGTTACCACATGCGAGTTTTTAGTTATGAAGTTATACGCACACATATATAGTTTACTTGGAACCAATCCAATTCTTGAAGTACATACATTGTATGAACTTTTGTGAGTCAAAATATGGCTGAATTTTCTACTTGGACATTTTGTCATCTAAATTTATTGAACAATTTTAAGGATATGGTCCCAAACATTGATGTTTACTTGTTTAGTCCCCTTCGATATTCCATCTTATTTAAGTTTTTTTTTTAGATATCACTTTCAGTATTTGAGTCACGACCATATAAAGTCTACATCCTTTTGTAATAATTTACAAATCACATTGTTATCAAGATTCGAGACCCATGGAGAGCTAGTGACATTCTTTTTTGAACCAATAATATGTTGAGAACCGTATAACTTACTTATGTGTTTTGACTTGAACGGAATTGTTTGCTGTGATATTGTTGTGCAGCAGGCAGACGGGTATTAAAATTTTAAGTGATCGGAGAATTTAGCAAATTTTAAACGTGACTAAAAACTAAATAGCAACTTACTTTGGACTTTGCTCTGTATTTATAAAAAAGTCGGCTAACAAAATTCAGAGCAAACAGTACCATTAGTCTAGTTAGTTTATCTGTTTATGTTATTAGCAGGTTGTGTGTTTGAGTATACATCGTTACATATTTCATTGGATATAAAGTATTTTTATATCCTCAAAACAGGTATATAAGTTAATGATCTCTAATCCTAAATAACGGTTATGATAACATATAAAAGTATATAAATATAATCGGACTATAGTTTATATGGTTAATTCTACAAATGATTTTATCCACATGAAACAATTTGTAAAAGCTGGCACCAGTGATATAATAGGTCGGAAAATGAAAAATCAAGTAAATCACATGTACTAACCATGTACCTAAAATCCATAAATTAAACAATAATCACAGAAAATTGACCTGAGAAGGAGGAGGAGCAACAGAAAAACCAAGGTCGGCGGCGATTGAGAGGGCATCGGACATACCACCAAGTCGCCGGAGAGGTTTTCTTCCCACCCAACTACCGTCGCTTCCTTGAATCGACGCCATTTTCAGTTATATGACTTGGCGGATCCAACACTTTGTTTTGTGATCTTCGTGGCTGGCTGTCACTTTGCCCGGCTTAATTTCTAAATTCTAGAATGGTTGTTGAGGATTGAAAATTAATATATACATACGTACACAATTCAATTCAAAGATTTTCTTATATCAAAATTCTAAACACATAAAAATTGAAATTTAACCTGGGCTTGCTGGAAAGAGGCCATAGCCTGTGGATTAAGGGAGGCGGAGCAGAGGCGACGACGTCGGTGGTGAGAGTACCCATGATACCATCGATGGCGGCAACCTGGGCGGCGCTAGTGAGGGTGACGATAGCGGCTTCAACGGGTAAAGATTGTTTGGCGAGCCAACCCTTGAAACCATTCTCAAACTCTTTGTACTTGGTTTGCAACTGTTTGATTGGGTCGTTGATGAAATCTTGTGATGTATGAACCATCAATTCTCCTTGTATGAACCATCAATTCTCCTTGCTTTCCTGCCACCATTGTTGGTGCGAAGCGAGGAATCCGAAGTTTGGATTAGGTTTAGATAGAAGAGAGAAGAGAAGTTTTAAGAGATAAAAGAGAAAGGGTAGGTGGCAAAAGCCACCGACCTTTCTCTTTAATATATATTAAATTGAAGGCACTGCACCATTGTTTTATTATTATTGTGTGTATATAATAAAAAAATCCACGATTTACTAACTGATCGTGTGTTAACATTTTAAAACAAGTTTGTTTTGTTTAGAATTCTTTTTATTATATTATTAACCGGTTATAATCGAACTATTATTTTAGTCAGAAAGGTTAAGGGTACATTTAGTCGACTCGAATAAAAAAATAAGATTTGTATAAAACTAAACTTATATTTGTTTTATAAAAAAAACTAAACTAATCCATTTGTTATTTAGAGTATATATATATATATATATATATAGGATCACGCTAAAATGAGAACCACATCGAGTTGTAAGAACCGTGAGAACTACACCGTACGGGGCGAGGTGGACCAATTTTTTTTTCACAAACGTAGATGCGTGTATTATAAACACATTTGTAAAAAAAATTCAAAAAAAAAAAAAGAGTTTTTGAGCACCACAAGTGTGTGTTTACGGGTACCGTAAATTTTCCGGTAGGATTTACGGTACCCGTAAACACAAACTTGTGGTGCTTAAAACTACACACACGACATTTTTTTTTACAAATGTGTTTATAATACACGCATCTACGTTTATGAAAAAAAAATTTGGTCCACCTCGCCCCGTACGGTGTAGTTCTCACGGTTCTTACAACTCGAGGTGGTTCTCATTTTAGCGGTCCCCTATATATATATATATATACTACTTTAATAAGCACTAGTCACTTACCTGCGCGATGCGTCGGGAGTGGCGATTTACAATAGGATATTCGTTTACCGTTAGTTTATCCGTCGTCTCGTGATATATTGTATAGTACTTAAGTTAGTTTTCTTATTCGTGATATGATGACACTGGTATTTTTCTGTTAGTTTATCGGTTCTTTGGTGATATACTCGGATAAATTTTTGTAGCTGTAGATTCGGCGTGATCTTCTACAAGAAGAGTACAAAACAAGGAAGTAGATGTAATTAAAAACAAGAAGAGTTCAAAACAGTCAAGTAGCTGGACAAAACAATAAAAACAAAATGCGGGGAGTCTCTTGTATCTCTTCCTGTTTTACCAATACATCCGTTCGCTTATGACTTTCTTGTATCTTCTCGTCTACTGTACCAGATTTCGACACATAAAAAAATGTTAGACGCCTACAGGTGCTTTAAAATAGTAATTAAAAGGTAATTTCTGGAAGCAAATAAGGCACAAAATCTACTAACTTACCTTCTTTTTGATACGGATGCGATTAATTAATCACGCAACACTTCCTGGTAGACAACATTTGATGTGTAAACTCCGCGTTGTTTGAATTCTTTGGCGAGATGTACCAACACCTTCGTACTTTGTCTTGAAATCCCTCTTGATAACGCTACATAAAGTTGTCCATGTGAAAATACAGAATCCGGTAGATAAATACCAACGTTCAGAATTGTTTGACCTTGAGCTTTATTAATCGTCATGAAAAAGCTAAGTCGAATTGGAAATTGTTTTCTTTTCAGCTTGAATGGGAACATGTCATCTTCAGAAAGGGTTAGAGGGATTCTTGGCAAAAAAACTCTTTTTCCGGCATGTTGACCAACTGCAATTTCCGCATCAATAACATTTCGCATGAAACCCTTACATATCAACCGCGTGCCATTACACAGGTCATGTGATGGATCGATATTACGTAACAATATTATTGGGCATCCAATTTTTAAACGAAGCTTATGAGACGGCAAACCACTAACATTTAGCGAGTTTAAGAACTCGACCGGATAGAAGTTGCGCTGATCGTCTTCAGCTTCATCAAAACTATAATAAACTTTTTCCTCCCCATGAAAAATTTCAATCATTTGATTATTAATCTCGTCAACACTATCATTTTTAGTGGACAATATTGCTCTAGAGATTATATAATCTGAAGAATATACATTATCTTCAATTGATGGAAAGATGGCATGGATCAATTCTTTTATAGCGTTTTCTCTGTTGTTGCACTGAATTGTCATGTCATCGGGTATGCGGATATAGTTTCCTTCGATTGGTTCTTTAGTTCCATCGCCGACTCTTAAAAGAAATTTAGAAAACCATGGAACTTTCAGCGCTCTCATATTTATGGTCAACCGCATCTTCTTAGTCAAAGACCAAAGAGGTGACATTCGTACGCTGGAGTCTACAATCTGTGCTCGAGTGCCACGTTTAATAACCGGCAACACCTGTCTGAAGTCACCTCCCATAACCATTATCTTTCCTCCAAATGGGAGACTAACACCTATAATGTCTTGGAATGTACGATCGACGGCCTCTATCGCCTGTCGTTTAGCCATCGACGCTTCATCCCATATGATTATTTTGGCAGACCGAATCAGTTTAGCGGCCCCACTCTGTTTTTTGATATTGCACATTGAATTATTTTCAAGATTAAGAGGAATCTTGAATCTCGAGTGAGCCGTTCTACCTCCTGGCATATTATTAGCCGCTGCACCTGATGAAGCTGTTGCGAGAGCAATAAGACCACGTGACCGAATTTCAGCAAGCAAGGCAGTGTACAAAAATGTTTTTCCAGTTCCACCTGGACCATCAATAAAGAACACGCCTGGAAGATCATTATCAACATGCATCATGATCTCATCAAACACGTTTTTTTGGTCCGGATTAAGTGAATCTTTGGCACTCAAGTGTTCAGGTTCCAAAACAATCCCATACTCTTCTTGTAACTCACGATAACCTGCATCTTGTAAGTTAACATCGTCTGTTATCTTAGGAAGGTCGAATTCATTGAAATTTTTACCCATGGATTGTACCAAGACACTAATTTCGGTAAGAACCATATTTTGAATTTGTTCTTTACTTTGACAGTGTAACCGATGATCTTCAGACAGTGAATCAAAGTGGTCATTCCATAACTTTCGAATATCTCCAGGTTGGCAAAAAATCATTATGGTCGCAAATAACCTTCTAAGAGCATTGGGAAACTGAAACGTAGAGGCTTCTTCGAGACATTGTGATAGATATTCATCGTCTTCTATTAAGCCTAACTCAAGAGCTGCTTTCCGAAATGTCGCACACCGTTGACCATTAACTGTGCAAAGATGTTCAAAAGAAGTAGGCCCTCTGACATTTGACAAAAGTAGGCGTAAGTAGTACCTTTCTCCTTCGGCTGGATTAGCGGAAACGATACGACCTCTTTGTTTTTTACCGAAACGACGACTCCAACGGCGTGTGCTTCCATTCCATGTAAAGTATTTTGGAAAATCTTTATACAAATGTACCCTTGCTGTTTCATCGTTTCTATTTATCTCAAAAAATGCTGTTAGCATGGTTCTCTTATCCCTTTCCCTATCAACAATATTAGGTATTAAGTCATCATCTCTAAATCTAACCATCTGATTATTTGGGAGATGATGTTGTAAGGCTAGAACAGCAGGAAAGATTTGAGAAAGAGAGAAGGAAAAAATGCGCCATATAGCCTCTGGGGGCGATATGTAGCGTGCATCTTGAAATCTTTTTATCTCATTAATAACAACCCCTGGCTCACTTTGATCGACTTGAATAACCTGTTTGTCATGTCCTTTATAAACATATTTGAAAAGATATTTCACATATTTTATACTTGAGCAAACTTCAACATTCATGTGGCAGTTAAACATCATCAAAAGCCTTGGGTTATATGGGACCACCCATCTATTATCAAGTGTTTGTCCTCGTAGGTCCACTTCAATCCCGGTGTCTCTTCTTCGATACAACGGATACGAATCTTCTCCTTGTGTCGTCTGTTCGTTAAATTGTCTAGGATAGCGAAAACGACAAATTTTAGGATCACCCTGCATACAAGGACTGCGTGATCGTAAATTGCCGCAAGGACCGTGAATCATGTGCTTGACAACCATCTCATGCAATCTGGGATGTGTTGGTTTGTAAGGAATTTCAGCACACAGAACCTTATCATAATGGTCCGCGTTATTGATCTTGTGTTGCGGGTACATGATTAGGAGAAAATGTGCGTGCGGCAAACCCCGCTTTTGAAATTCAATGACATATACGTATGCCTTAACTTCCCCGAGGACATGTTTCTTGAAGAGTTGATCCTTAAGATCTTCTAATTTAGCCCGGAACACTCTTGAAACAAGGTCTGGACGATCTTTTGCAGTTTGACCAACATGTAAATTATCACATATCTCAGGCCACTTAGGATTACATGTCATTGTAAGGAATACATCAGGCTTGCCGTCATCTTGAACTAACGTCATCGCATCTAGAAACCGACGTCGCATGTCGCGAGGCCCCCCGATGAAAGATGCAGGCAACACAATTCTTTTCCCGACTCTGTTTGCATGAACCTCACCAGTATTGACGCAATCCACAATACCTTGGTACAATTCGGCCCGAATCTTAGCCTGGTTTCTCTCACAAAATTCTAAGCGTGACGTCTCAATTTTGATGTAAACATCAACCACAAACTGCTGTAGCAGCCTACCACCGAACAGAAGCACATTTTCGGTAGATCGAATTTGGAACTTGTAACAGTAGTACTCTCGCATAGCCACGGTTGTTCTACCACTTCGTGTGTTAGCCTTTGAACGATGAAGATGTATTAAAAACAAACAGTTAATAAAAATAAAACGCATTACGCTATTTTTATGATCTTCACTTAAAAAGGATAACAAATTGTTGGTACCTTCCATTTCTCCTTCGATGTTGTCATTGTTGCGAACCTCATTGATTGATACTCCGTGACGTGGTATGTTAGCATGCCAACCCGACTCACCATTAGGAAAAAATAGAGGATACGACAATTGATCGTAACAACTGAAGTACGGCTGAATAGTTTGTCTATATTCAGACCTACCGTACACAACAATACTTCGTTTATACGAAGTGATATTGTCATTACCTTCAACCCAAATACCAGCAACCTATATAATTGTGAACTATAAGTAAAATAAGCAATACTATTAAATAATTGCAATTAATATAATATTATATATACCTCCGATGTCGTTGGTCGGTTGTACACCCTTTGGTCAAGTTCAACCGAAGTATTCAAAGTGACTCTATAGTTGTCCAGAGGTCCTAGTTTCGCAAGTCTTCTAAATGTATCGACATATGGGTTTGTAGAAAGAACGCGTGTTAAAATCTGAGTAATACGTCGATCAAGAGTTGGCCATCGGAGTCTGTGATCTAACTCAGTATCGGGATCGTAAAAATACAACTGCAAGTACCTAGGAGTCCCATCCCTCGGAACTAATTGGTCGATTCTGTGATATATTCCTTTATGTGCACGAAAAGTATATACGCCGTCTCTCATATTGTTCAATGTATCATCCAATGTCACACCCATTGAGGCAAAAGAAAAATTGGTGTTATAAGCACGGATGTTTTGCCTAAACATATCTCCAATTTCATCTTGAGACGTGAAAAGTCGGTACAATTCCTCTGGAATTTCTAAGTTTGCTAGCACTGTTTTCCCACTCATACAACAAAAGGTATCAAATTCAAATTGAAATCGTTTTGCTCTACAATTAGGACATGCACCTCGTTCCTTTAAAACACGATGCTCTCCAGGTACTCCATTGTAAACAAAATTATAAGGATCATCTTCTACGCTCCCATCTTGGAAGGAAGGTTGATCAACTACTTCAGCAAATTGGGGTAATAAAGTACGCGGATGAATTCGAATACCTAAAAAATTGTTGTATTAAGTAATGAAGGTTGTAAAAGATGTCAAGTTTGAAAAAGAAATCATTGTTAAATAAATAGAAACCTCGTGATGTTCTATGCCTGACTACGTCAATTACAGAGGGGAATGTGGTTGTCGGCGTAACATCATCTATCGGAGTTTGGTTGACTTGACTGCCATTTGAAATACGCATTCCATTATCGTTTTGTGTATTAGAACATCCTTTATTGTACTCCTTGCGTTTTATAGTAGAAACACTTGAGGCGTTCTCATTTGCTGTTTGTGTAATTTGAGTAATATTAGTTTGTAAACTTCTTAACGGTGTCCTTTCTGTTGACCTATTACTCATTAAAGTTATTGATGAAGCACTTTGGAAGGCATCACCACTCCCAAATTTAGATACTTTGTTATTTTCTTTGCGTGCAGCATAGTATCTTTTTTGATACTCTTTTCGTTTTTCAGCTTTAGTAGATGCACTCGAGCTAAAAGCATGATTACGAGGGTTTGGTTGTCCATTAGTCATTGTAAATTGATAAAGTGACAAATACCTTGCAAATTAAATAAAAGAGAGTTATCATAGATGATGAAATTCTCAAATCATTACAACATTCCAACACATAACTTAGAGAAAAACAAACCGAATGATAACATTGAAATACATAATGATAACATTAAAATACATAACTTAAACCGAATATCGTGACTTAGAGAAAAAAATACACAAATCCTTAAAACATTGACATACATAATGATAACATTAAGTGAAAGCCAATCTAAATACTTGGTGAAACAATGGTCTCCACAAACACCGCACCCTTAAAACCTCGAAACCTCGAAACGGGATAAAAACATTCGAAGGGCTTCATATCCATTTCAATTGTAAACAACTTCCCTAATTTAGTCATCACAAACCAATTACCATTTGTCACATAATGTGTTATATCGCACCACAATGACAATGATATCGGGGGGATCGGAGGACATGATAAGACCTTAATCCAGTAATCCCCTTGTAGCGTCCATAGGTCAATTGTCATCTCA
Source organism: Helianthus tuberosus (assembly GCA_030545235.1). Lineage (NCBI taxonomy): Eukaryota > Viridiplantae > Streptophyta > Magnoliopsida > Asterales > Asteraceae > Helianthus > Helianthus tuberosus. Next base: position 37,716,741 of record CM060435.1, on the reverse strand, counting down.
AACATGCCAGTGCTAGCAAACATGTGAAGCTCATTTTTTACATTCACTAAAACACCTTGAACCATTCCTATAGAAGGAACGGGTGGAAAGCTTATCTCCTTGAACTGCTCCGAATTAACATCAAAACAAATCACCACATTCGTACCTCCAAGCCAACATTCGCAAACAGTGAAATATAGAGTACCACCACAAAATGTGCCAGCTGACCAATTGAAATGAGGGCTTAGGTACTCTTGTCTTGTTATGAAAGGAATATTTCTCCAAGAGTCTACTTCCCTAGAATAAACATAGACACCAAGTACACCACTCCTACGCTTTATATGCAAGACCTTGTAATCATCGTCAGCGTCAACGTACAAACCAACGGCATCAAGGTTATTTATATAGAATCCATGAGAATCAGGAGTTGACAAACCCTTGAAAGCAGTAGTTGTTGGATTCCAAAGAAGCAGCTCGTATGTATGATTCAAGCAAACACACAACAATCCATTCAAATGTGAAAGTATTGAGACATCATTATTTTGGTGATGGAATGGAAATGTAACTATGGAGCTTGGCCCATAGTCATTGGATTTAGAGATGATCGGATGAACAGAGCATGTTAGGTCGTCAATTAGTAGAACTCTCTGGTTAGATGAAACTAATGAGCGAGAACAATGTATCCTTACGAAATCTTGTGTTGACAGTAACGCATACCATTGCTTACATACACTCTTATAACGACCTACATCCTTCGCTGGCACCCTCGTTAATATTTCAAACACGATTGTATGAACAGGAAGGTCAGCCATGGTTATACATTCGTTTAACACAGATAATGACTATTTAGTTGTCCAATCTAAGAAGATTATAGTTTGGTGAAAAATAGGTGTAACCATTACATGTAAATCAAGTAATATAACATACTTGTAATAACAAAGTAAAGTATACTTCTACAATTACTTCAATATGAGGGAAACAAAAAGCAAAACACGAAACACCAAGAGAGACTTTAATATTCAACAACTAAACATATAACAACACCAAATGTTTCTAACTTAAACACAAACTTGGATAACGATCCATAATTTAAATATCCCGTGCCTCGACCATATCTGGTTCGTACGTAATCGTACTCAACTCCGTAGACTTCAAAATATTAACTGAAATAACAAATAAAATATAACTTTTATTAAATTACATGAGCCATTAAATCTAACTAATTTTTAGAATGTTAATGTGTAAAGCATAACATACTATCTGGTAGATGAACCAATTTGACACGTGATACATATATGATAGACCTTTGTTGCACGGCTCGAATGGAACGTATAACATCGGAAGGCTTCAGGGCAGACAAAAACAATTGTATTGTGTGACCACTGTATATTACGATTTTGGGTTAAAGTTCTTCTAATAATAATATTTTCTTACATATAATGTAAATATTATGTTTGTAATATGTTAATAATAAATAATAACTTACGTCTTATCTTGAAGAGAAAGTTCAAAACAACATCGATCACGTTTGCCTTCTATTATTCTCCCAACCACATCTATAACAAAATCAGTCAAATCGTATACACCATATTATACATACATATATAAAGTTTTATATATTTAATAAAAAATATAGATAGAGAATTTATATGTACCAACAATATCCATTTGAGGTCTCCTGTCATGCTTCAATTCTATAATGGAAGGGACCAATGGATATAAAGAAGCACCCATTGGAATCGTAAGCATAAGTGAAGAAAGCTTTGTATATTCGTTGATGACATGTTTTTTCTCGGACCAAACTAACACGTAATTCTGGTACTTTGGGTACTCATGATAGTTGAGATTCTCAATTTGGAAATGATTCAAGGAAAAAAACCACCCATCAATGCCGCGTCATTATATATGTGTATCAAATGTTGTGGGACGAACGCAACAATTTTTTGTCTCTAAAAAGAAAAGAAATTTAGTGGTGGAAAAACGCTTACTCGTATAACACAAAGTAAATTAAAATAATGTTCTTACGTGTTGATCAAGAAAAATAACCACTAATCTCTTTTCATCGACGTCATGCCAAATAAACTCCACCTTAACAAAGATTATATTATACCATGCTCTATCATTTCTCAATGATGAAAATTCTTCAACGGAAAAATGATCAGACATATCCTATTAAGTGTTCAATGTTAGTTAACTAAATAAATAAAAACTCTAGAAACTTAAATTTAAACTAAAACATGATTAAAATTAAACAACAAATTTAAACTAATACATAATTAAAAGTTACATAATTAAGATTCAAACTAATTCGAGAAAAAAGAAACTACAGTCATCATCAAAGTTGTTCTAAGGTTCCCAAACCATTTCTTCATCAAATGGTGGTTCGTAAACCGCCCCAGGGTCAGTTTCGTACCCTTCAGCCCAGGTCGGTAGTTCTTGTTGACTGTGGTTTTCCACATAAGGGGGGTTTGAAGGTGGAGGATGCATAGGCAGTATAGGAGTGTTTGCCACCGGACGATGGCACCCCTCCTCAATTTGTATTGCACCAGATTGTAGTTGAGCGAAGGTATAGTCATACACCCAATTCAACTCTTCATCCGTCCAACCAAATGGATCATCATGTTCAGGGTTTGTCAACGGATGAGGGTTTGCCACTGGAGGTGGGGTTGAAACCGGAGGCGGGGTTGAAACCGGAGGTGGGGTTGACACCGGGGGTGGGTTTGCCACCGGACGAAAAGGGTTTCTAACTTCAGGGTTTGAAGTTAGAGGGTTTGAATCAGGAAGGTTTAAATGGCGACGGGATGATCGTCCATGGTTTGTTGATCCTAGTGGTTCAACGGGAATTGGATAACCACCACCCATACCTCTCAATTGATATGTGTTTGGAGTGATTTGTGAACTGAAAAATACAATTTTGATGGATATAAAGATCAATTTTAAAGGAAATAAAAATAGTTTGGTTAAATATAAAAAAAAGGATTGTTTAACTGAAACATACAATTTTTATTGGATATAAAGATCAATTTTCTTACCATGTTAAAAATTAACATCAAAGTAAACTCAAACATAAGGATTCTGTAAACTGAAAAATGCAATTTTTACATAAGGATTATTTTAACTATAACAGAACAAACAAAACAAACTTAAACATAAGGATTCTGTATCTCCACCGCTCCATCTTCATCTATAACAGAACAAACAAAACAAACTCAAAATCAGCTACAAAAAAAATCAGCTACAAACAAAATCAGCTACAAACAAAATCAGCTACAAACATACCAGATGATACTTGCAAGATAAACAGCTACAAACAAAATCAGCTACAAAAACGTTGTGTAAAGTTATCCTACAAAAACGTACTTGCATGAACTTCAAGGCTATTTTCGTTGTGATACATTAAGCATCAGTAATCGTAAGATTTATTTTTTAGATACACAAGTATAAAAAGTAAGTAGTCAAATAAATTGGATACTCTAAATTCAAGTATTATCTATTTGTTTTTTTAGTTTGTTTTTGAATACTATTGGTTGACGAAACTTTGTTACACGAGTTAAAATATCAAATTTACTATACCTGCCCGTTCATATTTTGTTGATAAAAACTAACAAATAACGAGTATCGCATTACAAATTGGTCCCGTCCCGTTCATATTTTGTTGTTTTCGGTTCCCAATCGAATAATGAGTTTAAAAAACGATAATTAACTGATGATCCGAACTGCCATTTCTTTTGGTAAAAAAAGTAATATAAATCCAGTAAACATTTTAGTTAACTTTGATGTTAAAATTTTACAATAAAAATTGCATTTTTCAGTTTACAGAATCCTTATGTTTGAGTTTACTTTGATGTTAATTTTTAACATGGTAGGAAAATTGATCTTTATATCCAATAAAAATTGTATGTTTCAGTTTACACAATCCTTTTTTTTATATATTTAACCAAACTATTTTTATTTCCTTTAAAATTGATCTTTATATCCATCAAAATTGTATTTTTCAGTTTACAAATCACTCCAAACACATATCAATTGAGAGGTATGGGTGGTGGTTATCCAATTCCCGTTGAACCACTAGGATCAACAAACCATGGACGATCATCCCGTCGCCATTTAAACCTTCCTGATTCAAACCCTCTAACTTCAAACCCTGAAGTTAGAAACCCTTTTCGTCCGGTGGCAAACCCACCTCCGGTGTCAACCCCACCTCCGGTTTCAACCCCACCTCCAGTGGCAAACCCTCATCCGTTGACAAACCCTGAACATGATGATCCATTTGGTTGAACGGATGAAGAGTTGAATTGGGTGTATGACTATACCTTCGCTCAACTACAATCTGGTGCAATACAAATTGAGGAGGGGTGCCATCGTCCGGTGGCAAACACTCCTATACTGCCTATGCATCCTCCACCTTCAAACCCCCCTTATGTGGAAAACCACAGTCAAACACAAGAACTACCGACCTGGGCTGAAGGGTACGAAACTGACCCTGGGGCGGTTTACGAACCACCATTGGATGAAGAAATGGTTTGGGAACCTTAGAACAACTTTGATGATGACTGTAGTTTCTTTTTTCTCGAATTAGTTTGAATCTTAATTATGTAACTTTTAATTATGTATTAGTTTAAATTTGTTGTTTAATTTTAATCATGTTTTAGTTTAAATTTAAGTTTCTAGAGTTTTTATTTATTTAGTTAACTAACATTGAACACTTAATAGGATATGTCTGATCATTTTTCCGTTGAAGATTTTTCATCATTGAGAAATGATAGAGCATGGTATAATATAATCTTTGTTAAGGTGGAGTTTATTTGGCATGACGTCGATGAAAAGAGATTAGTGGTTATTTTTCTTGATCAACACGTAAGAACATTATTTTAATTTACTTTGTGTTATACGAGTAAGCGTTTTTCCACCACTAAATTTCTTTTCTTTTTAGAGACAAAAAATTGTTGTCCCACAACATTTGATACACATATATAATGACGCGGCATTGATGGGTGGTTTTTTTTCCTTGAATCATTTCCAAATTGAGAATCTCAACTATCATGAGTACCCAAAGTACCAGAATTACGTGTTAGTTTGGTCCGAGAAAAAACATGTCATCAACGAATATACAAAGCTTTCTTCACTTATGCTTACGATTCCAATGGGTGCTTCTTTATATCCATTGGTCCCTTCCATTATAGAATTGAAGCATGACAGGAGACCTCAAATGGATATTGTTGGTACATATAAATTCTCTATCTATATTTTTTATTAAATATATAAAACTTTATATATGTATGTATAATATGGTGTATACGATTTGACTGATTTTGTTATAGATGTGGTTGGGAGAATAATAGAAGGCAAACGTGATCGATGTTGTTTTGAACTTTCTCTTCAAGATAAGACGTAAGTTATTATTTATTATTAACATATTACAAACATAATATTTACATTATATGTAAGAAAATATTATTATTAGAAGAACTTTAACCCAAAATCGTAATATACAGTGGTCACACAATACAATTGTTTTTGTCTGCCCTGAAGCCTTCCGATGTTATACGTTCCATTCGAGCCGTGCAACAAAGGTCTATCATATATGTATCACGTGTCAAATTGGTTCATCTACCAGATAGTATGTTATGCTTTACACATTAACATTCTAAAAATTAGTTAGATTTAATGGCTCATGTAATTTAATAAAAGTTATATTTTATTTGTTATTTCAGTTAATATTTTGAAGTCTACGGAGTTGAGTACGATTACGTACGAACCAGATATGGTCGAGGCACGGGATATTTAAATTATGGATCGTTATCCAAGTTTGTGTTTAAGTTAGAAACATTTGGTGTTGTTATATGTTTAGTTGTTGAATATTAAAGTCTCTCTTGGTGTTTCGTGTTTTGCTTTTTGTTTCCCTCATATTGAAGTAATTGTAGAAGTATACTTTACTTTGTTATTACAAGTATGTTATATTACTTGATTTACATGTAATGGTTACACCTATTTTTCACCAAACTATAATCTTCTTAGATTGGACAACTAAATAGTCATTATCTGTGTTAAACGAATGTATAACCATGGCTGACCTTCCTGTTCATACAATCGTGTTTGAAATATTAACGAGGGTGCCAGCGAAGGATGTAGGTCGTTATAAGAGTGTATGTAAGCAATGGTATGCGTTACTGTCAACACAAGATTTCGTAAGGATACATTGTTCTCGCTCATTAGTTTCATCTAACCAGGGAGTTCTACTAATTGACGACCTAACATGCTCTGTTCATCCGATCATCTCTAAATCCAATGACTATGGGCCAAGCTCCATAGTTACATTTCCATTCCATCACCAAAATAATGATGTCTTAATACTTTCACATTTGAATGGATTGTTGTGTGTTTGCTTGAATCATACATACGAGCTGCTTCTTTGGAATCCAACAACTACTGCTTTCAAGGGTTTGTCAACTCCTGATTCTCATGGATTCTATATAAATAACCTTGATGCCGTTGGTTTGTACGTTGACGCTGACGATGATTACAAGGTCTTGCATATAAAGCGTAGGAGTGGTGTACTTGGTGTCTATGTTTATTCTAGGGAAGTAGACTCTTGGAGAAATATTCCTTTCATAACAAGACAAGAGTACCTAAGCCCTCATTTCAATTGGTCAGCTGGCACATTTTGTGGTGGTACTCTATATTTCACTGTTTGCGAATGTTGGCTTGGAGGTACGAATGTGGTGATTTGTTTTGATGTTAATTCGGAGCAGTTCAAGGAGATAAGCTTTCCACCCGTTCCTTCTATAGGAATGGTTCAAGGTGTTTTAGTGAATGTAAAAAATGAGCTTCACATGTTTGCTAGCACTGGCATGTTTGAGATGACAATTGACCTATGGACGCTACAAGGGGATTACTGGATTAAGGTCTTATCATGTCCTCCGATCCCCCCGATATCATTGTCATTGTGGTGCGATATAACACATTATGTGACAAATGGTAATTGGTTTGTGATGACTAAATTAGGGAAGTTGTTTACAATTGAAATGGATATGAAGCCCTTCGAATGTTTTTATCCCGTTTCGAGGTTTCGAGGTTTTAAGGGTGCGGTGTTTGTGGAGACCATTGTTTCACCAAGTATTTAGATTGGCTTTCACTTAATGTTATCATTATGTATGTCAATGTTTTAAGGATTTGTGTATTTTTTTCTCTAAGTCACGATATTCGGTTTAAGTTATGTATTTTAATGTTATCATTATGTATTTCAATGTTATCATTCGGTTTGTTTTTCTCTAAGTTATGTGTTGGAATGTTGTAATGATTTGAGAATTTCATCATCTATGATAACTCTCTTTTATTTAATTTGCAAGGTATTTGTCACTTTATCAATTTACAATGACTAATGGACAACCAAACCCTCGTAATCATGCTTTTAGCTCGAGTGCATCTACTAAAGCTGAAAAACGAAAAGAGTATCAAAAAAGATACTATGCTGCACGCAAAGAAAATAACAAAGTATCTAAATTTGGGAGTGGTGATGCCTTCCAAAGTGCTTCATCAATAACTTTAATGAGTAATAGGTCAACAGAAAGGACACCGTTAAGAAGTTTACAAACTAATATTACTCAAATTACACAAACAGCAAATGAGAACGCCTCAAGTGTTTCTACTATAAAACGCAAGGAGTACAATAAAGGATGTTCTAATACATAAAACGATAATGGAATGCGTATTTCAAATGGCAGTCAAGTCAACCAAACTCCGATAGATGATGTTACGCCGACAACCACATTCCCCTCTGTAATTGACGTAGTCAGGCATAGAACATCACGAGGTTTCTATTTATTTAACAATGATTTCTTTTTCAAACTTGACATCTTTTACAACCTTCATTACTTAATACAACAATTTTTTTAGGTATTCGAATTCATCCGCGTACTTTATTACCCCAATTTGCTGAAGTAGTTGATCAACCTTCCTTCCAAGATGGGAGCGTAGAAGATGATCCTTATAATTTTGTTTACAATGGAGTACCTGGAGAGCATCGTGTTTTAAAGGAACGAGGTGCATGTCCTAATTGTAGAGCAAAACGATTTCAATTTGAATTTGATACCTTTTGTTGTATGAGTGGGAAAACAGTGCTAGCAAACTTAGAAATTCCAGAGGAATTGTACCGACTTTTCACGTCTCAAGATGAAATTGGAGATATGTTTAGGCAAAACATCCGTGCTTATAACACCAATTTTTCTTTTGCCTCAATGGGTGTGACATTGGATGATACATTGAACAATATGAGAGACGGCGTATATACTTTTCTAAAATAGGAGAAAGTCAATTATCAGGTCCTGAAATAGTGCAAGAAACTACCGACAAAATTACTCAAATCAAGGAAAGACTCAAGACGGCACGAGATCGCCAGAAAAGTTATGCCGATAATCGACGCAAGCCTCTAGAGTTCCAAGTTGGAGACAAGTTTCTCCTTGGAAAGGAGTAGTTCGGTTCGGTAAGAAAGGAAAGTTGAGTCCAAGATACGTAGGACCATTCCCAGTAATACATCAAATAGGACCAGTTGCTTATCGCTTACAACTACCAGAGGAGCTAGCTGGAGTACATGATGTATTTCATGTATCCAATCTCAAGAAATGTCTATCTGACGAATCCTTGGTAGTACCTCTTCAAGATGTAGAGGTAAATGAAAAGTTAAAATTTGTTGAGAAACCATTACAAATAGAAGACAGAAAGATTAAGTTTCTCAAGCACAAGCGACTGATCGGATTATCGCGCTCCGGTCAAAGATAATATTTATATGCCCAAATTACCCTTAACAAATAGCTAGTGGTAGCAAGGGGTCGAACCACGAAGAGTATGTGGTTTGCGAGTGGATTCGATTGAATAATAGAGAACTGTCACAATTTATGAAGCTTGCTATGATATTCTTGTATTTTTGTTTTGTTGGAAGATATGAATTTAACTAAGTGAATGGGTTTAATTGAATAACAACTACTAATTAACAATTGCACTAAAGATTGATTACTAGACAAGAATAAGAAAAAGGATTCACACCCGGTTTCGGTAATTGATAACTTAAGGTTTCTACAAGTTTTAAGATTCAACTCAATTGCATACAATTAACGGATTTAGTGTACCGTGACTTAGGTGCCAATAACTATCAACGTTTCAAAGAACGGACAAGAATGCACTTTGTAATCAACACAAGTAAAACCTAACCAAGACAATGCATATTACACATAACCATTTCATAAAGTCATAACTTTTAACATCGCTCGACAATTTACGAATACGAAACAAATGCAAGCTATTGTCAAAGGTTTCAAAAATCAAACACAATTTGTCACAAAGTTGAAGCAAGAAACAATTCGAAACTTTAAATTAAAAAACTACCTACACCGGGGTGAAACCGAGATGATTAGCCGCTCATGGTTGAAGAAGCTTGATCACCGGATGATTGGAACTTGATGAAGATCATCTTGGAGCTTGAAAGATGGAGTAATGGTGAATGATGAATGTTGATGGAAGATGGTGGTGGAAGAGTTGATGATTGTAAATGATGTTAGTGATAATGTTTCTTCATGTTCTTGGCTCCCTTTTATCATTGTGAATAGAGATGATTTATGTTATAAAAATGGCTCTAGCAATTATATAAAAACCCCACTTTGAGTGTAAATCCCGGTTGTAAGGCAAAAAGCAAGACTGTAATCATTTCTACAACCCAAAAACAACTTTTCCCGTTTCTGAAATGCACAACCCGTCGCCGACGGGCTCCCAAAAACACAAATATGGCCGACGGCCTATAACACTGGTTACGGATGTTTTAGCTTACGGGTATTTCCCGAACCCGTCGGGGACGGGTTCATACCCGTCGCCGACGGCTTGTCTAAGTTGGTTTCTTCAGTTTTCGCTTCATGCACTCCCGGTTGATTCGTAACACGTCCTGGTGCTCCGGTATTCGACCCGATGACCCGTAAAGCTCCCGAAAAGCTCCTTAACTTTGTTAAACCTACATAAACACAATTCTAATTAAAAGTAGGCCATTCAAGATTAAAACTCATATAAAAATATAATGTTACACGATTACGAGCACCGGTTTTCAACCACGTATCACATCCCCACACTTATCTTTTGCTTGCCCTCAAGTAAATCTGTTTTTCACTTTCACGTGGGTCGAACAACGAACACACTTTCCATTCCCGAGACAAAGGTTAAGGTCTATTGTCATACAAAAGTTCAAATTCTTTACAATTTTCATATTTTTACCGGTCACGTGAAAAATCACATATAATAATGGTTATCCAAGATTAACCCGCCCGTAAAACTAACAAATCATACATATCCCTCACAATGTTCTCTCCACTCAGCTTAACATTTGGCTAATGTGTAATGTATTAGCACTTCAACAATTAATCGCTCAATACCGATTAAAACACGTACCCGCATAGGCTTGCAACTCAATCATTCTCCACCACCGATCACGAATACGAAGCACGCGTCATAAGGTCTTTGAACGGGTTGTAACGGGGCTAGGCTAAGGGTAGGAAATATGATATTTTATAGTGGCTAAGGTGATGTAAATTCGATTTTTATTACGAACGATTATTCTAAACAAAACTAAACTACAAACATCAACTTCAAGGCAACAACTTTAGCCTTTTATTTCTCGACTAAGAACATATATTTTTGTTCTTTTCTCAACAAATTTCTATCTTTTTCATGTATTTTCTGATTTTTCTATATTTTTTTTCTTTTTTTTTATATATGCAAACAAACAAACAACTATACAAACTTGACTCCTATAATCGAATTTCCATCACACGGGTTAAAAACAAAAAGGTTTAAGGTTATGGGCTAAAGGTGGTCAAACGAAGGGTTTAGGCTCAAGATTGGCTACTAGGGGATAATTTTTGGGTAAGGGTATAAGAATGGTGTAAAAGGAAAAAGGTTTACCTAATGCCTTAATCATTCTCGTGCTCGTATTCGGTCTATGGTCTTGAACATAGTTACCTAAATCGCTAGGGTAGCCACGATCCACGTATTGGATCGTGGTGTACCCAATCGGAAATCGTAAGCGTACCGGAACGCCATGGTCCGGCGAACCGAGTTGCTTCGGTACGGTGTTCCTGATTGCGGAGGTACGACGATCCAAACTGATCCGGTTCGGCGAACCAAATAGACAAGGTGGACGTTCCAAATCGATTGGGTACAACGATCCTTAGCCGAATTCAAACCTCAATCTTGTTTTCAGCCAGAAGAAACCAGTAAGAAGGGGAAGAAGAAGAAGAAACGAAGGGGAAGAAGAGGAAAAGCGGCTGTATATATGTTTTAGGTTTTTAGGGTTTAAATAAGTTTAGTTATTACAATATTTAACCCCTCTATTTTTACTAGTTTACATTTAAACCCTAAAACTTATAGTTTTTTTACATAAAAAGTGTGAAAGTTTGTGTATTTAAACATTTAACCCTCTCTATCCTTACTAATTTACATTTGGTCCTTAAACTAATAAATTTATACATAAAAAGTATAAATTAAGATTATAAATATATAACATTGAACCAAATTACATAAGTTTCTACTCTTATTCAATATCAAATTTTATGTTCAACCTTCAATGTTTATGTTTGGTAATTTGAATTTTGGAATTTGATAATTTATGTTTTAATTTGTGTACACTGAACCGGACTCCATGGTACACCGTACCGGTTCGTACCGAAATGAACCTACCCCCCTCCGTACCGAAAACGTCACCTCTAGCGAATCGCGTACCCGAACCGCGTACCCGTACCGGAGCGAACCGCGAATTAGGTAACTATGGTCTTGAACGTATCAAAAGTTGCAAGTTCTACAATACGCGACTAATGGTCCACTCAAACAACAAAATATGTAAATGTAATGTAAATCTATGATATAGAAGTGGCTCAAAACCTCACGTATAAGGGTATGATATGTGATATGCATCAAATGCTAGTTCCTTAGGCGAATTTTTCCCAAATAACCACCCGTTAAATACCCTTCATGCTATTAATTTGAACTTGACCATGACAAAAGACCAAATGGGTTGTGCCATCCATCGTTGACTTAGTTACTTGTGCTTTTAAGATTGCTTTTGAAACAAGAAACTTTTGAAAATTTTTTGAAATTTTCCCCCATCCCCACACTTGAGGTAAACATTGTCCTCAATGTGTAGTATTTAAATGAACGGGTCAAAATAAAACTTTTACTACTCCCCCATCCCCACACTTGAGGTAAACATTGTCCTCAATGTGTAAGAACTAGAGTTTTAAAACGCACAAGGGATGTGCCACGGCTAACCCTCCTAAAGTTTCACCCCGGAAAAATACAAAATACAAAATACAATCCACTTAATACTAAACTAATAATCGAGGTAAAAAGGAAACGCATGCACCTGATTTTGTCGCTTGATGCCCCTATCTTCTTCTCTGCATAAAAACGGTTGTCTCGCGAACATCATGTACCTACAAATTCTAACCCTTGTATAGAAACATGCTTCTCACAACCATCAAAATTTGTTAGTTACCTAGTTCTACCATTTTTATGAAAATATTACCAAGCAATGCGTTATTTTACCTTTATTTATGTGGAAAAAGTAAATAAAATACGAAATAAAAATAAAGCAAACAAAATAAACACAATAACAACACAAAACATACCATACCTTCACCGTTGATATCGCTCGTTGGGGTCAACTGGCGGGTTCGGTTGGTATTGATAACCAGTGAGGGCCTCAAACATCTCCCTATAGTTATCGAGTGGGCTCTGCTCCCCTTGAGGTGGTGGTTGGTCTGGAATCGGGATGAAGCTGGAGCCTACCGCTTCTGGCCAGTGAGGGGTCGGGTCGGATGGGCCTTGTGGATGGGGAAGGTCGGGGTAATTGGTCCACTCTAAATGTTCTGCATATGGGAGGCCGGCTTGATAGTCTCTTTGATGTCGCTCCTGATCGTGGAGCACCTTGAAATTATTAATAGCCATTTGTTGAGAGACATATAAGGCACTCCATCGGCGTCGTTCCAATTCTCTTGCTTCATTTTGACGCGTTGCCTCTTCTTCCTCCCATGCCCGTCTTCGGGCCCTATCTTCCTCTTGCGCTTGTACCAAGCGTTCCATTTGTGATCGTTGTTCCTCCATTTGCTTCTCCATTCTCTCGCGATAAGCCGCTTGAGAGGTCCATTGTTCATGCGAGAAGGTCCTGTGCATCCCTTCCCAATTCTCTCTCCTCCTGTTATATTCTCGGCCCTCGCCTATACATGCCGAAACATTGTCATAAGTCGCTTGGTCCCTGCGGGCAAAGTTTCGGTACATCGGCACCTGTCTTTGTTTCACAAAGTTTGCCACTTCTGCATTGATCTCCCTGTGTGGCCTCATGTACCTCCGTTGTGGTCCCCGGGGACCAGAAGGCTCAACCTCTTCTTCTTCCTCAAGCATTTCTTCATCTCCCCCAGCCCCTTGTGCATCTGGATTAGGAAAGTCATACCTGTGACCCAATTGGTCGGTCACCACGTAATCGTTTCCCTTCAGCTCCACATCTATTCTCCAATTCTTTTTCATTGAGGCTATGTTGAATTCCTCAAGAGGTTTGGACACCAAAAGCGATTCCGGAGGCAAACAATTCTGTTGGACGATCATAGCACTGATGAGGCGTGCATATGGAATGAAACGCCTTTGGGATGCCTCCCGGGTGATCCATGTGTTCATCATTACGATGTGCCTCCATGACAATGTAGGAGTCCCGTATAACAAGGAATGGACAATCCTACAATCGCTTGCTCTCACCCCTCCTCGATCACCGAATCTCACCATCACATTTTCTAGGGAAATTCCTTGAAGAATTTTCCCTTCAATCGACATTTGATTTCTTTTAGCCTCTCCCCCATCGCTGTACGGTAAGATAACCGCTGTCATTTGATCCGGGTCAGTTTCGTTCCCATGATTATCCAAAAAAATTTCCATGGCCGGATAGTCATATGCTTGCACCCCCAACGAGTCAAAACGAGCGATGCAGTTAATTGTTTCGAAGGACATCGTCATTGTCCCTCGAGTTGTCTTCCCGACCAATTTCCATTCAGCGGGAGGGCTATTTTTATTCATAAACCTCAACGTTGACAACCATTCACACACTTCCGACAAATATATCCGCGAAGTGTTATCTTCGCACCAATCAAGCACTCTTTCCCATCCCAGACGCTCAAACATTTGCACAATCCCGATTTGCCTAAACTCTTCCACATTTACTACCCTCTCGCACAACACCCTTTCCGGTACTGAAGTATTAACTTTGTTGACCATTTTCCATTTCCAAAGTTTTGCCTCTAACTTCCTATCTTGGTACGCGGATAAGGATTTGTTCTTCTCATCATCCCATATTTTAGCGCTTTCACTATCCCGGAACTTTGCCCTCGCCCAATCCTGTCTATACAGTCTCGCATCATTCTCTTGTATGGAGCTTAATTGCTCCCACTTCTTCGGTATTAAACCAGAAGAAGATCCTGCTCCAGCTGATGAACCTTGCTCTGTAGTCTTTTGCTTCTTTCTACCTCCAGCCATAACTACAATCACAAAACAAACAAGGCATCAATATAAACCCAAACCTTACTAAACTCTCAAACTTTGAACATGATGTATAATGTTGAAATTTTAATTAACAAGTGAATGTATTGTCGTTGCTGGTGCTTCTTCTGGTTTGTTTTCTACATTCGATCTTTTAATTTTTTAATTAGATAATTAATGAATCAGCGGTTGGTGTTTCAGATTGCCTTTTGGTTTAGCGTTTAATTTTGGGGTATTGTCGTTGATTATTGATTTTTTTTTTTATAAATTTTGTTGTATGTGTAGGGTTATTGTTGCTACTTTCTAATGTCCTTTAGATGGAATCAAAACGAGGTTTCCGGCTCGTGGTCTTCCGCACGGTGGAACTAAGATGTTCTTGGGTTTGAGATTGTGATAGTTCTTTTATATGGTAGATCCTCCTCCTAACACTACAACCTTGACTACAAGATTTAGCTCTTTACCCTTGCTTTGTTCCTGTTGTAGTATTACTTGTAAAAGCTATTAGCAATACTATAGAGCTCATACACTTTGTTGAAATTAGTGATAAGGTCTTGCTTTCCGCAACACACACGACCCGCTATGCAACCGTGAACTCTGTCAATTTTGTTCGTTTGTTTCTGTTCGATTGTAGAGGTAATGAATGCAGTCCTCCGTTTGGGTTTTGTATTATGCAGCAAATAAAGGTATAATGCTTCACATCTTTATTCTTCCACTATATAGTGTTATATTATGGTTGTCCAACTATGAATCTTCGTTATATCTCAGAGGAGAGTTGTTGGTCTTCATAAATTTATAACCGTTGGATCAACGGATATAACTGATACATGGGAACAACTAGAGGAGGGCTTACTTCCATAAGATCTATAAAAAATGAATGGTCTTTGATGTTGTATGAGAGTGGCGAATATTTGGCATTTCATAAAAATATGATTATCGTTTAATTTTATTTAAGTTTTGTGCTTTTACAGTCTAGAAACCGAAAAGCATGTTTCAAGGATCATTGTAACTCTTTCTAAGAAGGAACTGAATACGTCAGGTTTGTCTTCTCCAGCTTTTATTTTGCTTCAATGATCTTAGATTTAATTCGTTAAAATATTGAGCGATTTGGTTAATGAATTAGTATATACATAATATGTTTGTTTATTTTTTAGAAATTATGAGAAGCTTGAACCCATTTTGACCCGTCGTCCTACTCGATCTAATCCGCCCATTTAGCTAGGCATAACTGCAAATTTTGCACCTTTTGTCTTCCAAGTTCCACTTTCACCATTTTATGTTTTATTTTTCGTTTCTTATGGCGATGATAGATTTCCCACCCGTTGTTACGTGCGGGATAAAAATGTATGATACTCAGTTGACAAAAACTTAACAATTAATTTAGAACTTTTCTCACTAACAGAAGAACCCAAATACTGTTAAATTAACCTTTTTTTGTGTTTTTTTACTTACCAGAAAGTGTTGGCCAGTATTGAGCAATGTACTGGTCTTTTACAAAGTCACACTTTTGAAGACTTGGAATGTGCTTTGAGTTTCTATATGATTTTGCAGTTGAGGAGGTATGAAGTGGTCATTCAGACTCTTACAACTGATAAGGCAGATACATCCACAAGCTCTTCTTCTAGGCCATGGATATCACACATCATAATTAAATCCTACTTTTATTTAGGAAGGCTAGATGAGGCTCTGGAGTTCTTAGAAAAACTAGAGAATTCAGACCATGTTACAAAAAGGTAGCCTTCTTCATGTTGTCTTATTTTCTGCTCCCATATATTTCTCCAATGGACGTCATGCAAACAACACAATGGTTTAAATTTTTGTGCCATTGATTTCCAGTGAAGGAAATACAACCCAGGAATTAGCAATACCTTATACTGCTGCTTTATCTTACAACTTTGAATCTCCTCCATTTGCATCAATATACTTTTGCAATCGCACTGCAGCGTACAAAGCTTTGGGTCAAATCACAGATGTCAATGCAAATTGAAGCCTAGCTATAGCCCTTGATCTAAACTATCTCAAGGTTCATTTATGTTATATCCAACGCATCAAATGGGTTAAATTAAAATATATATATTTATTTATTTTTAGTTAAAAAGGGAATGGGTGAACAGTTGTCTAAAGTGTTTTTATTATTTTGTAAGAGGTTGTAAAATGATGTAAATTGATTGTAAAAAGTGTTTGTAAGTATAAGACCATTATTATACAATTTGGGCTTGATATGTTTGATAATAGTCTCATTTTTAGTATGCGTCAAAACCCGAACAATTTTTTTTCTTTCCGGTGTATATTGTTTATCTTGTTGGTATGCCTCAAAACCTGAACAGATTTCAGTATACCACAAGTGTAAGGGCATTATGATACAATTTAGGCTTGATCTTTTTGAAGCTATTTTTAAGTAATTTAATTTATTCACATGTTTGGCCATTAATAAAATTGATAATATTTGTTTAGTCATTGATCTTAAATGATATTGTCAAGTAATCTAGACGCACTACTTAAATGAAAGTAGTTAGCCGTAGATGGGTAAAGAAGAGTGCCTTTGTGTTTAGTTATGTAAAGGATTATAAATAAATCTAATTAAGAAAAGTGGTAGGATAAAAATGAATATAAAATTAAAGTTGGTATATTAGTGTAACGTTTATATCACTAGGTTATTAACTATTTATCAACTGTGGTGTGAACAAAATAGGCTTTGAGGGAAATGAATACGAAGAAGAAGCAAGCAGTGAAGAGTTTTTATTTTTTTCCTTTTTATGAGAGATGGTATTATAGCAACAAATTTTTCTTTGGCAACGATAACGCGAGCCATTATCGTGGCCACAACCAATAATATGTGATGTGTTTTCAAAGTTACTCTAAAAAATGTGTGGCTTTGCTGATTTTTCTACGTTCTTGATAAAACTACTGATAAACAAGAAGATTTAAATGTGATTAAGTTCTGATAAGCATTGAAAGCAACAAAATTATACAAAAGTTGAAGAATTAGAACATGAAGATAGACTATCTTAGCCAACCTTGACTATTCTACAACAATGCTTTCTAATAGTAGTTAATTTAATGTTGGATAAATTACACTTTTCGTCCTTTATATTTGTATCGGGTTGCAATGGATGACCTTTAACTTCAATAATTACAGGCACGGTCTTTTTTTTGTAAAACTCATTACACGTTACGTCCTTTAGCACTAACCATGTTAAAAATTTCAGTTAAATATGGCATGTGCCATGCACATGAGGGTAAGTTCGTCATTTTGGTGTAAGAATATATATATTTATTGCAT
The DNA here is from genome assembly GCA_030545235.1 of Helianthus tuberosus. Lineage (NCBI taxonomy): Eukaryota > Viridiplantae > Streptophyta > Magnoliopsida > Asterales > Asteraceae > Helianthus > Helianthus tuberosus. Next base: position 37,698,926 of record CM060435.1, on the reverse strand, counting down.
AAAATATGTTTTTCTTTTTAACCCATGCCTCTTTCCCCTCTCTCTAAACTCTTCCTCTCCCTAAATATCTCTCCCCCTCTCGCCCTCACTCTCTCTCTCATCTGCAACCGTTGCCCACCTCCAGCTCCCTTACCCACCACCACAATTTCTGGCTCCTCTCTGTTCTAGAGAACCCCCACCATCAATCTTCGAAACCATGACAACCGGAAAACCCAAACCGTCCACCGTAGACGACGGAGACTTTTCCGCCGCTACTCTACTCCGCCGTCACATCCTCCTCCTCTCCGCCACTCTCTTCCTCCTATGGCCATCCGATCCGTACCTGCAAGTCGTTAACCTTCGTCTCGATCGCCTTAAAGTCAACACTGCTCCGATCTCACTCGATATTGTTACGACCGGTGCCGGAGGCTGAACCGTGTTGAGGAAATTGTGGATGTGGGTAGCATCAAGATTGGATTTTTCTTTTTCGAAGAGGTCATCAATGGGTGCAGATTCAGAGATTGAAAGATGGTTTGTTCGGAGAAATTGGAGGAATGATTCGATGTCAGATGGTTCCATTTTGAGAGATTGAGGGGTCAAATGTGATGGAGAGATGGTGATAATGGTAATGGGGAATCCATGAATACTTTTTATTTTTTTTTTGTGTGTAGAAGGTAGATATGTGTATTTTGACTTTTGTTGTTGGTCCAAACTAATTGCACCTGCCATATCTTGATGAATCTGCTGATTTGGTGAATCTTAGATCCAATCTGAAAGTAAGTGGGGTTTATCATTTCTCAAAATCCCAAATTTCAGTTGGTAAATACTAGAAGAAAGTTTGAACTGTTGACATTTATGTTATGCAGATTTGTTAACAAAATCGTGTAGTTGACTTTCACTTTGGTTTTTAACAAAATGGTTTTTGTTTTGTATTTGAGAAGCAGATTAAATACATAGAAGCTGATTAACAAAAAGCAACCCAGGAAACAACTGGGTTGCAGATCTGCAAAGGGTTAGGGGCGGTGGGTGTGGCCGGAGTGGTGGCGGCAGGATGAGGTGGTGGTGGCAAGATGTTAGTGGTTAGGGTTTTAGGGTTAAGAAATTGAAGAAGATGAAGTGTATGTAATTTTTTTGGTTTTATTTATTAAACATTTAGATAAAAACATGAATTGACCAAAATACCCTTAAGTGAATAAACTTAACTGAATTTTTTAATCTGGTTAGTGCTAAAGGACGTAACGTGTAAGGAGTTTTACAAAAAAAGGACTGTGGTTGTAATTATTGAAGTTAAAGGTCATCCATTGCAATCTGGTACAAACATAAAGGACAATCAATCAATCATACCCAGTAAAATCCCACAAATAGAAGAGCTATTGGTAGGGTCTGGGGAGGGTGGGATGTAGGCACACCTTACCCCTATCCCTAGGGATAGAGAGGCTGCTTCCAGTGAGACCCTCGGCTCCAAAACACCCAGGAAAGAAAGATGAAAAAAGATATAGAACATTAGGTGTGTGTGTGTGTGTGTGTAAGGAGCTACCAATATAACATGAGTGGTAAAAGAGTGCATGGTAAACAAGACAAATATAACAACACAAACAGCCTATACTAATATAAACATATCTACGACTATACACTACCCCTAAAAGCACAATTGAACCCTCTCCTAGAAATCTTTAACCTTAATCCTCCGTCTCCACGAGCTCCTATCATGGACCATGTTCTCAGAGAGGTGCAATGTTTGCAAATCCTGCCTAATCCGCTCATCCCAAGTGATTTTGGGTCTGCCTCTACTCCTCCTCCCCTCCACCACGAGAGTTTCAACTACTCTAACTGGCTCTATTGTCTGCCTCCTCTTCACATGCCCAAACCATCTCAATCTTCCCTCCTTAATCTTAGCTGATATACTAGCTACTTCTAACCTTTCCCTAAAAACATCATTTCTTATCCGGTCTAACCTTGTGTGCCCACACATCCATCTTAGCATTCTCATCTCTGCCACCTCCATCTTGCGTGCTTGTACTTCCTTAATGGCCCAACAGTCGGTTCCGTATAACATAGCAGGTCTAATTGCAACTCTATAAAATTTACCTTTCAATTTTGTTGGGAACCTTCTATCGCACAATACCCCAGTGGCAGCTCTCCACCTACACCATCTAACTTGGATGCGGTGGGCAACGTCACTATCTATCTCCCCATCCCTCTGAACAAACGATCCTAGATACTTGAACTTATTAACCTGCGGAACCACTTGACCGTCAATGGTGATCTGGATGTCCTCAACGTTGTCTACTCCACTAAAGTCACAATATAGGTACTCAGTCTTAGAACGACTAATCCTTAAACCTCTGCTCTCTAAAGCTGCTCGCCACTGTTCTAACCTCGCATTCAGGCTATGTTTACTATCAGCAACTAACACAATATCATCTGCGAAAAGCAGGCACCACGGCAGAGCCTCCTGAATTGATTTTTTCAACTCATCTAGGATAACTGCAAATAGAAAAGGGCTCAAAGCAGACCCTTGGTGTAGTCCTACCTCCACCGGGAAAGACTCAGTATCCCCTACAGGCGCTCGGACAGTAGTCTCGGTCCTAACATACATATCCCTAATTAAGTCTATATACTTCCCAGAAACCCCTCTACTCTCCAAACTATCCCAAATCAGTCTACGTGGCACACTGTCATAGGCCTTTTCGAGATCAATGAACACCATGTGTAGGTCCCGTTTCTTCTCCCTATACTTCTCCATCAATCTCCTTAGAATATGTATTGCTTCCGTAGTCGATCGCCCTGGCATGAAACCAAATTGGTTTACTGTGACTTGGGTTTCTTTTCTGATTCTCGTCTCAATTATTCTCTCCCATAATTTCATAGTGTGTCCTAGCAGCTTAATCCCCCTGTAATTCCCACAACATTGGGCGTCCCCTTTGTTCTTATACACAGGTACTACTACACTATTCCTCCATTGATCTGGCATTTTCCCCGATTTGAAAATAAAATTGAAAAAACTAGTTAGCCAATGTACTCCTTCTTCTCCCAAGCATTTCCATACCTCAATCGGTATGTTATCTGGCCCAACTGCCTTAGCCCTTCCCATCTTTCTAAGAGCTGTCTTCACCTCCTCCCGTGTGATACGTCTACAGTAGCCGTTATTCCGTAGTTGCCTTTGAGTAGGTGAATCATCATTTTCTTGTTGGTAGTCCCTCCCGCCATTGAAAAGATTGTAGAAGTACGTTTTCCATCTCATCTTAATGTCGTGTTCTTTGACCAAAACGCATCCATCCTCTCCCTTTAAAAACTTCACTGCTCCTAGGTCCTGCCTTCTACGTTCTCTAGCTTTTGCAATCTTGAACATGTCATGATCCCCCTCCTTTGTTTCCAGTCGATCATACATTTGCTTGTAAGCTGCGTTCTTCGCCTCTGACACTGCCTTCTTCGCTTCTTTCTTGGCCTCTTTATACCTCACCCTTAAAACCACTTGTTCCTCCTCGACTGTACACCTTAAAAGATCCCTAAAGCACCCTTGTTTAATCCTTATTTTAGTATGCACTTCCTCATTCCACCACCATGACTCCTTATGTCCACACCTCTTTCCTGTTATGACCCCTAGCGTTTCCTTCGCCACATTAGTAATGATGTTTGCCATGTCCTCCCACATTTGGTTTGCGTCCCCATCTACTCTAGGAGATGTCCTTGAGAGGACCTTATCTCTAAACACTTCGATTTTGTCTCCCTTTAACATACCCCATCTAACCCTAGGTCGCATTACCCTCTCTCCCTTGGTCAGCTTTCCTCTCATGCTTATATCCGCGACCAATAAACGGTGCTGAGCCACTGCTGTCTCCCCTGGTATAACCATGCAGTCCCTCCACCACCTTCGATCTCCTAGCCTCATCAAAAAATAGTTAATCTGAGTGTTACGTCCACCACTACTAAAAGTAATCAACTGTGATTCTTTCTTCATAAAGCACGAAAAGTGTAATTTATCCTTTAATGTTTTATTATTATTTAATTGAGATGTGTAAGGGTTATTTCGTAGATAGATCACATAGATGCAACAAACTTGAAAACTTTAAGAAAAGTAAAACAATAACGATATCACCACGACAGGATTGACGAGCTAACAGAAAACGAGTACCGCGTTGCAAATTGTCGCCGACACAGCATCGCGCGGGTTGTGTAATACTTATGACATATATCCACCCACCACAATAATGCTACCATAAATATTATATGAATAAGAAAACTACCAGAAATGAGTGCCGTAATGCAAAGTGTCGCCCCCGCCGCATCGCGCGGGCACCCTGCTAGTATATATATATATATATATATATATATATATATATATATATATATATATATATATATAGGGAGCCGCTAAAATGAAAACCATCCCCAGTTGTAAGAACCGTGAGAACCACTCTCAACCAATTAGATTCTGCCACCCTAAAGAGTAGTTATGACATATATCCACCCACCACAATAATGCTACCATAAATATTATATGAATAAGAAAACTACCAGAAATGAGTGCCGTAATGCAAAGTGTCGCCCCCGCCGCATCGCGCGGGCACCCTGCTAGTATATATATATATATATATATATATATATAGGGAGCCGCTAAAATGAAAACCATCCCCAGTTGTAAGAACCGTGAGAACCACTCTCAACCAATTAGATTCTGTCACCCTAAAGAGTAGTTTAGTCATTTACCCCAAATATCAAATCCTTACCTCTCTCCACATTTAAAATGTCAGATATTTCTCTCTCCTACCTTTTAAAATGTCATATCTTTGTCTCTCTTCTCACTTTTGAAAACCCATCCCTAATTCTTCATCATCTTCATCAGAAAGGGCGACCCCTCCTTTTTCCGGCGAACACCTCCTACTCCGGCGATCCCCTTCCTACTCCGGCGACGCCCCTTCTTCTCCGGCGGCCCCTCGTTTCTCCTGCAACCACACCCCACACCTACAGCCCCTCTCCATCGCATCTAGCTTTCGATCCAAATTCAACCGGTATATATCATAGAATCGCAATACACACAAGAGAACAAGCAAGTTTCATAGGTGAACGAGAACAAATTGGTTTCTTACTATTTTCCGGTAACTTTTTCTGCCAAACAGAGGAGTATATGACAGCAGGGACAGTGAAAAGTTTAGATGCCAGTGATGGCCGTCCATGTGCTGGGTAAGTTTCTATACATACAAAAGACATGAAGTGTATTATTGTAGATATTATATTTATTGCTATTTGAATTGTAGCAATGGAGATGATGTTTAGACATGAAGTGTATTATTGTAGATTTTATATTTATTGCTATGGAAAGGTTATGCTTGATCTGCTGTAGATGAAGGGTTGTTTTGACCAATTGCATTTGGCCTGACCAAAAAGAAGCCCTATACTGCCCAAACCTACTCTACGGCGGAGTTGCGGTGATGCAAATGGCGGAGATCGACGGAAACTCTGGATACGTTCATGTGATTTTAGGTAATTTTGATCTCAGTCGAGAGCTTTCTTTCGTGTATTTTTTTACTGATTGAATAGCTGTTTGCAGTTTACACAGTTTCTTAATAGTTGCGCACCAAGTGTTTGAATAATTTCTTGACTGACTCCAAAATGTTTTTCTATTGACGAAGATGTTTTATGTTGCTCTCATGGCAATCGCTACAGAACGGCAGGTTACACAAAAGGTACATTACTCATTCTCTCACAATCAATTGATAACTTAATTCTATTTGTTTTCGGCTTTCAGACGATCCTATGGTTTGTAAATTGTGTTAAGGTTTACTTATATATGTTGTTATAAATCGTTTAGATGTTACATCTTATGCGGCGGAGATGTTTAGATATGGGACGGCGACGGAATGAAGGCATATCTCCAGATTTAGGAACACAAAACAAAATGTGGTAAGACACTGGTCAAACGTATCATATTCAGAAGAAACGGGTCATCAAAAGAAGGTCTCAAGTTTACCTTCCACCACAAATACAACTGTGCGACCAAATGGTGGTAAGACACTGGTCAAACGGTCAAGCCAGGTCAACTGCGGTCAAAATCAGTCAACACGAGACCCGGTAACATTTTAACGACGCGGATTTTTATTACATAGCTTATATATTTTTATAGTTAACGCGAACCGAGATCGAACCGATACTTTAGTGACTTGTTACGTTTGGCATTTTGATGAAAATTTTATGTATATTGTTTTGTTTTGTATTATTGAAAAGTTATTGTTTGTGTTTTGAAAATATATCGACACTTTAGTTGTCGGGATCGTTCAAAAACAGAGGAAAATCCGTCCGTTTTCCGTTAAACGGGGGCGTAAAAAAATGGGGAAACGGGGGTGTAATTTTTTTTTGTTTTTTGTAAAAAGGTTTAAAACGTAAAAAGTTTTTTGTAAAAAAAAAAGTTAAAACCGTAAACTTTTTAACGTAAAGCGTAAATTTTTGTAACGTAAAACGTAAAGTTTTTAACGTAAAGCGTAAAACGTAAAGTTTTTAACGTAAAGCGTAAAACGTAAAGTTTTTAACGTAAAGCGTAAAACGTAAACTTTTTAACGTAAAGCGTAAAACGTAAACTTTTTAACGTAAAGCGTAAATCGTAAAACCTTTTTAACGTAAAGCGTAAAACATAATTTTTTTAACGTAAAGCGTAAAACGTAAACTATTTAACGTAAAACGTAAACTTTTTAACGTAAAGTGTAAAACATAAAATTTTTAACGTAAAGCGTAAAACGTAAACTCTTATGTAAAGACTTTCTAACGTAAAACGTAAAACTTATTTTACGTAAATTGTAAAATGTAAAAAACCGTGTGATAAAATGGTGCCTAAACAAGGGGCGTGAATACGGGGCATAAAAACGCCGCGTAAAAAAAGGGACGTAAAAAACGGGGTGTTAAAACGAGGCGTAAAAAACGGCCCGTTAAAAAACGACTCGTGGAAAAGTCGGGCGTAAAAACGGCGTGCAAAAACCGGCGCGCAAAAAAAATTGTTTTGTTAAAAAATTTGAATTTAAAATAGTTTTTAATAAAAAAATTCTATTTAAAAATATAATAATACTAAAAAAGTAATAAAAAACAATAAAGACAAAAAGACAAAAAAAAGTAATTTTACTAAACTGCCCTTTCGGATTAAAATATTAAAAACATAATAAGACAAAAAGTATTTAATATTAATTTTAACTACTTTTAATCTTAACCATTCATCTTAAAGATCTAGTGGTTGAAAAGTGGTTCTCGCAGTTCTTACAACTGGATGTGGTTTTCATTTTAGCGGCCACCTATATATATATATATATATATATATATAGGGGAGGGCTATATAGAAAACCCACTTGAGTTGAGAAAACCCAAATAAACCCTATGTAACATTTTTATTTTTTTCTAAAAAAAATAGGGAATGTAATATAAATGTACACGGACCTATTTATGAAAAAAAAATGTAAAAAACGCTTAATAGTTTTTTTTTAAAAAAATGTTGAAAATTTGTATGTTACATTTTTTTTGGACAAACATATTATGTAACCTGAAATTTGTAACGTTTTAAAAAAAAAAAAACTACTCAGTGTTTTTTTGTGTTTCTTTTTTAAAAATGTTCAAATATATGTATATTACATTCCCTATTTTTTTTAGAAATGTATCTTGAGTTTACATGGGTTTTTTACAAAGGTTTTCAGGGTTTAGTCAACTCGAGTGGGTTTTCGATTTATCTTTCCCCTATATATATATATATATATATATATATATATATATATATATATATATATATATATATATATATATATATATATATATATATGAGACCGCTAAAATGAAAACCACCTCCAGTTGTAAGAACCGCGAGAACCAGTTCCTAACCATTAGATCAACAAGATTGATGGATGAGATTAAAAGTAGTTAATATTAATATTAAATAGTTTTTGTGTTATTATGTCTTTAATATTTTAATCCAAAAGGGTAATTTAGTAAAATTATTTTTTTTTTGTCTTTTAGTCTTTATTATTTTTTTATTACTTTTTTGTTTTATTATATTATTTTTTATTTTTTAATCAGAATTTTTTTATTAAAAACCATTTTTAAAATCAGATTTTTTAACAAAACAATTTATTTTGCGCACCGGTGAGACGTCCCAGCTGCGGCTCCCTCTCCGGTGAGACCTTTCCGGCACTGGTAACCAGCCGACAACCACCCCCCTTCGACAGTTCAGAAGACAACCACCACCATCGGGTGGTGGTGAGCGATGAACACAGAAAATGGAGAAAGTGAGAGAGAGTGTCGCAGAAGAGAGAGAGGGAGAGAGATTCATAGAAGAAGACGACGGCAACTGTAGCCGCCGGAGATGACGACGGTAGCGGCGGCAGTAGAGGTTCAGGCGGCGGCAATGTTGGCTGTTCCGACGAATGTCAAGGTAAAATCCCCTGTTCCCTCTTACTTTTTGGAGATTGTTGATTATGATAATGATTTGGGGTTGGTTTGATTTTTGAATTGGGGTTTCTTCATGTGCAGAAAGATTTTGAACAAGAAAGATGAAAATGAAAGATGAAAGAGGAGAGAGGAGAGAGGTATATAAAGAGGAGAGAGGTATATTAAATGAAGAGAGAGGGAAGATATGACATTTGGGGTAAAAGACCAAAATACCCTTTATGTTGGCATAATCTGATTGGCTTAGAGTGGTTCTAGCAGTTCTTACAACTGGAGGTGGTTCTTATTTTAGCGGCTCCCTATATATATATATTGAATGATAATGTCTTGATCATTTACAATATTACTAATCATGTACAACATTGATTATGTATAGGTAACGCTCACATGTAATAGCTTTGGAATGAAGATCTCGGAATTGAAAGAATGGATCCAAGTTTTTGTAAAATCATAAATTTCATGTTATTTTGGTACTCATGGTCTTTATATGAGTACTTTATAATTAGGAAATTAATGTTTTTATACTTTTGTAAAGGTTCAATCTACCTTCTAAATTTGATGAAAACGTGTTGTAATATTTTAAGATTTGTGAACCTTTTTTTAATATAAATATATAAATGACTATCCTTTGGGACTTACTTCCGCATTATTAAAATTATATTTCTTTTTGAATCATGGGTGTTTCATATTCAAGAGATATTGTTTTACAAAAAGTGGTCATAGGACAACTCTTGAAATACAACCTTTGAAATACAAACCAATCTTTCTTGATCAGACATGGAACCTTTTAAGGGTCTTTCCGTTCCAATGTCTAGGAAGCTTTTTACCTTCTGTGTCAGCTAGCTTATAGGATCCGCCCTTATGTGCTTCGAGGATTGTATATGGCCTTTCCCATTTAGGGCCAAGCTTTCCTTGGTTCTCTTTTTTACTAGCCTCATTGTTTCTAAGCACCAGGTCTCCTGGCTTGAAGCGTTCATGCTTAACTCTTTTGTTGTAGTAAGCTTCCATCATTTGTTTGTATTTGGCTTCTTGAATTGCAGCTTGGTCTCGTGCTTCCTCTAGGAGTTGTAAGTTCAACATGGTCTCTTTGTTGTTTGCTTCGGGATCCATGTTGATCGTTCTTTGGGTTACAACTCCTACTTCAGCTGGAATCACGGCTTCAGACCCAAACACCAAGCTGTAAGGTGTTCTTTTGTGGCTTGTTTTTTCGGTTGTTCTTTTGGCCCATGGGACGCTTGGCAACTCTTCAAGCCAATTGCTTTCATGCCTTTCCAATCTGGCTTTGATTCCTTCAACTATGCTTCAATTCATCCTTTTCACTTGGCCGTTTGATTGTGGGTATGCAACTGAGCTGAAAACCTGAGCTATTCTGAATTCTTTGCACCAAACGCTGAAAGGCTTTTCAGCGAATTGCTTTCCATTATCGGTGACAAGCACTCCCGGCAATCCATAGAGACAAATGATGTTTTCCCAAACGAAGTCAATGACCTGTTTGCCCGTAATTTTTGCAAGTGGTTTAACCTCCGGCCACTTGGTGAAGTAGTCTATGGCAACTAATAAGAACTTCACTCCTCCTTTGGCTGGTGGGAATGGGCCGACAATGTCCATTCCCCACTTATAAAATGGCCAGGCTGAAGATATCGGGACAAGGTCATGCTTGGGGCTCTTTGGGACCGGTGCATGAATTTGGCAAGAATCACATTTTCTCAGTTGTTCGGTGCATGGAGGGCCAAAAATACCCAAGGTTCATTAGTTTAGCAACCACCGTTCTTGCTCCGAAATGGGCTCCGCATATCCCTTCATGAACCTCTTTGACCAAGTACTGGCTTTGTTCGGGACCTACGCATCTCAGCAAGGGTGCAAGGTAACCCTTTTTGTAGAGGATTTCACCTTGCAACACGTACTGTCTAGATTTGATTTTAACCCTTTCAGCCTCTGTTTGATCAGCAGGTAACTCAGCGTTTTTAAGGAATTTTTTAATTGGAGTCATCCATTTGGGGCTTTCTTCGGTGATTACGTCAAAGATTTATTGCCACTTGATTAAAATCATCCTCAAGTCCTAAACTGTTACTTAACAATTTAGATTTAATGCTCCTACTTCATATATGTCGATGCATGTGGGAGTAAGGTATTAAATTCAAAGAGACATTCATGTTAGAGTTAAATATGAAACTTACAGAAACTAATGATATTAAAGGAAAAGAAATTCATTAATTGTGTATTAATTAACAAAGAATGAAATTAATAGAGTAGGGTTCTTTTGTTAAATTTGGGGATTTTTATAATACACCAGATTGTTGTGTTAATCACAAAAATATGAGCTTAAAACAATACCATGTTAGTAAATTAAATCAAGTTTGGTGTAAAAGAACTAATTAGAGATGAATATGTTTATATTTTTTTGAGGATGCTAAGATACAACTGAATGCTTAATTCCATGACACATGTGTACAAAGAATGATGATTGTAAATAAATTGGTTTATAAACAGGAACACAAGTGATTAAGATTGAAGTTAAGAAAGGGGCACTGTTATCATCGTCTTTAATTGACAAAGGTATGTACCTTCACCATAATGCTTAAACTGACTTATGTCATGATTCCAATTTATTTATATGCATTATCGTATTATTCAATTAAAAGTGTGTTTTGATCTTTAAGATCATATATAGTGTGTTTGAGTAATTTTAACCCGCTTCAAGTGTGTTTTGATCTTTAAGATCATTTATAGTGTGTTTGGGTAATTTTAACCCGCTTCAAGTGTGTTTTGATCTTTAAGATCATTTATAGTGTGTTTGGGTAATTTTGACCCGCTTCAAGTGTATTTTGATCTTTATGATCGTATATAGTGTGTTTGGGTAATTGTAACACCCACCCCGTAACCCGGGTGATTGTGCACAATTGATACACTTACAATGGAAACAAACTAAATTTTCATTAAAACTTATAATAGTCTGAGTACAACACTTTATTTATTTACAAACTTTCGGCAACTAAGAACTCCTTGATCTTCTAAAACTCCACAACTGTCAAGTAGTTCCTATAGCTTTCCTCATGACTCACCTGAGATAAGTATACTCAAAACGACGTCAGATATATACTGGTGAGCTCATACTATACAATTTTTATAAAGACAGACCACAATTTACATTATATGCATACACAATATGGGCATGTGACCACATTATAGTCAGGTTGGGCCTCATTGAACCTTATAGGTCACATTTGACTTGTCACAAACCACCGTACAAGAGACATATTGGTCCTCCAGCTGTGTCCCCCTACGGCCGTCACATAGGTACGAGTGTGTGTCGCTGGACCTTATAAGCACGAAGTGCCTGTGGGTACAACACCTTATTACCCTTCCCAGAGTGACACACCTCATTAAGCATAATGGGATCCCATATACCCCTACTGACATATGCATACTGCAGCATTCTCATTATTACTAGTTATGGACGAGTATACTATCACAGTTTAAAAGACAAGTATGATGACTCACCTGATTAGCAATTGCTTAACTGCCGCTAGTACGACTGGGTTATGTCTCAAGGTCCTAACACAATTACATAATCCTGGGTTAGGTAATGGTACACCTAACTAGTCATTATCATGGTTGGATATTGGTTAGTGCTGCCTTGTTTAAGCATGGGTGATCAGTCCATGCCTAACTAAGGCTAGGCTACCCAATACCCGCCCCTGACAATAACCCTAGTACCTAAAATAATACTAACACTACTACTACTAATATATTATTACTAATAATAAAACTAATATTAACTACTAAAAATAAATAATAAATAACTAAACATAAACTTAAACGAGAGTATACCTCAAAACTATCTACGGCACGTTGATGTAGAGTTTCCCTACTCCTGCTCCTACTCGTGCTCCAAAAACGACTACTAACAACACCCAACGGGGTATCGTATACTCGGGATTCTCAATACTAGAGCGTCCCCGTTAAAATTTTGGTGTATCTAAAATCCTACAATTTAACTCCTATATATATGTGAAGCAAGCAAGCACCTCAATGGCTTTCTGGGCGATGTGGGACAATTGATGTGCTAGCTAGCTAGCTTGACGTACTAGCTAGCTAGCTTGACGTGCTAGCTAGCTAGCTTAGTTATATTATTTCAGCTGCTTCGCTCATTTTTCTTGTATAACTTTTAAAATATGACGTTTTATAAAACGACGAATATGTCATTAGAACGAGCATAATTTTATCTACGTTTTAACCTAAGTTTCATTAAAAACGGAGTAAGGTCAAAAATAATATATTTAATTATTAATATTAAACGGTCTCCTATACTAGCTAAGGCTTGTCAAGATATTTCACCTTTCACACCATCATCTTACTCGTTTAACAATATATGAAATATAAATTACATATTTCATACGTTTATAAACAGTATATTAAGGTTCGGGGTATTACACCCTTCCCTCCTTACAAAAATTTCGTCCTCGAAATTTGTCATCACTTAAAAAGATGAGGGTACTTATCTTTCATTATGTTTTCTAATTCCCATGTAAAGTTGGGTCCATGACGTGCGTTCCACTTGACTTTGACTAACGGGATTTCCTTCTTGCGTAACTTTTTAACCTTCCTATCTTCGATTTGTAGTGGTTCTTCAATGAAGTTGAGTTTGTCGTCAACCTGTACGTCTTCCAGGGGTATTTGTTGGGCTTCGTCCACTAGGCACTTCCTTAAATTTGATACATGAAAAGTATTATGTATTCCTGCCAGCTGTTCAGGAAGTTTTAGCCGATAAGCCACTGGTCATACTTTGCTTGTTACTTCAAACGGCCCAATGTATCGGGGTTTCAACTTTCCCTTCTTTCCAAACCGAATCACTCCTTTCAGAGGTGATACCTTAAGCATTACTTTATCCCCTATTTGGAACTCTAGGGGTTTATGCCTCTGATCTGCATAACTCTTTTGTCGATCTTGAGCACTTTTCATCCTTTCTTTGATTTGCTGAATCTTTTCGGTGGTCTCCACAATGATTTCTGGTCCTGACAGTTGACTTTCCCCTACTTCCGTCCAACAGATAGGAGTTCGGCACCTTCTTCCGTATAAAGCTTCATAAGGTGCAGCTTTGATGTTGGCGTGATAGCTATTATTGTAGGCGAATTCGATGAGTGGTAGATGAGTGTCCCAACTTCCACCAAAATCAATTACACAAGCCCGAAGCATGTCTTCTAATGTCTGAATATTCCGTTCACTCTGCCCATCCGTCTGAGGATGATATGCAGTGCTTAGATTAAGCTTGGTTCCCAACTCTTGTTGGAAACTTTGCCAGAATTTAGATGTGAAACGACTATCTCTGTCTGATATGATCGATACAGGCACCCCATGTCGCGAGACTATTTCTTTGATGTAAATTTGAGCTAGCTTGTTCATCTTATAGTCCTCACGAATTGGCACGAAGTGTGCAGACTTGGTCAGTCTGTCCACTATTACCCAAATAGTATCATAACTGTGACTTGACCTTGGGAGCTTCGTGATAAAATCCATGGTGATTTTCTCCCATTTCCATTCTGGAATCTCTGGTTGTTGCAAGTATCCAGAGGGTTTTTGATGTTATGCCTTCACCTTAAGGCATGTAAGGCATTTTTCCACATAATGGGCAACAGATCGCTTCATTCCCGGCCACCAATAATCTCTCCTTAAATCCTTATACATCTTGTCACTGCCAGGGTGAATGGAATACTTAGACTTATGAGCTTCCTCTAAGATTGTATCCTGCAGTCCTCCAAAATTAGGAACCCATATCCTATTGCTGAACATAAGGATATTTTCATTTCCCATTGTCAGTAGCTTCAGTCTCCCAATCATTCTTTCTTTTACAATATGATTCTCTTTTAAGGCTTCTTGTTGTATATTCTTAACTTGTTCTAAGAGACTAGTTTTAACCTCTATTCTGGTTGCACGAATTCTTATTGGTTGAGGTTTCTCTTTTCTACTTAGAGCATCTGCTACTATGTTTGCCTTACCTAGATGGTATTGGATCTCACGGTCGTAATCACTTAATAACTCCATCCATCGTCTCTGACGCATATTGAGCTCCTTCTGCTCAAATATATGTTTTAAACTTTTATGGTCACTATAGATAGTGCACTTTGTACCGTAAAGATAGTGCCTCCAAATTTTCAATGCGAACACTATGGCACCAAGTTCCAAATCATGGGTTGTGTAGTTCCATTCATGAATCTTCAACTGTCTAGAGGCGTAGGCAATTACTTTGCCTCTTTGCATGAGTACACATCCCATACCATAGTGAGATGCATCACAGTAGACGGCAAAATCTTTTATTCCCTCAGGAAGTGACAGTATTGGGGCGCTACATAACTTATGCTTTAACGTGTTAAAGGTTTCTTCTTGTTTAGGTCCCCAATTAAACTTAGAGGCTTTCTGGGTTAGTGTGGTTAATAATGTTGCAAACTTTGAGAAGTCTTGAATAAACCTTCTATAGTATCCTGCTAACCCCAGAAATCTTCTGATTTTAGTGGGATTCTTCGGTACTTCCCATTTCTTGATGGCCTCGATCTTTGCAGGGTCAACTTGTATTCCACATTCATTTATCACGTGGCCTAGGAATTGCACCTCACGTATCCAAAATTCACACCTAGAGAACTTTGCATAGAGTTTTTCTTTCTTGAGCAATTCAAGGACTGCTCTCAGGTGTTGTTCATGTTCTACCTCGTTCTTAGAGTAGATAAGGATATCGTCAATAAAAACGATCACAAACTTATCGAGGTAAGGTTTACAAACCCTGTTCATGAGGTCCATGAACACTGCAGGTGCGTTGGTTAATCCAAATGGCATTACCAAAAATTCATAATGACCATACCTAGTCCTGAAGGTAGTCTTAGGTATGTCTTCTGGTGCAACTTTCACTTGGTGGCATCCAGACCTCAAGTCTATTTTAGAGAAATAACTTGCCCCTTGTAATTGATCAAACAAGTCATCGATCCTGGGCAAAGGGTATTTATTCTTTATAGTGGCTTTTTTCAAGTCTCTATAATCGATGCACATGCGCATCGTCCCATCTTTCTTCTGGACAAATAAGATGGGTGCTCCCCATGGCGACGAACTAGGTTGGATAAACCCCTTGTCAAGCAACTCTTGTAGTTGCTTCTTGAGTTCCTGCATTTCTGTCGGGGCTAATCTATACGGCGACTTAGCAATCGGTGATGTACCGGGAACTAGGTCAATGCGAAACTCAACCTGTCTATCTGATGGTAGTCCCGGGAGCTCATCGGGAAACACTTCGGGGTATTCTCGTACTACTGGCACGTCCTCGACCTTCTGCTTTTCTGTAGTGTTTACGACATATGCTAGAAAGGCAATATACCCTTTCCTTAGGCATTTATGTGCTTGTGCTATCGTGATAAGGTTCTTAGTCTTGTCAGTTCGGTCTCCCGATACAGTTAGTTGTTTGCCGTTGGGTAATCGGAGTCGGACGATCCTTTTATCACATATAACTTCCGCATGATATAGTGTCAACCAATCCATTCCTATGACTATGTCGAATTCTCCAAGTTCCATAGGCATTAGGTCTATAGGGATAACATGGTTGTTTAATCTTATTTTACAATTCTTAACAATGTCAACTATCTCTCTTTGACTTCCATCAGCCATTTCTACTGTAAAGGCATGATCTAGGTTTTGGGACGCCTGGTTCAAGTAAGGTCTAAAGGTAGTCGACACTAGACTTCTATTTGCACCGGTATCAAATAACACACGCGCATATACATCATTTACGAGATACGTACCCGTGATAACGTCTGTATTGGTCTTGGCTTCTTCCGTGGTGAGTACAAATGCACGCCCTTTTGGCTGATTTGGTTGTGTCCTATAATTTCTTTTGAGTTCGGGACATTCAGATCTCATGTGGTTAGGGTCTCCACATTTGAAACTGTAACATCCCGAAATTTCAAAACTTTATACTAGAATTATAAAGTGTATAATAAACATGAATAAACTAACTAGGATAAATAACCCATTTAGTTAGAAGTCTTGTAGTAACATAGGAATGAGTTAAAAAGCCAAAGATATAAGCTAAATAAGAGTGGAGGGGCCTAGGTTGTCAAAATTGAAACTTAAATTACTAATAATTAGTAAAATAAAGACCAAACACTCCATTTTGGAGTTCCTGGTCGATCAAGAAACCACAGGGGCGACACCCACACCTTCACAACCCTAAATTCTACTAAACTCTCAAATTGAAGGCTCAAATCATGTCGTAATCGAAATCTGAACATAGAATCGTGATCTCCTCGTCAAGGAGGTCATAAGGTATGTCAAATTAGGTTGTTTTGATACAACTCAAATTCTTGCATGTGATTGAAATCGAAGGTTGAGCTTGATCATGTGTTGTAAAACATGAAATTGGAAGTAATGTGAAGTCTAGGGACAAACCCTAGATGATTTCTTGTCAAAATCTTGCATGTTAGTTGTAAGGATCAAAATCACTATAGTGGGTGATTAGTAAGTTAGTAGAACTTGATAAACACTAGGATTAAGACTCTTGTTCTAGTGAAAACTGAAATTGTGAGATAATCTCTGAAATTGTTGATGTTAAAATATGTGTATATTGTCTAATTGAAGTTAATTTGAGTGATAATTTCAAGTTATGAACTTGGTTTAGATCATGTAGAAATCTGACCCGCAAGGTGTTCGATAAAACGCCTAAATGAGGGTTAAAATGTTAAAGATTGCTAAAAACGCAGATTTGCATATGTTATGAATTAATGCGTTGAAGCTTATGAAAGAGTTCTAATCTTGTTATGAATTGAACTCTTTAGGCAAGGAATCCGGAACGTCAAGTGGACACGCCGGAAGTGATACCCGCGGAAAAGGTGTGCTTTAAAGGTACGTGACTTTAGTCCCGTTAACTTATGCTTAAATGCTTTGGTTGATATGTAATTGATGTTGTAGTGTAAAGGATGCGTTTGATGTGTCGTTAAAGTGACGAAGTACACTCGACCATTAAACGGGTCAAAATAAGGACTTGGAATTTAGTTTGGCATGTCAACAAAGTGATAGTTTTCACTAAATAGCCAAACGGGTCAGAAGATGCTTTTATAAAAAGAATCATGAGAATAGAGACTTGAAAGTCTCATATTTCGTTAAGTGGTGGATTGTACCACGCTATTAAATTGGTTATATAAATTTTAAGACTAAGAACCCGGGATATCGGGTCAAATAATAGAAGCTTTATGAAAGTGTCGTTTGAAACGGAATGCTTGAATTCCGAAGAAACAAGTAATTAGTCCTAAGGGAACGCAAAGCCATGGAATGGCGCGATTACACTAAATATATTAGCCCGGGAATTTGGGTAATTATGTCTAAAAGGTTTTAAGAATGGAGATGAGGTGCTATGCATTTTCACTAATGGGTTGGATAATTGAGACAAGGAAATTGTGAACCGATTGTCGGTATCTCGGTTTCCGCGATGTAAAATTTACATGGTTGAATCCGTAATTTTATTACGGACTCATAGGAAAAAGAATTGGCTAAAACGGACAAGCGAGTAAAAAAGTTATGATCTTTAAAAGTTGGAAAATAATTAAAGGGCAAGAATGCAGAGTCCACCGTAAATTACGGTTCCACCGTAATTTACGGTGGAGATTAAAAATATACGGTGAGAAGCCCCTGCTTTACGGCAGAACCAGGGACATTCCAGGTCCACCGTAACTTACGGTGACACCGTAAGTTACGGTGGAACCCAGAAAATTCATATTTTGTTTGTTACTTTGTGTTGTTAGAATCCATTTATACGTAATGCATTAATGTCAAAACTAATGTATTTAGTGTTTGACCCTAGGTATGGATGAGTTTCTCCCGGATGGTGATCAAGTATGTTGTCAAGAACCGAACACGCATTTTGAAGCTTCCGCACTAAATATAACTATGTCTAGAACTTTATTATGTTGTAAATGCTTTTGTTAATCATGTTTTAAATCCCTTAAACTAGTGGATAGTTTACTAGCAAGGGTTAACTTTTAACTTGTTATGCACTATTGTACAATGTTTTGGTATTACAACAAGTATGTATGGTCCTTAAAACATGTAAAAGTTTTTGTAAACTCTGATTTGTACCTTAATTAATATAATTATTAAGTATATTCCGTTCAAATATTAAGGGTGTTACAGAAACACTTCTTCTTTTCCTTGCATTCTTGAAGAGCATGACCCGTCTTTTTACAATTTGGACAAGGAAAACGACATTCCCCCGTATGAAAGCGTTTGCAAATTTGACATTGAGGAAATGTTTTAGGCCTTTTAAAGTTGTTATTCCGGGTGTCCCCCTTTCTTTCTTCCCGCTTCCTTTTTGGTGCGGGAGATTCAGACGGTCGCAGAATCATCTCGGCAGCCATGACGGCGCCAGCCTCAACAGTTTCTGCAAAAGTCTTGGGGGATTTGGATTTGATAAACACCCTCATTTCAGAGGGTAGACCCCAAATAAACCTATTGACCAGTTGTTCCTCAGTCAATGCTAAATAAGAAACCAGTCGAGATATGTCGTTGAAACGAGAAACATACTCTCGATAGGTTTTATTTCCCATTTTTAACTGAAAGAATTCCACTTCCAGTTGCTCAGTCTCACTAGGAGGGAATACTTAGCAAGAAACTTATGAAGAAACTCCTCCCACTTCATCTCCTTAACCTTTTCTTTTCCCTCTGTTCGGACCACAATGTTCCACCAGTGAAGGGCTTCAGCTTCAAACATATGTACGGCGAACCGTACTTTGTTGCGGTCATCACACTCACATATGTCTAATACTGACTCCATTCTGTTGAGCCAGTCTTGAGCTTCTAGTGCTCCCTTTCTTCCGTCAAAAGATTGGGGTTTACAGGACATGAAGTGCTTATAAGTACACTCCTTTGATTTGGAATATTCACCTTTTCCTTCTAGTGGCATGGTTGCAATAGTGTTTTTCCTTTCGCCCATTCCTTCCCTTTGTACTGGCGTGGAGGCTGCTGAGCTTTCTTCATGTCGTTCTCCAGATTGGTTAACATTACCGGTTTGTGCATTCTTCATTACCTTAGCCACTTCCACAGCTATATTGTGGATATCCTTAGTATTTAGACGTATGCTTGTACTAGACTGGGACCTGACACTGTGAGAGGGAGTTCGAGTCCAATAAGAGCCTTCCTCTCTCCTTCTGTTATTCTGATTATTTCTAGACCCTTGTCCATCTCTATGTTCAGACATTGTCTCCTTCCTATAGTAATATGAGTATAAAGAGTTACTAGTATGTATGATACATTATTATAATATAACAACTATATACATCACATAGAGATATATATATACGTATATATATAGCACATAAAAAGGCACAACATAGTTTTACTTCTTCTAGCGTCACTCAATTGACTATGCAAGTACTTTTCCTGAGAACATGTTATTTGGCCTAGTCTGAGTGTGCTATTAATCTTTAAAGAACTACTAGTTAAAGCTTAGGCATTCCTGCAATACCTAATTCGCTAAAACCTCGGGCTCTGATACCAACTGTAACACCCACCCCGTAACCCGGGTGATTGTGCACAATTGATACACTTACAGCGGAAACAAACTAAACTTTCATTAAAACTTATAATAGTCTGAGTACAACACTTTATTTATTTACAAACTTTCGGCAACTAAGAACTCCTTGATCTTCTAAAACTCCACAACTGTTAAGTAGTTCCTATAGCTTTCCTCATGACTCACCTAAGATAAGTATACTCAAAACGACGTCAGATATATACTGGTGAGCTCATACTATACAATTTTTATAAAGACAGACCACAGTTTACATTATATGCATACACAATATGGGCATGTGACCACATTATAGTCAGGTTGGGCCTCATTGAACCTTATAGGTCACATTTGACTTGTCACAAACCACCGTACAAGAGACATACTGGTCCTCCAGCTGTGTCCCCCTACGGCCATCACATAGGTATGAGTGTGTGTCGCTGGACCTTATAAGCACGATGTGCCTGTGGGTACAACACCTTATTACCCTTCCCAGAGTGACACACCTCATTAAGCATAATGGGATCCCATATCCCCTACTGACACATGCATACTGCAGCATTCTCATTATTACCAGTTATGGACGAGTATACTATCACAGTTTAAAAGACAAGTATGATGACTCACCTGATTAGCAATTGCTTAACTGCCGCTAGTACTACTGGGTTATGTCTCAAGGTCCTGACACAATTACATAATCCTAGGTTAGGTAATGGTACACCTAACTAGTCATTATCATGGTTGGATATTGGTTAGTGCTGCCTTGTTTAAGCATGGGTGATCAGTCCATGCCTAACTAAGGCTAGGCTACCCAATACCCGCCCCTGACAATAACCCTAGTACCTAAAATAATACTAACACTCCTACTACTAGTATATTATTACTAATAATAAAACTAATATTAACTACTAAAAATAAATAATAAATAACTAAACATAAACTTAAACGAGAGTATACCTCAAAACTATCTACCGCACGTTGATGTAGAGTTTCCCTACTGCTGCTCCTACTCGTGCTCCAAAAACGACTACTAACAACATCCAACGGGTTATCGTATACTCGGGATTCTCAATACTAGAGCGTTCCCGTTAAAATTTTGGTGTATCTAAAATCCTACAATTTAACTCCTATATATATGTGAAGCAAGCAAGCACCTCAATGGCTTTCTGGGCGATGTGGGACAATTGACGTGCTAGCTTGACGTGCTAGCTTAGTTATATTATTTCAGCTGCTTCGCTCGTTTTTCTTGTATAACTTTTAAAATATGACGTTTTATAAAACGACGAATATGTCATTAGAACGAGCATATTTTTATCTACGTTTTAACCTAAGTTTCATTAAAAACGGAGTAAGGTCAAAAATAATATATTTGATTATTAATATTAAACGGTCTCCTATACTAGCTAAGGCTTGTCAAGATATTTCACTTTTCACACCATCATCTTACTCGTTTAACAATATATGAAATATAAATTACATATTTCATACGGTTATAAACAGTATATTAAGGTTCGGGGTATTACAGTAATTTTGACCCGCTTCAAGTGTGTTTTGATCTTTATGATCGTATATAGTGTGCTTGGGTAATTTTGACCCGTTTAAAGTGTGTTTTGATCTGTAAGATCATATATAGTGTGTTGGGTAATTTGACTTGTTTAAAGTGTGTTTTAACCATAAAAAGTGTGATGTGATTTTTAAATCATTTCATGTCTTGGGTATGCGTTGAAACAACTAAGTTGTTCAATTTTTTTGTAGCGATCAAAAAAGAGCTATATATATATGTATATATATATATATATGGGACCGCTAAAATGAAAACCACCTCCAGTTGTAAGAACCGCGAGAACCAGTTCCTAACCATTAGATCAACAAGATGGATTGATGAGATTAAAAGTAGTTAATATTAATATTAAATAGTTTTTGTCTTATTATGTCTTTAATATTTTAATCCAAAAGGGTAATTTAGTAAAATTATTTTTTTTGTCTTTTAGTCTTTATTATTTTTTTATTACTTTTTTGTTTTATTATATTACTTTTTATTTTTTAATCAGAATTTTTTATTAAAAATCATTTTTAAAATCAGATTTTTTAACAAAACAATTTATTTTGCGCGCCGGTTTTTGCACGCCGGGCTTTTTCAAGCCTCGTTTTTTAAACGCGCCGTTTTTACACCGGGCTTTTTCAAGCGTCGTTTTTTTAACTCGTCGTTTTTACGTCGGGCTTTTTCAAGCGTCATTTTTTTAACGCGTCGTTTTTTAAGCGCCGTTTTTTAAGCGCCGTTTTTCAAGCGTCGTTTTTTACACGTTTTTTTACACGCAGTTTTTTTACACGCCGTTTTAACGCGCCGTTTTTTCACGTTTTTTTTAACGCGACGTTTTTTACACTTTTTACGTTTTACGTTCAACTTTTTAAACTTTTTACGTTTTAAGTTTTACGTTAAACTTTTTACGTTTTACGTTTTACGTTTTTACGTTTTACGTTTTTACGTTTTACGTTAAAAAGTTTACGGTTTACGTTAAAAAAAACCAACCAACATCAAACAAAGGGTATCTCGAAAAAAAACGGGGTTTGGCTCAGATTATCCGATAATCAAGAGGCTGCAAAAGTGGGGTTACAGGTTCAAAAAACCTACCCTCCGCCGTCCTTGTCGCGCCATCGTCATCGAAATCTACGTTTTTTTTTGCATCATCGCCACCCAATCGATCGTATCAAAACCCACAGATTCAAAGAACACAAATCAAAACCCCCAACATATCAAAACCCACTTCAACCACTATTTTATACAAACCCACCAAAATCATCAAAACCCACCAAACTTCAAGCAGAAAAAAAAACCCAAACTTTTTGAACACCAAAACCCACCGAACCTTCAACATATGTGCAACCAAACCCACCCCCAAGATGTGAACATTTTGAACAACAAAATCCAGCCCTGCACAAAACAGACTTCAAAAAATTCAAAATCAAAACCAGACTTCAAAATTTTCAAAATCAACACAAAACAACACCTACAAAAATTCAATATCAAAACAAACCCACACCTGCAACAAACACAATCGTCGTGGGGTCGCCATCTTTGGTCACCATCCTCGAGTGCAGCCGACAACCCCCCTGTTTACATACCGGCGGAGCCGGCGACGTCCCAGCTGCGGCTCCCTCTCCGGTGAGACCTTTCCGGCACTGGTAACCAGCCGACAACCACCCCCCTTCGACAGTTCAGAAGACAACCACCACCATCGGGTGGTGGTGAGCGACGAACACAGAAAATGGAGAAAGTGAGAGAGAGTGTCGCAGAAGAGAGAGAGAGATTCATAGAAGAAGACGACGGCAACTGTAGCCGCCGGAGATGACGACGGTGGCGGCGGCAGTAGAGGTTCAGGCGGCGGCAATGTTGGCTGTTCCGAGGAATGTCAAGGTAAAATCCTCTGTTCCCTCTTACTTTTTGGAGATTGTTGATTATGATAATGATTTAGGGTTGGTTTGATTTTTGAATTGGGGTTTCTTCATGTGCAGAGAGATTTTGAACAAGAAAGATGAAAATGAAAGATGATAGAGGAGAGAGGAGAGAGGTATATAAAGAGGAGAGAGGTATATTAAATGAAGAGAGAGGGAAGATATGACATTTGGGGTAAAAGACCAAAATACCCTTTATGTTGGCATAATCTGATTGGCTTAGAGTGGTTCTCGCAGTTCTTACAACTGGAGGTGGTTCTTATTTTAGCGGCTCCCTATATATATATATATATATATATATATATATATATATATATATATATATATATATATATATTGAATGATAATGTCTTGATCATTTACAATATTACTAATCATGTACAACATTGATTATGTATAGGTAACGCTCACATGTAATAGCTTTGGAATGAAGATCTCGGAATTGAAAGAATGGATCCAAGTTTTTGTAAAATCATAAATTTCATGTTATTTTGGTACTCATGGTCTTTATAATTAGGAAATCAATGTTTTTATACTTTTGTAAAGGTTCAATCTACCTTCTAAATTTGATGAAAACGTATTGTAATATTTTAAGATTTGTGAACCTTTTTTTAATATAAATATATAAATGACTATCCTTTGGGACTTACTTCCGCATTATTAAAATTATATTTCTTTTTGAATCATGGGTGTTTCACATTCAAGGGATATTGTTTTACAAAAAGTGGTCATAGGACAACTCTTGAAATACAACCTTTGAAATACAAACCAATCTTTCTTGATCAGACATGGAACCTTTTAAGGGTCTTTCCGTTCCAATGTCTAGGAAGCTTTTTACCTTCTGTGTCAGCTAGCTTATAGGATCCGCCCTTATGTGCTTCGAGGATTGTATATGGCCCTTCCCATTTAGGGCCAAGCTTTCCTTGGTTCTCTTTTTTACTAGCCTCATTGTTTCTAAGCACCAGGTCTCCTGGCTTGAAGCGTTCATGCTTAACTCTTTTGTTGTAGTAAGCTTCCATCATTTGTTTGTATTTGGCTTCTTGAATTGCAGCTTGGTCTCGTGCTTCCTCTAGGAGTTGTAAGTTCAATATGGTCTCTTTGTTGTTTGCTTCGGGATCCATGTTGATCGTTCTTTGGGTTACAACTCCTACTTCAGCTGGAATCACGGCTTCAGACCCAAACACCAAGCTGTAAGGTGTTCTTTTGTGGCTTGTTTTTTCGGTTGTTTTTATGGCCCATAGGACGCTTGGCAACTCTTCAAGCCAATTGCTTTCATGCCTTTCCAATCTGGCTTTGATTCCTTTAACTATGCTTCGATTCATCCTTTTCACTTGGCCGTTTGATTGTGGGTATGCAACTGAGCTGAAAACCTGAGCTATTATGAATTCTTTGCACCAAACGCTGAAAGGCTTTTCAGCGAATTGCTTTCCATTATCGGTGACAAGCACTCCCGGCAATCCATAGAGACAAATGATGTTTTCCCAAACGAAGTCAATGACCTGTTTGCCCGTAATTTTTGCAAGTGGTTTAACCTCCGGCCACTTGGTGAAGTAGTCTATGGCAACTAATAAGAACTTCACTCCTCCTTTGGCTGGTGGGAATGGGCCGACAATGTCCATTCCCCACTTATAAAATGGCCAGGCTGAAGATATCGGGACAAGGTAATGCTTAGGGCTCTTTGGGACCGGTGCATGAATTTGGCAAGAATCACATTTTCTCAGTTGTTCGGTGCATGGAGGGCCAAAAATACCCAAGGTTCATTAGTTTAGCAACCACCGTTCTTGCTCTGAAATGGGCTCCGCATATCCCTTCATGAACCTCTTTGACCAAGTACTGGCTTTGTTCGGGACCTACGCATCTCAGCAAGGGTGCAAGGTAACCCTTTTTGTAGAGGATTTCACCTTGCAACACGTACTGTCTAGATTTGATTTTAACCCTTTCAGCCTCTGTTTGATCAGCAGGTAACTCAACGTTTTTAAGGAATTTTTAATTGGAGTCATCCAATTGGGGCCTTCTTCGGTGATTACGTCTTGAACTTCCAATTCTTCAATTGATGGGGTTTTCAACACTTCTACCAATAATCAAGGATCTCCAATTTTTAGTAAGTTTTTTATATATTGTATATGTATTAGGCCCAAATAAAAGCAAAACTAAACCATTTTTTATTAAAAGAGCTAAGATAAAAATTGTTTAGGAAAAAAGACCACATTCAAGGCCCAGTTTCAAAATTAAACTATAGACATAACTATAACAATCATCAACCATTCGACCCCATCCCAGTTCAGTTAATCAGCGCCTAAAATCCCTAAAATAGATCAGCAATCATCGTTCCCGCTTCCCATCGCAACCTGCTCTGTCGATTATCTAGGGGATTGGCTATCACTAATGGTAATCACTCATGGTGCCGGGTCTTTCGAGATTGGAGGAGAATTTATAGGTGGAATTAGAGCTAATTACTCAAGGTAGGTTATTGTTAACGGCTAACTTTTCTATTAATCTTTATATTATATATGATATTCAAGAAATTTATCATTTTGAAATTTACAATCACTATGAAGAAAATGATAGTTTTCTAAAAGGCCATTCACCTCATAGTTCGTTTAGGGTCTTTAAAAACTTGAAACTCCGTGGATACCAGTTAAGCAATCAACATTCATGAATCATACAAGTGACAGAGTGAGTCCTATCTAGCTTTTACATCAACTGTTCCCCAAAACTTTCAGTCTAATCAACACCCTAGTTATATTATTCCCCTCAAACCAATGTGGGGGACTCCGTTGTTCCCACTATTATTTTTATGTTTGAAGGGGTATGGTCCCAAAAACCCGCGCTAATCAATCAGGTCGTGTGCAGGACCATACTCCTACTACATTAATTTGTCTACTTTCTGGACCCCGCGCCGTCTAGTCAGGTGAAACCTAAGTCGCGCGTGAGGCCAAGCAAAGATCAGACCAAATTCCACACTTAGCTTCCTAGATGAAAACCCTCACTTCCTGGACCTCGCGCCGGCTACACGGGTTCGCCCCAGAGGCCGCGCGGAGGGCAGAAGCGCAGGGCATTCTAGGACAGTACAAAGTTACAAGTGGCAGAGAAATGGACCAATCAGCGTCCAACAGGCTGTATCCTATCGTGCTCCACGATTAGCAATCGTACAGGAGACAAGAAGGTACAGAAGGACGTATACGTGGCACCAATTAGCGTGCGACGACACGTGCTCCATCCGATGGATTGATCGACAATATGCTTATCGCATTGACTCAGGAGGCGATTCATTATTTGCGAGAAGAAGCTGAATCGTCTACAACGCATACCAGACAACGCTTCTTGAACGAGATCGATTAGGTGCTCATGAACGTTTAATGCACGATTATTTTTGTGAAAAATCGTTGTACGACGATGAACAGTTTAGGCGTCGGTTTCGTATGAGTCGTCGTCTTTTTTTAATAATGTCTAATGAACTTGCGGGGCAATATTCATTTCTCACACAAAGAGAAAGTGTTAGTCGCGAAATTAGATTCTCTGGAATACAAAAGTCAACAGCTGCAATCCAGCAACTTGCGTACGGCATGGCGAGCTGGGACGAGTGAAAAATTAGTTTCAAGTTTAAATTTTAAGTATTTTTATTTTTTAGGTTTGTATTTTTTAAGTGACATTGTACCTTTTTATTTAAATTATGTTTTTTATATTTTATTCATGTTATTTAAATTTAAATTAAATAATGTTTAAATATAAATAATAATAATAATTAATTAACTAATAATGATTGGAGCTTTAAACCATTACTAGTCTAAGTTCCCGTGTGTTACACGGGTGGCCAATAAGAAAAATAACTACTTTAACATTGTTGACGTAATTATTTTAATTATATATATATGTTGAAATATTAACGGGAATGATATAGAGTACACCAAATAATTGAAATACACGAATACAAACAAAATAAATATTAATATCATAAACATATTAATATTGAATTCATACGGATTTGTTGATTCATCGTTTTACACCTAGCATTACAAAAGGAAAAATGGAAACACGCAAGAGCACCAAACCGGCGTAGCCTCCTTAAAAAGACCCGCATGGCATTCAAATGCTTTCTTATATCTGTGAGCTTCATCGACTACCACATACCTGATTAATAAGTGATAAGTTTAGTATTAGGCCATATTTATAAAAGAGAAAAAGACAAAGAAAGTTCTTGCCAATTTGTATAAAGACATTATTTGTAGAATTGTATAACACCAACATGCATTAGAATAACCACATCCTCTTTGCCCACATCATGATAGCCATGTCTTTTACAGCCTTAAGTTACGCACCAACATGCATTAAAAGTAATTCCACAGCCGATTGGAGAAGTTCTTTTCTGAATTTACACTCACGTTGATGTCTTAATTAGGCTACTAATTTCCATCGTAGCACAAAAAGCAGCACAAGTTGGAAGATTTTATGGCACTTACAATGAGCAAAAAAAGTGACAATAATATTATAGTAAATAAAACTAACAGAGTAATAAAATAACACAAAAAATAGCACATTCAAAGTCATTTGGTTTAAAGAGCTCAAAGTAGACTTCTCACTTCAATGGTAAGCAACTTAAGTATATGCTCACATAG
This sequence comes from Helianthus tuberosus, assembly GCA_030545235.1. Classification (NCBI taxonomy): domain Eukaryota; kingdom Viridiplantae; phylum Streptophyta; class Magnoliopsida; order Asterales; family Asteraceae; genus Helianthus; species Helianthus tuberosus. The sequence continues at coordinate 37,670,924 of CM060435.1, read as the reverse complement.
CCTTAGCAACTTCATTCGCTATGGATAAATAAATAAAAAGCTAGAATTTACCAGGGACATCGTGGGCAACCCGGTCATACGCCAAAACATCTTGAGATTCAATCGGAGCTGTTGGACTTCAAATCTGCAGCGCTAGAATCGCAGCTCAAAGAACACCACAAAAAGCCTCAAAATCCGCAAATGCCATAAGATTTGCTTGTGTAGTCTGCAAAAGAAACATGACCCAACATGTTATACCCCTTTATAATCAAATATGGCACACTAATTAACTTGGACAACGGTGATTCAGGTCAACCTAACCCGACCCGCTACATACTAATTATTTAAAAGGTGACATTTGACACACTAATTATTCAACAAATAGACAAAATGTGCTTAAGGTGAACTTGACCCCTCCCGTTACATACCTTCTTTATTAGTTTTTTTTATTTTTCCCTTTTGTTATAGTAGCTGGGCAGTGGTCGGGCTTTAAAGTATCACACCAAAACAATACCAAATTACAATGAATGATGTCGAATTCGACTTGTAATAAACAACTGTTGTTTTCTACAAACTCAACTGCAATATAGCAAAGCCCCAGATAGACTATCGTTTCCACAAACTCACACTTAATAATTACCTCAAGTTATTGATTGATAAAAAATGTGGAAAGTTTGACCCGTTTACTTACAAATGGGAGTTGATATTATTTCTACATGTCAAATGGGTGTGTGTGTATATATATATGTATATATATATATATATATATAAAGCTTAGCTTAAATAATGGTCCAAAAGTCACAGAATATGTGTTCTTAATGCAGATAACATCCTAAATTGTTTTATTTATCAAAATCTATTATTTATGTGATAATGTAATTTTTTCAATTCATATTTAAAATTACAATCTTTTAAAAACAATTGGATAAAAGGTTTTTCAAGTTCACCCAACCCAAAAATACCCGTTTTGACATCATCTTGTTTCTCATTTAAATAAATCAGCTCGTCTTCTTACAAATGAATCTGATGGAACCCAAACAACCAACTACCATAAATAAAACCATAGTTTGCAAGAACGAACCTAATTTTTATACCCAATGACGAAACTGGTTTTGAAGAATTGTGATGGCAATTATGGGTTCCTTACCATTTGTTGTAAAGACATGAAGTGTCGTTCCCAACCATCAATAATGACGCGAACTATTTTTTTATTCTTTATCGCTTTCAAGTTTAGTCAACCTTTTCTTTGATGCTTTATCAATGTCGTTCTTTAAAGATAGTCTCTCCATCTCGAGTTTTAACATAGCTCCATCTATCTCATCTAATTTAGTGGGCTTAGAAGTAATCTCCATTTTTAGTTTTGCAGTGGATTCATCAATCAGATAAATGCTGTAATTATGAACTAATATCATTAATAAAAAAAGAACAACATTTGAAATTATATGTTAGACATTTATAATATTTAGTACTACTATATGTTCTAACCTTTGTCAGGTAAAAAACGTTCTTTTGTATATCGATCTGCAAGAACAACAACAGAAAGCAGAGCACCGTTATATATTTTGACCCCATGATGCAGTTCATATCGTTCACACAATCCACGAAGAATGGAAATTGTGTCTTCAACAAACGGTTGATCACAAAATACTTTTTGAAATCTGCGTTCGAGAGTTGGGTCTTTTTCAATGTTTTTTCGGTATTCGTTCAATGTTGTTGCTCTGGTACATCGAAGCTCACCTCGACCCTACGTCAGTTTAAGTATAAGATATATTTACTTGGAACAAAATAAAACAACATCAGACAATTTATATCACAACAATTGGATCAGACATTAATTTAGACAACAAACATACCATGTCACTAATGTCTAAATATCTTATACGAACACTTAACAGTTGAACAAAATGGCTTGAGATTAATTTTCTATTACATTAGCCACCATCATAAAACACGGTTTCGTCATAAAATCTATATGTTGGATTGAATCACCATGTCATGACAACCACAAACACCACCATAATAATACACAGTTTTGTCAGGTAAGAATGTTAAAAATTGGCAGAAACGACAACATATCATAAAATATCATCTCCAACTCCTTCACATCGTCATTAATCCCTCACTACCGCCCACCAAAAAAATTTAACCCACCAAAACCAAAAAAAACTATAAAATTAAACCATATGGGAAAGAAAGTGTTGTTTCAGGGCCTAACATTTGCTAACGACGAAAATTAAACCAGGTAAGTATTAAAGCCAATACATATATGAAACAACAGACCAACTTAATAAGACTGACCAATTTTACCAGCCGAATCAGACTTTTAGTTTGTTCTATATAACAAAAACACAGAAGCTGAAATTTTTAAAAATAAATTAAAAGACCAAAAAATAACCAAACCATTATATGAAACTTGATTCACAAAACCAACGCCAAATACAAAGAATAACATAACATCTAAAACCCATCATCCAGAATATTCTAATTAACAGATAGTGGCCAGAAACTAAGGTGGCAAATCGAACGGCCGCCGGGTCAAGGTTAGGATTAGGCCGACACACAAACACATTTTTATCTATTTTTCTTATGAGTATAGTTGATGCATCGGATAACATTATAAAACAATTTTTATACATTTATATTCTGAACTTTTTCTAACAAATGAAAACTCTACCTGTCCTTGAAGACTCATAAGATAAATAGATGACGTCTTGTTACAAACTCTAACATGGTCAAGATTTTTGGGTGGCAGGTGAACGGAATTTATGGACACGTCACCTCCCTGTAATTTAACCAAAAGAGGATTTAGAACTAAAATATAAGAAGATAAAATAAAATTGGGAAGAAAGAACAAAAGGACAAAAGGGTGCATAAACGGTACCTCAAATCAACCATTTACATTAATTTTTATGGAATCCTTACCCCAATGCCACAATTGGTCTCCACCACTGGCAACACCGCATATGGTTAACGATATTTGCAACGCCTCTTAACTCGCCTGAAAAAGTTCAAAAATCCTAAGAAGCAACTATCGATTTTAGAAAATGGATTTATGGCTCAACCAATCTTAAATCTAATACAATTAACTGTTGAAGTCCATTCACACATCTGTTTAAGCTACATACTAACAATCATACTTACAGCTACATACTAAAAATTGCGAGTAAAGGGCACCATTACAAATTTTGATCAGTAAAGGACACCAAGATAGATTTTGGTAACAGGTGCAATATTAGTAAAGGGCACTACAAATTTTGATCAGTAAAAAAACATCATCTACAGTATTCTTTATAATTTTCAATGTAGCCATTAATTTTCTTCAAATATAATTATATAATTTAAAAATATGAACTAATGTGCAAATCCTAAACAGAGATCGCACAACAATATGGCCAATAAACAATGAGCAACAAAGATGGTTTAAACATTGAAGCATTTTGAAGTCTACTTATGCTCATATAAAATCTCAATTGCAGATGTTTTCACCACAAAGACGACTGCTCAGAGTCTAAATTTAAATCAGTCTTCGGGGTTTTTCACCACTAATTCAACTAATACAACTGGTCAGAGTTTAAAATTAAGTCAGTCTTCAGGTCCATTCACCACTAATATGATGGACACTCTGTTGCGAATGATGATGATATAAATCAATTTAGTTTTTTAGTTTTTCTTTTTTTCCTTAACTTTAGTTAAATTTTTAAATGATGGTTTCTTTACCTTAGTTATGGCGATCACCAGATTCAATACACCTTGAGATAGAACTGTAATATAGGTTAAAGAACTTAAAAAAATAGTTTTAAGATATGGTGAATGTTTGAAACCGAACCTATTCACCTATCGCTGAAATCAACCATAGCAACCACCGTAGTTGTGTTGTTGGATCCCTAACTGCAACAAAAATGTTTTCTAATCGCTGGTCTTGGAGACAGAGATAAGTTTTTCATCGTCTTCCTCCATAAACCTAATGGCAAAGAACATAAATCAAACACGTTGCCTTACCTCGACTGACCTAATCATTGGTAAATAAATCTCAAATTGAATTGAAGAAGGTATCCGATAAGATTTAGAAAATAAGATTCTTCGATAAAGAAACGATTAGGGTTACAGTTCATTACAGAGACAAATAAAACCTGGAGATGTGTTTTGGGAAACAATCGCCTATCCACCTTTGTGTATACCACCTTCTACCTTCTACCTTCAAGTAGCGATGAAGTAAGTTTTCTCTAAAGACAGTATATATATAAGTGGCTGAAGGATACCCGATCTTTAAAAAACGTAGCAAGGAAAAAAGCCACATTCAATTTCCATCAAACATGTAACTATAAGCGATCAAACAATCAACAATACTAACAATACTGAAACAAATATCAAAATTAGCATCATCAACAATTTAATTACCATACAACCGTTCCAATCCACTCGGTTACATCTCGAAATCAGCCAATAACTCAAAATCGCAACTTGATCTCGAAATCAAATAAAAAACAAACAACTAAATTTCAGAAATCCAAAAAAGGTGTTTGGAGTTTCATGATGTTTACCTTCTAATCTGAAACTTTTGAGCCCTACCTTCAATCCATGAAACAGAGAATTTCGGCAAGTGAATATTGGGGGTGCTAGGGTTTGCAAACGTGAATTGTGATTCGTCTGAGAAACGAATGGATATGGACCGGACCTTAGGTTGCCGTGTACGTAAACAATTTTAGGCTGCAAATGACAAATACCGGATTACATAAACATCGAAGAAAACATACATGCAGAGAGTTCTTATGCTTGAGATCCAGGGATTTCTTAAGTTCTTATGAGACTGGAATTCAAAGAAACACCAGTTAGAGATGGAGCGATGGAACAGGCAAGATATATGAGATTGAAATTAGGGTTTTAAGGATTGATTGAAGAGACGACGTATTGGAGAAGATTTCTGGCTGATTGATTGAGAATTGAGTGGGTTTCCATATAAAGCATTTTGCCGCTTAAATCTCAATTCTCTGGCCAAAGAGAATAGCCACATCAAAGTCAAATAGTCAACACTATTTTGCTTTAATATAAGAGATAGATAAGAATGTTAAAAAAAAGGCTTTAAAGCCACTCATACAAGGTGACGCTGAGTTTCCATAATAACATACCATATACCCTAAGGATAGAGGTTTCTTAATTTACAAGAGCCCTATAATCAAAATACTAAAATAAACTTTATATTGTATGCAGTCATGAAGTAGGACAAAATCAATGGACTGACTTTCTAGATAATTAAACACAAGGGAAACTATGCATATGTTATAGTAGGGATGAGCACGGTACTTGTTCGGTATCAAACCGGTATCGGTACTAAAAGTATCGGTACCGAAAAACGGAAAAAGTGGGTACCGGTACCGAATACACCGGTTCGGTACCGATACCGGTACTTACCGGTGTTTTACCTGTAAATACCGGTACCGAAAAACGGAGAAAGTGGGTACCGGTATCGAATATACCCGGTACGGTTCGGTACCGGTACCCGGTACCAAATGCTCATCCCTATGTTGTAGTTGTACCGATCCATGTTAAGCTTAATTAGGCTTGTAAACGAGCCGGACAAAAACAATTAAATGCTTGGTTGGTCTCTACACTTGGTAAATTTTGCACCATTGGTCCCTATCGTTTAGTAATTTCACAATTGCTCCTAAGGCTTATAAAATTATTACTTATGTGTTCCTTGTGGTATGATTTTGTAATTACAGTGGTCCTTACCAACTAACATCGTTAAAAATTTTAGTTAAGTCTATGTTAAATAAAAAAAGTAGCCTACGTATTAAAAAAAACAAAAATAAACAATTAAGATTAAATAAAAGAGTTAAGATGGGGCCTATTTTAAAAAAAATCTTAATTTATAATTACCCTACCCTACCCTACCCCACCATCACCTTTCTTCTCCCCCCACCCCCACCACCTCCACATTCACAAACCATCACCACCATTAGGTAGGTAGTATAGTGTGGCTTAACTCCCCTTGTCACCTCACCTCCATATCGCCCCAAACACCAATTATGGAGTGTTATGGTGCAAATCGCCATGCGTTTAACAAGGGCCAACGATACAATTGCGGGGCCCATTAGTATTATACCGTTGAAAAACGATAACATTTTAAAATATATATATATAAAATATTTTTTTATAAATTTACTCTGTATAAACTAACACTTTTATCCATTTTATACCATATAACCATTCTCACTTTATACCAGACAATCGTTCTACAATTTCTTTTTCTTCATCATGTTTCCCAACAACAATAACATAAACACGTTTAGCCTGAACCACCCGTTTTTTTTAATTTGCAAATCGTCAACCTATGGACTCCGACAACCCGTACTAAACAAACCCACAAACGGGTGAAGTCGAGTATTATCCGATAATACGGCAAAATTCTCCACGATCTCCACATCTGTCATCACCGGCACCAATACCCAGTTTCTTCTACTATTCCACTCAAATGCCATAATGATCGCAAAATTCTCCACGATCCCCATATACGTCACAATCATCGCAATCAGTACACGAAACCCAAATGACTTCATCCAACAAACATAGACACCATAACAAGGATCCAGATCAAGAACGTGCTTCAAAGTCAGTCGAGAGGTGACACCTACCGAAGAAATAGCTTTGTCACGAGCATGGCTTAACGTATCGAAAGACCCAATTGTCGATAATATTATTTTTATCTTAATTAAATTTATATATTATTAATAAAATGTATAGTATTTTTTTTTGTCAAGTAACATTGTATTATTTTACGTAGGAAATAACCAAGACCAAACCGTGTGTTTTGGAGGAGTATCTACAGGAAATTTTTCGCCACTATGAACCGTGGTGAATACCGTACACCCGGTTCATTCTTCGGCAAATAGATGGCAATGCGAACAAAAATCTCAAACTTCAATAACATTGTCAACCGCCTTTCGAACAATCGTGTACAAGCAAGCGATGTGAACGTCATGACCATGGCCTATAATAAATATAGAATCCATCACGACACCGGGTCTACAAGGATACCTTGTTGGGAGCTTCTTTGAAATCTCCAAAATGCCATCTTGTACCACCATTTAAGCAAACAAGTTCGAGCCAATCGTCTAAACGGTCGAAGACAAGCTCTAGCACACCCGAACTGACCTCGTCTCAAGGTGCATTGGATGCTCTTTCCTATTTAAACCTAAACGAATACACCGAAGACTTTGTTTTTGAAGAACCACAAGAGTTGTCATGGACGCCCGACAGAGATAAAAACAAGGCAGCAACAAGGGCCTAATCAACCTCCTCAACTAATCCTGAGGGTTCATTGAAGTTGGACGGATTGCTCTCGATCAAGGAATAAGAGCACCAATTGCAAATGCAAGGGCAAAATGGAAAAGATTTCAAGTTCCTCGTGAAAGACTTTTCGCATTGCTCGCCGCAGGACCTGGCGTTTTTCAATGTCCGGAAAGAACGAATAAGAGCTAAATATAAGAACATGGACTAGTGGTTGTTTTTCGTTGGTTTATTTTTATTAGTTTTTTTTAAGTTGGTTTGTAATTTTTTTAATTCTAGTTTAATGGTACTTTTTTAAGTATTATCTTAATTATTTTTTCAGTTATGTAATTTTATTTTAAGTTTATAATGTTTCTACATTCAAAATAAATTTAAATTAAAATAAAATTAACGAATGAGTAGCGATGAGAGATGTTTTATGGGGCTTTATCGCACTGCATGATAATTAAGGGTGGGGAGCTATACAGCCCCCTGTCTGCATGAAGTAAACGTGACGCTGATGTGACATGATAAAACTCATCAAGGTTTTATGTCACACCATCTAGCCTTATATATATATATATATATATATATATATATATATATGTTTTAGATGGATTGAATTTCCTTTACTTTTTTCCATAGCCTCTAATACTAGATTAACAACATATAAATTATCAACATAAGCAAACAAGCTACATTGATATTTCATAAACATTTTAACTCAGTTACCAAGCAACTAAGCATAATTAAACATCAAAAAACAAAATCAAACAAGAAGTAATTAACTAAGTAAAATTAAACACAAAATGTTGACTAAATAAAACTAAATTAAAGTTAGTAAATAGTATGCAGTTGTCTGGAAAAAAAAAACAACCCACAAATTAATATAGTAGATTTGGTTATATAGTGTGATTAGTGTCATCCTTTTGTGGATATTGGAATGGAATGTGGTGGCTCTTGACTCTTGTGGTTCACCTATTTATATCTTTTTATGTGTGCTCATTTACCTTCGTTGGGGAGGTTCATTTGAGAAGAAAATTAAACTGAGAAGAAAAAGAACAAAGGGTACAATTGTAAAACATTAAATAATTTTTCTTACATCTCATTTATTATTATCTTTGACTAATTAATTAGTCATAAAGACTATCGTCCTCCACACTAAATTTTTTGCCTACACACGTCAAAATTTATCCTACACGTTTTGAAAATCTATCCTACATATATTGAAATTTATCCTACACAACTCGTAATTCATCATACACACCTCGTAATTTATCCTACACTTTAAATTAATTGTTTTTCTTTTTTGAAAAAAATATATATTTTTTGAAAATAAGTTACAAATTTAATTTACTAGCTATTAAAAAGGAAGACTAACAATTAATGATCTATCTAAGTTTACCAATATACCCTTACACTAATATTAAATACAAAAATTAAATGAAGTAAAATGAAAGATTTTTATTGGTTGAAATTTCTTCTTTTTTATTCGTTTATGTATGTCCTTTTATATATGTTTATTATATTCATTCGTTTATGTTCATTTAATTCTTCAAGTAAGTTTCTTTATTAGCTATTAGCAACCCTAATTGGCCTATCATGCATCAGCCCATCAATTATCAACCTAATCAAATTTTAGAATTAGGGCGGGTAATGTGCTAACGAATGAACAATAATGCGTTTAGATCAAACTAGGTTTACGTTAATAAGAGTTCAAATAAACCAGGTTTGTGTTAAAACAAGTTAAGATCAAAATGGGTTGCTTTAAAAAATATTTTTTAATAGAAAGTCTAGGAAGCAATAAGAACGCGATAAGAACGCGACATGTGGCATTGAAGGATTTTAACTAAAAGGGCAATTGTGTAATTTGAATATTATTTTAATTATGGATTATTTTATTAGGATAACTAACTAACCAGAAAATTATGGAAACTAAATATTCCATTTAAATCAAATTGACAGTTTCAATTTAAATCATACAAGACGCTGTGTTTCTTGACAATGTGTTTTAACAGCAAGCAGATTTCTTGACGCTGTGTTTTAACAGCAAGCAGATTTCTTGACGTTGTGTTTTAACAGCAAGCAGATTTCTTGACCCTGTGTTTTAACAGCAAGCAGACTTCTTGACACTGTGTTTTAACAGCAAGCAGATTGCTGGAGGATTCTTGACAATGTGTTTTAACAGCAAGCAGATTTCTTGACGCTGTGTTTTAACAGCAAGCAGATTTCCTTGACACTGTGTTTTAACAGCAAGCAGACTTCTTGACACTGTGTTTTAACAGCAAGCAGATTGCTGGAGGATTCTTGACACTGTGTTTTAACAGCAAGCAGATTTCTTGACATTGTGTTTTAACAGCAAGCAGATTTCCTTGACACTGTGTTTTAACAGCAAGCAGACTTCTTGACACTGTGTTTTAACAGCAAGCAGATTGCTGGAGGATTCTTGACACTGTGTTTTAACAGCAAGCATATTGCTGGAGGATTCTTGACAATGTGTTTGATGACCTGTACGATTCATCAACAATTCGAAGTAAACAAACAGTCAAAGCATTACGATCGATTACGACTCAAAAACCGACTAATACGCAGCGTTCAAATCTTAAAACCTCTCACAGATTAAGCCTATGCGCATACATTTCAATAACCGATTGAATTAATTGAACTGAAACGATTAAACGTACCTGATGAACAGCGAGAATAGATGTACGAAACCTATGCCGATTCGGTTAATCTGATCGAGTTCCGAAGGTTGAATTGTTGTTGTTTAGGGTTTGAGATGAGTTTGGAGTTAGTTGAGGCGGAAAGAGGGGCGGAGGACGGTGGTAGAGGTAGAGAGAGAAAGAGGGGAAATCCCATGATTTTAGGGATGTTATTGATATGGCAGTTTCTTGATTGATTTAAAACACTTCCAATTACGAAAATACCCTCACTATATTAAAAGTCTCTAATTATATAACTCAGATATTACGAAAATGCCATCCATTTTATCTAAGCCATTAAAAACACCAATCGGAGGGCCCAAATCGCTTCCTATACTTTCTAGGAAAAACACACTTTCCGCAGAACTCCTACTCATACTTAATAATATCTTAATATCTTATCTTATTCAACCCGTGTAAGACAATAATTTTCACCCTAGTTAAATAATAAACAACTACTCAACTTCCAAATGTTTTCAAGCATACATATTTTACCATTACTAATTCACATCTCTTACTAATTCAGCACTTAATGGTTCAGACAGTTTGTTTCGTGAGCAGATGTCTGAATGGTTCAGACATTTGTCTCTGAATGGTTAAGTATTATACAGAGTCTGAATGGTTAAGACCTCTAATTTGAATTGGTCAGACATTTGCCTCTGAAGGGTTAATCATTATACTGGCTTTAATGGTTCAGATCTCTTACTGGTTGAGCACTTACTCATTCAGAAGTTGCCAAACAGCCTCTAAGTCATTCAGAAGTTGCCAAACAGCCCGATACCAAATAGACTATTTTAATGAACCGAACCGATAAAACCAAACATAACCTTTACATATAAAACAAGCAAAAAAAAGTGTTCGACTGCAAACAAACATGGAAGACGGAGAAGGAGGTCTGAGCTTCGACTTCGAAGGCGGTCTCGACGCCGCACCTACGCAACCCACCGCATCCGTTCCCGTCATCCACCACTCCACCGACAACGGTCCACCGTCTTCCGCCGCACACCTCCCCTACTCCGCCGCCGCCCCTCCGTCCTCCGCCACCGATCCTGCTTCCGCCGCCACCGCCAACGCCAACTTTCCCGGCCGGAGGAGCTACCGTCAAACCGTATGCCGCCACTGGCTCCGCAGCCTGTGTATGAAAGGAGAAGCCTGTGGATTCCTCCATCAGTATGATAAATCACGAATGCCTATTTGTAGGTTTTTTAGGTTGTACGGAGAGTGCCGTGAACAGGATTGTGTTTATAAGCATACTAATGAAGATATCAAGGAGTGTAACATGTAATTTTCTTTATGTTTTTCATGTTAATTTGTGTTTCTTGTTACTAATTGTTGATAATCTTTTATTTGATTTGGATGAACGGTTTTTAGGGTTTATGTGCAGCATAACTCTTACATAATTAGTATTGAAGATTTAGGAATTGTGAAATGATATGTGATAAGGTATGATTGAAAGTATGTATATGTAAGTACTTTAATTAGCTTTTTTAAGTGGAGAGATAGAATAGGAATGGGTGAAATAACACAACCATAGTTGGTTATAAATGGTTTTACTTGATTAGGGAGAATTTGCTAGGCTTGCAGCTCTCGAAGGACATGATTGGGGATAGGAGGTTTTGGAGATGTCGTGTTAGGGTTATGGACTTTGTGATATGGGATATCGGTCAAGGACTTATATTTGAGATATAGGTTATCTCGGTGAGATATCGGTAATTTTAATATCATGCAGAATTTATATATATAGCAATTTAACACTAATAATTCCATGATATATCGGTCAAACATCGGTGATATATCGGTCAAATTGCGGTGATATATCGGTTATATCTGTCAAATATCGGTCAATATCACCGATAACCGATATTTTACTAGGGGACCGATATATCAGCGATATTAACTGCATAGTTAGTTTGTAGCCACTTTAGTTTTTGTATTTTTGTTTATGTTTTTGGTGATATCGAGTCAATTTCTGTTTCTGTATTCAATCCGTTACTAATTTTCAATGTCCTTTAATTTGATTTGGAGGGTTCATGAGTAGCATAATATGCTAGTTGATTTTGTTCTAAGTTGCACTCATATAACTGATATGTATGTGTAATCTAGTATTAGTATTATTGCAAGCATAATTGGTTATTATTGGTTTGATTTGATCAGGCAAAAATTGCTAGACTTGATAGGGGATAGGAGTTTTGGGGGACGTCGTATTAGGGTCATGGACTTTGTGGGGAGTGTATAGAGAGATATGTCTTGTCACTTGTGGCCTTAGCTTTTCCTATACTTTTGTTTGCCTTAGTGCTGTTTGGGTGTATAGACCTTTTTGTTTGCCTTGTCACTTGTGGCCTTAGCTTTTCCTATACTTTTGTTTGCCTTGGTGCTTGTTTTTTTCTGTCTACTTGCTTCTTTATATGTAGCTACTATAGTTTACTTATCACTGTATGTTAGCCGTTAGCGATAGTTTACTAGTTCCATCGTTGAATCATTAATACTCTTGTTTGGTTGCTTGTGCTGATTCATATAGTGATTCATGGATCTTGAAGTTAGTATAAACACACCCTTCTTTTTCTAGCAACTGTGTCAGCAATCTGTTTATTAGTACACGAACATTAGGGAATGTTTTTGATGCTAAATCTTAAAATGCAGGTACAAGTTGGGATTTTGTCCAAACGGTCCTGACTGTCGATATAGGCATGCAAAGCTCCCGGGACCTCCTCCTTCGGTGGAAGAAGTACTCCAGAAGATTCAGCAATTAACTTCCTACAATTACGGCAATTCTAATAGGTTTTTTCAAAACCGAAACGCCAACAACTCGCAACAATCTGACAAATTTCAATTTCCACAAGGTAACAATGATGCAAATCAAGGTGCGAAACCTAGTACCACAGATTCTGCTTCAATGCTGCCTGCAGCGCCTTTGTCGCCACATCAGCAGCAACAGGTTAGCCAGTTAGCTCAGTCCCAAGCGCAGTCAAATGGTCAACAAAATCAAGCAAATAAAACTGCTATACCCTTGCCTCAAGGAACATCAAGGTGCGTTAAGGAGATCTACGACTCATATAGGTTTTGTTAATTACTTCATGTATCTATAATGTGGATGCCATTTGAGGGTTCCACTTCCATCATATTACGTTTGTTATAAATAATTACAGTTTATAATTATCGTTGTTGTAATCGGATAATGTACCTTTTCATCTTCTTTGTCTGTTTCTTTTGTTTTTGTTAATTAAGAACAAGTTACTGTTAAACATATTTGTGGGCTTTTGCTTGCAGATCAAGCTAAACATGTTGTAAGATTATTGTTCGTTGTTTATGGTAGAAATCATGATTTTCTGTGTTTATTATTCACAATATATTGCAGTTTTCATTTTGGCTTTTTGTTGCTGATTTTTTTTATATATGGAAAACTAGGTATTTTATTGTAAAAAGTTGCAACCGTGAAAATTTTGAGTTATCGGTTCAACAAGGAGTGTGGGCCACCCAAAGAAGCAACGAGGCTAAACTAAATGAAGCTTTTGACTCTGTTGAAAATGTTATTTTAATATTTTCTGTGAACAGGACACGTCATTTTCAGGTGGGTTGGAACCATAATTTACATCACAAATGCGAGATAATCTTTTCTAATCACGTTTTATCTTGTTTGGAATTTATCAATCAATTTGAGTTTATTAATGTTTCTCAGGGCTGTGCAAAAATGACTTCTAAAACTGGTGGTTCTGTTGGTGGCGGCAACTGGAAATCTGAACACGGTACTGCACATTATGGACGGAATTTCTGTGTTAGATGGCTTAAGGTACATCATTTGCAACCTGTGATTATGATCTTATAAAGTTCTTCAAAGTCAAATAAATATATAAATAGAAAAAGTGTATTGTACAATATCCCTTAACGTACGATGCGTACGCGATTGTGTATAACATGCGATTTGTACATCTTGGTTGTCCGACTTTGTGAGTCCGAGTTTATGACCATGCAATTTTGAGATATAACATGCGAACAACTATTTTTTTGTGAGTCCGAGTTTGTGAGCCATGCGAGTTTATAACATATCCGGGTTTGTGAGCCATGCGATTTTGATATATAACATGCGATTATGACATGTCCGAGTTTGTGAAGCATGCGATTATGACATGTCTGGGTTTGTGTATAACATGCGATTTCTAATTGCGTACGCATCGTACGTTAAGGCCAATGTATAATAACCGGCCTCTATATAAATATATATACATGTAAATTTTATCTGCTTTGCAGCTATGTGAACTGTCCTTTCATAAAACTCGACACCTGAGGAACCCTTACAATGAGAATTTACCTGTGAAGGTACTATCTCTTGCTATGCTTTTTAGTTATTATTTTCTTTTTTTAATTATTATTATAACTAGTTTGCATTATGGTTGTAGATAAGCAGAGATTGTCAAGAACTAGAGCCCTCGATCGGTGAACAATTGGCGTCTCTTTTGTATCTTGAACCAGACAGTGAACTCATGGTACATATGCAATTTTTTATTAATCCTTACGGTTTACTAAACATTTAATCTTCCTTTTAAATTTTAGTATTCCAAAAAGGATGTGTACTTCAAATTTAGGATTCAAAACACTTGATTTATAGGGGTGTTAAATGAGCTGTTTTCATTGGTTGGCGGGTCAAATTTTATTTTATTTTTAAATTAATAGGTTAAACGGGTTGACCTGGTGGGTTCAACTTGTTTAACTAAACGTGTTCGCGGGATTGATCATGTGACGGTGCAAAAAAAAAGATATTAACTTATTTGCGTGTTATTTTTATAGGCAGTATCACTTGCAGCAGAATCAAAAAGAGAAGAAGAGAAGGCGAAAGGAGTAAATTTAGAGAATGCAACCGAAAATCCCGATATTGTTCCGTTTGAGGACAACGAAGAGGAGGAAGAAGAAGAGAGTGAGGAAGAGGACGATAGTTACGAACAGGGTTTCGGCATGGCGGCACAAGGCGGCAGAGGGAGAGGCAGAGGGTTATGGCCACCTCATATGCCGCTAGGAAGGGGGCCTCGCCCTATGCCCGGAATGAGAGGTTTCCCCCCTCTCATGAACATGATGGGGCCCGATGGATTTCCTTACGGTGGAGTTGGGCCCGACGGGTTTCCCGTCCCCGATCTTATGAACATGGGCCCGCGTGGATTCGGTCCGTTCGGGCCTAGATTCCCTGGTGATTTTCAACGCCCGCCGTTTTCTAATATGATGTTTCATGGCCGGCCCGGCCCGCATGGGAATTTTCCAGGAGGTGGATTCGGGATGATGATGGGCCCTGGGCCTGGACGGCCCCCATTCATGGGCTCGGGTGGAAGAGGCGGCCGGCCTGGTTTTCCACAGCAACAGCAGCAGCTACAAACTTCTCAGAATACTAGTCGGACTAAGAGGGATCAAGCGGGAGGTAGCGGTAACGATAGATATAGTGGTGGCGGCGACGGTGTTGCTATGGGCGGGATTGATGATGAGACTCAACCTGGTGGTGGAAGTACTTTAAAAAACGGTGAAAGCGAGAGTGAAGATGAGGCACCCAGGAGATCTAGACATGGTGAAACGAAGAAGAGGCGTGGCGGCTCGGAGGGTGATGCCGCTACAGCCTCTGATGACAAGGTTTAATCGACGCCTGTAGCTTTTCGGAGCCCGCCTGACCTTTGGAACTTGATATATGACTGTATTGTGGCGTTATTGGTGATAGTTGGGTTTTTTTTTTTTTTTTTTTGTAGTAATACTAATAAGCAGACATCTGTTGGTTTTATGTTTTTTTAAAAGATAGTGTACAATGTACATTAGCTTCATTTACACAAAAGCAACAAAAAACAAGTGCCTATGCATTCAGCTATTTTCCCTTAAAATTTAGGGCAGTTTTCATTTCATAAGGTTTTATATGTTTCGCAATATTTTATGCTATGTACTTTATAAGTTATAACTTATAACTCAAGAGCTAGGGTTGTAAAAAAACCAAAAAATCAGAATGTTTACGCACAAGAAACTTGTTTGTGTCTATTATTTTAACTAAACAAACATAAAATTTTGTTCGTCCATTAATCAGACAAACTTTCTGAACGTTTCACTTCATTGAATGCTTGTTTCTATTTACATTAGCAAAACTTTCAGTCGAGTCTTTTTTTTAAGTAAACTTCATTAAAACACGCCTCTGACCCAAACAGACAAAAGACCAAACAACCAACAACACCTCCGACCCAAACGGGCAAAGGGTACACAATTACAACATATACAAATGGTATTTACATCACTCTACCCAACTAATATAATTACAACACGTTCTATTTTTAACCCAAGCGAAACCTCTCGATTTAACCTCCCCTATAATATCTTGAGGACTTCGTCTAATCTTATTAACAACCATCTCGTTCCTACCTTTCCAAATGCACCAACAAGAAATAATCACCAAACCGTAAATGATTTTCTTCGCTTTCTTTCCCACTTGAGAGAAGTTTTGGATATCCAGAATGTCTTTGAAGTCGAAAATATAAATTGGAGGTATTTTGCATCAAACACTGAGAGCCGACCACACCCGATCAACTACCAAGCACGCAGTAAAAAGATGCTTCACAGTTTCCTCAAAATCATCGCATAAAGGACACAAAACAGACGAAATATCCACGTTTTAAGTGACAGATAGAAATAGGTCACCTTCTAGCAGATCGAAATAAAATGGACTCGTATGCCATTTTTGTTCAGTCAAGAAACTACAGATAAGCTTGTATGATTTTTACTAAAACTAATCTGGATATTAAATAAATTGATACTACTAATATAGGACTAGTAACAAACGCCAAAATCAACAAGGCTTATCATATTTTATAATAACTTATTAATGAAACTTTAGACATTAAGAATCTTAAGTGTGTATAAAACATTTTAACATACAAACATTTGGTAAGAGAACCTTCGAAGGCGAACTACCGAAAAACCATTTTCAGGTCACCGGAGTGACAATTTGGTATACCGACGGGATGAAGAAAGAATTACTATCGCTATTCCGACCGTATGCCCCGTCAATAATGTACATCATTAGTCTGAATTACACAAAAAAAAAAGTCTACCTTTTTCCTTCTACAACCAGTACGATGCTTTCGAGGTTTAAAAAACTCAATTACTCTGGTGGGCTTACTGCAACGTCGGTTTTGCCACCACTGTCGGCCACCGCCTCCAGTTTGTCAGTGGCGGAAGATGGCAGAGAAACCTCCACTTTGTTAGGAGGATCAGTAGCAATATCATCCGACGGACTAACTTCGGGAACCCCGTTGGGGAGGCTATCAGTTGCAGCGTGAGATGTTCCAGCAGACTCGGTGGCTATAACTGATGATGATTCTGGTTCAACCGCTTCTCTCCATTCGATCCATTCAGTTGGCTTGTCACTCTCAGTTGATGTTGACTCGTCAGTTGCCTTCCCGATAGCTGCATCATCTAGGTCTTGTTTTGACTGCGGGACCTCAGATGTTGCGGAATCAACCAAGTCTTTGTCGTTCTCATTGGACATAACCACATCATCACCACCACCGTCAGTAGTAGCGTCGGTGTTGGGCGAGGGTGAAGCTGCCGTACTGGTTGATTGCTCAGGAATCACCCTCTCCTCCTCAAAAGCAAACCAGTTTGAGTTTGTGAAAAGCGACCCACTGAAACAGACATTCAAAAGGTTAAAATAGTAACTTTCTGTCATTTAGACTGTCTAGATTCTGGCTAAATAGCTTACCTTTCTTGATCATCTCCCAGTCGAAGTGAAGATATCACCACTTCTGCAGATTCATCATCAAAGTAGACATCCTGCAAAAGTGAACACATCTTTTATTTGCTTAAACTTTTTTGTGGGATAATTTCATATATCCCTGTAAAAACTTGGTATAATATCATATATATCCAACAAAAAACCACATCAAATAAACCCAATAAAAAATTTTGTAACATCTGTACCCTCCTCTTATGAGTGCAAAAAGAAAGAGAAGGGTATTATGGTCATATATTAATAGGTAGCAACTTATTTTACTCTATTTCCTCACACTAAAGACGATGTTATGTAATCAACTGTGCTTCACTTCCATGAATAATAATGGTTAACTAGGATTCCGAACATAATATCATACACTAATAGAACTTAATAACACGTACCTCATCGTCTCGGTCCAGTGAGCCATGAGCCTGGACACAGCAAAAAAGTAAGATATAAATTAAAAAAAAGTATCAGTGACCCACAATCAAATAAATATTGTTTAAAACCTGTATGATAAAAAAGATTTTAAGGATATGTATGAGGAATATATAATAGAATCATGGGTTTTCCTCCAAACACAATTAGTTTCTGGTTTAAAATAGAAAAAATAAATAATGATAAAAAATAAGTAAAAATAAGTAAAAACGAATGCAAGAACTTGACTAGTTTGTGGTATACCTCATCGTTATCATCATTTTCATAGATACCATATCGAAACGCCTGGCTTAAGTTATTGGCTAAAGCTGCAACGTCATAGTCTCTATCTTGGTAATCATCATCATCACTATCTCTACCACGATCATGAAGTGTAGTAGGTCTCCTGTTGATTTCATTGGAACAATTAAAATATTTCCATAAATTGCAAGTTTGTAACATAAACTTGATAGATAGTCAGATACTGAAATAGTCAGAACCATTATACTGCCCTGACAAAGACTTAAAATAATGCTAATTCAATATTTAACTTGATCAAATTAAAAAATAAAAAAACAGTAGACCAAAAACCGATGGTAAAATACCCACCCGCACGCCCACTGGTAGACATTTTCAAGTGTGTTACGTTTAGTAAGTACATCTGTATGCCACTCTGCCCATTCACTATCACCCTGTCAAAAAGCAATCATTTTAAGTATAAAACAACCATGCGGTGACGAAATGTTAGAAAATATTCAAAATACAAAATGACAGAACATGAAAAAACATGAGAAAACCTGCAAATATGACTGTATGTAACTATTATTAGCCCCTTGTTCAATAAGTTTGTTTGCTATACGTGTCATGTGTCCAATATTTCCTATCCTAGGTGGCGCTCTTCCTTCTGCAGGCAGTGTTGGCTGAAACATTCACGGAACTCAGTTTAACTATGGAATAATATATTTCCTTCAAACATCATGAATATCCGTTACAATTTAGAAAAGTAGCACATTACATTCTTTGGATCGGAGTTCAATGCACAATTCTTCTCAGCATCAAGAATTTTCCTGAGAAGATGACAAGCTTCAAGAATATGCTGAATGAGTGAAGTGTTCTTGCTCTCGAGGCAAGAATCTATTATATGTTCAATGTGGTGATGAACGAAGTTATTGTATGGATACCTAATTGCATCAAAATAAATTTGGATTAGTACAGATAGATACAGAATATTTCATGAGATAATACAACTGAACAGAGACTGGTAAAAGTACTTACTCAAAAAATAATTCTAGAATACGTTTTAGGGCACCAAGGCGGATCAACTCATTCTCAGCAGCTTCACTACTGACAGTCATCAGGACTGAGATGAATTCAATAATCTGAAAGTTTACATTGTTAAATACCAGTAAGTTATTACAAATGCTTTACTGCATTTACAACGACTAAAGCTTAAGTACAAAGATAACCTTTAGGCGATTTTTCCCGAGAGGTGGTTTCAACTGTCCATATGTTGTAAATAATACATTTTCTTCTGCTGAAACATCCAAGAGCTTTAACAAACTTCCTGTACATTTTAATACCAGAATTCCCAATATGTAAGTTCAAGCCTCATAAGAAACTAGCTTATAACTGACCACATGACAAAACGATGTGCACGTAATGAAAAAAGTTACAAAAGCTGACTCAGCATGACAATACCTAGGCTCTCCAACATGCCTTCCACGGTCTCAGGTTTTGCTGTTACTACAGATCCATGTGTTGATTGACGATTGTAAATGTAGAACGTCCCTGAGGTTTGCCTCTTAGGATCCAACAAAGATATGCATACAGACAATGAATTAACTAAAACTGATTTTGGCCGTGACTCCTCCAAAGCATGGCGAAATAATCTTGATATGAAACTGTAAAAAATAAATATGAAAATATTAAATGTTCATTCGTTCATTAAATTATATAAAGAGAGTAGCTTTTACACAGCAAACTGTTTTTCGAAAGTTAGATGCTAACCTCGGGCTGGATATTTTAGTAGCTAGTCCTGGTGGAGCATATCTGGTTATAGCACAAAGTGCCTCTGCCGCATTGGCATGCACTTCAGGACAATCCTTCAACAGTTGAGTTGTAAATTTTAGTTATTAGCTCATAAATCCAAACTGCCTAGAGAATACAATAAAGCAGATAACGGAGTTGCTGTTAACACCTATTCGTTACATAGAAATTAATATTACCGTGGAACTGAACTTATCAACAATCATCTCCAACACATCTGTATCTTCTAACCACTGCATTGATTCTAAATAGCTTGTGTAAAGGTGTTCATCAGCACCGATCAGGCGAATAAGAACCTGTACAAGAATAAGAATTAGACGGAATGCAGACACATTGGTTAGAATTTAGAAATAGTAATGTTAAATTATACCTCCATGATGGATGTAATTCCGATCAAGTCAACAAGCTTTTGGATAATATCCTTATGAGCCTGCCCACCAAACCATAAACTTACACACTTGAGCGAACTGAAAATATTATACAGAAAAAAGAAGTATACAATTATGTAGAGTTTGAAATACAAATTAACTTGTAACTTACCTGAATATAGTTCATTAAAGGAACTGTCTTTCGCAACAGCAGGCATACAACAACCTATAGATTAAAACACAACATCAGCTATCCGAACAAGCAAAATAATGTATATATAATGTACCATAAGAAAAGTCAAAACTGACAACTGGATGAACTTACTTTACTGAAATAGCCAGCAAGTTGTGTACTGTGAGGGTGCTCTGGGTCAAGGAAGGAGAACAGCAGGTTCATCAACTACAACAAGAGATATGAACGGCTTATTTCACACTTTTAACTTTCAACACAATAACTTCAAAGAAACGAAAGATGGAAAGACCAATTGTCTATACCTCATCATCCTCCACCAAGGCTTTGAGAATGATATCGACTTCACAAGTAAAGATCTCACAAGCGATAAAAGGAAACCTAGAACATAATAGTACGTTTTATCTGACTGTTAATTCTTATAAGCACAGAAATACAAGAACGAAGGGACATCAGATTCTACTAAAATTAAAGCATGTAAAGAAACTTATTTTACTTGATGGTCCACAAAAACCTACTTAAATGTTCGCCCCTTTTCAGCATCTTCAGGAGGTTCTTCGACTATGTACCGAACAAGTTGTTCAACTTGAGTCCTTTCCCTCAAACTGCAATTGACAGTTAAAGTACATTTCATGTTTAGAAAATTGAACTGGCAAACTGCATATATCTGTCTCATATTATCTGTTCATATCCAATAATCCATCAGAGAGTTAAAACAAACCTCCTTTTACTACTACGTGCTTAATTATGACCGGCAGCACATATACAATAATTTGGACTCACATATTACATTACATATGCAATCATTTCATTATCAGCACCAAGAACTAATATGCAAATATGAAACTCAATCCATATATGATATAACTAAATGATGACTCAATTATCGCTCACAATTTGCGAAAGCAGCAGGCTGTCTACCATGTAATAAATATAGTGAATGACAGCTTAAACAAATCATGATTCATGAAGTAAAATCAATGTTGCATCTGAGCGTAAGAACCATTATATAAGTGTCAAGACACCACAAGTAAGAACTAGACACTAGAAGTCTATAAGATACCATGGAGTCAAGGAGTTGTGAGACTTACAAATTGATAAGTCGGTTATTAAGAGCTTTGCATTCTTGTATTATTTCATCTTCATCTAGAAGCTCCTCTAGGGTATAATTTTCCTTGTCCAAAATTGTCTCCACCTGGGATGATAAAAGTGTGATCTCATAAGACTATTCAAAGACAAAGTCAAAGTCAACAGCATCGAAACACAAGAAAAATAATATGAAAGTGACATCCTAGTTTACCTATTCTTACAGAATAATTAAGAAAGTAAGATACCCCTCATCAAAGATCAATATCATCAAGAGAAATAAATTTACGAGAGATATGAACCAGCACCATTTATCTCACTAATCGCAAAGCCAAAAGCCTAACGTTATATGAAAGATATAATCCCCCCTCCCCCCCCCCCCCCAAGTGACTAGGCATGTACTTTCTTAGAAGAATAAGTATGAGAATTATATGAAAGTAAAAAAGAACAAAAAGAACTAATCTAGTATTAAAGATTTAAAGGACACATAAAGCTTTCTCGTTGTCTATGGCTATGAGATGAGCGGGATCGTGTTTCGCAGAAGATAGAAAAGAAACAAATGAACTAATCTGGTGTAGAATTGACAATGAACTTTGCTACCTAGGAAATGTAAAGAGTAAGATGAACAAATAAGCTTATGACGCTACTGATTTATCACATAATAATACATGCATGTTATTGTTGATGAAAAATATCTTCTGATCATGCTGAAAGGGGTGTTCAGTTCTAAATACTATAACTGCAAAGTACTGGCAATACTGCCATTTCTGTAGTGGTATATGCATGTTGATAGGTGGTTTACATAAGGGCAATGTGCTACAACTATTTTCAATTTAAAAGGATACATACACCGTAAAAATCATGTTTTTTTTTAATTTTCTTTTAACTTATGGCTATACAAAGACAATAATGAAACATGGACAACCAGGTCATTTGGGTTACTACACATATATTTTTACAGTTTCACTTATTATACATATATGCAGTAGGAAAACAATCTATCAAGTATAGCCACACAAAATGGAGACATTTTAAAGTGCACACATCCAAAAACTTCTATTCCGTCCACAGTAATATAGACATGCTTTGATTTCTACAGCCCGACATAAAAAACCACAACAAGTCCAGGATCTGTTCATATGACACAGACACTAGGCCTACATATAGATTGGTGTCCTCTGTGAACAGTTACACCATCAGCCACTTAACATCGTCTATAATCACACCGCTAACCATCTACACAACCCGACGCAATTCCACTCCACACATGCAATCAATAAAACCGAAACCCCCAATCACACTAGATTCAACACACAAACATAAACTCAGCTTCACAATACAAGCCTCTAGAAACACACAAAACCTCCAGTCCTCCACAACACTCCTTTCCTCAAAACACCATCAAATTCCACACAATATCCTTCCATTTCCTCATCAACCAACCAACAACCAGACCTATCAACTAACAAACTAACAATTAACCTAAAAACTAACTAACCGAACACAAGATCTAACAATATCTCAAATCATCTAACAAAATCTCAAAAAGAAACAATTTATAAAGAAATTAAAAGTGTAGGATGTACCGGAGACGTAGTGGACAATCCGGTCATACGCCAAAACATCCTGTAATCGAACACGAACCGTTGAAATTCAGATCTGCCGCGGTTGAATAGTAGGTTATGCAGATCACGGATTGAAGGTCCAAAATCGGCAATTGGAAACCCTAGAAAAGGAAAATTTGGAGAAAATTGAAATGAAATGATGCTATTATTTTGGTAGTTTGTAGAAGTGGAAATAGTTGATTGATTAGGGATTTGAGAGAGATGATGAATGGAAGGAAGAAAGAAAGAGGAAACCTGGAATCAAGGGAGGGAGGGTATGGTTATGGTGTTTCTTTGTTTGTTGCAACTATCTCCACATATGTTCATCGATCCATTTTTGAATTCCAAAGTTCCAAAAAAAAAATAATAATAATAATCTAGACTACAAATTATTTTATTTTAAGAAAAAAAATGTTTTTTTTTTAAACTACACAACAAATTATTTTATAACAAAAACTAGGTTCGAACTCCGTGTATTACACGGGTTGAATAAATATAACTTTATACACTAAGTAATAAAATAGTTAAATGAGAAAAATGCAATTTGCGTCCCTGTGGTATGTCCCAAACATCAACCTGAGCCCCTAAATTCATTTTTTTGGTTTTTTGAGCCCCTGAGCTTATGAATTTATAACAGTTTGAGTCCTTGCCGTCAGTGTTCCGTCAGTTTGACCGTTTGACAAGTGTGAAAAGTCATTTTTGCCCTTGACCCTTAACATCTACACTTAATAGCAGTGGCAGATCAGTTCCATCATCTTCCTCACACTTCTCAACAAGATCTCCCAACTCCCAACACTTTCATCTTCATCGATAACAATCCATCATCTCCTAACTCCCAACACCTTCATCTTCCATCATCAGTTCCATCATCCTCATCTTCATCGATAACAATCCATCATCTTCCTCAGACCTTCATCTTCCATCATCAGTTCCATCATCTTCATCTTCATCGATAACAATCCAAGGTAAAATCGACACTATGTTTTGTGTGAAAATATTATTTGTATTGGTTTTGTTTGATTCTTGTGGGTTTTTGTCTCGGGTATCAAAATAGAGGGTTATCTTCATACGGTACTAAATTCATTATACGGTTTGATTCTTGTGGGTTTAGGGTTTAGGGTATCAAAACAGAGGTTTTGAATGTTTTTTGGTTTTGATTCTTGTGGGTTTAGGGTATCAACTGAGTATATTGTTCAAAATGCATCAAAACAGAGGTTTTCAATGTGTTTTGGTTTTGATTCTTGTGGGTTTAGGGTTTAGGGTATCAACTGAGTATATTGTTCAAAATGCATCAAAACAGAGGTTTTCAATGTGTTTTGGTTTTTATTCTTGTGGGTTTAGGGTTTAGGGTATCAACTGAGTATATTGTTCAAAATGCATCAAAACAGAGGTTTTCAATGTGTTTTGGTTTTGATTCTTGTGTGTTCATCATATTGATTTTTGGTTTGATTCGATGATTTGGGTTCCTCATATTAAGAACTGATCGGATCAGTTTCGGATTGATGTGTTCCTCATATTGATTTTTGGTTTGATTCGAATGTGTTCATCATTTGAATGTGTTTTGTTGTAAAGAATGATTGCGGATGTAAAGATACGCAAAACACCAACTACGAAGGCGAGAACACTTGACAACCTCCTAGAAGATGGTGCGGTGCACATAAGGAAGTGATTGATATGAATAAATATAACCCCAATGGAACTCTTCGATTTTCCTTGAAATTCCAGAGCTCGCTAATTACATATCTACCACTTGGGTTATATTCATTCATATGAATGAATATAACCCAAGTGGCAGATATGTAATTACCTACACTGGGGTTATATTCATTCATATCTGCTACATTCCGAAGTGCACCCGTCAGTAAAGATCCACAATTGCTTGTGGTGATATGACGTTTTGTCTCTGTATTGTATGTTACGGTCTTTTGTTATCGAGTCTGTAAGTTCCGTCAAGCCTACGAAGTTGGTATGACGTTTTGTCTCTGTATTGTATGTATTAAAAGTTTACATTTAATATACAATTTAGGCTTTAATAATTTGTTATATATAGTATACATTTAATTATTAGATTGCATTTATTTAAAAAGAGTTAATTATTAGATTGCATTTATTTAAAAATAAAAGAGTTAATTTGAATTATTAGATTTCTTAAGAAAAAAGCAAAAAATGAATTTAGGAGCTCAGGTTGATATTTCACTCATACCATAGGGACGCAAAGTGTTATTAATATATGCCAAAAGACGGTCTTACCCCTGCCTCAAACAGTCAAACTGATGGCAGGGACTCAAAGTGTTATGAATTCATAAGCTTAGGGGCTCAAAAGACTAAAAAATTAATTTAGGGGCTCAGGTTGATGGTTGGGACATACCACAGGGACGCAAATTGCATTTTTCTCTAGTTAAATCTTTTAAAAACTCGTGTATTGCACGATTTGAATAGACACATGTCTTACACGAATAATGTAATCCGTTAACACATTTAGTCATCAAGATGTGTTTTCTAACAAAATGAACTTTGAGGTACTATTTACTTATTGTAACATCTCACTTTATTTTTTATTAGGTTGAAGAGTTGTGTATTACAAGGTTTATAACATTTTACTTTGTTTTTTTATTTATTATTAGGTTAGAAACTTACGTATTACTTGATGTTGGATAATCAGCAGAAAAAAAAAAGAAATATTTTAGTAAAAAATATTAAATACACAAGAGATAAGTTGGATATTATGATAAAATATTATTATTTCATTGGAGTGTAAAACTGGATAATGAGATCCTTTATTAAAAATAGGATTCTAATTATACCACATGTATAAAAAATATATATGTTCTACATGTATTGAATAAATCATTTTAACGAAATAGTTGATTAGAATAAATATTTTTATTATTTTTATATTTATAAATATTTTAGTTAATTACATAGTTAGTCCCTGTGGTTTGCACAAAGTAACATACTTAGGTACTATAATAGTTTAAAATCACATTCTAGGGTATTAACTTTTCATTTTGTAACGTTTGGAGGTATTAACGTTATTTGTTTTTAAAATCACATTCTATTAGTACCTAAGTATGTTATTTTGTGCAAACCATAGGGACTAACTATGTTAATACACTAGAATTTAATACATTCAAACGTTACAAAATGAAAAGTTAATACCCTAGACGGTGATTTTAAACTATTAGTATCAAAGTATGTTATTTTATGTAAACCAAAGGGACTAACTATGTAATTAACTCTAAATATTTAAAACGCTAATATATTTTTTTAGATTTTAATAATTAATATATGATTATAATAATTAATATATTATTATCAGCTATCTTTGTCTTTATCATTAAATCTTTTCCATAAATTTTAAATTTTAAATTTAATATTATCAATAATTAAATTTCCATAATAAATATTTAAAAAAATAATTAAGAATGCCTCATAGAGCGCATGTGTCCATAACATGGTTTATTTTATTATATAGTATAGATATAGTTTATTTAAAGTTGGGTAAATTGCTTTTTGAGTCTCTGTTTTTTATGGGTTTTTATCACTTGAGTTCAAAATCAAAATGTTTAACGCTCTGAGTCTCTATAGTCACTTTCTTAACCATTTGAGTCCAAATTTATAACTCTGTTTAAATTTTCTGTTAGTTTTTCATTAAAATACTAAAATACCCATGTATTATATGGGTAGTAGGGATTCTGTACATTAATTCAGAAGTGTGAGAAGTGTATTATAACACTGTATATAACACTATATAACACCATATAAACACCGTATAACACTATGTAACACCATATAACACCATGTAACACTATATAACACTATATAACAATATATAACACTATACATCTATCATAGACATGTTATAAGACAAAATATAGTGTTATATTTGTTATATAGTGTTACATAGTGT
This sequence comes from Helianthus tuberosus, assembly GCA_030545235.1. NCBI lineage: Eukaryota > Viridiplantae > Streptophyta > Magnoliopsida > Asterales > Asteraceae > Helianthus > Helianthus tuberosus. Next base: position 37,643,630 of record CM060435.1, on the reverse strand, counting down.
TATATGGTGTTATATTATGTTTATATGGTGTTATATAGTGTTATAATACACTTCTGGATTAATGTACAGGATCCTCTATATGTATTATATTATTATTATTAAAAAAGTAATTAAATACACTTGCACACACAAACCACATTCCATTTATATATTTTCTCTCATTACCCTCCTTCATCTTCACCACCGATGCACCACCTCGTCACCACTACCTCACCACAACCGCAAATCACTTTCATTAAATTGATTTCAGATCTAACACGTGCATCTTAACCCAACCCCAAATTGATTTCAGATCAAAAGACCACCCCCACGATCTCCAACGGATTGTGATCTGTTGCTTGTGTTTTCAACAACTCTGTAATTAGGGTTTGGATGGTTGAACTTTTTGTGTTAATTTGGAGGTGGTGGTGAAACGGTGGTGGTCGTAGTGGGGTGGCGGTGGTGGTGGAAGAGTGGCGGTGGTGGTGGAGGTGAGACGGCGGTGGCGGCACCAAAACCCTACAACAGAAGATCAACCTACCACTACAAGTAACAAACCCTTGAAAACATTTCATCATCAATGGCGTCTCGATACTGCTCAATTTGTAAACCAGCTTCAACAATCTTCAAATCCATGAGAACCACATCTCCAAAACCCACTTCAATTCCATCTTTCACTCCTCATTCGTCTCCAACGACATCATCTCCAGCAAGGTAAAACCCAATACAAAACCCCCATAAAATTCACCCAATTTATAACTCCATTTTTATGGCTTTTAATGTTTTACACGTCTTGAAACAATCGGTCAGTTAAAATTCATAAGTTGAACAAAAAAAAACTGTTTTTTTGTTGCAGGGCATTTCGTTGAACAGGTGGTGGTTGGGGTTTTGAGAGGATGGTGGTGTTGGTGGTTGTTCAGAGGTGCAGTTGGATAGTGGTGTTGGGGTTTCAGTTGAAATTTTGGCCTTTTTATAATGGCCCTCCCCGTACAACATATGTGAATAATATGTATCAAAATTATCTTGGTTTGAATGTGCGTGAAGGCTTTTGTTGATATGTGGCACCGTTTCATTAATAGTTGTATGTCTACATAAATTATATCATTTTATATTATAAAAATATCCTAATTGCATACATGTTTATATATCCACGTCTTATATGAATCATGTTAGGGTTATACTGCTACAAATTGTGTACATGATGCTCGACTTTTGAGTTGTAAACACGCACATAATAACTGTACTTTGCTTTCTCGCATGGATTTTGGCCCACTGTCAACTATTGGCATGAGGATAAGTATTTAAGTCACGAGAATAAGCATTTGAGTATAGTTAAGGGTATTTAATATGTGGTGAATTGGTATTGTGCATAATTGTTGATGCGCTTATTTATATATGTTTTCAAATAGTGGGTAAGGCTCATAACGCATACTGTTCGTTAGTAAGGGCTGACATTACGTCTCCCTGTTCACCGTTGTCTTTGTTAGGATAATAGTTGCATGTAATTTTTAGACGTTCGATACATACATACAGTTAGCGGACCTATTAATATTGGGGGTGATGTATTATTTGGACAAAAAAATCTCAATCACGCCCCTAAAAAACATGGTAAAACCTTATCATCGTAGCCAAAAAAAAAATCATGGGTCTACAACTGCATACATAATATCCAAACCATACATTATATACATGATATTCAAACTCCCACTTTAGTACTATGTTCCACTGTTGACCGTATTCAGCATATCAATTCGAGCCCTTCAACACAAATGACTTCATGTAATTATGATTTATTGGGTGACATTGAAATGACATCTGAATCCATCCAGTAAAAAACCTATATGTTAATGCAACGAATATCGTATACAGTAATCTCACAAATAACAAATCTATCAATAAGGTGTGTGTGGGGGGGGGGGGGGGGGGGATAGAATGTTGACAAACCTTACGTCTATCACAATTAAAAGATCATTTATGTACGAGTACAAAACCCATATGAAAATAGGGGTGTGCATAGGTCGGTTTTGGCACAAAACCATAACCGATAAGTCGGTTAATAGATAACCAGAACCATAACCAATCAATTATGGCAGTTTTGATTAAGCGGTTTAAAAGGGTATAGCGAGTCGGTTATGGATTGGTTAACCGTGAACTTGGGCTTACAAACAAATTGCTCAAAACAATATTATTGTGCGTTATCTGGGCCAGAAAGACTGGGCTTGAATTTTTTTGACCATTAAATATATTGTTATTACAAATATATACTATATAATAAAAGAAACCAAATTTTGGACACATGTCACTCTATGGGGTGTTCTTAATAGAATTTCCTGCTAAAAATATATATTTTTTCTATTTATCTCTACTTAATCTAATCTTTATATAATATTTAAATTAAGTAATAATAAATATCACATTCAATTAAAACATATCTTTTTAAAATATATTAGTTAAACCAAATAAGGTAGTTTTCTTTTTGAAAGGCAAATAAGCCGAATTTTATATATATCTACGAAACAGTCATCTTCTTCATATAGGAAAATATTTTTTTTTACTATAATTACAAATTTGAATCTAAATATTATCCAAATATAAACAAAAATGATAAATAAGAATTTCATCTGACGACAAAATATCAAATTTTTGGAAATTTTATCAACCAACTATCATTCTTATCTCCATAACTATAATTTACCTCTATTTAATTTATCAAAGTGAAATAAGTATGATGAGTTTATATTTCAATTCCATTTATCCCTATTTAATTTATCAAATTCAAATAAATGTGATAGGTAATTTAAAATTATAATCCTCATACTTCGATAATTATAATTTATGAAATAATTTATGAAGCTTACGTGACAGTGTTTCAGAGTTCAGATTAGTTGATAAGCATAAAATTATTTATAACACCAAATTGTGTTAACGAAACTCCATATATTATTAAGCTTTCACACACCTACCATACGAGGAAATGTAATAAAGATCAAAGCTCAAATTTGTTTTTTCTTTTAAAAAAACCCTATCAACACCAATACATTATCAATGGGGTGGTGGTCCATTGGAAAATGCGAAACACTTAGGTTTCGGGGAGTGAGGTCTTGGGTTCAAGTCCCACACATGACACGGATTAAAAAAAATTTGCCGTTAAAAAATAAATTAAATTGCAAGTATTTACTGTGCAGGAGATTTATTTAAAAAAATAACGTAACACACGTAAAATAATAAAAATGCAACACATGAATAACTCTTTTGTAGGTGATGAGGAAATAACTTTTATCTAATGTTTAAGATGGTATTATATATATTACCTTAAAGATGTATACATTATTAATGTGTCTTTTAACTTTAATTTTTTAAACAAAAAAAAGTTACTTTCTTGCAATTTGTACCCCCGACAATGCTTATACAAATGTTGTTGAGAATCCTAAATTTAAAAAGTAATTGTTGGATTATCGTAGATCCAATATGATACCTAAAACAACAAATTCTAACAGGATATCATTATCAAATTTTTCAAAATCTATTACATATGATCTATAAAATAAAACACGAGCAACAACATTTACCAATAAAACAATATTCACTCCTGTGTATTACACGGGGAATAACCTAGTTTTTATATATTACAAAGGATTAAAAAATACATATATTCTACAATATTAAAATAATACATACAAACGGTTCGGTTTTGGTGGGTATGTAAATGTAAATCTTGTTAACCATAACCAACCCACTATTATCGGTTTTTGAAATATCACAAAACCTACCTATCGGTTTTTTATCTGGTTCGGTTTCTTCGGTTAAGCCTGGAACTGGATATTTCATTAAGCCCATTAAATGTCCAACTAAAAAGGCCCAATGACTTCCATGTCTCCCTTTGCCCTACCTAAGCTATACGCCCCCAAATCGTTGATCTGCAGCTGCCGGAGACACTGCCACCTGTTACCGCCGCAGGCTGCTACCGGCGGCGAACACCACTACAGCCTCTCTTGACTTTGCTATTATCAGTCAGGTATGAAACAATAATAGATGATAATCGAACTCACATTCTCTCTGCCTATATTATCTGCTATCTTAAAAATCTATTTTTTTAGAAATGATTGATTCTATATGTGTGTGTGTAATTCGAATGACAAATTTTCCAGCAATGGATGTCGAGCCGAGCCGTTCGTAACCAACCGGCTGAAAAACTATAGTTAAGCCAAGCTTAAACGAGCTTTAGCCCTACAATAAGCTTGTTATTTATACAATTTTTATTTCGTATATAATATTATTATTGTTATTATATAAAATTATGAATTTATGATAACGCGAGTTAAATTTTATTTAGAGTTAAATGCCATTTTAGTCCGTGTGGTTCGGGCCATTTTGCCAGTTTAGTCCAAAGGTTTCATTTTTCGCCTGTAAGTACAGAAAGGTTTCACCGTTGCTATTTTAGTCCAGTGTGTTAACTTTATCCATTTTTTCTGTTAACGAGAAGGGGAATTCAGTCATTTTATATGTAATTTTGTTAACTAGAAGGGCAATTCAGCCATATAAAATGACCGAATTGCCTTTCTCGTTAATAGAAAAAATGGATAAAGTTAACTCGGTGGACTAAAATGGCAACGGTGAAACCTTTTTGGACCCACAATGAAACCTTTGGACTAAACTGGCAAAATGGCCCAAACCACAGGACTAAAATGGCATTTAACTCTAATATAATATAAGAGTTATACGTAATATAAATAATAAATGTATATATTAATAAATGAGCAGAGTCGAGCCAAGCTCGAGCTCAAAAAACTACTCAAGAGTCGACTAATCGAGATCAAGCTTTCATAAGTAAAATAAGTGGAGCTGAGCCCGGGCTTGAAAAACTACTTAAGATTCGTCATTCAACTTTCGTAAGTTAAATGAGCAAGGCTCGAGCCTAGTCGAGCTTGGCTCGGCTCTGCTGGTTTACATAGCTATCTGAAAGGCTTTTGCTGTTTAGTTTATACAGTTGTGTTTAAAACGATTAGTTAAGATGGAGAACCGCATATATTTTCAGGTATTTATATTAGCTTGCTTCTCAAACAGTCTTAATGATTCTGTATTTCTGCATTCGGATTTCAGAAGTTGCCTCTAATATTAAAACAGTTTTCAGATTTCAGTCATCAACACCTGAAAGAAAAACAAAATCATGTTGAAGTTTTTGTCGAAAGTGAAGATCGAATTTAACGCCCTAGACCCACGAACAGCTGCTTGTATGGAATTTTTGGCACAATGCAATGCTCGAACCGCTAAAGAGTCAAACCCATCGTGCCAACTACTGGTCAAACGCCGCACCGATAGCTTCCCACCCCAGATCTCAGTGACATTTGTGAACGGGGTGGAGGAGGTTTTCGATGCCACCTCAACACCTGCACAAACCATCCGGAAGATGATTCTAGAAAAGGGTCAACAACTGGAGACCGAACAAATGTTTCGTGAAGCCGGAGAGAAGTGGCCTGTTATTATTCCAGAGGAAGAGCTTCTTCAATCATTCCCCGGTACCAAGGTTAGGAAAAAAACCAATATATCCATTGTTTTTATTTTTATTTTTATAGCAGTTTGGAGGTAATTTTCTGGTATAGGTCAGGTTTACCCGCAAACTTTTTTTGGTCTATTTTTAACCATAATTGTCAATTGTGATCGTAGCGATCGTTGTAGCACACTACGTAGCGTATAGGTCTAGTGTCGATATTAGGGTTTTAGCAATGGATAGCGAGAATAGCGGCACTTTATTTATTTATTTTTTTAATATAAATAGCAATTAAATATAGCTATAAAATAACTGGATTTTAGGTTTTTGTTAAATATACATGTAGAAAAGCATATATACGAGGGTATTGTGAATTTGTGATATAATATACATATAAAAATTTAAAAGAAAAATTTCTAGTGTATCACAATTTATATATAAAATAGCCGCCCGCTATTTATCGCTATTCGCTATGTAGCATATGGTACCTTATCGTTATTTGTTGCTATTCGCCATTAACAACTATGTTTTTAACTGATGTGTTACACATGGTTACAATAACTGGTATATCACAATAGTAGTTTAGGTTTTTGAATAAAACGAATTAGGAGACTGTACGTACTCAAAATTCACCGTCTGCATCATTTGCCCTATTAAAGATTAGACATAACGTAAATCGACCCATTTATATGTAAATACGGATTTTCTGGTTTCTTTTATTTAACTTGGCATATATGTTTACCAAAATTTTTATGTTCATTTTCTCAGCCAAGGAAAGCAGAAGAAAAGAAGCAATAAGTTCCCCTATGTTCTTGGTATGTGGATGTTCATCAGATTCTGCAAGCTACTTAAATTCAAAAAAAGGTTTCACATTGGAATTGACATAAACGCCCTTCGTCTTCAGCTTATATTACAATACTTAAGTTGATGTTAGCCTTTTAAACCTGGCATAGGATGGATGATTCATTATTTCTATTTTGTTACATATTGGTACCATGATAACAAAATGTTTTTATTTGAATGGCGCATCAGTTGATAAAAACGGAGCCATTTGTGTTCTATCAAAGTATGCGCCAGAAGGTCCATTATCCGGCAACAAAGCAGTCATTACGGGGCCTTTAGCACCTTCTTCCTCTGTAATAAATCCGGTTTGTGATGTCATTTCGGTTATAACATACCCAGGGTGCACACAGTTCACCATAATATTTTCATACTTTCTTGCCATTAGCCTTGTGTAAGCATTAAGCATAGCTTTTGAAACTTTGTAAGCAGAAGTTGTTAGTGGCCATCCATTCTTTTGCAAATTAGCAGCCTTGAAATCCATCAAGAACATTTGGATAATCTCATCAATCCGCCCTTCAGTTAAGTTGTCGATATCATGCAACTCTTGTTTAAGCTTTTCATTGTGAAACCACTGAAGAACAATATGAATGTAGTTATTGGAGGTGTTAGTTGTGTTGGGTTGGCGGATTGAATTTTTGCAACTGGATGTGACCCATATGCTCATACGTGTTAAAAGGCATAAACCTTGACCCGATCACACTTAAAATCGTGAAATCCGGAAACAACCTGTTTAACCCATTGATCTAAATGGGTCAAACGTGTTTTGACAAGTTGTAACTGTGGTAAGCGGGTTGTAGGGTTTCAATACTTTGGTTAAACGGCTGATGTATATGAATAAACGGATTAAAGACAAATCAATCCAACACGGCCCACATTTTTTTTACTAAGATGGTTAAACAAATGAGTTAGATATGACAATTTGTTGGAATTTGTGACCCTTATGGTGTTCGTTTCACATAATGAAAAAAAATCTTTATGAAATTGGAATGTTGATTTCACTCATTATTTTGTTGGTTTCAACAAGAAAATGAATTGGAAAAAGGAAGAAAATCTATATTCCAATTTCATCCAAATTTCATTCCATTTTGCAAAACAAACACACCTAAATTACAAATCCAATTTCAATTTCAATTTCTGCTCGAATTTCCATACCATCAGATTTTAATTCTCCATGCACACTTAAATAAATTACTTACGTATAGATCTCCGAAAACAGAGGTGACATTAACGATTCTAGGAGATTTTGAGAGTTGGAGAAGAGGAATAAATGATTCCGTAACTGTTTTAGTCGCGTAATAATTTGTTTTCAGACATTTTTCTCCCAGTTGGTAAGGCTCTTTGACGATGTTGGTAAGAAGATGTGCATTCTCGTCAACCAGTTGTACCTAACACAATAGTTATCGAAATCAGTAACTTGTTTTTCTGCTACTATTCTATTTTCATAAAAGTTATTGAAATAAATAAATCACTAGGTGTCTATATATAGTTTTAATAATGTAATTTTTTTAATTATAAATAAAAATTAATATATTATCAAATGTACCTGGTAGAGTGTAAAATAATTCGGTTTTCAGATTCTATAAATTTAGGTTAATGATAAATGAAATTAACTGAGTGCTCATGTGTTGCAACAATTTTGAATAAAAGGTTTTATCGAAAAGTTAATAAAAAATAAGCTAATCGCAACATGCAAGACTTTGTAAAATATTATACGAACAGAAACAAAATATGTTACCTGGATTGAATACTATAAAAATGAGATACTGGTTTCGATAATATCGATACAGGTACAGAAGTTCAATCAGTTTTGGTTTTGTTCGTTAGTGGTACGATACACACAACCGGTATAGTTTAGGTTCGTTTACGATACAACTACTCCATATAGCTTATGATAAAAAAAATAGTCATAATTGTTTCGTTACACAGAAGTTGTGTGATCTAATCCAAAAAAGAAAGTCGTGCAACCAGAAAAAATAAAGTCAAAACATCGATCAAAAATTTACATCACAGCTTTTTTTTTTAATTTTAACTTTGTTCACCTACACTTTTCATCTTTCGCAAATTTTCGTTTTACGTTTCATACAAAATTTTGCGAGTTAACACGACGCAACATGCGTGTGTAGTTCAACGTCTTACATCTATTTTTTCCATTTAACAAGCTTGTTGTAACGCGTGTGTCATAGATCAACATAGTTATTTTTTATATGTTATATGTTTCTGTCTTATTTCTTCGCATTAGCACGTCCCAACTTCAGTGTTAGTGGTCGCTAGCAGCAGTGTGACATTGATATTATTTGGCATAGTTTTAGGTCCCTGCTGCAACACGGGGGTGTTTAATTCTAGTTATATTTAACATAAAAGTTGAAAAGGAATATTAACATAAAAATAACAAACCAACTCTTCATCAGTTAGTAAATGAAATATATATAGTTAAAAATCACAAATTTGGATTCAAAGAATTCTGTTGTTGTTAGAGCATTCACATCCATTCCACCAAATGTTGTGAGTGGAGTTTTTATAGTATAAAGAGTATAAAAAGTGGTTGTGAGTGGAGGAGAGAGAAAATCTTACTGTTCATCTGTAATTCTGTATATTTGAGGGGATACTGTTCATCTCCTATAATTTTTTAATATATTTTGAAAGTGATTGTGAGTGGAGGAGAGAGAAAAAGTAATGATAAAGGTATAATAAATATCATTTAATTGAAAAGAAGAGAGAAAATTTAGTGTTTTTTAGTGTAATTTAAAATGGTAACCTGGTTTCAAAATTCCGAAACTGTATTTGATATTGTAATTCAAGTTCGAATTGCTTTGAATTTAGTATGATTCAAATAAAGTATGATTTAAATAAACAACTAATATTGGATTTTAATAATTTTAATTATTTATCTTTGTCGTCAACACTCTCAACGTAAAAAATAAGTACTGGCAATTCCAACTATTAATATATTGGCCTCCAATGGACCTTGACTAACAGAACCCTAATGTCGTTAGTCTTCGGTCGCCGGAAAAACGTTTTTGTACGGAACTCAACATTTTCGCCCCAAACCTCTTTGTAACCTTATTACGAACCATGAGGAACCTTTTTTCTAGTAAAAGCCCCAATTATTGAGGTCATAGAAAAACTTCTTTTTCGCCAGAAAACTTCGTTTTGCCCGCAAAACTCAACTTTTTGGCCGGAAAACTTAACATTTTCGTTCCAACTTTTCTGTAACCTTAGATAGGACCTTTAGGAACCTTTTTCTGGCCAAAAACGTTTTTTCGGCAACCGGAGACTAACAACGTTAGGGTTTCGTTAGTCAGGGTCCATTAGAAGCCAATATGTTAATAGTTGGGACTCTCGATGGTTATTTTTTAAGTTGAGACTGTTGGCGACCAATGACAAATAATTGATATTATTAAAATCCAATATTCCGATAGTAGTAAGACGCCATGAAGTATACAATTGAAATCGTTTGAAATGACATCATTATTAATGCGAAGAAAATAAATATTTATGAACCGTCCTCTAGTTATAAATTATTTATTATATAAGAGCATTCACAATCCGTCCCCTAAATTATGTGAGAGAGATTTTTATATTATGAAAAGTGATTGTAAGTGGTTGTGATTTGTGAGTAGAGAAGAGAGAAAATGTTACTCTTCATCTATAAATTTAGGGGGACACTCTTCACCCACTATATTTTTTTAATATATTTTGAAAATAGTTGTGAGTGAAGAACAGAGAAAATATAACGAATAACGATAAAAGCATAAAAAAGATGGAAGAGATCTGAATGCTTTAATAAGAATAGACACTTACAAACCCTCCTCTAGCTTTAAATTCTTTATCGTCTATAAAAATAACTCCAAGTTCCCCTGCATTATTAATCTGCAAATAAATTCCACTGTTTGATTAAATTAAAATGCAAATAATACATTAAAACTTATTATGATTACCAATAAAGGCAGATGTAGTGTTCCCTCAACTCCGTCTACGTAGTGTAAATTGTTTTTTTCGGTTTTATACAAATGATACCCTTAATCAAAATATAAAAATAAAATTGGGATACCCCTGAATTTTTTGAGCTAGATCCGTCACTGATTACCAAGATATCGAGTCAAGGTGTTTTAATATTTTTATACGGGACATGAAATTTGATTACCAAGATATCGAGTTTCCCAAAGCGCGTTTCAACAAATTTGACCGAAAGTGCAATACTCGATGGATCATTGGTGTCTAGTTGATGAAAAATCACATTGCGAAGGCCGGAAATGTTGAGTTTCTCCGTAGCTTCTACCCCGCGACTCTCGTTTCTAGATGTTAATATGACATCAACTCCATTTAACGCAAGTTGACGACATATTTCAACTCCGATTCCACGGTTTCCTCCCGTTACAAGAGCACATCTGAAATTTAAAAAAACAAACATGAGATCTGTGTGAAGATTTTAAAGATTTTGAGTATAAACATTTATGAAACAATATGAAATTTTGATGGTCATCATGTACCTTTTGTCCTCCATGATCACATACTAAACAAAAGAAGAAAAGTTGGAAACCACCTCTTTTATAGCCTATCATAACATATTTTTGTTTTTAGTAAGAGATTTTTTTTTAACTAAGAGAAAATTGTTTGAAAAGGCTAATTAAATATCCCATTTTTAATAATTTGGGAAACAAAGAAATTCTCTAGAAAGTAGTAAATATCTGACAAAGCTGAAGCGTAGAGTAGAAAAAAAATGTTTATTAGTGGAAAATTCTATTGGTACACCAGCCAATCTATCTGTATACTTTATTTTTTTAATACGGATCGTATCGTATGCTTTTTCAATAAAGACTGTGTGTCAGATTTTGTCTATTTAACTAGACCTATACGGGTTGTATAGGCCTATACGCGTCATATTGCTTTGGTGTTTTTTTTAAAAATTTTAGTATACATTTAATCATAGTTTTAACAAAGTTTAATAAAATAATTAGTTTATTTTTTAAACAAAAAACATTTTTAAAACTTTATCACGTAGACCCCTGAATTCTAAAAAACAAACAAGGGGTTAAATGATTAATCAAGGGGTCTATACGACCCGTATTAGCCTACAATACGAGCCAATTTTGACCTATACAATACGTATTGGGGTAAAATCAAAATTTCATAATTTTAGGTTTTGCCTATTCGGTGTGTATCTGGGCCGTATTTTGACGTATTTTGTCATTATGTGTCGTTTTACGAAGTATATGCTCTATGTGTGCCGTATCGGTGACGTTCGGTTCCGTGTGGTATCGTATTCTATGATTACATGTAATTTTGTTAGGAATCCACTTGTACTCTAACGTGTTGTGTTGTATGTATACGCGTCGTACGGTATCATTACTTGACATATTTTGTGTTAAATGTCATATTATGACGTATATTGTCAATATGTTCGGTATTATCGCATATATTGTCCGTACGGGCCGTGTCGGGGACGCTCGGTATTGTCAATTTATTGTTTGTAAGTGTCGTATTAGGGTGTAGATTGTATATACGTGTCGTGTTATCACGTACTATGGCGTAGAATGTCTCTATTTGTCGTATTGTTCCGTATTATGGCGTATTATGTCTATACGGTGTCGTATTTTGGCGTATATTGCCGGTTACTTTACATGTTGTATCCATTAAACAAACAAAAAACACTTTAAATATATTATACAAACAAAATACCTTTAAAATTACAAATTAATCTATACGGTACATATACGAGACCTTTACTACATCTATATATACTCATACGTGACATACCCAATGTTTTAAAAACCGGTTTTTGAATCAAACCAGATTAGGCTAAAAAATGGTTAAACCGGTTGAACCAGGTTGTATCGAGCGGTTCAACCGGGTTGACTAGCTAACTCTATAATTTCATAAAGTACAACATCAACTCAAAAGTTAATCCAAAGATGCATGTTTACATATTAAAAGATGATCCAAAAGTAAATCCATAACAAAAAATAATCCAAAAGATAATCGAAAATCATTCAACTTTTCAACAAACTTTTTTAAATAAAAGTGTATGATATGTTTAAGCCATTTGAGTGTTGAATACATCAAGTTCACGATCGCATAAAAGATGAAATTCACTATTATCGTCATCCTTATCAACTAGAGGATAACTATTTTCGTTTCATACAATATTAAATAAGAACTTTTAGTTACGAATAATCATAATATATAAAAATTACGTAAGATAAGTAACATATATAGTAAAAATAAGTAACAACCCAAATTAAAATAACCATGGGCCGGTACCGGTATTACGTTTCAAACCGGTATACCAGATTTTACCACCAATACAAACCTTATACCGCTTCACTTATTTACCGAGGTGTTTCGTACCGGATTTACATCTAGAAACGGTAATACCGGTATAACCGGCCGGTATTTACCGGTTTTTAAAACATTGGACATACCTCACCTATACTATACTACGTTGTACATGGTATTCTTAAAAAAAAATTAAGGAAATTTTTATTTAAAAAAATAAATACTTTTTTAGAAAATTTTGTTTAAACCATAAACAAATGTATAAAAAAAATTTGTAAAAAAAAAAACTCAACCAATACGACCGTATAGACCTACATTGTACATGTTTTTTTTACAAATTTTTATATACATTTAATCATAGTTTTAACAAAGTTAATAAAAGAATTCTTTTATTTTTTAAACAAAAAACATTTTTAAAACTTTATCATGTAGACCCCTGAATTCTCAAAAAAAAAAAAAAAAAGGGGGCTAATTATTAAATCAGGGGGTCTATACGATCCGTATATGTCCAGTCTGTGACGACCCGGAATCTCAAGGTCCTTTCTCTACGTAGCACTTGTATTCACGATTAGTTGTATGTTGTAGCATGAGTACGATATGTGTAGGACTTGGAGTATTGTTTATGATTGATTGATCAATGAGAGCATACGAGTTGTTAAACGTCTATATGTTACACGTTCTCTAGTCGCACACTAGTACTTGGATCGCACACCTTATTCCGTTTCACACCCTCGGCCCAGTTCCCCCTAAGCCCAACCGAGTCTAGCCCATCTCCTCCTCTTTCTTTGTATGCGTGTATGTATGTGGAGGTTCACATAATTCTTTTCTAAACCGTTACAAACCTTAAGACCCCTTCAAAACAAGTGACGACAGCAATCTTTTAGAGACACCATCCCCATCGGTCAAGATTCTATTCTAGAAACATCATCTGCCGCATTCGAGCTCGCACACCTCCTTGATTGACTGTTACGTTTTAATCAGTTACGGATTCCCATACTTGGTTTATCTTGATTATATTTTGTGAACTATCTTATTTGTGGTTCGATCGTTCCGGGTTCGTTTGAACCATCATAAGAATTCTTCATGAATGAGACTGTTAGAAATTGACGAGTAGTATGATTGAGATGGATAACTTATCGATATAATTGTATGTGCGGCCATGATTCTTGTGCATCCTAGGGTTTTGCTAGAAAACATGTGTTGATCGAATGGTATGGATAGAACGATGTAGGGCTGTTCGTTAATGAATTTCTTGGATGCATGGTTATGATATAACACGTGTATGAATCAGTTAAATCATGGTGAGTTGAATTATGAGATGCATGATAATGATATGTTGATCATTAGGTAATGATTAGGATGATACAAATTTATGGTAAATGATCTGATCTTGCGTGTTTTAAGAACGAGCAATTGTTGGTCCGATTTGATTAGTAATGATAATAACATAAACTGTTATACTGGTTCCTAAAAGTTACCATGTTAATTGACTCAAATTGAAATATGATTTAATGATTGCCGGTTGCGGAAATTGTGGGGAAGTAACCGATCAAATCACGTAAATTGATTGACCCTGAATTAAAGGAAAGTGTAACCGACATAGCTGTAGTCGCACACCAAAAAGGAATCACACACACTCCTAATCGCACACCTACTTCTGGCCGCACACTGACCATAGAATTGCACATGTACATGGGCTTGTTTTGTTAGTTGGGCCGCACACTAGTTGGTGGGCCACAAACTCAAACGAATCGCACACCTGATTAGGTTTAGTATATCAGTTTGGTCGCACATGCTAAACCCAATCGCACACTTTGTTGGGCCGTATATAAGTGGGCTGGGCTTTGTGAATGGGTAACATTTGAATCGCACACTAGACTGTTAGTCGCACACTTGAGTTGGTCCAGGTTAATTGGTCACACACTTCTGAATGAATTGTGTATTGTGGGGTGGCACAGTAAGGTGTGCGACTGATACGAAACATTAACTGTTATTTGCCAATGTGAAAGCATGAACTTGCAATATGAAATTCGCACATGACCTGAATACCTGCTATGCATGATGACCATGAACTGATGTATGCATGATCAACTGATATGATTAGCGTTATGTTGTGTGTATTGCTGGTACGCTACTTATATGTTATGTGCAAAGAGTATGTGATCTATATGTTACGAAACTGACTGTCTTTGGAAACCACAGTAGGGTTTGGTTGACCAACTTGGAATGGGTAACATAACATACCGAGCAATCTAAGGTGAGTTCACTTCTCTTGAGCATGCATCCCGGTGGGTGGGACAATCAAACGGGTATTCCTGAGAGGAATAAATCTTTTCTGGTTAAAAACTGGGATGTTGGATAATACACTCATTTCCTATCACCTTAAGTCCCATCTTCTACCGAATAGTTACCTGAGAAGTAACGGGGTATTAGTTCATAGCGCTATTAGGCTTGGCAACCTCACACCGTACCTGAGAGGACGGGCGTGAACTAATGACCTTAATCACGACCAATACTTTGATAGGGGGCATTGGGGACGGGCCAAAAAAAAAAAAAAAAAAACTGAAGCCATCTTGTACGGTATCGAGTTATTATCAACATTGCTGAAACTAGATTAAACACTTTGCAACTAAACGTTTTTACAAAAACTGTGAACTCCCCAGCGTTATGCTGATACACTTGTTTGCATGCTCGCAGGTTATAGGTATTTGGATGTGGAACTTGCTGCCTGGGATGCTGGAGTGGTCATGGGTCGAGATACATGGAAATACGACACAAGACTGATTGGTTACAAACACTTGGGTTTTGACTTGATTAAACATTGTATTATGCTTCCGCTGAACACACTGAGTTTATAAATAATGTTTTGTTATACTTTTTCTTAATGAATGAAAACTTTTATTTTAAAATCTTGTATGAGTTTGTAGTGATTGGTGGCTAGATCCTAGTACGTCACACGCCTCGCGGGGTGATGTGTGGTAAAATACACATATTTGTCCCGTGTAGATTGTATATTTTTTATTTGTTTTATTTAGTTTTTTAGTATTATATTATATTATTTTGTGTTTTGGCAGGTCCTAGTGCAAATGGAGCGAAAAAGAGTAATAACTAAATAACCAGCTAGTTGAGCAGAGTGGGATGCCAGGGACCGAAGTAAAATTACAACTATATCTTGTGAGTGGGTCGAGGCCACTATCTTTATTGTACAAGTTAGAGAGCTGCCATAGGATTTTTTATACACTGAAATATACATCGATAAAGGGGGCAACTATTATTGATATACAGGGGCGAAATAGATATAAGAGGAAGAAATATATGGCCATATTATTATTGTTTACTTTTGTGCGACTAAAGTAAAAAAAAAAAGGCAGACAATATATTGGCAATGTATGGATGGTGGGCTTTGGGCCTAGCAAAGAAGTTGAGATAATTTGTTGTGGGCTACTGGGCCACACAATAATAATAGAGATGGAAGTCGGTTGTTGGGATGTTAAAAGCCAACATATGATGCATTCTAAAAAAAAGATACATCAACAGCAGACGAACAAGAGGGATACGACAGCAACATCAGACGAGAAGTGGAGAGGTCGATCAATAAAGAGAAGGAAAAAAGGATTGGTTCAAGCTTCAAAGCCATCATTCAAGATTTGAGTTGGGTTTGTAATTTATTATTTTTGGTTTTATTTAGACCTATGAATATGTTTTGCTACTCGTTTTAGACTTGTTTATTTTTCTTGACGATGATTCTTGGCTAATATCTTTTATGCTATATGGGTTTAGATGAACTTGATGATTGTAATGCGATTTTGACATGATTATGGTTATTTGATGTGATTTACATAACTTTTCCTTGTGATTAAACTTGATATTGCATGTTGGTGTGTTTTGATTGATTATTGGTTGATAAATTCAGCGGTTTAGGCACATAGAAATATCCCCTAGACTTAGAGTTTAATTTGAATCGTTGATCTTAAGGTTTTCGGTTTGAATATTGAGTTGAGAAATTGGCTAATTCGATTAATAATTAAAATCAATATACTAAAACTTGCATCCTCATCTTGTGACTCGAAAGACGATTAAGGTGAGCTAGGTTATTAGCTAATCATTGGTGGGTAGATTGGGTGACCGATAGCTCGGGCTCGTTTATTACATCGTGGTTAAGGTTTCTGAAGGGGTATGGTCCCAAATATCGCGTCAGCACGACCGCGAATGACCATTACCCTCATTAAAAACCCCCAACAGTAATTAACAATCCAGTGTCCGCGTAGACACACGCGAACACTGCGGTCCAATCTGTCCATTGATGAGAAGACTTACCTTAAGGACGGAAACTAATGTTACGCATAGCAATGCGGCCTCGCACCGCATCCTATGAACATTTTCGTCACGACAAGGGATCTGGACAACAGTAACAGTCACTCAACAGGCGATGCGGCACAACACCGCATCCCTCGCAAATCATGGATGGAACAACCAATGCGGGAACAACATTAATGACCGCAAGCAGCGATGCGGCTTGGCACCGCATCCTGCCTACAAAGCAAGTGGGTCTGACACCACAGTGCAAGTGGCACTGGGAACAGTCGCCTACTAGCCCACGTATGAACAACAGTCTGACACCACAGCCGGACGTGGCATCACCACAGCATCCGACAGGTCTGACACACCTGCAAATAGCTGTGCGATGTCAGACTAGCTACTCAACTACCCTCCTTCACTCCTCGGCTATAAATACTCACCCCAAACCAGGTTTGAGGTATCACTTTCTAACTCTCTCACTACTACTACTATCATACTTTGCTTCTCAAGCAAATTACTGATTCTCACGCCGGAGAGTGGTAACAAGGAGCACCCCCCACCCCATCCTCCTTGTTACGAGTCACGGTTTGTTTCCTTGTGCAGTAAACCCACCACCAGACGATCCAGCCAAGGATCCTCGGAAAGAAGGGATTAACCCTCTTGACGAGATCAGTGAGTTAACCCTACCCGGTTAACCATTGTTTCATCATGAACGACACCTTTCGCGGTCAAATCAGCAAAAGTGTCGAAATCTATATGGACGACCTGGTCGTCATGAGCATGGAGGAAAACACCATGCTCGACGACATCGACAGAACATTCCAAACTCTGCGAAGCGTTAACATGAAGCTCAACCCAGGGAAATGCTCGTTTGGAATGGAAGAAGGCAAATTCCTTGGATTCATCGTAACCAAAGATGGATTCAAGGTGAACCCGGAAAAAGTTCAGGCGATCGAGCGCATGCCATCGCCTTCTACGATGAAGGAAATGCAACGACTAGCCGGTAGGCTAGCCGCACTCAATAGATTCTTAGCCAACCATGCAGCTAAGTCTTACCCTTTCATCAAGACCCTGCGGAGCTGTCTAAAAAAGGAACAATTCCAATGGACCGCAGAGGCCGAAAAAGCTTTCCGGGAAATGAAAGAGTGTTTGATCCAACTCCCAACTTTAACCGCACCACGAAAAGATGAGCCACTCATCTTATACCTGTCTGCCGCGGACAACGCGGTAGGCGCGATACTTATAGTGGAGCGGGAAGGAGTCCAAACACCCATCTACTACATCAGCAAAATGCTCAACGACCCAGAGACAAGGTACTCCATCATGGAAAAATTGGTACTGGCACTAGTGCACGCATCGAGACGTTTACGACGTTACTTTGCAAACCACGTCATCACAGTGTTAACCAACTATAGGATCGGCCCGATCCTATCAAAACCCGACATCTCTGGGAGGTTAGCAAAATGGGCAATCGAGCTGGGCGCGCTTTCACTGAACTATAAGCCGCGCCCCGCAATCAAAGGCCAGGTCTTGGCTGACTTCGTCGCTGAAATACCAGCAAACCGCATCCAAGAATGCGAAGAAGAACAAAACCCTGTATCACAACCATCCTCCACAGAAACCTGGGCACTATTCACAGATGGTGCATCCAACGAAGATGGTTCAGGCGCAGGTTTGCGACTTGTCAGCCCCGATGGCCAAGAGCTAACCTACGCAATACGCCTCGATTTCGAAAGTACGAATAACGAAGCGGAGTATGAGGCTCTACTGGCAGGGTTGCGTTTAGCAATTAAACTCGACGTCAAACATTTGGAAGCACACGTCGATTCACTACTAGTTGCAGGGCAGATACGCGGTGACTATACCGCAAAGGGGGATACCATGATCCTCTATCTCGAACAAGCCCTGCAACTGAAGTCAAAGTTTACCTCCTTCAATATTCGCCACATCAACAGGAGTGAAAATAAACCCGCGGACGCACTATCAAAACTTGCGTCCACCAGCTTCCAACACCTGGCAAAAGAGGTACGCATCGAAGTCCTGCAAAATCCTTCAGTACCCCTGCGCCAAGTCAATGTCATCCAATACGGTACAACATCCTGGATGACACCGCTCATTGCATACTTACAATCAGGGGTTACTCCCGAAAGCAAAGCAGAGGCACGCAAGTTGCAACACAAAGCGTGTCATTACCAAATGATAGACGGTATCTTATACCGTAAATCATACCTGGGGCCACTCCTACGATGCGTCAACCCCCAAGATGCCACATACCTTATCAAAGAAATTCACGGGGGCATATGAGGCATTTACGCAGGACCACGCATGGTGGTGGCCAAAATCATGAACGCCGGCTACTATTGGCCGGGCATGCACCTGGATGCAGTCACAGTCTTACGCAAGTGTTTCAATTGTCAGCGACATGCTCCCAAGACCTTGCGTCCCAAGAACAACTTGATCCCCGTCACCACCGCATGGCCATTCCAAAAATGGGCAATCGATGTGGTGGGACCATTTCCAGACGCACCAGGAGCAGTGAAATTTATCATAGTAGCTGTTGATTACTTTACAAAATGGGTAGAAGCAAAGCCACTTGCATCAACCACCGCTATGATAACAAGGAAATTCGTGTGGGAACATATCATCTGCCGTTTCGGTCTACCAATGTGCATCGTCACCGACAACGGTACCAACTTCGCTGCCGACGACTTTCAAAAATGGCTAAAAGAGCTCAACATTGAACACATATTCTCCTCAGTGGCGCATCTGCAAGGGAACGGCCAAGTCGAGAGTATCAATAAAAGCTTAGTCGAAGGCATCAAAGCACGGTTGGGAACAGCCAGACACGGCTGGGTTGATGAACTCCCAAGTATTCTATGGGCTCACAGGACAAGCCCAAAAACAAGCAACGGCGAGACCCCCTTCAGCTTAGTCTACGGTACTGAAGCGGTGATCCCCGCGGAAGTAGGCCTCCCCTCACCTAGAATGTTGGCCATCAACAAGATGGGCAACAATGAGGAACGCAGGGTTGACTTAGACCTCTTGGAAGAAAGGCGCGAAAACGCTGCAATCAACGAGGCCAAGTACAAAACCAAGTTGGAAAAGTACTACAATACACGCGTTCGCATTTGTACTTTCAACCCTGGAGACTACGTCCTTCGTGACAACGAAGCATCCAACGCAGAACGCCCAGGAAAACTTGCCCCCAAGTGGGAAGGACCGTACCTCATCCAAGAGGTCCTGGGCAAAGGCGCGTATAAACTACAAACATTAGAAGGTGAAACTATCGCACGCACATGGAACGCACAGCAACTTCGACGCTGTTATATGTAAGCCATGTTTTCTGCATGTAATCTATTGGGCCGCAGGCCATTTGCAAATAAATAAATAGACGATTCAATGCAATATTGTTTATTTATTTCTATTACAAATGCGTGTTCCACTCTGAGGTATACACAAAAACAGATTAGCAAAATCTTCATTCGCGATACCCACACAGAATGGTAACCACACGCAACTATTGTAATAGGCCAGCAAGGGCAATATTATTTGTCTAGCCAGAGACAAATCTTCATACTTGCATATCACCTAGATATGCAAAAGGCAATTACAGATTTAGTATTACTCACAGTAACACTAAACGCATACAAATTCAAACATGCAAGTACTAAAAACACTTGTAAAAATTGAAACAACAACTCTTTATATTCAAAAAATTCTTGCACCTGCGCGGTGCACAAGGACTTTACATAAAGTTTTGCAACGGTTACATAAGGAAACAAAAAAGGCATGCAGGCCAATCTAATCTTCCTTTGTGCCACTGGGGCCCGCACCATCCGTGCCCTCAACATCTGGTTTTTCCTCATCATCATCTTCATCAGCGTATAAGACTCGCAAGCGGTCCACATAATCCTCTGATTCTAGACACTTTTCAAGTTCTTCAAGATCTGTGAGGGTTGTTTCATTAAACTCCTTAATCGCAGAAGCAAGAAGCGCTTCAGTGTCCACGCCATGAAACCCGGACCGCTCATCAGTAAGCCCGCCACGCGCTGCAACGTTCAAATGACTAATACAGCGGTTGTAGCTAGCTTTGAAACCAGCATCCCGGGCACGCTCCCTGATATCGTTAATACCTGCTACGGTCTCGGGTGCGTCAAGAATGGCAGTAACAATCTGCGAAACATGAATACAATGGTTATCAAAGGCAAACCTACAACAAAAATAACAACGGATACTTACATGCCCGATCCCGCGCATACGCATCCATTCATGATCAGCCTTGAGCAACCCAAGTGAAGAAGCGTGGCTATCCCTAGCCTCTTCAGCCTCTCTTGCCCGCACTTCAGCTTCAGCAGCACGGGCAGAGATTTCCTCAATAGCGACCCCCCGGGTCCGCACTTCAGCCTTTTAAACAAGGAATCAGAAGTATACAAAAAGAATCAACAAACTGGTGAGACACAATTTCAACATTAGGAAAAACTTATACCTGAAGGTCCAAGATAGTTTTGCTTAACCTGGTGCGGTCAACATTTGCCCCTTCAAGAGCTTTTGCAGCACGAGCCTCCGCCTCCTTGGCCTCTTCCAGAGCCTTGGCAAGACGAACCTCTGCTTCCTTGGCCCCTTGGGCAGCCGCAACAGCCTCAGCTTTCTCTTTAGCCAACGCAGAAATTGCTGCCTTGGCATTGATAAGCTCCTGACGAACATGAAAGAGAGTTTCATTCTGTTTACCCCAAGATTCTTTCCAAGTCTTGCGCTCATGAGATAGCGTCTTGCGCTCATCAGAAAGGGTTTCTTTCCAACGCTTACGCTCATCAGACAGCAGTTTTGCAAGAGTACTAACCTGTTTAAGCTCAGCAGTTGCAGCCCATTCTTCAGTCTGCTTATGCTTCTCAAACGCAGCTCTATCCCTCTCAAGCTGCTCTCTATCCCTCTCAAGCTGCGCTGCACCCTCACGTGCAGCCTTCACCAACTCCTCGGCCTCGGCCCGTAAACGCGCATTCTCCTCCCCCTTGCGCCCCAGCACCTTACACTTCTCCATAAGGGCATTCGCCATTATGGAGCCCCCCACAAGCATGGAGGAGAGTTGGTTCATCTGGACCTCAGTCGGTAAAGAACGGGCCCGGTTTACCTCAAAAGGGGTGCCCAAACCATTCAAAACCTCCCTACAAGCGGAGGGGTCAACGGTAATGTCATCCCCTTGCAATACAGTCCACGGGGGACGGTGATAGGACGTAGCCCGGCCTTCTGTGTAGGAGCGATAATAATACTCCAATTCAGTCTCGTCAGGCTGAATAGGAGTCTCTACAAAACCCGCACCACCAGCAGAACCGGAAGCCTTCTCGGCAACAGGAGACTTTGGCTTTCCGGTGTAACCAAACTTCAAATCCATATCAACAGTATCCTCTGGGGTGATAACATTATCACTCGAATCAACCGTGTCATGGATTTGAGCCGCGGGACCCTTTCCAGTGTCCACCCCCCGCACAGAGGCTTCAGGAGTAACAGCCTTATGAACCCCCGCACCCGCAGCAGTGTCGTGCGGGGGAGGGGGAGGAGGAGCATCAAAGTCGAAGAACCCTTCATCTTGCGGCTCTGAAATCAACACAGAAATACTTTAAAGAACAAGTATAAGCACGAAATATTTGTTAGTCATGCGTCACATACCAGAAACAACCGCAGGCTTCCTTGGTATGACAAAAGGCTTGCGCCTGGTCTGTATCTTCGGCTTCTTTCCCCTACCAGCATCACCAGCATCCTCCGCTTTTCTCTTCTTTTCATCACCCGGTTTCGAACCCGCAGTGGTTCCACCGGTGGACGCACCAACACCTGGAACACCCAACCCCTCTAGGGTGTCAGATACTACCACGTAATCGGTATATCTGCGGAAATGAGAACGAGAGATACCTGCTGCTTGCTTCACCAAGGGCGGAACAACAGATACATCAGGTTTCTTCACACCGCGACCCCGCCCAGGTTTATCCACATGCTTTTTCTCCGCATGTTTTTTGGGGGCACCCTTTGACTCAAATTTACCAAGGTTCCCAAGTGTACCTGCGTATAAAATATCAGTAACAAACCTTGTAAAGCAATAAAGGTTATGAGTAATACCTTTGCCCTGCGGCAGGGGTGCAGTCATCACCTCGCGTGAAGCAACGCGGAAAAGAGGGACAATCGTCAAGTTAAAACCTTTACCATCCGCAGTCGGAATAAGATCAACTTTACCAGTAAAAGTTGGATCAAATATCTTCCACACTTCCACAATTTCTGATAATACATATCCAAATTAATAACAAACACGGGAATAAAGCAACCGCAAAAGAGTGGTAACACTTACCACCAGTTTTCTCCCGCACCACAGGCGTGAAATTCCTCTTAGGCCGGGTCAACATCATCCGCAGCACCCACAACTCATTGTTGGTCAGCTGCCTATGCTCAATGGGTTTCAGCTTTGAGAACCACTCCGCAGTCTCCGCGGTAGGCATAGCAATATCCTCCGCAGGGATAGGCTCATTGACGTTCCGCATATTCATGTCCACAACAACTGCGGCAGCTTTAACATAGAAGAACTTACACTCCCACTTCGTAATACCCTTCGGAGGGGTCATCAACTTGATGCTTCCATACCGTTCTCTAAAGGAAAAGAAACCAGTGTTCACCGTCAACTGGTAAAACCCCCGGAAGTTTTCAACGGTAACCGGCAGACCAAGAGCTCGAAAAGTTGATTCAAAATGTCTAATACGGATCATCCCAAAAGGACTCATCTGGGAGATATGGATCTTGTAATGTTCCAAGACCTGAGCAACAAAAACTGTTAATGGTAAACGAAGGTTACCATCAGTAAAACACTCGGCCCACATGGTGATGTAACCGGCCGGAGCACTGGCACCAGTATCACCAGTTTGGGGATATTCAGCCCCATACTCGTGAGGCATTTCAATCTTGGTCATCAGTTGGTCGAATGAAACTTTCGACCACTTCAATGGTGGTAGGCCACCACCAGGAACACTGCCACCATCATCTTCTTCTTCTCCGGCCACCGGAGAAGATGCTTCAGGGTTTTCACCCTCCACATTATGTGGGTTGAATGGATCAGCCATCAGAAATATGTAGAACAGAAGTTTCGAGTTAAAGAAAAACTCAGAAAACTCAAAAGATTGCCGGAATAAAAGACAGATTGGTCGGAGAAGACGAAGGGAATGCTCTCTCTCTCTCAACAGAAATTTTTCGAAAATTTTGAACAGTAAGGAGAAACCAAACGGTTCCCCCTTTATATAATCATCGCAATAAATGCGATACAGTAAACCGCCTCAACACGTTCAAAATAGGCGAGTTACAAGGCGACACGTGGTCAGCGACCTTTCCGCTGACGGTTATCACGCGCGCGTGGCCGCCCACGCGCCTGACAAAGAAGACTTTTTCACTCCCTGCTACAGTGCAGTTATGACCTCGGTCAGTGTAAACGTCTTTTCAAATCAGCACATGTCAGAATCCTACCAACTTCAACAACCCACACGTGCAAGCGTGACGTAGGCAACAGAAAGCGACAACCTTATCCAAACACAAGCGGCATGCGGTTTCTCTGGTTTACCGCACCATAACCCATACCGCATGTCGTTTTTTACATACCCCTCAAAAAAGGCAAAAATATATATCTTTAAATTATATAAAGGGGTATAAGTCATAAGCCGCACATATCCACGAGCACACGTGGAATATGCGGAGATGACGCACACCAACCCGCACAGGTGTGTCAGATAATCAGAACCAGCACGGTTCTTTGGACTGCGAAAACCGCTTCTCAGGATGCGGTAAACCGCACCCCATGAAAGCTTCTTCAAGCTTCAAAACCCTCGTTTCCGGTTCACAACCACAGAGGGAACGCAAACAGCTTCTCCTTAAGGAACATGACAAGTATGCTGAGCAACCGCACATCAGCAACCCTGTCCCCTGAACCTTCAAGAGCCACATCCAGGCCACAAGACTTCTAGAAGCGAGTTCTTTGCTGCAAACCGCAACCATTCTTACGTAGTTACTGCAAACCGCAACTATGCGAACGGTAGCTACGGAAGAGCCACAACTAAGCCACCACGCGGAAGAGCAAAGCTATTTCAAGAAAAACTGCTTTCCAACTAAACGTGAAGGAAAGTGGTACAAAACGAATGCGGAAGAGTTTCAACCAACTTCCCAAGTATCTAAAACGATCTCTTCCGGCAACGCTACTTACAGGGAAACTACTTTCCACCAAAGCGTGAAGGAAAGTGGCTCCAGAACAGTGGTAACAAGTCTGCCTATGACTAGTTACCCACCTATGGACCGCATAGAATAAACAATGGTGGGCACAACCCTGCCTATGATCATGTTTATTTGCCCATAGTCCAGATTCACATTGTTCGACCAAACACGGCCAACAATGACGCAACTACCCCACGATCCTCAAAGAAACATGGCAAACGAGGTTCGGCAACGAGGTAACCGCAAAGAACGAACGGTTACCAGAGAGCTACACCTCTGAGGACGTGCGGTTACTTGAGAGATAAACCGCAGAAGACGTGTTGTTACTAGAAAGCTTAACTGGAGAACACGAACACCCCACAAAACAGGGATCATCGTTACATGTCCAGTTGCTGAACATAGAGCTTGAGCAAAGTACTTACAACTTTGCACCAACTGACGCAGAGATTCCAACTACACTGAAGAAGACATCTTCAGTCACGATCTCAAAGGTTGGTTCGAATTCTGCTAATACCTTCAGTCACCGTCTCAAAGGTTGGTCCGAAACACCAACAGGTGGCTGATGACATCAGCAAAAGGTAGAAACAGTCAAGTCTTTGGCTGAGAATTCCACATCAGACGGAACTTGCTCACCATACACCCTTCTCAAAGGAAGAAACAATCCACTAGAAAGGGCCTACTACTTAAAGAAGATGCCATCTGCATGGCATAATCTTAACCTTCTAGACAACATAGTCCAGTATCCCTCCCACATGCGACTCGCATACGGAAGGAACACTAGACTGGGGGGACTTGAAGGGGTATGGTCCCAAATATCGCGTCAGCACGACCGCGAATGACCATTACCCTCATTAAAAACCCCCAACAGCAATTAACGATCCAGTTTCCGCGTAGACACACGCGAACACTGCGGTCCAATCTGTCCATTGATGAGAAGACTTACCTTAAGGACGGAAACTAATGTTACGCATAGCAATGCGGCCTCGCACCGCATCCTATGAACATTTTCGTCACGACAAGGGATCTGGACAACAGTAACAGTCACTCAACAGGCGATGCGGCACAACACCGCATCCCTCGCAAATCATGGATGGAACAACCAATGCGGGAACAACATTAATGACCGCAAGCAGCGATGCGGCTTGGCACCGCATCCTGCCTACAAAGCAAGTGGGTCTGACACCACAGTGCAAGTGGCACTGGGAACAGTCGCCTACTAGCCCACGTATGAACAACAGTCTGACACCACAGCCGGACGTGGCATCACCACAGCATCCGACAGGTCTGACACACCTGCAAATAGCTGTGCGATGTCAGACTAGCTACTCAACTACCCTCCTTCACTCCTCGGCTATAAATACTCACCCCAAACCAGGTTTGAGGTATCACTTTCTAACTCTCTCACTACTACTACTATCATACTTTGCTTCTCAAGCAAATTACTGATTCTCACGCCGGAGAGTGGTAACAAGGAGCACCCCCCACCCCATCCTCCTTGTTATGAGTCACGGTTTGTTTCCTTGTGCAGGAAACCCACCACCAGACGATCCAGCCAAGGATCCTCGGAAAGAAGGGATTAACCCTCTTGACGAGATCAGTGAGTTAACCCTACCCGGTTAACCATTGTTTCATCAGTTTCCTAGGATTTCAATCTTCAAGGTTTGGTTTGCTTTGCGTTTTGAGAGTGTTGGGGGGTAGAGTTACTTTCATTGCTTGATTCTCGTAGGATTTGGTATCGATAGGTCGAGCCGGTTTGTTCTAGCACGTCACATTTCGTCTTTATCTTTCGTTTGATACATCTCTAGCGGGGGGTTAATCGAGGGAGTAGGATATTTAACCATTGTCACTGTTAGAGTATGTAACACCTCGAAAATTCGTGTTCAATAAAATAACGACACGTGTCATGTAAGACAAAAGTATTATAAACCCGGATCCAATTAAAGATGTATGGCATGATTTAAAAGTGTCGTCATGTTAAATTTATACCTCTGAACGACCTCATTATGAATCCCAAGACCCTAATATGAATAATAAACATCTGGTATACCTTCAAATCCGGTGATTTCTAGTAATAATTGATCCATATTTGCAAGAGTGGAATCCTACGAAGAAATGCACGACAACTTTCGTTTATGGCCCTCTCAAAAGAATCTAAGTTAACTTCACAACATAGTAGGGTGGTGTAAAGTGTTTAAGACCCAAACAAGAGGCCCCATACTGATAATTGTGGCTCAAATTCGAAGTATCTTGTTACCCGTTCGAATCTTGAAAGGCCAACAAGTTTTTGCCTTCTGAAACAGGCTTACGGACTGTAAGGGTCAAGCCTTACGGTCCGTAAGGCATGCCCAGATGCAGAAACTCGGACAGCAGCCTGTATAAACGTTTTAACCGACTTAGAAAGATATTTTCCACTTCCATGCGCGACCCCTACTGCTTTTAGACCCTAGGAGCACTTGTTATTGATCTGGATCACCCCATAGACTTAGTTGTCATCATCATAATGGACCAAGAACACTATAAAAGGCCCTTATGTTGCAACGTTGTGATCACACCTTCCATCTGCATTTGTGGAGCTTCCTGGAGCATAAGAGCAGACCCAAGTCACCCCTAATCGTGCATTAGACTTTGGTAAGTACCCTTGACCTTCCTAAATTGATTTTTACTTAGTTATTAGCTTAAAAGTCAAACCGTCGTAATTAACGTTTGACTTAGCGATTAATCATTAATGGTCCAGTGATTAGTCGAATTGAAGGTAGTTATAAGTTGGTAATTATGTGGGCAATAAACCCTTAGAAGGGCACCCTCTGATTCCCACTCTAACTAGACCATTTGTCGGGTCAAAGTTGATTAGAAAGAAGTCAACAGAATGCTAATCTTCGAATTAACGCATAATTAACAATGTAGAAGGCGTGTAACCTATTTTATCACTCATATAACTTGGTAATAAGTATAAGAATTGGTCTAAGCTTGTTTGATCCTACAATTTTCTGTTTAGACCCGGTTCGGAACCGAAAGTCGCAAAACTTTGACTTTTGCTTTGACTTCAGTTCTGACCCGATATAGTATGATTTGGAAATACCTTAGAGCATCCTTAGGACCAGGTTACATGCTAGTATAACCCTCTGTGATTATACACCTTGGTTCATTAGCTATCCAATTAATATGCATGATTCCGTTAATTGCTTATATGTTGACTATTATGCCCTTTTCACCATAAAACGTGATTTTTAAAAATGTAAAAGAGTAGAAACCTTAGTTACTGATTTATAAACTTGTACCCAAAATTTGACATCAGTTTGAGGTGTATATTGAGAGATATGCTCATTAGCGTAATTAGAAAGCTTTTTAGCGATTAAATGACATAATTAGCATATAGCCTATTTAAACCCACTTTTTGATATCAAACTTTTTACCCACTGATGTAATATAATATTTTGGGATTTTTGAAGATTTTTAATTAATTTTAGGCTGAGCATAACTTAGAGTTATAAGCTTGATTCGGTAATTGTCGGTTTTGCCCTTTTGGGCTATAAAATGAGTTTTACATGTCTTTTTGACCCCAAACCTTTTGCTGTTGATTTTATATGATAAATAAATTATTTTAAACCTTCTGGAATAATAAAAACATCAACTTTCTATATAGAACCCGAAAATGGCTCCTAACCGCCTTTTTAAGCCTTTTTAACGCATAATATGTACTAAAACTATTTTAAACATATAAGGGTTGATACCTACTAATATTTTAGGTAAATTATAATATTTTAACAGTAAGAAAAAGTTGTGTAACTCAGATTATTGTTCCAACTCTTTTATAACCTTGTAATTGACCAAAATGCCCCTACGGGGCATAGTTTGTGTTTAAAATTATTTCGGGCATAATAAAAGATATCTTACTGATGTCACAACATATTTGAGGCATATTAACTTAGGAAACCTATATATGACCATTATGGACACCCGTTACGCCTCTCGCGCGTTCGGTTCGGTTTATGTAACTAGTTTGCATAAATTAGCCGAAACGGGTCAAACTTTATCGTTTTTATCTCAAAGTCCAGAATGTGTTTAGTTTACCCATATTATACAAGTCTTCAAACTTGTCGGGTCTAAAACACATTCTATTCCGGTCTTCGCTTAATCGTGCGTTTGAACCGTATCTTTCTTTAAAACTATCCGGTCTAAGTTTAGGCTTAATTAAAGACCCGTTAGGATTCTAATAGGTTATTATAAACCTTCGTTCCAGAATAGGAGACCCGGTAAAAGCTACACGCACTTGCTATTTGTGATTGATACTTGCAAAGGTAAATACTTTTAACTTATTTTCCCTTATACGGGCTTCGGGTACGGTATATAAAATACCGCTTGGTCGGGCTTTCGACCTTAATCGTTTGGTGGTTAAGTATTATCGAGCTGACCCGTTTAAAAATATGTTTTGTTGCTTAAACGCCTTTGGGGGGTTAATGACCATGTCCCGGATATCCTTGGCATCATTTTACGAAATGGCCACGACCTAAGCGCGAAGTGTAGGCGTACACTTGTCAGTGCCTAAATAATTAATGTGGTGTGTCTATTGATCTTTAACCCGGCACGAACCGGGCTACTGAACGCATAAGGAACATGTAATTCTTTTACAAGTTTATATATTCAAATAATTATCTCAAGTTATAAAATGTTTGTGCCACGTGCATTCAAATCAATTTTACTAAACTTTTTTTTAAATGAGTCAGTTAATTGTATTTACCAGTGTAAACTGGCGTATTTTCTCAAAAAAGGTTAAGTGCAGGTCCTACGCGAACTAGGCTGGTTTTCTCCTAGCTTCCACAATAAGTCTCGCCAGCTTGGATGTTAAAACTGTTGAACAATGTTTCCTATTTATTTTTGATCCACCTGTGGATTATTTTCAACTGTTTGTGATACTTGATATTACAGTTACATTCGGTTGAAATGTATCTATCTTTTGCTTCTGCTGTGCATTTAAATATTGTGTTGTTTGACTGTAATGATATCAACTACGTCACGATACTCCCTACCGGGCCCACCGATAATACGTGGAAATATCAGGGTGTGACAGGTTGGTATCAGAGCCAACTGAGTGAATTAAACACTAGCCTCTTTGTGTTTAATCTCAATGACACAATTGCACATTCCTAAATTTTCGAGTCTAGACAAAGAACATAGGAATAATCCAAATTTGTTTTTAATTTTTAACTTTGTCCTTTATATTTCTTGTTGTATCTTTTATTGTTCTGACAGGAAATATGCCGCCAAGATTTAGAAGAGGAGGACGAGGAAAGGGGCCAATCACCGCCCCAACGATCACGAGGCCGGACCTTCGCACCGGCGAGCTCCCTCCAATACAATGAGTGCGGACCCGCAAGGAGTACGGAGGACCCCTGCGGAACCCGCTAGACGGTCTGTTTCGCACAGCTCAACGCCTCCTTACCGTCATTCAATTGGGTCGCATTCGGAAAACGAGCCCAATAACCCACAACCTTCATATATACCTCTCCAGCGATCCCTTTCGCACAATTCCTTTGGCAACCCCACTCCTGTTTTTCAGGGCCGGTTCAACCCGGCAAACTACATACAAGAACCAGTGGGTTTTAACCCATTGGGACCAGAGGACCACTTCTCAGAAGACAATGCAATGGACATGGACGAGGACACGGATCCCGTCGAACCTGCAAGCGGTACACGCAACCATCCCATCGAGATCTCAGATGGTTCATCCTTTCACGGATCACCCTATGGTGGTCCAGACAGTTTCCAAGCGAAGTTTAATCAACATGAATGGTACTTCACACCTTCTCACCATTCATCACCTCACCAGCAACAGCAGCAAGATCCCTCTGGGGATTCACGTTTCGTGGCTGTCACGCCATCGCCTCCACCGCCGCCAGTTCATCAAGCACCTCCAGAACCGCCAAGGCGTAGGAGAACAGGCGCACGGATATCCGCGCGAGGAGGGGATTTTCACTTTAGCTCTCCCCGTCACTCAAGTGGCAGTCACTACCCGCCACTGCATGAAGACCCACAAATAGGTAGGCCCTCAAACCCAATTCCAGGGGGAAACTCTGCATCAGTTGCACCACAGCCGCCACTAATGGGTTTTGGTAACCCGATTCCTACGTACGCTGGGTCAACAGTGTACAATCCATTTGAGCAGTCGGCTCACACTCAGTATAACTATGCTGAGGCCGACCCGTATCTTGTAGCGGCAAACTACAACGCTCTTCATCCGGAAGGACCGTATGGAGCCGCTTGGGGGGTAGGATACCCAACTTATGGGTATCAAGTACCTACTCGACCCCCGTTTCAGTATTAGCTGCAGCCGCCACGGTTCTCCCCTCCAGAGCATGAGGAAATTCTTCAAAGATTGGACCAAGTGGAGCGGGTAGTTCACAGAGATCGAAGGGAACGACAAAGTTTCTTCCAGGGATTGACAAGTTTAATAAAAGGGAAGAGCAAGAAGGACCATTGAATCCTTCATTTATTGGTTATATTTTCCCTGTTTCAGTCGAGCCCCTACGTGGGCCTGTCTTGCTGTTTTGACCCCTGCGTGGGTATGTTTGTTTGTTTTGACCCCTGCGTGGGTATGTTTGTTTGTTAAGCCCCTGCGTGGGCAAGTCTTTGTTTAAACCCCTACGTGGGTATGTTGTTTGTTTGAGCCCCTGCGCGGGCATGTTATCTTATTAGAAGTCCCATTTAGGTCAAGCTTGTACTCATTCAGAACTTTGTTATGGAATGGTTGAATTGAAATTTTCATTGTTACTATATGCATAGAATGTGAAATAAATAAATAACATTTTTGATCAATCATTATATTAAAATGATAAAAATCTAAAAGAACAAGACCTAGCCTTATGTCATTTTAAAGACAGGGCCAAGACAGTAGTTCTCCAATTAGATTCAGATCTATATTAACCATTTCAATATAGGATTGTTCTGCGTTGAATATTAATAAGAATCTTAAAAAGGTAAAACCTAGCTTGTAGGTCATTATAAAGACTCAACCAATATGGTAAAACCTGTTTAAAAAGATTCAAATCTCTGCTAACATCTGCAAACGTGTTAACATTCTTAGCTAATGTGATCCACAAAATCACACATGTCACCCTTGTGTTAATTATCCCAATTCCTTATTATTTAAACATCCGATTGTGATGTAATGCCTACGGGCTATAACTAATGTCATATAAGACAAAAGACAGCCGTAGCTTATAGACTCCCTGTCAAGAAAGGTAATGAATTTTAATTCAAACCTTAATAACTAGATCATGTAAGATCTAAATCTATAATTTAAAATTGTCCGCGTGACTAGGTCTGTTGTGCCAATATTATATTTCATTCTAGAACTAAGGGTTACTAATAAAAAGTCCCGAATGAAATTACTTAACAAATTAACTAGTATAGCTCTTTAATTGCCATGGTTAATAAATTATCAAGATGACAAACCTATTATAATTCCTTAAATGAATTATTGTCGACATCTTATGTAACAGTTCAAACCACAATGGCTGACTCGGATGAGATCAACAGTCACCCTAGGGAAGATCATAGTAAAACCCGAATTAACATTGCGGGTGAAGAACTGCAAGCATTGATAGACAATGCTGTTACAAAGGCAGTGGAGCGGCAGTATCAGGAATATAGCGGGACTCAGAGTAGGACCCTATCCGCACCACGTTCCAAGCCTAGGACTCATTCTGAGGCTCACAGCAAGCCACCACCCTCTAAGAAGGAAGAACCAAAGAAAGTTGATGACGATCGTCAGTCCTCAAATCAACAAAGTGTTCCATCTCAAAGGATTGTACTGAAGCAAGGAACCCATGATAAGGGTTGCTCCTACAAATATTTTGTGTCATGCAAACCCAGGGATTTCACTGGGGAGAAAGGAGCTATAGACTGCATGACATGGTTGGATGAGATGGACACCGTGGTTGATATCAGCGAGTGCGCTGAGAAAGATGTGGTAAAGTTCGTGTCTCAATCGTTCAAAGGTGAGGCCTTAGCCTGGTGGAGATCGTTGATTCAACCTACAGGGAAGATTCCACTGTACAATATGACATGGGAACAATTCGTTGCCCTCATCAGGGAGAACTACTGCCCTCAGCATGAGGTAGAAAAGATTGAGTCGGATTTTCTGTCGTTGGTAATGAAAAATCTGGATTGCCAAGCTTACCTTACGAGCTTTAATACAATGTCAAGATTGGTTCCGTATCTGGTGACCCCGGAACCCAAAAGAATAGCTCGTTTCATTGGGGGTTTAGCCCCATAAATTAAGGCAACCGTGAAGGCCTCTCGGCCAGCTACTTTCAGATCTGTAGCTGATATATCTTTGTCCCTCACAATGGACGCGGTCAGGCAGAGATCGCTGAGGAACACGGATGCCGAGAAAAGAAAGCGTGAGGATGACAATCCACGATGGTCAGACAAGAAGCACCGGGGAAACAATGACCACAAGAGGGGGTCTGAATCTAAGAAGGATGGGCATCAATCTGGAGATAAGCCCAAGTGCAAAGTCTGCAAGAAACAACACTTCGGGAAGTGCAGATATGAATCGAACTCGCAGACACAATCAAGGACTTTTGCATGAGGTATATGCAAGTCCAAAGAACACAAAACCTTGGATTGCAAAAAGTTGAAGGATGCGACCTGCTACAACTGTAATGAGAAGGGGCATATCAAGTCCAATTGCCCAAAATATGCAAAGAAAGCTGATGAAGGAAAGAAGACCAATGCTAGGGTCTTCAGGATGGATGCAAAGAAAGCGGTGCAGGACGACAATGTGATCACAGGTACCTTCCTCATAAATGATGTCTATGCAAGAGTACTTTTTGATTCAGGAGCTGATAAATCATTTGTAGATAATAAGTTTTGCAAATTGCTGAATTTACCTGTTAAAACCTTAAGTGTGAAATATGAGGTGGAGTTAGCAGATGGCACCTTAGAAGCCGCCTCAACCATATTAGATGGATGTTTCCTATCCATTAAGAACCACTCTTTTCCTTTGTCCCTACTTCCTTTGAAATTAGCCGGTTTCGACATAGTTTTGGGTATGGACTGGTTATCTTATAACCAGGCACAGGTTGTCTGCAATAAGAAGCAAGTGGTGATCAAGACTCCGTCTGGTGAATCACTTACCATTCAGGGAGATACCCAGTATGGGCTGCCTGAGCAAGTGACGATGCTCAAAGCCTCTAGGTGTTTGAAGAAGGGTTGTGTCATCTACATGGCACAAGTGACTATTGACGAGCCGAAACCCAAGATGGAGGATATCCCCGTCATTTCTGAATATCCTGAAGTTTTTCCTGAAGAACTACCTGGTTTACCACCAGATAGGCAAGTAGAATTCAGAATTGACATTATCCCGGGAGCAGCACTAGTAGCAAGGACGCCTTATAGGTTGGCACCAACAGAGATGAAGGAATTGAGAACGCAACTAGATGAATTGCTAGCTAGAGGTTTCATCAGACCTAGTTCATCTCCTTGGGGAGCGCCAATCCTATTTGTCAAAAAGAAGGATGGATCGATGCGTCTGTGCATCGATTACCGTGAGCTTAATAAGGTCACTATCAAGAATAGGTATCCTTTGCCCAGAATCGACGATCTATTCGATCAACTTCAAGGGGCAAGTTACTTCTCTAAGATTGACTTAAGGTCAGGCTATCACCAACTGAAGGTTAGAGATGAAGACGTACACAAGACTGCATTTAGGACTCGTTATGGTCATTACGAGTTCCTAGTGATGCCTTTTGGGCTCACTAATGCACCTGCCGCATTCATGGATCTCATGAATCGCGTCTGCAAGCCTTACTTGGATAAATTCGTCATCGTTTTCATCGACGACATTCTCATCTACTCGAAGAACCAAGCTGACCATGAGAAGCACCTTCGCTGTATTCTTAAACTTCTACAGCATGAGAAACTCTACGCCAAATTCTCGAAGTGTGAATTTTGGCTTCGAGAAGTCCAATTCCTTGGACATGTTGTTAGTGAACGCGGAATCCAAGTAGATCCCGCTAAAGTTGAAGCTGTCATGAATTGGTAAGAGCCGAAGACGCCCACATAAATTCGCAGTTTCTTAGGATTGGCAGGATACTACAGGCGCTTTATTGAGAATTTTTCAAGGATTGCTGCACCCCCTAACTTCTTTGACTAGGAAGGATATTAAGTTCAACTGGGGACCCAAGCAACAAGAATCCTTTGATATCCTTAAGCAGAAAACTAAGCAATGCGCCTGTGCTGACGTTGCCTGAAGGTACCGAAGAATTCGTGGTTTACTGCGACACATCATACACTGGCATGGGGTGTGTGCTTATGGATAGAGGCAAGGTTATTGCCTATGCTTCACGTCAGTTAAAGGTGCATGAAAAGAATTACACCACCCATGACTTGGAGTTGGGTGCCGTTGTATTTGCATTGAAGCTATGGAGGCACTATTTATATGGTATCAAGTGTGTAATCTATTATGATCACAAGAGCCTCCAACACCTGTTTAACCAAAAGGATTTGAACATGAGGCAACGACGTTGGATGGAAACTTTGAACGCTTATGACTGTGAGATAAGATACCATCCTGGCAAGGCGAATGTAGTCGCCGATGCCTTTAGTCGAAAGGAAAGGGTGAAACCCATCCGAATCATTGCCAAGAGCATTGAAATAAAGAATAATTTGAATGAAAGGTTGTTAGCTGCACAGAAGGAAGCTGTGTTGGAAGCTAACTATCCTAATGAAAAGCTAGGAGTAACTGAGGAACAGTTATCCTATGGCAAGGACGAAATTTTGAGGTTAAATGGACGAATATGGGTTCTAGTTTATGGAGGGCTTCGAGATGTCATCCTCCAGGAAGCCCACAGTTCAAAATACTCCATTCATCCTGGAGCTGACAAGATGTACCAGGATTTGAAAGCGAACTTTTGGTGGATAGGCTTAAAGAAGTCTATAGCTACCTATGTAGCTAAATGTTTGACATGTGCGCAAGTAAAAGTTGAACATTAAAAGCCGTCAGGTTTACTACAACAACCTGAACTTCCCACGTGGAAGTGGGAAATGGTGACAATGGATTTCATCACCAAGTTGCCGAAGACGAGGAAAGGAAATGACACAATATGGGTAATAGTAGATAGACTGACTAAGTCAGCACATTTCCTACCCATTAAGGAGACCTATAGCTCCAACATGTTAGCCCAATTGTACGTCGATAAGATTGTATCTCTACATGGCGTACCAGTGTCTATTATCTCTGACAGAGATACTAGATACACGTCACATTTTTGGAAGAGTTTCCAACAATCTTTGGGCACGCGCTTAAATTTTAGTACGGCTTGCCATCCTCAGACGGACGGCCAGAGTGAGCGTACAATCCACACGTTGGAAGACATGCTTCGTGCATGCGTGATTGACTTAGGTGGTAGTTGGGATAACCACCTGCCATTAATTGAGTTCTCGTATAACAATAGCTACCATACCAACATTAAGGCTGCGCCTTTCGAGGCCTTATATGGTAGAAAGTACAGAACGCCCGTTTGTTGGGCGGAAGTTGGAGATGTCCAATTGTCAGGACCTGAAATAGTCTTTGAAACGACGGACAAGATTGTCCAGATTTGTGAACGCCTGAAAGCTGCCAGGGATAGGCAGAAAAGCTACGCAGATCTAAAACGTAAACCTCTGAAATTCGAGGTAGGTGATAAAGTGTTGCTTAAAGTATCACCCTGGAAGGGAGTGATGCGATTTGGTAAGAAAGGCAAGTTAAGCTCGAGATATATAGGACCATTCGAGGTCATCGAATGTGTCGGATCAGTTGCCTATAAGTTAAACTTACCTGAAGAGCTCAGTGGTATTCATAATGTATTCCACATCTGCAATCTGAAGAAGTGTTTCACCGATGAATCACTAGTCATACCACATACAGATGTGCACATAGAAGAGAGCTTGAAGTTTGTTGAAAAACCTGTGTCGATCGAGGATCGACAGGTTAAGAAGCTTTGAAGGAAGCATGTGCCTATTGTAAAGGTAAAATGGGATGCCCGTAGAGGTCCCGAGTACACGTGGGAGGTAGATTCCACAATGAAAGAAAAGTACCCTCATTTGTTTCAGTAAATCTCGAGGTCGAGATTTCTTTTAAGGGGGTGAGGATGTAACTCCTCGAAAATTCGTGTTCAATAAAATAACGACACGTGTCATGTAAGACAAAAGTGTTATAAACCCGGATCCAATTAAAGATGTATGGCATGATTTAAAAGTGTCGTCATGTTAAATTTATACCTCTGAACGACCTCATTATGAATCCCAAGACCCTAGTATGAATAATAAACATCTGGTATACCTTCAAATCCGGTGATTTCTAGTAATAATTGATCCATATTTGCAAGAGTGGAATCCTACGAAGAAATGCACGACAACTTTCGTTTATGGCCCTCTCAAAAGAATCTAAGTCAACTTCACAACATAGTAGGGTGGTGTAAACTGTTCAAGACCCAAACAAGAGGCCCCATACTGATAATTGTGGCTCAAATTCGAAGTATCTTGTTAACCGTTCAAAGCTTGAAAGGCCAACAAGTTTTTGCCTTCTGAAACAGGCTTACGGACCGTAAGGGTCAAGCCTTACGGTCCGTAAGGCATGCCCAGATGCAGAAACTCGGAAAACAGCCTGTATAAACGTTTTTAACCGACTTAGAAAGATATTTTCCACTTCCATGCGTGACCCCTACTGCTTTTAGACCCTAGGAGCACTTGTTATTGATCTGGATCACCCCATAGACTTAGTTGTCATCATCATAATGGACCAAGAACACTATAAAAGGCCCTTATGTTGCAACATTG
The DNA here is from genome assembly GCA_030545235.1 of Helianthus tuberosus. Classification (NCBI taxonomy): domain Eukaryota; kingdom Viridiplantae; phylum Streptophyta; class Magnoliopsida; order Asterales; family Asteraceae; genus Helianthus; species Helianthus tuberosus. The sequence continues at coordinate 37,605,691 of CM060435.1, read as the reverse complement.
TGATCACACCTTCCATCTGCATTTGTGGAGCTTCCTGGAGCATAAGAGCAGACCCAAGTCACCCCTAATCGTGCATTAGACTTTGGTAAGTACCCTTGACCTTCCTTAATTGAGTTTTACTTAGTTATTAGCTTAAAAGTCAAACCGTCATAATTAACGTTTGACTTAGCGATTAATCATTAATGGTCCAGTGATTAGTCGAATTGAAGGTAGTTATAAGTTGGTAATTATGTGGGCAATAAACCCTTAGAAGGGCACCCTCTGATTCCCATTCTAACTAGACCATTTGTCGGGTCAAAGTTGATTAGAAAGAAGTCAACAGAATGCTAATTTTCGAATTAACGCATAATTAACAATGTAGAAGGCGTGTAACCTATTTTATCACTCATATAACTTGGTAATAAGTATAAGAACTGGTCTAAGCTTGTTTGATCCTACAATTTTCTGTTTAGACCCGGTTCGGAACCGAAAGTCGCAAAACTTTGACTTTTGCTTTGACTTCAGTTCTGACCCGATATAGTATGATTTGGAAATACCTTAGAGCATCCTTAGGACCAGGTTACATGCTAGTATAACCCTCTGTGATTATACACCTTGGTTCATTAGCTATCCAATTAATATGCATGATTCCGTTAATTGCTTATATGTTGACTATTATGCCCTTTTCACCATAAAACGTGATTTTTAAAAATGTAAAAGAGTAGAAACCTTAGTTACTGATTTATAAACTTGTACCCAAAATTTGACATCAGTTTGAGGTGTATATTGAGAGATATGCTCATTAGCGTAATTAGAAAGCTTTTTAGCGATTAAACGGCATAATTAGCATATAGCCTATTTAAACCCACTTTTTGATATCAAACTTTTTACCCACTGATGTAATATAATATTTTGGGATTTTTGAAGATTTTTAATTAATTTTAGGCTGAGCATAGTATTTTAAACATTTTAATTAGTTTTGAAGATTTTTAATTAGTTTTTAACGCATAGTATGTACTAAAACTATTTTAAACATATAAGGGTTGATACCTACTGATATTTTAGGTAAATTATAATATTTTAACAGTAAGAAAAAGTTGTGTAACTCAGATTATTGTTCCAACTCTTTTATAACCTTGTAATTGACCAAAATGCCCCTACGGGGCATAGTTTGTGTTTAAATTCATTTCGGGCATAATAAAAGATATCTTACTGATGTCACAACATATTTGAGGCATATTAGCTTAGGAAACCTGTATATGACCATTATGGACACCCGTTACGCCTCTCGCGCGTTCGGTTCGGTTTATGTAACTAGTTTGCATAAATTAGCCGAAACGGGTCAAACTTTATCGTTTTTATCTCAAAGTCCAGAATGTGTTTAGTTTACCCATATTATACAAGTCTTCAAACTTGTCGGGTCTAAAACACATTCTATTCCGGTCTTCGCTTAATCGTGCGTTTGAACCGTATCTTTCTTTAAAACTATCCGGTCTAAGTTTAGGCTTAATTAAAGACCCGTTAGGATTCTAATAGGTTATTATAAACCTTCGTTCCAGAATAGGAGACCCGGTAAAAGCTACACGCACTTGCTATTTGTGATTGATACTTGCAAAGGTAAATACTTTTAACTTATTTTCCCTTATACGGGCTTCGGGTACGGTATATAAAATACCGCTTGGTCGGGCTTTCGACCTTAATCGTTTGGTGGTTAAGTATTATCGAGCTGACCCGTTTAAAAATATGTTTTGTTGCTTAAACGCCTTTGGGGGGTTAATGACCATGTCCCGGATATCCTTGGCATCATTTTACGAAATGGCCACGACCTAAGCGCGAAGTGTAGGCGTACACTTGTCAGTGCCTAAATAATTAATGTGGTGTGTCTATTGATCTTTAACCCGGCACGAACCGGGCTACTGAACGCATAAGGAACATGTAATTCTTTTACAAGTTTATATATTCAAATAATTATCCCAAGTTATAAAATGATTGTGTCACGTGCATTCAAATCAATTTTACTAAACTTTTTTTAAATGAGTCAATTAATTGTATTTACCAGTGTAAACTGACGTATTTTCTCAAAAAGGTTAAGTGCAGGTACTACGCGAACTAGGCTGGTATTCTCCTAGCGTCCACAATAAGTCTCGCCAGCTTGGATGTTAAAATTGTTGAACAATGTTTCCTATTTATTTTTGATCCACCTGTGGATTATTTTCAACTGTTTGTGATACTTGATATTACAGTTACATTCGGTTGAAATGTATCTATCTTTTGCTTCTGCTGTGCATTTAAATATTGTGTTGTTTGACTGTAATGATATCAACTACGTCACGATACTCCCTACCGGGCCCACCGGTAATACGTGGAAATATCGGGGTGTGACAGAGTAGCATTGCATGATTCTAGGGATTCGACACCTAGGTACTCCTTGTCTCATATATATTTGATCAAACTTTGCTCTCGTGTTCGTGTTTGTTTCACGTTGTTTGTCGTGTCTGCCATCTTTTTAGTCTTTTAGTTTAATTAGTTAAAACCTCAAATCCAAAACAATTAAAACCAGTTAAGTATTAGTTGAGTCAGAGTCTAGTTAGCGTCGCTAGTGTCTCGTGGGTTCGATACTCGGACTTCATTAGGCTTCACTACGTACGATAGGTACACTTGCCTGTCAGTGGTCTAGCATTTCGAGAGTCTTAGTTTATAAATTTAAAACTAAGGTGTCTAGATTAGGTTAGTTTTTTATAGACCGCATTCAGCACATCACGGGGGTTTTCGCTTGGGGTATTTTTGGGGGTGTGACAGTTTGGTATCAGAGCCACTGGTTATAGTGAACTTGGTTTTAAAAACGTTTTTATAAAACCAGACTATAACCGAACCGTTCTGAATACGTGAATACGACCATGACACTCAGCTCCAGATTGCAAGGTTCGTCTTTTTATCTGCTGTATACATTACATTACATGACTAGTGTACACTTGTTTATGATGTAGCATACGGACACACACTCGTCACCACAGCACGATTACATGAATTGCTTGTTTACATTATGATGTGTTGTTAGTATATCGTAGACCATAGATTTCTGTGATCTTTTTCATTTTGATAACCTCCGTTTGACGCTTGAACGAGGAACCATTTGACATGAGTTAGGAGGAACTGAGATGAGCATCAAAAACATATTATTATTGTGGGTGCACACAAAATAATAATGTGGGGTGCATGTGAGTCCCAGTGAGGCTTAACAAGTGTGAAAGGGGTTCCATTCTATTATTCGATCTAATGAGAAACACAACAAATCTATAGGAGTCATAGCAATGATTGTCTCCTACCCAAGCGTGATCTTTTCACTTCCCTCTGAACACTTACGAATCTCAATGATATTGAGTGTTGCATGAACACGTATCTGAACGTCTAGCGAACCGTATAAGAATGATTAGTTGCTAGTGCGAACATCCCTGAGTTAGATGTTGAAGTGCCGAATGTTTGGTCTGTACTCTCCTCACTTTTCTCGTATACTTGAATTCCACGAATTGACGCCTCAGATCTAGAAGTATGATCACTTCTGTACTCTCCAGCAACTTACAATGCATTGTTCAATCGACTCGCAAGGCCGATGGATAAGAAGATGAATGTGATACATTACCAACACTAGTATTAGGACGACCCTGCTTTTCGACGACGAATACCAGCAGATTGATTTCAATCAAGTCACTAACCCTAGTCAGCGACCTCTAGGAGTGTGGAATGTGTAACTGCTAGCGCAATGGGTAGTACCTTAGGACGTGGCACGGAATGTGAAAAGATGGACCCTTTTGGTGAAAGATCGCAGGGCTTTGTTACAAACAACAACATAGAGGCAACAGTCACGGCGACACCAAGGTACTCGTAATCGTAGCCTACAATATGGAAATGAAGGTGACTTTGATAAGGATTGGCCACTGTTAAGGCACAACGTTAACAACCACGAGAACAATAACAGTGTTAGAGATCCTCGTAACAGTGACAACGACGATGGAAGTGGTGCTCGTAGGAGAGCATTCAAGATTGGCGTGGGTAACGCCATGTACGATAACAGCATGGTGACCTATGCGTTCAGTGATTAACCTTTTCGCCTCTGTTTTTTTTATCCTCGATACTTCTTGAGACCAAACGCGTTGTAGGATTGGCAGACGGTAAGTCAGTTGATGTCTCACACGTTCACTTAGGGTGCAAACTCGATCTTTATGGTCAAGTGTTCGACATTGACCTTCCTCCTGTTACTTTTAGAAGCTTCGATGTAGTCATTGGTATGGACTAGATGTCCAAGCCTCGAGCAGAAATTCTAAGTAAGGAGAAAATCACATGTACATCTCTCCCTAGTGGAGATTCACTGGTTATCAGTATCCCTTCCGTGACGAAAGATCAGAAGGGTTTCAGCTACCCTGCTACTCTATCACTGGTTACCAACGCTCAGCCTGGGGAAAAGAAGAATGAAGATCTGCCAGTTGTTCATGGCTTTCCCAATGAGTTCCTGAAGAACTTCCAGGTATTCCTTTCACATCGTCAGGTGGAATCACAAATTGATCTCACGTCAGAAGCAGCCTTGAATACTCTCATTCCTTATCATCTTGCACCAGGAGGGTTGCAATAACTGTCTAATCAACTTAAGGAACAGCTGAACATGGGTTTTAATTGATAGAGCTTGCGCCTTGGAGAGCCCGATCTCTATGGTGGAAAAGAATGACGAGTCCTTTTGTACGTGTCTCGAGTACCATAAACTCAGCAAGGTGACAGTTGGATTCCGTCACCCTTTACCTCGCATCGGTGATCTGTGTGACCAGCTGCAAGGGGCAAGCTCCTATTCGAAAATCGACTTAAGATCGGGCTACTATCTAATGAAAGACCGAGGGGAGGATGTTTCTAAAAACGACATTTCGGACGCAGTACGGCTACTGCAATTTACTGTGCCTGTCATTCAAGTTACCCAACACATCAGCAGTCTTATGGATCACATGAATCGAGAAAGGGGCACCATGAGCGGCACTTGCATCATATCTTAAAGCCCCTGAGGGAGGAGCAACTCCACGCGAAAATTTTCCAAGTGTGACTTCTGGATTCGAGAAGTGCACTTTCTTGGTCATATAGTCAACGAATTGGGAATACCCGCGGATTCCGCTTAGATCCGTTCTGTTAGAAATTGTTCGACACCAAAGAGTCCATCAGAGGTGCGGAAATTTCTTGGTCTTACTAAGTACCGTCGCAGATTCATCAAGGGATTATCAAAGATTGCGCAGCTTTTATCGCTTTAACACAGCAGGGTGTTGTGTATCCATGGATGGCAAAATAGGAGAACGTCTTTTCAGCCTCGAAACCAAACTCTACAATGCACTGAATATTGTCCTTACCCGATGGTACAGGTGATCTGGTAGTGTACCATGTTGTCTCGATTCAGAGTCTCGGTTACATTTCTTAGCAGTTGTAGATTTACAAGAAGAAATGCATGACTCACAACCTGGGGTGGTGTCACACCCCAACCGATGGCGGAAACATCGGGGAATGGCACTAAGCGAAACAGATTGTCAAGAGTAATTCCATAACAACTAAATTACCAGATAGTTAATATTATGTCCCATACCATAACCCATCAAGTATATCAGTTATTACAGACATAGTTATCTCAAAGACAAATAAAGGCTGTTTCGGCAACTCATAAATAATTAGATTGTTTGTTTGTTTCTAGACTCTCATTCCTACTCGATTCCACAAAGCAGGTAAAGCACAACATCCTAGCATTTAAACACCTGTCACATACGTTAAAATAACGGTCAATACACATAGTGTAAAGGTGAGCATACGCGTTTAATAGTAATAATAGAGTTCGAAATCGTTTACGCATAACCAACATGTATAATGTATAATGTGAAGCTAGTAGGTTATCGACAATGAAATATGCACAGACTAGACTGCGAGTTGTAGAATGCGCAACACATATCACCACTGTGAAATGTGAAGAGGTAACCTTAACAACCCCTGTCCACGACAGGTGCTGAGTCCAAACAAATAGTACTATCGTTGCTAAGGCGTCAGGCAACAATCACTGTGTTAACATAACATACAAGCATTCATTGAGTAACACGTAACATGCAATAACGGTCAGCGTATAAATAGTGTTTGTGTTGTGTGATCGAGGTGATTTAGAATAAGTAACGTATGTAACACCCAAAAGAGCATAAAGCAAAAAGGGATCGAGTATACTCACAGCGATGGAAGTTAATGGATTGAAGGGAGCGCTAGAGTGATTAGCCTAAACAGTTAACGATAGCATAAGCGAAGAGTGGTGCGTAAAATGGTGTAAGTGAACCAAGTGTCGAATCGTAACCCGATCGGATGGTCATTCGACCGGATGTCTATTTGTTCGGATGGTCATCCGATCGGATGGCCATTCGGTCGGATTGACATTCGTTGGGAAGGATGTGTTTGTGTATGATGGCTTTGAAGTTTTCGTTGTAGCATTTTGAAGACAGTGAAGTATCTCTACCTTTCAGGTCGTTTGATCAAACACCCGTTCGATCGGATAACGATCCGATTGGCAGGACACTTAGTGAGAACAAGTTCACAGCTGGAAGGTCACTCGATCGGATAGCAATCTGATCGGATGGCAATCCGTTAGGAATTGATGTTCTTTGAAAATTTGGAAAAAGTTAAGTGTTGAAGCTCAAGTGCAATCTGATCGGACGACAATCTGTCCCAACGAACCTGATCGTCTTGAACTTGATTATTTTGCTAAGTTTTGAAAAGTTTTGCGGTTTGCTCGAGGCGGTATGACAACGAGTCCAACAACGGAAACTCCATCAGACCCAGGTTATCCGATCGGCCAGGAATCACCCCAACCCGATCAGTTAACTGTTCGTGACGGGTGGTTTCATGTTCAACCAGAAATCTGTTGTCTCCTTGATAGAATTCAGATCTCAAACCGGCACATCACTAGAGAAGAGTAGAAGGCATGAGTGAGCTCCGTTCTATCGGTTTTGAGTGCATTGAGTGTAAAAGAGTTGAAAGAAAGTTGGAAAAGCATCTTTCAATCCTTTTAACTTTGGAAATGTTTAGATCTATGCAAAAATGTTGTGAAATCATGTGGAAATCCTTCAAATCTGAGTTGTTCTTGGTGGAATGAAGCCAATTCTTGAAGTTCATAAGAACTCCATGATGACGTCATCCTAAAACACCTCAAATCCGTTGATTTCACGGTTAAAAGTTAAGATTCAAAGGTGAAAATGATGAAGAAGTTCCCGTAGATCATAGAAGTACAAGATTTTGAGTTGAAAACTTACAAGAATCGCGAGAAATCGAGGGAAAAAAGGGCTTGAGCGTGCTGGTCGACTGAGGAGGAGCTGTCACATCATAAGTGATGTGACAGGGGGTATTTATAGGTTTCCAAAATAGAAAGGATGAGCAAAGGTCGGATGGTGCACCGATCGGACGGCCATCCGATCGATTAGCCATTCGATCGAAGTGGTCCGACGAGTTGAGTTTCGGCGTTTCATTTTGTGTGTTGAGCGTTGCGATGCGATTCGAGTGAGCGAAGCGATAGTATTACCCACAAATAACCTAGCTACTATATCTAACATACAATCACCATAAATAACCTGCGTTTAGCGTTTGCGATTAGATTGCGATGCGATAGAATTGCGATTGCGATTGTGAATAACACCTCAACATAAACATAACATGTACAAGTAACACATAATGGCACGAACACACGTAAAACAATATCCAGAACACATAATTCGAGTTGCGAATACGATAGCAATGCGGTTAGCGATAAGTCGATTAACGATTAAACACGTGATCAAATAGCGATTATTAATAGACACTCCACATAATACAACTAAAGCGAATAAATAATAGAATTAAATTGCAAGTCAAGAAGCACAATCTACTAGTCAAGCATGGAGTGACAGATCGCAATTAGCAATCTTTTCTTCCTTTGACCTTGAGTTTGACTTGTACTTTGACTTTCCAAAAAGTGGGTTGTTACAGGTGGAAGCCATGGTCTTTGGATTTAATACCCGGAGGCGTTACTTTTACGGTACCAAATGCACTATTTAGACCGATCACAAGGGCCTCCAGCATATCTCTGATCTGAAAGAGCTAAACATGCGATGGCGTCGCTGGATGGAACTCATGAACGATCTCGACTATGAAACCTAAGCGTGTACGAGCCTTGCAGCTCATCATCGACTCTAACCTACCTGATCAGATTCGTTCTGCCCCGAACCGAAGCTTTGAAGGAAGAATATCTTCAAGTCGAATTCATGCGGGGCATGGGGAAGCAATGTTCAAAAAAAAATCGGACATCATTCGCTACTGTACGGAACGAATATGGGTTCCACTATACGAAAACATTTGGTAACTTGTGTTGGGCGAAGCACACAAGTCTCGATATTCTACTCGTCTGGGTTTTGATAGGATGTATTAGGATCTAAGGATCTTGTATTGGTGACCGGGCATGAAGGCCCACATACCAATGTATTTGAACGATGTTTGAATTGTGCGAAAGTCAAGGTGGAATGTCAGAAACCACCTGGTTTGTTTCAACAATCAGAAACACCCATGTGGAAATGGGAACAAGCTACCATAGATTTTGTCACTGGTCCATCTAAAACTCGAAACAGAAACGATATCACCTGGGTGATCGTTGACTGTCTCACGTAACCAGCACACTTTATTGCAATCAAGGAAACTAACGAGTCTTCGCAGCTTGTGAATATGTCTCTGTGAGAGGCGGTTTCTAGGCACGTGGTGCCAACTTCTATTACCTATGATTGTGATCTATGTTTATACCCGATTTGTGGCAAGCGGCACACAAATCCCGTGGCTCACGTCTAGACATGAGCACTGTTTATCACACCCTTAGACGGATGGTCAGAGTGAACGGACCATCCAGACACTCAAAGACATGCTGCGAGCATGTGTGACTGATTTTGGTAAAAGCCAGGGTGTAACAACTCTCATCAAAAGTCATATTTATTTAATTAAATTGTCCAATAGGAAACCCTAATCGAGAAACCCAAGTAATTCTGCATAATCCCTAAAATTTTCAGAACATTTAGAATCAGGATTAGGGCCCCTAAAACTAAAGGGGGGTAAACCCTAAATTGACGATTATCTCTAAAATGCGTTGTCTAGATTTAAAATTCTCGAACTATCAACTCAGCAGGCCTATACCAGTGACAAGCCTACCCTAGTCTACGTTGGCTTCCCAGGCGACACGCGACAGGGACCTTGGATCCCTTCGCGACACGCGGGAGATACCAAATTTAGGTATAAATACAGGGCCTTGGGACTTGAATTCTGTCTTTAAAACGACGTAAATTCGTTTTACGTAGGCTGAGTTATAACAGAAACAGTCCACAAAACACACACTGATCACGAAGTGCTGCCACAATCAGGGTAATAACTCGATCGCTATTACGATTCAACGTCCGATCGATTATAACTATCCAACGATTGTTTAAGTGCCGCTCAAATTGAGTTTATACTTTGTTATTCGTCGTGATTTCGACTTGCATGTTTGAGTGCTGTTCGAACTCGGACTATACTCTGTCATTCGTTGTGAATCCGCAGAATTGTTAAGTATTGCACTTGTAAATCGTTGTGAGGGTTTAATCTCGTGAATTGTTGTAACTGCTGTATTAGTTACTAACCTGTTTATGTGTGCATTGTTATTTAAATTAGGTTAATCAAGGCTAATCAGTAGGCTTATACTCTGCTCGTTAAATCTACAATGTGAGTCATTCTCTTTTTATCAAATTACTTTCAAAATCATGTTTATTTTCAAAGGTTATAATTACAGTGATTAAGTTTATGTAATCACCAAATTACAGCCGGTATGTGGGGTATTGTGCACATTACTACTGTTGTTATCACTTTAGGTGGGCGAGCCTAATTAGTGATATTCGTCACCCTTGGGGCAGCCAATGGGTGATATGACCACAGTCACCGAAATGAGTCGAGTGACAAATACTGTGGGTAGTTGGTTTGATATCAGAAACATTGTAATCTCTCTTAATACTGTGAATTATAACAAATAAGTCGTTTTAGTAAAACTGAATGATTCACTCAGTATTTCCCTGCTGACAAAACCTTTTTCAAACATGTTTCAGGTGGTCTGTTGTGAGCAAAGGAAAAGTGCCGTGGAGCACTACAAGCTTAGAAAAGTGGCTCAATGTAAATAAATAAAGAAACATGTTTTGAGAAATAAAGATTTCCCAGTGAAATCACTTTATTGTAAATTATGGGATTTATCCCTATATTATATATATAAACGATCAGTTTTAATATTAATCGATCCTGTTTAAAAAAACTTCCGCTGTCACTTGAGTAGATACCACGGGATTCCTGCCTCGCGGCTCTGGACCGGGTCAAACCGGGGCCGAGGGCCGTGACAGGAAAATGTGGTATCAGAGCCACTGATTTAAGCTTACTATTGATTTTAGCCTATTAAAGTAATTGAGAGATACTTAGGAAATTTAAGTGCCATTCTGTGAAAACATGTTTTATTAACTGATTAATTGTTGAGTTACAGTATGGGTAAACAAAAGCTTTCTGCTATCTACCACAAATTAGATACTGCACCCACAGAAAAAGGAACCTCTTCCTCCAAACACCCAGCAGATCTGGAAGAAGGGATTTTTGTCCGTAAAGCAAATTATGAAAATCCTCTCACCCGAGATAAAAGAAATTCGATTCTTAGGAAGGGACAGGAGAAAATAAAGAAACCCCAAGTCAAGAAAGTGAGGTTTAATTCAGAAATCCAGGAATTAGGCAATAGGTCACCTTGGGAAGATAAATTAGATGAAAAATGGGCAAATCTTTATATGTTAGCTACCGTAGCAGAGAATGCAAACCTCTAAACTATCAATAAACCTGGTCTAGTAGAAAATTAATACCTAGTAAATAAATAAATTATAGTGCGTTCTCTTTTATACAAATCAGTAGGCAATAAAACTTTAATGTTTATTTGTAAAACTTTGTTCCAAAGTTTTAACTTAGCATTTTTGTGCATTTTGCATATATGCTATCCAGCATGAATGAGATATCGGAAGCATTTCAGAATCTCAACCTCTACCCAGTACCAATTGAAGTCTCCCACGACTTTACTGGTTATATTGCTGACATAGAGGAACCTCTGGAATTCCAAGCTCCACCGCTGGAAAAAGCAAAACCTAAAAAGAGAAGAAGATATGTAGGATGGAGGAAAGTGCGCAGGAGAAAGCCAGCCACTAGGAAACTCCCCAAAATAGAAAACCCTATAGACAAAGGAAAAGGAATCGAACCCAGAGAAAGTTCTAAGCCAGCAGAGATAGAAATCAGGAAAGATTCTAAACAAAAAGGAATAGAAATTGGAGAGAGTTCTAGACAACCTGAAGAAATCACATTTCAAGACGAAATAGACCGTCTACTGGCAAATGGTGATGTCATTAGCCCTATTCGTAATAATCTATATCCTTACCCAGCCGAAAACCAACTTCCTGTAAATCTGGAACCAGCTATTCCAGACCCACTAATCCACACTCGACCTTTAGGCCAAATGGAAGAATGGTGGACGAATGACTGGCAATTCCAAAATATAATCAATAGTCCTTATTCCTTCCTTCCACAGTTTGATCCAGAACCTATCCCCAATCCTCCAATGAGCAACGAAAACTTAGCCGAACTCCGTCAGTTCGGTGAAGAGCTGATAGGTACAAGGAATAGGATCCGGGAAATGGGGGAACAAATCTCCTGGAAATACGACGAAAGGGAGCGTCGCTACTAAACTGCCAGTTGACCAAAGAATAGTGGGGTTGGGAAGAATGTCTGTATAATAATAATAATAATAGTCAAATATAACTCTGTAAAATGGGAAATAAAACATTCTAAGATAAACAGTGTGTATGGATGCTTATATAATATATAAAGCAAAATAGAAGTCGAAACATCGACGATTTTGGATATATATATCTGTGTTGTAAGATTTTATGTGCTTCTGTGTAATTGTTTTATTTACAATCATTTGATACTAATAGTTATATTTATAATAATTATCAGATGGAAAACGCTAGTAATGAACCAGTTAATGAAGGGAATCAATCTGAACAAAATCAGGAAAACCAGTATATGACTAGACAAGATATTCAAAACATCATCACTCAAGGGATAGCTAATGCTATTCCAGCAATCATGGCTGCTGCTCAGAAACCTGTTGAACCACAACAAATCATTCCTAGTAAACGTACTCAGGAAGACACTTTTAGTCATAGTGTAAATGGAGGCGGCAATCATGACGATAATAATCCACGACAGACTCCACCTCCTAAGAAAATGAAAGCCGCAACACCTGGTTGCACTTTCAAAGAATTTCTTGCTTGCAAACCTGCTGAATTTGCAGGCAACGAAGGAGCAACTGCAGTACTGCGTTGGTTAGAGAAAACCGAAGCAGTAATTGCAATAAGTAAGTGTTCCGAAGAAGATCAGGTTATGTATGCGTCAAATTTGTTCAAAGAAGGGGCACTAGAATGGTGGAACACCGTATTACAAGCAAAAGGAAGAAGGATAGCTTATGCTATAAACTGGGAAGAATTTAAAATTCTTGTAGAAAGAAAATATTGTCCTGAATATGAAAAGGAACAAATGGCAAATAAGTTCCTAAACCATCGTATGGTAGGCGTAGAGTGTCGCGGTTATACTTCGACATTCTTTGAATATGCTAGAGTGGTACCAACACTGGCTTCGCCAGAACCGGTACTCATTTCCCGTTACATTTGGGGATTAATTAGTGAAATTCGTAACATCGTTAAAGCTGCGAGACCTCGCACTATTGACGATGCTGTGGAACTAGCTAATACCCTAACTGATGAACTAGTGCGCACAAGAGAAGAAGATCGAAAGAAGGAATTGGCTCAAAAGATTACCCAAGGATTTCGTGTGGGTAATAATAATAGGTTCAAGAAAAGAGGAAGGAGACAATCTGCACATCCGCCTTTTTGCAGAAATTGCAAAAAGAATCATTTTGGAAAATGCAATGTAATCTGCAACTTCTGCAAAATGGCAGGACATCGTGAAGAAAATTGCAAAAAGAAAACCATAGTCTGCTATAACTGTGGAGAAACAGGACATTACAAAATAGAATGTCCTAAATTGATTAAAACCGCAGACAATAAAGGAAAACCAGCTGATAGAACAACAAAGAAGAATGCCCGAGCATTCCAGCTAACCACTCAAGAAGCCGAACTAATCCCTGACGTCATAGCTGGTACGTTCTTGGTCCACGACGTTTATGCAAAAGTGTTATTTGACTCTGGTGCAAACCAAAGTTTTATCAATACTTCATTTTGCCAAGCCCTTAACTTACCCTTCACCACCCTTAGGCAAATTTTTACAGTCGAAACGGCAGACGGGAATTCTGTTAACATAAATAAGGTTTTGCAAGAAGGAAAGATAGAACTGTTAGGCCATAAGTTTTCTGCAAACCTGTTACCTATGAAGTTAGCCGGATTCGATGTAGTGTTAGGAATGGATTGGTTGATAGCCAACCATGCTCGAATCCTTTGTGATAAGAATTCCGTAGAAATCCGTACTCCCACAGGAGAGGTAATTTTAATTACAGGAGATAAACCACGAAAGCCACTGAAATTCATTTCAGTAATAAAGTTGGCTAGTTATTCAAGAAAACAAGAAATGGTGTATATGATTTCGGTAATCATTAACACTAAAAGTAAGGAACTCCCAGACATCCCTATAGTTTCAGAATACCCAGACATCTTTCCAGAAGAATTACCTGGGTTACCACCTGATAGAGAAGTAGAGTTTAGAATCCATCTAATTCCGGGTACTACACCAATAGCCAAGGCACCTTATCGATTAGCACCCACCGAAATGCTAGAATTGAAAAAGCAGTTAGATGAATTATTAAGCAAAGGATTTATACAACCTAGTTCATCCCCTTGGGGAGCACCAGTGTTGTTTGTGAAAAAGAAAGATGGATCGATGAGAATGTGTATCGATTATAGAGAACTAAATAAAGTTACAATTAAGAATCGATACCCATTACCTAGGATTGACGATATTTTTTATCAACTTCAAGGCGCTAGGTATTTTTCTAAGATCGACTTAAGATCCGGATATCATCAGTTAAAAGTACAAGAAGATGACATACCTAAAACTGCTTTCAGAACTAGGTATGGCCATTATGAGTTTACAGTCATGCCCTTTGGACTAACAAATGCCCCAGCAGCATTCATGGACATGATGAATCAGATCTGTAAGCCATACTTGGATAAATTTGTAATCGTATTCATCGACGATATACTTATTTATTCCAAAAGTCAGGAAGAACATTGCGAACACTTGCATGCACTCTTAACTTTGTTAAGAAAGGAAAAACTTTATGCCAAATTCTCGAAGTGTGAATTCTGGCTGCAAGAAGTACAATTTTTAGGTCACATGGTGAATCACGAAGGAATTCACGTAGATCCTGCTAAAATAGAAGCAATCACCAAATGGAAGGTCCCACAAACAGCTATGGAAATTAGAAGTTTTCTAGGCTTAGCTGGATACTACAGACGATTTATTAAGGATTTCTCTAAGATAGCTGTACCTTTGACTAAGTTAACCTGTAAAGCCGCTAAGTTTGAATGGGGACATAGGCAAGAAGAAGCTTTTAAGATTTTAAAGCACCGATTGACAAATGCTCCAATTTTAGCATTACCCGAAGGAATAGAAGATTTTGAAGTATATTGTGATGCTTCAAAATTAGGATTCGGATGTGTGTTGATGCAACGCAAGAAGGTAATTGCGTATGCCTCCCGGCAGTTGAAAAAGCACGAGGAAAATTATACGACTCATGACTTAGAATTAGGAGCCATAATTTTTGCCCTTAAAATCTGGAGACATTATCTGTATGGAAGTAAGTTTACTGTTTATACAGATCATAAAAGTTTAAGGTATATATTTGGGCAGAAAGAGTTAAATATGAGGAAAAGAAGATGGATGGAAGTTCTAAGCGATTACGACTGTGATATTCAATATCACGAAGGAAAGGCAAACATAGTTGCAGATGCCTTAAGTCGTAAGTATCAGGAAAAACAAAAGCAAGTCCGTGCTCTTAGATTAAATCTACAAGTAGATTTAATGGAACAATTAAAGAAAGTTCAGGAAACAGCAATCAAGGACGATGCTGAAAGAATGAAAGGTTATATAAAGGAACTAGAGCAAGGAAATGATGGAATTTGGAGATTCCACAAGAAACGAATTTGGGTACCTAAGCAGGGAGAATTAAGAAATAAGATTTTAGAAGAAGCTCATAAATCTCGGTATACCGTACATCCAGGAAACAATAAAATGTACCAAGATTTAAGAAATAACTTCTGGTGGATAGGAATGAAAAATGATATAGCTGAATACGTATCTAAATGTCTTACTTGTTCACAAGTTAAGGCCGAACACCAGAAACCTTCAGGACTACTACAACAATTGGAAATGCCTGTATGGAAATGGGAACTCATAACAATGGATTTTGTTACTAAGTTGCCTAAGACCAGAAAAGGTAATGATGCGATTTGGGTAATTGTGGATCGATTAACCAAATCAGCTCATTTTCTACCAATGAAGGAAACCTTTAGCATGGAAAGGCTAGCCAAGTTGTAGGTAGACGAAGTGGTATCTTTACATGGAGTCCCACTCTCCATTGTATCAGATAGAGATAGTCGTTTCACTTCCCATTTCTGGATTAGTTTCCAGGAAGCCATGGGAACCCGACTCAATTTGAGTACTGCATATCATCCTCAAACAGACGGACAAAGTGAAAGGACGATACAAACCTTGGAAGACATGCTCCGAGCATGTGTAATTGATTTTGGTGGTAATTGATACGTGGTTGTAAACCGGTGCTCGTTATTGTTTAACTTGATGTTTTTACGTGAGTTTTAGTTTCGAATAGCCTACTTTTAATCAAGAATGTGTTTTGCAGGTTTGATGGAGTTTAAGGAGCTTTTCGGGAGCTTTACGGGTCACCGGGTCGAAAACCGGAGCACCAGGACGCGTCACGGGTCAACCGGAAGTGTTGGAAGCGAAAAAAAGAAAGCGTGTAAACGAGAGCCCGTCGCCGACGGCCTTAGCCCCATCGGCGACGCCCCTTTAAAACACCCGTCGGCCAGATTTGTTCGTATCCAGGTATATAAGCCGTCGGACGGAGATAAGAAATCCAAAGCCCGTCGCCGACGGGTTGAGGGCCGTCGGCGACAGCTTGTCAATTCCTGAAAAGCGAACTTTGTTAATTTGGGAGTTAAGATCGATTTTTATTGGTTCTTTGGCATTGATTTGGGGGAGTTACACTTGTTTTGAGTTTGGAACTTGTTCTTGGAGCCATTACCATCCATCATTCACCGACCCTTCCATCATCTTCATCTTTACAACCCGAAATCATTATCAAGAATCATCACCATAATCACAATTAATCCATCATCCACAAACCCTAATCCTTCCACCATCATCATCTTTCACCAAACCTCATCATTCACCATTCTCAAGGCTTCAAGATGACTCCATCCGCATTCCAAGCATCCGGTGATCAAGTTGCATCAACCATGAGCGGCTAATCATCTCGGTTTCACCCCGGTGTAGGTAGTTGTTAATTTTAGGGTTTCAATTTGTTCTTGTTTCATCTTAGTGACAATTTGTATTTGGTTTTTGAAACTTTTGACAATAGTATTACATTTGTTACGAATTCGTGAATTGTCGAACGATGTTAAAAGTTATGACTTTGCGAAACGGTGATATGTAATTGTACGTTGTCGTTGTTAGGATTTACTTGTGTTGATTACAAAGTGTATTTTTGTCCGTTCTTCGGGGCGTTGATAGTTAGTAGCACCTAAGTCACGGTACACTAAATCCGTTAATCGAATGCATTTGAGTTGAAACTAAAACTTGTAGAAATCCTAGGCTAACAATTACCGAAACCGGGTGTGATTCCTTTTTATAATTATTGTTCTAGTAACCATTTTCTCGTAATTGTTAATCATTAGTTGTTCATCAATTTAATCAATTCAATTAGTCTAAACTCATATCTCTTAATTAAACAAAAATACAAAAACATTCTAGTAAGCTTCATAAATCGTGACATTAGTTATACTTCATTCGAATCCATACACAAACCACATACTCTTCGTGGTTCGACCCCTTACTACCACTAACTATTTGTTAAGGGTAATTTGGGCTTATAAATATTATCTTTGACCGGAGCGCGACACTCCGATCAAATTTTGGCGCCGTTGCCGGGGAGTGCATGCGCTTTGTGTTTGGATATTGTTTGAATTTGTGTGATTATCTGTTTAATTTGTTTAGCTTTCTTTTTGTACTTGTCTTTTTCCTTGTTACACGGGGTGTGTTACTTGTGCAGATTACATGTAGTGCATGCATACGCGGAACTCCGGGAGGACTTCACCTTTAGTCTACGAACCGGAAATCGAACGAGTTGCAAGAAGAAACCTAGCAAGCCGGTTAGAAGCAACACTTGCTTCTAATCAAACCAACCAAACACCACAACATACACCATCCATTGAAACTGGTTCAATGGCAAACCAAAACTCCAATCACCCAAACCTCAACCAAAACCAATTCCAATCCCGAGGAACCTTTTATCCCGCTCAAAATGTTCAACCCATGCCTCAAGAGCAACCGGGTGGTAACAACAACAATGGACCACCTACACCACCTTTCCAAAACCAAAATCCCAACAACAATCAAAGAACACCTCAACAACAAAATCTTCATAGACACAACTCCCTACCCATTAACCTAGATGACCGGAATGTCAATTCCGACCGTCGGGGAAATCGTGATCGCGGCAATCCCGCAAATGAAGACCCATTCTTCAACATCGATGACTTGAGGAATGCAATCCCCGATGATGAACCGTATAGTGTTCCCGGTTATCAATCGCCGGAACATGTGAGTGTTCATACGGAAAATTCGGATGACGGGTGATATTATGATGATAGGGCTAACGATGACGAAGATTGGGGCTACGTGAATAGGGGAAACGTCTACAATGCAAGAAGATATGATGATGAGGAATTTGGCTATCAAAATGCCAATTACGTTGGGGACGACGTATACGGTTACGGAGGTGGAAGAAATGATGGTTATGGGAACAACCGTCAACCACGAAACAATGACCAACGGAACCGGAATGATGGGTTTTATAATAACAACAACAATGCAAACCCTAACCGGATTCCTCGTTTCGTGGGAGGTGGTAACCCAAGGGATAATCGAAGAGATGATCGAAGAGGTGAAAGACGGGATAATAGAAGACCGGTTGATCAAGAAGTTAATGGTCCACATCGTCGTCGACGACCTCCACGGGGAGTGAATGATCGTTTTAGGCCGGTTGTCACCGAGAACGACTCACCAATCGTTTGTGAGAGGAGGATGTTTGATTGTAAACCACATTACATCAACATACTTCCTCATTTTAATGGAAGATCTAACGACGAACCGTATACACATTTGACGGAATTTTCTTCGGTTTGCAGCACTATCGGGGGTCACAACTTTGCTTTAGAGGAGGTCAAACTTCGAATATTCCAATTTTCACTGAAGGATAAGGCAAAGCAATGGTTCCTCACACTTCCCGCAAATAGTATTCGCACTTGGGGAGAAATGCAACAAGCGTTCCTTGATGAATACTACTCAATGGCGAAGACCGATGACGCTCGTGATGAAATTAGGTCTTTTCGCCAATTATCGGGCGAACCGTTACATGAGGCCTTTACAAGATTTAGAGAAATGATGCGAAGATGCCCTCATCATCAAATTGAGAAGTGGGAGTTGGTTAAATGCTTTGTACGGGGTCTAGATGACAATACATGGAACCGACTTGAATCCACAAGCAATGGGACCCTCCTAAGCAACCATGAAGACGATGATTGGGAGTTTTTGGAACGAATGAGCAAGCGTTCGAAAGAGAAAGAATCGGCCGACCGAGCCAAGAAGCATCCCGTTTCCCGGTCACTTCCCGATCTTGATTCTAAAGATCGGATTTCTACTTTAGAGCGGGAAATGGCTCGAATGAAGAAGAAAGAAGTGAACGCGGTTCAATTTGAAGTGTGTGAAGAGTGTGGTGATATTGGGCATAGAGCGGAACAATGTCCAACGGGATCGGGTGATTACACCGAGGAAGTCAATCAAGTGTATGGGGACCGAAAGCAATATGACATGAACTCCAACACTTACCATCCGGGCTTGAGAAATCACCCTAATTTCCGGTATGGTAATGCTTCAAACCAAATGAACCCGAATTTTCAATCGGGTAACCAAGGAGGTCAAGGTGGGTCTTCATACAACAATCGTCAAGGTGGTAACCAAGGGGGTTACCAAAGGAATTACAATCAAGGGGGTAACCAAGGGTATCAAAACCGTGAAGGTAATTATCAAAGAGGTTACAACCAAGGCGGAAATGGGAGTAATGCTTCAAACTCTCAAGGTGATGACTCGATCAATTCGAAATTTGATGCTATTATGAATGCTATCAATCATTCAAATCAAGAGATGAAGAAAGAGTTTGAGGTACGAGATAAATCCCATAAGGCGCTGGAGAAGCAAGTGGGCCAACTTGCGGAAGAAATGGCTCAGATGAGAGGAAGCACGGGAAGACTCCCAAGTGACACCGCGGTGAACCCTAAGCATCAAGGGTCAAACTCAAGGAACACACGTGAGGTACCAATTAATAAAATTACTTTACGTAGTGGTTGAGTCGTTGATAATGATGTCAAAACACCATCACCCCAGTTTGTTGAAGGGGTGGTGGAGGATACTAGTGAAGATGAGAATGAGAATGGTCAAACGGGTCAAAATAAAAATGACTTGAAAAAGAACAATGATACCCCCGTTGTGACCATCCCCGTCCCCAAGGCTAAGGAAAAGGGTGTGGAGGCTAATACCGCCCCTTATCCCGAAGCATTGAAGGGACCCGTGAAAAAAGTTGTAAACAAAAGAGGTCCACAACAAGAAGAGTTGTTGGAAATTTTTAAACAAGTCAAAATCAATTTACCTCTTTTGGATGCAATTAAACAAGTACCGTCGTATGCTAAGTACTTGAAAGATTTGTGTACCCAAAAACGCACTCACAAATTTCCAAAAAAATTAGATTTAACCGAAAATGTGAGTTCGATTCTTTCGGGTGCACTTCCACCTAAGCTCCAAGATCCGGGTGCGCCTATCATTTCAATTCAAGTAGGCAATTTTAAAATCAACCGGGCACTTCTAGATCTTGGTGCTAGCGTGAGCATTCTACCGGGTAGTTTGTATGACCAATACGAGTTTGGTCCACTTCAGTCGTCTAACACCACCGTGGTGTTAGCCGATTTGACACCTAAACTACCTCGTGGAATTGTTTCGGATGTGATAGTGAAAATCGAGGATTTCTACTATCCGGTGGACTTTTTAGTGCTTGATTATGTGGCCAAGGACCCAACCAAACAACCTACGGTGATTTTGGGTCGACCGTTCTTAGCAACCGCGAATTCTCAAATTGATTGCAAAACGGGAACGGTTGACATGACATTTGGAAACCGAAGGTTGAGGTTGCATGTTTTTTCCGGACTTATGAACCCTCCAGTTGATGATGAATGCTATATGGCGGACGTAGTTGACACGTGTATACCTCTTTGCGACACAGTCGTAGATGGGGAAAACACAATGGAGGATTGTTATATGTTTGACAGGTCACAGGTGGAGATGGATAAGAGCATAGACGAGGAAGTGAGAAGTTTGGAGGTGCTTGCGGTTAGAGAGGGAAAACCGACATGGACGCACCAAGTTGAGAGTTTACCGGAGAGCATCGACACCAAGTTGAAGCCGTCATTAGTAGAGCCTCCAGAGGTTGAATTGAAGGCGTTGCCTAAGCATCTCAAGTATGCTTATGTTGGTGAAGGCAACACGCTCCCGGTTATCATTGCATCAAACTTAACCGTGGAGCAAGAGGATAAATTGATGGATGTTTTGGTCACTAATCGGGCGGCGATTGGATGGACCATTGCTGATTTGAAGGGTATTAGTCCCTCGGTGGTGATGCACAAAATCATCACGGAAGAGAATGTGACTCCCGTTCGAGATGCACAACGGAGATTAAATCCGAACATGCGGGAGGTAGTGAAGAAGGAAGTGCTGAAATGGCTAGATGCGGGTATCATTTACCCGATCTCGGATAGCCAATGGGTGAGCCCAACACAGACGGTTCCCAAGAAAGCGGGCATACAAGTCGTCAAAAATGACGCAGGTGAAGAGGTAGCCACTCGGCCGGTAACCGGGTGGCGAATTTGTATTGACTATAGGAAGTTGAATACCGCAACTTCCAAAGATCATTTCCCTTTACCGTTCATTGATCAAATAGTTGAGAAATTATCGGGACAAAAATTTTATTGTTTCTTAGATGGCTATTCTGGTTATAATCAAATCGCCATCCATCCGGAAGACCAAGCAAAGACCACGTTTACTTGTCCTTACGGCACTTTCGCATTTAGGCGAATGCCGTTTGGATTATGTAACACCCCCGCCACCTTCCAAAGGTGTATGATGAGTATCTTTTCAGATATGGTGGGGAAGTCTTTGGAAATCTTCATGGGTGATTTCTCAATTTTTGGGTCATCTTTTGAGACTTGTTTGGATCAACTAGATAAAGTGTTAAGAAGGTGTGTCGAAACTAGTTTGGTCTTAAGTTGGGAAAAGAGCCATTTTATGGTTCAAGAGGGAATAGTGTTGGGACACGTGGTGTCAAGTCGTGGGATAGAGGTTGATCGTGCAAAGGTACAAGTCATATCTACTTTACCGTATCCCACGACCGTTAAAGGTGTTAGGTCATTTCTAGGTCATGCGGGTTTTTACCGGCGGTTTATTAAGGGTTTTAGTGACATAACCAAGCCTTTATGTAACTTGTTGTTAAAAGATCAACCGTTTGATTTTAATGAAAATTGTCAAAATGCTTTTAACAATTTGAAAGAGAAGTTGGTTGAGGCTCCAATCTTGCAATCGCCAAATTGGTCTTTTCCTTTTGAAATTATGTGCGACGCGAGTGATTATGCGGTGGGGGCCGTATTGGGACAACGGGTCGATAAGAAACCCGTTGCCATATACTACGCAAGTAAGACTCTTTCGGATGCACAATTGAATTACACTACTACCGAAAAAGAGCTACTTGCGGTGGTATATGCATTGGATAAATTTCGGGCATATATATGGGGTAGTAAAGTGATTATTTATTCTGATCATACTGCAGTTAGGTACCTCATGGAGAAGAAAGATGCAAAACCGAGGTTAATCCGATGGGTGTTGTTGCTCCAAGAGTTCGATTTGGAGATACGGGACAAGAAGGGTACTGAGAATGTGGTAGCAGACCATTTGTCCCGGTTGATGGTTGATGAGGATCCTAAATCGTTAGAGATCAATGAGTCGTTTCCCGATGAGTATATTATGAAATTGGATAAGTTGCCTTGGTATGCTAACATTGTGAATTATCTTGTTACAGGTGACTTACCGGCACATTGGGATAGACGGAAGAGGCAACACTTCATGTCCCAAATCAAGTACTATCGGTTGGAAGAACCGCACTTGTGGAAGGAATGTGCGGATCAAGTGATAAGAAGATGCATAGATGACGAAGAAATTCCAAGCGTGTTGCAGCATCTACATTCATTTGCGTGTGGTGGCCATTTTAGTGGCCACAAAACGGGTCATAAAGTGTTAAATAGTGTTCTTTATTGGCCAACTATTTTTAAAGATGCTAATGAGTTTTCAAAGAATTGCATAGAGTGCCAGAAAATAGGGGGTATTTCAAAAAGGGATGAGATGCCCATGCAACCAATCCTTGTAGTTGACATTTTTGACGTATGGGGAATTGATTTCATGGGCCCATTCCCCAATTCCTATGGCAATTTGTATATCTTGGTGGCCGTTGACTATGTGTCAAAGTGGGTCGAAGCAATAGTCACCAAGACGAACGACCACTCCGTAGTGTGTAATTTTGTTCAAACCGATATTTTCTCAAGGTTTGGGATTCCTCGGGTCATCATAAGTGATGGAGGATCTCATTTTAAAAAATTTCGGTTTGGGAAACTTCTTAAACGGTTTGGTGTTGACCATAGGATTGCTACCCCCTATCACCCGCAAACAAGCGGGCAAGTTGAGGTGTCAAATAGGCAAATCAAAGAGATTTTGCAAAAGACCGTGCGGGCGGACCGTAAGGATTGGTCAATTAAATTGAACGATGCTTTATGGGCCTACCGTACGGCACATAAGACACCTATTGGCACTACACCTTACCGGTTGGTTTATGGTAAAAATTGTCATTTACCGGTTGAACTTGTGCATAAATCATTATGGGCTATTAAGGAAGTTAATGTTCAATATGATGATGCAGGAAAGGAAAGGAAACTCAAGCTATGCGAGTTGGAGGAGCTACGGGAAATGGCATATGAATGCACGTCCAATTACAAGGATGGGATGAAGAAGGCGCATGATGCTAAGTTAAGGAAGAAAGAGTTCGAGGTTGGACAAAAGGTGTGGCTTTACAACTTGAAGCTCAAATTCTTTCCCGGAAAGCTCCGAAGCAAATGGATGGGACCCTATGTGATCACCCGGGTTGGACAATTGGGTGATGTTACCATCGAGGACCCGAAGGATGGGATACGACAAACGGTAAATGGTCATCGGCTAAAACCGTTTCTTGATGGTAACGAGAAGGTAGACGAAAACAAGGAATTGGTGAGCTTTGTGGTAAGCACACCGATTTACGAGGTCGACTAACAAGGACCGGTAACATTTTGTGTAAAGTTATGTACAATTATTTATTTGTTTGTGTGTGTTTATGTTAATCGTTTTCGTTCCATACTAATCTCTCTTGATTGTGTGAAGTCCGGACATTCCAAACGGGTCATGAAGACACAAGGTATGTTTTTAGGTTTTGTTATGTGCATTGAGGACAATACACGACTTTTTGGGGGGTGGTAGGGCCGTTGACGGTTATTGCGTTTTCAAAATTTAACTTATAAAAAATCACAAAAAGATTTTTAATAATTTTTAGGATTTTTGTATGTACATAGCTCTTTTATTAAAAGTCCATAATTTTCCTCAAAAAAAAAAAAAAGTTTGAAAAATGGAGAAGCCGTCGGCGACGGGCTACTAAAAATGGCCGTCGGCACACAATGTCCGTAGACAGGAGTTTAAGCCGTCTCCCACACCCTCATTTTCTATTGCCCGTCGGCGACGGGGTGGGACCCGTCGGCGACGGGTTACCATTTTCTCTCCGAAGCTGCTCGTTTCTAGGCATACAAAACCGAACCAAACTCATTCCAAACTTCACCAAACACAACCTAAACCTCAAATTTCACCACATATTCGACCCATTGCAACCTCATATCACACATTACACCTATATCCCTGCCATCTCTCTCTTAAACACCCACCTACCATATCCATCTTCTCCAAAACTCCAAGAACCCTAAAAACTTCTAGTCTTCATAACTCCTTCAATCCCCCACCAAATCACTTGATTCTTGAGTCCATTCTGAGTAATTTTTCGAGAGGAACAAAACCCCCAACACGGTTTCCATCAATTCTTGCTATTTTGCAAAATTTCTGGGCGTGTTACCTAGGGTTTTTGAAAGGGTGTTCATCAAGTTGCTTGTTTGCCATCTTTTCTTAATTCTTCTTGTCTAACAACATCAAAGGTATGGATTTTCCTTAATTTCATGCATGATTATCATATGTTAGTGTTTTTCTTCCGAAATTTTAAACTTTTTAGTTTAAGAGTAGGTTGTTTAGACAATGTATGTTGTTCTAGCATGAATTTGAGTATGATTAGTTGTTTTGGATGGAATTTGAGCATGTTATAACTTTAGTGATGTGATTACACTTGTTATGAACATGATTGAACATGAAGGTGATGTTGAATTTATGAGAAATTGTAAGATTAACAATAAATTGATAAGTTTATGATAAAGTGAGCGACTTTGGAAGTTTAAAGAGGCGATTTTACATTCACTTGTTAATTAAAATGTCAACATCACACATCATGTTCAAAGTTTGAGAAGTTTAGTAAAGGTTTGGGTTTATGTTGATGTTTTGCTTGTTTGTGATTGTAGTGATGGCCGGTGGTAAAAGACAAAAGACTACAGGGCAAGCTTCATTATCAGGAGTCGGTTCTTCTTCCGATTTACTACCGAGGAAGTGGGAGCAATTAAGCTCCATCGCAGAGGGGGATGCAAGACTGTACAGACAAGATTGGGAGTGGGCAAAGTTCAAGGATAGCAAAAGCGCCGAAGTTTGGGATGAAGAGAAGAGAAAACCCTTATCGGAATATCAAGATAGGAAGTTAGAGGCCAAGCTCTGGAAATGGAAAATGGTCAATAACGTGAGTACCTCAGTTCCGGAAAGGAGTTTATGTGAAAGAGTGGTGAATGTTGAAGAGCTCAAACAATTCGGAATAACACAAATGTTTGAACGCCAAGGTTGGGAAAGAGTGCTGGATTGGTGCGAAGATAACACTTCGCGGATATATCTGTCGGAGGTATTTGAATGGTTGTCGACACTGAGGTTTATGAATAAGGATAGCCCTCCCGCGGAATGGAAATTGGTCGGGAAAACAAGCCGGGGGGGGGGGGGGGTAATGACGATGTCTTTCGAAACCATCAACCGCATTGCACGCTTTGATTCTTTGGGGGTGCAAGCATATGACTACCCAACCACGCAATAATTTTTGGATAGTCATGCGAATAATGGTGATCCGGAGCAGATGACCGTGGCTGTTTTACCTTATCATGATGGGGGAGAGGCAAAGAAAAAGCACATGACGATTGAGGGGAAGATTCTCCAAGGGATTAGTGTTGAGAACATTTTAGTGAGGTTTGGTGATCGTGGAAGTGTTAAAGCGGGTGACTGTAGGGTGGTGCATTCTTTGCTATATGGGACCCCGACATTGTCATGGAGACACATAGTGATGATGAATACGTGGTTTACTCGGGAGTCGTCCCAGAGGCGTTTTATTCCATACGCACGCCTTATTAGTGCCATGATTGTTCAACAAAATTGCTTACCTCCGGAATCACTATGGGTAACTAAACCGTTGGAGGAACTTAATAAGGCCTCCATGAAGAAGAACTGTAACATAGAAGTTAAACTCTCGGGGAACAAGTATGTTGTGACCGACAAGTTGGGTCATAAGTATGAGTTCCTTACTTCAAGGGCACCACCGGAATCGGAAGAAGATGAAGAGATGGGTGATGAAGAGGAGGAAGTTGAACCCTCCGGTCCACAAAGACCACGACAAAGATACATGAGGCCGCATAGAGAAATTAATGCAGATGTGGCGGGCTTTGTGACCACTAGACGGGTGCCCTCCTACAAAAATTTTGATCGGGGACAGCAAGAGATATATGACAATGTCTCTGCATGCATAGGTGAAGGTCGAGAGTATAACCGAAGGAGGGAAGCTTATGAGGAGGCACAGGGACCTCAAATGCCGGAGTTTTGGGCAGTTCAAGCAGCCCATCGGGAGAGAATGGATAAGTTTATGGACGAGCAACAACTGTTCCAAGCAATGCAGAGGTCACACATGGAACAGTTGGCGAAGAGGCAAGAGGATGAGGAAGCCCGGAGACGGGCATGGGAAGAAGATGAGGTTAGGCGCCAAACCGCACAAAGGGAGTTAGAACAACGCCGTTGGAGTGCTTTGGCTGTCTCTCACCAAATGGCGATTAACAACACCAAGATACTCCACGATCAGGAGCGCCATCAAAGAGACCTTCAAGCCGGTCTCCCGTACGCCGAACACTCGGGGTGGACTGATTACCCCAATCTTCCTCATCCACTAGGTCCATCCGATCCCACCCCTCATTGGCCCGAGGCAGTCGGTTCTAGCTTTATCCCGATTCCGTACCAATCGCCGCCTCAAGGGGAGCAGAGTCCCCTCGATAACTATAGGGAGATGTTCGAGTCCCTCACTGGTTATCAATACCAGCCCAACCCGCCAGTGGATCCAAACGAGAGATATCAACGGTCGAGGTATGGTATGTTTTTGTTGTTGTTGTTGTATATTATTTTGTTTCCGTTATTTTTATTTCATGTTATTTATTTTCTTAGATAAATGAACGTTGTGGGTGTGTTCCCTATATAACCCTCACGAGACCTCTCGTCTTCCCAAGCTATTGGGGGGTTTAAAAGGGCTTGTTGCATAAGCTAAATGCAACCGTGATTCCTACGAAAGTGAGTTAGGTTTATTGTTGTTGTAAATTATTTTCCACATAAATCAAAGTGAAATAACGTATAGCTTGGTAATGTTTTCATAAAAGTGGTAGAACTAGTTAACTAACAAATTTTAATGGTTGTGAGAAGCATACTTCTACACAAAGGTTAAGATTTGTAGGTACATTGGGTTCGTGGGACAACCGCTTTCATGAAGAGGAGAAGAGCATACGAAGAATGAGCTCAAAAACCAGGTGCATACGTTTCTTTTTACTTTTGATCTTTAGATTAGCAAATAAGTGGAATGTATTTTGTATATTATTTTTTCCGGGGTGAAATTTTGGGGGAATTAGCCGTGTCACATCCCTTGTGCGTTTAATACTCTAGTTCTTACACATTGAGGACAATATGTACCTCAAGTGTGGGGATGGGGGAGTAGTAAAAAATTTTAGATTTTGACTCGTTCATTTAAATACTACACATTGAGGACAATGTTCACCTCAAGTGTGGGGATGGGGGAAAATTTCAAAAAATTTTCAAAAATGTATTGTTTCAAAAGCGATCTTAAAAGCACAAGTAACTAAGTCAACGAGGGATGGCACGACCCATTTGGTCTTTTGTCATGGTCAAGTTCAAATTAATAAGCATAACGGGTATTTAGCGGGTGGTTATTTGGGAATAATTCGCCTAAGGAACTAGCAATTTATGCATATCACATATCATACCCTTATACGTGAGGTTTGAGCCACTTTTATATCATAGATTTACATTTACATGTTTCTTTGTTTGAGTGGACCATTAGTCGCGTATTGTATAACTTGCAACTTTTGATACGTTTGAGACTATAGACCGAATACAAGCACGAGAATGATTAAGGCATTAGGTAAACCTTTTCTCTTAAAACCATTTTTCTATCCTTACCCGAACAAATTCCCTAGTCGCCTATTTTGAGCCTAAACCTTTCGTTTGACCACCCTATAGCCCATAACCCTTAAACCTTTTCTTTTTAAACCCGTGTGATGAAAATTCGATTATAGGAGCTTGAGTTTGTATAGTTGTTATGATTCATAAAAAAAAATGTTGCGAAAAAGATTGAAAAAGCTTCGAAAAAAACACAAAAAGAAGTGTTAGTAGTTGTTGAATAAAAGGCTTAAGTTGTTGCCTTGTAGTGATGTTTATAGTTTACTTTTGTTTGGAATAGTCTTATGTAATAAAAATCGAATTTTCATCACTTTAGCCACTTTAAAAATATCCTATTTCCTACCCTTAGCCTAGCCCCGTTACAACCCTTCAAAGACCTTTTGACTTGTGCTTAGTATTCGTGTTCGGTGGTGGAGAATGATTGAGTTGCAAGCCTATGCGGGTACGTGTTCTAATCGGTTTTGAGCGATTAATTGTTGAAGTTCTAATACATTATACATGTTAGCCAATTTTAAGCCGAGAGGAGAGCACATTGTGAGGGATATGCATGAGTTGTTAGTTTTACGAGCGGGTTAATTTTGGATAACCATTATTATATGTGATTGTTCACTTAACCGGTAAATATGTGAAATTTGTAAAGAGTTTGAACTTTTGTATGACAATAGACCTTAACCTCTGTCTCGGGAATGGGATGTGTATTCGTTGTTCGACCCACGTGAAAGTGAAAAACAGATTTGCTTGAGGGCAAGCAAAAGACAAGTGTGGGGATGTGATACGTGGTTGTAAACCGGTGCTCGTTATTGTTTAACTTGATGTTTTTACGTGAGTTTTAGTTTCGAATAGCCTACTTTTAATCAAGAATGTGTTTTGCAGGTTTGATGGAGTTTAAGGAGCTTTTCGGGAGCTTTACGGGTCACCGGGTCGAAAACCGGAGCACCAGGACGCGTCACGGGTCAACCGGAAGTGTTGGAAGCGAAAAACAGAAAGCGTGTAAACGAGAGCCCGTCGCCGACGGCCTTAGCCCCGTCGGCGACGCCCCTTTAAAACACCCGTCGGCCAGATTTGTTCGTATCCAGGTATATAAGCCGTCGGACGGAGATAAGAAATCCAAAGCCCGTCGCCGACGGGTTGAGGGCCGTCGGCGACGGCTTGTCAATTCCTGAAAAGCGAACTTTGTTAATTTGGGAGTTAAGATCGATTTTTATTGGTTCTCTGGCATTGATTTGGGGGAGTTACACTTGTTTTGAGTTTGGAACTTGTTCTTGGAGCCATTACCATCCATCGTTCACCGACCCTTCCATCATCTTCATCTTTACAACCCGAAATCATTATCAAGAATCATCACCATCATCACAATTAATCCATCATCCACAAACCCTAATCCTTCCACCATCATCATCTTTCACCAAACCTCATCATTCACCATTCTCAAGGCTTCAAGATGACTCCATCCGCATTCCAAGCATCCGGTGATCAAGTTGCATCAACCATGAGCGGCTAATCATCTCGGTTTCACCCCGGTGTAGGTAGTTGTTAATTTTAGGGTTTCAATTTGTTCTTGTTTCATCTTAGTGACAATTTGTATTTGGTTTTTGAAACTTTTGACAATAGTATTACATTTGTTACGAATTCGTGAATTGTCGAACGATATTAAAAGTTATGACTTTGCGAAACGGTGATATGTAATTGTACGTTGTCGTTGTTAGGATTTACTTGTGTTGATTACAAAGTGTATTTTTGTCCGTTCTTCGGGGCGTTGATAGTTAGTAGCACCTAAGTCACGGTACACTAAATCCGTTAATCGAATGCATTTGAGTTGAAACTAAAACTTGTAGAAATCCTAGGCTAACAATTACCGAAACCGGGTGTGATTCCTTTTTATAATTATTGTTCTAGTAACCATTTTCTCGTAATTGTTAATCATTAGTTGTTCATCAATTTAATCAATTCAATTAGTCTAAACTCATATCTCTTAATTAAACAAAAATACAAAAACATTCTAGTAAGCTTCATAAATCGTGACATTAGTTATACTTCATTCGAATCCATACACAAACCACATACTCTTCGTGGTTCGACCCCTTACTACCACTAACTATTTGTTAAGGGTAATTTGGGCTTATAAATATTATCTTTGACCGGAGCGCGACACTCCAATCAGTAATTGGGATAACCACCTACCCTTAATTGAATTCTCCTATAATAATAGTTACCATTCAAGCATTGAAACTGCTCCATTTGAAGCACTATATGGACGTAAGTGCAGAACTCCAGTTTGTTGGGCAGAAATAGGAGAAAGTCAATTATCAGGTCCAGAAATTGTGCAAGAAACTACTGACAAAATAACTCAGATCAAGGAAAGACTGAAAACAGCTCGAGATCGTCAGAAGAGTTATGCAGATAATCGCCGCAAGCCGTTAGAATTTCAAGTCGGAGATAAAGTACTCTTGAAAGTTTCTCCTTGGAAAGGAGTTGTTCGATTCGGTAAGAAAGGAAAGCTAAGTCCAAGGTACGTAGGACCATTTTCAGTGATCCAACGTATAGGACCAGTTGCTTATCGTTTACAATTACCAGGAGAATTAGCTGGAGTACATGATGTATTTCATGTATCCAATCTCAAGAAATGCTTATCAGATGAATCACTGGTAGTACCTCTTCGAGATATAGAGGTAAACGAAAAGCTGAAATTTGTTGAGAAACCTCTTCAAATTGAGGATCGAAAGATTAAGTTTCTCAAACATAAACGACTAGTTTTAGTCAAAGTCAGATGGGATTCAAAGAGAGGAGCTGAATACACTTGGGAGCTGGAATCAGAAATGAAGAGAAAGTATCCTCATTTATTCCAGTAAATCTCGAGGACGAGATTTTTATTAAGGTGGGGAGAATGTAACAACTCTCATCAAAAGTCATATTTATTTAATTAAATTGTCCAATAGGAAACCCTAATTGAGAAACCCAAGTAATTCTGCATAATCCCTAAAATTTTCAGAACATTTAGAATCAGGATTAGGGCCCCTAAAACTAAAGGGGGGTAAACCCTAAATTGACGATTATCTCTAAAATACGTTGTCTAGATTTAAAATTCTCGAACTATCAACTCAGCAGGCCTATACCAGTGACAAGCCTACCCTAGTCTACGTTGGCTTCCCAGGCGACACGCGACAGGGACCTTGGATCCCTTCGCGGCACGCGGGAGATACCAAATTTAGGTATAAATACAGGGCCTTGGGACTTAAATTCTGTCTTTGAAACGACGTAAATTCGTTTTACGTAGGCTGAGTTATAACAGAAACAGTCCACAAAACACACACTGATCACGAAGTGCTGCCACAATCAGGGTAATAACTCGATCGCTATTACGATTCAACGTCCGATCGATTATAACTATCCAACGATTGTTTAAGTGCCGCTCAAATTGAGTTTATACTTTGTTATTCGTCGTGATTTCGACTTGAATGTTTGAGTGCTGTTCGAACTCGGACTATACTCTGTCATTCGTTGTGAATCCGCTGAATTGTTAAGTATTGCACTTGTAAATCGTTGTGAGGGTTTAATCTCGTGAATTGTCGTAACTGCTGTATTAGTTACTAACCTGTTTGTGTGTGCATTGTTATTTAAATTAGGTTAATCAAGGCTAATCAGTAGGCTTATACTCTGCTCGTTAAATCTACAATGTGAGTCATTCTCTTTTTATCAAATTACTTTCAAAATCATGTTTATTTTCAAAGGTTATAATTACAGTGATTAAGTTTATGTAATCACCAAATTACAGCCGGTATGTGGGGTATTGTGCACATTACTACTGTTGTTATCACTTTAGGTGGGCGAACCTAATTAGTGATATTCGTCACCCTTGGGGCAGCCAATGGGTGATATGACCACAGTCACCGAAATGAGTCGAGTGACAAATACTGTGGGTAGTTGGTTTGATATTAGAAACATTGTAATCTCTCTTAATACTGTGAATTATAACAAATAAGTCGTTTTAGTAAAACTGAATGATTCACTCAGTATTTCCCTGCTGACAAAACCTTTTTCAAACATGTTTCAGGTGGTTTGTTGTGAGCAAAGGAAAAGTGCCGTGGAGCACTACAAGCTTAGAAAAGTGGCTCAATGTAAATAAATAAAGAAACATGTTTTGAGAAATAAAGATTTCCCAGTGAAATCACTTTATTGTAAATTATGGGATTTATCCCTATATTAGATATATAAACGAGCAGTTTTAATATTAATCGATCCTGTTTAAAAAGACTTCCGCTGTCACTTGAGTAGATACCACGGGATTTCCTGCCTCGCGGCTCTGGACCGGGTCAAACCGGGGCTGAGGGCCGTGACACAGGGAAAGACATTTACCCTTGGTAGAGTTTTACTACAACGATTGCCATTCCAGTGGTCAGGCAGTTCCACTCGAGGCAATGTATGGACGACAATGTCGATCTCTTTGTTGGGCTAAGGTGGGTGACAGCCTAATCATAGGTCCAGGGCTTGTGCTCGAAACTCCTGAGAAGATTGTTTGGATCAGAAATCGTATGGTGATCGTGTAATGTTGAAAGTTACACCCTGGGAAGGTGCAGTGCATTTTGGGAAGCGCGACGAACTTAATCATCGCTACGTTAGGCCATTCAAAACTTCAGAAAGAATCGGTAGGGTGGTCTACAAACCCGAGTTACCTGGAAAATTGGGTAACGTTTATGATGCCTTCCATGTCTTAAACCTAAAGAAGTGTTTGGCTGATAAAACACTTGTGGTACCCCTGCAAGAACCATAGATTGATAATAAGTTTCAATTTGTTGAGGAATCAACTGAGATCATGGACCAGGAGGTTAAGGTTTGTAAGCACGGTCGAAATCCACTTATGAGAGTTCGTTGGAACTCAAGATTGTATATCCTCAATTGTTCTAAGCAACTGATTCAAAGCCTGATACAACTAGGTGAATTTCAGGACGAAATTCCTTTCAAGTTGGGGATGATGTGGCACCCGAGGAAATCCACAGTCATCCTGGCCAGTCACTTCACTTTCTGAGACTGTCTATCAAATTTCAGGATGAAATTTCTTTCAAGTTGGGGATGATGTGACGACCCGGAATCTCAAGGTCGTTTCTCTATGTAGCACTTGTATTCACGATTAGTTGTATGTTGTAGCATGAGTACGATATGTGTAGGACTTGGAGTATTGTTTATGATTGATTGATCAATGAGAGCATACGAGTTGTTAAACGTCTAGATGTTACACGTTCTCTAGTCGCACACTAGTACCCATGAGGGACTGAAGTTGACCAAAATACCCATGAACACTGAACCGGGTAAACGATCCTTATGAGCCATTTAAGAACGTGTTTTACAATCATGTAAGTTATAGGTAGATATCAAGTGGACTGTGCATAACGAAGGGGAAAGATTTAAACTTACAAGGTTTAAATCTTCAAAACGGGTCAAAAGAATTATGCGCATAGAATGAGTACTAGCCACGTAATTCATAAAAGATTACAGACCCGAACTAAAGATTTTGAGATAAACATGTTGATGTATGCTTAATGGTCAATTAGAAACAAGTTTTGAGGTTTAAAAACTTGAACGGGTCAAAAGTCTTTAAAAATGAATTTTAAAGTCAAGGGCTCGAAGCCCATTATTTTATGAATTCAGATGTTAACTTTAACTCCATATGATGGATAAATGAATTGGATGGAAATATGTTTATAACTTGTTGTGAAACTGTCAAAACTAACTTTTATGTTGGTTTTGATTTTAGGAATGTCTTATGGAACTCCGGATGAGGATCAAGCAAGAAAGGAGAATCGAACACATGTCTCGATGCTTCCGCAACGATCTTATTTTGTTCTAGTTTAAAAAGTGGATATTGTAAACACTTGAAATTATATTTTGGAATGTTTTTAAATTATGTAAGAAGTTTAACTTGGAATTTTTTTTTTTGTAAGCTTGCATTTTCATATAAAATGCGTGTTTAATATTATAATATTGATTAATAGAGACGGGTCTTACAAAAATTGTGGGGAAGTAACCCATCAAATCACGTAAATTGATTGACCATGAATTAAAGGAAAGTGTAACCGACATAGCTATAGTCACACACCAAAAAGGAATCGCACACACTCCTGATCGTACACCTACTTCTGGCCGCACACTGCCCATAGAATCGCACATGTACATGGGCTTGTTTTGTTAGTTGGGCCGCACACTAGTTGGTGGGCCACAAACTCAAACGAATCGCACACCTGATTAGGTTTAGTATATCAGTTGGGTCGCACATGCTAAACCCAATCGCACACTTTGTTGGGCCGTATATAAGTGGGCTGGGCGTTGTGAATGGGTAACATTTGAATCACACACTAGACTGTTAGTCGCACACTTGAGTTGGGCCAGGTTAATGGGCCACACACTTCTGAATGAATTGTATATTGTGGGGTGGCACAGTAAGGTGTGCGATTGATTCTAAACTTAACTGTTATTTGCCAATGTGAAAGCATGAACTTGCAATAAGAAATTCGCACATGACCTGAATACCTGCTATGCATGATGACCATGAACTGATGTATGCATGATCAACTGATATGATTAGCGTTATGTTGTGTGTATTGCTGGTACACTACTTGTATATTATCTGCAAAGAGTATGTGATCTATGTGTTACGAAACTGACTGTCTTTGGAAACCACGGTAGGGTTTGGTTGACCAACTTGGAATGGGTAACATAACATACCGAGCAATCTAAGGTGAGTTCACTTCTATTGAGCATGCGTCCCGGTGGGTGGGACAATCAAACGGGTATTCCTGAGAGGAATAAGTCTTTTCTGGGTAAAAACTGGGATGCTGGATAATACACTCATTTCCTATCACCTTAAGTCCCATCTTCTACCGAATAGTTACCTGAGAGGTAACGGGGTATTAGTTGATAACGCTATTAGGCTTGGCAACCTCACACCGTACCTGAGAGGACGGGCATGAACTAATGACCTTAATCATGACCAATGCTTTGATAGGGGGCATTGGGGACGGGCAAAAACTGAAGCCATCTTGTACGGTATCGAGTTATTATCAACATTGTTGAAACTGGATTAAACACTTTGCAACTAAATGTTTTGACAAAAACTGTGAACTCGCCAGCGTTATGCTGATATACTTGTTTACATGCTCGCATGTTATAGGTATTTGGATGTTGAACTTGCTGTCTGGGATGCTGGAGTGGTCATGGGTCGAGATACATGGAAATACGACACAAGACTGATTGGTTACAAACACTTGGGTTTTGACTTGATTAAACATTGTATTATGCTTCCGCTGAACACACTGAGTTTATAAATAATGTTTTGTTATACTTTATCTTAATGAATGAAAACTTTTATTTTAAAATCTTGTATGAGTTTGTTGTGATTGGTGGCTAGATCCTGGTACGTCGCACGCCTCGCGGGGGTTTCCACTTGGGGTATTTTTGGGGGTGTGACACAGTCAAATAGACAAAATCTGACACAACAGTCTTTATTGGAAATTGAAAAAGCAATACGACCCGTATAGGCATATACGACCCGTATTGAAGGTGTCGATTTAAGGGTTCGAGTGTGCCAATAATACAACCTTTTATCAATTAACCACTTGTTTTTTTAGAATTCACGGGGTTTATACGACCCGTATAAGCCTATACACTCCGTATAGGTCCAGTCAAATAGACAAAATCTGACACATCAGTCTTTATTGGAAACTGAAAAAGCAATACGACCTGTAGAGGACTACGACCTGTATTGAAGGCGTCTATTTAAAGGTTAACCCCTATGAGTTAGCTGAGATTGATTTTTGTTAAATGTTTGAATTGCACCCAGTTTAAATGAGTTTATAGTTTAAAGAAAAAATTACACCGTTGGACCTTTTGGTTTATGCCAAAATTCAATTTAGGGTACTAATAGTTTTTTGTTGCAAAATCAGGTATTAACTTTCTAATATGTCACAATGTTGAGTACTAAGTCCAAACATTGTTAACTTCTTTTGTTAAATCTTACTAAAATGACTAAAATGCCCTTTAATAGCTAGAGAGTCTATTTTTTAATTAATTATATTTGACTAAAATAATTTAAAGTTTTATTTATATTTTTTTATAAAATTATATGGATTTGAAATTTATTATTTATTAACTTTGTGTTTATATATAACTAGTTGATGCCCCGCCCGCGTTGCGGGGCGATGGCCGAATAATTCTCAAT
This sequence comes from Helianthus tuberosus, assembly GCA_030545235.1. NCBI lineage: Eukaryota > Viridiplantae > Streptophyta > Magnoliopsida > Asterales > Asteraceae > Helianthus > Helianthus tuberosus. Next base: position 37,569,327 of record CM060435.1, on the reverse strand, counting down.
CAATTAAAAAAACACTATTATAATTTTCTTAGGAAAAAAAACTAAAACGATGACAAGACCGTAGTTCTGAGCTCAGGGCAAAACTGTAGTTTGTCAGGATTAATGAGCGAGTGTTAGGCAGCTCCTTGACATGGAAAAAAAATAAATCCAGTCAACCAATTAAAAAAACACTTTTATAGTTTTGCTAAAAAAACTAAAACGGTAGCAATACTGTAATTTGAACTGAGGACAAAGCTGTATTTGTTGACCTGGGTAAAATCGTAATTTGCCAAAAGTTAAAGTGATGACAATACTATAAATTTGAACCAGAGACAAAATTGTAATATAACTTTGCATTAAGGACAAAATCGTAATTTTAAGCTGGGGACAAAACTATATTTTTAATTTGAGTTTGGGCAAAATAAAATTTTTGAACTGAGGGCAAAATCGTAATTTGAATTGGGTGGCAAAAGCATACTTTTATTTTGAACTGGGCAAAAACATAATTTTAAACTGAAGGCGAAATCATAATTTTGAAACGGGGCGAAATTGCAGAATCGTCATTTTTAGTTTGGGGCAAAAACAAAAATTTATTTTGAACTGGGGCCAAAATTGTAATTGTAATTGTAATCCGGGGATAAAATCATAATTTTAAACGGATGACAAAATCGTAATTTTAAGCGAGGGACACAATCATAATTTTATTTTGAAGTAGGGATGAAAATATAATTTTATTTTAAACTAGGATTAATCACCCGCCGCGATGCGGCGGGGATCCATTCATGTGCGTCATATTAAACAAAAACCAAGTATTTGTTACACCAATATTCCGTAGTTGCATCGCCTAACCTATATATGAGAGATGTATAAAATGAAGCTATACCCTTTTCTGCAACCTTTATCAGCCATGACGCGACCGAGCACAATGAATGAAATTGATTGGATATAGCCCCTCATATAAACCCCAATACCAGGCTCGGATTCCTCCACTGATCCCTAAAGGGAAAATTTGTTCGTTCATTGAGCATACCTGTAGTGAGGACAATAATATTGATTTTGGTAAAAAAAAACAATTTTTTAAAAGCCATCTTATACGCAATATTATTTCCATCTAGATCAGCCACCAAGAATAAAATATAAATCGTATCCAACTTTTCAAATAGAACTAACCATCTTGAGGATTCATGTAGTTGACGTAGCTAACCCAAGCGGCAGTTGAGTCAACAAATCCCTGCAAACACAAACAAAACCCATGCAATAATAATTTTGTATTTGTAACACATAACATTTTTAAGTTTTTAAGTAGAAAACCACATAAATACTTATATACAGTTACTTATATATAGTGAGTGTGAAAGAAATTATATAACTACATAACCATCTCATGTATCTTAGTTAAAACAATATCTATATGTATTTTCTATGAACTTAACGAAGATACTAATTTGTTGATTAAGTAAAACAATTAAAAAAATTAGTTAGTTTATCAAATGGCACGCGCACAAAATTATTTCGCACCCCATCAACCCATTTCAAAATGATCATCACTAAATGTCTAAATACTCATTAGGTTCCTTTTATTTCCTATTACAAATCATATCAGCCCAAAACCATTAAAAGAAATAAAGTGGGGTATAATATTGACAATTAACGTACCTTAAGAATACCTTACGAATTCACGGTTTGTACTCCATTATTCGGCTTCGAGACTGAACCACTGGATCATGGCATCCCGTTTATGACCTGTTCTGGCAGCCATTACTGTTCGCTATCATGGTTGTTTAGGCACCTTTTCAGCACCAAAAACCACATACACAGTTGTCAAGAATTCTAATTCGCTGTTGCTTCGTATGTCACGATTCAACCTTGTAATCGTTCCCAAAACTGCACACGATCAGGTCGTTGTTGCCCGGTTTGCCGCTCTTCTCTGGCAGCCATATGTCACTGTTGACTGCTGTGAAATAGGTGTCGGTCTACATAGATTGGGCAAAAACTTTAAATGAACTGGGATAAATTAAATAACCATTATTTGATATTTTCCTAAAATGATGAAAACAACATGTACCTATACCCGATTCCTAGCAAATGCAGAATTTTCACCCAAAATCATTTGCAAAATAAATGAAGCATATACAAAATTAGCAAAACCTATTTCATAGTAAATCAATCAAATGCCTTGGATTATCAGTTAATTTGAGATATCTTAATGAACATTGAATACAGAAGTAATTTCAAATCAAATCTTTAGAAAAATGCAGGCAATGCTACAAGACAATATTAATATAAAGTATGCATAGGTTGAGTTGAGCAAATTTTTTTTAAAGCTTAAAGAAACCAGAACTGCATACACCGTAATCTAACCATCAATTTGTCCTTTACCATATGCACAACTCAATCAAACAAAGTGGTTGTCTCGACCGCCACCACCACCTACACACATAGGAAAAAAAACAACTTCGCCTCAATGTCAAGCATAGATCGGTCGTTGATAAAGTTCAACTCACCGGAAAAAATAAGGTTGCGGTTATTACCATCTTTGCCGGAAACGGGAGGGAACCACCGTTTGACTAAACCGACGGTTTCAACAACATGGATTTTGTGGATGAGTGTAAGACCCGACTTAATTAATCAAGATTTTAATAATAAAATACACATTTTTAATGCTAAAATGTGACTTTACAAAAACTTTTCATACTAACATTCCCACATGTTTACAACATTTCAAAAAAATATACAACTTAATGTAATTGAATTCGTCGTTTAAAAGATACGACGAAACGCCGTGCGGAAGCTTTTAACTTCATCGTGTTCGGTTCTTCTTCGAGCTTGATCTTCATCCGGGCACTCTTGGCAATCACCTATGATCAAAACCAACTTAAAAGTTAGTTTTGATAGTTAAATAACAAGTTTAAACAAGTTATATGGGTCAAACAAACAAAATTAAACATTTTTCAAGTTCAGGGGGGGCTAGGCGTCACGCCTAGGGGCTAGACACCCCACCTAGCCCCCTTTTTGGCAGAATGTTGTTATTATGTTGTTGTACATACCCAGCACGACCCGATTTCACGGAAACGAGCATAACTCTCTCGTTTTTAATCCGTTTTACCCGATTCTTTTTCCTACGCGTCCGTAATTTAATTCTCCATCATATGGAGTTAAAATCCAACATCCAACATAATAAATTTTGAGACATCTAAGCCATCGACTCGTTACCTTTTTACAAAGTTTTGACCTGTTCATGCGTTTATCAAACAAACATGTTTGTTTGATCCCAAATTCACATAAATCTTATAATTTAAATCTTGTCTATCATATTAGGTTCAATTCACGAGTTTATGTATATTCTTAAACCCGTTTGTACTTAAATGCATATTTTGACCCGTTAAGGGTATTTAAGTACTTTTCCGAATAATTCATACTCGTTTATTTCTAGCATCTTATTTTCGCAATATTTATCAAATGATCTTCCACCACAACTATTTTTATGGTGGATTTAGCATAACTAACCTATTATCCCAAAATTTACCCATTGGTTGGTCATTTTACGCAAACGACCATTTTTATGCATTTCACCCATGAATATGTATTCCTGTAACTTTTATTCATATCTAATGATTCCATGATCTTGATGCAAGTTCCTAAACAACCCCTATGGGTCGTTTACCCAATATACCCTTCAAGGGTGTTTTGGTCCACTTTAGTCCCTCACTTTACGATGAAGGACTTTCGTTAAATATTTGACCATAAATTATACGTTTAACTAAAAGCTTATTTATGCGTACCTGGCTCGGGTCAAGGTATTGACCTGTTTACATAACTTTTGCTTTAAATCTTTCTAGTTAAAGCAACGCATGCTTATGTTATTTCCTGTGATTACAAAACTCAACAAGCGATTTGTCAAATGTAATTGTCAAATGGTGTTAACCACACCAATTGACCCATTTAGTCTAATTGACCATTTGTCCGTATGAGATGGTATTTAATTACCATTTCACCCTGTTAAACCTATCCCGGTTTTCCTTTGAACTTGTTTTACTTAAAACCGTTTTTATTTATTCGTCATTACATGACTAATTTACCATTTTACCCCTTTTTACTATAATTCATGATTTCTTACCATTTTCCCTCATTCCGACTCTCATTGAATCGTGTCGGAATATCATGTACCAACCATTTAGTAGCATTCATATCAATACTTGAAATTAAGTAACTTTGCAAATAATGTAAAGGGGCGTAAGCTCTACTTACCTCGCATCCGAATACGTTTTCTTCTCGTGCTTGATTCGTTTGATCGCTTCTTTCCCAAGCCTCCACCTAGCTCGTTAGGCGACAAACTATCATCATTCACAAGGTGGTTAGATTAGTCATTTCAATTCACGACTATTCCACCTTACGTATTTTCTAAGTCGAAACCACTATTCGACTTTATCATTGGTTAGTTTGACTTTTATAGGTCAACTATCTTAAATCATACAATAGGCATAATTAAGTTAAATCAACATTATGATTAGAACCCGTTTAACCCTTATTTCACGTAATTAGTCAAACAAGGCAATTACGCGTTTCATTCGTAATTTAAACACATAAACATTCTCTTAGGCATTTTAACAAACACCTTGCGGGCATGATTTCTCACAATTTATTATCAAGCTCAATACTTGTCATTTAGCCATGGTTAACATCAACTAAGCATGTTTACATCAATTTTCACATTAACAAAATCTGAATTCACTTCCTAGAACTCAAATTACTCTAGAACAACAATTAAAATTCTAGTGTTTAACATGTTCCTACAACACCCACTTATCACCTTCAATGGTGATTGTGAATTCACAAGAAATAAGCATGATTTCTACTTGTATTTGTCTAGGCTTTGTCCCTAGACTCTATATTGTTCCTAATCCATCATAAAACAGACATGCAACCATAAAAATCAGATTTTCCCAATTTCATGAGAATTTCGAGTTGAGAATTTTCATCAAATTTTACATACCTTGTAATCCTCTTGTGATGAGGATCAGTAATCTATGCTCGATTTTTGTTTTTGATCAGATTTGGACCTTCAATTTGGTTGTTTTGTAGATGTTAGGGTTTTTTATGGAGCCTGGTCGCCCCCCTGCTGCCTGGTTCGACCTCAACACACCAAAGTGTGTTTGAGTTTTTACTTTTCTTGTTTTATCAATTATTAGTTTCAAGTTAAACACTTTTGGTCCCTCTAGTTTCTATTAGTTTATTTTTTTTAGATCTTTAACTACACACAAGTCATCATCTAACTAGGTTAATTATTCCTAGTTATTTTAACGGGTTCGGGAAGTTATAACCTGTTATGTTTTATGTCCCGTTAATTTGGGCTTTTTATATACTTTGTTTTCTCAAAGTATTTATTTTCCTATTTAATTAATATTAGGTTTATTTATTTAAGTCCAAATATTTGCCCTCAGCACGAGGTTGAGAAGATAGAGTCTGATTTCCTATCGTTAGTTATGCAGAACCTTGACTGCCAAGCTTACCTCACGAGTTTTAACACAATGTCCTAGTTGGTTCCGTATCTGGTGACCCCGGAACCAAAAAGAATAGCTCGTTTCATTGGGGGTTTAGCCCCCGAGATAAAGGCAAGCGTGAAGGCCTCTCGGCCAGCTACTTTCAGATCTGTAGCAGATATATCTTTGTCCCTCACGCTGGACGCGGTCAGACAAAGATCGCTGAGGAACAAAGATGCTGAGAAGAGAAAACGTGAAGATGATAATTCACGGAGGTCAAACAAGAAGCACCGAGGAAACGGTGACAACAAGAAGGGGTCTGAGTCAAGGAAGGATGGGCATCAGTCTGGTGATAAGCCCAAGTGCAAAATCTGCAAGAAACAGCACTTTGGGAAGTGCATGTTGGAATCAAACTCGCAGACTCAGTCGAGAACTTTTGCTTGTGGTATATGCAAGTCCAAGGAACACAAGACCTTGGATTGCAAAAAGCTGAAGGATGCAACGTGCTACAGTTGCAATGAGAAAAGGGCACATTAAAACCAACTGCCCTAAATACGTCAAGAAGCCTGAAGAGGCCAAGAAGACCAATGCCAGGGTCTTTAGGATGGATGCGAAGGAGGCTGTGCAAGATGATAACGTGATAACAGGTACATTCCTCATAAACGATGTCTATGCAAGAGTACTTTTTGATTCAGGCGCTGATAAATCGTTTGTAGATAATAAGTTTTGCAAATTGCTGAATTTACCTGCTAAAACCTTAAGCGTAAAATATGAGGTGGAGCTAGCCGATGGCACCATAGAAACCGCCTCAACCATATTAGATGGATGTTTCATATCCATTAAGAACCACTCTTTTCCTTTGTCCCTACTTCCTTTGAAGTTAGCCGGTTTTGACATCGTTTTAGGCATGGACTGGTTATCTCTTAACCAGGCCCAGATTGTCTGCAATAAAAAGCAAGTGATGATCAAGACTCCATCTGGCGAATCAATTACCATTCAGGGAGATACCCGGTATGGACTGCCTGAGCAAGTGACTATGCTCAAGGCCTCGAGATGTTTGAAGAAGGGTTGTGTCATCTACATGGCACAGGTTACTATTGATGAGCCGAAACCTAAGATGGAAGACATTCCCATCATTTCTGAATACCCTGAAGTTTTTCCTGAAGAACTACATGGCTTACCACCAGATAGGCAAGTGGAATTCAGAATTGACATCATCCCTGGAGCAGCACCTGTTGCTAGAGCGCCTTACAGATTAGCACCAACAGAGATGAAGGAGTTGAGAGCGCAACTAGATGAATTTCTAGCTAAAGGTTTCATTAAACCTAGTTCGTCTCCTTAGGGAGCGCCAGTCTTGTTTGTCAAGAAGAAGGATGGATCGATGCGTCTGTGCATCGATTACCGTGAGCTTAATAAGGTCACAATAAAGAATATGTATCCCTTGCCCAGAATCGACGATTTGTTCAATCAATTGCAAGGGGCAAGTTACTTCTCAAAGATTGACTTGAGGTCAGGCTACCACCAACTGAAGGTTAGAGATGAAGACGTACACAAAACTGCATTTAGGACTCGTTATGGTCATTACGAGTTCCTAGTGATGCCTTTTGGGCTCACTAATGCACCGGCCGCGTTCATGGATCTCATGAATCGCGTTTGCAAGCCGTACTTAGATAAATTCGTCATCGTCTTCATTGACGACATTCTCATCTACTCAAAGAACCAAGCTGACCATGAGAAACACCTTCGCTGTATTCTTAAACTGCTACATCATGAGAAACTCTACGCCAAATTTTCCAAGTGTGAATTTTGGCTTCGAGAGGTCCAATTCCTTGGACATGTGGTTAGTGAGCGTGGTATCCAAGTGGATCCCACTAAAGTGGAAGCAGTTATGAACTGGAAAGAGCCGAAGAAGCCTACGGAGATTCGTAGCTTCCTAGGCTTAGCAGGATATTACAGGCGTTTTATCGAAAAATTTTCAAGGATTGCTGCGCCCTAACTTCGTTGACTAGGAAGAAAATAAAGTTTGATTGGGGCCCTAAGCAGCAAGAATCTTTCGATATCTTGAAGCAGAAGTTGAGCAACGCTCCTGTACTGACATTGCCTGAAGGTACCGAAGAATTCGTAGTTTACTGTGATGCATCGCACACCGGCTTGGGGTGTGTGCTTATGCAGAAAGGCAAGGTTATTGCCTATGCTTCAAGACAATTAAAGGTGCATGAAAAGAATTACACCACCCATGACTTGGAGTTGGGTGCCGTTGTATTTGCACTAAAGCTATGGAGGCATTATTTATATGGAATCAAGTGTGTGATCTATTCTGATCACAAGAGCCCCCAGCACCTGTTTAATCAGAAGGATTTAAACATGAGGCAGCGCCGATGGATGGAGACGTTGAATGACTATGATTATGAAATCAGATACCATCCCGGCAAGGCGAATGTAGTCGTCGATGCCTTGAGTCGAAAGGAAAGGGTGAAACCCATCCGAATCAATGCCAAGAGCATTGAAATAAAGAACAGTTTGAACGAAAGGTTGTTAGCTGCACAGAAGGAAGCTGTGTTGGAAGCTAACTATCCTAATGAAAAGTTAGGGGTAACTGAGGAGCAGTTATCTCTTAGCAAGGACGGAATTCAGAGATTGAATGGACGAATATGGGTTCCAATTTATGGAGGACTTCGAGATGTCATCCTCCAGGAAGCCCACAGTTCTAAATATTCCGTTCATCCTAGAGCTGATAAGATGTACCAGGATCTAAGGGCAAATTATTGGTGGATAGGCTTGAAGAAGTCTGTAGCTACCTATGTAGCTAAATGCTTGACGTGTGCGCAAGTTAAAGCAGAACATCAAAAGCCGTCAGGTTTGCTACAACAGCCTGAACTTCCCACTTGGAAATGGGAAATGGTAACTATGGACTTTATCACCAAGTTACCTAAGACAAGGAAAGGAAACGATACCATTTGGGTGATCGTAGACAGACTGACTAAGTCAGCACATTTCCTACCCATTAAGGAGACTTATAGCTCCGACATGTTAGCCCAATTATACGTGGATAAGATTGTAGCTTTACATGGCATACCTGTGTCTATTATCTCTGACAGACATACTAGATACACGTCCCATTTTTGGAAAAGTTTCCAACAATCTTTGGGCACGCGTTTGAATTTTAGTACGGCTTACCATCCTCAGACAGACGGCCAGAGTAAGCGTACAATCCAAACGTTGGAAGACATGCTTCGTGCATGTGTGATCGATTTAGGTGGTAATTGGGATAACCACCTGCCGTTAATCGAATTCTCCTACAACAATAGCTACCATACCAGCATTAAGGCTGCGCCTTTTGAGGCATTATACGGTAGAAAGTGTAGAACGCCCGTCTGTTGGGCGGAAGTTGGAGATGTCCAATTATCAGGACCAGAGATAGTCTTTGAAATGACGGACAAGATTGTCCAGATTCGTGACCGTCTCAAAGCTGCCCGTGATAGGCAGAAGAGTTACGCGGATCCAAAGCGTAAACCTTTTAACTTCGAAGTAGGTGACAAGGTGTTGCTTAAAGTATCACCCTGGAAGGGAGTGATGCGATTTGGTAAGAAAGGCAAGCTAAGCCTGAGATACATAGGACCGTTCGAAGTCATCGAACGTGTCGGATCAGTTGCCTATAAATTAAACTTACCTGAAGAGCTCAGTGGAATTCACAATGTATTCCACACCTGCAATCTGAAAAAGTGTTTCGCTGACGAATCACTAGTCATACCACACACAGATGTGCATATAGATGAGAGCTTGAAATTTGTGGAAAAACCATTGTCGATTGAGGATCAACAGGTTAAGAAGCTTCGAAGGAAGCATGTGCCTATTGTAAAGGTAAAATGGGATGCACGTAGAGGTCCCGAATACACGTGGGAGGTTGAATCCACAATGAAAGAAAAGTACCCTCATTTGTTTCAATAAATCTAGAGGTCGAGATTTCTTTTAAGGGGGTGAGAATGTAACACCTCGAAAATTCACATCCTATAATGTGTTGACACGTGTCATATGTTTGAACGTGTGAAAGAATGTTATAGAAGGATTAAAGTTGACAATCATGGAAAGTGTGTGAATATACGAGTTCTAAATGTCAACAGTGAATAAATATATTGTACATTAACTCTACATGATGCTCATACCTTCAAACGAATAAATCATGGATCATACGAAGCTAAATATGAAAGAAAGTGAGAGATTACAAACTACAGGGGTTAAATGTGTCAACATGTTTAAGTTATACCTCTGAGTGACCTTTTAGTAAACCCAAAGCTTTGTAACGGTTAATTATGCTCACTAGAATGCGCGATATAAATTTCATAAAGTTTCGTTATCGTATGAGAAAGTTATGATCAAATTCGTATGCGAGGGGTTAAAAGCGTCAACGATGAAGTTTAGGACTTTTCGGGTGACAATAAAGTTAACCGAGGACTAAACAAAATGGGTATATGTCTTGAAGCCCTTAAACGTCAATTTGGAGGGTTCAAAGTGCAAGAAATAAAGTCGTAGCAAAGTTCCCAAGAGCCAAGGACCAATACATAAAAAATAAAAATTCAAATTTGTTCAGAAAGGGCGTCGCGCCACGAGAAGCCCCAGGGAGGGGTCTACGCGTGTCGCGAGGGCCTGTCTGGTCTGAAAACTTTGGTTTCTTGTCTTCCATAGCCATTTTAACCGACTTATAATCGATTTTCCTCATCTTGCACGACCCCTAGGCAACCCCTAGACACTTAGGGACATCTGGAAGTGATCCAAGGCCATGGTTAGACTTGTGTGTCAATGATCCATGAGTTCTTGAGCACTATATAAAGGGCCAAGGTTGCAACCATTTCTTCACACCTTTCTCTTGCATTCCTGATCATTTCTGGAGCTCCAAAGTAGGCTCAAGTGATCACAATTCGTGCATAGGACTTCAGTAAGTTTGCTTAACCTTTCTTAGTTAAGTTTTTGCTTAGTTTTAGCTTAAAAGTCAAACCGTCGTAATTAACGGTTGACTTAACAATTAATCACTAATGGTCCAGTGATTAGTCAAATTGAAAGTAGTTATAAGTTGGTAATTATGTGGGCAATAAACCCTTAAAAGGGCACCCTCTGATTCCCACTCTAACTATGTCAAATGTCGGGTCAAACTTGTTATTAAAAAGTCAACAGAATGCTTAATTTCTAATTTATGCATAATTAGCAATGTAGAACACATACAACCTGTTTGTTCATTAATATAACTTGGTAATTAGTGTAAGAACATGTCTAAACATGTTCAACCCGACAATTTTCTGTTTAGACCCGGTTCGGAACCGAAAGTCGCAAAGCTTTGACTTTTGCTTTGACTTCAGTTCTGACCCGTTTTGGTATGTTTTAGAAATTCCTTAGAGCTTTATTTGGACCAGGTTACATGCTAGTATAACCCTCTGTGATTATACACCTTGGATCATTAGTTATCCAATTAATACGCATGATTCCGTTAATTGCCTATATGTTGACCATTATGCCCTTTTCACCATAAAACGCTATTTTTGAAAATGTAAAAGAGTAGAAACCTTAGTTACTGATTTATAAACTTGCACCCAAAATTTGACATCAGTTTGAGGTGTAGATTGAGAGTTATGCTCATTAGCGTAATTAGAAAGTCTTTTAGCGATTAAACGACATAATTAGCGTATAGCCTATTTAAACCTACTTTTTGATATCAAACTTATTACCCACTGATGTAATATATTATTTTGGTATTTTTAAAGATTTTTAATAAATTTTAGACTGAGCATAACTTATAGTCATAGGCTTAACCCGGTAATTGTCGGTTTTGCCCTTACGGGCTATAAAATGAGTTTTACATATCTTTTTGACCCCAAACCTTTTGCTACTGATTTTAAATGATAAATAAATTATTTTAAGCCTCCTGGAATAATAAAAATATCAGATTTCTATATAGAACCCGGAAACGGCTTCTAATCGCCTAATTAAGCGTTTTTAACGCATAGTATGTACTAGAACTATTTTTAAACATACAAGGTTGATACCTACTGATATTTGAGGTAAATATAATATTTTCACAGTAAGAAAAAGTTGTTTAACTCAGACTTCAGTTTTGAGCTTTTCGGCTTATGTGAAATTACCAAAATGCCCCTACGGTGCATAGTTTGGTTATAATTGATAAATTTCACATATATACTTTACCCTACTGTTATAACTTAGTAAACTAAGTATTTTTGCTGATTATATCAGACCTGCAACTCAGGTTAATACTTAAACTCTTTTATAACCTTTTAAATGACCAAACTACCCTTACGGGGCGTAGTTTGTGTTTAAATTCGTTTCGGGCATAATAAATGATATCTTACTGATATCACAACATATTTGAGGCATATTAACTTAGGAAACCTGTATATGGCTCTTACGGATACCCGTTACGCTTATTACGCGTTCGGTTCGGTTTATGAAACTAGTTTGCATAAATTAGCCGAAACGGGTCAAACCTTATCGGTTTTATCTCAAAATCCAAAATGTGTATGAAATACCCATATTAAGCAAGTCTTCAAACTTGTCGGGTCTAAATCACATTCTATTCCGGTCTTCGCTTAATCGTGCGTACGAACCGTATCTTTGAAACTAACCGGTCTAAGCTTAAACTTAATTAAAGACCCATTAGGATTCTAATAGGTTATTATAAACCTTCGTTCCAGATTAGGAGTACCAGTAAAAGCTACTTGCATTTGCTTATTGTGATTATTACTTTGCTCAGGTAAATACTTTTAACTTATTTTCCCTATACGGGCTTGGGGTACGGTATATAAAATACCGCTTGGTCGGGCATTAAATCTTCCATCGTATGGTGGTTAATTGAATAATTTGATCGGCCCGTTCAAATTGTTTTGTTTACTTAAAGCCTTTGGGGGTTAATGACCATTTCCGGATATCCTTGGCATCATTTTACGAAATGGCCACGACCTAAGCGCGGAGTGTAGGCGTACACTCGTCAGTGCATAAATAGTTGATGTGGTGTGTCTATTGATCTTTAACCCGGCACGCTCCGGGCTACTGAACGCATAAGGAACATGTAATTCTTTTACAAGATTATATATTTAAATGATTATCCCAAGTTATAAGATGTTTATGCCACGTGCATCCAAATCAATTTTTAATCATTTTTAAAATGAGTCAGTTGATTGTATTTACCAGTGTAAACTGACGTATTTTCCCAAAAAGATTAAATGCAGGTACTAAGCGTAATAGGCTGGATTTCTCCTTAGCATCGATAGAAGTCTCGCAAGCTTAAGATGCCTAAAGTCTGTTGAACTACTGTTTCCTATTCATTTTCGATCCGTCTGTGGATAAACAATCGACAGTTGTGATACTTGATATTACAATATTATATTCGGTTGAATTATATCTTTCATTTGCTTCCGCTATGCATATTAAATATTGTGTTGTTTGACTATTATGTTGCCAACCACGTCTCGATACTCCCCCACCGGGCCCACCGGTGACACGTGGAAATCGGGGTGTGACACTTTATAAATTTGTAAACTAAACACAATATTAGAGTATATTATACTTGAACAAACTAAACAGCCACATAACTTTGATCCACGAAAAGAGTTTTTTATCTTCATACATATAAAGTTCTTTAATCAACCATAAAATTATGGAAAAAATAATGCATCAAGCCAGACATTCATTACTTGAAAGCTATACATAATATTTGGAAAGACGAAATACCTTTAACTTCAAATTGAGTTCGTTTAGCGGCAACATCATCGCCGTCCACTGCTACGGGTCCACCGCTACACCCAAAGCCTAACCTGTTAGTTATAAAAACATGGAAGAACCGATTTGACCAAAAAGGGTACATGCATACTGGTTCAGATCACCGAGTTCTCACCGGAGTTAACCAGACCTGTAGGAACCCTAAAAATTCCGGATCTCTCACTGGAAGAGAACCCAACAATCAATCGGAAAGGTATACAACAAAAACACTTCCGATCATTAGTATATGAGTCGATCTATAAAAAATGGAGACATGCAGACGGAAAAAGCATACCAGAAATCTCGCCGGAAAACATCTAAATCGTCCGATGAGTCACCAACACTCGTCGCCGCCGGAACCCTAAAAGCCCAGCCGTCACTTTCGCCTGACTGAAGGCCATCACACAACGCCATAACCACCGGTCCGCCATAACCACCGGTCTGACCCGAAGGCCAAGAAGGTGGACGACGGCCGTAACAACCGGATACAGAGGGCGGCGGGGCGGTGGGATGCATCTGCGTTCCTCTCTTTCTCTGTTTTCAAATGAAGAAGATAAACAGGGGTGTGGGCTGGGGGAGAGCTTTTATTGCCCAGTTTACTGTTGATGACACTGTTCAATACGTTTGGTTTTTAATATATGTATATGTATAATTAAGGACGAAACCGTAATTTTAGAACAAATATAAAATAATAAAATGGGTGGTCTAATAAGAAACTGTGTGGCACTATTCCCCTCACTTCTTTTTGTATATGTAGGAAATATTATTTAGATTAAGTTAAAAAGTTTATTTTACTAGCATATTATTATATATAAACTCAAAGTTTATAAAAATAATAAAGAGTAAACTGCCATTTTGGTCCCTGAGGTTTGCTCACTTTAGTAAAAAACTCAAAACTTTTAAATCTGGGTCCCTGTGGTTTCACTTTTATTGTCATTTTGGTCCAAAAATGAAATCAGCTCACATTTGGCTGATAAAATCCTGTTATTTTGTCCTTTTCCTGAGGGGCAAAATGGCAAAATATCAGCTGATTTCATTAATTTAATTATAATGTGTTATAATAAAATTATATTAACCGTTTTGCCCCTGAGAAAAATGACAAAATAACAGGATTTTATTAGCCAAATATGAGCTGATTTCATTTTTGGACCAAAATGACAATAAAAGTGAAACACGGGGACCCAGATTTAAAAGGTTTGAGTTTTGGACTAAAGTGGCAAAAGTGAGCAAACCTCAAGGACCAAAATGGCAGTTTACTCAATAATAAACTTCAAATCCATTTAATTTTATTAAAAAAATATAAATAAAACAGAAAAATATAAAAATATAATTATAAATAAAACTTTAAATTATTATAGTTAAACATAATTAATTAAAAAATAGACTCTCTAGATATTAAAGGGCATTTTAGTCATTTTAGTAAGACTTAACAAAAAAAGTTAACAATGTTTGGCCTTAGTACTCAACCTTGTGACAAGATTTGGCCTTAGTACTTAGCATTGTAACAATTAAAACATTAATACCTGATTTTACAACAAAAAACTATTAGTACCTAACATTGAAATTTGACAGAAAACACAAGAACCAACGTTGTAATTTTCTCCAGTTTAAATGAGTTTGTCATAACCTAAATTAAAGCTTGCTTAACAATGCGTATATAAATAAAACAAGAAATAATAAAAAAACGACTTGAGCTTGAAATTGAAAAATTATTCACGACCCAAACTCAGACTCTACTTGTTTACTCGACTCGATTCACGATCCAAACTCAGACTTTACTTGTTTACTTGACTCGATAGTTCAACTCTTATTAATCAAATAATAAATTTCATTTGTAAATTAGCCATTAAACTAGCAAAGTTTGATATAAACTAGGTGGATTTGCCCGCACGATGCGGCGGGAACTCGGTCGGTATCGATTCGGATCGTTATATAAGGGAATTCGATGGGGGAAGGGATTGGATTCGTTACAGTAAGACACTTAATTTATAGTCATGATATGTCCAAAAGAATTTGTTTTACATTGGAAACCATCAAAACGAATACCGGCGCCAGTTCCAATAATAAATATACCGGTACCGATGTCGGTATTGATTTGCTTTGTCTCGATACTAATAAGAAATTTTTTTTTGAACAAAGCTAATAAAGGAAGATGGGGAAAAACATATTAAACGAACTCGCGTATTCAACTTTATAAAAAAAAATAGTGAACGTGAGTTATCGGAGGAAAATCAAATTATATACAAACTAAATGGATTAAAAGCGTATATATTTTTATGCATATACTAATACCGGTGTCGACGTTGTTCGATCGGTATTCGTTTTGTTCTTCACGACTGATACCTTCATCGGCATTGTTCGGTCCGTATTCGTTTTGTTCGTCACAATACTGCTATGACGCCGGCACTTGATCTAGCCTGCAAAATAAAAAAAGACTGTATTTCGAACAAAACTCCGTTTTCAATAAAATTTATATATGAATGTCAAGAAACTAAATCAAACACAACTATGGATTTAGTTTTTTAAGCCAAGAAACGCAAGTAAATGGATAAAATATAGATTAGTAAAAAGATATTAGCATTTAGAAGCATATATTGTATAGGATGAAAAAATTAACTATAATTTTAATGGTATAATAGAATAATAAATTAAATTCTAATATATATTAATGTTGACTTGTAACCATGGATCAATTATTAATATATTGTTTTTCTCTACTTTAGAAAGAAAAAAAATTAAACACTGTTTATCAACACTTTGTAATAATATGTATAATATAACTAGCGATTTTTCTCCGCGCTTTGCGGCGGGAATTCAGTTGGTATCAGGGGCAGACCCACATTGGTGCCACCGGGGTCCCCGGACCCCAATCTTTTAAAAAAAAATAGTAGATTCGGTATATTAAATTGTATATGGACCCCATAAATACAATTAGGTGGACACCATAAAAATAAAAAGAAAGTTGGTGTAGTGGTAAATCTCCCTCTTTTCCACCAAGAGGTCATGGGTTCAATCCTTGATAAGCCCATTTTTCTTATTTTTTTTAAATCTAGTTCAAACCTCACTTTAACTCGACCCGAACGAAGACCGACCCGAAAATGGACCCCATTGAAATAAAATCCTGGGTCCGCCACTGGTTGGTATATGTTCGGTTCGTTACGCTACCAACACTCGCTATAGTAATCGAAAGAGAAAACCTTAAATCGATCAAAAACAATAATAAAGAATATCAATATCAATATCAATACCGGTACCGATGTTGTTCTGTTGATATCGCTTCGGTTGGTTTGCATTATGTTTATTTGTTTAAACATTTCCATATAAACTTTACTGAAAACAACTATTTTGTCGCTATCGTATGAATCCGAACCAAAATTAACTGAACAACATTTGTATCGGTAGCTATATTTATTTTTATTGTTTTTGTTTTCGATAAAATAAGATACTATCTCTACCATACAGTATCAAACTGAACATCGGTAATGGTATGTTTTAATTTTGTTCACAATTTTAACCAATTGATACCGTTCGAACAACATCGGTGTTGGTATCGATGTCTGTTTTCGGTTGATGTAAAACATGTGTTCATTTCTAAACCGAGTGCATGAATTCTACCGGTACTATAACGAATCGAATCGATACCGATACAATGCCCACGGTAACGTATCGTCACAATGCACGAACAAATAACTTGGAATGTTAAAAAAATAGACACAAATTTAGAATATTTTTTAAAGTTAACGAACGTAAGCTTATATAAAAAATCAAAATGAATGCTAAATAAAATACTACTAATAAAAAATACAAAATCAAATACTTAAAAATGATCAATTACCATTTATTACTAAAAGATCAAATTAATAATAGATAAAATATTAAAAAAAACAATTATTAAAAAAAGTAATGTAATCACTATTCATCGGCAATTTCTATTCATATGTATAATATAATTATTAAATTATAAAGTTGTTCAATAGAATCATGTTAAATACATATATATATATAGGATCACGTTTTATTTTGAGAACCGCGAGAACCAATACGAAAAAAAATACCTAAAAAATTAAAAACACACAACTAAATTTTTAATTAAAAGTCGCTAATTTTCGTCCCTACAAAAAGTGACGAAAATTAGGGATTTTTAATAAAAAAAACAAGAGTTTTTTTTTTCTTTAGCATTTAGTTGTGTGATTTAGCTTTATAGTTTAGTTTTTAGCATTTAGTTTGGGTGGGGTATGGTTTTTTTTTTTTTTTTTTTTTTAAGGAGTGGGGTGTTTAGGTTTTGGGTGGTGGGGTGAGTTTATTTTGTTGTGTTCACATTGGTTCTCGTGGTTCTTGCACTAAGAGTTGTTATATATAGGGTTAGTATTGTGTGAGAAGCACTATGTTAATAAAGAAACTTGAGAAACATTTTAGACCACACATTTTTCCTAAGCTTTTGATAATATACATGTGTGTATAGTTTAAAATTGACTATATACATAATACTTATTAAGTTTCTCAATTAGCTTACTATTTCTCACATAAACATTGACTAATTTACACAAATCACATCATTTAGTTCAAATCAAATAAACTTTTTCAAGCGTGAAGTTGAGTGTCAATATAAACCGCTTATCGATGTATACAAATCAAATAAAACTTTTCCACTCTTCACTCTTGAACTTGAAAGGTTAAGATTTAGTTGCTGTTTGTTTACCTTTTAGTGAGACTTTTAATGGTTCAGACCTCTTACTGGTTCAGCACTGGTTCAGACAATTTTTTTCGTGAGCAGATGTCTGAATGGTTCAGACATTTGTCTCTGAGTGGTTAAGTATTATACAAAGTCTGAATGGTCAAAACATCTAATTTGAATTGGTCAGCCATTTGTCTCTGAAGGGTTAAGCATTATACTGACTCTTAATGGTTCAGATCTCTTACTGGTTCAATACTTAATGGTTCAGACAACTTACTGATTCAGCACTTAACCATTCAGAAGTTGACAAACAGCCCTTACCCTTTAAACTTATTTAGAGGGTATACCCTTTAAATAAGGGTTGCTTAACGAGTGGGACTTGTACACTTAACCCATGGTCATCACAATTCTGCTAGACTACAAGTCATTTGGAAGATATTTGTCTTACTAATAACGAGATGTATTATTATTTATTATTTTTCATTTATCGTGAAAGATACAATTATATAATAACAAGATGTTTTTCATCTTTGATACAATTATATAATCACTAAAAAAACACATGAAAGATATAATTACAAAAAAAAAAAAAAAAAGACGTGAAAGTGAAGGTGTTGGAGGGTTGGCCCAACCTTACTTGTTTTGACCCGCACCTAACTATTACCTTTTTTTGAACAACTTTCATTAAAAACCGGCCATTAGCAAATTGCTAGGCCAACAACACAAACGCCATACTTACAAAGTAAAGTTACACCAATCGATCCACGTAATTGTCTTATAACAAGATCTATTTTTGATCCACAAGTATCCTAACGCCTTAATCTCTTGTTTAATTTTTGCGGCGTTGACATCTTTATTATCAAACATGGCTTCGTTTCTGGATTTCCATAAGCACCAAACTGTCGTGAAGATGATTGCTTGAACCACTTTATTTTCTTGTTATCCCTGAATACTTCCTTATGAGCCATGATGAGGTCTTTGACCAAAAAAGCGTAGATGTTTCGTATCCTGCACCAACGACTAATGAAATCCAAGATGCCCATAGCTATATAACAACCAGAGAAGAGATGATCGTTGGTCTCCTCCCCTTCCCCACACAGCTTGCACTCAACCGATTCAGAAACAATGTTCCTTCGAGCTAACAAGGGCCGTTGTTTTGAAACATCAATTTTGGTCGGGTCAGAACGGGTATTAACCAAAATGGACCCTTGTTGAAATAATTTTTTTTACCAGCTATTATTTTTATGGTGCCTAATGATGACGGACTGAGGTAACGCCGAAGGTGGTGGTGGCGGCGGCGGGGGGTTGGAGTCACTGGCGTACCCTTGAAAAAGAATTAGTGTATTTTGTATGCAAAAATTCCGCTCTCCCCCCTTAAATGTTTGTTTAAGCCCGCCGATTGCCTCCTGATCTCCCTTTGATTGTTTTTTAATAATAATCTGTGCATTTCCATCTAATGCTTAACAAAGTATAGCTGTATATTTAATTTTCTATCTAATCCTAATAATCATCAAATTTAAATAAACATATAAAATCAAAACAAAATTTATATATAAAAAAGGTCTTATACTGAAGTAAAATGACTGGAATACTACTCAGTAGAACGATTATATACCCAGGGTGTTTTCGTATTGTTCTCAACCTTATAGACCTAGTAACCTCATATGCAGATCAAAATATGTACATGTACCAATATGTGGCTGGTTATTGAATCTGATGAGCAAGCAGCTTCTAGTAATAACCCCCCTCATCTGCAATAAAAAATAAATAAGTTAATCAAGTATCAGCGAGCGCGGATGTAAGTTAATGAATAACCATAGAGCCCGGATGTAAATTAATGGAAAGATTGCATACCATCACCGAGATCATCATCCATGTTGAAGACATCTTCGTCGTCATCAAAATCAATGTTCTGCAAAGTTCAAAAGTAAATAAACAAATGTACCTGGTAAAATCCCACTCCTAGCAAAAGCTACTAGCGGAGTATGGGGAGGGTGGGACGAACTTAAAATAAATAAATAAATACACGCACCCCCACACACATATATATATATGGTTTTTTATTTAATTAATGGCTCTTAGACTGCACAAATTCAGGATGATAGCAAATAAAGTGGTCATTTTAATTCATCTGTATATAAACAAGTCAATATATCATTCTTAACGGGTCAATCAAAATAAATAGACGCAAAGGTGTTGGTGGGTCGACCCAACCAGACCTTTTTTGACCCGCATGTAAAAGTTACCAATTTTGCACTGAACCCATGTTATATGCACATATGTGTATACCAAAATATAGGTTCCTTTTTTATTTTATTGTATTTTCACAAACAAGAAAAAATATTTGCAATTTATTCATTATTGGTAAGAGATTAGATATACTTGATTATAATCATCACTGTCCTCTTCTTCATCTTCAATATTTTCAATATCCTCCTCGTCATCATCTTCATCTTCTTTCTTTTCCTTTTTAACGTCGTCTTGACCCTAGGATATACATAGAACCAGATAACCACATTGTTTATAAAGTTAAAAATATATATATATAAAAACAAAAGATACAAACACGTTGCAGCATGAGTTCAAATGCATTGTCGAAAATAAGTTTAAAACGAAAGGAAATTACCTGAGGCCCTTGATCTAGCTTCTCAAAGAGATCCAATCTCTGTAGGTCTACACAAAAGAATATTACTGTTAGAGATGATTTTCACTCATAATGGTAATTTTGACTTTTCACTTTTCTGTTTAACTCATAATGGGTGAGGTTAAACATCTCCCCTACATGTTGAATGCACTCCCATATGAGTAAAAGTAAAGAGATGATGTGACTGATTTAGTGGAGAGGGGGGGGGGGGGGTACATTCAGTAAAAACAACAGGAGTAGGACTGGCAATTTCTACACGAACACGATAACATGACATGAAGTTAACAGGTTTCTATAACAGGTCGACACGCTAAGACCTGTTTAATTTCGTGTCTAAACAGGTTAAACACCTGTTAAGACCCTTTAATGGCACGTTCATAAGTTTGGATGTTATGATTTGACTTTTATGGATTCTTGTTTTAAGTTTGTTAAGGATCATGTTTTTATGCGTTATTTAAGACTTTTGTGAACCTTCGGTGACTTTTGTTTCACTAAGCAGGTCCCTTAATGGCTAAATATCAAATATGTAATAACAGGTCGTATGATACGCCTGTAATTTTTTCGTGTCTTAACAGGTCGTTTTTGTGTAACCCTATTTATTATTAGGTTCGTGTTCATGTTTAGAAAAGTCGTGTTCGTGTCTTATTGTGTTCGTGTTTTAACAGGTCAGGTCTGACACGATATGCCAGCCCTAAACAGGAGGGGGTGCGTAGCACAACCCTTTATAAGTATTTATCAAACCTAGGGCTGTAAACGAACCGAACGAACACGAACAAGACCTTGTTCGTGTTCGTTTGTTAAAGAATATATGTGTTTGCGAACCGTTCACGAACACTTATCGAACGGGATTTTATGTTTGTGTTCGTTTGTTAAGGAAATGAACTTGTTCGTGTTTGTTTGTGTTTGTTTGTTAATTTTAGGCAGCGAACGTTGACAAACACTAATTAGCACAAACTAATGTTCATGAACACAAATGGAAACAAATGAACACAAACAATCGTTCATGAACAGAATATATAATACACTGACACTTATTAGATATTTAATTTGTCAGCATTTTGATATATTTAAAGAAATATAAAAACTAAAAACACTAATGAACTATCAAACACAAGCGAACATGTTACCGAACGTTCACGAACATAAACGAACGAACGCGACCTCTGTTCATGTTTGTTCATTTAACTAAACGAAAGAAATTTCTTGTTCGTGTTCGTTTGTTTAATAAACGAACGAACACAAACGAACTTCCCTCCGAACGGTTCGCGAACTGTTCGCCGAACGTTTGGTTCGTTTACAGCCCTATTCAAACCTGATTGTGGATCCCATCGGACCTTCTTATTGCTGCGCCTTGCATTCCTTGTAACTGTGAGAGAAAAAAAATCAGGCATCTCGGTGGCAACAGAGGTATAAAATGTGATAAAATAATCTTAATATCAGTGGCGCAAATTAGAAGGGGCCGCGGGGGACCCCCCGAACTTTTCGCTCAGTAGTGTTATATATGTAGCTTCCATATAGAATTTTTTGGGTATATACGTTTTCGACCCCCCGGTTCCATAGAAATTTTTGGATATATACGTTTTCGACCCCCCGTCGGAAATCTCAAGCTTCGCCACTGCTTAATATATAATTGATGATAAAAACATGAAAGAAACTTCAATGTCAGTGTTTTACCTAGCTCTGCAGGAACATAGCCATCTGTAATCTTCATAAAGTCTGAAAGTGGAGGCTTTCTTATATTTCCTGCCACCGCAATTTCCATGTAAGCAAGTTATAAATGTTGAATGATGCATTTTCAAAGTAAGATGTGGTACAGGTTGTTTCAATGTACTAAAAGAGAAACAGGATCGGCTTTATTATAAACAAGACAAGATTATCTAACCATATACCAAAACTTACATACCAGTCTTTTAAAATGGAAACAGTTAAGTTAAAAGAATGCTTACTTTCAGAATCTTGACCCGCAGCCTCCAAATAATAAGGAGATGAAACCCAAAACCTTTGCAAAGCGTCACCCCATGACAGGGGCGGACCTGAAGGCTTAAGGGGCGGAGCCCGGGCTACGGCTCAACTTTTTACTAGAAGTGTAAAAAAAAAAAATTTTTTCGATTTTTATACATAGGACACCCTGAACAAGTACGAGGACACCCCTCAAAATTTTTTTTACAAAATAATAAGCCTAGTTCAAGTGTTATTCAGCAACCTAATTAGCCCAATTAAGTAATAATAGCCCACTTGGCTCATGAGCCCAATTAAGTAATAATAGCCCAAGTCCAACTGATTATTTTGGGCGGCATAATGATAATGGCATATCAAACGTCAGTCGACTCCAGAACAATCAGACTTTCAGCATAATGATAAATGCTTTAAGACAAAATGGGTTTGAGCCGATGTTGGAAAAAGTGACTTCCTTTTGTAAAAAATACAACATTACAATGTTGGACATGTCGGAAAGTTATGGTAACCCAAGAAACCGAAAGAATGTCATTACAAATCGACATCATTTTGAGGTTTACATTTTTAATGAGGTTTTAGACATGCAAATTCAAGAATTAGGAAGTCGATTTAGTGAGGTAACAACTACTTTGATAAAAAATATGTCGGGTTTAAATCCTTCTAACGGTTTTTCTAAGTTTGACCTATCGAAGATATTGGCGTTTGCTAAGATGTACCCGAATGATTTTACTACACAAGAAATAGGGACTCTTTTGGGTGATATTGAGTCATTTCGTCACACAATAAGCGATGATGATAACTTTGACAACTTGAATGGAATAAGTGATCTTGCGCGTCTTATGGTTGAAACGGGAACACATATTTCTTGTCCTTTAGTTTATCGGGTAGTTAAGTTAGCTTTGCTTGTACCGGTTGCAACGGCAACCGTTGAAAGATGTTTTTCGAAATTGAAGCTTGTCAAGACGGATTTACGCAATCGAATGGGCCAAGAATATTTGAACAATGCTATGGTTTGTGCGGTCGAAAATGATTTTTTTTGTGAAGTAAAGGACGACGATGTGATGGAACGATTTCAAGCTATAAAAAAAAAGAGGACAAATCTATTAGGTAATTTTTTTACTTTATTTATTTATTGTCGTTTTATTTTAATATTGTATGATTGCACTGTAAAATTTTTTTTTTTTGGATACCCCTGAATTTATGTTCTAGTTCCGCCACTGCCCCATGATATTAATTTACAGAAATCTTCTTTTTGTTTGAGATTAACATCAGGGAATTCTTTGATTTCCTGCAATCAGAAATATATCGCTTTTATAACCGACCAAAAGAGCATTTTTTTGGGAAAATTTACCAAAATGTTGGTTGACCAAGTGTCTTTGCAATTTTGTCACCTTCCTGCGTCTTTGGAACGTCCTCACAGCCTCGGAAGCGTCCGTTTCCTTTCAAGCCGACACGTGTCCGACATGTTGAAGCGTCCGTTTCCGTTACCAAAATGCGTGAGTCACCGACGCATCATAACCATAAACTTTTTTGATGCGTCCCTGTGTACGTTTCCGAGGTTTGGCCGACGCTTCCGAGGCTTGGCCGACGCTTCCCGAGGCTTGACCGACGCTCCCCCGAGGCTTGGCCGACGCTTCCCGAGGCTTGACCGACGCTCCCCCGAGGCTTGACCGACGCTTCCCGAGGCTTGGCCGACGCTTAAATAATTAACGAAAAAAAAAGGGAAACTCAAAAGCCATTTAACTTTTTAACCGTTGCACACATTTACCCCACTATATAACCCCTCACCCCGTTCACTTATCACTTATCACCACCCGCCGTTTTCAAAGTTTGCAAACATTTCTCAGCCATTTCACTATAACTCTAACGTCGTCAACGTCCCGAAAATGGCCAACTCCTGGACTGATGTTGAAGATATTGCTCTGTGCGAAGCATGGGAGGTGGCCATGACCGATCCTCCACGACGAGGACATGGTGGGCTCTGGGTTCGTGTTCAACAGATTTTCGCCCAACTACGTGGTCCGGACCACAACCGGACCGTTGACGCATTATCCTCCAGGTTCCGTGTCCTGCGGTTGGAATGTGAGAGTTTTGATCGATATTTCAAGAAAGTGGAGACAGAAATGCCGGACCTTGGTGAGGACGATCAGAAGGATGTGGCCCTCATCAACTACCGTCATGAAGAGGGACATGAATTCAAACATGTCTCGGAGTGGGAGGCTATTAGGATATGGTTTTAGAATATTATGTGTTGTTATTTTGGTTTTTATTTTTATTATGTTATGTTTAATGTTTAATAGTGTTTAATACAAAATTTTTTGACTCCGTTAACATGTTTATAAGTTAAAAAAATAACTAAAAAATAACATGTTTATATCGTTAAATTTTGACTCCGTTAACATGCATGTTATAAGGGATCCCATGTTATAATGTTTATAAGTTATAAAAAAATTTTGATCATTCTGTATTTGCACAATATACAAAGCTGCGTCTTTGGCCGACGCTTCCGACGCTTCACGGACGCGTTAGCAAACTGAGGCGGACGCTTCAACATCGGACACGTGTCGGCTTGAAAGAAAACGGGCGCTTCAACATGATAGGCGGACGCTTCCGAGGCTGTGGGGACGTTCCAAGGACGCATGAAGGTGACAAAATTGCAAAGGCACTTGGTCAACCAACATTTTGGTAATTTTCCCTTTTTTTTCTAATGCTGTCATGGTTTTTAGAAACAAACAGAATCAAAACTTGACTTACAGGATATATTTCATACTTCTCTTCTTTTGCATAATATTTCTTACCACGTCCCTTTTGTCCATACGCCATCTGAACAAACCGTGGCACCAAATGCAACTTCAATCACCTGCGGTATGAAAAATGCACAGCCTAATGAACATTCGTACGCTAACTAATTAATAACCAAAGTATGAAATGAAATCAACAAGTACTACTAACCAAATATGTCATTTAAATTTCCTAACTTAATAATACATTGTTCAATGTAACACTTTGAATTTGAGCTATTTAAATTTAATATCTACCTAAATAAGCATGGAATCAACCTAAAACGGCCTAAACTAGCCCTAAACAAGTCTAAAACATGTCTAAAACCCCTAAAAATGGTATTTTAGACTATGCGCTTAGCTTAAAAGCTCTCACTTTTTAAGCACCTAGGATCCGGGCTTGAGGCTCGACCTATGCGCCTTGGGCTTTCGACTATCAAGCATCTAAGTTCTAACCTTGGTTTTAAAATGTGTGATCATGCGTGATGCACATGATGTGAAACACATCAAGTGGAGCGCTGCGCTGGGATTACGTGATGCGAGACTGATGCACCGCAAATCGCATAATGCGATGCGCGCAAATTCGCAATAGGAACTTGAATTTTGATTTTTTAAGGTAGGCAAATCATTTCACATTTTTATCTTTTTCTTCTCATCTCCCTTATTTAATTTAATAATAAAATATTCTCTCAATCTCTCCTACTTTCTACTTCAAAGATCCCAATAATCCCATCAGGTATTTAAAAAAAGAAAGCAAGTTTCTTCTTTATTCTTTGCTTCATATGGGTTCTTTTTTATACTTTATTTTTTTTATGTTCAAGACTAAGTATGTTTTATAAGTGTGTTAATAAGTATGTTTTCATGCTGAAGTATTAACAATATAAAAGTTATGTATGATTAATTTTAGTATTTTATTAATAACAAACGCCTCACATATGTGTTGCGTATCACGGATCGGAGTTTGGGATCAAAACGCATCAGACGGCCTCACGCTTTCTAAAAAGGTTTAAATACAATCGTCCTTAACGTGCGATGCGTACGATATTAAATCACACATGTTATAAAATTCAAACCCTAATGACCACGTGTGAACAAAATATAACATGCATGATTAGGGTTTACCCCATGCGTGATTTTCTAATTTATTCATGCATGATTAGGGTTTACCCCATGCATAATTTTCTGATTTATTCATGCATGATTACGTATGCGTGATTATATAATTTGTTCAAACACGTAGTGTTGTTCGTGGGTTTGAATTTTATAACATGCGTGATTTAATATTATTGCACGTTAACCTTTCCCTCTAAATTCTAACATCAAAAATCAATCAAGTATCTAAGTTTAAACATCTAAATAATAACATTATAAATTAAAAAACGTTTAAAACCTGTGGACTGCTGGTCAACAGTGGCTGCTGCCAGCCGGAAACCTGAAAATCGCAGCTCCGGCGGCGGTGGATAGTGGAAGGTAGGGTTAGTGGTAATTGGGTAAAGAGTAGTAACACAGGGTAAATGGTAATTTCGGCTTATCGTTTCTATTTAAATAGTTTTATATATTATAATATCATCATAGTTTTAATTTTTAGATTATAGTTTTGAGTCGGTGGTTATAAATATTATTCAAGGCCTCGTTCGAAAGTGTATGAACCGATTAACCGGGTTTTATCGTAGTGGGTCTTTGGACGGTGGGTTTTTTTCGGAAATGGAGATAGTGGGCTTGGGCTGTCCTGCGCTATCTGCGATCGCAGGCGTATAGGATCGTCTTTTGTCATTGGTTACCCCAGGTAGCTGGTCTTTCATTCGTTGACCGTTCGAAAAAAATATTACCGATTAATACCATACATGGATGATCGTTTGAAAGAACTCTTTAAAAAGAAAAGTCGTTTGAAGTTGTTTTTTAAACGAGACGATGGATGTGCTAACAAAGTACGGTTTACTCGAGAGAAAAAAAAGGGTAGTTGCACGGTACCCCTGACCGCGGAAGGGATCTCCCTTCCCAGTTCACCACCCGACAAGGATCCCTGGCGGCAAATACCCATAGCCATCAAAGAGGGGTAAGAAACATGTTTCGAACCCGAGACCTCGAGTGTCCTCGGTCCGGCTTAAAGCGGGTGTCGGTGGCCACCAAAGTGGCACTAATGGGAATTAAACTTGGGTCTCCATTGGAGAACCCAAGTCACTCCACCACTAGGCCACTTGTGGTGGTTCGAGAGAAGGTATAGTATATTTTTGAAAGTTTTGGTCGAATTTTTAATAATTATGGTTTAGGTTCCTGTAAAAATAACATTTTTCGTGAGAAGTGTGAGAAGACATAGGAATTGACATCTAGGCATCATGTTTTGGACTTATACATGATATTTTAATATGTTATATTATGTTTTCAGTTGGTGTACCTTTTGACGTATCAATCAATCAATCATACCCAGTAAAATCCCACAAATAGCAAAGCTATTGGTAGGGTCTGAGGAGGGTGGGATGTAGGCACACCTTACCTCTACCTCTAGGGATAGAGAGGCTGCTTCCAGTGAGACCCTCGGCTCCAAAACACCCAGGAAAGAAATAAATAGAACATGAGGTGTATGTGTGTATGAATGAAGCTACCAATATAACATGAGTGGTGAAAGATTGCATGGTAAACAAGACAAATATAACACAAACAGCCTATACAAATAGATACATATCTACGACCATACACTATACCTAAAAACACAATTGTACCCTCTCCTAGAAATCCTTAACCTTAATCCTAAGTCTCCACGAGCTCCTAACATGGACCATGTTCTCAGAGAGGTGCAATTTTTGCAAATCCTGCCTAATCCGCTCATCCCAAGTAATTTTGGGTCTGCCTCTACTCCTCCTCCCTTCCACCTCGAGAGTTTCAACCACTCTAACGGGCTCTATCGTCTGCCTCCTCTTCACATGCCCAAACCACCTCAATCTTCCATCCTTTATCTTATCTGATATACTAGTTACTTCTAACCTCTCCCTAAAAACATCGTTTCTTATCCGGTCTAACCTTGTGTGCCCACACATCCATCTTAGCATTCTCATCTCTGCCACCTCCATCTTGCGTGCTTGTACTTCCTTAATGGCCCAACAGTCGGTTCCGTATAACATAGCAGGTCTAATTGCAACCCTATAAAATTTCCTTTTCAATTTTGTTGGGAACCTCCTATCGCACAATACCCCAGTGGCAGCTCTCCACCTACACCATCCAACCTGGATGCGGTGGGCAACGTCACTATCTATCTCCCCATCCCTCTGAACAAACGATCCTAGATACTTGAACTTATTGACCTGCGGGACCACTTGCCCGTCAATGGTGATCTGAATGTCCTCATCGTTGTCTACTCCACTAAAATCACAATACAGGTACTCAGTTTTAGATCTACTAATCCTTAAACCTTTGCCCTCTAAAGCTACTCGCCAGTCTTCTAACCTCGCATTCTGGCTTTGTTTACTATCAGCAACTAACACAATAACATCTGCGAAAAGCAGGCACCACGGAAGAGCCTCCTGAATTAACTTTGTCAACTCATCTAGGATAACTGCAAATAGAAAAGGGCTCAAAGCAGACCCTTGGTGAAGTCCTACCTCCACAGGGAAAGAATCAGTATCCCCTACAGGCGCTCGGACAGTAGTCTCAGTCCTAACATACATATCCTTAATTAAGTCTATATACTTCCCAGAAACCCCTCTACTCTCCAAACTAACCCAGACCTTTTGACGTAAATTTTGTTAAATAGTGCGTTTTAAGTGTTTAATATGTTCTCTGCGGAAAATTCTGGGAAAACGTCAACGGTTGCTGGCTTATTTGTCAAAAAAAATAGAGTGCGTTATAAAGAATTAATAGGGCAGTTGGATATTCGAGAAAGAAAAACTCGTTAATTTGAAGAGTTAGTTTGAATGATTCGCTTAAAGTTTGATGAACTTCTTTTCGCTTTCAGCAATTCATGCAAGAATGAATCGGGAAAAACCTATGACTGTACCATCTACAAGAAAAGACCTCATGATAGTCAATATGGGACCTCACCACCCATCAATGCATGGTGTTCTTCGACTCATTGTTACTCTAGATGGTGAAGATGTTATTGACTGTGAACCAATATTGGGTTATTTACACAGAGGTATGGAAAAAATTGCGGAAAATCGAACAATTATACAATATTTGCCTTATGTAACACGTTGGGATTATTTAGCTACTATGTTCACAGAAGCAAATGTTTTCAATTGGCAAGAAAAACACCAAACATAACATACGTTTTCAATTGGTATACGTTTTTACGTAAATTATGTTTGAAAACGAGTCTGGTCAAATATAATACGTTTTCATTAGACATGTTACTTTACATTTTGATGACGCCGCAACGCGCAGGAGAAATTTACTAATTCTGATTAATTTAAAAACATGTTTAATTTATTTAGCATTGATGACACTATCACGAGGTATAACTAAATTTGTTTTTGGCATATCTTAGTAAAAAATGTAGTATCTTTTGTTTATCGACTTTGTTATGTTGAAAAACGTCTCCTCAAACAAGTTTGAAAGATCATGAGGCATTTGTTATTTTGATATAAAAACACATGATGTTAATAACAGCCAATTTTCATAGAAGTTCCATTCATTCTAGCATAAATATCACTATAGTTGTAGAGAAAAGTATATTTAGCTACCAAAACTCATACAAACCCGAGGGTGTAGCTTTGCGGGGGCGGAAGGGGGCGGCTGACCCCCCGAACTTTTCGCTCGTTAGTGGAGAGTATTTAGTTTTCGTATAGAAATTTTTGGGTATATACGTTTTTGACCCCCCGGTTTTAAAGAAATTATTGATATATACGTTTTCGAACCCCCGGTCAGAAATCTCAAGCTTCGCCACTGTAGACTAGTGTAGTATCCGTTCTCTTTGCATATTAAGTTGGTACGGAATATAAGAGGTAAAAGAGCCAAACTCTGTTGTAGTTGATGCAACATTGCAAGTTCTTCATCAGTCGGCTCAGCAGGTAGATTAAATGATTTCCAAAGACTTTCATAAAGCTAAAGTTACGTTAAATCCCTTTTGTTTTATTTGTTTAAGTGGAAAGACATAAACATACATACTTACTCATTATGAAAAAGGAAAAGACATAAATACCCTTGTAAAGATTCAAAATCCCAGACGAAAACGCTAGAGCAATGAAGGTGGTCCTTGAAGGTAAGTAGGAACGATTAAGGTTTACGCAGAAAGCAATGTTACAACAAGAAACATCACAGCAGCAAGCCCAAAACAGCACCCGACGATCACTGTGAAGGCCTGCAGATTGTTATATATAACATATATGAGACACGTTCACCCACATACGGGTCCAACTTGTTTGTATTGTATCTTAGATGGGCTGAACGTGCTCCAAGCCACCCAAAGTGAATCCTTGATTAAGAAACAAAACAAAGTTACCCAACCCGCCCACGAACCGGTTTTGCCACCTCTAATTGAGTAATTGAGGAGTATAATGGAAGGATTAGCTAAACAATATGAGGCGAGACAAAAGTTAAATGTTTAACGTGTGACAAACCTTTGCTTGTGATTTGAATTTGAATTTGGCCATGAACCAGGTTAAACCTTTATCAACTACAGGTGCAAGTGCCAAAGCCCTGCATGATAAGCAACCCTAACATAATGAGCTAGTAAACTTGGTGATATCAACTATGTAGGCATATATATATTTCTCCTTTTTGCTAGTTATCATATAATAAGATGGTGACAAATATAAATATTAAAAACAGGAACAGCTCACCCTCCAAGTCTCAAAAGTTTAGTTACTTGGCTTCCAGCCCAGACCATAGCCATCAATTTCACAAATCTGCACATCAATTGTTCACACCAAATGCTCATCCAACAATAGAGCGATGATGATGATGATAATGGTGATCGCGACGATGATGATGAAGAAGAAGAAGAAGAATAACCTTTTAACAGCTGCCCAATAACCCATTTTCGCAGGTGCTGGTGCTATGTAGAACCTGGACCGTAAATAAACATAATTCCCCTTAAGTAGCGCTATTTGTTAAACTATGAAATGATTCACTAGGTTTGTTGTTTCATATAATTCAGACAGGGAAATAGGATGATGAATCTTAATGGTTCTTCAAACTACACTTCCATCATTTATTGATTGACATAATTACTTAAAAATATTGGCCCTCGAGTTCGGATAAGAATATTACTTACCATGCTACTAGAAAGGCAGTTAGATAATAAGCAGTGTTCAGTAACCCATATGACAGTATCCCTGAAATACCATATCTTCTAAGCTTTTCCAATATCCTGAAATTTGAATGGACAATAATCGCATTAATACACAAATCTCAAAACACAAGTAGCAATATGATTTACTATTTTCACATTGGCTGCATCTCATTATAATATGACCCTTTTGCTCAAAACGTAAACAGGGAATATCTTAATCGCAAATCACCATGCATCATCACTATGGGTGGCAATTCATGACACGACCCTAAGCAAGGCACGGACACAAAAATAATCAGGTTTTGGGTTGAACACTCTAGCCTGTTTAATAAATAGGTCTTGTTTGGGTTGACCTTTTTAACCTGTTTAATGAATGGGTCATGCTTGGGTTGTATTAAAATTAGACGGGTCAACTAGATAACCTGTTTAAGTTTAGTGGAATTTAAAATTGTTCATATTTAGATGTGTAGTCTAGAATATTTAATTGATTAGCTTAATATTTATATCTGGAAATTTAAGATGGTTAGTTTAATATTTTAAGGTGGCTGCATTATTGATTTGTCTTCTTCTGTGCACTGTACAAAGACTTCAAATCAGTAGCCTTTAATTTCAATATACAATAATGTTTCATTTTTTTAAGTACAACCAAAAACATTTTTCTCAGTAACAAAAAACAGATTAAAGGAAAATTAGCAAAAGGAACCTGGTACAAAAGGCGAGTTTTTATATGAAAGAAACAAACAGGTGATTTGATTAAATACCTATATTAAGATATTCCTCACATTTGAGATCCATAATACTATGACCAGATTATACGGGTCAGCCAGCATGACCCGTTTAGAAAAACGGGTTATACATGTTATAAGGCCTAAAGTGGTTTCCCAGGATCCAGCTACTTAGCATCTCAACTTAAAGATACCCAGTAAACCTCTTTTATCGGTTTATCATATATATGAAACTAGGATAGTAACCAGTGTATTATATGGGTTGGATAAAGAAAATATTAAATAGTTAGTAATAAAGATTTAGGAATCACAAAACGATATTTTGAGATAAAGATATGATTGAAATTACGTATAAATAGGTACTTTAAGTAATAAAGCAATAATATGTAATATATTTTGTTTTACTACTATTGTTTCTATTAATTAACCTTTTTTAAACTAGGAAATAGAATGCCATGGGTGAAAAAAGAGAAGTGGGAAAAAGAATCTCAGGCTCACAGAAATGTGACACGTGTCACAACCAGTTACTTATTTATTAGGTATAGATGAATTAACACTTAACAATTGATAATATCTAACAGAAATATAAAAATTGAAAAAGCATACAATAGCCTGCAGTAGTGAGCAATAATTAGAAAGGTAATTAGTACTCTGATGATGAGGATGACTTCCCTTGACTTTCATTGTATTTCCCTGAACCTAAAACACAGAAATGAGAAATTTCAGAAGCCTTGGATTATTACATCGACATTATGTTTATTAATCAGTAGTACCTTCTTGCTCTATAGAGCTGCTAGGAGGATCTGATAACCCATGAGGCTAACCTTGAAGCCAAGAGTTAGCATTAGCAATATAGTCAAACATGTTAGCACATTAAGATCTTCAAGCAAGTAGCTTCATCTTAAAATTTCACTAAAATAGCATTCAATTCAATGAATGTGGCACATTCAAACATGGAAATTGTTCTACATTTCCAACACTTTGTAACAATCACAAATTTACAGTATTAGAATAATATACCACACAAGTTCCAATGTAAATTAGGGGGTGTAACCTAGCTAAGCCATCTCATTTAATTTATGAGAGCTTGAGCCTGACTCCCGGGGGGTTTTTCATGCTCGCGCTTGTCACAGGCTCGGCTCGTTTATTATTTTTTAATTAATTTATAATTTATATACACTTTTAATTATTGTTATAGATACTGTAACTATAACTTTTGTATATAACATAATATATATTATTTAGTTATTTTTTATCACAATTTTATATAAAGTGAGAGATAATATATAAATATATTTAATATATAAAATAATCTATACTATATAATAAAAGAAACCACTTTAGGACACTTGTCATCATATTAGGGCATCTCTTATAGATAATTATTATTTTAATTTAATCTTTTATAATTAATTATTATAGATAACCCTTCTATTAAATATTATTTAGTTTAATATCTTATGGATAATTATTATTTAGTTTAATATTCTTCTCATTTATAATATTATTTAGAGTAAATTACGATTTTGGCCCCTGTAGTTATATCACTTTTACCCTTTTAGCCTAATTTTTTTTTAACATCTGAGCCCCCAACGTCTTCTTTTCTAACCCTTTTGGCCCCTAACACTAACCCCATCCATTAAATGTTAGGGGTCACAAAGGTTAAAAAAGACGTTAGGGGCCAAAAAGGTTAAAAAAAAGACGTTGGGGCTTATATGTTAAAAAATTATTTTTTTGGGCTAAAAGGGTAAAAGTGATATAACCACGGGGGCCAAAATCGTAATTTTATTATATGATGTATAAAGTTAGATTTATTCAATTCGTACAATACACAAGGTTTTTTAAGGATATATATATATTTTTTATTATTTTGTACAGAAAATTACATTTATTCAAACCGTGTAATACGTATATTTTTAAAGATGTATTTTTTTATTATTTGGTATATAAAATTACATTTATTCCACCCGTGTAATAAATGAGGTTTTTTAAAGATGTATTATTTTATTATTTGGTAAACAAATATTACATTTATTCAACTCGTGTAATACACGTGGTTTTAAAGATATAACTTTTTTAGTTGGTATATAAAATTACATTTATTCAACCCGTACAATATTGTTCTTATAGATATAACTTTTTATTATTTAATATATAAAATTATATTTACTCAACTCGTGCAATAAAGAAGGTTTTTAAAGATATTAATTGTTTTATTATTTAGTATATAAAATTTAATTATTCAACCCGTGTAATACACGGGGTTATAACCTAGTAATTATATAAACAACATCCTCGTTTAGGCTTGGTAGCCAGCTCGATCTCGAAGCTTAGGCTCCGGCTCATTTATTAAATAAACAAGTTTATTTTTGAGCTGGAGCCTGCCCGTTTAAACTCGGTTAGATATTGTAGCTTCTAACGAGCCAATCTCGGGCAGCTCACTAGCGGATTGGCTCGTTTACACCCCCTACAAATGTTGGTTCAATCAATCTGACACATGGAAAATTGTTACAGGTTAAGAAAGAGAGAGGTAGGAATTAAACTCACATCGTCACTACGCACACACCGGAGTTGTAGACAGCGTGTGATTTGAGCAGGATTCGATTGAAATTGAAATTGAAAGTACAAAGGAGTAGAAGAACAATCAGGAAGTTTCAATGTGTGAAATCTAGACCTAACCTAAAACATTTCACACACAAAACACCGAATTAGCAGACGATACAACACTAATGACGAAATTAGGGTTACAGGTAGCATTACGTACATGATGTAGGTGCAATTGAGTGTTGAATCCGATACATGTGCTGCTGGAAGACATGGAGACAGACGATGAGTGGAGAATTACGATTGGGTTGTATCAGAGTTTGGTTTTCTCATAATGTGGGTTTAATTTTGTATATTTCATTTTCACTTGAAAAAAAATATTACAAGCAAATAGCAAATCAGTTTTATCTATACTATCTATTAAGACCGTGAGGTATGGTGGGCTTGGGTTGGGGCATTAGTTGACACGTGCATGTTGAATATTCCCCAACCCACGCCAAGTTTAAGGGGTATGGTGGGGCTTGGGTTGGGCGTGGGTTGGCTGGCGTGGCCAAGCCACATCAACATTTTTTTTAAATATATTTATATTTATAACTACATAAATAATAAAAATACATATTTTTTTAAAACTACATAAACATACATAATAATTATCAAAATAAAAAACAATCATTCTTCGTCGTCTTCGTCGTCTGTTTCGAACCCAGGAATCGTTGAAACATGATCCACCAAATCAGATCGAAGGTTGTGATGTATATCCCTTGACTTGATCAAAAATTCATTTGCCGCTTTATCTTCGTCTGTTACGTTGCCTGGTTGGGGTCATCATCATCATAGTAGGTAACGACCGCTCTACCTTCATCCTCCAAATCATGTTGTGAAGAATGATACATGTGTACATCACGTTTCCAATCTGATCCTTGTCCCATAGTCGACAAGGCATTGCCAATATTCGCCACCTTTTCTTCAAAACACCGAATGCTCGCTCGACGTCTTTACGTGCAGCCATCTGGACCCTGTTAAACTTTAATCTCTTTGGATCTGTGGTACCGTATTTTGTGAACGATTTTACGAAAACCCCCCACTCCGGGTAAATCCCATCAACTAGGTAGTACCCATACACGTACTCAACCCCGTTTACAAAGAAAGTTCCTTTGGGTCCTATACCATTTACCAGATCATTGAAAAGGGGCGAGTGGTTTATGATGGTAATATCATTATGTGAACCTGGCATACCGAAGAACGCATGCCATATCCAAAGATCTTGAGACGCAACCGCTTCAAGCATGATGGCTTGACTTCCGTGAAATCCACTCGTGTGAGCGCCTTGCCATTGGGTAGGACAAAGTTCCTGATGTATTGCAAAATACATCTTTATTCGCGTCTAGTTTTAGTCGTTAGATAGTTGGTTGTGTCCGTTTTTAGATTAGAATGTATATGCTTTTGATTTAATTGTGTTTTCAGGTATTTGAAGCTGAAAAGAAGCGGAAACAAGTTATAATATGGAAAGGCGAAAGACTGGATCGGAAACCGGAAGCTCGGGAGTTGAAACAAAGCGAAAAATCACATCTGATGAGCTGAGGCGGGCCGAATCAACTTAAAACAACATTTCCGGTATTATGAAGGCGGGCGGCCCGCGTTAACTTTCACCTAATCCTCAAGCGGGCCGCGTGGGGTTTGTTTACGTGAACCGACTTTAAACAGCATTAGTTTGTAGGGTTTTTGGATTATAAAAGAAGATCATCATCAACAGCCGTGATTAACAACACAATTACGAATTTAGGACTTATTGGACAATCATTAGAGGCTGATTCGAGGGCTGTTGAAGCATTGGGGAAGGCGTGGAATCATTGTTGAAGCGCAGGAGCACACGGGATTGGAGTTCACGGGTTTTATAATCTTGTTTCTCTCGTTTTCGTTTGTTTCTTGTTATTTGGTGATGAATTCTGTTTTGACCATGATTGATACTATGTTTTTAGACATGATTTGTGACACCCCAGGAAAATCAGGAAAACAACGCAACTTAACTAGCTTCCTCAGTAACCACGCGCTAAATTACGGGACGAAATTCTCTTAACAGGGGGATAATGTGACAACCCTCAAAAATTACATGTATTCCGTACAATTTATTAAATGATAATTAAAGTACTTGATGACTGTGTGGAATTATTTGACTGCTCTCTAATTACTGTGTTATACTTACATGTGCGTAGTAGCATACTAGTAGTATGCAGAAAACTTGACTAAATGGTCCTGAATATTTTCCTATGTGTTAGGAATTAATTGTGTTGCAAAAATATATATATAAGACACCGTACGGAATAATTAAACACTTTAATGGAACAGTATCCGACCGAACAACCGGACATTACCCGGGACACCACATTTTTGCCCAGTACATTATTTTACTATTTTTGGGCTAGTCATGATCCCCGTATGTCATAACACCCGCTAAAAAGTTACTAACTAAACATATCATTCTAATACTTACTTTCTAGTTGGGAAATATTTACATCAAAGCCCCCCCCCCCCCCCCCCAACGATTTTAGTCCCCATGGGACCCCACATATCATTCTCTCCATACTTCATATATATTGGCAAGATTATATTTGATTGTTTATTAGATTTTTGCTTGTGGGACTAAACATAATATGTGGAGTGGATTATAAGAAGCATGGCACATAATATTTGTCATCATAACTCAAGAGATCACATTCCATCCTTACCTTCTCTCCCTCTCACGGTTACACACAACCGAATCCACCACCATCACCTTTACACATTCATCTTCTTCATTTACATATTCCATACAAAGCTTGAAGTCCATCAATGGAGGTTGCAACTTGAGGGGATTTCAAAGGAACTTGCTTCTAGCTTTTCACCATCTTTTTTCGCCACATTTCTTCACTAGATTCGTCCCTAGCTATAAGCTAGTAGTAAGCTCTTGTTTAACCTTTGTTCATCTTATTTTATGGCTAACATTGTAGTATGATGCTTATGGTTACAACTAAAATGCAAGAACACTAAAAATATAAACATAAAGGTTATATGAAGTTTACTTGTATATGAAATGCTATTAGTTGATGTTGTCATGGGTATGTTGTTGGTTTAGGGTTGGATAATACATATATGATGATTGATCGTCGAACTCTTGATAAATCCGTTGTTCGGACATGTGTTGATACAATATAGTAACATTTAAACTATAAATAACATGCTGAATCACATTTCCAGCCGATTTCATCAGGCTGTAAACAGGCCATAAATTCAACGAAAAACTGATATTTTGAATCTAAAATATGTTATTATGAAATACGGTTCTAATGGCACCGGAATCATAATTTTTGGACTCCGTTTACTATTTTTAAAGTGTTAATTTGTAACAGCAACTTAAGCTGAATTTTGACAGCAATAAATGGGTGTCATACTTTCAGTCATAACCTGAGTTTTGTGATGAATCAGACCATGAAATTTGTACAGTAGATGAAAACCGATGCATTTGTAATTACCCCACTGGAATTTCGTAAATCGGACACTCGATGAATTTTTAATAAATTGTTCCGTGGACTGTGGTCAGAAATACATAAATCTGAGTTCAGTCCGGAATATGAATTTTTATAAAATATTGGTAATGAACCGGACCCTGATATTTTTATACAATAAAATATGGAACGTTTAAGACATCCTGTAAAAATTTGGGAATTTTTGGAATAATTTAACCATTTTATTAAAATGTCCGAAAACAGCCGGTTTTGAATATAAATGCTGAAATGACATAAGTTGTGACTCGCGTGTCTAAATGTCGAGTATGCTATCTGTGAATAATCTAACATGTTATATATGTTATGTGCAATATCGTATGTTTGTTTATGAGTGGGGAATGGATGGGAAGTTTATATGGGCATAAATCGTTAAAGTGTGTACCTGTTATGTGGTAGAAATAATGTGCAAATAAACCGTACGTAGGATACGTGTTATGCATGAGAAACTGATTGTTATCCGTACCTTATTAGGACGTGATTGATCGACCTTGACTGTTAGCTATATTGAGAATCTAACCGAGCAAACCGAGGTGAGTTCACACACTTTCTAAGGCATGGGATTCCTGGTGGTTTGGGAATGGGTTAAGAAATTAAAATTGGAATCTACATATCCTCCTTGGGTAGGATATGTACGGCCATCCTCCATAGGTAGGATGCCATTATTAAACCTACGAATTCTCCTGGTGCAGAATACGTACGTTCGTCCTCCTTGGGTAGGACAACAACCTTAAAACTAGCTAGACAAAACTCTATCATGAAGTCCCTCAATTTATATCGACTTAATCGCCGAGGCCAATGGCGAGCGGGTCATTAGTTAATAGCGCTATTAGGTTTAACAAACCTCACACCGTGCCGTTCGGACGTGCGTGTACTAATGGACTATGGCAGATTGTCAATGATGATAGACACTGATATAGGGCACAACTTATTTGCGTAGCAGTCGATATCATACCGTCTAGTAGTTCAAACGGGGAAAACTCCCACTGATCATGGTTATGGATTGGGTAAAGAAAAAGGAAATGGTTAAACATACTTTCAACTACGGGGTAACCCCCACGGCAAATAAGCCAACGAAAGTCAAACCACGTTTTTCAGAAACAACTTAAAACTAAACAACCAAACGTGAACTCACTCAACTTTGTTGTTGACTCGTTGTTACATGCCTTACAGGTCACTAAACGCTTGGAGCTTGCACGAGGAAGGAGTCGTTGTGGTGTACGGACTGCTATGTTCCGTACTTATTATTTAAAGCCTTATGAACTTATTAAACTAGCGTTTTGAACTTTAACTTATAAACTGTGAACTTGTGCTTTTGGATTTACTTTTAGGCTTCCGCTGTTATCTTAAAATCGGTTACCTTCATTAGGTCACCAATCGTATTGCAGTTGGCTTCATTTACTTAATTGTGTTGTTCAATATGATTGGTGGCTCGATCCTGGTCACGTCACGCCTCCAAGCGGTGGTACTCCGCATGGTGGATTTTGGGGGTGTGACAGATTGGTATCAGAGCCATTGGTTATAGTGAACTTGGTTTTAAAAAGGGAAAAGCTTTTTGATAAAACCAGACTATAACCTGTACAGTGCTCAACGATCCACAACGACGCTTCGCTCCACGTGCAAGACTCGACACCATAAGTGGTATGATTTATGTTATATTGTCGGTTAGATAGTTCTCACTGTGCATTAGATAATGTGGTAATTGCTATTTGAACCTTGTGTGCTTACTCTCTACTATCGTCCCACACTTACGCACTTTCGCGACACTTTTCTCACCTACGTTATTTCGTTGTGAAGATCATGGGTGGACGTTTGAACCTAACTCAAGCCCAGCTGACAACTTTGATCAACGAACGAGTTCCTGAGGCACTCGCAGCTGTCCCTGCAGGAGGTATAACCTGCCATATCAACCCACCTTAGGACGTTTAGATCCTACCTTCGCAAACCAACCCTCGAGCTTAATCTTGTCTTTTATTCTCGCGCAACAGGTCAACATGCTCAAAATCCTGTGTGCACATTCAAGACGTTCATGGACTGCCGACCTACCACTTTCAGTGGCACCGAAGGAGCAGTGGGCCTTCTTCACTGGTTTGAAAAGCTTGAGTCAGTTTTCGAGATGTGCGAATGCCCCGAAGACCGTAGGGTGAAATATGCTACCGGAACACTTGAAGGGGCTGCGTTAACCTGGTGGAAGGCGCAGGTTCAACTACTAGGACTGGCAGTTGCTAATGCCACACCCTGGAATGGTTTCAAAGAGCTGATCAAGGAGGAGTACTGTAGTCGGGATGACATCCACAAACTAGAAGTGGAATTTTACAATCTGAAGATGACGGGGTCTGAGATTGAGGCGTATACTAAGAGGTCAAACGAGCTGGCCATCCTGTGTCCAACTATGGTGGACCCTCCCATCAAACGTATTGAGCTGTATCTCAAGGGCCTTGTACCGGAGATCCAAAGTCACGTGACTTTAGCCAATCTGGGTACCATACAACAAATTATCAAGTTGGCTCATCGACTCACTGACCAGGCGGTGGAGCAAAACAGGCTGCCCAAACGAATCAGTGCCACAGCTACTTCTGATGCACTTACCGACAACAAGCGAAAATGGGATGGGAACTCCAGTAAAGGTTCAACTTCAGTTCAGTCTCAACAGCGAAAGACTGATGACTACCAGAGTCCCGGTCAGCAATCTTCCGGTAATCAAGGACAAGGTGGATACCGAGGGAACCACCCCAAGTGCAATCGGTGCAACAAGCATCACAGCGGGCAGTACAACAAAGGTCGTTGTCAGAGATGTCACAAGTTGGGTCATGAAGCTAAGGATTGCAGGAGCCCGCGTCCTGCGAATCAGAATCGCCAACAACAACAAGCCCCACAGAACCACCAGCAGCAGCATCAGCAGGGAAATAAAGGATGCTTTCAGTGTGGCGCTGAAGGCCACTTTAAGAGGAACTGCCCCCAGCTGAACCAGAACCAGAACAATAACCAAGGAAATGGGAACCACAATGGGAATAACAATGGAGGCAACAATGGAGGCGGCAATGGGGGAAACAACAATGGCAATGGGGCAAGAGGTCGTGCTTTCGTGATTGGTCAGGGTGATGCAAGGAACGATCCCAACGTTGTGAAGGGTAAGTTTCTTCTGGATGACTTCTTTGTTACTGTTTTATTCGATTCGGGTGCCGATACTAGTTATGTGTCCGTAAAAGTTAGCCAAATGCTTAAGCGCACTCCAACACTTTTGAACACCAAACAGGCGGTAGAGCTAGCAAATGGTAAAAGTCTTGAAGCCACACACGTAGTTAAAGGTTGTAACCTGGTCTTAGCTGGTCAGATTTTCCCTATCGATCTTATTCCTATCACACTTGGTAGTTTCGACGTTGTTATTGGTATGGATTTGCTATCTCATCATCAAGCGGAAATTGTTTGCAAGGAGAAAATCATCCGCATTCCTCGTCCTGGTGAAGAACCTCTCGTGATTTGTGGTGACAAGAGTGGTGCTGTCGAAGGCATCATCTCTTTCCTTAAGGCCCAGAAATGTTTGCGAAAGGGCCACACTGCCATTCTGGCACTCGTTACTGACACATCCACGGAAGAGAAGAGAATTGAAGGCATTCCTATAGTGCGCGATTTTCCCGAGGTATTTCCTGAGGAATTACCTGGTCTTCCGCCTCATCGTCAAGTTGAATTTCAAATCGAGCTAGCTCCTGGGGTAGCACCAGTAGCTCGAGCACCATATCGTCTAGCTCCATCAGAACTCGAAGAACTATCCACGCAACTACAAGAACTCTTGGAAAAGGGTTTTATACGTCCTAGCTCTTCGCCCTGGGGAGCTCCAGTCTTGTTCGTAAAGAAGAAAGATGGTACCTTCAGAATGTGTATTGACTACCGCGAACTCAACAAGGTGACTGTGAAGAATCGTTATCCTCTTCCACGTATTGACGACTTGTTCGACCAGTTGCAAGGGTCGAGCTATTACTCCAAGATTGACTTGAGATCGGGATACCATCAGCTGAGGGTCTGAGATGAGGACGTCTCCAAAACAGCATTCAGAACTCGTTACGGCCATTATGAGTTTCTGGTTATGCCATTCGGGCTGACGAATGCACCAGCGGTCTTCATGGATCTCATGAACCGAGTGTGCAAGCCTTACCTGGATAAGTTCGTTATTGTGTTCATCGACGATATCCTGATCTATTCTAAGAGTCAGGAGGAACACGAGCAGCATCTACGACTTATGTTGGAACTACTTCGAAAAGAGCAATTGTATACCAAGTTTTCAAAATGTGACTTCTGGCTTCGCGAAGTCCACTTTCTAGGCCATGTGGTAAACAAGGATGGAATTCATGTGGATCCATCTAAGGTTGAATCGATCAAAAACTGGCCTGCACCCCGTACACCAACAGAAATCCGCCAATTCTTGGGTTTGGCAGGATATTACAGAAGGTTTATCAAAGATTTCTCCAAGATTGCGCAACCTCTCACTTCACTGACTTAGAAGGGTGTCATCTATCATTGGGGTGATGCACAAGAGTCCGCATTTCAACATCTAAAGGATAGACTTTGTAGCGTGCCTATCCTCTCATTGCCCGAAGGCACCGATGATTTCGTGGTTTATTGCGACGCTTCCATCCAAGGACTTGGTTGCGTGTTGATGCAACGTGACAAGGTCATTGCCTACGCATCACGCCAACTCAAGGTTCACGAAAGAAATTACACTACTCATGATCTGGAGCCGGGAGCAGTTGTTTTCGCGCTTAAAATATGGAGACATTACCTGTACGGTACCAAGTGCACCATTTACACCGATCACAGGAGTCTCGAGCATATCTTCAAGCAAAAGGAGTTGAACATACGTCAACGCCGATGGGTTGAGCTCTTGAACGATTATGAATGCGCAATCAAGTATCATCCGGGCAAAGCCAATGTTGTGGCCGACGCCCTCAGTCGAAAGGATACCTTACCTAAGCGTGTACGTGCTTTACAGCTTACCATCCAGTCTAACCTTCCCGCTCAGATTCACGATGCTCAGGTCGAAGCATTGAAATCAGAGAACATCAGGCTGAGTCCCTACGAGGATCGAGGCAGCGGCTAGAACGAAAGGAAGACGGTGCCTATTATGTAAACGGACGCATCTGGGTTCCACTTTATGGAAACCTACGCGAACTTGTGATGGATGAAGCACATAAGTCTCGTTATTCAGTACATCCTGGTTCGGATAAGATGTACCACGACTTAAAGACCACATACTGGTGGCTTGGCATGAAAGCCCACATAGCAACCTACGTTAGCAAGTGCTTGACTTGTGCGAGAGTCAAGTCTGAATATCAGAAACCATCAGGCTTACTTCAACAACCGGAGATCCCGAAATGGAAATGGGAGCAAATTTCCATGGATTTCGTTACTGGTCTGCCCAGATCTCAACGCGGAAACAATACCATTTGGGTGATCGTAGACCGACTGACCAAGTCTGCACATTTTTTGGCTATCAAAGAAACGGATAAGTTTTCTACTCTTGCAGACATTTACCTAAAGGAAGTGGTATCAAGGCACGGAGTGCCAACCTCTATTATATCTGATCGTGGCGCACGTTTTACTTCTGAACTGTGGCAAGCAATGCACAAGTCCTTTGGCTCACGTTTAGATATGAGCACCGCTTATCACCCGCAGACGGATGGGCAATCTGAACGCACCATCCAAACCCTTGAAGACATGCTTAGGGCATGTCTAATCGCTTTTGGTAATGGCTGGGAAAAGCACCTCCCGCTAGTGGAGTTTTCGTACAACAACAGCTACCACACCAGCATCCAAGCCGCTCCGTTTGAGGCCTTGTACGGACGCAAATGCCGATCACCTCTCTGTTGGGCAGAAGTTGGTGACAGTCAAATCACTGGCCCAGAACTTGTGGTAGATACCACCGATAGAATTGCTCAGATACGACAGCGAATGACGACGGGTCGTGACCGTCAGAAAAGCTATGCTGATAAGTGAAGAAAACCACTCGAGCTCCAGGTTGGGGATCGAGTGCTACTCA
This sequence comes from Helianthus tuberosus, assembly GCA_030545235.1. Classification (NCBI taxonomy): domain Eukaryota; kingdom Viridiplantae; phylum Streptophyta; class Magnoliopsida; order Asterales; family Asteraceae; genus Helianthus; species Helianthus tuberosus. The sequence goes on along the minus strand of CM060435.1, from coordinate 37,524,984 downwards.
AAGTCTCACCTTGGAAAGGTGTAGTTCGCTTTGGAAAACGAGGCAAACTCAATCCATGTTATGTCGGACCATTCGAAGTCACCGAGAAAATTGGCAAAGTCGCATACAGGTTGAATCTACCTGAAGAACTCAGCGGAGTTCACAATGTTTTCCATGTGTCGAATCTGAAGAAGTGTCTGTCAGATGAGACCCTCATAGTTCCTCTCAAAGAACTCACTATCGACGACTAGCTGCGATTCGTCGAGGAACCAGTAGAGATTACGGATCGAGATGTTAAGATCCTCAAGCATACCAGGATACCTCTGGTCCGAGTTCGTTGGAATGCTCGTTGATGTGTGTAAAATGCAACATATAAATTACATCAAATGAGGCATAAAACTAACCCTTTTTAAGTACTAATATTGGAAAAAGAGTGTTTTTGTCTGCCTTTTGTATTTTCAGGATTAAATGAGCTAAAAAAACGCAAAAGAAGCAAAAAGACAGCTAAATCCAACATAAATACAAGAAAAGGAATATTAGTGGACTGCCCGAACCCTCAACGGCACCTTCCAAAGCAAAGTAGAGAAATCAGAAGACTGAACACGCCCCGTGCTCAGCCAGCACGGGGCCGTGCCCAAGAAGCAGCAGAAAAGACAAATCTATAGAAGCTTCTATTGCCCATCACGGGGCCGTGCTCAGCGGACACGGGGGCGTGTCGAAAGTACAGCAGGCGCATTTATTGTAATTGCGAATTACAATTAATGAGGAGAGAGATTGTCAGACGGACACGGGGCCGTGCCCAGCGGACACGGGGCCGTGTCCAGCTCTCTGTTCAGCCTATAAATAGGAGTGCTTGGATTCATTTCATCTCATCCCTTGGCACACCACCTCTCTCACACTTCATCCACCACCCACCACCATCACAACACCATCATCCACCACCATCATCCATTGTCCATCGTAGAGTGTGTGAGTCGTCTCGGGATCCAAGATTGATCGTAAGAGTTCTTGACAATCAAGGCCATGTTTGCCTAAGTCTCTTACATCACTTGGTGAAGACAAAGTGTCTAGTATAATACTTTTTATTTCTAATCTTTTGCACTTTTTATTTGGTTTTGTATTAATGACTTTAATAACTAGTTACTTATGTTGAAGGTGATCTTTCCTTATCGTTTGTCCGTGGTGTCTTGGCATTATTTTACTGTCTATATAAAATAAAGGATTTTCACCATTCATATCTCCACGGTCTATATGGAGATATGTTGGCTACCTGGTAGGGGGTTAAGGGAATGGTTTGGTAAAGGTCTTGCCATTGTTCAGCGTTTAGAGGTCCTGCAATGGACCTGGGTCAAATTTAGTAGGATCTCCTTCAATACTTCACGGTATTGGATGGCGGGGGTCCAAACTCTTTGATCCCCTCATAAGTTAACTACTATTAATACTATAACCTGGCTATTTAGGACTGTATCCCTGCTGACTCAGACTACTTAGCCGAGGGTAACGTCACCGCCAAAAGCGGGGCCTACCACAATACTGCATTAATAACTTAATTCATTATCTTCCAATAATCCACCCCTTTTAGGATTGTATCCCTGCTGACTCAAACTACTGGGGTGAGGGTAACGTCGCCTTCAAAAGAGGGGCCTACTACAATAACTAAGATAATCTCTTAATTATGTGCAAAAGTGCGGAAATAATCAAAGGTTATACTAGATACGAGTCGGAACCAAGTGATTCATCTTGTCTATCTGTTTTTTCTTTTATTTTTATTTTCAGCATTTTAGTTAGTTTTATTTTTCTTAGTTTAAAACATTTTTTTCTAAACTTTTATTTTGGTTAGACGTTGAGGATAAACCGGTACTAAAAGCTCTTGTGTCCTTGGACGACCTCGGTATCTTACCAACGCTATACTACACTCAACGATGGGTGCACTTGCCCATATGTGTGTTTAGTGTTAGTAAAATATCGTGTTTTATAAATTTAAAACTTGGCTAAAATAAGTGTTAAAAAGGGCTTAAAATATACACCTAAAATAAGTAACACTTCGCACGCATCAAGTTTTTGGCGCCGTTGCCGGGGACACAAGGATTTTAAGAAAGTTAGGAATCAACGGCCTAATCATCTTTTATTTTTCTTTTTATTTTTTTAGGATTTTCTTAGTTTTTCAGCTTCTGCAGAGCTCAGCACGGGCCGTGCCCGGTCAGACACGGGCCGTGCCCAGCATCATCACTGGCAGTTTTTATTTTCTGAGTTACAGAGAGCTGAACACGGGGCCGTGTCGGTGCAACACGGGGTCGTGTCCAACTCCCAGTAACAGGGATCCAGAAATCAATTACTGTGCCTCTGAACACGGGCCGTGTTCATTGAGCACGGGGCCGTGGTGAACATTCTGACCAGCATTCTTTTCTGTTTTTGTTGCAGGACTTGGAACCCAGGCGCCACATTTGAACCTCCTACATAGTGCATGAGCTCCAGTTCTAGTAGAGACATAAAAGAACCCCTAGAAGAACCCGAGCGCTTTCTCAGAAAAAGACTAAAAGCTAAAAATCAAGAGAAAGCTTCGGGGGACCCACTTCCAATGGCGGACCAACGTACCCTCATGGATTACCTACGGCCTACCGTAGGCAATCTTGGCGCCGCTATCAATGCACCGAATGTCGAGGCCAACAACTTCGAACTTTGGCCGCATTTGATACAAATGCTCCAAAACTCCGCAACCTTCCACGGGCTTGCGGACGAGGATCCCCATCTACATATTACTAACTTCTTAGAAATATGTGATACCTTTCGGATCAATGGAGCATCAAATGACACCATCCGCCTTCGAATGTTTCCTTTTTCACTAAAAGACCGAGCTAAGGCTTGGCTTAACACCCTCCCAGTTGGATCGGTAAACACCTGGGATGAACTCGCCCAAAAGTTTTTGTATAAGTATTTCCCTCCGGCTAAAACGACTAAATTAATGACTGAAATTAATACATACTCACAAGAGGATGGGGAATCCTTATATGAAACTTGGGAAAGGTTCAAGGAGCTTCTAAGAAAGTGTCCTCACCATGGTCTAGCGGTATGGCAACAAGTATCCACTTTCTACAATGGATTGTTGCCACACACAAGACAAACACTTGATTCAAGCTCCGGGGGACTCTTAGGTAATCGTCGCCCAAATGAAATATATAACCAAATTGAGGAAATTGCGCAAACCAATTTTCAATGGCACACTCCCCGAGGTAATAAATCTATTGCCCCGGGCGCCCATAAGGTTGATGAAAGCACCTCTTTACAAGCCCAAATCGAGGCCCTCTCTTCAAAAATCAAAAGGCTAGAAATGACAAAAACGGCCTCGGTTATGGCTTGTGAAGGGTGTGGTGGGTCACATGAAAATTGGAGTTGTATGAAAGAATTAGATGAACAAACTGAAACGGTAAACTACATGGATAATAGACCTAGGCCGTCGGGTCCTCCAACGGGTACCTACAACCAAGGATGGCGTAACCACCCAAATCTTGGTTGGAGAGATCCCGGCAATAGTAGTAACCAACAAAACCAACGAACTAATTTTCAACAACCGCAAAATTTTCCTCAACAACAAGGTGGAAGAGAAAGGCTTGAAGATACTGTATCTCGCCTCATCTCTGACACTGAAAAGAAGAACTCAGATCGATTTCAACAATTGGAATCGAATTTCAGAAATCAACAAGCTAGCATTCAAAACGTTGAAAAACAATTAAATCAACTAGCTCAAAATTTCTCCGAGAGACCACAAGGTGCATTACCCAGTAATACCGAAACGAACCCGAAGGCACAAGTACATCTCATCACATTAAGAAATCGAACCGTGGGTCCCGAGGATGCTCCATTGCCGCCAAATGAAAGAAGCCATTCTAGCCAGCCTGTGACACCTCCTGCGCCAGAAAAGGCTTCTACACCAAATCAAGAGCCCACCAAGACTCCTCCAATCCCGTACCCCAGTAGGTTAAATCGTCAAAAGACCGATGAGCAATTCGCAAAATTCGAAAGTTTACTAAAACAATTGCATGTTAATATTCCTTTTATTGAGGTCCTAACCCAAATGCCTAAATATGCAAAATTCATGAGGGATTTCCTCACTCACAAAAGGAAAATTGAATCATTGCAATTAGTTAACTTAGGCGAAGAATGCTCAGCTCTAGTTCTCAACAAACTTCCACAAAAGAAAATCGACCCCGGGAGCTTCACAATCCCTTGTTCGATTGGGAAGTCCCCCGTCCGAAATGCTTTAGCCGATCTTGGGGCTAGCATCAACCTCATGCCCACATCAATGTTCAAGCGACTCGGCCTAGGAACAACAAGCCCTACAAAGATGAGCATACAACTCGCCGACAGGTCCGTCAAATTCCCACATGGTGTCGCCGAAAATCTGCTAGTCAAGGTTGACAAATTCGTCTTTCCAACCGACTTTGTCATCCTAGACATGGAAGAAGACACCGAGGTCCCTCTCATCCTCGGGAGGCCATTCCTAGCCACCGCCCAAGCATTGGTGGATATGAATGACGGAACTCTAACATTGAAGTTTGGGGATGAGGAAGTGAAATTTGAATGTGGAAAGCGAGTAGAGGAAGAAGATCCGGTCAACTACATGACGGTCATAGACTCAAGCTTGGATGACGCTCTCCGACGGTGTAACATGGGATGCAACACATCCCACTTGGGTAACATATGACCAGGCTTTGGGTCTAGCCAAGGACCCTTATAAACGTGGCGCACCATGGAGGCATTCCACGGAACTATCCTTAGTTTAATTTAGATTATTTTTTATGTTTTCTAGTTAGTTTTAATTTTCAGGAATAAAACACACTCATGGTGGTCAAGGATGAAAAGGGGAACGAGAAAAAGGATCCCATGCACAAGAACAAGGCGACCCGACAATTCTCTCCATTTCAGAAAGTTCAACACGGGCCGTGCTCAACCAACACGGCCCCGTGCCGAACCACCTGCAGAAAAACGCCCAGTTCAGGTACCTGGACACGGGCCGTGTTCACCCAACACGCCCCCGTGTCCAGACTTCTGTTTCTCTTATTTTAATTTCGTTACTGGCACTTGAACACGGGGCCGTGCCCGGATAACACGGGGCCGTGTTCAGTGCCCAGTAACACAAATTTTTGCTTTTTAAACACTATTTTACACATCTAATCAACCTAAAAATTTATTTTTGGGACACATTGAGGACAATGTGTAATTTAAGTGTGGGGGGATGCTAAAACCTTGAATTTTGCAAGTCCTAAATACAAGCCTTACACAAAACTCTATTGGAACCGCTAATCACCCCAATTTTTTTCAAAAATTTCATTTTTTTACTTGTCCAGGTTTAACTCGGGAAATTCAAGTTCTCAAAGAGGTTATATTTTTACAAATTTACAACCGATAGCGTAGTGATAAAAAGAACCAACATAAGAAAATTATGAAAAGGCATAGCAAACTTATTTAAAATTTGATTATGTATACTTGATCACATAAAAACCCATTCCCACAAAAGTGAGTTTTGAGCCTTTATTGAGCACACAATTACATATCATTTGACTAAATGCTCATTTTTCGTTTCTTGTGTGAATAGCCGCTTGGTTCTTACGACTCTAGAACTTGCCATGACAATACATTCCCGGTCCTTATCAACTTAAACCCAAGTAAGTAAATGATGGAGGCATTAGGACTAACCCTTTTTATTTCTACACCATTATTTTTCTTTTTTTTACCACCTACCCAAAAACCCCCCTAGTTAGCCCCTTTGAGCCTAAACCTTTTCGTTTCATCACCCAAACAAAAACCCTTTTACCCACCAAAACCTTTTTCATTTTTTAACCCTTTATTTTAGTAACAAGTTCGGTTCTTCGTGAAAAAAAAAATGTGTGATAATGATGAAGCAAAAAGAAAATAAACAAACAAGTTAATAAAAAATAACTTAGTTTGAATAAAAGCTTCATCAAAATAAAAAGTTGCAAAAAAAAAAAAAAAAAAAACCGAAAACCGACACTTGTTACGCTTTTAGCCCTTTTTCTACTAACCACTAACCCAACCACCTACCTTTAACCCTAGCCTAACCCTTAACCCACAAAGTCCTCTTGATATCTACAAATGTATAAAAGTTAAAAAGGAGGAGGATTGATTTCTTGGCAAGCCTATGGTAGGAATAAGTCCCATGACGCTCTCGAGTGATTAACTAAAAATACACCTTCGGCCGAGTGTGAGTGATTTCCCCGTGAGGTATGTGAACTTGTATATAAATAGAATTTTAAAAAGGCATGTTATGCCCAAATAAGTAATTTCTTTTATGAAAAGTTCTAAATAAATCATTACGAATAGGAGTGTAAATAAATAAAAATAAAACCCAAAAAGATCTTGGAAATCCCGACACTCTACGACAAGCCCAAAACCTTCTCTTCTACCTATTCCATTTGGGAGTGTAAGCCACATATTAAAGAGTTTTGCTTGAGGACAAGCAAAAGTTCAAGTGTGGGGGTATTTGATGTGTGTAAAATGCAACATATAAATTACATCAAATGAGACATAAAACTAACCCTTTTTAAGTACTAATATTGGAAAAAGAGTGTTTTTGTCTTCCTTTAGTATTTTCAGGATTAAATGAGCTAAAAAAAACGCAAAAGAAGCAAAAAGACAGCTAAATCCAACATAAATACAAGAAAAGGAATATTAGTGGACTGCCCGAACCCTCAACGGCACCTTCCAAAGCAAAGTAGAGAAATCAGAAGACTGAACACGCCCCGTGCTCAGCCAGCACGGGGCCGTGCCCAAGAAGCAGCAGAAAAGACAAATCTATAGAAGCTTCTATTGCCCATCACGGGGCCGTGCTCAGCGGACACGGGGGCGTGTCGAAAGTACAGCAGGCGCATTTATTGTAATTGCGAATTACAATTAATGAGGAGAGAGATTGTCAGACGGACACGGGGCCGTGCCCAGCGGACACGGGGCCGTGTCCAGCTCTCTGTTCAGCCTATAAATAGGAGTGCTTGGATTCATTTCATCTCATCCCTTGGCACACCACCTCTCTCACACTTCATCCACCACCCACCACCATCACAACACCATCATCCACCACCATCATCCATTGTCCATCGTAGAGTGTGTGAGTCGTCTCGGGATCCAAGATTGATCGTAAGAGTTCTTGACAATCAAGGCCATGTTTGCCTAAGTCTCTTACATCACTTGGTGAAGACAAAGTGTCTAGTATAATACTTTTTATTTCTAATCTTTTGCACTTTTTATTTGGTTTTGTATTAATGACTTTAATAACTAGTTACTTATGTTGAAGGTGATCTTTCCTTATCGTTTGTCCGTGGTGTCTTGGCATTATTTTACTGTCTATATAAAATAAAGGATTTTCACCATTCATATCTCCACGGTCTATATGGAGATATGTTGGCTACCTGGTAGGGGGTTAAGGGAATGGTTTGGTAAAGGTCTTGCCATTGTTCAGCGTTTAGAGGTCCTGCAATGGACCTGGGTCAAATTTAGTAGGATCTCCTTCAATACTTCACGGTATTGGATGGCGGGGGTCCAAACTCTTTGATCCCCTCATAAGTTAACTACTATTAATACTATAACCCGGCTATTTAGGACTGTATCCCTGCTGACTCAGACTACTTAGCCGAGGGTAACGTCACCGCCAAAAGCGGGGCCTACCACAATACTGCATTAATAACTTAATTCATTATCTTCCAATAATCCACCCCTTTTAGGATTGTATCCCTGCTGACTCAAACTACTGGGGTGAGGGTAACGTCGCCTTCAAAAGAGGGGCCTACTACAATAACTAAGATAATCTCTTAATTATGTGCAAAAGTGCGGAAATAATCAAAGGTTATACTAGATACGAGTCGGAACCAAGTGATTCATCTTGTCTATCTGTTTTTTCTTTTATTTTTATTTTCAGCATTTTAGTTAGTTTTATTTTTCTTAGTTTAAAACATTTTTTTCTAAACTTTTATTTTGGTTAGACGTTGAGGATAAACCGGTACTAAAAGCTCTTGTGTCCTTGGACGACCTCGGTATCTTACCAACGCTATACTACACTCAACGATGGGTGCACTTGCCCATATGTGTGTTTAGTGTTAGTAAAATATCGTGTTTTATAAATTTAAAACTTGGCTAAAATAAGTGTTAAAAAGGGCTTAAAATATACACCTAAAATAAGTAACACTTCGCACGCATCACTCGTCGTGGCCCAGAGTATACCTGGGAACGAGAAGACCAAATAAAACTCAAGTATCCCCAACTGTTTAAGAAAAACGCAACCACTACTGAGGCTGAAGCTACTGCAGAATTTCGGGACGAAATTCCAAATCAACGGGGGGATGATGTGACACCCCAGGAAAATCAGGAAAACAACGCAACTTAACTAGCTTCCTCAGTAACCACGCGCTAAATTACGGGACGAAATTCTCTTAACAGGGGGAGAATGTGACAACCCTAAAAAATTACATGTATTCCGTACAATTTATTAAATGATAATTAAAGTACTTGATGACTGTGTGGAATTATTTGACTGCTCTCTAATTACTGTGTTATACTTATATGTGCGTAGTAGCATACTAGTAGTATGCAGAAAACTTGACTAAATGGTCCTGAATATTTTCCTATGTGTTAGGAATTAATTGTGTTGCAAAAATATATATAAGACACCGTACGGAATAATTAAACACCTTAATGGAACAGTATCCGACCGAACAACCGGACATTACCCGGGACACCACATTTTTGCCCAGTACATTATTTTACTATTTTTGGGCAAGTCATGATCCCCGTATGCCATAACACCCGCTAAAAAGTTACTAACTAAACATATCATTCTAATACTTACTTTCTAGTTGGGAAATATTTACATCAAAGCCCCCCCCCCCCCCCCCAACGATTTTAGTCCCCATGGGACCCCACATATCATTCTCTCCATACTTCATATATATTGGCAAGATTATATTTGATTGTTTATTAGATTTTTGCTTGTGGGACTAAACATAATATGTGGAGTGGATTATAAGAAGCATGGCACATAATATTTGTCATCATAACTCAAGAGATCACATTCCATCCTTACCTTCTCTCCCTCTCACGGTTACACACAACCGAATCCACCACCATCACCTTTACACATTCATCTTCTTCATTTACATATTCCATACAAAGCTTGAAGTCCATCAATGGAGGTTGCAACTTGAGGGGATTTCAAAGGAACTTGCTTCTAGCTTTTCACCATCTTTTTTCGCCACATTTCTTCACTAGATTTGTCCCTAGCTATAAGCTAGTAGTAAGCTCTTGTTTAACCTTTGTTCATCTTATTTTATGGCTAACATTGTAGTATGATGCTTATGGTTACAACTAAAATGCAAGAACACTAAAAATATAAACATAAAGGTTATATGAAGTTTACTTGTATATGAAATGCTATTAGTTGATGTTGTCATGGGTATGTTGTTGGTTTAGGGTTGGATAATACATATATGATGATTGATCATCGAACTCTTGATAAATCCGTTGTTCGGACATGTGTTGATACAATATAGTAACATTTAAACTAACATGCTGAATCACATTTCCAGCCGATTTCATCAGGCTGTAAACAGGCCATAAATTCAACGAAAAACTGATATTTTGAATCTAAAATATGTTATTATGAAATACGGTTCTAATGGCACCGGAATCATAATTTTTGGACTCCGTTTACTATTTTTAAAGTGTTAATTTGTAACAGCAACTTAAGCTGAATTTTGACAGCAATAAATGGGTATCATACTTTCAGTTATAACCTGAGTTTTGTGATGAATCGGACCATGAAATTTGTACAGTAGATGAAAACCGATGCATTTGTAATTACCCCACTGGAATTTCGTAAATCGGACACTCGATGAATTTTTAATAAATTGTTCCGTGGACTGTGGTCAGAAATACATAAATCTGAGTTCATTCCGGAATATGAATTTTTATAAAATATTGGTAATGAACCGGACCCTGATATTTTTATACAATAAAATATGGAACCAAGTGCGCCATCTACACTGACCACAGGAGCCTCGAGCATATCTTCAAACAGAAAGAACTAAATATGCGACAACGACGATGGGTCGAGCTACTGAATGACTACGAGTGCTCAATCAGGTATCACCCGGGCAAAGCCAATGTTGTGGCTGACGCCCTCAGTCGGAAGGACACAGCGCCTAAGCGCGTGCGAGCTTTACAACTCACGATCCACTCTAGTCTCCCTTCCCAGATACGAGCAGCTCAGATAGAAGCGCTGAAACCAGAAAACGTCAGGGCTGAAGCCCTACGCGGGTCAAGGCAACGATTAGAACAGAAAGAAGACGGTGCTTACTACGTAACGGGACGCATTTGGGTCCCACTCTATGGCAACCTACGAGAACTTGTGATGGACGAAGCACACAAGTCTCGCTACTCGATACATCCTGGATCGGATAAAATGTACCACGACATCAAAACTACGTATTGGTGGCCTAGCATGAAGGCCCACATAGCAACCTACGTCAGCAAGTGTTTGACTTGTGCGAGAGTCAAGTCTGAATACCAGAAACCATCAGGCCTGCTCCAACAACCAGAGATACCTCAATGGAAATGGGAGCAAATTTCCATGGATTTTGTTACTGGCCTACCTAGATCCCAGCGCGGGAACGATACAATTTGGGTGATCGTGGATCGACTCACAAAATCTGCACACTTCCTGGCTATCAAGGAGACGGATAAGTTCTCCACTCTTGCAGAAATTTACCTCAAGGAAGTTGTTTCGAGGCACGGGGTGCCCACCTCTATCATCTCGGATCGAGATGCACGTTTTACTTCAGAGCTGTGGCAAGCAATGCACAAATCCTTTGGCTCACGATTAGACATGAGCACAGCGTACCATCCCCAGACGGACGGGCAGTCCGAGCGCACTATTCAAACCTTAGAAGACATGCTCCGTGCATGTGTAATCGACTTTGGCAACCGCTGGGAAAAGCATCTGCCACTTGTGGAATTCTCGTACAATAACAGCTACCACACCAGCATTGGAGCTGCTCCGTTTGAGGCATTGTACGGACGTAAATGCCGGTCTCCTCTTTGCTGGGCAGAGGTGGGAGATAGTCAGATCACTGGTCCAGAATATGTGGTAGATACAACCGAGCAAATCGCTCAGATACGAAAACGCATGACGGCCGCTCGCGAACGTCAGAAAGTTTACGCCGACATGGGCAGAAAACCGCTTGAGCTCCAGGTTGGGGAGCGGGTACTACTCAAAGTTTCACCCTGGAAGGGTGTGGTTCGTTTTGGTAAACGCGGTAAACTTAACCCACGATACGTTGGACCTTTCGAGGTCATTGAGAAAATAGGCAGGGTGGCCTACAGACTAAACTTACCAGCAGAACTCGGTGCAGTTCACAACGTTTTTCACGTGTCGAATCTGAAGAAGTGTCCGTCAGATGAGACCCACGTAGTTCCTTTGAAGGAACTCACGATCGACGAGCAGTTACGATTCGTCGAGGAACCAGTCGAGATCACGGACCGGGATGTTAAGGTCCTCAAGAGCACTAGAATACCTCTCGTTCGAGTTCGTTGGAACTCACGTCGCGGCCCAGAGTTCACCTGGGAGCGCGAAGATCAGATGAAACAAAAGTATCCCCAACTGTTCGCAAACAGTACACCCACTACTGAGGCCGAAGCTACGGAATTTCGGGACGAAATTCCAGATCAACGGGGGGTGGATGTGACACCCCAGGAAAACCAGGAAAACCAAACAACTTAACTAGCTTCCTCAGTGAGTGCTTACCAAATTTCGGGACGAAATTTCTTTCAACTTGGGGATGATGTGACAACTCGAAATTTAGAACCTTTCGTTGTATGCGTAAACGTGTGAATAGTTAACTTGTGTGATAATGACAAACGAACCTCTTATATGACTATGTGATTTTTATGTGTTATGTTATGCCTATGTGTATGTACGCGAGTATGTCTGTGAACCGAAACAACAAGAACCCGACTCGAGACCGTGTGGTCTCGAGTGAACTAGTGAAACAATGGGCCGAATGAGCCATACACCTCACTTAACCCAACCGAGAGCCCATTAGGGTGCATACTTGGTGCGGATATATATACACTTGATAGATGGCCATGTTACCATTTAGAACAACATTCATACTCTCCAACACACACTCTCCACTCTCTCACACTAAAGCCCTAAACACTAAACATCACACTCTTCTCCTTTCTTTTCGGATCAAACCAACCGGCCACAAGAAGGCTTTCTCGGATTTGGCTTGTTCACACTAAACAAAGCTTCATCTTTCACCACCTCACAACCGGTTAGTGCTTATGATGTTTGTTAGTGATTTTATGATGTATGTTGTGTTTCGGTTTGAAGATAATGAGTTTACATTCGGTTAATAATGATTGTATGTTTATGATGTTGATGTTACAAATGATATAATTTAACTAGTGTAGTGGTATGGTTGATGATGTTTTGTGAATCGATTTGTGGGTAATATTGATAATCGGAACATGCTTGATTTCGGATATGTGGCATAATGAACTCATGATGTTTTGTGTTTAAATGTAGTCTAAAACACTAGTTGTTGATGTTCATATAAATCGGATTGTGTATTCTTGTGTTAAGAACCGAAAGCTTGCCAACTAGGGTGATTGTTGATAAGTTGTTCATGATTCTTGTTAGGCTTAGGTTCATATGAATGAAGATAAGTTACTTGAATATTTGAATGATGATGAACATGATGAATGTGGGAAGAACAACTTGAATATCATATGAACATGTTGAATATTTGAAATCTGATTTGTTTGATCCATTTTTAGTAAATTGCTAGACAAGGAACATGTTTAAGGAATTTGGTTGGTTAGTACAAACTGCATGAAATCAGAATAGTACACTGTTCCGAATCAGCTTATGTCCACTCGCAACCATCGGTTGCGACTCGAAACCAAGCACAACGAGTCGGAATCTCCCGGTTGCGACATCAGTTGCGAGTCGCAAACATCCGGTTGCGACTCGAAACCACACCGGATCAGCACACCAAACCTTGTGACCCGAAACCACGGTTGCGAGTCCGGTTGCGACTCGTAACCAAAACAGCATGGGCCGAAACCATGGTTGCGACTCCGATTGCGAGTCGCAAACGCCTAGTTGCGACTCGGGATCATATGCGGGTACACACTATTGGACTTGTTTAATTATGGACTTAATTGTTTGGGCCGGACCCTTGGGCCCAATGTGCAGACCTTGTATGTTACTGTTGAACGTGAACATTGTTGATCTGCTATGATTAAACGTGTAACCCATACGTGCACTTCTTGAATGCGAACCTGATTGTATGATACAACTATGATAGGACGTGAGTAGCCTCAACGTTGCTTGTTTGACTTTTCTGTGTTTTCTACCGAGCAAACCAAGGTGAGTTCACACCCTCTACAAAGCATGGGATTCCCAGGGGTCGGGAATTGGGGTTAAGGAACTGGGTTCCTCGTCCTCCTTGGGTAGGACAGCAAAGGTTCAGGAATGTAATTCCTCGTCCTCACGGACAGATAACTCGTACTAGACCAAAACTCTATCATGAAGTCCCTCATCTTTGTATCGACTTAATCGCCGAGGCCAATGGCGAGCGGGTCATTAGTTAGATAGCGCTATTTAGGTTTGACAAACCTCACACCGTGCCGCAGAGGACGGGCGTGAACTAATGGACTACTGGCACGTCAATGATGATAGACATTGACAGTTCAGGGCACATAAACATGACTACAGTCAGCAGTCGATATGGTAACGAGTCTAGTGTATACATGGGGTAGCCCCCACGGCCGAAATGCCAGATAACTACACGGGGTAGCCCCCACGGCAGGATTGCCAGAGTAACCGGGAATAAACAAGTCACGTTTTTAACTATGGGGTAACCCCCACGGCAGGATGCCAGCTAAAGGAAACTGTTTTCGAAACAACTTAAAACGAACACCCAACCGTGAACTCACTCAACTAGTTGTTGACTCGTTACTACATGCTTTGCAGGTCCCTAGGTTCTTAAGCTGGAGCTTGCATGGAGGAGGATCGTTGTGGGACATGGACGACTGTGTGCCATGTTAAACTATGAAACAATTAAACTTATGTTTTGATTTAAGACTTATGCTTCCGCTTGCAACTTAACTATGTGTTTGTTTGGACACCAATTGTATTGGTTAAACTTTATATCTTTTAACTCGTATGTTCGATATGATTGGTGGCTGGATCCTGGTCAGTCACGCCTCCAAGCGGTAGTACTCCGCGGGTGGATTTAGGGGGTGTGACAGATTGGTATCAGACCGTGTGAATAGTTAACTTGTGTGATAATGACAAACGAACCTCTTATATGACTATGTGATTTTTATGTGTTATGTTATGCCTATGTGTATGTACGCGAGTATGTCTGTGAACCGAAACAACAAGAACCCGACTCGAGACCGTGTGGTCTCGAGTGAACTAGTGAAACAATGGGCCGAATGAGCCATACACCTCACTTAACCCAACCGAGAGCCCATTAGGGTGCATACTTGGTGCGGATATATATACACTTGATAGATGGCCATGTTACCATTTAGAACAACATTCATACTCTCCAACACACACTCTCCACTCTCTCACACTAAAGCCCTAAACACTAAACATCACACTCTTCTCCTTTCTTTTCGGATCAAACCAACCGGCCACAAGAAGGCTTTCTCGGATTTGGCTTGTTCACACTAAACAAAGCTTCATCTTTCACCACCTCACAACCGGTTAGTGCTTATGATGTTTGTTAGTGATTTTATGATGTATGTTGTGTTTCGGTTTGAAGATAATGAGTTTACATTCGGTTAATAATGATTGTATGTTTATGATGTTGATGTTACAAATGATATAATTTAACTAGTGTAGTGGTATGGTTGATGATGTTTTGTGAATCGATTTGTGGGTAATATTGATAATCGGAACATGCTTGATTTCGGATATGTGGCATAATGAACTCATGATGTTTTGTGTTTAAATGTAGTCTAAAACACTAGTTGTTGATGTTCATATAAATCGGATTGTGTATTCTTGTGTTAAGAACCGAAAGCTTGCCAACTAGGGTGATTGTTGATAAGTTGTTCATGATTCTTGTTAGGCTTAGGTTCATATGAATGAAGATAAGTTACTTGAATATTTGAATGATGATGAACATGATGAATGTGGGAAGAACAACTTGAATATCATATGAACATGTTGAATATTTGAAATCTGATTTGTTTGATCCATTTTTAGTAAATTGCTAGACAAGGAACATGTTTAAGGAATTTGGTTGGTTAGTACAAACTGCATGAAATCAGAATAGTACACTGTTCCGAATCAGCTTATGTCCACTCGCAACCATCGGTTGCGACTCGAAACCAAGCACAACGAGTCGGAATCTCCCGGTTGCGACATCAGTTGCGAGTCGCAAACATCCGGTTGCGACTCGAAACCACACCGGATCAGCACACCAAACCTTGTGACCCGAAACCACGGTTGCGAGTCCGGTTGCGACTCGTAACCAAAACAGCATGGGCCGAAACCATGGTTGCGACTCCGATTGCGAGTCGCAAACGCCTAGTTGCGACTCGGGATCATATGCGGGTACACACTATTGGACTTGTTTAATTATGGACTTAATTGTTTGGGCCGGACCCTTGGGCCCAATGTGCAGACCTTGTATGTTACTGTTGAACGTGAACATTGTTGATCTGCTATGATTAAACGTGTAACCCATACGTGCACTTCTTGAATGCGAACCTGATTGTATGATACAACTATGATAGGACGTGAGTAGCCTCAACGTTGCTTGTTTGACTTTTCTGTGTTTTCTACCGAGCAAACCAAGGTGAGTTCACACCCTCTACAAAGCATGGGATTCCCAGGGGTCGGGAATTGGGGTTAAGGAACTGGGTTCCTCGTCCTCCTTGGGTAGGACAGCAAAGGTTCAGGAATGTAATTCCTCGTCCTCACGGACAGATAACTCGTACTAGACCAAAACTCTATCATGAAGTCCCTCATCTTTGTATCGACTTAATCGCCGAGGCCAATGGCGAGCGGGTCATTAGTTAGATAGCGCTATTTAGGTTTGACAAACCTCACACCGTGCCGCAGAGGACGGGCGTGAACTAATGGACTACTGGCACGTCAATGATGATAGACATTGACAGTTCAGGGCACATAAACATGACTACAGTCAGCAGTCGATATGGTAACGAGTCTAGTGTATACATGGGGTAGCCCCCACGGCCGAAATGCCAGATAACTACACGGGGTAGCCCCCACGGCAGGATTGCCAGAGTAACCGGGAATAAACAAGTCACGTTTTTAACTATGGGGTAACCCCCACGGCAGGATGCCAGCTAAAGGAAACTGTTTTCGAAACAACTTAAAACGAACACCCAACCGTGAACTCACTCAACTAGTTGTTGACTCGTTACTACATGCTTTGCAGGTCCCTAGGTTCTTAAGCTGGAGCTTGCATGGAGGAGGATCGTTGTGGGACATGGACGACTGTGTGCCATGTTAAACTATGAAACAATTAAACTTATGTTTTGATTTAAGACTTATGCTTCCGCTTGCAACTTAACTATGTGTTTGTTTGGACACCAATTGTATTGGTTAAACTTTATATCTTTTAACTCGTATGTTCGATATGATTGGTGGCTGGATCCTGGTCAGTCACGCCTCCAAGCGGTAGTACTCCGCGGGTGGATTTAGGGGGTGTGACAGATTGGTATCAGAGCCATTGGTTATAAAGAACTTGGTTTTAATAAAGGGGAAAACGTTTTTGTTAAAACCAGACTATAACCTGTACAGTGCTCAACGGTCCACAACGATGCTTCACTCCACATGCAAGGCTCGACACTCTAGGTGATATGATCTGTGTATATATTGCCTACTTGTTAGTTACATAGTACACTGCTTATGGTATGCTTGGTTAGTATAACTATTGTTGCTTGAACACGTGTGCACTTGCTCACTTCTGACATCGTACTTTCGCGAACCCCTCTCACTCACGTTCTTCTTGATATGAAGATCATGTCTGGACCCGTTAACCTGACACGAGCCCAGTTGACGGCTCTGATTAACGAACGAGTTGCCGCAGCACTTGCAGCTGCACACGCAGGAGGTCAACACGTTCAGCCACCTGTGTGCACTTTCAAAACCTTTATGGACTGTCGACCTAGTACCTTTAATGGCACCGAGGGAGCGATAGGTCTCCTACACTGGATTCGCAGGATCGAATCGGCATTCGAAGAAAGTGAAAGCCCTACCAGTAAGCGAGTAGAGTACGCTGCTGGTACCTTGCAAGGGAAAGCGTATTCTTGGTGGAACACACAAGTTCAGATGCTCGGGTTAGCAGATGCGAATGCCACCCCCTGGAGCGACTTCAAGGATTTGATCAAGGAAGAATTTTGTCATCCGGACGACATCCTCAAACTTGAAATAGAGTACTTTGGCTTGAAAATGGAAGGATCAGAGATCGAAGCGTACACGAAAAGGTCCAACGATTTGGCTGCCTTATGTCCTAACTTGTCACAACCCATTTCTAGACGAATCGAGCTATACCTCAGAGGCTTAGCCCCAGAAATCCGAGGGTCCGTTATTGCGGCCAACTTTTCCACAATCCAACAAATCGTTCGTTTGGCGCACCAGCTCACTGATCAGGCAGTGGAAGAGGGCAAGTTACCCAAGCGCAACCCCTCCAATGCAAATGCTCTTATTAACACCAAGCATATTTGGGGTAATCACCAGAGTGAAGGTCGTGGCCCTATACAACAGGACCCGCACGGGAAACTCGTACAGCAGGGGCTGAACTACCAAAATCAAGGGGGATACCTTGGGAATAAGCCGAAATGCCGCAAATGCCATCAACACCACACCGGGTCATGTATGGAATCGTGCTGCCATCGGTGCAAGAAGACGGGACATGTGGCTAGAGATTGCAAGAGCCCATACCCTGCACACCGAAACCAGCAGCAGCAGGGTAGCAAAAAGGGGTGTTTCCGTTGTGGGGCTGAAGGCCATCTTAAGAGGAACTGTCCGCAGATGAGGCAGAAACGCGACAACAGCAACAATGGAGCCCGGGGGCGGGCGTTCGTGATCGGCCAAGGTGAAGCAAGGAATGACCCCAATGTTGTGGCGGGTAAGTTCCTTCTCGACGACTTTTATGTTTCAGTTTTATTTGATTCGGGTGCCGATACTAGCTACATGTCACTAGAAGTTAGTCGAATGCCTAAGCGTATTCCAACACCCTTGAACAACAAGCACATTGTAGAGCTAGCAAATGGTAAGAGTTTAGAGGCCACACACGTAGTCAAGGGTTGTAAACTTATTCTCGCTGACCAGACCTTCTCTATCGACCTCATTCCTATTGTCTTGGGTAGTTTCGACGTTGTCATTGGGATGGATTGGTTGTCCCAACACCGAGCAGAGATTCTTTGCAACGAGAAGGTTGTCCGTATTCCAGGTCCCGATGGTGAACCTCTCATGATTCATGGCGACAAGAGGAGTGCTGTTGAGAACGTCATTTCTCTCCTTAAGGCCCAAAAGTGCTTGCGAAAGGGCCACACTGCCATTTTGGCCCAGTTGTACGCGATTATCCAGAGGTATTTCCTGAGGAATTACCTGGTCTTCCGCCTCATCGCCAAGTCGAGTCTCAGATCGAACTAGCTCCTGGAGCTGCGCCTATAGCTCGTGCACCTTATCGCTTAGCTCCATCAGAGTGTGCATCGACCATCGGGGACTCAACAAGGTAATGGTGAAGAATCGTTATCCCCTACCGCGTATTGACGACATGTTCGACCAGCTACAAAGGTCGAGTTACTATTCAAAGATTGATTTGAGATCAGGATATCACCAGCTGAGAGTCCGGGAGGAGGACGTCTCCAGAACAGCTTTTAGAACTCGCTATGGGCATTACGAGTTTTTGGTCATGCCTTTTGGGCTGACAAACGCACCTGCGATCTTCATGGACTTGATGAATCGAGTGTGCAAGCCTTACCTGAACAAGTTCGTTATAGTCTTCATCGACGACATCCTGATCTATCCCAAAAGTCAGAAGGAACACGAGCAGCATCTACGACTTATTTTGGAACTCCTTCGAACAGAACAGCTTTATGCAAAGTTCTCGAAATGCGACTTCTGGCTTCGAGAAGTCCATTTCCTAGGCCACGTGGTAAACGAGGATGGGATTCATGTTGATCCATCCAAGATAGACTCGATTAAGAACTGGCCTGCACCTCGTACACCAAAGGAAATTCGCCAATTCTTGGGTTTGGCAGGATACTACCGGAGATTCATAAAGGATTTTTCTAAGATTGCACAGCCTCTCACCTCACTAACGCAGAAGGGCGTTGTTTATCGCTGGGGAAACGCACAGGAGTTGGCATTTCAGCACCTAAAGGATAGACCTTGTAGCGCACCTATCCTTTCCTTGCCAGAAGGCACAGACGACTTTGTGGTCTACTGCGACGCATCCATTCAGGGTCTTGGTTGTGTATTGATGCAACGAGATAAGGTTATAGCCTACGCCTCACGCCAACTTAAGGTTCATGAAAAGAACTACACGACGCACGACTTGGAGCTGGGAGCTGTTGTTTTTGCACTTAAGTTATGGCGGCATTACCTGTACGGTACCAAGTGCGCCATCTACACTGACCACAGGAGCCTCGAGCATATCTTCAAACAGAAAGAACTAAATATGCGACAACGACGATGGGTCGAGCTACTGAATGACTACGAGTGCTCAATCAGGTATCACCCGGGCAAAGCCAATGTTGTGGCTGACGCCCTCAGTCGGAAGGACACAGCGCCTAAGCGCGTGCGAGCTTTACAACTCACGATCCACTCTAGTCTCCCTTCCCAGATACGAGCAGCTCAGATAGAAGCGCTGAAACCAGAAAACGTCAGGGCTGAAGCCCTACGCGGGTCAAGGCAACGATTAGAACAGAAAGAAGACGGTGCTTACTACGTAACGGGACGCATTTGGGTCCCACTCTATGGCAACCTACGAGAACTTGTGATGGACGAAGCACACAAGTCTCGCTACTCGATACATCCTGGATCGGATAAAATGTACCACGACATCAAAACTACGTATTGGTGGCCTAGCATGAAGGCCCACATAGCAACCTACGTCAGCAAGTGTTTGACTTGTGCGAGAGTCAAGTCTGAATACCAGAAACCATCAGGCCTGCTCCAACAACCAGAGATACCTCAATGGAAATGGGAGCAAATTTCCATGGATTTTGTTACTGGCCTACCTAGATCCCAGCGCGGGAACGATACAATTTGGGTGATCGTGGATCGACTCACAAAATCTGCACACTTCCTGGCTATCAAGGAGACGGATAAGTTCTCCACTCTTGCAGAAATTTACCTCAAGGAAGTTGTTTCGAGGCACGGGGTGCCCACCTCTATCATCTCGGATCGAGATGCACGTTTTACTTCAGAGCTGTGGCAAGCAATGCACAAATCCTTTGGCTCACGATTAGACATGAGCACAGCGTACCATCCCCAGACGGACGGGCAGTCCGAGCGCACTATTCAAACCTTAGAAGACATGCTCCGTGCATGTGTAATCGACTTTGGCAACCGCTGGGAAAAGCATCTGCCACTTGTGGAATTCTCGTACAATAACAGCTACCACACCAGCATTGGAGCTGCTCCGTTTGAGGCATTGTACGGACGTAAATGCCGGTCTCCTCTTTGCTGGGCAGAGGTGGGAGATAGTCAGATCACTGGTCCAGAATATGTGGTAGATACAACCGAGCAAATCGCTCAGATACGAAAACGCATGACGGCCGCTCGCGAACGTCAGAAAGTTTACGCCGACATGGGCAGAAAACCGCTTGAGCTCCAGGTTGGGGAGCGGGTACTACTCAAAGTTTCACCCTGGAAGGGTGTGGTTCGTTTTGGTAAACGCGGTAAACTTAACCCACGATACGTTGGACCTTTCGAGGTCATTGAGAAAATAGGCAGGGTGGCCTACAGACTAAACTTACCAGCAGAACTCGGTGCAGTTCACAACGTTTTTCACGTGTCGAATCTGAAGAAGTGTCCGTCAGATGAGACCCACGTAGTTCCTTTGAAGGAACTCACGATCGACGAGCAGTTACGATTCGTCGAGGAACCAGTCGAGATCACGGACCGGGATGTTAAGGTCCTCAAGAGCACTAGAATACCTCTCGTTCGAGTTCGTTGGAACTCACGTCGCGGCCCAGAGTTCACCTGGGAGCGCGAAGATCAGATGAAACAAAAGTATCCCCAACTGTTCGCAAACAGTACACCCACTACTGAGGCCGAAGCTACGGAATTTCGGGACGAAATTCCAGATCAACGGGGGGTGGATGTGACACCCCAGGAAAACCAAACAACTTAACTAGCTTCCTCAGTGAGTGCTTACCAAATTTCGGGACGAAATTTCTTTCAACTTGGGGATGATGTGACAACTCGAAATTTAGAACCTTTCGTTGTATGCGTAAACGTGTGAATAGTTAACTTGTGTGATAATGACAAACGAACCTCTTATATGACTATGTGATTTTTATGTGTTATGTTATGCCTATGTGTATGTACGCGAGTATGTCTGTGAACCGAAACAACAAGAACCCGACTCGAGACCGTGTGGTCTCGAGTGAACTAGTGAAACAATGGGCCGAATGAGCCATACACCTCACTTAACCCAACCGAGAGCCCATTAGGGTGCATACTTGGTGCGGATATATATACACTTGATAGATGGCCATGTTACCATTTAGAACAACATTCATACTCTCCAACACACACTCTCCACTCTCTCACACTAAAGCCCTAAACACTAAACATCACACTCTTCTCCTTTCTTTTCGGATCAAACCAACCGGCCACAAGAAGGCTTTCTCGGATTTGGCTTGTTCACACTAAACAAAGCTTCATCTTTCACCACCTCACAACCGGTTAGTGCTTATGATGTTTGTTAGTGATTTTATGATGTATGTTGTGTTTCGGTTTGAAGATAATGAGTTTACATTCGGTTAATAATGATTGTATGTTTATGATGTTGATGTTACAAATGATATAATTTAACTAGTGTAGTGGTATGGTTGATGATGTTTTGTGAATCGATTTGTGGGTAATATTGATAATCGGAACATGCTTGATTTCGGATATGTGGCATAATGAACTCATGATGTTTTGTGTTTAAATGTAGTCTAAAACACTAGTTGTTGATGTTCATATAAATCGGATTGTGTATTCTTGTGTTAAGAACCGAAAGCTTGCCAACTAGGGTGATTGTTGATAAGTTGTTCATGATTCTTGTTAGGCTTAGGTTCATATGAATGAAGATAAGTTACTTGAATATTTGAATGATGATGAACATGATGAATGTGGGAAGAACAACTTGAATATCATATGAACATGTTGAATATTTGAAATCTGATTTGTTTGATCCATTTTTAGTAAATTGCTAGACAAGGAACATGTTTAAGGAATTTGGTTGGTTAGTACAAACTGCATGAAATCAGAATAGTACACTGTTCCGAATCAGCTTATGTCCACTCGCAACCATCGGTTGCGACTCGAAACCAAGCACAACGAGTCGGAATCTCCCGGTTGCGACATCAGTTGCGAGTCGCAAACATCCGGTTGCGACTCGAAACCACACCGGATCAGCACACCAAACCTTGTGACCCGAAACCACGGTTGCGAGTCCGGTTGCGACTCGTAACCAAAACAGCATGGGCCGAAACCATGGTTGCGACTCCGATTGCGAGTCGCAAACGCCTAGTTGCGACTCGGGATCATATGCGGGTACACACTATTGGACTTGTTTAATTATGGACTTAATTGTTTGGGCCGGACCCTTGGGCCCAATGTGCAGACCTTGTATGTTACTGTTGAACGTGAACATTGTTGATCTGCTATGATTAAACGTGTAACCCATACGTGCACTTCTTGAATGCGAACCTGATTGTATGATACAACTATGATAGGACGTGAGTAGCCTCAACGTTGCTTGTTTGACTTTTCTGTGTTTTCTACCGAGCAAACCAAGGTGAGTTCACACCCTCTACAAAGCATGGGATTCCCAGGGGTCGGGAATTGGGGTTAAGGAACTGGGTTCCTCGTCCTCCTTGGGTAGGACAGCAAAGGTTCAGGAATGTAATTCCTCGTCCTCACGGACAGATAACTCGTACTAGACCAAAACTCTATCATGAAGTCCCTCATCTTTGTATCGACTTAATCGCCGAGGCCAATGGCGAGCGGGTCATTAGTTAGATAGCGCTATTTAGGTTTGACAAACCTCACACCGTGCCGCAGAGGACGGGCGTGAACTAATGGACTACTGGCACGTCAATGATGATAGACATTGACAGTTCAGGGCACATAAACATGACTACAGTCAGCAGTCGATATGGTAACGAGTCTAGTGTATACATGGGGTAGCCCCCACGGCCGAAATGCCAGATAACTACACGGGGTAGCCCCCACGGCAGGATTGCCAGAGTAACCGGGAATAAACAAGTCACGTTTTTAACTATGGGGTAACCCCCACGGCAGGATGCCAGCTAAAGGAAACTGTTTTCGAAACAACTTAAAACGAACACCCAACCGTGAACTCACTCAACTAGTTGTTGACTCGTTACTACATGCTTTGCAGGTCCCTAGGTTCTTAAGCTGGAGCTTGCATGGAGGAGGATCGTTGTGGGACATGGACGACTGTGTGCCATGTTAAACTATGAAACAATTAAACTTATGTTTTGATTTAAGACTTATGCTTCCGCTTGCAACTTAACTATGTGTTTGTTTGGACACCAATTGTATTGGTTAAACTTTATATCTTTTAACTCGTATGTTCGATATGATTGGTGGCTGGATCCTGGTCAGTCACGCCTCCAAGCGGTAGTACTCCGCGGGTGGATTTAGGGGGTGTGACAGATTGGTATCAGACCGTGTGAATAGTTAACTTGTGTGATAATGACAAACGAACCTCTTATATGACTATGTGATTTTTATGTGTTATGTTATGCCTATGTGTATGTACGCGAGTATGTCTGTGAACCGAAACAACAAGAACCCGACTCGAGACCGTGTGGTCTCGAGTGAACTAGTGAAACAATGGGCCGAATGAGCCATACACCTCACTTAACCCAACCGAGAGCCCATTAGGGTGCATACTTGGTGCGGATATATATACACTTGATAGATGGCCATGTTACCATTTAGAACAACATTCATACTCTCCAACACACACTCTCCACTCTCTCACACTAAAGCCCTAAACACTAAACATCACACTCTTCTCCTTTCTTTTCGGATCAAACCAACCGGCCACAAGAAGGCTTTCTCGGATTTGGCTTGTTCACACTAAACAAAGCTTCATCTTTCACCACCTCACAACCGGTTAGTGCTTATGATGTTTGTTAGTGATTTTATGATGTATGTTGTGTTTCGGTTTGAAGATAATGAGTTTACATTCGGTTAATAATGATTGTATGTTTATGATGTTGATGTTACAAATGATATAATTTAACTAGTGTAGTGGTATGGTTGATGATGTTTTGTGAATCGATTTGTGGGTAATATTGATAATCGGAACATGCTTGATTTCGGATATGTGGCATAATGAACTCATGATGTTTTGTGTTTAAATGTAGTCTAAAACACTAGTTGTTGATGTTCATATAAATCGGATTGTGTATTCTTGTGTTAAGAACCGAAAGCTTGCCAACTAGGGTG
Organism: Helianthus tuberosus; assembly: GCA_030545235.1. Taxonomy (NCBI): domain Eukaryota; kingdom Viridiplantae; phylum Streptophyta; class Magnoliopsida; order Asterales; family Asteraceae; genus Helianthus; species Helianthus tuberosus. The sequence goes on along the minus strand of CM060435.1, from coordinate 37,500,239 downwards.
ATTGTTGATAAGTTGTTCATGATTCTTGTTAGGCTTAGGTTCATATGAATGAAGATAAGTTACTTGAATATTTGAATGATGATGAACATGATGAATGTGGGAAGAACAACTTGAATATCATATGAACATGTTGAATATTTGAAATCTGATTTGTTTGATCCATTTTTAGTAAATTGCTAGACAAGGAACATGTTTAAGGAATTTGGTTGGTTAGTACAAACTGCATGAAATCAGAATAGTACACTGTTCCGAATCAGCTTATGTCCACTCGCAACCATCGGTTGCGACTCGAAACCAAGCACAACGAGTCGGAATCTCCCGGTTGCGACATCAGTTGCGAGTCGCAAACATCCGGTTGCGACTCGAAACCACACCGGATCAGCACACCAAACCTTGTGACCCGAAACCACGGTTGCGAGTCCGGTTGCGACTCGTAACCAAAACAGCATGGGCCGAAACCATGGTTGCGACTCCGATTGCGAGTCGCAAACGCCTAGTTGCGACTCGGGATCATATGCGGGTACACACTATTGGACTTGTTTAATTATGGACTTAATTGTTTGGGCCGGACCCTTGGGCCCAATGTGCAGACCTTGTATGTTACTGTTGAACGTGAACATTGTTGATCTGCTATGATTAAACGTGTAACCCATACGTGCACTTCTTGAATGCGAACCTGATTGTATGATACAACTATGATAGGACGTGAGTAGCCTCAACGTTGCTTGTTTGACTTTTCTGTGTTTTCTACCGAGCAAACCAAGGTGAGTTCACACCCTCTACAAAGCATGGGATTCCCAGGGGTCGGGAATTGGGGTTAAGGAACTGGGTTCCTCGTCCTCCTTGGGTAGGACAGCAAAGGTTCAGGAATGTAATTCCTCGTCCTCACGGACAGATAACTCGTACTAGACCAAAACTCTATCATGAAGTCCCTCATCTTTGTATCGACTTAATCGCCGAGGCCAATGGCGAGCGGGTCATTAGTTAGATAGCGCTATTTAGGTTTGACAAACCTCACACCGTGCCGCAGAGGACGGGCGTGAACTAATGGACTACTGGCACGTCAATGATGATAGACATTGACAGTTCAGGGCACATAAACATGACTACAGTCAGCAGTCGATATGGTAACGAGTCTAGTGTATACATGGGGTAGCCCCCACGGCCGAAATGCCAGATAACTACACGGGGTAGCCCCCACGGCAGGATTGCCAGAGTAACCGGGAATAAACAAGTCACGTTTTTAACTATGGGGTAACCCCCACGGCAGGATGCCAGCTAAAGGAAACTGTTTTCGAAACAACTTAAAACGAACACCCAACCGTGAACTCACTCAACTAGTTGTTGACTCGTTACTACATGCTTTGCAGGTCCCTAGGTTCTTAAGCTGGAGCTTGCATGGAGGAGGATCGTTGTGGGACATGGACGACTGTGTGCCATGTTAAACTATGAAACAATTAAACTTATGTTTTGATTTAAGACTTATGCTTCCGCTTGCAACTTAACTATGTGTTTGTTTGGACACCAATTGTATTGGTTAAACTTTATATCTTTTAACTCGTATGTTCGATATGATTGGTGGCTGGATCCTGGTCAGTCACGCCTCCAAGCGGTAGTACTCCGCGGGTGGATTTAGGGGGTGTGACAGATTGGTATCAGAGCCATTGGTTATAAAGAACTTGGTTTTAATAAAGGGGAAAACGTTTTTGTTAAAACCAGACTATAACCTGTACAGTGCTCAACGGTCCACAACGATGCTTCACTCCACATGCAAGGCTCGACACTCTAGGTGATATGATCTGTGTATATATTGCCTACTTGTTAGTTACATAGTACACTGCTTATGGTATGCTTGGTTAGTATAACTATTGTTGCTTGAACACGTGTGCACTTGCTCACTTCTGACATCGTACTTTCGCGAACCCCTCTCACTCACGTTCTTCTTGATATGAAGATCATGTCTGGACCCGTTAACCTGACACGAGCCCAGTTGACGGCTCTGATTAACGAACGAGTTGCCGCAGCACTTGCAGCTGCACACGCAGGAGGTCAACACGTTCAGCCACCTGTGTGCACTTTCAAAACCTTTATGGACTGTCGACCTAGTACCTTTAATGGCACCGAGGGAGCGATAGGTCTCCTACACTGGATTCGCAGGATCGAATCGGCATTCGAAGAAAGTGAAAGCCCTACCAGTAAGCGAGTAGAGTACGCTGCTGGTACCTTGCAAGGGAAAGCGTATTCTTGGTGGAACACACAAGTTCAGATGCTCGGGTTAGCAGATGCGAATGCCACCCCCTGGAGCGACTTCAAGGATTTGATCAAGGAAGAATTTTGTCATCCGGACGACATCCTCAAACTTGAAATAGAGTACTTTGGCTTGAAAATGGAAGGATCAGAGATCGAAGCGTACACGAAAAGGTCCAACGATTTGGCTGCCTTATGTCCTAACTTGTCACAACCCATTTCTAGACGAATCGAGCTATACCTCAGAGGCTTAGCCCCAGAAATCCGAGGGTCCGTTATTGCGGCCAACTTTTCCACAATCCAACAAATCGTTCGTTTGGCGCACCAGCTCACTGATCAGGCAGTGGAAGAGGGCAAGTTACCCAAGCGCAACCCCTCCAATGCAAATGCTCTTATTAACACCAAGCATATTTGGGGTAATCACCAGAGTGAAGGTCGTGGCCCTATACAACAGGACCCGCACGGGAAACTCGTACAGCAGGGGCTGAACTACCAAAATCAAGGGGGATACCTTGGGAATAAGCCGAAATGCCGCAAATGCCATCAACACCACACCGGGTCATGTATGGAATCGTGCTGCCATCGGTGCAAGAAGACGGGACATGTGGCTAGAGATTGCAAGAGCCCATACCCTGCACACCGAAACCAGCAGCAGCAGGGTAGCAAAAAGGGGTGTTTCCGTTGTGGGGCTGAAGGCCATCTTAAGAGGAACTGTCCGCAGATGAGGCAGAAACGCGACAACAGCAACAATGGAGCCCGGGGGCGGGCGTTCGTGATCGGCCAAGGTGAAGCAAGGAATGACCCCAATGTTGTGGCGGGTAAGTTCCTTCTCGACGACTTTTATGTTTCAGTTTTATTTGATTCGGGTGCCGATACTAGCTACATGTCACTAGAAGTTAGTCGAATGCCTAAGCGTATTCCAACACCCTTGAACAACAAGCACATTGTAGAGCTAGCAAATGGTAAGAGTTTAGAGGCCACACACGTAGTCAAGGGTTGTAAACTTATTCTCGCTGACCAGACCTTCTCTATCGACCTCATTCCTATTGTCTTGGGTAGTTTCGACGTTGTCATTGGGATGGATTGGTTGTCCCAACACCGAGCAGAGATTCTTTGCAACGAGAAGGTTGTCCGTATTCCAGGTCCCGATGGTGAACCTCTCATGATTCATGGCGACAAGAGGAGTGCTGTTGAGAACGTCATTTCTCTCCTTAAGGCCCAAAAGTGCTTGCGAAAGGGCCACACTGCCATTTTGGCCCAGTTGTACGCGATTATCCAGAGGTATTTCCTGAGGAATTACCTGGTCTTCCGCCTCATCGCCAAGTCGAGTCTCAGATCGAACTAGCTCCTGGAGCTGCGCCTATAGCTCGTGCACCTTATCGCTTAGCTCCATCAGAGTGTGCATCGACCATCGGGGACTCAACAAGGTAATGGTGAAGAATCGTTATCCCCTACCGCGTATTGACGACATGTTCGACCAGCTACAAAGGTCGAGTTACTATTCAAAGATTGATTTGAGATCAGGATATCACCAGCTGAGAGTCCGGGAGGAGGACGTCTCCAGAACAGCTTTTAGAACTCGCTATGGGCATTACGAGTTTTTGGTCATGCCTTTTGGGCTGACAAACGCACCTGCGATCTTCATGGACTTGATGAATCGAGTGTGCAAGCCTTACCTGAACAAGTTCGTTATAGTCTTCATCGACGACATCCTGATCTATCCCAAAAGTCAGAAGGAACACGAGCAGCATCTACGACTTATTTTGGAACTCCTTCGAACAGAACAGCTTTATGCAAAGTTCTCGAAATGCGACTTCTGGCTTCGAGAAGTCCATTTCCTAGGCCACGTGGTAAACGAGGATGGGATTCATGTTGATCCATCCAAGATAGACTCGATTAAGAACTGGCCTGCACCTCGTACACCAAAGGAAATTCGCCAATTCTTGGGTTTGGCAGGATACTACCGGAGATTCATAAAGGATTTTTCTAAGATTGCACAGCCTCTCACCTCACTAACGCAGAAGGGCGTTGTTTATCGCTGGGGAAACGCACAGGAGTTGGCATTTCAGCACCTAAAGGATAGACCTTGTAGCGCACCTATCCTTTCCTTGCCAGAAGGCACAGACGACTTTGTGGTCTACTGCGACGCATCCATTCAGGGTCTTGGTTGTGTATTGATGCAACGAGATAAGGTTATAGCCTACGCCTCACGCCAACTTAAGGTTCATGAAAAGAACTACACGACGCACGACTTGGAGCTGGGAGCTGTTGTTTTTGCACTTAAGTTATGGCGGCATTACCTGTACGGTACCAAGTGCGCCATCTACACTGACCACAGGAGCCTCGAGCATATCTTCAAACAGAAAGAACTAAATATGCGACAACGACGATGGGTCGAGCTACTGAATGACTACGAGTGCTCAATCAGGTATCACCCGGGCAAAGCCAATGTTGTGGCTGACGCCCTCAGTCGGAAGGACACAGCGCCTAAGCGCGTGCGAGCTTTACAACTCACGATCCACTCTAGTCTCCCTTCCCAGATACGAGCAGCTCAGATAGAAGCGCTGAAACCAGAAAACGTCAGGGCTGAAGCCCTACGCGGGTCAAGGCAACGATTAGAACAGAAAGAAGACGGTGCTTACTACGTAACGGGACGCATTTGGGTCCCACTCTATGGCAACCTACGAGAACTTGTGATGGACGAAGCACACAAGTCTCGCTACTCGATACATCCTGGATCGGATAAAATGTACCACGACATCAAAACTACGTATTGGTGGCCTAGCATGAAGGCCCACATAGCAACCTACGTCAGCAAGTGTTTGACTTGTGCGAGAGTCAAGTCTGAATACCAGAAACCATCAGGCCTGCTCCAACAACCAGAGATACCTCAATGGAAATGGGAGCAAATTTCCATGGATTTTGTTACTGGCCTACCTAGATCCCAGCGCGGGAACGATACAATTTGGGTGATCGTGGATCGACTCACAAAATCTGCACACTTCCTGGCTATCAAGGAGACGGATAAGTTCTCCACTCTTGCAGAAATTTACCTCAAGGAAGTTGTTTCGAGGCACGGGGTGCCCACCTCTATCATCTCGGATCGAGATGCACGTTTTACTTCAGAGCTGTGGCAAGCAATGCACAAATCCTTTGGCTCACGATTAGACATGAGCACAGCGTACCATCCCCAGACGGACGGGCAGTCCGAGCGCACTATTCAAACCTTAGAAGACATGCTCCGTGCATGTGTAATCGACTTTGGCAACCGCTGGGAAAAGCATCTGCCACTTGTGGAATTCTCGTACAATAACAGCTACCACACCAGCATTGGAGCTGCTCCGTTTGAGGCATTGTACGGACGTAAATGCCGGTCTCCTCTTTGCTGGGCAGAGGTGGGAGATAGTCAGATCACTGGTCCAGAATATGTGGTAGATACAACCGAGCAAATCGCTCAGATACGAAAACGCATGACGGCCGCTCGCGAACGTCAGAAAGTTTACGCCGACATGGGCAGAAAACCGCTTGAGCTCCAGGTTGGGGAGCGGGTACTACTCAAAGTTTCACCCTGGAAGGGTGTGGTTCGTTTTGGTAAACGCGGTAAACTTAACCCACGATACGTTGGACCTTTCGAGGTCATTGAGAAAATAGGCAGGGTGGCCTACAGACTAAACTTACCAGCAGAACTCGGTGCAGTTCACAACGTTTTTCACGTGTCGAATCTGAAGAAGTGTCCGTCAGATGAGACCCACGTAGTTCCTTTGAAGGAACTCACGATCGACGAGCAGTTACGATTCGTCGAGGAACCAGTCGAGATCACGGACCGGGATGTTAAGGTCCTCAAGAGCACTAGAATACCTCTCGTTCGAGTTCGTTGGAACTCACGTCGCGGCCCAGAGTTCACCTGGGAGCGCGAAGATCAGATGAAACAAAAGTATCCCCAACTGTTCGCAAACAGTACACCCACTACTGAGGCCGAAGCTACGGAATTTCGGGACGAAATTCCAGATCAACGGGGGGTGGATGTGACACCCCAGGAAAACCAAACAACTTAACTAGCTTCCTCAGTGAGTGCTTACCAAATTTCGGGACGAAATTTCTTTCAACTTGGGGATGATGTGACAACTCGAAATTTAGAACCTTTCGTTGTATGCGTAAACGTGTGAATAGTTAACTTGTGTGATAATGACAAACGAACCTCTTATATGACTATGTGATTTTTATGTGTTATGTTATGCCTATGTGTATGTACGCGAGTATGTCTGTGAACCGAAACAACAAGAACCCGACTCGAGACCGTGTGGTCTCGAGTGAACTAGTGAAACAATGGGCCGAATGAGCCATACACCTCACTTAACCCAACCGAGAGCCCATTAGGGTGCATACTTGGTGCGGATATATATACACTTGATAGATGGCCATGTTACCATTTAGAACAACATTCATACTCTCCAACACACACTCTCCACTCTCTCACACTAAAGCCCTAAACACTAAACATCACACTCTTCTCCTTTCTTTTCGGATCAAACCAACCGGCCACAAGAAGGCTTTCTCGGATTTGGCTTGTTCACACTAAACAAAGCTTCATCTTTCACCACCTCACAACCGGTTAGTGCTTATGATGTTTGTTAGTGATTTTATGATGTATGTTGTGTTTCGGTTTGAAGATAATGAGTTTACATTCGGTTAATAATGATTGTATGTTTATGATGTTGATGTTACAAATGATATAATTTAACTAGTGTAGTGGTATGGTTGATGATGTTTTGTGAATCGATTTGTGGGTAATATTGATAATCGGAACATGCTTGATTTCGGATATGTGGCATAATGAACTCATGATGTTTTGTGTTTAAATGTAGTCTAAAACACTAGTTGTTGATGTTCATATAAATCGGATTGTGTATTCTTGTGTTAAGAACCGAAAGCTTGCCAACTAGGGTGATTGTTGATAAGTTGTTCATGATTCTTGTTAGGCTTAGGTTCATATGAATGAAGATAAGTTACTTGAATATTTGAATGATGATGAACATGATGAATGTGGGAAGAACAACTTGAATATCATATGAACATGTTGAATATTTGAAATCTGATTTGTTTGATCCATTTTTAGTAAATTGCTAGACAAGGAACATGTTTAAGGAATTTGGTTGGTTAGTACAAACTGCATGAAATCAGAATAGTACACTGTTCCGAATCAGCTTATGTCCACTCGCAACCATCGGTTGCGACTCGAAACCAAGCACAACGAGTCGGAATCTCCCGGTTGCGACATCAGTTGCGAGTCGCAAACATCCGGTTGCGACTCGAAACCACACCGGATCAGCACACCAAACCTTGTGACCCGAAACCACGGTTGCGAGTCCGGTTGCGACTCGTAACCAAAACAGCATGGGCCGAAACCATGGTTGCGACTCCGATTGCGAGTCGCAAACGCCTAGTTGCGACTCGGGATCATATGCGGGTACACACTATTGGACTTGTTTAATTATGGACTTAATTGTTTGGGCCGGACCCTTGGGCCCAATGTGCAGACCTTGTATGTTACTGTTGAACGTGAACATTGTTGATCTGCTATGATTAAACGTGTAACCCATACGTGCACTTCTTGAATGCGAACCTGATTGTATGATACAACTATGATAGGACGTGAGTAGCCTCAACGTTGCTTGTTTGACTTTTCTGTGTTTTCTACCGAGCAAACCAAGGTGAGTTCACACCCTCTACAAAGCATGGGATTCCCAGGGGTCGGGAATTGGGGTTAAGGAACTGGGTTCCTCGTCCTCCTTGGGTAGGACAGCAAAGGTTCAGGAATGTAATTCCTCGTCCTCACGGACAGATAACTCGTACTAGACCAAAACTCTATCATGAAGTCCCTCATCTTTGTATCGACTTAATCGCCGAGGCCAATGGCGAGCGGGTCATTAGTTAGATAGCGCTATTTAGGTTTGACAAACCTCACACCGTGCCGCAGAGGACGGGCGTGAACTAATGGACTACTGGCACGTCAATGATGATAGACATTGACAGTTCAGGGCACATAAACATGACTACAGTCAGCAGTCGATATGGTAACGAGTCTAGTGTATACATGGGGTAGCCCCCACGGCCGAAATGCCAGATAACTACACGGGGTAGCCCCCACGGCAGGATTGCCAGAGTAACCGGGAATAAACAAGTCACGTTTTTAACTATGGGGTAACCCCCACGGCAGGATGCCAGCTAAAGGAAACTGTTTTCGAAACAACTTAAAACGAACACCCAACCGTGAACTCACTCAACTAGTTGTTGACTCGTTACTACATGCTTTGCAGGTCCCTAGGTTCTTAAGCTGGAGCTTGCATGGAGGAGGATCGTTGTGGGACATGGACGACTGTGTGCCATGTTAAACTATGAAACAATTAAACTTATGTTTTGATTTAAGACTTATGCTTCCGCTTGCAACTTAACTATGTGTTTGTTTGGACACCAATTGTATTGGTTAAACTTTATATCTTTTAACTCGTATGTTCGATATGATTGGTGGCTGGATCCTGGTCAGTCACGCCTCCAAGCGGTAGTACTCCGCGGGTGGATTTAGGGGGTGTGACAGTAATCTTATAAAATCAAGTGTTCTACTAATCATCAATAGCTGTAAGGTGCGAGATTATTGCTAGGTCTAAGTGATTAAACTACAAGGTGGGTCCTTCTTAGGAAGTTAACCTTTTGGCTGCTGTCTAGCAAGTCTAGCTGAGAAAACAAACCTATCCTAGGTTTAGGTCTCGTAAGGGAGTGAGCCTTGTAGGATACTTTTATAAACCCAATTAGATGTCTCGTAAGGGAGTCTAATAACCGGTAAATTAACAACCTTTAGGGGATCTTAGCGTGCTCTTGAGAGGGTTTAGGGGTCCTTAGATTTCCCGAGAGGTGAGAATTTTAAGATCCCGGTTCCATAGCAGACAACTTCCAATTATAATCATAACTAAAAGCAATCAGGACTGAAAAATCAAAGGACTTGGATTACGAGTTATGACTATAAAATCTCGTATATAGAAATTGTGAGTAAATATATTCAACTATTCGAAGTCGAATGGGTTGAATAAAGAATAAAGTTGATTGTTTATAAGTGATAGATTTCACATTAATAGGTCAAACATGTTGAATACAATATAACGCTGAATGGCACAAATGAGCGCTAGTCAGATAAAGGTAGCGTTAAATGCAAGAGAATAATGAGCCCGGTAATGGGATATAACCAAATAAGAATAAATTATGGACTGCCAATATCCTGGTATGGATAATTGACAAAAGTTAAAGAGAAGATCCTAAAAACTAAAACTTCGGTTTTAGTAAGAAATAATGTTTTTTTTTTTTTTTACAAACATAAATTCTGATAGGAATTTAAAAAGTAAGCATGAAAGATGCAAGTCTTGACACTGATAGGCGCAAGACGATATATTCGAAAAGTGATATTTTCGAAAATGAAATTTTGATATAAATTAAACATGATGTAACACAATCACGGTCAGGAAAGTTATGTGAAATAAAATCACATAGTAGCCCGAGAGATGGGTATAAAGTAACTGGACTAATAAGACTAGTCAGTTAGGCCGGTTAAGGTCAATATTTAAATTAAGAAAGTGTTCAACACGCTATCTATATTAAGATTAGCGTGAAATAAACATAGTTGATAAGAGTCTATGACCAAGTGGCCAATTGGCTACCCAGTCAAGCCAAACCATAAAGGTAAGTGAGTACAAAACGATAGTGATGGTCCATGAGGTCATAATAACAAAAAGTATTGATCGCCTATACCGAGCGATCACAAGACAACCCAAGTAAAGTATTGGGAAGTTAGCTCAAGTAAAAGCATGATAAAAAGGATAAGCCGAAAGGTATGTGGTAATACGCCTTGTAGAATTTCGTTAATAGCACATCTAGATAGTGCTAAATACATAAGATAAAATCAGGAAATTCATTTTGCGGCGAGTTCTGTATGAATGAACCAAATGAATAAGTACGTAAAGGAAAGGGTCTGTTTGTAAAAGTGAAAGATCTCACTAGAAACATCCAAATGGGTGAAAATAATGGATTCACAAAGAATCCGAAAGTATAAGGCGATGGAATTCGCTAAGTTAACCAAACAAGTCGAAATAACAAGAAGGTGTTATCTTGAATTGCGTTAATTCGCATAAAAGACATATATGTTGTGTAATTAAAAGATGTACCATATTTGTCTAGTAACACTAACAAATGGACAAAGTGAGTAATGCTTAGAAGGTTACTCAGTTTATGTACATAGGGTTTGAAACTAAATAAACTATGTAAGAAAAGGTTTCGAGGACGAAACCTCTTTAAGGGGGGTAGACTTGTAACACCCCGATAACGGGTTTGGTAATTAACCCACGTTAATACTAAAAAGACGGGTAAAGTACTGTTAGTGGTAAAAATAGCCCGGTGAATATTAGGATTTTAAATAAATAAACCTAATATTAAATAAAAGTAGTACACAGGCTTTTGGAGGAAATAAAGTTTATAGAAGGCCCGACCTAACGGGACCTAAAATAAACTTAGTCATAAATATTCCCGAACCCGCTAAGTTAACTAGGAATATTTAACCTAGTTAATAAGTGGGAAAATTGTTAAAAGAAATAAGTAGGTTGTGGCCTACTTAATAACGAACCAAACACGAGGGGTTAAAGCGGGATAACTAGAAAAGTTATTTAATTAAAACAAACACAAACACACACACACACAGTGTGTGTTCTGGATCGAGCTCAGGGGCGACCAAGAAGGGTCAAACCCTAATCAACACAATTTCATCAAATTGAAGGGGCAAATCAAGTCCAAATCAAAATCCGAGTATGAATTAGTGATCTCCATTGAAAAAGGAGTCACGAGGTATGTAAATTTCTTGAGAAATCTCTAGTTGAAATTCTGAGCAAACCTAGAGAAATCGAATCTGAGCTTGCATGTTTGTTGTTTGGGTGAAATTAATGATGAAACTATGTCTAGGAGTAAACCCTAGTCATGTACTTATTGAATTGATGTTCATGGTTGTGAATTCATGATCATACACTCATGTGTCAAGTGGGTTTTGATTATGTAGTAAAGATGATGATGTACACATGTTTAAAATCATCATAGTTGCTAGTAGGAACAAGATGCTTGAACAATTTGCAAGTTTGAGTAATTGATCATAAGTGATAGTGGTGAATTTTGATGTTAATCTTGGTAAAAATAACTAGTTAGGAACTAGTTAGTAAATATGTAAAATTATGCACATTAGGTGTTTGTTAAAATGCCTAAATGAGAACTAAGTGTTGATAATGTGCCTAATTGAGTCTTGGAGAACTTGATAGTGCAATCATATGTGTTAATTGGTGATTTGACTTTTAAATAGTCAAACCGACCATTAATAAGATCGAATGGTAATTGTGATAGAAAATATGTAAGATGGAATAGTCATAATTAATGATGACTAATATAACCGTCTTATGAATTATGATGATAGTTTGACGCTTGACAAGCTAGGTGGAGGCTTGGAAAGGAAGCGGGTCAAACGAAGCAAGTATGAAGGAAAAGCGTAATTCGGATGCAAGGTAAGTATAGCTTACACTAGTCTTAAATTGTGGAATATTTTCTTATCATATAAGTTATGAATGAGATATTTAAACAATTGAAATATGATGTTCCGTCGTGTAGTCGAACGGAACAAGGACGTCAAAGATGAAAGAAACCATAATAATGGTTAAAAAGAAGTAAATCAATAATTTGGTCATATTATGTCGAAAGTAATAAACGGTTTATAAGTAAAATGACCGTACGATGTTAAACGGAACGGGTCATGTAGACGAGATGATAATAAATATCATCTCGCATAGATAAACGACCATTTCGGCCAAACGGGTCAAAAGGTGTAGACATCACCTTTTGACAATATCGACTAATGATTCTTTTGTCAAGTTATATGCTTACAGGAATAGATATCCAATGGATATTCGTATCGTTCTAAATTAGCGAATATAAATCAAGGTATTAAAACCGGGTTAATAAGTTGACCCGGGCCAGGTATGTATAATAGATCAACTCCTCTTTTAGAACTTGGAGATCTATGAGATTTAGGCAAAGTAAAAAGAAACATTCGGTTACCTTAAAAGGTAAACCGAAGGATTTAAATTATAGACAGAGTGTTTTGAAAATAAGATTTGGTTAAAAACGAGATTTTGGGCGTACATGGCTAAGCAAACCCTTCGTTGTTAAAGAAGGGTTAAAAATGACCAAAACGCCTTTGTAAACAAAATTAAGCAAACAACTCTTGGAGGTCGCTTGAAAACAAGTTTTATAATCAAGTTAATACTTAGAATAAGTCTTATAGCGTAAGATGTAAATCCTTGGTCAAAAGACTCTATATGAGTCTTTGCCGTAAATTGATAATCCGAAGGGTAAACTCGGATTAATTAGATCGTCACATTAAAACCTTCACAAATATAGATGTGATGGAAGGTCACTTGATAATTAATGTGGAAATAAAATGCTAGAAAGAAATGGGTGTGAGTTATGCGTAAAAGTTGTTTAAATGTCCTTAACGGGTCAAAATAAGCACTTGAGTACAAGCGGGTTTAAAATGCGTAGAAAACCCATTGTTTGAGCCAAATATGTTAGACGATATAGAACTTAGAAGGTTCACGAGAATTTGGAATCGAACAAACAAGTTTGTTTGATAAATACATGAACGGGTTAAAATGGGTAAATTCTAGTTTAAGCCAAAAGCTTAAAACTCTAAAAATTTGTTAATCCAGAAGTCGGATTTTAAATCCATTTGATGGAGAATCAAATTACAAACATGTAGGAAGAAACGGAAGGTCAAACGGATAAGCGGTTTGAAAGATACGAAAGATTTCGTGTCAAATTACGGCAAAATGGAAAACTGGATGCAGGGTCCACCGTAAATTACGGTGCCACCGTAATTTACGGTGGAGCTGATATGGTTACGGTGGTAACCTGCTGATTTACGGTAGAAACATATTAAATCAGAGGTCACCGTAACTTACGGTTCCACCGTAAGTTACGGTGGAGGCCAGGATGAAAATTTGTTTTTGTTATCAATTGTTTCTCGGATTCGTTTAGACACGTTTTAAGCCCTGTATGACTAAAGCATTTCATGTTTATGAAATGTAGGTACACCTTGGATGCCGGAAGACGATCAAGCTCAACGAAGAACCGAACACGATAAAGACACACGCTTCCGCACTTTGACACATAGTAAATTTTAAACAACGAATTCAACCTCGTTATGTAGAATAACTTATGATTTGTAAAAGTTTTAATAAACCCGTATTTCCAAATGTTTATGTAATCTTAATTACATGATTGTTTTACGTAAAATTTACGTTAAACCTTGAATAATAAGAACGGGTGTTACAACTCATCCAGTGAATCATTCTGTGAAAGCAATCACTACTCGCAGTGGGAGGAGTCTAGGAGAGGTTGTGAGAGAGAAGGTTGAGTTAGGGAGTGATGATGAAGTAGATGAGGTGATTGAGATGGAGGCTCCAGGCAAAGTGCAACATAGGCTAGACTCAGCAAGTACCGCACACGCTGAGGAGTTTCCAGTGGAGAAGAAAGTAGAGAAGCAGCCGAAGAAGGTTCGACCACCGCCTGTGATTGATATTTCGCGTCTTCCGTTTCCCGCTCGAGCTAGGCAGTAGATATATGCTAGGGAGTATGACAAATTCCTTGACATGTTCACCCAGCTGAAGGTGAATCTTCCGTTTATAGAGGCCTTGAGATCCATGCCCAAATACGTCAAATTCCTTAAGGATTTTCTCAAGCGTAAGGATGGGGTAGGAGAGTGTTCAAGTAAGTCAGTGAGTGGAGAGTGTTCGGCAGTGATCCTAAATAAACTTCCTGAGAAACTCACTGATCCGGGTATATTTACGATTCCCTGTTTGTTTGGTGGTGATGTTAAAAACCACGCGTTAGCTGACCTTGGTGCTAGTATTAATTTGATGCCATATTCATTTTACGAAAAACTAGGCCTTGGTGATTTGAAGTCAACACGTATGACCCTCTCGTTAGCCGATAAGTCAGTTAAGTATCCTAGGGGGATAGTAGAGAATTTGTTGGTAAAAGTGGATAAGTTTGTGTTTCCGGCTGATTTTGTAGTGTTAGATATGGAGGCCGATGATAGAGTTCCGTTGATTTTAGGGCGCCCGTTCTTGAACACGGCTAAAGCGTTGATAGATGTCTTTTTAGGCACAATTACACTTAGAGCGGGTGAGGAGTCGGTAGTCTTTGAGGTGAATAATGCGAGAGGGGCGAATGCGAGAGTTGAGGCGATTGTATCGGTAGAGGAGAGTGAGAAGAATGAGAAAGAGGTGAAAGAGGTGTTGAGTGAGCCGAGTTTAGAGGAGATGTTAAAACCCAAGTGTGGGGACCCGCCGGATAGAAGAGTCGAAGAGTTGGAAGAAAGAGTGACGAGTTTAGAATCTAAGATAGAGAAACTGAGCAAGACTCAGTGTGGGGATAGGTTTAAAGATGATACATTTAGGTTCACACCGTTTGATGAAGAGTGGAGAGAGTATGAGGAAGTTAGGAGAGATTCGGGCGATTTTGTGAATTGTAGTGCTACGGCCCGTACGACTTGGTGTGGAGGTGAGCTCCGCATATACGATCCTCCGTAAGTGCGTGAACATTTGTGATTACTTGTAGAGTTTGTACTTTGAGTCGTAGTTCGTTTCGTGTCGTTAGTTAGGTGTGTTTTAGCGTCTTTTGCGTCTTTTTCGTGTTTTTGCGTCTTTTATGTGTTTTGTCAAGTATTTTGCAGGTTGCATCACATGTATGAAGGCGAGATCGATGTCCGAGCAGTTTACCAGGTCTGTTGAATGTTAAAAACCGACGAAATACGTGCAGGGGCAGTTTGGGAATAAAGAAATTATTTTTCTGCATAATTCTGCTGTTGCTGCATGCTGTTCTGCTGTTACCTGCTGTCCAGGCGGCCCGCCTCAATTAAACCCACATTTAAAGCGGGTCGCGCGTACTTTTAAAATGTTGCCGGAAGTTTAAGTGAAAGCGGCCCGCCTCCACTTATCATCACACTCATGCGGGCCGCGAGCCCACTACATATTAAAAATGGGCTGTTCAGGCCCAATAGGTTCAGCCGATCGATCCATGTTCCATATTTTCCATCGTTTTCATCCATTTATCACCATCATCGTTCGGGCTGGTTCGAGTCGACGTTCAGGTATGTTTTCCTGCATTTGTTGTTGTTGTATTTGAGTCGTTTGTTTCCGGGTTTATTTCCATCTTAAGTGTGGGGAAACGGGTTGCATATTTTTGAGGCATTAAAATGTGATTTTTCACTAAATTTTCATCCCGTTATCCGTTGCATCCACACTTTGGTTTGGCACTAGGGTTGTTCGAGGGCGAGCAAAGTGCCGGGAGGGGGTAAGATGGAAATTCGGTGGTGTAATTTTGAGTCTTTTATTTTGTACCATGCGTCTAAGTTAGTAGTTTTGAGTCGTTTTGTGTTTCGAGTCGGTATTGCTTTGGTATTTTGCTTGTTTTTGTTGATGCAGGTTCGAATATGTACCACCCGTACTCAATCTCCATTCGGGTGAGTTTGGAGCTGTTTATTCAAATTTCGGGTATTTATCAAGCATGTTAGTTGGAGTCAAGCCGATCGCGAACGAAATGCTATACGATCGAGCTGGATTGGACGAAAGACTTTGGAGCTTACGCGTTATAAAACCAGCTAAGTCCTTTCCGATTTGCCCTTTGTTTTTTTTTTATTTCTTATTTATTTTTTAGTTTTTGAGTCAGTTTCCATCCTACATTGAGGGCAATGTAGAGTTTAAGTGTGGGGATGGGAAACTATCGTTTAGTGTTTAGTTAGTAGAGTCTTGAGTCATAAAAAATAAAAAAATCCAAAAATAATAATAATAAAAAAAATAAAAAAATAGAAAAATGTCCTTTGAAATAAGAAGTTTGCAAAATAAAAACGGAAAATGATAGAAAAGTCGGATTTTTGTTCGGGTTCAAATAATAATAATATGAGATTAAAATAATCGTGCTTGTGTCTAGTTTGGGATGCGCGGGTAGGCTCGATTCGGTTCTAGGTTCCTTTGATCTTAAATATACCTAATTGTCGGTCTACTAGTGGGTTCTCATCTAGGGAGAGTGGGAAAATTGAAACCGCCAAAAATAGTATAAGGGATGCCGTTATAAGCTAAGATTGTTAGAGTTTTTGGTCATTATCTCGTTGAAAAAAAAATAAGTGAGCTAGAAACTAAATGAAAGTAACACAGGTCTATGTAATCCGAGTTGGGGATAGCGACTCTACAGCCGGAATGCCTCTGGGATGTGTGAAATCGACTTGCCGAATAAAAGTACCGAAACCTAAGTAATCTGTGGTTGGGGATCGCGACTCTACAGCCGGAATACCTCTTGGTTAGGGAAAGCATCGTCTAGACTCACGAGAAAAAAAAAAAAAAAAAAGCAAAGTCTAAGCTCGTATGAAAAAAAAAATAGATTTGATTTTAAACTCTCTTGATCTTGGTATAAAACGGTTAGGAAATAACCCAGTGGTTGTTCCTTTTGTCCTATAAGCTTGAGGGGGGATTAGGTGGACTTACAATTCTTAGTGTGAGACCCTAGGTAGATTGACCGCACTTGAACTAAACTTGCATGATAAGGGCTTGGAACCGGGTTGGGTTTAAGTGGATCAAAATACTTGCAATCGCGGCTAACACGAGTTTCGATTTTAATAAAATAACTAATACTTTGGCCCGTTCGATTATTCCGACTATGATTCCATTTGCATAATTCTTTTTCGAGGACGAAAAAAGAGTAAGTGTGGGGATATTTGATGTATTGCAAAATACATCTTTATTCGCTTCTAGTTTTAGTCGTTAGATAGTTGGTTGTGTCCGTTTTTAGATTAGAATGTATATGCTTTTGATTTAATTGTGTTTTCAGGTATTTGAAGATGAAAAGAAGCGGAAACAAGTTATAATATGGAAAGGCGAAAGACTGGATCGGAAACCGGAAGCTCGGGAGTTGAAACAAAGCGAAAAATCACATCTGATGAGCTGAGGCGGGCCGAATCAACTTAAAACAACATTTCCGGTATTATGAAGGCGGGCGGCCCGCGTTAACTTTCACCTAATCCTCAAGCGGGCCGCGTGGGGTTTGTTTACGTGAACCGACTTTAAACAGCATTAGTTTGTAGGGTTTTTGGATTATAAAAGAAGATCATGATCAACAGCCGTGATTAACAACACAATTACGAATTTAGGACTTATTGGACGATCATTAGAGGCTGATTCGAGGGCTGTTGAAGCATTGGGGAAGGCGTGGAATCATTGTTGAAGCGCAGGAGCACACGGGATTGGAGTTCACGGGTTTTATAATCTTGTTTCTCTCGTTTTCGTTTGTTTCTTGTTATTTGGTGATGAATTCTGTTTTGACCATGATTGATACTATGTTTTTAGACATGATTATTGGCTAAATTTCTGTTACTACCTAGACATGGATGAATGATTGCTATATGATTTGATTATTTTTGGATTTATGAATGCTATGGATAGTTTATAAATTGTAAACGGTTTGTTCTATCAGTTAGATGTGTTTGCGTGCTTGATGTTATTTTATTATTGATTATTGCTTCGCTTGAATCTTGGTGACGGTCTTTATCACGGAATAGAATCGGGCTAGGGTTTTAGGTTTTGGTGAGTGTCTATATCACATAATAAACCTTAGATCCTTTAGGGTGAAAATCTAGTAAGTAACCTTAGAAGTAATAATTGGTAATCTTATAAAATCAAGTGTTCTACTAATCATCAATAGCTGTAAGGTGCGAGATTATTGCTAGGTCTAAGTGATTAAACTGCAAGGTGGGTCCTTCTTAGGAAGTTAACCTTTTGGTTGCTGTCTAGCAAGTCTAGCTGAGAAAACAAACCTATCCTAGGTTTAGGTCTCGTAAGGGAGTGAGCCTTGTAGGATACTTTTATAAACCCAATTAGATGTCTCGTAAGGGAGTCTAATAACCGGTAAATTAACAACCTTTAGGGGATCTTAGCGTGCTCTTGAGAGGGTTTAGGGGTCCTTAGATTTCCCGAGCGGTGAGAATTTTAAGATCCCGGTTCCATAGCAGACAACTTACAATTATAATCATAACTAAAGGCAATCAGGATTCCTGTCTAGGTAGTTCTTTCATCATCTTTGAGTTCAGCCTTCGTGTGAGTTCGTGTCTAGTTCGTCTAGTCTAGTTAGTATTCGTTATTTGCATTCTTAGGATTTTTAGAAACCCCCCCCCCAATTAATAAACATTTAGTTAAGTCGTGTCAGTCTAAGTCTAGATAGAGTCGTTATCGTGATCAGTAGAGTCTCTTGGGTTCGATACTCGGACTTTCTTAGGCTATACTTCATCGATCGGTACATTTTCCGGTCGTGTGATTTAAAACTTATGATGGTAATATCATTATGTGAACCTGGCATACCGAAGAACGCATGCCATATCCAAAGATCTTGAGACGCAACCGCTTCAAGCATGATGGTTGGACTTCCGTGAAATCCACTCGTGTGAGCGCCTTGCCATTGGGTAGGACAAAGTTCCCAAGCCCATTTCATACAATCTAAACTACCTAGCATCCCGGGTAACCCATGATAATCTGCGTGATGTTCCAATAATTGTTGCATGTCACTGAACGAGGGCTTTCTCAAATATCTTTTCCTATAAAGTTCTAGAATACACGAACAAAAGTTGTGAAGACTTTCTCTAGCTACACGTGCAGACATTTTTAAATATTCATCCATAATGTCCGAACTATTGTTGTACGCTAATTGCCTAAGTGCGGCCGTGACCTTTTGCCACGTACTAAATCCTAATTGCCCGGTTACATCTGGTTTTTGTTGGAAGTAAACATACTTCTCCTCAAGATCTCTAGATATCCTTAAAAATAAGTTTCTACTCATACGAAAACGACGCCTAAACATTTTTTCATCATACTTTGGTTCCGCTGAGAAGTAATCGCTTACCAACAAATCGTTAGCGGTGAGCCGTTCACGAGCGATGTACCTTCTCCTGCGTTTAGGCTGTTGAGTCTCTTCCTCCTCCTCTTCGTTTTCCACGATAGCTTTCACCACCGTCGCGATCGTTTGTAGAAATATTTCCGCACCATCGTCAGATGATGATGACGATTCAGTATAACTTGAAGAACTTGAAGAACTCAAGGCAAGATTGTGTTTTATGTGTTTGATATTGTGTGATAAAAATGATAAATATGGTAAGGTATTTATAAAGGAAAAATTAATTTTTTTTAAATAGCACCCAACGGCTAGCCCAACGGCTAGTTTGGTTTGGTCATTCACAGCCCGCCATGTCACCTTGCTAGACCCGCCCCACGCCCGGCTTGAAACCCAAGCCCCAAGGGCCACGCCCCAACCCAAGCCCACCCGGGATGGTGGCTTGGGCGTTTTCCCCCAACCCACGCCCAAACCCCCGCCCCATACCCCACGGTCTAAAGGAGCTTAGAGGATGACCTCACTTTGCATATGTGTCATCTTATTAGATATGCCACATTGGCTTCGCTGACATCATAATTCCGATTTATATTTATATCTAATATTATTAATCTGTTTTTTATTTGTTATGGAAATTTAAAAGTATTCAACTTTTTAAGAGGTAAAATTTGAAAATGCATAGGGAGTTGTTTGCCATTTAATGCGCATCAGAAAAGTAATCATATCACTCTTTCTTTCTTCTCTCTTCTCGATTCAAACTTCCAGCCACATTTCTCTCTTTCTTCTCTAATCTTCATACAAGCGATTTCTAGGGTTTTGTTTTACAAAGCTTCCACACGAACAATTTCAGCCGAGAAGAAATCCGCATCATCATCAGTTCGGTTTCACAAATGGTGACTCCCTTGAAAAGTTTTGAATGAAAGGGTACTTCCTACTTCTTTTGGATATGGCGATAATGTTAGTTTCTATATGGATTGTTTTTCGAACATCATAATCAGTCTAAGTGTTAGATCTGGCCCGTATATTGGCGGGGCAACCCGGATGGTGTGTGAGATGCAACCAGTGTTAATGACAAATAATTGTTTTGTTTGTTGTGTGCCTGTGTTAATGACAAATAATTGTTTATTTGCAGCGAAGCATGTCGAGCGTGATTTTGAAATATCAGTCTGTTCTTATAATCAAAGCTCAGATTTGCGGAGTTGTCGGTCAAAAGAGGTTTGTTTTGTTCTAGATGGTATAATTGGTTGTTAGTTACTTGAATGTTGTGATTGAATATGATGTTGTTGTTTTTTTTATGTCTCATATTGTTTAGGGTTTTTGTATCTTGTGTATATCTTTTGATTTGTGTGTTTGATTTTGGGTGTGGTTGAGTGTTTGTTATGGTTTAGGGTGATGAAGACATTCAGCCATTTAATACCCTAATTGCTGCAGAAAGAGATAGATAGATTTGTGTATCTTATTAATTGTTTTTTAATATTGTAGCGATGGTTGGGCAGGTGACATGGAATTTTATGAAACCTGAAAAACAAATGTATACGGATAATCCTGATGTCAACACTGTAAGTCCCTCTGCTCACTCAATATGCAACTTTTAGTGGATTATTCTTAATCTTTTGGATCATTACTAAATTATTTTACTTTCATGTTTTTAGGGATTGCATCTCAAGCCAACAGTTAATGGATTTTATCTATGAGCAATTGATATCGGTAAGTTTGAGATAACTCATGTTGTCCTTTAAATTACATCAGGTTAGAGTTGACGTTGTTTGAAATGTTTTTGCTAATAAGTTGAAGTCACTTGCAGAGGTGACGTTGTTTTAAATGTTGTTGCTAATAAGCTATTCCTGTTAAATATGGTTAACTTTTACTATACAAAAAATTGTGCATTTCAACCACAGTCCGTTTTCACTGCATAAAAATGATTGCTTTTAACAACAGTTGACAGTTTAAATCATTTACTAAATAATGCATCAGTTTCCGTTTTTCTTTATCTCAAATCAATTAAATTGATCAAATTTAGTTTATCAAATTTTATATAGTAACGGTTTTAATTCAGGATTCTATTAAGGGAGATTAGAGGATGACCTCGATTTGCCTACGTGTCACGTTCTTAGCTATTAAGGGAGATTAGAGGATGACCTCTGTTGAAGAAGCAACCAGTGAGAGTGTTTTGGTTGAAAACTTGGAGGGGTCGGTGACTTTGTCGAGGTTGTCAGGAAATGCAAAGTGATAGCATTTCCTGACAACCCTCGACAATGTCACCGACCCCTCCTAAAAATTCCATCAAAAAACTCTCACTGGTTGCTTCTACACCCGAGGGTTTCTTTTTACTACCTGAACCTGTATCATCTCAATTGTGTTGACTGACCCTGTATGTGTTGTTACATTAAGATTCAATTAGGATTTTTTTTTTATGGTGAAAATTGATCGGTTCAGCGAAGCGAATGTGGCATATCTAATAAGATATGCCACATATGCAAAGTGAGGTCAGCCTTTAAGCTCCTTTAATAGATAGTATAGATAGATTAGGATTTTTTTGATGGTGAAAATTGATCGGTTCAGTTTTGATCACCTTATATGCTTTTGTCATCTCAGGCTATGATGCCGAGATCTGGCGTGTTGTTGCAACATGCCCTAATCGTTGCCGGCTGACGTTCGCGGCTGTTCTAGGTAGCGTTGGGTGTAATTGTTGTTTGGTTGATGATAATTAGATCGATGTCACCTAAGGCATATTCAGTCAATGATGTTGATGAGATGCTTCTCACCTGAGACTAAAACTATGATGAAGTAAACGTCTGCCCGAATATAAGCGAGGTCTGACAATTTCAAATCATTTGTATTACTTTAGCAAATCATTTAGTGTTGACTGTGTTGATGAATAAAAATGAATTCAAAGTGCACTTTTCTTGTGCTTTCAACATGAGGCTATGATGATTTTGCAAACTTTGTGAAAATTGAATGAAGATAGCATTATGGTTTGGCAAGGTTGTAGGATGGTAGTTGTTCATGCAACCTCTCTTGCAGCTATGGTGTAAGGACTCTCAAAAATGTCCTAAACTGACCCACAAGTAAAAACCCAGACCCCTGAAACCATACTGTGCACAAAAAATCAAGAAAACAAGAAATATGGTTTTCAGGCAGGCCGCGTAGGCTTTGGCTTAGTCTTACGCGGGCCGCGTCAACCCATGTTTGACCGGATAAGTGTTCCGGATCCACGTATTGACCAGCGGTTGAACCTACTCGTGACCAATCAGACCTACGCGTAGACTAGGCGGCCACGCGGGCCGCGTAAATGTTAAGCCAAGGTTCACGCGGGCCGCGTGAACCCTATTTTTCACCTATAAATAGTTTGGAGCAGGGGCTTTCATTCTGTGTCGACAAAAACTTTCAAAAACGAAGTTTCACTGCTCTGAAGTCGAATTTACTTTTATTATAGTGGGGTGCTGCTACGATACAGGGTATTAACTCAATCGCTGCTACGATTCTGTCACACCCCAACCGATGGCGGAAACAATGGGATGAGACGAAGTGTGTATAGATTGCTAGAGACTTCATAACACTATGTGACAATATTTAATTAAATTCAAATTTCATTGCAAGTGCTAAATTGTCATACAACATTTAAAATAAAGATAAACAACATTGTTCAAATTTCAACATAACATCAAAAGATAAATAGATTAAAGGTGTGTATCTAGTCCACCCTAAACTCGTTTCATCATTCATCCATACTTCAATAATCAACCTGCAACATGTATTAAAATAGAGTTTCAATGCAAAAGCAATGGCGAGTATACAAGTTTGTTTACATAGCATAGTAGAATAAAAACTCAAATCCAACATGATTCATAATATGTGATTACTAGTATGCAATTTTGGCGTACAATATGATCAAACCCTATAATACAACGCATAAAATAGCCTAATCCTAATAGTTTAGCGGGGTGGTAATGTTTAACTTAACAATACCCAATAGAATAGCGGGCGGGGCGTTAATCCTATAGCGCTATAATTGTTAAGGTGGGCGAGCAAAGTTAATGAGCATATAACATTCCAAATCGTTCACATAGCATACGAGAATAACAAGTAAGTTCACATTAGTTTCATGCTTGATCAAGGATTGAGTATGTTTAGTTTAAAAGTTGTTTGCATAATTATACATGTTGCATCCCAAAGTGTAAAAGGGGAAAAAGGGATCGAGTATACTCACGGTGGTTGCAAGCTTTCCTACTTGAAATCCCGCGAGTGAGTTGGTGGATGGATTAGTTTGGAGCACCTAGTCCTTCTACACGAGGAAACATAGGTGTGTGAGTTTGGCGTTTAACGGAAGATTATAAATTTGGAGTTTAACATAACATAAAGTATGATATTAAAAATAACCATCTTTAACTTATAACACTTATATGACACTATGTAACCACTAGGGTTATATTGTATTTCATGGGTAGTACACCCATTAGAATCATATCAAGGTTTTAAAGTCTTAGATGATATTCTACTACTTTAACATATAAACACAAGTTCAACATTAAAGGTTCGAATGAGTATATATACATATCTAGGTTACATATTATTTAGTCCAATAATTCATGTAGGAGGTAGAAGATTAGGATCTTCATTTAGGCACCTCGAGTTATCATGGAAGTCATGTATGGGGTAGGAAGAACAAGCTTCCGTTTAGGAACCCCTTGAATGTTCACCACTTCACTTGATGTAAAAACAACCAAGGAGGGTCAAGAACTATGATTAGTACAAGTATGTAAATGAACTAAGCTAAGAGAAATCATCAAATCATGTGAAGATTGTATGTAGGACAACCCAAGTTGTTCCATAATCACTCATTCATCAAGATCTAAGCTTGACATGATTTGTGGGTTAAATACCCTAACAAAACAGAAAGTTTATGAGGTTTAATCCTCTGATTTTAAGTGTCTCAACCTTGTTTTTAAGCCCAACTAATCATTCATTTGATTATGAGCATTAGGACATAGGTTTGAGATGAGAAAACTCAAGTTTGATAAGTTTAAACAAGTTTTGAAAGGGTTTAAAACATAACAGAAAGTTTATGGACATTTTTAGGGCAATTCCAGGTCTGATTTCTCCAAGGAGAGATCAAGGAATCAAACCCTATGATTATCCAAGCAAGTGGGAAGAAGAATCAAGTGATTTGGTTGAGAAATGAGAAAGTTATACTCACTTTGGTACAAGAGTATGAATCTGCCCGAATTTCTGAAATGCAATAGATTTGAGAGTGATTTAGAGAAGATTAGAGAGTTGTGAAAGTGTAAAATGGCTTGGAGAAGGGTTGTATTTATAGGGGAAGAGGTTGAGTATGATTGGAGGTGATTAAAGGTGGATTAGAGCTGATTGGGTGAGGTTGGATGTTGGGATTTCGTGCATTTTCGCGGCTGCTGTGTTTTCTGTCCGCCCAGACACCCTTGCGCACCGTAAGGGTTCTTGCCTGCGGTGCGCAAGCCATGGTCAGAGATCAAAAAATTTTATTTTTGTTGTTTCATTTTGTAACTCGCTCCAATGTCACCTAAAACGGGTTTTATGATTTAATTAGTGTTCCTAGGCATATGTAACATGTTCTAAAGTATACCCAAGTGTAAATTGAATATGACTAAGCATAAGTTTCGCATAAAATATAAATGTCACGTGTTTAATAGTTTATCATAAGTTCGCGAACATCCCGAATAAATACTAAATTGTTTCTCAATTCAAGCGCTCAAACATGAATGGAATATATATATATCACGAGTTTAAATAAATTGCAAGTTTAGCACTTAGTTTCCAAGATTAACGTTCAAACATCAATCGATTCACCAAATCGAACATACGAGCATATGTAAAGTGTGTATAACATAAATGTAACAAAATACGAGTTTCATTAATGATCCAAGCCTCGGTTTTACAACGATTACAAAGAAAGAACGATTACAAGAATACAAGGTTTCCAAAAATAGAAATACGAACAAAACTTTCTATAAATGGAAAGTACAAAAGAGTCGGGCGTTACAGATTCAATGTCCGATCGATTAAAACTATCCAATGGATGTTTAAGTGCTGCCCACATTAGGGTTATGCTTTGTCATTCGTCATGAATTCGATGGATGTTTAAGTATCGCACTTTGTCATTTATTATGAGGGTTTAATCTCGTGAGTTATCGTAAATGTTGTATTAGTTACTGACCTAGTTCGTGTGCATGTTATTAATTTAGGTAACAAGGCTAATCAGTAGACTAGACTTTGCCCGTGTTAAATCTGCAATGTGAGTCATTCTCTTTTTATCAAAGTGCTTTATAAATTCTTAAATGTTTTCAAAGTTATAATTACAAGGATTAAGTCTTTGTAGTCACCATATTACAGCCGGTATGTGGGGTTTTGTATACAATACTTGATAACCGTCACCATTGGACAACGGGTTAGCCAAGGGGTGATATGACCATAATCACAGACACCATTGGACAACGAGATAGCCAATTGGTGGTCGAGTGATAAATACTATTGGTGGATGGTTGATATATATAAACATTGTAATCGCTCTTAATACTGTAAATTATAACAACGTGTCGTTTTAGTAAAAAGAATGATTCACCAGTATTTCCCTGCTGACAAAACCTTTTTCAAACATGTTTCAGGTGATCTGTTGTAATCCAGGAAAGGTGCCGCAAAGCACTACAAGCTTAAAGAACTGGCTCAATATAAAGAAAGAAACATGTTTTGTAAAAGAAAGATTTCCCAGTGAAATCATATGATTGTAAATTACCAGGGTTTTCTCCTGAATTATGAAATAAAATAATCGGGTATTTTGAGTTTTAAAAGATCCTGTACAAAACTTCCGTTGTCGCATAATTCAATGAATACCACGGGTTCCTGTCCCGCGGCTTCTGACAGGATCAAACCGGGGTTGGGGCCGTGACAGGAAAATGTGGTATCAGAGCCACTGAGTTAAGCTAATTAAGTATTTAGAAAATACTTAATTTTCCTGATTACCATCTTGTGATTATGTGTTTTATTAACTGACTATTTGTTAATTACAGTATGGGTAAGCAAAAGCTTTCGAACATCTATCTTAAATTAGATAGTACACCAAAAGAGAAGGGAAGGTCATCCCAATCAAAATTCTCAAGATACTCAGTAGATACTGAGGAGGGAATATTTGTTTGTAAAAGCCATTATGAGAAACCACTTTCTCCTAATAAAAGAAGTTTGATTATTAGGAAAAGTTAGGAGAAAATAAAGAAATCTCAATCAAAAGAAATGAGAATTAATCAGGAAATCCAGAAACTAGGCAGTAAACCACCATGGGAAGACAAGTTAGATGAAAAAAGGGCAGATCTCTATATGCTAGCCACTGTAGCAGTAAATGCAAATCTTTAAAATACCCTGACCTAGTATTAGCATCCTCACCTACAATCCAGAAACTTTATCCAGTAAATAAATAAGTTTACAATAAATCCTATTATGTTTAATTGTCAGTTGTCCTTTGTATTAAATTACTCATACGGTATGCAATAATACTTGAAGGTTATCTGTTAAATTTTGTTATAAAATTTTAACTTAGCATTTTGTGTGCATTTTGCATATATGCTAAACAGCATGAATGAGTTATCTGAAGCCCTTCAGAATCTCAATCTTTATCCGGTGAAAATAGAAGTTTCCAGAGATTTTACTGGTTACATACCTGATGTAGAAGAACCTATGGAATTCAACGCTCCACCTCCAGAGAAACCAAAACCCAAGAAAAGAAGAAGATTTGTAGGTTGGAGACGTGTACGCAGGAGGAAACCAGCAACTAGAAAAATTCCTAAAATAGAGAATCCCATAGATAAAGGAAAAGGAATTGCAATCGGGGAAGATTCTAGGCAAGTAGAAATGGAAATTGGGGAAAGTTCTAAGCAAGTCGAGGAATTGCCATTACAGGAGGAATTGGATCGCGTACTGGCAAGCTGTGATATTCTCAGGCCCATAAATAATAACCTTTACCCTTATCCTGCCGAAACTCAACTTCCAATAAATTTGGAACCAGCCATTCCAGAACCTTTAATCCATACTCAACCTCTAGGCGCAATGGACGAGTGGTGGACTAACGATTGACAGTTTCAAAACCTCTTAAATAATCCTTATACGTTTTTCCCTCAGTTCGACCCAGAACCTATACCAAACCCACCAATGAGCAATGAAAATTTAGCTGAACTCCGCCATTTTGGCGAGGAGCTGATAGATGCTGGGAATAGGATCCGGGAAATAGGAGGACAAATTTCCTGGAAATACGACG
This sequence comes from Helianthus tuberosus, assembly GCA_030545235.1. Taxonomy (NCBI): domain Eukaryota; kingdom Viridiplantae; phylum Streptophyta; class Magnoliopsida; order Asterales; family Asteraceae; genus Helianthus; species Helianthus tuberosus. The sequence goes on along the minus strand of CM060435.1, from coordinate 37,472,704 downwards.
AGAGGGAACATCGCTTTTGAAATGCCAGCGGATTAGGGATAATGTGGTTGTGAAGTTATGATTATATAATAATATAATAATCAAAAAAATAAAACATGTAAAATAAAAATAAAACTTTGTAACATAATGGTGTGTATGGATGCATAATAGGATATATAAAAAGGAATCGAGAAATTGATAATTTTGGATATATATATTTATGTTGTGAAATGTGTATGATTGTTTTGTGCATAATTGTTATTTATTCTGTAGTAATAAATTATATATATTAATTATCAGATGGAAAACGCTAATAATGAACCAGTTAACGAGGTTAATCAATCTGAGCAACATCAGGAGGATCACTTTATGACTAAGCAAGATATAGAAAATATAGTTGCTCAAGGGATAGCCAATGCTATTCCAGCAATCCTTGCTGCTGCCCAGAAACCTGTTGAACCTCAACAAATCATTCCTAGCAAACGTACTTCTGAAGATAATTTCAGTAATAGCGTAAACGGAGGTGGTAATCATATTAACAACGATAATGATCTACGACAGGCCCCGCTCCCTAAGAAAATGAAAGTCGCAACGCCTGGTTGCACTTACAAAGAATTTCTTGCTTGTAAACCAGCTGAATTTGCAGGCAATGAAGGAGCGACTACGGCACTGCGTTGGTTAGAGAAAACCGAGGCAGTGATCATAATAAGTAAATGTGCTGAAAACGACAAAGTCATGTATGCGTCGAATCTTTTCAAAGAAGGGGCGCTAGAATGGTGGAATACAGTACTTCAAGCCAAAGGAGGAAATGTGGCTTATGCCATGAATTGGGAAGAATTTAAAAGTCTGATAGAAAGAAAATTCTGTCCCGAATATGAAAAGGAACAAATGGCGAATAAATTTCTGAACCATCGGATGGTGAATGTAGACTGTCAAGGGTATACTTCGACATTCTTCGAATATGCGAGAGTAGTACCAACCCTGGCTTCGCCAGAGCTGGTGCTCATTTCTCGTTATATTTGGGGATTGATTAGCGAAATCCGTAATATCGTTAAAGCTGCGAGACCTCGCACTATTGGCGATGCGGTAGAATTAGCTAACACCCTAACTGACGAGTTGGTACGCACAAGAGATGAAGACAGGAAAAAGGAACTGGCTCAGAAAATTACCCAAGGATTTCGTGTGGGTAATAATAACAACTTCAAGAAAAGAGGAACAGGGCAATCCTCAACTCCGCCGTTCTGCAGGAATTGCAGAAAGAAACATTATGGAAGATGTAATGTAACCTGCAATTTTTGCAAAGTTGTAGGACATCGCGAAGAAGACTGCAGAAAGAAAACAAGGATCTGCTATAACTGTGGAGAAGCTGGGCATTTCAAAACAGAATGTCCTAAATTGGTCAAACTAGCAGACAATAAAGCCAAGACAGCCGACGGAGCTATTAAAAAGAATGCCAGAGCATTCCAACTGACCACTCAAGAAGCAGAACTCATTCCAGATGTGATAGCTGGTACGTTCTTAGTTCACAACGTGTACGCAAAACTATTATTTGACTCTGGTGCAAACCAAAGTTTTATCAATACTTCATTCTGCCAAGCTCTTAATTTACCTTTGACCAATCTTAGGCAAATTTTTACAGTCGAAATAGCAGATGGGAATTCAGTTAAAATAGATAAGGTTTTGCAAAATGTAGAAATAGAACTCTCAGGTCATAAATTTCATGCAAACCTATTACCAATGAATTTAGCTGAGTTTGATGTTGTGTTAGGAATGGATTGGTTAATAGCCAACCATGCTCGAATCCTCTGTGATAAGAACTCTATAGAGATTTGTGCACCCACCGGAGAAGTAATTATGGTTACAGGAAATAAGCCACGCAAGCCACTAAAGTTCATTTCAGTAATGAAAGTTGCTAGTTATGAACGAAAGCAAGGAATAGTGTATATGATTTCAGTAATCATTAACACTAAGGGGAAGGAACTTAAGGAAATTCCAGTAGTATCAAAATACCCAGATGTATTCCCAGAAGAACTACCTGGATTACCACCTGATAGGGAAGTAGAATTTAGAATTCATCTAATTCCCGAAACTACACCGATAGCCAAGGCACCTTATCGGTTAGCACCTACTGAAATGCTAGAATTGAAAAAGCAATTAGATGAATTACTAAGTAAATGATTCATACAACCTAGTTCATCCCCTTAGGGAGCACCAGTGTTGTTTGTAAAGAAGAAAGATGGGTCTATGAGAATGTGTATTGATTATAGGTAATTAAATAAGGTTACAATTAAGAATCGATACCCATTACCTAGGATTAATGATCTTTTTGATCAACTTCAAGGAGCTAGATACTTTTCTAAGATAGATTTACCCTCCGGATATCATCAATTGAAGGTACAGGAAGAAGACATACCTAAAACAGCTTTCAGAACTAGGTATGGTCATTACGAGTTTACAGTCATGCCCTTCGGACTAACAAATGCTCCCGCAGCATTCATGGACATGATGAATAGGATCTGTAAACCGTATTTGGATAAATTTGTAATTGTCTTCATCGACGATATACTTATTTATTCCAAGAATCAGGAAGAACACTGTCAACATCTGCATGCACTCTTAACTTTGTTAAGAAAAGAAAAGCTTTACGCCAAATTCTCGAAATGTGAATTTTGGCTACAAGAAGTGCAATTTTAAGGACACATGGTAAATCACGAAGGTATTCACGTAGATCCTGCTAAGGTAGAAGCAATTACCAAATGGAAGATCCCACAATCAGCCATGGAAATTAGAAGCTTTCTAGGATTAGCTGGTTACTATAGACGGTTTATTAAAGATTTTTTTCTAAAATAGTCGTGCCATTAACTAAGCTAACCTGTAAATCAGTTAAGTTTGAATGGGGACCTAGGCAAGAAGAGGCTTTTAAGATTTTAAAGCAAAAGTTAACAAATGCCCCAATCCTAGCCTTGCCAGAAGGAACATAGGATTTTGAAGTATATTGTGATGTTTCAAAATTAGAATTTGGATGTGTGTTAATGCAACGCAAGAAAGTAATTGCGTATGCATCAAGACAATTGAAAAAGCACGAAGAAAACTATACGACTCATGACTTAGAATTAGGAGCCATAATTTTTGCCCTTAAGATTTGGAGACATTATCTGTATGGAAGTAAGTTTACTGTCTATACGGATCATAAAAATTTAAGGTACATATTTGGGCAAAAAGAGTTAAATATGAGACAACGAAGATGGATGGAAATCCTAAATGACTACGATTGTGATTTTCAATATCACGAAGGAAAGGCAAACGTAGTTGCAGATGCTTTAAGTCATAAGTATCATGAGAAACAAAGACGAGTTCGTGCTCTCAGATTAAATCTACAATTAGATTTAATGGAGCAACTGAAGAATGTTCAAGAAAAAGCAATAGAGGACGCTGCTGAAGGAATGAAGGGACGAATAAAAGAATTAGAGCAAGGAAATGATGGAATTTGGAGATTCCATAAGAAAAGAATTTGGGTACCTAAACAAGGAGAATTAAGAGATAAGATTTTAGAAGAAGCTCATAAATCTAGGTATACCATGCATCCAGGAAATAATAAAATGTACCAAGATTTAAGAAATAATTTCTGGTAGATAGGCATGAAAAAGGATATAGCTAGATATGTTTCTAAGTGTCTTACTTGTTCACAAGTTAAGGCAGAACACCAGAAACCTTCAGGACTACTACAACAATTAGAAATGCCAGTATGGAAATGGGAACTCATAACAATGGATTTTCTTACTAAGTTACCCAAAACCAGAAAAGGTAATGATGCGATTTGGGTAATTGTGGATCGATTAACCAAATCAGCTCATTTTCTACCCATGAAAGAAACCTTTAGCATGGAAAGGTTGGCAAAGTTGTATGTAGATGAAATTGTATCCTTACATGGAGTTCCACTCTCCATTGTATCAGATAGGGATAGTCGTTTCACTTCCCATTTCTGGACTAGTTTCCAAGAAGCAATGGGAACCCGACTAAATTTAAGTACTGCATATCATCCACAAACAGACGGACAAAGTGAAAGGACGATCCAAACCCTGGAAGACATGCTCCGGGCATGTGTAATAGACTTTGGTGGAAACTGGGATGACCACTTACCTTTAATTGAATTCTCCTATAACAATAGTTATCATGCAAGTATCGAAACTGCCCCATTCGAAGCACTGTATGGAAGAAAGTGCAGAACTCCGGTTTGTTGGGCAGAAATAGGAGAAAGTCAATTATCAGGTCCTGAAATAGTACAAGAAACTACCGACAAGATCACTCAAATTAAAGAAAGACTAAAGACGGCTAGAGATCGTCAGAAGAGTTATGCAGACAATAGACGAAAGTCGTTGGAATTCCAAGTAGGAGACAGGGTACTCTTGAAAGTTTCTCCTTGGAAAGGAGTAGTACGATTCGGTAAGAAAGGAAAGTTGAGTCCAAGATATATAGGACCATTTCCAGTCATCCAACGAATAGGACCAGTTGCCTATCGCTTACAGCTACCAGAAGAGTTAGCTGGAGTACATGACGTATTTCATGTATCCAATCTCAAGAAATGTTTATTTGACAAGTCTCTGGTAATACCTCTTCAAGATATAGAGGTAAACGAAAAGTTAAAATTTGTTGAGAAGCCATTACAGATAGAAGACAGAAAGATCAAGTTTCTCAAGCACAAGCGGTTAGTGCTGGTCAAAGTCAAATGGGATTCAAAGAGAGGACCCGAATACACTTGGGAGCTGAAATCAGAGATGAAGCGAAAGTATCCTCACTTATTCCAGTAAATCTCGAGGACGAGATTTTTAATAAGGTGGGGAGAATGTAAGGACTCTCAAAAATGTCCTAAACTGACCCGCAAGTAAAAATCCGGACCCCTGAAACCATACTGTGCACTAAAAATCAAGAAAACAAGAAATATGGTTTTCAGGCGGGCCGCGTAAGCTTTGGCTTAGTCTTACGCGGGCCGCGTCAACCCATGTTTGACCGGATAAGTGTTCCGGATCCACGTATTGACCAACTGTTGAACCTACTCGTGACCAATCAGACCTACGCGTAGACTAGGCGGCCACGCGGGCTGCGTAAATGTTAAGCCAAGGTTCACGCGGGCCGTGTGAACCCTATTTTTCACCTATAAATAGTTTGGAGCAGGGGCTTTCATTCTGTGTCGACGAAAACTTTCAAAAATGAAGTTTCACTGCTCTGAAGTCGAATTTACTTTTATTATAGTGGGGTGCTGCTACGATACAGGGTATTAACTCAATCGCTACTACGATTCAATGTCCGATCGATTAAAACTATCCAATGGATGTTTAAGTGCTGCCCACATTAGGGTTATGCTTTGTCATTCGTCATGAATTCGATGGATGTTTAAGTATCGCACTTTGTCATTTATTGTGAGGGTTTAATCTCGTGAGTTATCGTAAATGCTGTATTAGTTACTGACCTAGTTCGTGTGCATGTTATTAATTTAGGTAACAAGTCTAATCAGTAGACTAGACTTTGCCCATGTTAAATCTGCAATGTGAGTCATTCTCTTTTTATCAAAGTGCTTTATAAATTCTTAAATGTTTTCAAAGTTATAATTACAGGGATTAAGTCTTTATAGTCACCATATTACAGCCGGTATGTGGGGTTTTGTATACAATACTTGATAACCGTCACCATTGGACAACGGGTTAGCCAAGGGGTGATATGACCATAATCACAGACACCATTGGGCAACGAGATAGCCAATTGGTGGTCGAGTGATAAATACTGTGGGTAGATGGTTGATATATATAAACATTGTAATCGCTCTTAATACTGTAAATTATAACAACGTGTCGTTTTAGTAAAAAGAATGATTCACCAGTATTTCCCTGCTGACAAAACTTTTTTCAAACATGTTTCGGGTGATCTGTTGTAATCCAGGAAAGGTGCCGCAAAGCACTACAAGCTTAAAGAAGTGGCTCAATATAAAGAAAGAAACATGTTTTGTAAAAGAAAGATTTCCCAGTGAAATCATATGATTGTAAACTACCAGGGTTTTCTCCCGAATTATGAAATAAAATAATCGGGTATTTTGAGTTTTAAAAGATCCTGTACAAAACTTCCATTGTCGCATAATTTAATGAATACCACGGGTTCCTGTCCCGCGGCTTCTGACCGGTCAAACCGGGGCTGGGGCCGTGACATATGGTGTTGTCATCTTTATGCACAATCTGAGCATGACAGTTTGACAATATAAATGTTTTGCAACCGATTCCATGAATAGAGAAGAAAGAGAGAGTTGGAAGGAGATATGATTACTTCTGAGTGCATTAAATGGCCAAAACAACTCCCTATGCATTTCAAATTTTGCCTCCTAAAAAAACTGATTATTACCTAAAGTTGTATCATCTGAATTTTGAACTGTTTTGATTGAACCTGTATGTGTTGTTACATTAAGATTCAATTTTGAACTGTTTTGAAAATTGATCGGTTCAGTTTTGTTCACCTTAGATGCTTTTGTCATTTGAGACTATGATGGCGAGATCTGTCGTGTTGTTGCAACATGCCCAAATCGTTGCCGGCTGCCGTTCGCGGCTGTTCTAGGTAGCGTTCGGTGTAATCGATGTTTGGTTGATGATAATTAGATCGATGTTACCTAAGGTATATTCAGTCAATTATGTTGATGAGATGCTTCTCAGCTGAGTCTAAAACTATGAAGAAGGAAACGTCTGCCCGAATATACGCGAGGTCTGACATTTTCAAATCATTTGTATTACTGTAGCAAATGATTTAGTGTTGTCTGTGATGATGAATAAAATGAATGCAAAGTGCATTTTTATTGTCCTTTCAACACGAGGCTATGATGATTTTGTAGATCTGAGTAAAAATTGAATAAACATGGCATTATGGTATGGCAAGGTTGTAGGATGGCAGTTGTTCATGCAACCTCTCTTGTAGCCATGGTGTTGTCATCTTTATGCACAATTTGAGCCTGGCATTTTGACAAAATAATATTGTATATAATGATTTTGTATATTAAAGTGTCCTTTCAAGATGAATCTATGATGATTTTGTAGATTAAAATGTCAAGAAGAAAGAGAGATATGGATATTTGATTACTTCTCACAGGTACATTTAATGCGCAAAACAACTTAAACATATCTATTCAGACTGATGAAGATGATTTTGTCATCTGAGGTTACGATTGTGAGATCTGGCGTACTGTTGCAACATATAAAGCATTGTTGCCGGCTGCCATTCGCGGCTGTGCTAGGTAGCGTTCGCTGTAATCTATGTTCGGCCGATGATTTTGCCATTGCTGTCACATAAGACAATGTTTTTTAATAGCACGCGATATTCAGTCAATGATGTTGATGAGATGGTTCTCACATGAGACTAAAACTATGGTGTTTTACAAGAATTCTATGTTTGACGGTGCTCCCAGAGTGGTGATATATCTATCTATCTATCTATTGCTATCTATTAAAGGAGCTTAGATGATGATCTCACTTTGCTTACGTGTCATTATATTAGGTATGCCACATTGACTCCGCTGATGTCATAATTCTGATTTTTTTATAATATTATGTATATATAATCTGTTTTTTATTTGTTATTAAATTGAAGAAGTTTTCTTTTTTTTAGGAGGCAAAATATGAAAATGCATGGGGAGTTGTTTGGCTATTTAATCCACATCAGAAGTAATCATTTTCATCTCTCTTTTTCTTCTCGATTCAAACTTATTGCGCACATTTCTCTCTTTCTTCTCTATTCCTCTCTTTCTTCTCTATTCTTCATCACAGGCGATTTCGATTCAAACTCTAGGGTTTCCTTTACAAAGCTTCGACAGAGGGTTTTGGTAGTAAGCCAGGGTTCCCGGCACTTTATGGTAACTTAGATGCGTTTCCGTTGAAGGAAATGTCGGCCTGAATATACACGAGGTCTGACATTTTGCAATCATTTGTATGGTTTAGTAAATCATTTCGTGTTGACTGTGATGGTGAATAAAAATGAATGCAAAATGCATTTGACAAAGGTCCTTTCAAAATGAGGCTATGATGATTTTGTAGATCTGAGTAAAAATTGGATGAATATAGCATTATGGTATGACAAGGTTGTAGGATGGCAGTTGTTCATGCAACCTCTCTTGCAGCTATGGTGTTATCATCTGTATTCACTATCTGAGCCTTGTATTCTGAAATTGCAAATGTTTTGCAACTTCACTATCAATTACCTTTGCTGACGTTGTGTTGTTGATTAAGGTTTTGAAAAGTGATCGTGTATAATTTTTGTTACATCTATACAAGAAAATGGAGTTTGGTTGGTCTGAGATGCCTATTTAGCTGTATGTGATGATGCCGGTAAGTTTTCCAATTTTTTGTTTGTAGATCGGTCATATAAATTGACGTTGGTACCCGATTCCTGTGTTTTCTTTTACAGGTGTTCGTGTTGCCAGTTTACTGTGAATTTGGTTCAATCATCGTTGCGATTGATACAGAGTGACTGTGAAACGTATTAAGGTTGAAGCAACTGTCTCCTACAGATCAGGTGGTAATAGCAATTTGCTGATTACGATGACGGTTAGTTTCATAAGCAATTTGCTGATTATGATGACGGTTAGTTTCATTCAGTTTACTTTTCTCTTAAACGTGTTTTGATGATAACAACAATTTGCTGATTACGATGACGGTTAGTTTCATAAGCAACAAACTGGTGTACACATGTGGAGGCTGCGGTGCAACACTTCAAGGTTGGTAGCATATAACTAACTATTTGTGTTTTGTTTTTTTTTTTTTTTTGGAACATTTTGTTTGCTTTTATGTTTTCAGATTTTAATGTGTTAATACAGCGAAGAAGCGGAATAACAATACAATTGACACCACATTAAACAGACTGGACAACAATTCTTCAGGAAAAACCGGTTAGTGCATTCAGAAGTTAATAATCTGAATTATGGATTGTTATTAAGATTGTTGTAAATTGGTTCTTTGTTATTAGGTGATGTTGAGATTCTTGGATCAGTGAGAATCCGGTGCCATTTAATTAAGTACAGGTTATACTTCAAGGTTTTTCAATCTCTTTGCAGGCGGATAGGTGGCTTTGCGAGGTATGAAAAATAGAATTGATAAATTTAAGGAAAATGTTATTGAAAGGTTATAACGCAATAGTGGAGGATCTAATTCTACAGCTTCGATAAATTCAGGTGTGTTTTCAAATAATGCTTCCTAGATGTTTGAAGACCGACAAATGTCCAACGAAGCAGTACTGTGGACATTTGTTGTTCTTTGTCGGTTTTCAAACATCTATGAACCATTATTTGAGAACACCCCTGCATTTATTGGAGCTGTAGAATTAGATCCTCTACTGTTGGGTTATCATCTTTCAAACCCATTTTCCCTAAATTTATCGATTTTGTTTTTCATGCAGGGATATAATTTGTTTTTTAGTATTTGACCGTGGATGATGACCCATGTTCAAGGATGCTTTATGTTCCAGAATATACCAAGATTGCCTCTTGGTTATCATAAGGTTAAATTTTAAATTAATATTGTCTCATTTGTTAATAAGCTTATAATTATTCTTAAGCCATCACATTCTTTTTTGTGAGGTCTCATTGCATCTAATCACAGCAACAACCGTTGAGCCATCACATTCTTTCCATTTACATCTCAGGTAACGATTTTCCTTAATACATCACGAAACTTAGGTTGTTTTATATGATTTTTCAATCACATTGCATTGAAACTTACTGGATAGTAATTGTCAATTTCAGGTAGGTTGGGGGTTCAAATCAAGAAATTCAACGCCACTTGCAGATATGGTTTCAAGGTCAATATTTCCTTGAAACAGAGACAGAGGACTTTTGTTTCTGAATGTTTTGTAGCTTCACTTATGACTTATAAAATTTGAAATTCTCAATTCATAACTATAATGTGAATGTGATGTTCTTGCAATTATTTACTCACATCAGATTTTACATATAGATGTAGGAAAAAACTTTGTACATTGACTACTAAGTTTATTTCTATATCAAACATGTATACTAAACACAAAGAATTTAAATAATATATTATAATATGTTTTTTAGTATTTGATTCCGATCGTTATTAGAACAAACACGTGTATTCACACGGGTGTACACCTAGTTTTATATTATAATATAATAAATAGAAAATGCTCGGAATCACCCTAGCGTCTGAAGAATAGAATGTGATGACTCGACTCACCTTTTATGGAGGAAACCCACTACTAGAAAACTCCTCTGGCTCAACACGAAATAAAATTTGTCTCAGATGAGCCTTTAACCTATGACCTCCCATTTGAAAAGTCATGGGTTTACCACTCGATTAATTAGATGAAAATAACTCCGCTCACGACTTTCACTTTCGTTTGAGACATTAAGGTGCTGTTTGTTTTTTCTGCGGGAAAAGGTCTGCAGTCTGCGAACCACATCTGCAGGCATCTGCAGGAGAAGAGGTGGACCAAATGTCTGCAGTCTGCAAGGAGAAGAGGGTTTGTTTTTTTTCCTTCTACAAAACCACTTTTCCCACACAATCTCTGCCTCAACTCTCTCTCTCTCTACTCTCTCTCTACAATCTGCAGACCACCTCCGCCTTCACACCACCGCCATCATCTCCGATCTGGGTTCAACCACCACCACCACTGATCTCCGCCATCTCACCAGCTTGTTTGGTTCGATTTAGGGGTTTTCTGGGTTCAACCACCACCACCGATCTCCGCCATCTCACCAGCTTGTTTGGTTCGATTTGGGGGTTTTCGTCGTTCAACCACCACCACCGATCTCCGATCTGGGTTCGATTTGGGGGTTTTCGTCGTTCAACCACCACCACCGGTCTCCAATCTCTCTCTCTCTCTCTCTCTCTGGGTTCGATTTGGGGGTTTTGGGAGCCGCACCGGCGGCGGTGGCAGGGAAGAAGGTGGAGGTGGTGGCGGAGACGTGGTGGCGGAGATGGTGGAGGTGGTGGCGGAGACGTGGTGGTTTCGATTTGGGGGTTTTGGGTGGTGTTTGTTTTGTGGGGGTGCATGTGGCGGCGGTGGTGGTGGAGACGTGGTGGTGGAGGTGGTGGCGGAGATGGTGGCGGAGATGTGTGGTGGTGGAGGTGATGCAGGTCTGTGGGCAGGAGAAGAGGTGAGAAGAGGTCCGCAGACTTAAGGCCATGTCTGCGTGGGGAAGAGGTGAGGCAGACGTTTTTGGTCTGCAGATCTTCCGGAAAACAAACAAGCTGCAGAGTTCAAACATCTACGCGCGTCTACGTGGCGCAGACATAAGTGGCCAGAAGTACTTCTGGCCAAAAAACAAACACCACCTAAATCAAATGGTATAAATTGTTTTGAGACGACTTAAATAAAAGATGGAGTCATTTTACTTACCTTAACAATATAAATGAAATTTAGAAGTTTGGTTGGTCACATTGTCTAATTTGCCAAATATATAATATCATATATTTTTTATTTCCAACAATATATAATAGCATATAGTTTTTATTTTCACTCATATTAAGTCTAGTGATTATTTTACCCCTTTTTTTCCCTCTAGGTTCTATATTCTTCTAATTCTTATTTTAATTTGTTTCGAGTTTTAAATGTATTATTATATGTTTCTAATTATTCATACAGGAAAGGAAGTGGTAGAATGAATACAAGTAAATATGAAATATTAAGCGTTGTAAACACACATAGTTAATATTTTGGTTTTTAAGTTGGTAGATATGATATTAATGTAGTGTTCATTATATGAATGTGTTATGTGTATGGAATATGGTGAGGTAGCATTTGTAATTAACTACTTTACAATCACGGGGACACAAATCGAAATTTCTACATGGATAATCTCCAATAGATGCATACACACCCCCCATCCAAGAAATGATTTGATTTCATGAAGAGATTTCGCTACAATCAAGACCATCTCCAACGTAACACCCATAAGGTGCCCGAGGTGAAAGTGAGAGAAGAGTTGTATGCAAACGTGGCGAGGAGAGATGGGAGCACTCGCCCAAGATGAAGTCACGTACGTGCCCATGGGATCGGAGGACCAATTTGTGAAAGAGGAAGCAGAGAGAAGAGATAACGGGGCATGGAAAGGAGAGAATGCCATGGGCGTTGTCGACACCTATTTCCCGGTTAATATTCCTTTTATCAAATTCCCTCGAACCAAACAAAAAAATATAGGAAACGACCCAAAACCCGAAAGACATTGAACAGACCACGGAATATACTCAGGGTATAAATGGGTCGGTCTTGGTCCATGCCCGAATCTGCTCACAGCTCACCCCTAAATCCCTTAGAATTCAATGAATCAAACACTACCTAATTCTATATGAAGTCGTTCACATAACTTCTTCATGGTGACATCATAATACAAGTAATTACAAACTTGAGTATATTCACTACTAATGTACTTGCTAAATGCTTCAGTTTGGGACAAAATGGACAGGGCTTTTATTGTTGATGGCATACTCTTCTAGAGAGCCCAACAATACAAAAACATGGCAGTACAAATGTACAATAATAAGATGATAATTAAATTTAAATTTGAAGCCAAACAAGCCTGGTGAGAGATGAAATATAAATATGAAACAATTGCTAACATGCTGCTAATAAATGATAAAACCTAACACATAATCAAGTCTTGATTTGATTGATCACTGCTTCCTTTCTTTCTCATGTGATTTGGTTTGAGGCAATGTACCAAACACACTGTCCCAAAGAGATGATGTGATCCCAAATCCTTTTGTTTGAATTCGGAAATGATGATTTAAGTGGTATTTCTGCGTAAAAACCAATTCATCGTTGTAAGTTTATATGCTAGACCATGAAAGTTCAAAAAACAAAAGCCTAAAACCGAAGAAACACTAACGGGTCGTTCTCGGTTAAAAAGTAGGTTACTATTTTATGCTATGATTAAAAAGACTGTTCGTATTCTTTGTGATACTTGTGAGAACCCGTCACTAGAAAACTAACGGGCCCCACAAAATACCCCGCTAAAATACCAGTGGAAACTTGATACTTTGTAATAGTGACAGTGGATGAAGTGGTCACTATCGCTTGGCATTTTCAGAAAAGAAATATAAACGACAAACATTTCAAATAGAAATTATTGCAATTTTTTTACAAGAGTTAGTAATTAGATTAACCTTGAGACTTTTGGAGATTTCATTTCTTGGTTGACCATTATGCAGGTAGTAATGGGTGCAATCATACATCACATAACCCAGCAAAATACCAGCAAATAAAGCAGGAGCGACAGTAGGGGTCGATATCAGGTTTAAAATCTTCCATAACTGCCAATCATGACATGTATCATTAAAATAAACAGCATGATCAAGTGCATGTGATAAATGATAATATTCACGTTTAAAAAATGATTATGTGATTTTAAATAAGCAAATTCAGATAATCAATTGTAATAAACTGGACTATAAAAGATCGTGTTTAGATGTGTTTTTGCTATTTCAAGTTGTAACAATTACATGACAAATTTCAACTATTTCAAGACTTAATTAACTACGACCAAAAAAGATACTTTTTTTCTTGATAAAGGGCAGTGCCCGAATTTTTTTATAAATGAAGATAAAAATATGACATTCTTGAATTATAACATACCAGCACCAAGAGACGAATTACGATTATTCAAACAAACATATATGACATTTTTTTTTGGATAAAGAGCAACGCCCGAAATACTTATATAAAGATAAAAAAAATAATGACATTCCAGAGTTATAACGTACCGGAACCAAGAGAATTGCTGTTGCAGTAGGTGGGAAAACAAGGCGTAATCCATCCTGAGGATGTTTGTGATGACAGCCATGAAGAAGATAATGAGCGGTGTTGCCCCTGAAATATAATAATCATATTACATAAATAAAAACCGTATAAATTGTAGCGATGCTGATTCTGTGTACGAGAGAAATAAAAGAAATAACACACCAGTAGCTCTTGGTTTTAATGTGGAAAAGGAAGCGATGCAGAGTGTACTCCATTAGTGACCAAATAAAAATACCGAAAACAAGTATAATTGCTATCTGAGGAGGTGACTGGCCCATCTTGAATGCCTTGGCGGTGTACCAACATACCACGGGCAGCCAAATGATTGGAATTGAATACCAACGGTTGAGGGTAAGAAACTGTAACATATAAGAATAAATCAGTATCACCCACCATGCTTTTAGCAGTCTTCCTAAAGTAAAATTAATCCCCTAATACAAAATAAATGCAACAATTTTTTTGTGGACCGTTTTGAATGTTAAATTTATAGCAAGTCAAACAGGTATAATAAAAAAACAAAGAGATGAATGGGTCAAATGGGTTGGAACTTAGACGTTACCAAAAGTGTATTTTTAGTGCATACCAGCTCTCATATTAATTTATTCAATAGCTAGATCACTATTGCATTAAAGTAGTTTTGTAATCATATTTGAAAAATCAATTATTTCTAATAATATCAACAAAAGAACAAAAGGTGTAGAACGGCCCAACCCGGCTTGAGGTGCACTTGGGTCCATCATGTCACATCTGCCGTTTACATATTAATTTATGTAGCTAGATCACTATTGCATTAAAGTAGTTTTGTAATCATATTTGAAAAATCAATTATTTCTAATAATATCAACAAAAGAACAAAAGGTGTAGAACGGCCCAACCCGGCTTGAGGTGCACTTGGGTCCATCATGTCACATCTGCCGTTTACATATGGGTAATAATTACAAAATATAGATACCATTGAGTTTGGAAGATATTTAGCATATACAAGGGGCAGAGCCAGAAAAACTCTATGTGGGGGCAAATTCAAATTGGAACCTAAAAAACTCTATGTGGGGGCTAATCTTACCGGGTTGACCTAATGGGGTATACCTTTATTGCATTTATTTGGAATGCAATAAGTATATAGCAATGACGTTTATTGATACAAACGTGATATGGTAAAATTGACAAGCTTAACACAGAAAAAAAAGGAACAAGTACCTCCCAGAAGTCACTTTTAAAAAACCGAGGGCCTTCCTTGCTAACGATAGGTTGGTGAACCCATTCTTGATAAGCTTCTCCAAGATGGCCAACCTGTAGATTCAAAAATTTCCACAATCAAGAAACAACAGAAGTAAAAGAAAAAAAGGAAACTAAAATGTTAGGTTTGACTGTTTGTCAAATATTTAAGACACCCAAGACCCAACTACAGTTTTTATGGCAATTACAACAATGGAATGAATACATGCACAACTAGTAAAACTCACCTGGAAGACAAGAGGCTTATCTAAATCCACTGTAAATTCTTGTGCAACCATCTCGAAACCTACAGATTTCAATCAACAACGAAACTTATTAATATTTTAAAGGGAAGCAAAAAAACAACACAGAAAGTAGTCATGCATTTAACCAAAGAAAAAAAAAGGGTATAAATCAGGGCTAGTAAACTAGTTTGACAGAATTGATAATTAAGGAAGATGATTTGTGCACGACAAAATTTATTCATACATAAGTTCATGCTTTGTATACTTGTATCATGTTTATCTCTCAGTATCTGTTGTTTAGGATAGTAAAACTATATGAAAAATCACAAAAATAATCATTTTCTTAGGCATGTCACAAAAATTAACTGAGAGTCACGAGTTTACCAAACACTCTTACTCGTGTATTTTAACTTTTTCTAACCAATAATGACTTAAACTAATACACGACACCATGCCGCATATAGATTCACTTATGTATTATTATTCACAAATAGATTCGTGTAAATATTATTATTCGCTAACGCCATGAAAATATAATAATGGCTACTTTCTCAAATTATAATACACATCATACCCACAAGTGTCCTTTATAGCTTCTTTTGTTAAAGAAGAACACACTTTTAATCAAAACATTAATACTTTCTGGTTATATAATCACAGTACTAAATAAAATATGACCTCAAACAAGCTTTACAGATTCAAAATCTGATCTCAAAATTGTAAGAACATATACATAATTATATCAATTTAACACTCATGAAACTTGAACACACAGAAACAAACATACAGATCAACATACAGCATCCGACAGTTAGAATTAAAAAAAAAAACCTAACACATCAAAATACACAAATCAACACATTAACAACGGCGATATTTCACATGATTAGACAGTAAAAAAACTGAGATCCGTCAACAATTCAACATAGATAAACCACAATTATACATGTACAGATGAGCAATTGAACACGCGAACCGATAAAGTCGAATCGGCGCAATGTAGACCTAAAAAAAGCCCTAACGGAAGCGGAAATTGGACCGGATCTAAAGAGGAAACACGTACGCACCTTGAAGATGACGATTTCAGCAACAGATCTGTGAATTTTGGTGTTGATAGGATATATGTGCGTGTGTGTGTGTGTGTGAGTTGAGAGTGTTGATGATATTTATTTGAAAAAAATGAAAATGAAGGTGGAGGCGATGAATCAAAGGTGTGGATTATATGTAGGCAGTAGATGCTCCGTTGCATAACCGTAGCCAGCCTGGCACAAAGAATACTACTCCATCACTCTCCTTTTTTTTTTATTTTGGGTTGATTTTAAAAATAAGACTTTTAGAAATCTAGGGCGGTGCACTAAATCGAATATTTCTCTCTCGCAATATGTACGTCTGTGTTTTGATTACTTGTACATACTACTCATAACACGATCTCAAAAAATTACATTGAGTCAACCAATTAAAACAAAACGCTACCATATTTTTGCTATAAAAACTAAAATGATGGAAATACTATAATTTTACTGAGAGAAAAATTGTATTTTTTTTTTCAGGACAAATGAGCGTGTATCAAGTAGCCATCTGGCACGAATAAAAATTGCACAGAGTCAACCAATTAAAACAAACACTACCATAGTTTTGTTAAAAAAAAAAAAAAACTAAAACGATCACATGACCGTAGTTTTACACCGGGGGGCAAAATCATAATTTGACGGGGGAAAAAACAAAAAAAAATGGCAAAACTGTAAATTTAAACTAAGGACAGAATTGTAATTTAGCTAGGAGAAAAAAAAAACAAAACTAATGGCAAAACTGTAAATTTAAACGGGGCAAAACTGTATTTTTGCTGTACCTGCCTGGCACTATTGGCCGCCACCTATTTTCACAAATGTCAGGGAAACACTATTCCCTGCCGTGGTTTTTGTTGTTATGGTAAAGTAGTAGTAAGGCTATGGGGTGTGGGATAATGTAACGCCCCAAAATCCAAATGTTATATACTCGAAATATGCCCTTATGCGTTATATTATGAAATAAATAACTAGGCCATTTAACCTAGTTAAATGCCCGGTGTAGACTATTGAAAGAGAAAAGTAGTGCACGTTATGTTTTAAAGGCAAACCCGAGGGACTAAAGAGGGATAAAATGAAAGTTTAATTATGAACTTAAAAGAATATATCCACAAACATTACACACACTTCGTGTGTGAATGTTCTGGATCGATCAAGAGCTCCCCAAAGGAGCCAAACCCTAAACTCAACCAAAGCATCAAATTGAAGGGTGAATCGAAGCTCAAATTCACAACCGAACACGAATAAATGATCACCTTCACGAGGGGATCATAAGGTATGTTAAATTTTGATGTTTAATGAAGTTGAGAAATCTTGATAATCATCACTAGTGGTGATTTAGGTATGAATCATGAAGGTTATGGCCAAATTAGTGATGTATGCATGTTTAGGAACAAACCCTAAGCGAAGACTCTGAGTAAATTGCTAGAATTTAGGTGTTTGGATCAATTACCACAATTAGTTAAGTGAGTTTATGTTTAATCCATGAAATGGTATGAACTTGATTAGGAATATGTGTATATGTGATGTGTATTTGTATATAGAGTGATTATGGTATGTAATTTGTATGATGTTTACTTGAGATGATAAATGAAAGTGATAATTAGGAAGAAACACATGAAATACTTGTACATCATGCTTAGAAAGCAGTACGCACACCAAGTGTTTGATGAAATGTCTAAATGATAGTAATATGTGAAATTGTATGCAATTAATGGGTAAACATGTATAGAGTGTGGTAATAATGAAATTGATAGTAAACTAACATGAGGAATGCATTTTAGATATATTTCATGAGAAGGTTATGTTAGGTCGATGTTGAGTATGCTTCATGCTTGTTTGAATTGACTAATGAAAGTCATACATGAGATATGAATTTGAGATGATCGTTCATACGTACTATCATGTATGCTAACAAGAATGTGAATGTAATGACATGTACGGATAGGAGTCATGTCAACGCGGACATAAGCATGGAAGGGCAACGGGTCAAGGATAAACACGGAAGCTATGCTTGAACTCGGACGCACAAGGTAAGTGATCTCCGTAATCACTTCTTAGTTTGTTTAAGTAATATAGTGTTTTTAACAAAATAAACATGACGTTTGAGGTTAGTTATATGTTGAAGCTCTTCGTTGTAAATGATGAGGTTAAAGTTGACTAGAACGCCCTTGATGGGTATATCGGACAAACGACCTTTAAGAGAGGTTAGAAGCAAGTCATTTGGTCAAGAGAATGTTTTAGGACAAGTATGAGAACGTAAGGTATGATTTTTAGGTTCAAAGACACTAAAATGCACAAATACCCTTAACGGGTCAAAATAAGCAATTAAGCGTAAACGGAGTTTACCACGTAAGGAACCCGTGATTTGAGATTAATATGATAGGAGGTTTGAAATAAGGAGTTTCACGAGTTAAAAGCTTAAATAAACATGTTGGTGTGATAATGTAACACCCGTTCTTATAAATCAAGGTTTAGCGTATTATTTACGAAAACAATCATGTAATTTAGATTACATATACATCGGAAAAACGGGTTTACTAAAACTTTTACAGTTTAAAAGTTTGACAACACATTGTATATGAATTCGTCGTTTAAAAGGTACAATGAAACGTCGCGCGGAAGCTTGTATTTTATCGTGTTCGGTTCCTCATCGAGCTTGATCTTCATCCGGGCACTCATGGCAATCACCTATGATCAAAACCAACTTAAAAGTTAGTTTTGATAGTCAAATATGTAGTTCAAACAAGTACAGGGGTTAAATATGAAGTTCAAACAAGTACAGGGGTTAAATATGACAAAAAATAATATTTTTCTGAGTTTGGAGGCGTCGCGTGACGCCAAGGGGCGTCGCGTGACGCTAGGCCCCCTTTTCAGCAGAATGTTGCTGCATATTCCCAGCACGATCTGATTTCACGGAAACGGCCATAACTTATTCGTTATTGATCCGTTTTACCCGATTCTTTTTCCTACGCGTCCGTAATTTAATTCTCCATCTAATGGAGTTAAAACCCAACAACCTTCATAATAAAATTTCAGACTTTTAAGTCTTCGGCTTATCGCCCTTTTACCAAATTTTGACCCGTTCATGTTTTTATCAAACAAAACATGTTTGTTTGATCCTTATTCTCACGATAATCATAATTTCAATAATTCCTATCATATTAGGTTCAAGTCACGGGTTTCTTACGTATCTTAAACCCGTTTACGCTCATATGCGTAATTTGACCCGTTAAGGGTATTTAGGCATATTTTGAGCATGAAACGCTTTCATTCGTTTCTAGCGTTATTATACCACGTTACTTATTATGTGATCTTCCAACACAACTAAATTTGTGGTGAACTTAATGAGATGATCTATATAATCCGAGTTTTTCTCGCCGGATTGCTAATTTACGACAAAGACTCATATTGAGTCTTTTGACCCAAGATTTACCCTTTTCATTCTCTATACTTATTCAAAGTATTTGCTTGACCATATAACTTGTTTTTAAACGACTCTTAAGGTTCATTTACTCGATTTTGCTTACGAGGGCGTTTTGGTCATCTTAAACCCTTTCTTTACAACAAAGGACTTTTCATGTCGTAATTGACCAAAATTCCACTGTTTAAACTAGGATCTTGTTTAAATAGCCATCATGTTTTTAAAACACAATGACAATAACTTAAATCATTCGGTTTACTTAAAAGATAACCCAATGTCCATTTTAACTTGTTTAGCTCTCGTTGAACTTCAAGTTCTAATGATGATTTGACCACTTATACATACCTGGCTCGAATCAATATATTGATTCGTTTTGATACCTTGCCTTAGTAGCCGCTAAGCGATAGCGATGTACATATCCGTCCGATATTTATTTCTATGATCACATAGCTCAACAAACTATTAGTCGATATTGTCAAAGGGTGATAATTTCACCTTTTGACCCGTTTGGTCTAAAGGACCATGAAACTCTATGAGGTGGTATTTATTACCATCTTATCTATATGACTAACTTCGGTTTACACCGTATAGTCGTTCTACTTGTAAATCATCTATTGATTTCTTTGACCCATTATAACCCAAGCTATAATGTGTCTTTCCCCAATTTAACGGTTATTGTCCACAAATGACCAAAGTACCATTTTACCCTTATTATTTGCAATGGTTTACCTTATAAGGTAACCATTTAAAAACTCATTATCTTTTAGTCATTTCATGACTAATTAACCGCATTAGCTCCTTTTTATCCATTAAACATGATTTATGACCATTGTCTTTTGTTCCGGACCGCACTTGCCGTGTCGGAACATCATAATTTAAAACAAGACTTACTATTCACGACCTATCAAACCAATAGGTATCAAATAACTAGAGTGTAAGCTTTACTTACCTTGTATCCGGATTATGCTCTTTTCCGCGTATACGATCCGTTTGACCCGCTTCTTTCCCCAAGCCTCCGTCTAGCTTGTCAAGAGTCAAACTAACATCATAATTCGTAAGATGGTTAGATTAGTCATCACTATTATGACTATTTCATCTTACGGACTTTATGTCGAAACTTCTATTTGACTTCATCATAGGTTAGTTCGACTTTATAAAGTCAACTACCTTTAATCATATAATATGCACGATTAAGGCAAATAAACATTATGATTAAAACCCGTTTTATCTCATATCTCATGTAATTAGTCAAGCTTGCCAATTACGCGTTTCACTTGAATTTCAACACTTTACTTCTCATTTAGGCATTTTAACAAACACCTAACGGGCATAATTCTACATGTTTACTAACTAGTTCATAACTAGCTATTTTTACCAAGATTTACATCAAGAATCAAATCTCTATGTCTAGTGTTTATAAACAACATCTAGGTCTTGCATCCTATCTTTCAAATTTCACAATTAAACACTCAAATTCAAGTGTTCATCATTTTATCATGAAAACCCACTTAACATATATATGGGAAATCATCAAATCATTCAAATCATAGCATCATATGTATGATTTTCACTTAGGTTTTAGTTCCTAAGCATGTCTACATCACTAATTTAGCCATAGCTCCTCTAATCCATACCTAATTCGCGATTAGGATGATTATCAAATTTTTACAACTTCGCGAATGTTAGAAATTCGACATACCTTATGATCCCCACGACTAGGTGATCATTTATATGTGTTCATGCATCGATTTGGGTCTTGATTTGAGCTTCAATTTGTTGAGATTGTTTGAGCTAGGGTTTGGAGCTCTTGCTCCTTCTCCTGGACTACTTCACGCACGCACACACACATCAAGTGTGTGTGTTATGTTATTTTTTTTAAGTTATAATTCCATTTTCAAGTTACCCGGCTTTGGTCCCTCGTGTTTGGTTAGTTATTAATTAGGTCACAACCTAACTATTTTCAATAATATTCCCACTTATTAACTAGGTTTAATATTCCTAGTTAACTTAGCGGGTTCGGGAATATTTATGACTAAGTTTATTTTAGGTCCCGTTAACCCGGGCCTTTTATCCATTTTATTTCCTTAAAAGCTTTTATTCACTTTTTATTTAATATTAGGATTAATTAAATAAATCCTAATATTTACCGGGTAAATTTCACCACTAACGGTACTTTACCCGTCTTTTAGTATTAACGGAGTTTGATTACCAAACCCGTTTTCGGGGTGTTACAAGTCTACCCCCCTTAAAGAGGTTTCGTCCTCGAAACCTTTTCTTACATAATTCATTGAGTTTAGCTCAATGTATTCGATCCAAGAAATCTTTCAAGCATTACTTATATTTTTATCCAATAGTTAGTATTACCAAAAAGTATGGTAACATCTTTTTGGTTACTAATTGTCTACATAACTCATACGACATAGTGCTACTTGAAATAACGTAATCTCGTTATTTTCACTAGTTTAGTTATCCTAGCGATATCCATCGCTTTCATGTACTATTGAATTCTTTATGAATCCATTACTTTTACCGCTCGCTTGGTTATAATGTGATTTTACTTCGCATTACATTTCCTAACCGTGATCGTGTCACATCATGTTTAGTTTGTATCAACCTTTCATTTTCGAAAGTATCACTCTTCGAATATGTCGTCTTGCGCCTATTAGTGTCAAGACTTGAATCTTTCATACTTACTATTCAAATTCCTACCAGAATTTATATTTGTAAAGACGTTATTTCTTACTAAAACCGAAGTTTTAGTTGTAGGATCTTTTCTTTAACTTTTGTCAATTATCCATACCATGATATTGACAATCCATAATTTATTCTTTTACAGTCTTAGTTTTATGCGGGGATTCTCAACCGATTCCCTCGCTTTATCTAATTAACCCGTAGGTTCCTTCACTTAACCTCGTAGGCTATTTCCTTAAGCTTTTGCCTCTTTAAGGCGAGGCCCTTATGATCCCTTTGCTTCAATTCATGACCCGTGGGTCATTCAGGCCTCGTTGACCTTTACACTAATTGATATCCCGTAGGTTATGATGATCCCGTAGATCATCTTTTATTCGAGTCTTTATTCAATTGTGTATACGTTTATATATACGCATATGGCGTTAAGACACCCCTTTTTATGTTTAGAATCATTCACCTTTACTTTTTGGATTTCGTTCGACCTTGACCGTAGTCTAAGGCTACATCGTTTTCTTTCGAACAATTCTCCGACTTTATGACTTCTCACGTCATTTATGCATCGGTTTATCTTATGCTCACCATTATCTAGTTTACATACATTCGTATTTGATTATGTCCCATTACCGGGCTCATTATCCTTTTGCTTTTTACGCTACTAGTATCCCGCTTGCGTTTACTCATGTTGTCCGGCATGATATTACATTCGACCCGTTTAACTTTAAAATAGTTGAACACTATTTTTTTTAAAATTTTTATTTACATTATCTTGTTGTTTTTTTTTTTTAGTTATGACTCAAAACCCGAGTCTTTTAACTTTCCATCCGAGTTCCCGTTTCTCGGTTTACGCATGTGTTTAATCCCTGCCCGTCAACCGGGTGTTTTACCGAAGTCATTATTATTGCAACCCTCCCGGTATGCATTAAGACTTCGCTTCACTTTTATATTCCTACTTTGCCCTTAAGTTTGGCGTTTTACCAAAAACGACCCGTTAAGGGACATATTTGCATTTTCCGGGTTCGAGTGTAAGTACACTCCCTCCCAATACTTGTCTATATCATTTTTCATGCTTGCGTTTTCTGGGTTCGAGTGTAAGTACACTCCCTCCCAATACTTGTCTATATCATTTTTCATGCTTGCGTTTTCTGGGTTCGAGTGTAAGTACACTCCCTCCCAATACTCGTCTAAATCATTTTACATGCTTGCGTTTTCTGGGTTCGAGTGTAAGTACACTCCCTCCCAATACTCGTCTAAATCATTTTACATGCTTCTTTGTCCCTTCACTCGGGCTCATCATCCTAATGTAATACGCTTCCGTCACCCGGCTGTGCGTTTACATTATTATCAATTATTTTGCTCATTTGATTCATTTGGGTACTTTTAAGTTAGTCCCATTCACACCGCCCTTACTACATCGGATGTAAACGTGTCCGCCATAAGAAGTTCATGGTATCATATGCCACTACTTACTTGGCCAGAGTAAGCGATTAACACATGACACACATGACCTTTTTATAGTTTTCACATCACGCCCTATGTAAGTAACGCCTCTATTTGTTTCTCTTGGAAACAATATCCCGAATACATTTTCTATTCGGGTTTTTTTTTCCAAGTTTTTAATCTACATATGCAACTTTTAATTTCTACTTATTGGTTGCATAAGCGATTATTTAAAATGTGCACCTGGTAATGTTTGCCCCGACGGGCGTTCCTTGCCATTAACCTTGTTCGCGGTCGTTACGCGATTTAGTCCTCGGTGAGCATGCTCCTCTTGTCATGCTTCGGACCGTTCCATCATCGTATCCACAATTCCTTTGACTCTCGTCATCTTCGAACGCGAGTGTCCTTCAATTAAGACCTTCACAAAAGTTAGTAACGTCAACCTCAATAATCGCTCGTATTATAATACAAGGCTTTTTCTACTATACGCGTCAACGCGCGTATTTTCGTCAACTATTTCAATCATTTTAATTGGGGTAACGTGTATCACACGATAGCCCTATGTGTTGTTTACAACACTTTAGCATGCTAAACTATTAACATACATGTACTTACCGGATTTGCGATCAAGCCTCGAACCGAGCACCAATCTTTATTAAGAGCATAAGGTTTAAGTCCAAGCATAGTTTTCCCACCATACTTGAATCTCTTAAACCAAGGCTCTGATACCAACTTGTAACACCCGTTCTTATAAATCAAGGTTTAGCGTATCATTTACGAAAACAATCATGTAATTTAGATTACATATACATCGGAAAAACGGGTTTACTAAAACTTTTACAGTTTAAAAGTTTGACAACACATTGTATATGAATTCGTCGTTTAAAAGGTACAACGAAACGTCGCGCGGAAGCTTGTATTTTATCGTGTTCGGTTCCTCATCGAGCTTGATCTTCATCCGGGCACTCATGGCAATCACCTATGATCAAAACCAACTTAAAAGTTAGTTTTGATAGTCAAATATGTAGTTCAAACAAGCACAGGGGTTAAATATGAAGTTCAAACAAGTACAGGGGTTAAATATGAAGTTCAAACAAGTACAGGGGTTAAATATGACAAAAAATAATATTTTTCTGAGTTTGGAGGCGTCGCGTGACGCCAAGGGGCGTCGCGTGACGCTAGGCCCCCTTTTCAGCAGAATGTTGCTGCATATTCCCAGCACGATCTGATTTCACGGAAACGGCCATAACTTATTCGTTATTGATCCGTTTTACCCGATTCTTTTTCCTACGCGTCCGTAATTTAATTCTCCATCTAATGGAGTTAAAACCCAACAACCTTCATAATAAAATTTCAGACTTTTAAGTCTTCGGCTTATCGCCCTTTTACCAAATTTTGACCCGTTCATGTTTTTATCAAACAAAACATGTTTGTTTGATCCTTATTCTCACGATAATCATAATTTCAATAATTCCTATCATATTAGGTTCAAGTCACGGGTTTCTTACGTATCTTAAACCCGTTTACGCTCATATGCGTAATTTGACCCGTTAAGGGTATTTAGGCATATTTTGAGCATGAAACGCTTTCATTCGTTTCTAGCGTTATTATACCACGTTACTTATTATGTGATCTTCCAACACAACTAAATTTGTGGTGAACTTAATGAGATGATCTATATAATCCGAGTTTTTCTCGCCGGATTGCTAATTTACGACAAAGACTCATATTGAGTCTTTTGACCCAAGATTTACCCTTTTCATTCTCTATACTTATTCAAAGTATTTGCTTGACCATATAACTTGTTTTTAAACGACTCTTAAGGTTCATTTACTCGATTTTGCTTACGAGGGCGTTTTGGTCATCTTAAACCCTTTCTTTACAACAAAGGACTTTTCATGTCGTAATTGACCAAAATTCCACTGTTTAAACTAGGATCTTGTTTAAATAGCCATCATGTTTTTAAAACACAATGACAATAACTTAAATCATTCGGTTTACTTAAAAGATAACCCAATGTCCATTTTAACTTGTTTAGCTCTCGTTGAACTTCAAGTTCTAATGATGATTTGACCACTTATACATACCTGGCTCGAATCAATATATTGATTCGTTTTGATACCTTGCCTTAGTAGCCGCTAAGCGATAGCGATGTACATATCCGTCCGATATTTATTTCTATGATCACATAGCTCAACAAACTATTAGTCGATATTGTCAAAGGGTGATAATTTCACCTTTTGACCCGTTTGGTCTAAAGGACCATGAAACTCTATGAGGTGGTATTTATTACCATCTTATCTATATGACTAACTTCGGTTTACACCGTATAGTCGTTCTACTTGTAAATCATCTATTGATTTCTTTGACCCATTATAACCCAAGCTATAATGTGTCTTTCCCCAATTTAACGGTTATTGTCCACAAATGACCAAAGTACCATTTTACCCTTATTATTTGCAATGGTTTACCTTATAAGGTAACCATTTAAAAACTCATTATCTTTTAGTCATTTCATGACTAATTAACCGCATTAGCTCCTTTTTATCCATTAAACATGATTTATGACCATTGTCTTTTGTTCCGGACCGCACTTGCCGTGTCGGAACATCATAATTTAAAACAAGACTTACTATTCACGACCTATCAAACCAATAGGTATCAAATAACTAGAGTGTAAGCTTTACTTACCTTGTATCCGGATTATGCTCTTTTCCGCGTATACGATCCGTTTGACCCGCTTCTTTCCCCAAGCCTCCGTCTAGCTTGTCAAGAGTCAAACTAACATCATAATTCGTAAGATGGTTAGATTAGTCATCACTATTATGACTATTTCATCTTACGGACTTTATGTCGAAACTTCTATTTGACTTCATCATAGGTTAGTTCGACTTTATAAAGTCAACTACCTTTAATCATATAATATGCACGATTAAGGCAAATAAACATTATGATTAAAACCCGTTTTATCTCATATCTCATGTAATTAGTCAAGCTTGCCAATTACGCGTTTCACTTGAATTTCAACACTTTACTTCTCATTTAGGCATTTTAACAAACACCTAACGGGCATAATTCTACATGTTTACTAACTAGTTCATAACTAGCTATTTTTACCAAGATTTACATCAAGAATCAAATCTCTATGTCTAGTGTTTATAAACAACATCTAGGTCTTGCATCCTATCTTTCAAATTTCACAATTAAACACTCAAATTCAAGTGTTCATCATTTTATCATGAAAACCCACTTAACATATATATGGGAAATCATCAAATCATTCAAATCATAGCATCATATGTATGATTTTCACTTAGGTTTTAGTTCCTAAGCATGTCTACATCACTAATTTAGCCATAGCTCCTCTAATCCATACCTAATTCGCGATTAGGATGATTATCAAATTTTTACAACTTCGCGAATGTTAGAAATTCGACATACCTTATGATCCCCACGACTAGGTGATCATTTATATGTGTTCATGCATCGATTTGGGTCTTGATTTGAGCTTCAATTTGTTGAGATTGTTTGAGCTAGGGTTTGGAGCTCTTGCTCCTTCTCCTGGACTACTTCACGCACGCACACACACATCAAGTGTGTGTGTTATGTTATTTTTTTAAGTTATAATTCCATTTTCAAGTTACCCGGCTTTGGTCCCTCGTGTTTGGTTAGTTATTAATTAGGTCACAACCTAACTATTTTCAATAATATTCCCACTTATTAACTAGGTTTAATATTCCTAGTTAACTTAGCGGGTTCGGGAATATTTATGACTAAGTTTATTTTAGGTCCCGTTAACCCGGGCCTTTTATCCATTTTATTTCCTTAAAAGCTTTTATTCACTTTTTATTTAATATTAGGATTAATTAAATAAATCCTAATATTTACCGGGTAAATTTCACCACTAACGGTACTTTACCCGTCTTTTAGTATTAACGGAGTTTGATTACCAAACCCGTTTTCGGGGTGTTACAAGTCTACCCCCCTTAAAGAGGTTTCGTCCTCGAAACCTTTTCTTACATAATTCATTGAGTTTAGCTCAATGTATTCGATCCAAGAAATCTTTCAAGCATTACTTATATTTTTATCCAATAGTTAGTATTACCAAAAAGTATGGTAACATCTTTTTGGTTACTAATTGTCTACATAACTCATACGACATAGTGCTACTTGAAATAACGTAATCTCGTTATTTTCACTAGTTTAGTTATCCTAGCGATATCCATCGCTTTCATGTACTATTGAATTCTTTATGAATCCATTACTTTTACCGCTCGCTTGGTTATAATGTGATTTTACTTCGCATTACATTTCCTAACCGTGATCGTGTCACATCATGTTTAGTTTGTATCAACCTTTCATTTTCGAAAGTATCACTCTTCGAATATGTCGTCTTGCGCCTATTAGTGTCAAGACTTGAATCTTTCATACTTACTATTCAAATTCCTACCAGAATTTATATTTGTAAAGACGTTATTTCTTACTAAAACCGAAGTTTTAGTTGTAGGATCTTTTCTTTAACTTTTGTCAATTATCCATACCATGATATTGACAATCCATAATTTATTCTTTTACAGTCTTAGTTTTATGCGGGGATTCTCAACCGATTCCCTCGCTTTATCTAATTAACCCGTAGGTTCCTTCACTTAACCTCGTAGGCTATTTCCTTAAGCTTTTGCCTCTTTAAGGCGAGGCCCTTATGATCCCTTTGCTTCAATTCATGACCCGTGGGTCATTCAGGCCTCGTTGACCTTTACACTAATTGATATCCCGTAGGTTATGATGATCCCGTAGATCATCTTTTATTCGAGTCTTTATTCAATTGTGTATACGTTTATATATACGCATATGGCGTTAAGACACCCCTTTTTATGTTTAGAATCATTCACCTTTACTTTTTGGATTTCGTTCGACCTTGACCGTAGTCTAAGGCTACATCGTTTTCTTTCGAACAATTCTCCGACTTTATGACTTCTCACGTCATTTATGCATCGGTTTATCTTATGCTCACCATTATCTAGTTTACATACATTCGTATTTGATTATGTCCCATTACCGGGCTCATTATCCTTTTGCTTTTTACGCTACTAGTATCCCGCTTGCGTTTACTCATGTTGTCCGGCATGATATTACATTCGACCCGTTTAACTTTAAAATAGTTGAACACTATTTTTTTTAAAATTTTTATTTACATTATCTTGTTGTTTTTTTTTTTAGTTATGACTCAAAACCCGAGTCTTTTAACTTTCCATCCGAGTTCCCGTTTCTCGGTTTACGCATGTGTTTAATCCCTGCCCGTCAACCGGGTGTTTTACCGAAGTCATTATTATTGCAACCCTCCCGGTATGCATTAAGACTTCGCTTCACTTTTATATTCCTACTTTGCCCTTAAGTTTGGCGTTTTACCAAAAACGACCCGTTAAGGGACATATTTGCATTTTCCGGGTTCGAGTGTAAGTACACTCCCTCCCAATACTTGTCTATATCATTTTTCATGCTTGCGTTTTCTGGGTTCGAGTGTAAGTACACTCCCTCCCAATACTTGTCTATATCATTTTTCATGCTTGCGTTTTCTGGGTTCGAGTGTAAGTACACTCCCTCCCAATACTCGTCTAAATCATTTTACATGCTTGCGTTTTCTGGGTTCGAGTGTAAGTACACTCCCTCCCAATACTCGTCTAAATCATTTTACATGCTTCTTTGTCCCTTCACTCGGGCTCATCATCCTAATGTAATACGCTTCCGTCACCCGGCTGTGCGTTTACATCCTAATGTAATATGCAGGCATAGGTCGAAATATCACCAGGAATTGATGGTCAGATGGAATGTTTGAAAGTAAAGATATAACGGAACGAAGAATGTATAAGGAAAAATCTTGTCTTTATTTCTGATATGTACTAATGTTACGACCATTTATGATAAGTGCAGGTTGTACAAGACATGGGGAATCATCGAAGAGCGGAGATCGAAGATCGAGTCACTTAACGGATTGTACGGAAGTTTTTGAGGGTGTAGTTAATAAGTATAAATTATGTTTTCTTATTGTAGATGAGTGTAATAAACGTATTTAAATAAAAAGGTTTAACCTTAGAATTGATTTCAAGCGCGTCAAGGTGTTGTAATGCAAAGAAAATTTTATGGTACGGATTTCCGCTGCGACTTTAGTCATATATGAATTAGGGTCTTACAGATAAAGCCCTAGGGGCTTTATCACGCCACATCAGATCCACATCAGCCAGATGGCTTTATCACGTCTTCCCTTAACTTGGAGGGTGTGGGATAAAGCTCCCTTAATGCCTATAGCACCCCCTTATCTTGACCCCTTCCCTTTAACAACTCCGTTAATATAGTGGCGAGACTCCCATGGCGCCCCGACTTAATTCCGGCAGTGTGGGGTGGTGGCGCCCCTCAGGCGCCATAGATGTTGAGGTGACAGCGGTGGCGCCTCTATACCCTCCGGCCTAATCTTATCTTACTATACTAATAAATAAAAATCCTTTTTGGACACATGTCATCCTCTGGTGATTTCTCACTCTTATTTTTCTATTTCTCTCTTCTATTAAATAATAATAATAATCTTAATATAATAATAAACATCAATTTAACTAAATCTATTTATCTCTTTTGTTTTCATAATTTGAAATTAATTTAATTAAAATCTGAATTTAATTTAATAGTCGATTTCTTATATGGATAAAAGAAATTCTTATATAATACAACCACACACTTTTAAACGTTTTCATAATCTGATATAAAGTTAATAGTTGATAAAAGAAATTCTTATAAATTACAACCACACACTTTTAAACGTTTTATGTTGATAGTGTTATTTGCTAATATCAATTAAAACAATGCAGCACTATCAACATAATAAATAAGTATATTTAGTGATAAAAATTTCAATAATAAAAAATTTAAAAAAAGTTTATGAATGATGAAATTTACATTTACATAATTAATAAACATACTCAAAATGTAATAAAAGTATGCGGGTTATTATTCGATAGCCATGCTGGTGTGATACACGTATTTATTCAACCCGAGTACTACATAAGTTTTTTTAAATACATAACCTTTTTGTTATTAACATTTACTCAAACCGTGTAACACACAAGATTATTGCAATATATAAATAAATTATATAATAAAAAATTAAAGAGGTTGTTTTCACACTCAAAATTATAGTTTTAAAATTTTAGCTTTATTTTTTTTAAACACAATTTTATTTATAATATGTTTTCTTTTAAATATATAATATTTTCTATACTATGAATATGTTCTTCGTCTCATTAGTATAGTTATATTAAAGTATTTATGATATCAATAATATACAGAGTATATTTTAATTACAATTTTGTTTGTCAAAGTTTGGTAACTTATTTTTTGAACAGCTAAAATCACTTCATACCTACCAGGATTTGAACACATAACCATTCGGTTAGGGAACACACCACTTAAACACCAGGCTATCCCTTAGGGACTCAAAGTCTCTTAACTTACCATTTATTTTTTAAAACACTTGCAGTTTTATCATTAATATTTTTATTTTTTGGTGTAACTATTTTACATTTGTATAAAATAATAAGGATTATAGTGACTCAAGACAAAAGAGACAAAAGTGAAAAATCAGAAAATTATATTTGGTTAGTTGAAAATGTAATTTTTCATGTTATTTCACTATTTTATGTAATAAGTCATTTTACTGATAATGATTATATATAAATTTATAATTTACATTTTTTTCGATATTAACCCGTGTAATACACGGGGTTGTAAGCTAGTAATAATAATAACATAATCGAATAGAATAGTGATTAAAAAAATCATGATAATTGTGAGATCCTCACATGTCATGTGGAGTCGTAGGTGCCAACAT
Organism: Helianthus tuberosus; assembly: GCA_030545235.1. Lineage (NCBI taxonomy): Eukaryota > Viridiplantae > Streptophyta > Magnoliopsida > Asterales > Asteraceae > Helianthus > Helianthus tuberosus. The sequence goes on along the minus strand of CM060435.1, from coordinate 37,440,988 downwards.
GCTAAATAAAAAAGGCATCTGTGTTGTTGGATGACTGGATTAATTAATCAGTTGTGTTATTGGTTTTTTTATTGGTTTTAATTAAAGAATTGCTTGTTAAATGTATCATCTTTCCTATGTTTTTATTGAGTACACTTACCTTCTCACATGTTAACTTAGTAATGACACCTCTTAGCTTTATATTATTTTTTGTGTCAGGTTTGGGTCGACTTGGCGGATCGTGTCAAGAATTTCCGCTCATAGTTAAACATGTTAGACTATAATGAGCGAGAAGGGAATAATGGAAAATGGTGTGGTGCCTTGGCGGAACAACATCCCATGCGGTATGGTATTGGCAAAAGATGAAACATCACAAGTATTTTACTGAGTTGGATGAGACCCAAAGAATTAACATTCTATGTACTCCGGTACCCATATATTGAGCGATATCAGTTTTGTGCATCCTAACAGAAGCTTATTGTTTTTCATATTGTGTTCATGACGTGTTTATGGTTGTATAAAGAATTGTTCGCACTAATTAATAACTCGAAATATGTTATTAAAAACTAAATAACTTATCATTATCATTAGAAGAAAACCTTTTTCATCATATAATTAATTATAGGTACATATATTTAAATTTAACATGAAATTTTATGTACCCACTTATTTACTTATAAATAAACAATACTCTATTAAATACTCACTTATTTACTTATAAATAAACAATACTATATTAAAATAAGAACTTTTATATTTAAAATCAAAGTAAGGGGATGTTTGGTAGCCTCTTAATGACCATTCAGATGCTACCTCTTAATGGTTTAAAACCTCTGAATGAATAAGAGGTAACCTCAAGTCTGAATGATTAATAGGTAACCTTTGAATGGAAAATCATCACATGTCATATTCTTCTACCTTCTCATTGGTAAAATTCTTAATGGTTCCATTAAGATGTAGCCTCTTAATAACCATTCAAGGCTACCAAACAGCCCCTAAGACAATAAACATATATTGGGCTTTATTACCACACAAAAAATCAAACTTTGCATTCCATACTTTGTTTGGTGGTGGTGAAGATATTCACAGACTCCCTCTAGATTTCCCCTTAGAAACCTTCATTCTACAAATCAATGGAAGCTTCTTCATCAATCATCACACACCCATTAAACCTCAACCACAAGCCCTCATCTTCCTTTAACAAATATGCCCCCCCATCTCTTCGATTCTTACCGGGTGTCAACAAGACTGTTACTTTGCGCCGTTTTCATCCACACACCCGCCGGACCGCCGTTGCTCCGCCCAGTTACTTCACCAGTAAGGTGGGTATTCATCTTTTTCAACTGGGTATTTTTGTAAATTAACAAATTATTGGAATCTTGTTTGGTGCTTGTTATTTTGTTCAAATTGTCTGTCTACTGGAACAAGATCATGATTACAAGTTAGGTGATTGTAGCACACACAGTTCATTTGCTTATATATATAGAATCTTTTTTGACCAAATATGGGTGGGTCAAAATTTGCAATTTTGTTTATATAGGAGAAGTTTTAGTTGAGGTTTATAAATCAATGGAATCTTGTTTGGCACTTGATATTTTTGTTGTATCTGGGGTGCAATCAGTTTTGTTGTGGATGGGCTGTTTCAAGTTGAAATTGCCTGTTGGAACAAGCTCATAGTTACAAGTTCCTTTGATTATGATGATTTAAGTGTTACATAGAACTTTGACCAGACATGGTTAGGTCAACATTTGCAATTTTGATGGGATCAATGGATGTATGTTGCTGATTATAGGATGAAGTTTTAGTTGAGCTTTATACTTTTACATGACTGTTAAGTTGATGGCTCTTTTTTTCCTTCCTAATTTTCGCATCAGTGTATAGATTTGTTAGGGGAGCGAATAGTCTAGTATAGTTTTCTCACTTCTCGCCTTTTATGTGTTAGATGCTATTATATTTAGTACACTTTGTTTTGCTGATGTTTTGATTACTTGTGTCACTCACACTTTATGATTTCTGGATATTATACGCTACATGTCAACGAAGGTTGAGCCGGGGGTCTATGTGTATTTCTGTTTTTATTTGAATTAAATAGTTGTTTTTCTTTGGGAATTGATTGTTTGGAGAGGTTTGTCTACTTTCTTTATCTGACTATATCCTATACTCGTATGTTCTGTATTACAGATTGCTGGGGATAGATGTGTTTTTCCTTTGGACAAATCGTCGGGTCAAAGGCCATTGCTAGATCAATGTACGCGATTTTCTTGCTTTCATCATGGGCGGAGAAAACGGTTTCCTATATGCAAATCAAGCCCAGGAGCGTTTTCTGACAAATCTGTGTTTCATCTGTCAAAGCATGGAGTAGACAATGTATTTGTAAGTTCATTAATTTTGGTCATTTACATGGGTTCATGAAACCTTTTGGTATATTCGTTTCCATGCAATGCGTGTATTTTTTTCTTTATTTTATATCACCTCTTATCTTCTTACCAAACCTTTGATTATGCTATAGAATTGTTTGTATGCAACTATGCATAATAATGAACACTTTGGTTTGAGATTTTATGACCATTTTTCTCGAAATCTTTTTCTCAAATTATGTTATTTAAGTATATTTTTCAATGCAAAATAAGCCACTAATACCACTTGTGGAACAAGAAAAATAGTTGAGTACCAAAATGCCTTTATAAGGAATATAGTGTGTGTGTATATTTATTTCGAAATAACCTAGGTCACCAGGTATTCATAATTAAATGAATATAAATCAAAGAAGTTAACCTTAGATCAAACTTTGATGGCATAATGTTAATAAGATTAACCGTAAATTTCCATTGCACCTAGTGATGCAAGTATTTGACTTGTATCTTGTCAACTGTTAGGGAAAACGGGTTAGGGTTCCATGTGCAGCTGTGGGTCCCGACGAGCCACATGCAGCAAGTACAGCTTGGCCAGAGGGTGTTTTGGAGCAGCAATCATCTGATAGTTTTACGGTTAACTCAGAAAGCAGTGAATGGCGGGAACTACAACGGTTTTTAGGTGCTCAACTTCCATCCCACCCGAAGTTAGTTAGGGGACAACTAGAAAACGGTCTTCGTTACCTCATCTTGCCCAACAAAGTTCCACAAAACAGGTTTAACTTTTTATTTTAGTTATTTTCGTTTGCATACTTATTTAGTTATGAGTAAAATGTCATTTTTGTCCGTGAGGTTTGGCCATTTTTGCGACTTTCGTCCAAAGATTTGTTTTTCCGCATCTAGATCCAAAAAGTTTGAAATCTTGCCATTTTCATCCGGCTGGTTAACTCCATCCATTTTTCTCCGTTTAAGTCGAGGGTATTTTCGTCTTTTTTATTTAGTAAGGGTATTTTACATACTTGTAAATAAAGTGCCTTTAAGTTAACAAAAAAAGACGGAAATACTTCTGACTTAACGGAGAAAAATGGAGGGAGTTAACGAGCCGGATGAAAATGGCCAGATTTCAAACCTTTTGGATCCAGATGCGGAAAGACAAACCTTTGGATGTAAGTCGCGAAATTGGCCAAACCTCAGGGACAAAAACAACATTTTACTCTATAGCAGAGTTATCAAAAGTGAGCGCTTTTGGCGCCTAGGCGCTTTTTCTGGGCGACTCGCATTAACTGCGCTTATGGTTCCTAGGTAATGATAGCGCAGACATTTCATCCCATGCGTATTTATTGTTTCATGCTTTTTATTTTTTTTAGAGTAAACTTCCGTTTTGCTCCCTGTTGTTTAGTCACTTTAATGGTTTTGCCCCAATCCTTTAAAAATACCCATTTTACTCCCTGATCTATGAATCCCTTCATGATTTTACTCCCCGCCCTAAACATCATCCATTTTAAACGTTAAAGCATGTCACGTGCAAAACACCTGGTGGGCAATTATGTCTTTTTCCAACCCATATTAATGAATTACCTTTTAAAACCGTACCGTTTAAAATGGATGAGGTTTAGGGGCGGGGAGTAAAATCATGAAGAGCTTCATAGATCAGGGAGTAAAATGGCTATTTTTAAAGGTTTGGGGCAAAACCGTTAAAGTGACCAAACCACAGGGAGCAAAACAAAAGTTACTCTTTTTTTTAATTGGTAATTTCCACTTTTTCTGCAGTATTTATAGGGCTGTAAGTTTAAGTTCGTATATCACATTATCACCCAGATTATTCAGTTCTTATGACACATCTGATGGTTATTGATGAAGATGATACTTTTGATGATTGATGAAGATCTTTTGGATTTCAAGTATCTTTTTGTTTTCGAGTTTGAACCTTTTCGTTTCAAGTGTTTTGTTATCTGAGACTTTTGAAGTGCTAGTATTAATGTTATTGTTTTCGTTTTGAGTACTTTATTCCCTTAATGAACTTTTATTTTTATATTTAAGTGTGCCTTTTTTTTTCTCGGGCCCACGCTTTTTTTGCGCCTATCGCCTAGGCCCTAATCGGTGCCTATGCGCCTAGAGTGCGCTTCGCGCCTTTGATAACTATGCTCTATAGTTATTTTAACTGTTTCTTGTATATAAAATTTCTTGACATTTTTTCTTGTGAAGGTTTGAAGCCCACATGGAGATACATGCGGGATCAATTGACGAGGAAGATGATGAGCAAGGTATTGCACATATGATCGAGCATGTTGCATTTCTCGGAAGTAATAAGCGTGAAAAACTTCTAAGAACTGGTGCACGCTCAAATGCTTACACTGATTTTCATCATACGGTTTTTCACATCCATTCACTAACTTCTATGCAGGTTTGTAACTACAGATTCATTTGTACTCTCTAATTACTATATTCAAATGTTAAAGATAGCTAGTTATTATTGTAGTTAATGAGCTTCAGAGCTTTATCGTTATCAGTTTTGCTTCTTTTTAATAGGATTCTGACGAGGATCTACTTCCGTCTGTTTTGGATGCTTTGGATGAGGTAAGAGCCATTTTAAAAATATATATTATATATTTCACCATTTTCATATCTATTGTACTACGTAGTCCTTTTGTCTCTTGTATCCTAACAGTTGCAATTTTCTTCACTTGGTTAATTTAATATATAGAATGCCTATTTTTCTTATTTGTATATTTTTTAATTTTGTAGATTGCTTTTTACCCAAAGTTCGTTACTTCCCGGGTTGAAAAAGAAAGGCGTGCCATACTATCAGAGCTACAAATGATGAACACTATTGAGTACCGTGTTGACTGCCAGGTATATCAATTATAAATAATGTTATTTTTTTCCCCTATAAGGTACATATCATTTTACTGCTGTTAGTCTTTGTAATCTTTTCTACTTACAGCTGTTGCAACATTTACATTCTGAGAATAAGTTGAGCAAAAGATTCCCGATCGGTCTCGAAGACCAAATTAAGAAGTGGGATGCAGAAAAGATCAGAAAGTTCCATGAACGGCGGTACTTCCCAGCAAACGCAACTTTGTATATTGTGGGAGATATAGATAACATTGCAAAGACAATCAACCACATCAAAGTATGCTACTTTATTAAAGCTTATGAATATTATTTGACATAAATTTTAAAGAATTATACAAATATTATTAAAACATAGGTTGGGTTACTGTAGCGTCTGTCACATCGGCGCTACGGTAACTTTTGCTTTTTCCTTTTTGTCTTTTTTTTTAACTTTAACCCCTTAACTTCTAGTTTTTACACTACCATTCCCTTAACTTTCTAAAATGTCATTTTGACCCCTCAAATTTAAGTTTTAAGTGCTTATTTTTATAGAAAAAGTATATCGTACAATATGCCTTAACGTACATTGTGTACGCGATGGCAAAATCGCACGTTATGTTACAACAAAAATAAAATCGCATGTTTATAGAAACCTGGAAATCGCATGTGCAAAAAAAAGGTAGGAAATAATCGCATGTACAAAACAGGGCTAAAATCGCATGTACAAGCTTTTTTTTGAAATCGCATGTGATAAAAGGAAATGCAATCACATGTTGATAATGCCTCGCGTACGCAATGTACGTTAAGCCCAATTGTACGTTAACCGGCCTCTATTTTTATATATGTACGTGTCCGTATAAATTCAAGTCAAATTTTGTTCGGTCAGTTATACTACGTTTTCGTGCATATATTTATGTACGTTTTCAGTTGGTCTACGTTTTGGCGTAAATGCTGTTTGGAAACGAGCCAGGCCAAATATAATACATTATCATTCGACGGTATAAATTCGAGTTACTTTACGTTTTGACGCCGCCGCAACGCGGTACCATCCTTTAACTTAAAAATACACTATTTTCTTACGTTTGGATGTAAATTTTTAGGAAATAAGTCAGGTCAAATATAAAACATTTTCGTGCTTATTTTAATGTACGTTTTCAGTTGGTTTACATTTTGACATAAATTTTGTTCGGAAACGAGTCGGTCAAATATAATACGTTTTCATTAGATGGTATAAATTCACGTTACTTTACGTTTTGACGCCGCCACGATGCACGGGAGAAGCTTACTAGTTGCATTAATTCAAAGAATTTTTATGCAGGCTGTTTTTGGACCGAAACACGTGGCCGAGACCCCCGTAGCACCTAAAACTAGTGCATTTGGTGCAATGGCCAATTTCCTTGTTCCTAAATTCACAGGCGGGATATCTGCTGACTCATCAAGTGACAAAACATCTCTTCCTGTGAACCAATCAAAACTTCCTAAAAAAGAAAGACACGCGGTTCGCCCTCCTGTTGAACATAATTGGTCCCTTCCCGGGAGACACGAGGATCTAAAGTCGCCTCAAATATTTCAGCATGAACTGCTTCAAAATTTTTCAGTCAACATGTTCTGCAAGGTGGGAAGTATTGTAGAACCTTATAATCATGTTTATGTACACACGTATTCACGTAACTAAGTGTTTGAACATGATTATCTATTTGTAGATTCCTGTGAACAAGGTCCAGACGTATGGTGATTTGCGTAATGTTCTTATGAAAAGAATATTCCTTTCGGCTTTGCATTTTCGCATTAACTCGAGATATAAGGTGGTGTACATGCGTATCTCAAGCATTTTTTTGTTTTTGTTTTTATTGGCAAATATTTTGCTAACTATATGTAAATTTTCAGAGTTCTAGTCCTCCATTTACATCCATTGAGTTAGATCACAGTGATTCTGGACGAGAGGGATGCACAGTCACTACTCTTACTGTAACTGCCGAACCTCAGAGCTGGCAAGGTGCAATTAAAGTGGCTACACAAGAGGTAACATACGTGCAACTATGGCAGCGGGCCGGGCCCACTTTTTTTTTCTTCATATGACGCGGTTCTTATTTTACGACTTGGATTGGGTTCAGGTTCGCAGGCTTAAGGAATTTGGTGTTACAAAAGGAGAATTGGCTCGTTATCTTGATGCATTACTTAAAGATAGTGAACAGATGGCTGCTATGTGTGATAATATTTCGTCAGTCGATAATTTGGATTTCGTTATGGAGAGTGATGCTCTTGGGCATATGGTTATGGATCATAAACAGAGTTATGAAAGCTTGATCAATGTTGCTGGAACAATCACCCTTGAAGAAGTAAAGCTCATTTTATAAATAAATTTTAGAGTGAAATGCCATTTTCGTCCCTGAGGTTTGGCCAGTTTTGTGACTTTTGTCCAAAGGTTTGTTTTTTCCACATCTGGATCCAAAAGGTTTGAAATCTTGCCATTTTCATCTGGCTCGTTAACTTTACCCATTTTTCTCCATTAAGTCAGGGGTATTTCCGTCCTTTTTGTTAGTTGACCGAATTGCCCTTTAAGTTAACAAAAAAGACGGAAATACCCCTGACTTATTGTGAACGAGCCGGATGAAAATGGCACGATTTCAAACCTTTTGGGTCCAGATGCGGGAAAACAAACCTTTGACAGAAGTCGCAAAACTGGCCAAACCTCAAGGACGAAAATCGCATTTTACTCTAAATTTTATTAATGTACTTACCTCATGCATCCATTAAACAAGATTATATAAACTATCATATTGTTACCTGTATCAAATGAATTTAGAAACTTTCTCGGTATTATTTTTAACATTTATTGTATGCAGGTGAATTTCATTGGCGCTCAAGTATTGGAGTACATATCGGATTTTGGAAAACCATCGGCGCCTGTACCCGCAGCCATTGTCGCATGTGTTCCAAAAAAAGTACACGTTGATGGAGTAGGTGAAATCGATTTCAAGATATCCCCGAGTGAGATAACTGCTGCAATTGAAGAAGGTTTAAAGGAACCCATAGAGCCCGAGGCAGAGGTATATATATATTCTTCTCTTTTAAAGATTCCGTTTGGGACGATTATAACTCTAGATTTTTACCAAACTTTTTTATCATCTTTTATGCGCAGTTTGAGGTACCAAAGGAATTGATAACCTCAACAGAGCTGGATGATTTGAAGTTACAACTTAAACCATCTTTCATATCTACCGGTTTAGATTCAAACGCTGCTAAAGTTCATGACAACGAAACAGGCATCACCCAATGTCGTCTCTCAAATGGGATTTCTATTAACTACAAGGTATATATTGTTTTTCGTTATGTCTTTTAATTTGTACATTTATTTTTTCTATATGACATGAGTAATTTGTTTTTTATGTCGTAAGATATCCAAAACCGAAAAATGCGGCGGGGTGATGCGGCTAATAGTAGGCGGTGGACGGGCGGCAGAAACACCGGAAACAAAGGGAGCGGTTGTTTTGGGTGTTAGAACTTTGAGTGAAGGGGGGCGTGTTGGTAACTTTACAAGGGAACAGGTAATGTATCACTTATCTACCAACATTTTGGTACTTAATGATTTGATTTATTATAGATATGCATGCATTATGTGTGTACATACAGACATACAGTCATACACTTATTTATGTTCAATGTTCTTAATTCTTTTTTCAGGTTGAACTTTTCTGTGTGAATAATTTAGTTAATTGTTCACTGGAGTCCACAGAAGAATTTATTTGTATGGAGTTTCGTTTTACTACACGCGACAATGGAATGCGTGCTGCTTTCCAATTGCTTCATATGGTACTTGAGGTAAATATTAAATAACATATTATTCATCTCTCAGCCAATTTTACATTTTATTGTTTTTAATTTTTTTTTTGTTCGGTGGTCAAGTAAAGTTTCACTTTTGTTGCCGTTATACAGCGTAGTGTGTGGCTAGAAGATGCATTTGATAGAGCGAGACAACTATATTTATCGTATTATCGCTCTATTCCAAAAAGCTTGGAACGATCAACTGCTCACAAACTCATGATAGCTATGTTGGATGAAGACGAACGGTTTGTGGAGCCCACACCATATTCATTACAAAATTTGACTTTGCAAATGGTAAAAGATGCAGTGATGAATCAGTTTGCCAGTGATAACATGGAGGTATGTGTTTTTTTATGATTTTTTTTGTATTGATTCCAAACTAGCGGGATTTCCCTGCGCGATGCGGCAGTTCGATTGGTGTCAACTCGGTTCGTGACGGTGTCAGTATGGTATCGTCATTCGTCACTCTGTTTAAAGTCATAATATGCACAAAAGAATGTGTTTTACACCGAAAACCATATAAATGAATACTGGTACCGGTCCGATAATAACAATACCGGTACCAATGTCGATAAAAAACAATAAAAAGGACCGTTACTGTTACTGTTACCGGTACCGTACCGATGTTAGTAGTATCAGTTCGGTTCGGTTCGTCACGTTACCATTTTTAATAAACTCCTTTTTCAACAAAGTTCATACATCAACGTCAAGAAAAAAAAATTAAACACAAATGCATATTCAACTTTATAAAAAAAGATAATGAATGCGAGTTATCGAAGGAAAATCAAATTAAATAAAAAACTAAATGGGTTAAAAGCGTATATTATTTAATGTATAAGGGATGAAATTGAAACTTAAGAAAATAAATATTATAATATAAAAAATTGATGATACTATTCATCACAAGTTCAAATTCATATATATAAAATGTTAACCATTTAATAGGTGAGCATTGTTGGGGATTTTTCGGAAGAGGATATCGAGTCTTGTGTAATGGATTACCTAGGCACGGTTAGAGCATCGAGAGGTGCTGACATGGCACTGAGTTACGATCCAATCATCTTTAGACCGTCACCTCATGATTTGCATTTTCAGCAAGTGAGCGAATATAATGTGATTACATTTAATGTTTTGTATAAATTAAATATTGTCTCATGATTTGTTTCCAATTTGCAGGTGTTCTTGAAGGACACTGATGAGCGAGCATGTGCTTACATTGCGGGCCCTGCACCGAACCGCTGGGGATATGCAGTTGATGGAACAGACTTTCTTGAGTCCATAAGTAAAGTTTCAGTTAGTAATGGTAAACAATCCTAATATATAATTTAGCTTGTAGAATTTGTATATTATATACCAAGTGTGTGTGTCTATATATTATTATAGTCATAATGATATAATATAATATATTATAATATAATTCTATTGGGCAGGTGTACAACCGGAAACTGAAGGACAGCTCGTGAAGTCCGATAACAACAACTTTCACATGCAAAGATCTAGGAATCACCCACTTTTCTTTGCAATTGCAGCGGGATTGTTGGCAGAGATAATTAACTCAAGGTACTTTTATATGTTAGCACATAATATTTGAAATAATTTTTATATAATATACACACACACATTCATACATACACATATATGTGTGTGTGTATACACACACTTAGCATAATGGCCTTGAAATCCTATCTCTAATAATGAGTATTAATCTTTCGATCACATAATATAAATCGAATGCCTGCATGTTACAGAAAGGTCCTATGTCAAATTAACAGTTTTCTTATCGATTGAAGTTTAAACTAATGTATTATTTCACAGGCTTTTCACTGAAGTCAGAGACTCCCAAGGATTAACATACGATGTATCTTGTGAGTTAAACCTATTCGACAGATTAAATCTTGGGTGGTATGTTATTTCTGTAACATCTACACCGAGCAAGGTGCGTGAATTCGGTTTTTAAAAGTAATATCTCATATTGAAGACCATTATCATTATTATTATTGTTTTCTAACCAGTTGAATTGTAATCCAGATACATAGGGCTGTTGATGCTTGCAAGAACGTCTTAAGAGGCTTGCATAGTAAAAAGATAGCTGACCATGAACTCGACCGGGTTTGTTATTTTACACACTAATTATATATTAAAAATAAATTATTGATCTGATTATTTAGTATTATTATGTATGTTGACAGGCCAAACGGACCCTGCTGATGAAACACGAAACGGAAACCAAATCAAATGCTTACTGGCTTGGGTTGATATCCCATTTGCAGGCTGCTTCTGTCCAAAGGAAGGTAATATTAGACTAAATAGACAATTTTATAAAGTTGCTGAATAAGTGAATAGACCATTTTACCCCTTTAGAGTCGAAACATGTGAAATAATTCTGTTTTTTTGTTTTCTTACTGTTTTTGGCATTTATTTTTCAGGATATTTCATGCATCAAAGATATGACAATGCTATATGAAGCTGCCACTATTGAGGATGTATACCTGGCATATGAACAGTTGAAAATCGATGATCAATCGCTATACTGTTGCATCGGCATTGCTGGTGCTAAGGCTGATGATGAAGTTTCAGGTGAAAGCCAAAAAATAATATCAGAAAATAGTGCAGCTTAATTGGCGATGTGAATCTGTGACATGGCACACAATTCACGCGTTTGAGCTTAGTCTAAACAGGTTCGGGTCGAACCCACGAACACGTTTAGCTAAAAGGGTCATGTTCGGGCTGGCTTGGCGGGTTCACAAGTTAACCCATTTGATCTTATATTTATTTTAAAAAATGTGCTTCAGGTCATTATATGGATTGGGTATTTTACGCAAGATATATAAGAGAAACGACATTCAGCTTTTATAGTTTAAACAATTATTTTATGTACATTTGTATTTTTTTTTTTGTTGTAAGTTTGTAGTTTTAGAGCATCCGTATGCAAAAAAGATAAATAAAATTTTGGGTTAAACACGTCGTGTTGGTGTCAAAATTTGGGTCCGTGTCAGGTTCGACCTGCAAGCACGAGTACAGTCAATTTAATACCCCTAACTGCTTGACATCTAAAGATTTATTGCTTGTTTTTTTTTTTTCACAAAGATATGATGTTTCAAACACGTGACTTTATTTATAATCTTGTGTCATGCAGGCTCTTTACAAGAGGAAGAATACGTTGGAGGTCTGCACGGTGTTATTCCTGTGGGTCGTGGGTCCCATGCCGTGACCATGCCAACAACTTAATCATTCTAGATTCGTGATATTTATCTAGTGCCCAGATGAAGACTAACCACACGGTATTTCTTTAGAGCTCGGTTTTCACAATATAGGCTAATAATATCCCATTTCTTATAGTTAATAGTCTATATATGTCAACATGTTTATAAGAAATATTTCCAAGATTGATGATAATATGGTATGAAGACTTAATTAAACATATGTTATGCAGGTACCTAGCAGCGATGTTTAAAACGACCTATTTTATCAGCAGCTAAAACACTTGGTAAAACATTGAAGAAGTATAAGGGAATTCATGAACAATAAATCCCAAACAGTCTAATTGCAGGAAACCACTGGCTCTTGTGTATTTGTCTTCTAGTCGAGTCATAAATGAGCGATGTACAAGTTAACAAACCCGGCCAATATTCGTTAACTCAATCGAGGTTTTTCTTTTTTTTTTGAATTCCTGATAATGTGTAGATATTCAGTTGATTTTACAAATTTTTGCGTGCTTTAGCAACTATCATCAACCTGGATCCGAATGTCTAATTGATTGAAGGATGTACACAAGTTTACATATTGAATTCACAAAATGTTGTCATTTGGTGAATCACGAGTTTATTTTTGAAGGTTAAAGAAATCAAAACTCTAATGATTGTAGTACACGCAATTGGAGTGTATGTGTCGAGTTAAATGTCTGTGGTTTGCAGATATTGCAGACTTGGTCCCAATGCTTTAATAATTACAAAGTTGGTTCAGGTTGTTGTAATTATTGAAGCATTGGGACAAAGTATCTGCAAACCACATGGACCAACTAGGCATTTAACTCTTGTGGTTAATTTGTACTTGATACTCTCTATTTTGTCTTCCAACTAGTGGTAGCAAACTCGTATGTTGTGGCGAACACTTGGGTAATTAAAAAAGGGAACTATTTCAAAAATTAGTAGATCAAAACCGAAAAAAAAAGAGAATTAAGTTTTATAGTAAAAAAACGTAAAGAAGAAAACGAAATATTTAAATAAACAATACTCACAAGTCACAATTCACAAATAGGGGGAAGAGTGACAACCAGATTGATTGATCCGTAGCCTTCTACTCACACTCCACTTTTTCGCACAAGGCCACTTACCTCTTTGGTTTAATAACCGTTTGTTACATGTATAAATATAATAAAAATAAACATGAAAAAAGACAAGTATTGTTCGTATTCACATGTATTTTGTAGGGTCAAGTTATTCAATTGTAAGAAATGTAAGAAGGATTTATAGAGTGACAAGTGTCCAATAATCTAAAATTAAATCCACTACATCACCACCCAAAACCTAAACACCCACCCCCACCCCACCACCACCCAAAAACCTAACCCCCACCCCCCACCCAAAAAACCCCCACCCCCCACCCAAAAACCTAACCCCCCCCCCCCCTCCCAAAAAAAAAAAAAAAAAACACACCCAACCCACCCCACCACCACCTGGGGGTTTAGGTTTTTGGGTGGTGGTGGATGTTTTAAGTTTTTTTTTTTTTTGTGTAGTTTGTTTTTTTAGAAGCATTTGTATTTGATCCTAATCCGTATTTTGTATATACATATTTTCCATGTAAACCTCTAGTGACTAAATTTATAAATATATTTAGGTAAATTGGATTTAACAATCTAAGGTATGATTTTTGTGTCGATATAACCAATGACATCTTAAATTCTCACTTTCGTTGAGACTAGAAATCTTTGATCATTATACAAGTGAGATTGTTCTTGGCAAAGGAAGTTAAAAGTCAAGGACTCAAGGGTGTCGCTAGTTAAAATGTAAGAATGAATTATTGTTGGACACGGCGAATAGTTTAGATTATTAAAATCTAACTTCTCTATATTTTAGAATTCTACCCGGTTCTTTAAATATATTTAGTTTTTTTTTACTAAATACTCCCTGTGGCTAAAATCTAAATAGACATGTAGTCCGCTTTGTGATTATATAAGCATCTGTTATAAGAAACAGAAAAACTAAAGATCAAAACTAAAATAGCAATAAATATGAACAAGACATGAGTTATAATTTACAGAAAAATGAGATCACAACTAAAAGTCCATCAACACAACACCACAGATAATCAGATGGTGTTATTCCACTGTATAATACAAAACTATACACCAAATAATGTATAGACTATTTACCTAAATAGCTTTGTTATCTGGCTGCAATCTTTTCACTATTCATGCTTTTCTATCCACATTAGCTGTACTGTATCCAAACACCCGACGCCTACAAACTCCGGCCCAGATGCTTGCTTTTCATGATTCAGGCTTTGGGTTTTCTGTTTCGTCAAGAACAATATCAGCAGGATCACCAATCCACGGCTTTCCTTCCTTCCATTGAAACTTGATCCTCAATTTCCCGTTTGCATCCACCCCGACTACTTGACCTTTGCTCGTGTGTGTTTCCATGCCCCAACCCCATCTCGGGCTTACCAAACCCGTTTTTATTTTCACTTTATCGCCTACTACAAACGGTCTGACCCGTTCCATTTCCCAGTTCTTGCAAAGCCATAATCTTTCCAAGAAACAAAAAGCTACCCAAAGATCATCATCTACAATACGGTGCACTACCCCCATGCTTGAATTCGTCACGTCTCCCCAATGGTGGGTCGGGTTTGAAACGGATGGTTTGACCCGGACCCAATCTCCAATACGAAGTTCTTCTTGTTCCACAACCTCAACTTCAAACGGGTCAAGCATCCATGATTTTGAACCCGATGGTGTGAATATTCTAAGCTTCCCGTCAGCATCAATGGCGGAAATTACACCGATATTTGAATGAGTGTGTCCTGACCACCCAAATCTAGGGTGAGTCACTGAAGCCTTGACACGCACACGTTGACCATTTGTTAGCTTGTTGACCTTTTCAAGATGGGCGCTTGGCCCGACCCATCGCTCTTGTTCTCCACAGAAACTAACGGAAATATTTCCGGCCCATATGTCTTCTTCATACACTATACCTTGTACAACTCCAATGCTACCGGGCCCGATAGATTTCCAAACACTTGAATTATCTGTCATCCGGACCCATTCTCCCACTTCAAACGTCGGTTCTATCTCAAAATCCGAAGGGTCCCCTCTCCATAAGCCTGATAATCCAAAAAACGCGACCCGTAATTCACTATCAGAGTTCACACTGATTATTACACCTTGGGAATCACGTTGTGCACCTCTCCAACCCCATCTGGGCTCTTGTAGACCTGCCCGGAATCTCACATGCTGACCGATTTTAAAGCGTGAAACTTTCTCGATATCTGTGTGGTGAGTCTTCAACTTACCTTTACGGAAACAACAAGCTAATTCTAAATAACCCGAATCTTGTACACTATGGACAACTGCTAAACTTTCTTTTCCGATACTTAACCAATCGTAACTAGGTCTAGTGCCGACACTCGGTTTTGAACGAACCCAATCGCCTACATCGAACCCGGAAAGCACTTCCGCATCTCCAGGAGATACTTTCCACAAGCTGCGTCTTCCAGCCACTTTGACCTGCAAAAAAGAACGATTTAGAAAGAGAGTCAACCCGTACGAAAAGTCAAAACTACCCGTTTTGACCGTTACCCGGCCCACTACCTCTAATTTCTACCAATAAAAAGTAGGCGAAGAGCGTTTTTACGTTTAGAGCTCCATCCATGTCGATTCTAACGATTTTACCCACAGTCGCTGGACTTTCGTTTGACCAACCAAGCCGTGGTTGACTGACTGAAGAAATCATGTGAATTTCTTGACCCAATTCGAAAGGTGGCACTTTTTCGATATCTGTCACAGAACAAGAAAAGGGTTTGCTCCTGAAACAAAAGGCGATTCCCGTATCACCGTCTTCCTCCAAACTATGGATTAATCCGATGCTGTTTCTGGTTATATCCTCCCACCCGTATTTAGGTGAAGATACAGAAGCCTTGATTCTTACCCAATCCCCTACCTGTCATGTCACCAGATATTTGTCAAACGAGAATACATACATTATACACACACGCACATAATATAACTTACGCAATCACATTAAACTATTTATACAGAAAGTTAATAATTTTGGATTAAAGATGTTCCGGGTTTACCCAACCTGAACCAAAAACTAACCGTTTTGAACTTTTGACCCGTTTCACAACCCACCCGACCTGCCCATTTTATCACACCTCTAATGCTAGGTATCAGACTTAATACAAGATCTGTAACATACCTTAAAGTCTTCCACCTTTTCAATGTCAGAAGGATCGGCTTGCCATGGTACGGGCCGATTTGGAATTTCAATTATTAAAAGACCGTCACTTTCTATTTCAATAATTCTTCCAACACTGTGATGTGTCTCACCACCCCAAGCATACCTGGGCTCTGCGACCGACCGCTTCACACAAACCCGATCACCAATCTGTAGACATTATTAATATATGTTTAAAATCAAGATTCAATAGAAACGAAACGTAATATAGCAATAGCAATGAGCAAATGTTTTGTTTACCCTAAATGGCTCAACGTGTTCAACTTCTTCTGGTTCACAATGCCATGGATTTGGAAGATAGCTGAGTTCCAATAATAAACCGTTATCGGGTCTAATACAATAAACAATACCAATGCTTCCTGGTGTAACTGATCCTAATCCATGTACAGCTGTAGTAAGAGTGGGCCGGACCCGAACCCAGTCTCCAACTTTGAATTCTTCAACACGTTCCATTTCTGCAGGATCCGCCTTCCATCCTCTGGATGCTCCAGGAAACCCGACCCGCAAAATCCCATCATCATCAAAACAGAGTACAGTTCCGATACTCTCTCGTGACTGACCCCGCCAACCAAACCTGTTATTGTGATTGCATTAATATTAAGATTTTGGAACGCTTTCAACCTGCTTGATTCGGTCAACTCATTATTGACCCATCCACAAGTAAATGGGTCAAAATCACCACTAAGTAAGAATTTAATCATACCTTGGCTCTCTGACATCTAGTTTGAGTTGCACGTGTTGAGCGCAGTCCAACGGTATGACTTTCATAACTTCATTTGCAAGAACACGAGCTTCACGTCCTTCACCAGAACAGAACGATACAAACAGATTATCTGTATCTGGGACACTCTGAACGAAACCAACGCTCGTGTGTGTTGCACCTTGCCACCCGTATATTGGGGTAGCGACTGTGCTTTTGAATTTCACCCAGTCACCTACTTGATATCTAAAGATGACATTTTATAACAAAAAATCAAGTCGGCATAGAAAAAGATGCAAGAAAATTAAAGTGAACAAATGAACTAACACTGTAGGAAACAAATGGACCCCTTTGTTTGCAAGTGCTTCCATCAGATCTTCTGGAATCCACTCGCGGGGAAGGCCCTCCAACAAGTCACGCAGTGTCATGCCTCTATTATCCATAAAAAATAAACGAATGTAGTATTTTTTAGACAATAAAACATATTGTTTAAAGTTAAAATTAATCAATTTGGAATGGAAATTATGTAAGCTGGATACTACCTGTGATTCCTAACTTCTACCGCAGCCCCTGGATATTTAAGCATAACAATTATCCACTCAAGATTTTCACGTATCATCGCCGTATCGGCTGCTATATGAAAAGCATTGTTGCTTTCATCATCCTGAAAAAGATGTTAAGCATAACATTATTCTGTAACTTAATTTAGTTCTGAATTGCTAGTTTTTGTAGGTTTAGTGGGGGATGAGTACCTACCTGTAAGTTACAATTTGCTCCTGCAGAAAGAAGCAACCCAACACATGATTTTGCTCCTCTTGCCAATGCCACATGTAAAGGAATGGTGTTTTGCATGTCCCTTATATTTACATCAACTCCAGCATCAAGAATAATCTGTTCCAACAAAATTTAAAGTTTTTTTTTATAAATAAATAATGTGTTAAACTAGTATTTTGACCCACTGCGCTTTGCGGCGGCGTTGAAACTTAAAGTAACTCGAATTTGTACCGTCAAATATCTGACCCAACTCGTTTCCGAGCAAAACGTACGTCAAAACGTAGACCAACTGAAAACATGCATAAAAATTAAAATAAGCACGAAAACATATTATATTTCACCTCACTCATTACCAAGAAAAATTTACATCAAAACGTGAACCAACTTGAATTTATACTGAAATGTACTTAAATAAAGCACGTAAGAAAATAGTATTTTTTAAGTTCAAAAATGGTATCGCGCGTTGCGACAACGTTGAAACGTAAAGTAAATCGAATTTATACCGTGTAGTGAAAACGTATTATATATGACAAAACGTAGACCAACAGAAAACATACATAATAATAAGCACGAAAACGTATTGCTAAAACGTAGACCAACCGAAAACATATATAAAAATAAGAATAAAAACATTTTATATTTGACCCACGTAAATAAAAATAAACACGTAAAGCTCGAGGGGGTCAAAATGACATTTTACAAAGTTTTTATAAAGGCAAGGGGTGTAAGTGACAATGCTGAAAGTTAAGAGTAGAAAAAGGGAAAAACCAAAAAGAAAAGAAAAAAAAAACCAAATCACTGTAACTGATGTGACCTTCGCTACAGTGATTTGGTGTCTGGATATGTTGTATATAGAAAATGATGGCAAAAACCATGCAATCACAATAACAATGGAAACTAGTAAATTTTGAATAAAACAATTTACACTTCAGAGGACTTTCAACACGTTTGACGTACTTGACCCGTTTCCTTTTCAGCTAATTGTTTAAATCTGGCATTTTTGACCCGTTTAGACAGATAATACCCAAATCAACCCATTCATAAACAAATGGTTCAGAATTGCCACCTGGCCTACCTTAACCAACTTGATATCATTAATCATAGCGGCAGCATGCAAAGCTGTCCGCCCATGCTGCGTGTCTTGTGCTGTAGCATCAGCTCCAGCAGCAAGCAGTATCTGCACCAGTTCTCTACCATCTGTGCAACAAAATGAATACATCAAGAATAATCTGTTCAAAGAAAATTAAACAAGTAATAAGATTAAAACGTACTGGCTTCATGGCCCTTCTTTAAAGCAGCTGCCATACTCAATGCAGTGCCTACAGGACTAGGTACATCTATCGTTTCAGCAATTTCTTCAGAAGATGCAACTTCAATCCATCTTTTCACAACGGCTACATTCCATGTTGTGACACATAAGTGTAGAGGCCTATGCAGTTGTAAAACCAATTTATTAGGGCACATACATCTATATGAAAAAAGGAAATTTGATTGTGTACTTACGTTAGATTCTTCGAGTTTAAGAAACCCATAGATTTACAGCCCCCATGTTCTAATATAACAAGAGCACATTCTGTATACTTTTTTGTCACGGCTTTATGCAGTACAGATTCACCTTCATCATCAATTGCGTTTGGATCGGCACCAGCCAATAGCAATTCCTGTTATTATTTATTAACAATATTATTATGATCAATAGATGAAGAGGGTTGTATACAATATATATAGACTTAGGGTGGCTTTCAATCCGTTCGACCAATTTGACCCGTTTGAGTCAAAACACAATCAAAACCAATATATTGATAAGTAAAGTTCGTTAAAACACTTACGCGCATGCAATCGGGGTGGCCATGATATGCACAGACATGAGCAACAGACGGGCCAAACCCGTCCCTCAGCCTAGATCTGACATTAGCATATCTACTAAGAAGGGCCCGAACGCATTCTGGGGATCCAGTTGCAAGCGCGAAGACAAGTGGTGGGTCCCCATCTTTATCAAGAACATCAACGTTGACCTCTGGATAACTCAAAATAGCCTCAACAAGTTCAGCACTGCCCCGTCTGCATGCCAGATGAAGAGCAGTTTGACCATCAGCATTTTGTGCTTCAAGCAGAGAACGAAATGAGTTGCCATCGTTTTTTGATGAGGCCCTTGCTAACAACTCACTTTAAGACATAAGAGGAACCGTATTACATATCATTAAACGAAAAAAACATCAAAAGTAAGCATTGTAAAGCACATACAAAGGACTACTAAGTACTGACCTCACACCATTAACATTGCCTTCCCAAATCATTTTATGTAGAATACTTTGGTAATCGTGCACGGCTTCTAAGTTAGTTGAAGGAGAAGATGACATCCCATTTGCTTTTGGGAGTATAGTTACATCACTGCATTTTGAGAGAAAAATATAAATGTGTCTAATGAATCATATGCAACATGCATGTGTGTGTACCTTGCAATTATCTGTAATAAATACAGATCATGAAGAATAATGTTTGGATGTGCTTTTGTTGTTTGAAGCAGTAAGAATCCGATAATCAGACCGGACATTGGAATATTGACGAATTTTAATATTATAAAAACATTTTTGCAAAAATAGAGAGTAGAGTTTGGAAGTAAAAATCACTTAGGTTAAAAGAAGGCGTAAATAGGTAAGTTTACTTTACCCTTACTGTTTATGAAAACATTAATGACTTTATTTATTGTAATTTGTGACTTCTAATAATTATGCCTTACATATCTGGGCTTGCAAGAGGCTCACGAGGTATCTCTTGCAGTTGCTGGAGAAATATTGCTAGCATAGCACTAAAAGACGGTCTTTTAGATGCCTTGAACTGCAAGCAATCGCCAATCATTTTCCACAGGTCCCTCGGTATTCCAACACCTACAACACTTGCATATTGCGGAGGCTGCCGCTTGGCCTTGACAACTGCCCGATATATTTCGTCGGTATATAAACCAGCCCACCTACCAAAGGAACGCCAACTTTTAATTTCAAGTAATCACACCTTCATAGCAAAAAAACAAAATCTGAAAAGCAGTGTTTTCAGAACCGGACCGGACGTCGAACCGGTCTGGTCACTGGTCCATTGGTCCGACCGGTTCAATCGGTCCAACCGGATGTAAGAACCGGCTGGTGTCGTAAAATTAATATGGTGAATTTCGAAAAAAAATATGCCAAAATCTGGTTCATTCCCTTCATAACCCGGTTCAACCGGCCGGTTTCCCGGTCCGACCGCCGGTCCAACCCCGGTTCGATGTAAATCCGGTCCAATATCCTGAACCGGACCGGTCAGACCTCCGGTTCCCGGTCCAACCGGTCCGGTCCGGTTTTCAAAACATTGCTAAAAAGTATGTTACAATAAGAGAGCATCCATACGGAACAGAACCAGTGCACATTTCCACCAAAGTACAACCAAAGCTCCAAGCATCTGACTCTGGAGATATACCGAGTGCATCATCCCAAAATATATTTAACGGTTTCTTCACTGGCTCCCATACTTCTGGAGCCGTGTAGTTTGGGCTCAACATCGTGCAATCCATGCATAAATGAGTTCTTGAAGAATCAGACTCTAAACGGGCTCTTTCACAAGCAGGATTCTTTAGAATGGCCGGAAGCCCATAATCCGAAACCACTGCATGACCATTTTCATCCAAAAGAAGATTTGAGGGTTTCAGGTTCATGCAAACCAAACCTGCTGCATGGAGTTCAGCCACCCCACGAGCAATATCCGCCCCGTATCTATTAAAAAGACGGAGGAGGGTTTTAAAGATGTTAAAAAAATTTATAAGAGTAAGTTGCCTAGCATGCTTCATACGTTAATAAAAAGAACTATTCCAACATAAATTATTTTTTATAGGTGTGTAGCGTTAGGTGTTCTTAATTTGCCACATATGGCCTTGTAAAATTGTTAAAACGATTTTATTTCCGCATTTCTTCTATGTTCTCCTTTATTAGTGCATAGTGATTAGTAGGAAGCAAAGGTGCCAATTTCAACTCATTTACTTATGAATGGGTCGATCCAAAACATATTGTCATGTTTTATCTTTAACATGTCAAAATAATAATAATAAAAAAAAATTAGCATAACAGCAAACAGGCCAAAAATGCTTTAGTGTATTTTAATGCATAAAACCTTCTAAATCATTGTATTTAAGAAATTAGACTATATCGAAATAATACAATTTTTGTACACATTTGACACACTTTATACAATAATGGAACATCCACCACTTCATAGAATGATGAAAACTTCTTCACGTATTTTGTATTATTAGTTAACTATATACCCGAATACAATCGGGATGGTTACAAAGGAAACTTAATCAAATCATATCTCCTAACCATGCTAAAGATAATTCAGATAAACCCTACCCTATATATCCTATCTAGTACACTTAACCATGATTCGTTAACTCCTACTAAAACCGATTCTCAGTGGGGTACGAACTTATGATCATTCAACTATATTGGATAACTTTTATAAACCCTAATATCAATCCTAAGGGCAAAAGTACATTTCTTAAACATAAAGCTCAAAATCATGAATTCTAACAAGCACATGATTAAAAGCGCAACAAAAACACACCTCAAGATTTGCTCAAGCGTAAGCCTCCCTTCATTACTTCGCATTTCCGTCTCAACCGAACCACTACACTCATCCATAACCAAACCAAGACACCCATCCACCTTCACAACTCCATGAAACCTACACACATTCCTACACCACATCGCTTTCCGCCTCAACTCCTCAAGCCCACTCTCCACCCGCACCACATTCTCCCCTTCCCCAATCCCACCAATCTTCTTCACCACCACACGGTGCCGACACCTCCCGGTCTTCCCACTAACCACCCCCAACCACATCTCAACCCCCCTATTCCGCCCTAATTCCTCCGAAAACAGCAACCGCTTCACCAATTTCAAACTATGAAACCCTAACCCTAACTCAACCAATCCATTACAGCTCCGGCTTTCTCTATCCGTCAATCGATCATCATCATCATCATCATCATCGGTATCGTTATCGGTGGAATATCGATTAACGGACGATGAAATGAGGGTTAAAACAGTGTAATTCTTACGTAAGGAGTGAACGGAGTTACCTACAAGGGAGACGTGGCGGCAGCGTGGACATGAAAGAGAATGATCGGAAGAAGATGATGAGCACATGCGAGATAAACAGTGTTTGCAGAATCCATGGCCGCAGTCGAGTAATAATGGACACCTGTCGTCTTCGTTGTATTTTGTTTCACATACTGTGCAACAAGGTATTTTCATACTTTGATTACTTGAAACCAGATGATTGAATTGAATTCACTAGTTGATTCAAGATGTTAAAAGTGATTGAATCAGAAATACAACATCTATTGAAGCAGCAGGTGATCGTTATTTGGATTTGGGAAGACGAAGGTGTTTTTCAGAGTGTTTTACGATAGAAAAGTCAACGTCAAAGTCTTAATTTAAAACTCAAACAAAGACCAACTAACATGATATTCAAACACCAGATAAATAGAAAAAAAAAGGTTAGGGGCGGGAAACCACAGCAGGGTCATTTTTTTTGAACGGCAAACCCACTTTATATATGAATATAAAGAGCCAGCAAGAAACTGGGAAACAACAAACAACGGAAAGGAAAAACAAAACCAAAGCAACAGAAAACAGATTACATCATGTCAGCTACATCAAACGACCTCCATTTATCCCAGGTTGGCTTTTTTAGGTATGAACGGTTGCATATCCAAAGGAAGGCTTCTTCTTTCACAAGCTCCACGGTCTTCATAATGGGAATGAATCTATCTTCAAACACTTTCGCATTTCTAGCGCTCCAGATACTCCATACAGTAGCCATCACTATAGAGCGAACTAATTTCTTCCATACCTTTCCTCCAGGGACCTCTTTAATGTATCTAAACAAATCATCCATATTTTCACATTGTATAGGAAACCGAATCCGAATCCAGGAGAGAATGTTCCACCATATGCTTTTTGCCCACAAACAATTAAAGAAAACATGGTCTGAATCTTCTTCACCTAAACCGCAGCGAGGACAAGATACATCGGCAAGATTAATACCTCTACGGGCTAACCCGACTTTTGACGCGATCTTACCGAGAGTTGCTCTCCACAGAAGATGATTTGCCTTGGGAGGGGCCCAAGAGATCCAATCAAAGCCCGGAATACAACCCGAATCAGCCCCCAGTTTGTCTTCCAAATCGCTTCGAACCTGCTTGACCGAGAAGTTATCGTTATAGCTAGACCGCCATTTCCAGATGCCATTATTCTCGATCAGATTCTGCTTAATATCGATTCCCAACTTATGAAGTTCAGGACCCATGCAACCTATATCCTTCCAAACCCCGGGAACCGATTTGGATACCGGAATAAGCTGGTCCCCCGAGTTATAATTGTGAACCGGGCCAATGACTAGAGCCCAAAGTTGGTTCGGATTTGCTTTGAATCTCCACCACCATTTAGTCAGCATAGCAAGGTTAAAGTCTCTGATTCTCCCGACAGCAGGGTCATTATCGTTGGAAGAAGGTGAACGATGGTTGCTTTGGTAGCATCTACATGGCTCCACTTTTCTTCCCAATGGAGCCCGGATGAAGAATGCCCATAAAAACATAGCCTAACCCATACGACTCCGTGTGATGTGAAAGATAGATTGATGTATGCTTGTGTACGTACGTGGTGTATCAATGATACCCCATTTTTCTAACTTCGATTAAACTTTGAATTCTAGGTTTTAACTGTTTTGAAAAATTACTTTTGTTATTTATTTATTTATTTATTTAAGGATATGAGTTGTGCTACATATAAATCGACTAGGTTTTACTTAATATATACCACATTCCTTCTTTCATATCATTCACTCCCATCTTTTCAAAGATCTTAAACGCATGTATACAACTTGTTACGCCGAGTAAACACAAATAAAAGTATCATAAAGCTCGTATACATTTTATACTCTTGCATTTGTATGGGGTACAACAAGCACCCAGAGCATACGTTTAACCAAAGTCTTGTAATAATACGTTTAACCAAAGTCTTGTAATAATGCATCTACATCGACATGAACCAACAATGTCTTCCTCTTCTTTGGTCGACATCATTGTTCCTACAAACAATCATTCCCTTGAACCACCATCAATATCACCACTATAAATCTTCTCTTTCCTTCTTCTTGCACTTATCATTCACCGATCATGCTCCTTGTATGCAAACACTTATAAATTTTGTTTTGTTGTCTTTTGTCTAAACATGCCCACACATTGTTCTTTCATTTAAAAGATCTGTGATTAAGAATCTTAGAAAAACACATTTTGAATATAACACGTATCCTTGTATGCAAACACTTACAAATTTTGTTTTGTTGTCTTTTGTCTAACCCATTGCCATTTTTAGTTTAAGTGTTATTAGACATAATTATAATGGACAAGGACAAATAGTGTAAAACGGTTTTGTATATATACCTTTGTAACCCTAACAATTAATTCAATCAAACACAATTTATACAAACATTTTCTAATTTAGTATCAGAGCTTACAACCGTTGCTATCTCTCTGCCACCGTCATCCACTGGAGTATACACCAGAGGATACAACCGATACAACCCTTTGTTCTCTCACATTAATAAGAACTACAATTACCGATCGTTTTTACAACAAATGATGCAACTCTCTATTCTCACATACAATTGTCGTCGCCTAAGAGAAAAAAACTACAAAGAAGAGAGTTAAATATAGCAACTGTATAGTATTATCAGACCGGTATTAATATTGATATTTTTTTTATAGTTTTTGATCGATGTAACGTATAACGTATTTGTTTCTTTTCCAATATAATATTATGTATAGTTCTAAATTTACCTTTACTAACATGCTTATTTATTTTCTATGTTTCAGTATAACCTTTTATAAAAACCAAACCACATGCATGAATAACCCACTTACAAAAACCCAACAATAACATATCATACATACATAGCACTACAACTTAATCATAAAAACACACCCATGATCGATCACATGCATTAATATTAATAATCACTACAAAAAAAAAAAAAAAACCAACAATAACTTATCATACATAGCACTACACCTTAATCATAAATAAAATATTATAAAAATACAAACTCCCACTTGTCACGTGACTCATGAGCAGATCTCACGTGACACCCCCAGCCTGTTATTCGCAACATCAAACACCAACCGGTGGTTCTGCTGCTGCATATTCGCAATCACATTAACCGCCGGTGATGCTGACATGGCAAGGCACGTGGTGGCGCCGGAGGAGCTATGGATCAGAAAATTATCCGGCGGCAACGTCATATTAAGTCCGGCGAACATAAACGTGATCGTCGGAACTTGTTTTCCCACCGGAACAGTGTAACACGTGTCAAAACCGCCGAGTGACGTCACGCCGGCGGTTCCCATCCGCCGCCGGAACTCGTCTCTCACCGCCGTGTAAGCTCCGTCCACCAGCCGTGTGAACACCGTGCCGGAATCCACGATTGTGCCGCCGCCGGTGTTAGGGTTGAACGCTAGTGCACTCGCCGGAATGTTGACCATGGTGGATCCGACTTTGACTCCGAGCAAGTTGACATAATATAATGAAGGTCTTTTAGGGTTTGTTAATAGTGGTGTGTAGTTTATAACTTTGGGTTGACCAAATTGACCTAACCGGAGTGTGCCGGAAAAGTTGGAGGATTTGAAACTTGGGAGACAATATGAGAATGTGGATGTGTAGAGGGATTTAGATTGCGAAATGAACGATAACGGGCCGCGGCTGAGGCCGAGGACGCCTTGTGGCGGGAACGAGCCTCCGGTAACTTGTTCGATGCATCCGAAGGAGTATCCGATGACGGGGTCAGTGGCTAGGGTTAGGTTATCTTGGGCTAAGGTAGCGGCAAGGGTCGAGCCTCCGTATGTCATGTTTAACGAGCATGTTGTACCGGGGCAACTTGAAGTTTGGACCTGATACAGTAATGTGAAACTTGGTTACTATTTACTATAATAAAAAAAAGTTAGATCGGTGGGATTTTGTTGTTAACTTTGCGACGGAGTTCGGACTGGTAGATTCGTCACAAAGTTAGCAACAGAATTTGTATTTTGAAATGGTCTATATAAATTTGTTAATAGTTTTACATGAAAATTAGAGGTGTTAATTGTGTCGTGTTAACGGGTTCATGGTTTGATGACAAAATATTAGCAATTATGAACCCGGAAATCATGGGCTCATGGGATAAAAGACATCGGTCGGGTGGACCCACATATGGACATGACCCGTGGGATCCAATCAAACCGGTTCACGGATTTGCTTTGATTTCCTTCAACTTTTGTCAATTTCGCATGAATTATTTTTCATAAATAAATAATTTAATAATTAAATATCAGTTAAGTAGAGTAACTAAATTATTGAATATACAAACTTTGAATTATGCACTTAGGAATAATATAAGTGGTACGTACTTGTTTGCATTGGTCCGCACCACAAGTAAGTGATGAGAAGCTGGCCGACTTAGCCGAATCATAGGTGGAAGACGAGCAACCAACACAACCGGCGCAAGGAACCAAAGCCATATCGGCGCTAGTATCCAAAGCCATGAGCAAGCTTTGAGCAGGTGTCCCAATGCTAGCTTTCACAATGTAGGTCGGGCTTTGTATGATCTGTCTGCCCGACCCAACAGGGACGAAGGATCGTCCAGCGACAAGGCTCGTCAGATACACGATCCTTGTCTTGTCGTCAGCTTGCATTTGGAGCACACTTTCCTCCCATGAGAGTGCGGTCTTTGGCCTAAATGGCGAGCATGGGCTCGACACGTGGTAGACCCTAAGGGTTGAACCTTGGCTTGGTAAGTCACATTTTGGGCTTATTGAGTGAACCACGGTCAAGGATAATAGGAAGAGAATGGTGAGGTGTAAACCCTCCATTGGAGTGTGGTGGTTTGTGAGTGAAATTTTGGTGTGATGTATGCTTATTAGTTGGTGTGTATATATATTTGGTGTAATTGCACTTGTACACCTTTATCTTCGAACTGTTTACATTTGTAGTCCTTAACTTCTCATTTGTTGTCACTTAATTACCCATCAGTCAATCACATGACAAGTTGAACTAATTAATTTATATTTGGACGAAATCTTTGTTGATCTTGGTATTATTAGGGAGAATAATGATTATTTTATTTCACAATTTATTTATTTATTGTAAGTAATTTTTATATTGCTTTTGGCAGTCTGTATTGACATTTAAAAAAATAATTAGTAATATGACTCGCGGGGATGTGTCGCAACCCGTTGCAAACATCAAATGGTTTAGTTAATATGTGATGTGTTAACCATATGAAAACGTGTGTTTAAACGTATTTGATTTAACTCAATGCAACCAATATAAGCATTGCGGTTGATCAAAACGTAAAGTAAATCTTAGTACAATCATAACGTATTATATGTGGTCCAACTCATACATAGGACACGTCCAAAAGAAAGCATAAAATGTGTATAAAGGAAAAACTTATATGCGTAATCAAAAATGGATTAATTAGAGCTTTAAAAAACAAAACAAACAATGGCAAAAGAAAACATATTGGGTAAACACGAGTGTTTTGTAAAGTGAAAGGACCAAAGTCAATAGATGTAATATATACTAATATAATATTAATTTTACCCATCGCGCATTGCGATGGGATGGAAACGTAGAGTAACTTTAATTTTTCCCTCGAAAGAAAACATATTATATTTGACCCCACTCGGTTCAAAGCAAAATTTACGTCGAAACATAGACCATCTGGAAACGTATATAAGATAAGCACACGCAAACATATTATATTTGACCTGACTCGTTTCCAAAAAAAAAGTACGTCGAAACGTAGACAAGCTCGAATTTATACCCACACGTACATAAAACACGCAAATAAAAATTAGTTTTTTTAAAGAAAAGGAACGAAAGGGGTAAACTCAAAACTTTAGAAACTCAAGGGGGTCAAAATGATATTTTACAAAGTTTTTAAACACAACGACAAATTAGTTTCTTAGAAAAGAAATTAGCGAACAAAAGTTATTGAAGAAAAATTAAGTTAGTCATCATCATCATCATACTCAGTAAATCCCACCAAAAGCAAAGCTAATGTATGGTATGAGGAGTGTAAGATGTAGACAATCTTACATCTACCCCTTAGGAATAGAGAGACTGGTTCCGGTGAGACACCCGACTCGAGAAAAATTAAGTTAGTAAAAAACCCAATAGGTTAAATACATATATATTATATATGGTAAAGGGTTAAAATTGAAATATTAGAAACTAGATATGTTAGTTTGTAAAACTTGTAAAATGGAGTAGGAGTTTAAAGTGCCAATTAACAAAAAAGGGGTTCTGATGCGTGTGAAGTGTTATATATTTTTAGGTGTATATTTTAAGCCCCTTAACACTTTTTAGCCAAGTTTTAAATTTATAAAACACGATATTTTACTAACACTAAACACACATATGGGCAAGTGCACCCATCGTGAGCGTAGTATAGTGTTGGCAAGATACCAAGGCCGTCCAATGACACAATAGCTTTTAGTACCGGTTTATCCTCAACGTCTAATCAAATCAAAAGTTTAGAAAAATGTTTTAAGCTAAGAAAAATAAAAACTAACTAAAATGCTGAAAATAAAAATAAAAATAAAAACAGATAGACAAGATGAATCACTTGGTTCCGACTCGTGTATAGTGTAACCTTTGATTATTTCCACACTTTTGCACTTATTTAAGAGATTATCTTAGTTATTGTAGTAGACCCCTCTTTTAAAGGTGACGTTACCCTCAACCCAGTAGTTTGAGTCAGCAAGGATACAATCCTAAAGGGTCGGATTATTGAAAGATAATTAATTAAGTTATTAATGCAAATTATGGTAGGCCCCTCTTTTGGAGGTGACGTTACCCTCGGCTAAGTAATCTGAGTCAGCAGGGATACAATCCTAAACAGCCGGGTTATAGTATTAATAGTAGTTAACTTATGAGGGGATCAAAGAGTTTGGACCCCCGCCATCCAATACCGTTAAGTATTGAAGGAGGTCCTACTAAATTTGACTCAGGTCCATTGCAAGACCTCTAAACGCTGAACAATGGCAAGACTCTTACCAAACCGTTCCCTTAACCCCCGACTAGGTAGCCAACATACCTCCATATAAACCAACTGGGGTGTCCCAGTTGGCCAGCCTCACCCTCCTCTTTCGTAGAGACCCGGGTTCGAGTCTTGGATCCGGCATAATACCCCCAAGGCTCGGCTCGGTTGGGTATTCACCGCCATGCAACCTTGAGGCGAGGTAAGCTGCGGAGTTGTAATACTCCGGCGGATGGGAGGTCCGTGCAAATACCCCCCCCCCCAACATACCTCCATATAGACCGTGGAGATATGAATGGTGAAAATCTTTTATTTTATATAGACAGTAAAATAATGTGAAGACACCACGGACAAATGATAAGGAAGAATCACCTTCAACATAAGAAACTAGTTATTAAAGTCATTAATACAAAACCAAGTAAAAAGTGCGAAAAGATTAGAAATAAAAAGTATTACACTAGACACTTGTCTTCACCAAGTGATGTAAGAGACTTAGGCAAACATGACCTTGATTGTCAAGAACTCTTACGATCAATCTTGGATCCCGAGACGACTCACACACTCTATGATGGACAATGGATGATGGTGGTGGATGTAACACCTCAAAAAAATTTACGTCCTATAATGAGTTGACACGTGTCATAGGTTTGAACGTGTGAAAGAATGTTCTTGAAGGACTAAAGTTGACAAACAGTGAAACTGTGTGAATAGAAGGGTTCAAAGTGTCAACAATGAATAAATATACTTTGCAATAACCCTATATGATGTTTATAACCTTAAACGAATAGATCATGGATCATACGAAGCGAATTGTGAACGAAAGCGAGAGATTACAAACTACAGGGGTTAAATGTGCCAACATGTTTAAGTTATACCTCTGAGTGACCTTTTGACAAACCCGAAGCTTTGTAACGATTAATTATGCTCACTAGAATGTACCACAAAAATTTCATGAAGTTTCGTTATCGTATGAGCAAGTTGTGATAAAATTCGTGTGTGAGGGTTAGAATCGTCAACATTGAAATTTAGGGCTTTTCGGGTGATCACAAAGTTACCCGAGGACTTAACAAAGATGGTATAAGCCTTAAAGCCCCACATGTCAAATATAAAGTCTCAAAATGCAAGAAAACCAAGTGAAAACGACCTTTCGGGGGACCAGGGACTGAAATTGCAATTTATGAAACTTGTTGATCAGGTCACCTACACCCTCGCGTAGCGCGAGGCTTAAACACCTTGGCAGTCGCGCTACGCGACTGCCTTATCTGGACAGAAAACATGCACAGATGTCCTGCATGTTTGTTAACCGACTTTGATCGATTTTTGGCATACCTTGGGCTGCCCTAAGATGGTTTTTAGCTGGTAGGACACTTGTGGATGTTATTGTTTCCTCCTAGACTTAGTTGTCGATCATCCATGCATGTTTGAAGTTATTTATAAAGACCACATTATGCAACATTGATCATTCATCACTCTTGAGCATTTCCAAAGCATTCAAGCAGGCCACAAGCATTCCAAATCATCCATTAGTCGTGTGTAAGTGCCTTTGATCCTTCTTGTTTGAGTTATACTTAGTTAAAAGCCTAGAAATCAAACCGTCGTAACTACGGTTTGACTTTGTGATAAATCACAATCGGTCCAGAGATTTGTCGAATCGAAAGTTGTTATAAGTTGGTATTTATATGGTTAATAAACCCCTAAAAGGGCACTCACTGATTCGAATCCTAACTAGGTCGTTTGTCGAGTCAAAGGTTGTCCGAAAAAGTCAACAGAAACATTAATCGCATATTTAACGATACGGAAGGCGTGTAATCTGTTTTATTAGTCATACAACTTGAAAATAAGTATAATAACTTGTATAAGCTTGTTTGATTCGACAACTTTATGTTTTGAACCGATTCGGAACCGAGAGACGCAAAAGTTTGACTTTTGCATTGACCTCAGTTCTGACCCGATTTATATAGGTTTAGACATGCCTTAAAGTTCCATTAGGACCTAGTTGCATGTGTGTATAAGCCTCTGCGTTTATACCACTCGAATCCCTAATCGTCCGATGTTTCCGTTAAACGCCTAAATATTGACCGTAATGCCCTTATGACCATAAAACGAGATTTTTGGAAATGTGAAAGTGCCATAATCTTAGTCACTGATTTTTAGACTTGTACCTAAAATTTCACATCAGTTGGAGGTCTAGATTAGGAGTTATGCTTAATGACGTAATTTGAATGCTTTTAAGTAATTAAACGGCGTCATTAGCGTAAAGCCTATCTAAACCCAATTTTTGACATCAAACCTTTTACCCACTGATGTGATATAATATTTTGGGATTTTTAAATATTTTTAATTATTTTTAAACTGATCATAAGCTAGGTTTATCGCCTTGATTCGGTTAATACCAAAAATACCCTTTTCGGCCATAAAATGAGTTTTATAAATCCTTTTAACGCCAATCCAATTGCTATTGATTTTAAATAATAAATGGAGTATTTTGAGCCTGTTTATTTGATCAGAAAACTCAGAATCGTATTTTAACCCGTACATCGCTTAAAACGACTTTATACGCGTAATTAACGCATAGTTTGGGTTTAAAACTATTTTAGTATATAAGACTTATTACCAAAGGTTATAACCTGTTAAAATAAGCTATTTTACTGATCAACTCAGACCCGGATCACAGGTGTCTGATTAAACCCTTTTATAATCTTTAAAATGACCAAAATGCCCCTGCGGGGCTTATAAAGAGATTAAACTCGTTTTGGGCATCATGGGTGATATCCTACTGATATCACAACTTATTTAAGGTGTGTTAACTTAGGAAACCTGTTTAGGACTCTTACGGATACCCGTTACGCTTCATGCGCGTTCGGTTCGGTTTATGTAACTAGTTTATATAAATTAGCCGAAACGGGTCAAACCTTATCGGTTTTATCTCAAAATCCAGAATGTGTATCATATACCCATATTAAGCAAGTCTTCAAACTTGTCGGGTCTAAATCACATTCAATCCGGTCTTCGCTTAATCGTGCGTACGAACCGTGTCTTTAAAACTAACCGGTCTAAGCGTAAGCTTAACTAAAGACCCGTTAGGATTCTAATAGGTTATTATTAAACCTTCGTTCCAGATTAGGAGAACCAGTAAAAGATACTTGCACTCGCTGATTTTTGATCAATACTTACTCAGGTAAATACTTTTAACTTATTTTCCCTATACGGGCTTGGGGTACGGTATATAGAATACCGCTTGGTCCAGCATTGAATCTTTAATCGAATAGAGGTTAAATCATTGATATGCTCTGTTTTGAAATGTTTTGTTTGCTTAAAGCCTTTGGGGGGGTTAATGACCATGTCCCGGATATCCCTGGCATCATTTTACGAAATGGCCACGACCTTAGCACTCAGGTGTAGGCGTACACCTGTCAGTGTCTCATTATATAAAGTGGTGTGTCCATTGATCTTTAACCCGGTCTACGGATCGGGCTACTGAACGCATAAGAAACATGTAATTCGTTTACAAGTTTATATATTTACATAATTATCCCAAGTTATAAAATATTATTTGTGCCTTGTGCCTTAAATGCATTTTCTTAAACTCTTTTCAAAATGAGTCGGTTGATTGTATTTACCAGTGTAAACTGACGTATTTTCTTAAAAAGGTTAAGTGCAGGTACTACGCGAAATAGGCTGGATTGTCTCCTAGCATCCACATTAAGTCTCGCCAGCTTGGATGTCATAAACTGTTGAACATTTGTTTCCTTTTATTTTGATCTACCTGTGGATTTATATTCGACTATTTGTGATACTTAATATTACAATATCGTTTGGTTGAATTAAATCTATACTTTGCTTCCGCTGTGCATTTAAATATTGTGTTGTTTGACTAATATGTTGCCAACCACGTCACGATACTCCCCTACCGGGCCCACCGGTGACACGTGGAAAATTCGGGGTGTGACAGGTTGGTATCAGAGCCAACTCTGAGTGAATTAAACACTAGCCTTTTGTGTTTAATCTCAGTTACACAATTGCACATTCCTAAATCTTCGAGTCTAGACAAAGAACTTAGGAATAATCCAAATTGTTCAAATTTTTAATTTTTATTTAAATTTTGTCCTTTATTTTTCCTTGTTATTACCTTGCGTATTTTAACAGGTACAATAATGCCGCCAAGATTTAGACGAGGTGGTCGAGGAAAGGAGCCAGCTAGCGCCCCTAACGACCATGAAGCAGGGCCTTCATATCGACGAACTTCTTCTACAAGGAATGACGAAACGAGGGAGCTATGGAGGACATATGAAGACTCTGCCAGACGATCTTTTTCGCACACCTCGACACCTCCATATCATGACTCTTATGGGCCTCAGTCAGAGAACGAACCCCACAACCCGCAACGTTTCTTTGGCGACCCTACTCCTGTTTTTCAGGGTCAGTTTAACCCAGCAGAGTACCTACCATAGCACGTGGGCTTTAACCCACTAGGACCAGAGGATCACTTTTCGGGTGATCAAGATATGGACGAGGACACAGATCCCGTCGAGGCTTCAACCGGATCCTTGAACCATCCTTTCGTGATCTCAGACGGTTCGTCGTTTCACGGAACACCATACCAGGGTCCGGATAGTCACATGGCACGGTTCGAACGGTGTGAGTGGTACAATACACCATCTTACCACCCATCACCTCACCAGCAGCCACCACAGCAGCAACAGCAAGATCCCTCTGGGGATCCACATTATGAGGCAGTCACGCCACCGCCTCCACCGCCGCCAGTGCATCTAGAGCCTCCAGAGCCACCAAGACGTAGGAGGACTGGCGCACGGATCTCAGAACGAGAAGTTGATTTTCGTCTCAACACCCCTCAACACTCTAGCGGCAGCCATTACCCGCCTACTCATGAAGTCCCACAGATGGGTGGACCTTCTGTTCCAGTTTCGGAGGTGAATTCAGCACCCATTGTACCGCCATCACCGGGTTTTGGTCACCCAATCCCTGCCTATACTGCTCCGGCAGCTTACAACCCATATGGACCACCAGCATACCATGGCTATAACTATGCTGATGATCCTTACAACGTGGCATCAAGCTACCTTGCCCATAATAATCGTGAGGGACCATATGGACCCCCTTGGGGAATGGGATACCCAGCTCGGGGGTATCAAGCACCTGTTCAGCCGCCACCACAGTACCAGCCACCACGGGCTCCTCCTCCTGAGCAGGAGGAACTCCGTCGAAGACTGGCCAAAGTGGAGCGAGACTTCCAGAAGGAACGTAGGAAGAATGAGGGATTTATGAGTGGTTTGGCAAACTTACTTAAGGGAAAGAAGAAACGGGATCGTTAAATCCCCATATATATATTGTTGTATTCCCTTGTTTAAATCAAGTCCCTACATGGACATTTACTTATGTGTGTATGTAGTTCTTGCGTGGACATCTATCTTTGTACTTAGTCCCTACGTGGACTTGTCTCTAGTAGTCCCTGCGTGGGCATTTACTTTTGTAGACCGTCCCTGTGAGGACATGTATTATATGTATAGCTCCTGCGTGGGCATTTGTTTCTGTGAAAAGTCCCGTTTAGGGCAAAATGTACTACTTTTAGTTTAATGGAATGTAAGTTTATAAATTTCATCTTTGCTATGTTATGCATACTTAAATTATATATGAAATAAATAAATCAAAATCATTCCTTTTAAAAGTCTATCTGCCTATGTTATTTTATTAAGGATCTTAAAAGTATAACCTAGCCTGCATGTCATTTTAAGACCTGGCCCAGATGGTAAAACTCGTCAAAAAGATTCAAATCCCTGTTAACATCTGAAAACATGTTAACACTCCTGGCAGACATGATTCGTTAAAAACACACGTATTATTATTAAATATGGATCTTTTCAAAGATTCTAAACCCAACTTAATGATCTCTGAATCATGGGTTAAATCATTAATAAATATGATAAGTTCTTTTTACCATCCATTGGTAATGGAATGCCTACGGGCCCTTCTCATTTTCATATGAGACAAAAGACAGTATTAGTCTATGACCCTGTCTGATAAAGGTAATGAACTTTGTTCAAACCTTCATGCTTTGATTCTCTGAAATCCTAGCTTATAATCTATATTGTCCCTGTGACTAGGCCTTATGTGCTAATAAAAAAAATCTGTTATTATTTTATAATTAGGATAAATTATATTAGAAATCCTAAATAAATGGGAGTAATAAATTAACCATATATGGTCTATGTTTACCACGGTTAATAAAAATTGCCATAAAAGACAATTATATGATAAACTCACCAATAAATTATTGTCGATATGTTACAGTTTAAGCTACATGGCAGACTCAAACGAGGTCAACAGTCACCCAGGGATAGTGAATGATAATGCCCATGTAAACGTAGCAGGTGCAGAGTTACAAGCTATGATAGATAATGCGGTTAATAGAGCTATGGATAGACAGCACCATGGATCAAGTGGTACCCATACGAGGACCCATTCTGCATCACACACTAGAACACCCTCCAGGACCCACACTGCCCACAACAGTAATTCTCACCACTCCTCGAATCAAAGGAGTAATCCATCCCAAAGAGTCGTACAGAACCAAGAACCTCGTAATAGGGGTTGCACATATAAGTACTTTGTCTCGTGCAAACCCAGAGACTTCAATGGGGAAAAAGGAGCTGTTGATTGCATGACGTGGATGGATGAAATGGATACTGTGGTGGATATTAGTGGTTGTCATAATAGGGATATTGTGAAGTTTGTCTCACAGTCTTTCAAAGGAGAAGCCTTAGCCTGGTGGAGATCTTTGATCCAAGCCACAGGGAAAGTCCCATTATACAACATGACCTGGGAACAGTTCATGGCACTAATCAAAGAAAATTTATGCCCTCAACATGAGGTTGAGAGAATTGAATCTGACTTCCTAGCGCTGGTCATGAAAAACCTGGACTGTCAAGCCTACCTTACTACTTTCAATACCTTGTCAAGGTTGGTCCCTTATTTGGTGACTCCGGAGCCTAAACGTATAGCTCGTTTTATCGGGGGTTTGGAACCGGAGATCAAAGCAAGTGTAAAGGCTTCCAGACCAACCACTTTTCGGTCAGTAACGGACATATCGTTATCTCTGACCTCCGATGCTGTCAGGCTGAGGTCACTGAGGAAAACTGATACCGAGAAGAGAAAGCGTGAGGATGACAACTCACGGCGTTCAGACAAGAAGCAGAAGGGTAGCAATGACCAAAAGAAGGGGTCAGGATTCAAGAAAGATGGTCAGCAGTCGGGTGAAAAACCCAGATGTAAAATTTGCAGGAAGCACCATTTTGGAAAGTGCAGACTTGACTCAAAATCCCAATACCAGCCAAGGCCTTGTGGGATTTGCAAGTCTACGAAACATAAGACCCTGGAGTGCAAGAAGATAAAGGATGCAACGTGTTATAGTTGCAATGAAAAGGGGCATATCAAATCCAACTGCCCAAAATTTACAAGGAAGAATGAAGAGGGGAAGAAGACCTATGCGAGGGTCTTCAGGATGGATGCTAAGGAAGCCGTCAAGGACGACAACGTTATAACAGGTACCTTTCTCGTAAATGATGTTTATGCGAGAGTGTTATTTGATTCAGGCGCTGATAAGTCGTTTGTAGATAATAAGTTTAGTGAATTGTTGAAACTACCTGTTAAAACTTTAAGTGTGAAGTATGAGGTGGAACTAGCAGATGGCACTTTAGAAACCGCTTCAACCTTATTAGATGGATGTTTCATATCCATTAGGAACCACTCTTTTCCTTTGTCCCTACTTCCTTTAAAACTAGTCGGTTTCGACATAGTTTTGGGTATGGACTGGTTATCACATAACCAGGCCCAGATTATTTGCAATAAGAAGCAAGTGAGGATCAAGACTTCGTCTGGTGAATCACTTACTATCCAGGGAGATACCCAGTATGGGCTGCCCGAGAAAATGTCTATACTCAAAGACTCTAAGTGTTTGAAGAAGGGCTGTGTCATCTACATGGCACAGGTGATTATTGATGAACCAAAACCCAAGATTGGAGATATCCCAGTCATTTCTGAATACCCCGAAGTATTTCCTGAAGAACTACCTGGTTTGCCACCAGATAGGCAAGTGGAATTCAGAATTGACATTATTCCTGGATCAGCACCAGTTGCAAGGGCGCCTTATAGGTTGGCACCAACAGAGATGAAGGAATTGAGGACGCAGCTAGATGATTTGCTAGCTAAAGGTTTCATCAAACCTAGTTCGTCTCCTTGGGGAGCACCAGTTTTATTTGTCAAGAAGAAGGATGGATCGATGCGTCTGTGCATCGACTACCGTGAGCTTAATAAGGTTACTATCAAGAACAGGTATCCTTTGCCCAGAATCGACGATCTGTTCGATCAACTTCAAGGGGCAAGTTTCTTCTCGAAGATTGACTTGAGGTCAGGCTACCATCAATTGAAGGTTAGAGATGAAGATGTGCACAAAACAGCATTTAGGACTCGTTGTGGTCATTACGAGTTCCTAGTGATGCCTTTTGGGCTCACTAATGCACCAGCCGCATTCATGGATCTCATGAATCGCGTTTGCAAGCCGCACTTAGACAAATTCGTCATCGTCTTCATCGACGACATTCTCATCTACTCAAAGAACCAAGCTGACCATGAGAAGCATCTTCACTGCATACTGGAACTACTTCATAAAGAGAAGCTCTATGCCAAGTTCTCAAAGTGTGAATTCTGGCTTCGAGCAGTCCAATTTCTTGGACATGTTGTTAGTGAGCGTGGTATCCAAGTGGATCCCGCTAAAGTTGAATCTGTCATGAATTGGCATGAGCCAAAGACGCCTACAGAAATTCGTAGCTTCCTAGGTTTGGCAGGATACTATAGGCGATTCATAGAAAACTTTTCAAGGATTGCTGCACCCCTGACTTCGCTGACACGAAAGAAGATTAAGTTTGACTGGGGTCCTAAGCAGCAGGAATCCTTCGATATTCTGAAACAAAAGTTGAGCAATGCTCCGGTACTAACATTGCCTGATGGAATAGAGGAGTTTGTAGTTTATTGTGATGCATCACACACCGGGATGGGATGTGTGCTTATGCAGAAAGGCAAAGTCATTGCCTATGCTTCACGTCAGTTAAAGGTGCACGAAAAGAATTACACCACCCACGACTTGGAGTTGGGTGCCGTTGTATTCGCACTAAAACTGTGGAGGCACTACTTATATGGAATCAAATGTGTGATCTATTCGGATCACAAGAGCCTTCAACATCTGTTCAACCAGAAGGACTTGAACATGAGGCAACGCCGTTGGATGGAAACTCTAAATGATTACGATTGTGAAATAAGATACCATCCCGGCAAGGCGAATGTAGTCGCCGATGCCTTGAGTCGGAAAGAGAGGGTGAAACCCATCCGAATCAATGCCAAGCGCATGGAAATAAAGGACAATTTGATAGAAAGGTTGTTAGCTGCACAGAAGGAAGCTGTGTTGGAAGCTAACTACCCTAACGAAAAGCTAGGAGTAACTGAGGAGCAATTATCTCTTAGTAAGGATGGAATTCTTAGATTAAATGGACGGATATGGGTTCCGATTTATGGAGGACTCCGTGATGTTATCCTCCAGGAAGCCCACAACTCTAAATACTCTGTTCATCCTGGAGCTGATAAAATGTACCAGGATCTTAGGGCAAACTATTGGTGGATAGGCTTGAAAAAGTCTGTAGCCACTCATGTAGCCAAATGCTTGACATGTGTGCAAGTCAAGGCAGAACATCAAAAACCGTCAGGTTTGCTACAACAACCTGAACTTCCTACTTGGAAGTGGGAAATGGTAACTATAGATTTTATTACCAAGTTACCCAAGACAAGGAAAGGAAATGACACCATTTGGGTGATAGTTGATCGACTGACTAAGTCAGCACACTTCCTACCCATTAAGGAGACCTACAGCTCCGATATGTTAGCCCAACTGTACGTTGATAAGATTGTAGCCTTACATGGCATACCTGTAGCTATTATCTCTGACCGAGATACTAGGTACACGTCGCATTTTTGGAAAAGCTTCCAACAATCTTTGGGCACACGTTTGAACTTTAGTACGGCTTACCATCCACAGACAGACGGTCAGAGTGAGCGTACTATTCAAACGTTGGAAGACATGCTACGAGCATGTGCGATCGATTTGGGAGGTAGCTGGGATAAGAACCTGCCATTGATCGAATTCTCCTACAACAATAGCTACCATACCAGCATAAAGGCTGCGCCTTTTGAGGCATTATACGGTAGAAAGTGTAGATCGCCTGTTTGTTGGGCGGAAGTTGGAGAAGTCCAGTTATCAGGACCAGAGATCGTGTTCGAAACGACAGACAAGATTGTCCAGATTCGTAACAATCTCCAAGCTGCCCGGAATAGGCAGAAGATTTACGCTGATCCAAACCGTAAGGATTTTCACTTCGAAGTAGGTGACAAAGTCCTACTTAAAATGTCACCCTGGAAAGGAGTGATGCGGTTTGGTAAGAAAGGCAAACTAAGCCCGAGATATATAGGACCCTTCGAGGTTATCGAACGTGTCGGGTCAGTTGCCTACAAGTTAAACTTACCTGAAGAGCTTAGTAGTATACACAATGTGTTCCACATCTGCAATCTGAAGAAGTGTTTCGCTAGCGAATAAGTGGTTATACCCTATACAGATGTGCATATCGATGAAAGCTTGAAATTTGTGGAAAAACCTTTGTCGATCGAAGATCGACAGGTAAGGAAGCTTCGAAGGAAGCATATACCTTTTGTAAAGGTTAAATGGGATGCCCGAAGAGGTCCCGAATTCACGTGGGAGGTTGAATCCACGATGAAAGAAAAGTACCCTTACTTATTTCAGTAAATCTCGGGTCGAGATTTATTTTAAGGGGGTGAGGATGTAACACCTCAAAAAAATTTACGTCCTATAATGAGTTGACACGTGTCATAGGTTTGAACGTGTGAAAGAATGTTCTTGAAGGACTAAAGTTGACAAACAGTGAAACTGTGTGAATAGAAGGGTTCAAAGTGTCAACAATGAATAAATATACTTTGCAATAACCCTATATGATGTTTATAACCTTAAACGAATAGATCATGGATCATACGAAGCGAATTGTGAACGAAAGCGAGAGATTACAAACTACAGGGGTTAAATGTGCCAACATGTTTAAGTTATACCTCTGAGTGACCTTTTGACAAACCCAAAGATTTGTAACGATTAATTATGCTCACTAGAATGTACCACAAAAATTTCATGAAGTTTCGTTATCGTATGAGCAAGTTGTGATAAAATTCGTGTGTGAGGGTTAGAATCGTCAACATTGAAATTTAGGGCTTTTCGGGTGATCACAAAGTTACCCGAGGACTTAACAAAGATGCTATAAGCCTTAAAGCCCCACATGTCAAATATAAAGTCTCAAAATGCAAGAAAACCAAGTGAAAACGACCTTTCGGGGGACCAGGGACTGAAATTGCAATTTATGAAACTTGTTGATCAGGTCACCTACACCCTCGCGTAGCGCGAGGCTTAAACACCTTGGCAGTCGCGCTACGCGACTGCCTTATCTGGACAGAAAACATGCACAGATGTCCTGCATGTTTGTTAACCGACTTTGATCGATTTTTGGCATACCTTGGGCTGCCCTAAGATGGTTTTTAGCTGGTAGGACACTTGTGGATGTTATTGTTTCCTCCTAGACTTAGTTGTCGATCATCCATGCATGTTTGAAGTTATTTATAAAGACCACATTATGCAACATTGATCATTCATCACTCTTGAGCATTTCCAAAGCATTCAAGCAGGCCACAAGCATTCCAAATCATCCATTAGTCGTGTGTAAGTGCCTTTGATCCTTCTTGTTTGAGTTATACTTAGTTAAAAGCCTAGAAATCAAACCGTCGTAACTACGGTTTGACTTTGTGATAAATCACAATCGGTCCAGAGATTTGTCGAATCGAAAGTTGTTATAAGTTGGTATTTATATGGTTAATAAACCCCTAAAAGGGCACTCACTGATTCGAATCCTAACTAGGTCGTTTGTCGAGTCAAAGGTTGTCCGAAAAAGTCAACAGAAACATTAATCGCATATTTAACGATACGGAAGGCGTGTAATCTGTTTTATTAGTCATACAACTTGAAAATAAGTATAATAACTTGTATAAGCTTGTTTGATTCGACAACTTTATGTTTTGAACCGATTCGGAACCGAGAGACGCAAAAGTTTGACTTTTGCATTGACCTCAGTTCTGACCCGATTTATATAGGTTTAGGCATGCCTTAAAGTTCCATTAGGACCTAGTTGCATGTGTGTATAAGCCTCTGCGTTTATACCACTCGAATCCCTAATCGTCCGATGTTTCCGTTAAACGCCTAAATATTGACCGTAATGCCCTTATGACCATAAAACGAGATTTTTGGAAATGTGAAAGTGCCATAATCTTAGTCACTGATTTTTAGACTTGTACCTAAAATTTCACATCAGTTGGAGGTCTAGATTAGGAGTTATGCTTAATGACGTAATTTGAATGCTTTTAAGTAATTAAACGGCGTCATTAGCGTAAAGCCTATCTAAACCCAATTTTTGACATCAAACCTTTTACCCACTGATGTGATATAATATTTTGGGATTTTTAAATATTTTTAATTATTTTTAAACTGATCATAAGCTAGGTTTATCGCCTTGATTCGGTTAATACCAAAAATACCCTTTTCGGCCATAAAATGAGTTTTATAAATCCTTTTAACGCCAATCCAATTGCTATTGATTTTAAATAATAAATGGAGTATTTTGAGCCTGTTTATTTGATCAGAAAACTCAGAATCGTATTTTAACCCGTACATCGCTTAAAACGACTTTAT
Source organism: Helianthus tuberosus (assembly GCA_030545235.1). NCBI lineage: Eukaryota > Viridiplantae > Streptophyta > Magnoliopsida > Asterales > Asteraceae > Helianthus > Helianthus tuberosus. The sequence continues at coordinate 37,398,097 of CM060435.1, read as the reverse complement.
ACGCGTAATTAACGCATAGTTTGGGTTTAAAACTATTTTAGTATATAAGACTTATTACCAAAGGTTATAACCTGTTAAAATAAGCTATTTTACTGATCAACTCAGACCCGGATCACAGGTGTCTGATTAAACCCTTTTATAATCTTTAAAATGACCAAAATGCCCCTGCGGGGCTTATAAAGAGATTAAACTCGTTTTGGGCATCATGGGTGATATCCTACTGATATCACAACTTATTTAAGGTGTGTTAACTTAGGAAACCTGTTTAGGACTCTTACGGATACCCGTTACGCTTCATGCGCGTTCGGTTCGGTTTATGTAACTAGTTTATATAAATTAGCCGAAACGGGTCAAACCTTATCGGTTTTATCTCAAAATCCAGAATGTGTATCATATACCCATATTAAGCAAGTCTTCAAACTTGTCGGGTCTAAATCACATTCAATCCGGTCTTCGCTTAATCGTGCGTACGAACCGTGTCTTTAAAACTAACCGGTCTAAGCGTAAGCTTAACTAAAGACCCGTTAGGATTCTAATAGGTTATTATTAAACCTTCGTTCCAGATTAGGAGAACCAGTAAAAGATACTTGCACTCGCTGATTTTTGATCAATACTTACTCAGGTAAATACTTTTAACTTATTTTCCCTATACGGGCTTGGGGTACGGTATATAGAATACCGCTTGGTCCAGCATTGAATCTTTAATCGAATAGAGGTTAAATCATTGATATGCTCTGTTTTGAAATGTTTTGTTTGCTTAAAGCCTTTGGGGGGGTTAATGACCATGTCCCGGATATCCCTGGCATCATTTTACGAAATGGCCACGACCTTAGCACTCAGGTGTAGGCGTACACCTGTCAGTGTCTCATTATATAAAGTGGTGTGTCCATTGATCTTTAACCCGGTCTACGGATCGGGCTACTGAACGCATAAGAAACATGTAATTCGTTTACAAGTTTATATATTTACATAATTATCCCAAGTTATAAAATATTATTTGTGCCTTGTGCCTTAAATGCATTTTCTTAAACTCTTTTCAAAATGAGTCGGTTGATTGTATTTACCAGTGTAAACTGACGTATTTTCTTAAAAAGGTTAAGTGCAGGTACTACGCGAAATAGGCTGGATTGTCTCCTAGCATCCACATTAAGTCTCGCCAGCTTGGATGTCATAAACTGTTGAACATTTGTTTCCTTTTATTTTGATCTACCTGTGGATTTATATTCGACTATTTGTGATACTTAATATTACAATATCGTTTGGTTGAATTAAATCTATACTTTGCTTCCGCTGTGCATTTAAATATTTGTGTTGTTTGACTAATATGTTGCCAACCACGTCACGATACTCCCCTACCGGGCCCACCGGTGACACGTGGAAAATTCGGGGTGTGACAGTGGATGATGGTGTTATGGTGGTGGTGGGTGGTGGGTGAAGAGTGAGAGAGGTGGTGTGCCAAGGGATGGTTTGAGCTTGAGCCAAGCACTCCTATTTATAGGCTGAACAGAAGCTCGGGCACGGCCCCGTGTCCGGTGGGCACGGCCCCGTGTCCACATCCTTCTCTTTCTTCATTTAATGCAGTTTGTCTTATTAGTTGACCACGCCCCCGTGTCCGCTGAGCACGACCCCGTGTGCAGAAGAATCTTTGTACTATGAAGATTTGCCTAGATCGTGCGAATCTTATAGTTGACCACGGCCCCGTGTCCGCTGAGCACGGCCCCGTGGTGGGCAATAGAAGCTTCTACCACTTTGTCTTTTCTGCTGACACTTGGGCACGCCCCCGTGCTGGCTGAGCACGGGGCGTGTTCAGTCTTCTGTCTTCTTGTTTTGCTTGGGAATATGCTGTCGTGGGGTCGGGCATGTCACGTTTGTTCCTTTTCTTGTATTTATGTTAGATTTTGCTTTCTTTTTGCTTCTTTTGTTAATTTGAGCTCATTTAATCCTGAAAATACAAAAGGAAGACAAAAGCACACTTTTTCCAACATTAGTACTAAAAAGGGTTAGTTTTATGCCACAATTGATGTAATTTATATGTTGCATTTTGCACACATCAAATACCCCCACACTTGAATCTTTGCTTGTCCTCAAGCAAAACTCTTTATAATGTGGCTTTACACACCCAAATGGAATGGGTAGAGAAGAAGGTTTTTGGGCTTGTCATAGAGTGTCGGGATTTCCAAGATTCTTTATTTAGTTTTATTTTTATTTATTTACAATCCTATTCGTCATGATTTATTTAAAACTTTTCATAAGATAAATTACTTATTAGGGCATAACACGCCTCTTTAAAATTTTCTTTATATACAAGTTCACATACCTCACGGGGGATCACTCAACACTCGGCCGAAAATGTATTTTAGTGGATCACTCGAGAGCGGCATGGAACTTACTCCTACCATAGGCTTGCCAAACAATCAATCCCCCTCCTTTTTAACTTATATAACTTTGTAAATATCAAGAGGACTTTTGGGTGAAGGGTTAGACTTGGGTTAAAGGTAGGTGGTTGGGTTAGTGGTTAGTAGAAAAATGGCGAAAAGCGTAACAGGCGTCGGTTTTCGTAAGACTTTTTATTTTTGTAATTCTTATTTTGATGAAGCTATTATTCAAACAAAGTTATTTTTGATGAACTTGTTTGTTTATTTTCTTTTGCTTCATAATCAACACACTTTTTTTTTTCAAAAGTCATACGAAAAACCGAGCTAGTTACTAAAACAAAGGGTTAAAAATGAAAAAGGTTTTGGTGGGTAAAAGGGTGTTTGGTTTGGGTTATGAAATGAAAAGGTTTAGGCTCAAAGGGGCTAACTAGGGGGATTTTGGGTAGGTGGTAAAAAAAAGAAAAATAATGGTGTAGAAATAAAAAGGGTTAGTCCTAATGCCTCCATCATTTACTTACTCGGGTTTAAGTTGGTAAGGACCGGGAATGTATCGTCGTGGCAAGTTCTAGAGTCGTAAGAACCAAGCGGCTATTCACACAAGAAACGAAAAATGAGCATTTAGTTTAATGATATGTAATTGTATGCTCAATAAATGCTCAAAACTCACTTTTGTGGGAATGGGTTTTTATGTGATCAAGTATATATAATCAAATTTTAACTAAGTTTGTCATGCATTTTCATAATTTTCTTATGTTGGTTCTTTTTATCACGACGCTATCGGTTGTAAATTCGTAAAAATATAACCTTTTTAGAACTTGAAATTCCCGAGTTAAACCTAGACAAGTAAAAAAAATGAGTGATTAGCGGTTCCAATAGAGTTTTGTGTAAGGCTTGTATTTAGGACTTGCAAGATTCAAGGTTTTAGCATCCCCCCACACTTAAATTACACATTGTCCTCAATGTGTCCCAAAAATAAGTTTTTAGGTTGATTGAATGTGTAAAAGGTGTGAATTAAGCAAAAAATTTGTGTTACTGGGCGCTGAACACGGCCCCGTGTTGTCCGGGCACAGCCCCGTGTTCAAGTGCCAGTAACAAAATTAAATCAAGAGAAACAGAAGCCTGGACACGGGGGCGTGTTGGGTGAACACGGACCGTGTCCAGTTACCTGAACTGGGTCTTTTCCGCAGACTGTGCAGCACGGGGCCGTGTTGGGCGGACACGGCCCGTGCCGAGCTTACTGTAAACGAAGAAAATCGTCGGATGGTCATGTTTTCCTGCATGGGGTGCTGGTTCAAGTTTCCCTTGTATCCTTTGCCATCTCGAGTGTGTTTTATTCCTGAAAATTAAAACTAAACTAGAAAACATAAAAAACTAATCTAAATTAAACTAAGGATAGTTCCGTGGAATGCCTCCGTGGTGCGCCACGTTTATAAGGGTCCTTGGCTAGACCCAAAGCCTAGTCATATGTCACTCAAGTGGGATGTTTCGCATCCCATGTTACACCGTCGGAGAGCGTCATCCAAGCTTGAGTCTATGACTTTCATGTAGTCGACCGTGTCTTCGTCTTCTACTCTCTTTCCCACTCCAAACTTCACTTCCTCGTCCCCAAACTTCAATGTTAGTGTTCCGTCATTCATATCAACCACCGCTTGGGCGGTGGCTAGAAATGGCCTCCCGATGATGAGAGGAACCTCAGCGTCTTCTTCCATGTCTAGGATGACAAAGTCTATCGGGAAAATGAAATTGTCAACTTTGACCAATAGATTCTCAGCGACACCTTGTGGGAATTTGACGGATCTGTCGGCGAGTTGTATGCTCATCTTTGTAGGGCTCGTTGTTCCTAGGCCGAGTCGTTTGAACATTGATGTGGGCATGAGGTTGATGCTAGCCCCAAGATCGGCTAATGCGTTACGAACGGGGGATTCCCCAATCGAGCAAGGAATCGTGAAGCTTCCGGGATCAATTTTCTTTTGTGGGAGTTTGTTGAGTACTAAGGCGGAACATTCTTCGCCTAAGTTAACTAATTGCAATGATTCAATTTTCCTTTTATGAGTGAGGAAATCCCTCATAAATTTTGCATATTTAGGCATTTGGGTAAGGACCTCAATAAAAGGAATATTAACATGCAATTGTTTTAGTAAATTTTCGAACTTTGCGAATTGCTCATCGGTCTTTTGACGATTTAACCTACCGGGGTATGGAATCGGAGGGGTCTTGGTGGGCTCTTGATTTGGTAAAGAAGCCTTTTCTGGTTGGAGTGCAGGTGGAGTCGTTGTTTGACTGGACTGGCTTCTTTCATCTGACGGTGATGGAGCCTCTTCGGGACCCACGGTTCGATTTCTCAACGTGATGAGATGTACTTGTGCCTTTGGGTTGGTTTCGGTATTGCTAGGTAACGCGCCTTGTGGTCTCTCGGAGAAATTTTGAGCTATTTGATTTAATTGTTTTTCAATGTTTTGAATGCTAGCATGTTGATTTCTAAAATTCGATTCCAATTGCTGAAATCGATCTGAGTTTTTCTTTTCGGTGTCGGAGATGAGGCGAGATACAGTATCTTCAAGCCTTTCTCTTCCACCTTGTTGTTGAGAAAATTTTTGTGGTTGTTGAAAGTTAGTTCGTTGGTTTTGTTGGTTACTACTATTGCCGGGATCTCTCCAACCAAGGTTAGGGTGGTTACGCCATCCTTGGTTGTAGGTACCCGTTGGTGGACCCGACGGCCTAGGTCTATTATCAATGTAGTTTACCGTTTCTGTTTGGTCATCTATTTCTTTCATACAACTCCAATTTTCATGTGGCCCACCACACCCTTCACAAGCCATAACCGAGGCCGTTTTTGTCATTTCTAGCTTTTTGATTTTTGACGAGAGGGCCTCGATTTGGGCTTGTAAAGAAGTGCTTTCATCAACCTTATGGGCGCCCGGGGCAATAGATTTATTACCTCGGGGAGTGTGCCATTGAAAATTGGTTTGAACAATTTCCTCAATTTGATTATATATTTCATTTGGGCGACGATTACCTAAAAGTCCCCCGGAGCTAGAATCAAGTGTTTGTCTTGTGTGTGGCAACAACCCATTGTAGAAAGTGGATACTTGTTGCCATACCGCAAGACCGTGATGAGGGCACTTTCTTAGTAGCTCCTTGAACCTTTCCCAAGTTTCATATAAGGATTCCCCATCCTCTTGTGAATATGTATTAATTTCAGTCATTAATTTAGCCGTTTTAGCAGGAGGGAAATACTTATATAGAAACTTTTGGGCTAGTTCATCCCAGGTGTTTACCGAGCCAACTGGGAGGGTGTTAAGCCAAGCCTTAGCTCGGTCTTTTAGTGAAAATGGAAACATTCGAAGGCGGATGGCATCATTTGATGCTCCATGGATCCGAAAGGTATCACATATTTCTAAGAAATTAGTAATATGTAGATGGGGATCCTCGTCTGCAAGCCCATGGAAGGTTGCGGAGTTTTGGAGCATTTGTATCAAATGTGGTCGAAGTTCGAAGTTATTGGCTTCGACATTCGGTGCATTGATAGCGGCGCCGAGATTACCTACGGTGGGCCGTAGGTAATCCATGAGGGTACGTTGGTCCGCCATTGGAAGTGGGTCCCCCGAAACTTTCTCTTTATTTTTAGCCTTAAGTCTTTTTCTGAGAAAGCGTTCGGGTTCTTCAAGAGGTTCTTTTATGTCTCTACTAGAACTGGAGCTCATGCACTACGTATGAGATTCAAATGTGGCGCCTGGGTCCCTAATCCTGCAATAAAAACAGAAAAGAACGTTGGTCAGAAGGTTCACCACGGCCCCGTGCTCAGTGAACACGGCCCGTGGTCGGAGGTACAGTGTTTGTTTCCCGGATCCCTGTTACTGGGAGTTGGACACGGCCCCGTGTTGCACCGACACGGCCCCGTGCTCAGTTCTCTGTAACTTGGAAAATAAAAACTGCCAGTGATAGTGCTGGGCACGGCCCGTGTCCGACCAGGCACGACCCGTGCTGAGCTCTACAGAAACAGAAAAACTAAGAAAAATCCTTAAAAAAATGAAAAATAAGAAAAACGATTAGGCCGTTGATTCCTAACTTTTTTAAAATCCTTGTGTCCCCGGCAGCGGCGCCAAAAACTTGATGCGTGTGAAGTGTTATATATTTTTAGGTGTATATTTTAAGCCCCTTAACACTTTTTAGCCAAGTTTTAAATTTATAAAACACGATATTTTACTAACACTAAACTCACATATGGGCAAGTGCACCCATCGTGAGCGTAGTATAGTGTTGGCAAGATACCGAGGTCGTCCAAGGACACAAGAGCTTTTAGTACCGGTTTATCCTCAACATCTAATCAAATCAAAAGTTTAGAAAAATGTTTTAAGCTAAGAAAAATAAAAACTAACTAAAATGCTGAAAATAAAAATAAAAATAAAAACAGATAGACAAGATGAATCACTTGGTTCCGACTCGTGTATAGTGTAACCTTTGATTATTTCCGCACTTTTGCACTTATTTAAGAGATTATCTTAGTTATTGTAGTAGGCCCCTCTTTTGAAGGTGACGTTACCCTCAACCCAGTAGTTTGAGTCAGCAAGGATACAATCCTAAAGGGTCGGATTATTGAAAGATAATTAATTAAGTTATTAATGCAAATTATGGTAGGCCCCTCTTTTGGAGGTGACATTACCCTCGGCTAAGTAGTCTGAGTCAGCAGGGATACAGTCCTAAAAAGTCGGGTTATAGTATTAATAGTAGTTAACTTATGAGGGGTTCAAAGAGTTTGGACCCCCGCCATCCAATACCGTTAAGTATTGAAGGAGGTCCTACTAAATTTGACCCAGGTCCATTGCAGGACCTCTAAACGCTGAACAACGGCAAGACTCTTACCAAACCGTTCCCTTAACCCCCGACTAGGTAGCCAACATACCTCCATATAGACCGTGGAGATATGAATGGTGAAAATATTTTATTTTATATAGACAGTAAAATAATGTCAAGACACCACGGACAAACGATAAGGAAGAATCACCTTCAACATAAGAAACTAGTTATTAAACTCATTAATACAAAACCAAGTAAAAAGTGCGAAACATCAGAAGGGAAAAATCTGGCTTCCTAGTATGCCGAACAGATGGCGTCTATAAATCTCATTTACACACAACTCAACGCACAGCAGGCTTTTCTCCAAGCACAAGCTAACCAATCTGCTTTCGTCACTCCACCGCAAAGGTCTCTGAGTACTCACATACCTCAGCAGACCAATGCATGGAACTTACGACCTGAAAAAGCACCTGTAGCAAACTTCAGAAGGCCAAGCGCGCACGACACACGCGATACTTACGGCGAAACAGAAAACAATCATGTGCAAAACTCCCATCAGCAGAGAAGACCAGTTCAAAGTCGTTTAGGCCCGCGCAAGATAAACGACGAGTGGGATAGCTATGATGAAGAAAACGACAAAACATACAAGAAAGAAGACACGGTATTCAGTAGATTACGACCAGACCACGAGGCGTACAAACCTCGCAAGCGTCCAGGGTACAATCCAAGAGCAGAGCATGATTACTCATTGAGTTATCGCCCGGACGACATGGCGGAAAACTCAAAATTCATCAGAGAGATTGCGATAGCCGATATCGACAAGATGAAACTGCCACACAATGTAGGCAAATACAACGGCTTAACTGATCCCGATGACCACCTCCAAGTCTTCAATGGCGCAGGGGTAACAGGTAGTTGGAATCTACCAACTTGGTGTCATCTTTTTGCACAAACTTTTGTCGGCGCAGCGCGCGTCTGGTTTGACAGCCTACCAGCAGGAAGAATTAAGTCATGGGTCGACTTTCGGGATAAGTTCCTTGCGCATTTCTGGCAACAGCGCAGACATACCAGAGACTCGGCCGATTGTCTGAATATATGGAGAAAGGATCATGAAAGCGTGGAATATTTTATTATGAGGTATAACAAAGAATGTCTGGAGATTGGTGACGTGGGTGAAAAGATGATGTGCGCGCACTTTATGAGGGCAGTAAAGTGCGACGACTTGATCAAGCGATTGAAAGGAAGAGACGGAGCCCCAAAGATTGGGAAACCTTCATTGAAGCAGCAAAAACAATCGCGCAAACAGACAAACAATTGACCAGTGATGATAACCGTCAACACAATTACAACCACAATGATCGGCGCAACAAGAAAAACAAAGGCCAGTCATGGAAAACATCTGGTTACAGGGAAAGGATCCCGGCAAGGGAAGACACGCGAAACACAATCAACCAGATCGCTCATCGCAAGGAAGTTAAAAGGGAAAACAGAGAAAAGCAGTGGACACCCTTAACAAAGACTCCTTCTGAAGTTTTGTCAACCGAAAATCACCAGTTCAAACCTCCCCTACAGATGAGAAACAAAAGGGGTCAAGACCCAAACCTTTTCTGCGAGTTTCATAAAGACACGGGTCACTTGACGGACGATTGTTTTAGCCTAAAGCAAGAAATAGAAAGGGCCCTAAGAGATGGAAGACTCACTCAACAAGAAGCTCCGATGTCACACCCCGTCTTTCCACGTGTCACCGGTGGGCCCGGTGGGGAGTATCGTGACGTGGTTGGCAACATAATAGTCAAACAACACAATTATATAAATGCACAGCGGAAGCAAAAGATAAATTTTATTACATTCCGAATATAAAGTAATATCCAGAATTACAACGGAAGGTAAAGGATCCACAGGCGGATCTTAAAACATATCATTTGTTCAACAAACTTTAGACGCCTAGAACTTGCAAGATTCCTTATTAGCGCCCTGAGCTTCCAGCCAATTACGTTCAGTACCTGTCACTTAACCCCTTTGGAAAATACGTCAGTTTTCACTGGTAAATACACTCAACCGACTCATTTGAAAAGAGTTTAAGAAAATTGATTTAGATGCACCAGGCACAAAACCTTTTGACACTTTGATTAAAATGCACAGAGGCAGAATTAATCTTTTATACTTGTATACTTTTGGGATAAATTATATTTCATGTTATCAGTTTTACATAACTTGCTCTACATGTAGGGCCCGAAACTATGCCGGTTCATGATTAACCGACACACCACTATTCCCCTATTGGGAATTCCATATTGGTATAAACATATGGCATCTGTCAGGTGTATGCCTACACCCCGTGCTTAGGTCGTGGCCATTGCAAATCATGAGTCAAGGATATCCAGGACACGGTCGCATTAATCCCCAATGTTTCAGTCAAGCAATACGAATTAAAACAGGTTATTTGGATTTCCCGACTCATTGGTCTTTGAATCCCATACCTGAACATGCGGTATTTATATTACCGTATCCCAAGCCCGTAATAGGGAAAATAAGTTAAGAGTATTTACCTGAGCTAGCTCCTGTCTTAAATAGCAAGAATCTAATAACTCAGCCGTAGTCACTTAAGTAAGCGTAGGTACAATTTACCGGAAAGCTCTAGTCTGGAATGATGGTATAAATAATAATTAATTAGAATGCTAACGGGTCTTTAATTAAGCCTAAGCTTAGACCGGTTAGTCTTAAGGGAATATACGGTTCTTACGCACGATTAAGCGAAGACCGGAATAGAATGTGATTTAGACCCGACAAGTTTGGAGACTTGTATAATATGGGTAAACTCAACACCTTCTGGATTTTGAGATAAAACCGATAAGGTTTGACCCGTTTTGGCTAATTTATGTAAACTTGTTACATAAACCTAACCGATCGCGTAATAAGCGTAACGGGCAACCGAATGGATCACGAACAGGTTTCCTAAGTTAATATGCCTTAAATATGTTGTGGTATAAGTAGGATCCCTTTCATTATGCCCAAAACGAGTTTAATCTCAATTTAAGCCCCGTAGGGGTATTTTGGTCATTTACCTAAGGCATATTTACTACCTGTCATACAACTACTCGAACGATGTGACCATAAGGTCACTTAATGTGTTTGGTCGGATCCTAATGATCGACCAAACGGGTCGGGTTCGAAAGTATAAGCGATTGTTTAGATCGCTTGCCTTTACGACCCTATATAAGCACTAAACTAAAGTGACGAGCTAAGCATGTTGAAACATGCTTAACTAAGTTAGAAAACAAGTTTGGTATCAAAACAAACGGTTTTGATACCCATAAGTAGTTTGGTTACAAAATACGCAAGAATACGTATTCTGGCCGAAACTACGGCTCGTCACTGAGCCTAGATAACGTGGAAATCAGTAGGTATAGTCACTAGGGACTATAACCATCGTGATCACGCTCACGTTATGAAGTTCAAACGAACTTCGCATCGACCTTAAACTGGTCAATGCAGATAGTCAAACAAAGTTTGACTTTCGGACTCGTAAAGCAATAAAAGAACGAAAGAATACTTACGAAGGGTCCCCGAGAGCTCTCGATCCAATTTACCTTCAGGTATGAAGTATAACTTCAACTTAGAAGGCTTAAAATCAGATCAAGTGTGAGAAATGAAGTGAAATGTGATGGGTATTTATAGATTTCGGTCCACCGTTAGGATCGTTTCTTGGAGAAGAGGGCACGATCAAGGTCGTACACTTGTCGGAAGGTTATGGTGTCTAATTTGTCACTAACCATAGGGTATCAACACTTGGCAAGGAATTTAGGAGTGGATAACAGCTGTAAACAGCTGTCGATACATCGAATCCGGTCCCGAAAATGCGAAAAATGAGTTTCTGCATGTTTCTGCCCCAGAATAGGCAGTCGCGTAGCGCGACTGCATAGGCCCTTAGGGCTCGCGCTACACCACTGCCTCCCAGTTCCAGAAATGTTTCAAAAGTGACAGGTTTAGTCCCTGCAGCCCGTTTAAGCGATTTTCGATGCGTTTGAACCCTGTTAACCTCATTTCAAGGCTCTAAAATGAAGTTAAAGTATAGGGAATTCAAAACATACTCAAAAATATGCCGGATGATGGTTCGTTTGGTCGTACGAACGCGATGTTCGCTTAATTACGACGGAATGCGCATAAGCGCGAAAAACGATCCAAATGACGCGACGCATGGATTTTTCTTAAGGCGAACACTAAAATATAATGTAGTCATGCTTACATAAATTTTTGGATGTCCAGATGTATTCAGAACGTAAGTTATGCGCGAAAATGCAAACTTGTGCACTTTTTGACACTTTTAGTCCCTGAATGACACAAAAGTTTATTTTAGCACACCGAACCCCTCTAACTTGACTTTTATGGGCCTTAAGACATAACCATACTTTGTTAAGTCCTTGGGTAACTTTATGGTTACCCGAAAAGTCATAAATTTCAACGTTGACGCTTTTAACCCCTCGCACACGAATTTGATCACAACTTTCTCATACGATAACGAAACTTTATGAAATTTTAATCGTGCATTCTAGTGAGCATAATTTACATTTACAAAGCTTCGGGTTTGTCAAAAGGTCACTCAGAGGTATATCTTTAACATGTTGACACATTTAACCCCTGTAGTTTGTAATCTCTCACTTTTAGCTTCGTATGATCCATGATTCATTCGTTCGAAGGTATGAACATTGTGTAGGGTTAATGTTCATTATATTTATTCACAGTTGACACTTAGAATCCGTATAAACACATACTTTCCATGTTTGTCAACTTTAGTCCTTTTATAACATTCTTTCACACGTTCAAACTTTATGACACGTGTCAACACATTATAGGACGTGAATTTTCGAGGTGTTACATCCGAAAATTGGAAACTCACATGGTTCAAGGAGGTCCAAGAAAGCCAAGAAAGAACTACAACAAACGCACACAAGACGACTCTTGGAGCGAGAGACAAGTTGTTTTCCCAATAGTAAGAGGAAGGCCGAGAGAAAGAAGGCCCATAGTCATATCCGGTGTAATCGGTCACTACCAAACCGATTACATTTTCATTGATCCAGGGAGCACTGTAGATATCATTTACGAACAATGTTTTAATCAATTCGACCAAGAGGACAAAGCGCGCTTGGAACCGGTGGATTACCCGCTGACCGGTTTCTGACTTCTGTAATGAAGCCGTTTTTCCTCTAGGCCAGATATCGTTCCCAGTGCTGCTCTCAGACGGAAGAAATTTAAGGACGGGGGAGGTCACGTTCATGGTACTACCAGCACATTCAAGGCATGACATTCTGTTGGGAAGAGAATCTCAAGGAGACTTTAGCATGATTTGCTCCGGCCCACATTCAGCCGTGGGATTCCCAACATGGACAGGGGTGGCACTGATCTATGCAAGCAAAGAAGTCTTGGCAGCATACGAAATCAGGCCAGCAAAGGCAAGCAAATCCGTACCACGTGCAGAGGCTGAAAAATGGGTATTAAACAGCAAATACCCAGAACAACCAATCACCTTAGGCCCCGCAATGTCTGAACTCACGCGCGCAGCGCTAAAAAGGTTTCTATTTGAAAACATGGATGTGTTCGCCTGGACACCGACTGACATGACCGGTGTTCCACGACATATAGCAGAGCACAGACTTAACGTCTCAGAGGCCGCCAAACCTGTAGTACACGACAAACGTCATTTGGGAGACATAAAGCATGATGCCATGAAAGAACAAGTCACAGAGCTGTTGAATGCAGGCATTATCAGAGAAGTCCGGTACCAAACTTGGGTGGCGAGCCCCGTCATGGTTCAAAAAGGGAACGACAGTTGGAGGATCTGTGTAGATTACAGGGATCTAAACAAGTCATGTCCGTGGCGACTGTTATGCCTTACCAGATATCGGTGAGAAGATTGATTCGCTGGCAACGTTCCGATAGAAATGTTTCCTTGACTGTTACAAGGGGTACCACCAGGTACAGATGGCCGTGCAAGATGAAGACAAAACCGCATTCCGCACACCGACAGGGCTATACTGCGACACCAAGATGCCTTTCGGTCTAAAGAATGCGGGCACGACCTATCAGAGACTGATGTATGAAACGTTCCACGATGCTATCGGCAAATACATCGAAGTGTATATGGATGACCTAGTCATCATGAGCAAAGAAGAGAATACGATGCTGATGAACATCCAAACAACGTTCGACACATTGCGCAGAGTAAGTATCAAGCTAAACCCAGCGAAATGCTCCTTCGGCATGGAAGAGGGAAAATTCCTAAGTTTCATCGTCACAAAAGATGGTTTCAAAGTAAATCCTGATAAGGTACAAGCAATCGAACGCATGCCTTCACCTTCGATGATCAAGGAAATGCAGAAGTTGGCCGGAAGTTTAGCAGCACCAACCGTTTCTTAGCCAATCACGCTGCCAAATCTTTCCCATTTATCAAGACACTCCGAAACTGCATGAAGAAAAGTCAGTTCCAATGGACTCCGAAGGCCGAAAAAGCATTCCGTGATATGAAAGACTGCCTCATAAGGTTACCAACACTGACGGCACCAGTAAAAGGAGAACCTTTAGTGATGTACCTGTCAGCTTCTGACAAAGCAGTCGGCGCAGTTCTGCTCGTAGATAGACAAGGCATACAGACATCAGTTTATTATGTGTCTCGCACTCTCAATGATCCAGAGACGAGGTATGGTATAATGGAAAAATTAGTGCTGGCTCTAATTCATGCATCAAGGCGGCTGCGCAGATATTTCGCCAATCACGTTATTCATGTCTTAACAAATTACAACATTGGCAACATCCTTGCAAGGCCCGAGATTTCTGGAAGATTAGCAAAATGGGCGATAGAACTAGGGGGCCACAATGTTGTTTTCAGGCCAAGACCAGCAATCAAGGGCCAGGTGTTGGCCGGTTTCATGACAGAAGTACCCGATGACAGGGACCAAGAGTGTAAGGCAATGGAAAGAGCCGAAAGGCAACAGTCGGAAGAACCATGGCTACTGTATACAGATGGCGCGTCCAACGAGGACGGCGTAGGCGCAGGACTCAGGCTAGTAAGCCCAGCAAAGCATGAATTCACGTATGCCATCCGACTAGACTTCAAAAGCACGAATAATGAAGCCGAATACGAAGCCTTTCTCGCCGGTCTGAGGTTAGCAATCAAAATAGGAGTCAAACATATAGAGGCACATGTGGACTCCATGTTAGTAGTTGGGCAGATTAACGACCAATATGATGCCAAAGGAGATGTAATGGCATTATACCTAGACCAAGCGAAAGCATTGCTACAGAACTTCAATTCTTACAAAGTGCACCATATCAATCGAAGCGAAAATAAACCAGCTGACGCACTAAGTAAGTTAGCATCCACAAGTTTCCAGCACTTGGCCAAGGATGTGCGCATCGAAGTCCTGAGCAATCCATCAGTACCCCTGAGGCAAGTGAACGTTATTCAATTGGGAACGACATCTTGGATGACCCCCATAATCATGTACCTCCATTCTGGGATACTACCGGAAAACAAAGCGGACGCAAGAAAGATCCAATACAAGGCCGAACACTACCAGATGGTCGACGGAATCCTGTACCGAAAATCGTATCTTGGCCCACTGTTAAGATGCGTCGACCCATAGGATGCGAACTACCTGATTCGAGAAGTTCATGAAGGAATCTGTGGCATTCATGCCGGACCAAGAATGGTGGTAGCGAAAGTGATGAATGTCGGGTATTACTGGCCTGGCATGCATCTAGATGCAGTGAAGGTCTTGAGGAGATGCAGCGGATGCCAGAGACATGCTCCGAAAACGATGCGCCCCAAGAACGAACTAGTCCCTGTAACAACGACATGGCCGTTCCAACAATGGGGAATAGATATGGTTGGCCCCTTCCCTGAAGCCCCGGGGGCAGTGAAATTTATCATAGTCGCGGTAGACTATTTCACAAAATGGGTGGAGGCGAAGGCACTGGCGTCAACCACATCTACCGTAGTACGGCGATTCATCTGGGAACAGATAACCTGTAGATTCGGGCTACCTCTGAGAATCATCACTGATAACGGGACGAATTTTGCTACAGAAGACCTCCAATGATGGTTCAAAGAGTTACACATAGAGCATACTTTCTCCTCGGTTGCGCATCCGCAGGGGAATGGTCAAGTAGAAGCCGTTAACAAGAGCATTGTAGACGGCATCAATGCACGATTGGGAGAGCAGAGAAGAGGCTGGGTTGACGAATTGCCAAGCATATTGTGGGCCCATAGGACGATGCCCAAAACAAGCAACGGGGAGACACCGTTCAGCTTAGTCTATGGGTCCGAAGCTATGATACCAGCGGGGATCGGACTGCCATCACCAAGAATGCTCTCCATGAACATGATCAACAACGAAGAAGAAAGGAGGTTAGACCTTGTCCTCCTAGAAGAAATGAGAGAAATGGCAGCAATAAATGAAGCAAAATACAAAACAAAGCTGGAGAAGTATTACAACTCCAAAGTCAGAATCTGCACTTTTAATCCGGGAGATTACGTCCTGAGGGACAACGAGGCATCCAACGCCGAAAAGCCCAGAAAATTAGCTCCCAAGTGGGAGGGGCCTTATGTTGTAGATGCAGTACTCGGCAAAGGGTCTTATAAGTTACACACCCTGGACGACAAAGAAGTCCCAAGAACCTGGAATGCTCAACAGTTAAGAATATGCTACATGTAAACAGCCAAAGTTTTTTCTATATACTTGTAATGGCTGCGTGCCAACACATTTAACACTAATACAAGAAGTGTTTGGCTATCTTTTCGCACGAGAATTTTTTTGTTACAACTGCATATATTACTTCGGGCATACACGAAAACATCAATGGCTCGATCCTAGGAAACGTTGTAGACCTCCAAGGCTCGTCACGAACAAGTGCACAGCCGGGTCAGAAACACAACCAAAGCCTAGAAAACGCCAAATAAATACTTCGTGCCCACATAAACACGAAAACATCGAAAACACGGTAAACAAACATTGTAATGACCCCCAACGCTGAGCACAGCTGGGTCCACACAATAACCTGTAACTCGATCACTTCGTATTCATGAAACAACCTGCGCACATAAACGACAAAATAAACGTTGTAACTAACACAACACAACCTGTCAGCGCCATCATTCATTCGTGATACCTAATCAAAGTAATTACACATGCACATATTGTAACGATAAACAAAATTCACAAGAAGCTAAAGCACTCATCAAGCATTAAATATGTCAACAATAACAAAACGTGTTGCAGATACGACAGCTATAGGTAAATTGTTCACGAAACATAAAGGTAAATTGTTCAAGAAATTGCCAAGATAGTTACAGGGCTACCAAAGCCCACACACGGCATGCAAGCCGGATTTCTTTACTCCGGATGACTAGTACCAGCGCCTCCAGTCGGGCGATCTTCATCTCCAAGGGCCTTCTTCAATAAGGCAACACCATTAGGCTTCCGAGATAATTTTTGGGCAGCTTTCACAACACCAAATTCTAATGCAGCATATTTTCTTCCACAATCCTCTTTGTACAACTCAAAATGGTAGTCCTTCTCATTATTAACAGCTGCAGCTCTACCCTCACTATAACATCCTTTCGCCCGCTATTATACCCCTCTTGACCCAACTCAAACATGTAGCTGGCAAGCTCGTGGGATTTCACTATACGTTCAGCAATTTGCGATAAAGCACATAAGAAACATAAGAAGAGTAACCAACACAAATCGAAAGTAAACACAAACAAAGGAAGTTACCAGGGGCACCGCACGTGAGAGGAACCACTTGCAATTGTCAGATATCTCCTCAACAAGAAGCTCAGAAGCCCTGCACTCAGCAACTTTCTCTTCAGCCAACTTTTCCAACTTAGAGATGCGTTGGAGATACTCTTCTTCCCTCTTGCTAGACGCAACACGCGCCTCCTCAGCTTCCTCACTAATCTTGCGTTTCTCAGCAGACATCCTGACAATAGCTTCACGTTGCGCCTGAAGCTCTTTATTGGTCCGCTCACAAGCGGCCTCCCAATTCTTTTGTTTATCGGAGTTAACCTGTTTTTCCCGGGCAAGTTTCTCCTCCGCATCTGACAGCCTCCATAACAAACCTTTCTTCTCAGCATTAAACTCCCCCCTCTTCGCAACAAACGCTTTCTTCTCATTTTCAAACTCAAGAGTCTCCTCCCCCATTAGCTTCCATTCGCGGACAATCTCTTGGGAGGTGGCGAAGAAATTAACCCCTGCACGAATGTGATCATCTAAGAGCTCAAATCGGTTACGCCTTTTCTGGAACAACCTCTTAGCAGGAGGGAGGGACAAGTTGAAGAACTCTTGACAGTTGACAAGATCATTCATCCGGGAGCCCTGAGTCAAATGCCAACGAGGGGCATGAGGCAGATCATCGCAGGCAGGGTTGTGAGTATCCCAAGACCCACCTTGAACATTCTCAAACTCAGGACTCCGAACCACACCTGAAGTAGCACCACCATCGCCTGGTGGACGCCTGGTATAAATGGTTTGGCGCTGGGTAGCCTCACTGGATTCCGCTTCGGTGTCAATGCCTTTGTTTCGACCGTCTCCACCAGCGCCACCCGCAACATGACCACCACCACCTTCACCAACATGCTCAGCATATACATCATCTTGTTTTTTCTTCTCACCCAATTCGTCACGGGGAGGAGACATGTCAAGCGTCCTAGACGGTGGAGATTGGGGAGGAGTAATCTTTGAAATATCAAACTTTCGGGGAATCTTCCCTGACTTCACACCTACCACCAAGACAATCATGATAGTAAAAAACATGATTCCAAAAGCCAAATAACAAGGTTTACGACAACAAAGTTTCTACCTGAAGGAGCAGAGGCCGCGTATATTTCCTCCAAAAGATTCCCCTTCTTGCAGCAAAAATCTCCAGATCAATTTCAGATTCGAAGGTGCTGGAGGAGTCTCCTTCTGAAGTTTGGCTTTTTTAGATGCAAGCATGGCAGCAGCCTGCTCATCAAGCTTCCGTTTTTTATCATCAAGAGCTTTTTTCCTCATCATCTCTGTCAAAGTAGCGCTGTCATCAGGATCGGACCTACGATGTTTCTCTCCGGCCCCTAAACCAGACAATGTATCAGAAACGACAACGTAATCTAGGACAGGAAGAGTAGAGGGTCGCTTACGAGGAGTCTCAGTGGCTTCTTCCTCAACCCTCTTCTCCTTCCCCTCTGTCTTGCCAGCTTTTGCTTTTTTCCTCGTTTCCAACTGATCAGCAGTCTCAACCGGAACCTCCACATCATCATCAACGGGTTCATTAACAGGTTCATGTGCAACCCCCTGCATCGGACCTGCACGCGTGGAATGAGAAGTTAGGCCTTCAAGAGATCTATCTGACCCTTCACTTGAGAGAACAATAACTTCCTCTCGAGTAGGATCAATAGCATCATCAACATCATCTTCACTATCTTCACCTAAAACAGTGTTGGCATAGGTGGTAAAACTTTCGTTAGTCGGGTGCAAGAAGCGGTTGCGGATCTGATCCAACCATGTCGGTTTCCCATCCTCCTGAACCGCCTCAACCATTGCTCCACCGGCCTTCGGGTCGAGAACATTCAATAAGCTGTAACCAACTGCAAAATACAAAGAGATGAGGAAGAACACAACAATAACCAGCGAAAAGAGCAAACAACTAAGAAACATCACATACGTCTGCCCTGATAACCATAGACTGGAACACCCAAAGGGTTCTTCGGAAGCCACAACATGCTCATACCGGCACCAACCAACACTCTCTCCTCAATTTGAGCAATAACAGTCGCCTTGTGTGTCACCTTCTTCTACCACTCCTGTTGAGCGTAATCCACCGTCACATCCACCTTCGGGATCCCCTCACCCGCTGACCGATAGTGCATATCCACAGGGATAACACCACGACGAATGTAGAAAAACTTTTGTTTCCAATCATGCAGGCTTTTCAGAGGATTGGAACAACAGGGGATAACACCACCGGTCCGGGAGTTAAAGGAGTAAAAACCGCTGGTGTAAGTCACAGTGTAGAAAACGTTAAACATTTCAAAGGTCGGATCAACACGGTTGGCTCTACAGACAAACTCAAAATGGGTAACACGGGGAAGTCCAATCGCGTTGATTTGAGAGATATGGATCCCATAATTCCTCAACACCTCAGCAGTAAACCTGGTCATCGGAAGTCTGAAGTTACCCTCCCGGAAAAAGCAGCGTACAACGTAATGTAAACAGGAGGTGCGTCCATGGCAGTAGAACCCGGAGTTGGGAACTGGGCACCCCACTCAGGAAGGAAACCCATCTCCCCCACCAAGTTATGAAACTCTTCTTCTCTCCACCTTATCGTCGCCTGATCAGGACCTGGAGGATGTTTACCCTTGTTCCTCCTTTTCTTCGATGAAGGATTCGCTCCAGACATATTGAGAGAAATTGAGAAAAGACAATATGGATAAACTTAAAAGAGGGAGAGAAGGAAATATGAGAAATCACTGGAGTTCAAATTTTGAAAAGTGAAAGGAGTGAAGGAAACCGCCGTGTATTTATACCCATCGCATTTAATGCGATGGGTAGTGGACCGTCAGGAATTCAGAAGGTCATCCAGTGGGGAAGAGACACGTCAGCAGAGAGATAAACCGTCACCTTTTTTTCCGGGAGCGTGGACGGCACACGTCTGACAAAGGGATGGAAAGTAACTGACACCACTGAAAAGGCGTCTGTTCACCTCAGATAAGACAGGGACATCAGACAGTCACATTAGTTCTCTTTACCCCAAGCAAGGAAACTTCTTTCAGAAGAAAATACCAATACGCCATGCGCCATGCGTCCACTTGGCTCAACGTTACAAAGTTACCAATACGCCATGCGCTATGCGTTCAGTTGGCTCACCTTTGCAAACTTACCAACACGCCATGCGCCATGCGTCCAGTTGGCTCAACTTTGCAAACTTACCAACACGCCATGCGCCGTGCGTCCAGTTGGCCCAACTTTGCAAACCTACTAACCCGCCACGCGCTAAGCGTCCAGTTGGCTCATTTTTGCAGAATCACTACCTTTATAAGTCCAGAATCCCTCCTAGACGATCAACTCAACTAGAAGGCACACTAGACTGGGGGGACTTGAAGAGGTATGGTCCCAACTCCTCGCCCACATGGCAAGGACCACACCACCTTTTCATCCTACATGGTGCCTACATCAGCAAGCGAGTCCAGAAGCTTCTGGAAGACATCAAGGTGGCACAAAAGATGCTCCTCCCGACATAGAGGACGATACGTGTCACCATTCATCAGCCGCCATGTAGGCTTGCAGCAAATCAAGGAGCAGACCGACAACAGCGGTACGATGTTTCCAGTATGGACAAATATGGGCGCGCCACGTGTACAACTATCCTGACCACAGCAGAGGAGACCAAGAGGATATTCCCCTTGGTCGGACAGCTGGCGCCCTATAGCAGCTGGCAAGGTTGCTCCTCCCTCTCTCATCCTCCGGCTATAAATAGGACCCTTCATCATTCAGGTTAAATCCATCCTATTCTCCACACTCTCACTCTTAACACATACTGTTTTATTTCCTCAGAACAGAACTTATTCTCACGCCGGAGCCCGGTTAAGAGGGAAACCCCCATATTCCCCTCTTAACGAGCTAACGGTGTTGCTGTTTTGCAGGATCCGTCATTTGGCGAGTAGCGAAGGAGATTGAACCCACAAAAGAGACGGACATGCCAGTTTCACCTCAGGTGTTAACCAGTGTTTCATCACATTGCAATCTTTTTATCCATATTAGTAAACGTTTTACTTGTAAAGGAAAATCAATAACACAAACATGTTAAAATAATCTAATTAGATAAAAAGATGTATGATCCTAATAAGGTCTGACCATGCTTAAACTAAAATTTAAACTTAAGTGCTCTTACTTTTATTAGATACTATAAGGCCACCATCTCACTCTTTCTCTTCCATGTGAGCTCACCTGAGGGGGGTTGTGGACAACCTATTCTTCTATTTGTATTTTCTAATTCGTTCACAACTCAGCATGAAATGTATGTCACTTTATGTTTAGCTGGATATTAGATATAACTTGTTTATACCACAAGATATTGCTTGCTAGATATGATGTAAAGAATAACAATACAAAGTTAGTGATCTTCTCTTGGTGCATTATTTTTTCATTTCTTCCGTGTAATAAAAGCTAGACTTTAAAACTATAGAAGTTATAATCAACCACAAGGATGCAAGAGTGTTAATCATGTTGATATGTGGTGAATTAACGATCACAAACCATGAACGATTATACTCTTATGCTAAAGTCGTGCACCGTCTCAATGGTTGAAGATTTAAGGGAAAGAGTATGAGAGAATGAGCGAGAATTGAGTACCTGTGATGATGGAATGTCTAACTACTTATAGACATTTCATTCTTGCTAGAAGGAATCCGATGCACAATTATATTTATCCTTGACAATCATACACCATCATCCGATCATATCAGAGGAGTAAGTCATATGCACGCCTGACCAATAATACATTTGTAGACGTGTTATGGATGCCTTTTGATTTGGATGTCTATAATGTGTGTCCTAAATGTTCTCCGAGAAGATACTTGTAGAGGACGCGTTGACTGCTCTTCAACGAGAGTACAACACACGATTGAACCGCCTTCATACCTTCGCCTTCTTATATATGACAAGCTACCAAAAATAAATTAATATACAGTTAATATTAATATAAATACGGATTTTCTTGTAAAACTAAAGTTTTTTTTTTCTCTAATAAGTAAACAGACTGTATTCCATTTGCTTTTGGAAGAATAATAGGCACTCATGTCCAATGGAGATACTTCCATTCTTGGGGCCTCATAATAATATCACTTTACGACACACCTTTTATATTATTTTATACATATTATTAGTAATACATACAATATAAAAAATGGCTATCTTTTTTAATGAAAATTCCTATTGTATATACCGAATAGCATCGAAATAGATCCAACTTAACATAAAAAATTATTATTGTAAACTCCTTAACTACATAAAAATAGACTTTTCCGAATTTATTATATTAGAACATAAGGATTTCAGATGGTTAAATATGATTACAATTGATGTAAAAACCTTTTTTTTATTTGACTAAAATTAAATTACTCTATTTGTTTTTGTAATGCAATGGGAGTTACATAAATGATAAACACATGTAAATGATCTAAATTTTGAGTACACAAGTTAAGAACACACAGTGTGGCCGTGAATTTATGGTGTTTTGGCCATTCCACGCCGCACAGACTACACAGCACACGGCGTTGTTATTGATGTTGTTTAGTGGGCAGGTGGAATTCTAGCGGCGTGGAAGGGCAAGTGGGTGCAACGTGGCATGCTTTTATTGGATGTGGTAAGTAGCCATTGCCCCAAAGAGTGCACACACTTTGTTCACGTTTTCAGATCATTCATATGGATAGTGCGAGATTTGAGGCGATAGTCAACAGTATGAACAACGACGATGGTGAGCTAAACAGTGCGAGACTTGACGGTTTGATTGGATTCCACGGGTCATAACAGGTACGGTGGTGACTTCAAACACTACGCGGCGTGGCAAATAATACGTTTTTTGGTTAATGTTTTATTTTAAGTTATGTAATGTTTTTTTATGTAATGTTGCGTTATTTGTTTAATTATTATTAACAGGTTTTTTATTTAAATTTAAAAGGTGTGTGCCATGTGTCGAAAAACGCCACGTCTCCATGCCTCTGGCCAAACTATCCGTTTTAGCACCACGCCACATTCTGACGCGTGGTCTATACGTCGTATAATGCCCTATCTTCAAGCTCCTCCGTATCGTATGTTGTAAATAAATATCAAATCAAGTTATAAAATAAGTGGAGAAATTTAACCAAATAAAACATTCCATGTGGCATACATATGGTGGTGTACAAATATAGCGCATATACATCAAAAATCTTGATAATTATATTGCTATATTGTGGACACAATTATACATAGTGCTCTTTGATACAGCTATAGTGGTTTTCTAAGAGATCACCACATGTGCTTTTTCAACTGTTTCACTCCTTTACTAGGCTATCACCCGGGAACATCCCGGGTTAGGAAAATTAAGTTTTCAATAATAAAAGGTACATAAACAACATTTTCAAAATCATTAGTATCTTCTTTCCCTTCCCACAATAATTTATTTGTTCTGTTTCATCAGCATCCTAAATTTGTCTCCATGTGTACTCATAGTTTTCGTGTAAAGCTAATAACCTTTTAATTCTTAATGAGATCTCAGTTAAAAAAATGTTTCGTAAACCCATACAAAATGTTATATTGTTTGTTTTTAAATTATATTTTATTATTCTTTTAGTTGTGTTTTCAACTAATAAAACTCATAAACATATTATAAACAACGTGTTTTAGGAAATTATATGTATTTTGTTTTTTTTTCTTTTATTAAGACTTTGAACCTCAAAGTATCCTCTTTCCCTTCTCCACCATAAATTTTTAGTTCGGTTTCATGAGGATCCCAACTTTGCCTTCATATGTATTCAAAGTTTTCATGTAAAGCTAATTCCTTTTTAATTCATAATGAGATTTCTGTATAATAATGTTTTCGAAGCCCATACGCCTAAGAAGACACGCCATGGTGGATGAATAGCCAAAGGGGAGCCTATAATTTTTTTGGATCACACCAATTGTTTTATTCAACAACATATTTCCCCTCATCATTTGAAGTAAAATAATTATATATGAACTCAAACTTTATCATAATCACAAAATTATAAAACTAAGCTGTTAAATGAGCATCACATGTAAAAGAACTTGTTGAATTTCCAGTTGTTATACTAAACTACATTTTTAAGTTATGATAAGCCCTTTGAAATCATTTTAATATAAAAAGGAGCTAGTGGAATGTTTTCAATATGCAAATTTGACTGACATTAGTATTTATTAGGATGTTGAAATCAATTGCATATATATTTTTTACATTCACATTACCTATGAACGGGGATAGTTAACTGCGTTGTGTTTAGGATATCTTTAAAGGAGTAACATATATATACTTCATATGTATTCATTCTCAATTTGCATCAACGAAGCACAAATTACACTTCATATTCATCTAAAATAATAATAGACTACCATGAATGCCTGAACTGATATATATGATTATCTCACATGAGATAAGATTATAGGTCCACCTTGGGACACATATAACTTCTCTTCATTGTGTTGACTATCTTGGCTGTAGACCTTTTAATTTCAGCCTAAAATATATATGATCTGGTCAAGAAACAGTAGACCAAATAAGGAAGCTTTGGATGTTTACTAAAAGATAATAATTAACCTTAAAAGGCTCGTTATAAGTCCGAATATCATCTCTAGATATGAAGTGACAGTTGTAGTTAAGATAAATTTTAACGTAAGTAACAAATATGTACAGAACATGTATTAAACAATGTTTGTTGGCATAGAAAACGACTTCATAAACTAAAACACTTAAAAAAATCCAACAAAAACAAACAATTATTTAACATACACAAAGACTTTGTAAGATAAAACTATATTATTCATAGATAATAAAGTTGACGAATGTAAATGAATAAACTAAAATAAAGAACTAAATGACTGGAAAAAAAACATTAAACCAATGAAACTATCAAAAGACCAAGTTCAAAAAACCCGTGAACTTCGTGGGCCAGAAAATTTAATTAAATTGGTGTAACAATTTGATATCTATACACTCATGCGTAAGCAAGTTTTGACAATTTTTTCAAGATAACCAATGCTCTACCCAGTTATTCGGACCATTGTCACAGTATAATCTAACTATATGGTTCAACTGTTCAGTTACACATATTCCATAGATTAATACAAAAGATCATTACGTGGCTTTGCATACTCTATTGGAGTTGATTGGAACATGAAGTACAAAGCTTTGGTTTGCAACAGGAGTGTCTTAGCTTCAGCTGGTGTGTGTGACAAAAGTGGTTTCATCTTCTTGTTGGTAGCCAACCCCTAAGTTCCTTTTCCTAAGGCCTTACACCTATCCAAAAACAATGCTCTCGTTATCGCCGTAAGAACAAAACCATCAGTTCATACAAAACTGTACAATGAACATTAGGGTTGAGCAAGTTTAGGTCCGGACCGAAAATAACCGAGAACCGAACCGAAAATACACCTAACCCGACCCGAACCCAAGTACCTAGGTATTTAGATCGGTTCCAATTTTTCATATAAAATCGAGTCGGGTCGGGACGGTTCTCGGTTCTTTTCATGGTGAAACCCGACTTGGACCTATGGACCGGAACCGACCCTATATTTAGGGTAGTGAATCGGTTCTGTATTTTATATTTGATCGATTTTCGGGTCGGGTCGGGTAATGGTCGGGTAGGGTCGGGTTTTTCCTTTTGATCACCCCTAATGAACATGCAAGTTTGTAAGAATCAAATAAAGTGGGGGAATTCTATGAATCTTTATTACATGTTGATGCTCATCCACCACCCATTCCCACCTCCTTTGGCACCAAATAGTCTATGGGAGAAACATTGTTAGGTTCTAGTTCGCCTCAGATCCAAAAGATAAAATGTCAAGTGAAAATTGATGTTTATAATATGAAAGATAAAATATACTTTTAAGTATAGATATCTAATTTTGGCCAACCGAAGGAAACTTATTCTAACTCGTTACCCGTATCCTGCGACACCTATGAAGCTTCGCCCTTGCACCTTCCTTTAGTGCCATGATTCCATCAACCTGAATGATTCCATCAACCTGAACTAAAGAAGGGCAAAATTGTCATTTATTTGGCATCGTTTCTCTTCAAAATTGGGAAACAATTTAACAGCATTTTTTATAGCAAATTAAGCCCATTTTTACAGCAATTTTACTCAATTTTGACGGCAATTTGGTGCCTTTTTAATAGCATATGGACAGCAAATTAACCCCATTTTGAGACCATTTTTACTCAACTTTGACAGCAATTTTACGCCTTTTCACAACATTTTGACAGCTATTTAACTTCTGTTTTTACAATAGTTTGACCTTATTTAATCTAACAACGAACCATCTAGAGTCGATTGGCAAGATTCAAACCTTTTGGATCCAGATGCGGAAAAACAAACATTTGGACGAACGTCTCGAAACTGGCCAAACCTCAGGGACAAAAAGGCATTTTACTCTAAAATAAAATAAGTCTCATTATTTTAAAAAAATAAGTTCAAAGGCATTTTTTGATTTTTTTTAAATTTTTTTTAAATTTTTTTGATTTTTTTTATTTATTTATATTTTTAGCCTATCATGCCCAAATCCATCTTGACAAAAACTCATCTTGATCTAAACCCATCCTAACCCATTTCTTAATAAATCCATCCTAACCCAAACTCATCCTAACCCATACCCATACCCATCCTAACCCATTACCCAAACCTGCCCAACCCACCCATTTTGCCAGCCCTAGTTCACAGTAGTATAAAGAAGTGCACACTACGCAATATAAACACAAAATATTGTATTAGAATATACACATACCATACTATATGAATTTCGGTAAGATGCACAAATACACACCTGAAAAGAACACTCTGTGTCGTCTTGCAACTTGTCATCGTGTTTCAGAGTTTCCATGATAACTTTGTCACAAACTCAGATGGAAGTGTTTGAAAGGCTCCTTCAGTGGAACTGTCAACCTAATTAAAAGGATGAATTTTGTCTCAGATATATGAATTGAATACATTATAATTACAAATGTAATAACATTGAAGATAATTTTTTAAAAGGTGTACCTTTGTATAAACATCCAGGAGTTGTTTGGCGGTTTTCTTAAAAAGCTTAATAGCTTCATAATCAAACAACGTACAGGACACAGTCCCTGTCGAATCCTGAACCCTTAGAGGTATCTTGTATCTATTAGGTAGCAATAAGTATATAGCCAAACATGCAATTAGATATATGTTATTATTGAATACAATTACAATTAAATAAAAAATATATATTATACCGATGAATAGGGGTAATGTCAACAGCCTCGCAATCACCGTTTGTACACTCAATGATCTTCTCATCTAAAACGTGAAAGCTGCCGTCCTCTTTCTCAACCAGCTGAGATCTCTCTTCAATTTGTTTCTTACAATGATTGCATGCTAAATAGTACCAAGGCTTATCATTTGAAATTGCAATAACAGTACCAACAATGACAACCTTCTTCTCCTATTATTATACATTATTAGAATATAAGCGATAATTAACAAAAAAAAATGTAAATACGTCTAAAATTATATAAAAATAATATATGTTAGAAATGTACCTGATCAATGGAAGCAATGAAAGCAGTGAACACAAACTCACCAGCATTAACCAACTCATCTTCAACATTGGATATCACTTGAGAACATGCCTGTTTACTGGGAGACGATTGAGAAAACTCCTTCTCCACATACCTATAAGAGTAGCAGTATTTTTAAAAAAAAAAAAATCAGTTTAAATTTAATTGGAGAATTACACAGAAATACCTGTCTTTGAACTCTCTTATCTCATCAATATCAGAATTAATGAATAGACGACTTGCTTCAAACATATTAGTAAGGCCAATTTTTTCTGTATAATGTTATACAATTTACAAAAACAAAAAGCAGATTTATTAAATCTATATATATATAAGAAAATAAAATAGCTAAATAATAGTATGCTTATTCATTAAAGATATTTGAAATGAGTACCTTGATAGATGTTTACCGTGCCAAAATGCACAAGAAGACCCACATGATCTTCGCGGTTCTTATCATTCATGTTCTCAGACATCTCGATTGCATAGTTTTCCAATAATGTAAGACCAATCTTGGTATCACTGTACAATAAATATTTTAAATTTTTAAATCCAAACATATACAATATGAAATCTATATATATATAATATATATAATGTATTTAAAGTGACTACTGGAGATCTTTGAGAGTTAGGTTCATTCGTTTGGCTTTAGTGCCATCCTTTTTATCCACATCCTCAATAGGATAAGAGACAACCACATAACCAACAAAATCTACAAAACATAACAATGTATTAGTATAATAGACGTTTCACTGATTTAAAAAGGTATAACATATTTTCGATAAACTTAGAAAACAGTTATATAAAACTGGTGCATAATCCATACCTATTGGAGTATTAGCTGGAACTTTTTTGGTCAAGACAGATTTAAAATCAGTGAAACGAAAAAAGTAGCGAGGCCCAGACCAATTATCTATTTTCAGAACAGAACTGAATGGATACAAAGATAGCTTCTGATCTTTTCCCGTAACCTTTATCTTTGTAGTATCTTTTGCAAGTGATGGTTTGTGAATCAATAAACAGTCATCAACAACCAAATGCTTGAGGAACCGTTTGAAAAGTTTGTTCAAACAGCTACATTGAATAAATGAACCCTGAAATCAATAATATATAATGTATTTAAGTTCATCAACATGCATAACCAATAATGTATAAGAAATTATTATGAAGTTTCAATAAAAAACAAAAAAATGTAACCTCCTCATCCATCAACAACATATCAACTCGATATATTTGCTTATCATCACCATTCATTTTTTTATGCCACAATGATATGATCTTGGCCTTGATGGTGTAGTTAGTTGAGTGAGCATCGAGTGACCGGAACATAGTAATCTTATTGTTCTCCATTGAACTGGTATAAAATGATAAATGATAATAAACATAAACTAATTTATAGAGTACATAACGTCGATGTTTTGGAATGATTGTTAACTAATTTTGGAAGTTTCAAAAAGACCATCAATCAAGTTTATTTACAGAAATGATTGTCGGTTACATTTTAAATTGGGTAGATTCAATATCCTTGTTTATTACGTTTGAAATTTTTTAAATAAGAATGCCATTATTATGAGATTTACAATTTATATTAGAATTATATAACAAATCTATATATACAAAACATAGAGCTCCATACATACTCTAACTCATAATAACTCATCTGATTGAAGCCACATGATTTTTTTGTATGTTAGTACAAAAAGGGCTTGCGAATCTAACATGATATATCAAAAAAATAAGGAATCATGAAAATTTGAGCATCTGAAAAGAATCTTCATTGTAATATATTGGAGCACTATCGGTGCATTCATCAGAAAACGTTAAGTCTGTATACCTGCACAAATGCAACGATTTATTTCGCATATCTTACAAAATAAATGATTTATAAATTCAAAATACAAATACATTGTAAAAATTAGAAAAAAAAAACATTTGACCTTTGATAAAATGGATCACTTTCTGAAAAGATTTAAGGTAAGGATTCTTCGTCAGTTTGAGCGGTTCCAACAGAAGAATCTCTAGAGAATGTTGTCATCGTAAAGCATGTTGCCGATCGACAACCACCTTTTCATAAGCCTGCGCATTTACATAAACGCTCACTTGATTAGATTTCGTGGAAGAAATATTTTTTATTCCTTTTACTACATTCACTTAAAAATTGATCGGCGTATCTTCAAATATCTTTATTTATTTATTTTCTTGACGATAAAATATCACGAAACAGTACCAAGATCTTTCCATTTTATTGTTGGAACCTTGACTACCAACATTGTAATGTAAATCTGAATACAATTCCCATACTGCATGTCTCCCAATTTGTGGCTGACAGTGAGCCAAGAACCTGTTTAAACATTGACCCAGTTCACAATTAAGGAGAATGAGACAAGTAGATATATTATTTTTTATTAGAAAAATCATAGATTCATTTCACTTACAAAATAGTGGCATCCTGTTGTTCAGCATCCATAGTTGAGACCATTTAAGTTCAAGTATCGGCTCTATACAATTTGAAAAAGACTATTATCATAATCATTTATGAAAGGTACTTTACCTAACCACTTGTCAAAGTTACAATCTATTTGGGCAAGCGAATGAAAGAGTAGACTTGTACAAACATGCAAATATATGTTTATGGTTGTAGTATAGATAAATAATGTTGAAACGAAATAGTTTAGATTATCCTAGCTTTGCGCCAGAAAAAAAAATCCAATTCAGGTATAATTTAGAAACATCAATCATGGTTCATCTTCATTAATAATGACCCTGCCCACATTAAACACAAAATCACCCACACATCAATTGTTGCCTTTTTTTCTCATCTAAGGTTACAACAGCGAGCCCACCCTCTTGCATAACTATCCCACAAACAGACCAGTTGTCTTCGTGATGAATAATGTGCGATGCAATAATTATCTATACACGCATATTGACAGAACTTACCATGGTGTGAGTATTGGACCAGGTTGGTGTTGTTGAACTGCTCAACCCACATACTTTCTGCTTTAAACTCTATCCATTTTGACCCATTACCTATCCCCTCCAAACGACACGTTACCTATCTACCCGGAGATGTAAAATTTCCTACCTGAATAGAACCAAAGGCAGATAGCAATGAAGAACATATATACCTAGAATCTTGTTAACAGTAATTCAAGCCTGTTCAACCCACTTTAAACTAAGATGGGCTCCCCTTCCAGCACTATATATGATTTAACAAAGTTGAACAAAAAAAACCCTAGTCTGAACAAATTGATGTAACAAATATGAACAAAAAAAAAACCCTAATCTGTATTGATATGTAAAAAATGTAATCTGAACAAAAATACACACTAAACTGAATAAATTGATGTAGCCCTAATCTTAACATCAAATCAGTGAAACAAAGTTAAAAAAAAGCGAGATAATTGTAAGATAAACTCACATTGGAATAACAAACAACTACAATTTATAAAATACACACAATCACCAACTCTATATCATTAATCTTCATATAGCAAGTCTCAAATTCAAATTAAGAGGACGGATCGAGTGCTTACAACTTTTGGTCATCATCGATTTAAAGCTTCTTTTGGCATCCAGTTGTCGGATTTGCAATGTTGAACAACACGAATCACAAATAGAACAATGAGATTTCGAATACATGCTAATGAATTTGATAAAATTAGGGTTAGAGATACGTACCTTGATTTTCAGACACGAAGAGGCTACACTTGAAGAATTAGGGTTACCATGAAGAAGAAGCATGTTGCTCCAATTGGGTATCAAATGCTGATAGTTGATTAATTTTCGAAATCTATGGATTACGCATAGAAAATACTTGTATTGGGGATCTAGATTGGAGTCCATCAACGGATGTAAACCCTAGATACATTAAACATAACAATGGGTGCTAAATACCTGATTTAGGATATGTGAAATAAAAATAGGAGAAATCATAAGTGAATGCAAATATAAAGAATACAAACCTTTAATCGTATAGGATGATCATGAATCAACGAATCGAAGATAAGATTGTGTGAGCTCGCGTAGAAAATACTGAAAGCTGCCGATCTAGTTTGGAGAATTGATAGGTTTCATTGAGTTAGGGTTTTTTTCATTCTTTATATAATCGGGTCAGACAACATAATACGGATACCCAATACGGGATCCGAATGCGAAAATGTAATAGTTCCCTATTTTTTCCCGCCCAAACATCCAATTGGTTGCACGATGTAAGGACACGTGTCCCACATCTTGTTTGTTTATTATATATATAGATATCTCATTACAACCCTCATACATCCAATTTCTACATATATCTTCTGAAATATCTTTTTACTACTTAGTGTGAAACACAACATACATTTGCTTATGATAGATACAATTATGTATAATGTGAAAGTGTAAAATACAATATTTCTTAACGTACAATACGTACGATATAGTGAAATCGCATGTTATAAAATAGCATGGATGAAATCGCATGTTGGTTTTTTGTAACAATTTCGCATGTGATAATTTTGATGAAATCGCATGTTGGTTTTTTATAACAATTTCGTATGTGGTAATTTTGATGAAATCGCATGTTAAAAAACCAACATGCGAAATTGTTACAAAAAACCAACATGCGATTTCAATGTGGGATGAAGATCTGACGGCTGAGATGATTGCGTACGTAATGTACGATAAGGGCATTTGTACGTTAACCTAACCCTATGTATAATTTCTTATTTATTTAGAGATTTGTTGCATCTTTTTGTTCCTCAACTTCTATATATTACTTAATCAAAAAGAAATGTAAAACAAGGTCTCCAAGTCTGACTGTCTGAGTACTTCCCGAGAATGAATATCATTTCTACAAGGTAGTCTGCCGATGTGACTTTCTTCAACTCCCCCTAATTACTCGGAATCGATCAAACGTGGTCAACCTTGGTCAGAATCGGATCTAGTAGGTCAACTCGGGCCGAGTTTGACTTAAGAAAAAATAAAACATAATTTCTATGTCTATCATATTAGAGAATGAATATCATTTTCACATATTATGTTTAAACATTAGTAAATTTATCTTATTTGACACATATTTAATTTCCGAAAACTAATTTCTTTATAATTTAACATGTCCTAGCGACTTTTGCAACCATGCTTAATTAACACCGAAAGGATGAGATAGAAGATGCACGACTAAAATGTGATACATGATAAGAGGCTCGTGTAGAAAATTAATTTATGAAGACTGTAATGAAATAATATTAGGGGTATATCTTCTTTTAAGATAAAAGAAATAATATTACTATCGAGAAAAGTGTTAAAACTAGGTTGCATGCATTTCCGAATTTTGGAGCATTCGGAGTTACTAATATAATTACGGATACAAATTTTTTACTTAAAATTTTGATAAATAGAAATATCTGAAACTCATTTTTTAAAAAAATTATCTAAGTGATTGTAATATTTATAAAATAACTTAGATACCTAAATCGTTGCTGAAGAGGTATGGTCCCAATTCCTTACCCACATGGCAAGGACCACACCACTCTTCCACCCTATGTGGCGCTGACATCAACGAAGTCATCCAGAAGCTTCTAGAAGTTTCTGGAAAATATCTAAGTGGCACCAAAGATGCTCCATCCGACATAAAGGACAACACGCGCCACCAGTCACCAGGCGCCACGTAGGCCTGTAACAAATCAAAGAGCAGCCCGACAACACCAGTACGACGTCTCCAAGATGGGCAAATGCAAGCGCGCCACGTGTACCACTACACTGACCACAACAGAGGAGACCAAGAGGATATTCCCCTTGGTCGGACAGCTGGCGCGCAACCACAGCTGGCATCGCTGTTCTTCCCTCTCTCACCCTCCGGCTATAAATAGGACCCTTCATCATTCAGGTTGAATCATCTTGCTCTCTATATTCTCACACTTAACACACACTGTTGATTCTCCCTCGGAACAGTACTTATTCTCACGCCGGAGCCTGGTTAAGAGGGAAACCCCCATATTCCCCTCTTAACGAGACTAACGGTGTTGCTGTTTTGCAGGACCCAAGTCATTTCACGAGTAGGAAGAGAGATTGAACCCACAGGAGAAATAACCCCACAGATTAACCCCAGTGTTAACCTGTGTTTCATCATTGGCGCCATCCGCTTTTAGCAAAAACCACTCTCATCTCTTTTTCTTTTCGAAAAACACTCGTCAAAATGGCTGAACAAAACCCTTCTCACCGGCAGATGGAGACGTTTCTTCTTTTGAACTCATTTCGGACAACGTACACGTCCAAAGAGATCAAAGGAACGAAATTATCCAAGAAAGGCCGATGAACAACGAGTTTCCTAGTATCTTCGGAAGTACATCCAGGGTTGTCACTCAAAACACAATTGGTGCTACTTTCCAAAATCCACCTAGGATCATCACTCAGACCACAAACGGAGCTACCTTCCAGCCTCCGTCAGAGGTAGTCCAACAAACACCTCCACCAGTGCAAACACAGAGCCATGGAGCTGGCCCCTTCAGCTCCATCGGACCAAGCACAACTGAACTTCTCTGCACTACTAGGACTACCCGAAGGAAAAACTCTGGCTTCCTGGTATGCCGAACAAGTAGCGTCTATAAACCTTGTTTACACACAACTTAGTGCGCAGCAAGCTCTGCTTCAGGCACAAGCCAACCAGTCAGCATTTGTCACTCCACCGCAAAGGCCTTTGAGCGCGTCCATGCCTCAACAGACCAATGCATTCAATTTACGCCCTGAACCAGTACCTCCACCACATGTTAGAAGGCCAAGCGCGCATGACACGCGCGATACGTACGGCGAGACAGAAAGCAATTATGTGCAGTATTCTCACCAACCAAAGAAGCCAATACAAAGTCGTTTAGGTCCGCGCAACATAAACGACGAATTCGAAGATGACGATGAGACATATAAAGAAAGCACAGTGTTCAGCAGGCTGCCACCAGAGCATGAAGCATACAAACCTCGCATGCGTGCAGGTTACGATCCAAAAGCAGAACATGATTACACTTTGAGCTATCGTCCAGACGACATGGCTGAGAATTCAAAATTCATTCGAGAGATCGCCACGGCTGCCATTGACAAAACGAAATTGCCACACAACGTGGGCAAATACAACGGGTTGACAGACCCAGATGATCACCTTCAAGTTTTTAACGGTGCTGGAGCAACAGGCGGATGGAATTTACCAACCTGGTGTCATCTCTTCGCTCAAACCTTCATAGGCGCAGCGCGCGTCTGGTTTGACAGCCTGCCAGCAGGGAAAATCAAATCATGGGTTGATTTCCGAGAGAAGTTCCTTGCACACTTCTCGCAGCAACGACGACACACCAGGGATCCAGCTGATTGTTTAAACATATGGCGCAGAGACCACGAGAGCGTGGAAGATTTCATTACAAGATATAACAAAGAATGTTTGGAGATCGGCGACGTAGGCGAGAAGATGATGCGCGCACACTTCATGAGGGCAGTTCAGTGCGATGATCTAATCAAGCGTGTAAAGGAAAGAGACGGAGGACCCAAAGATTGGGAGACCTTCATTGAAGCAGCCAAAACCATCGCGCAGTCTGACAGACAGTTGACCGGTGACGATCACCGTCAGCGCAGCTACAACCATAACGACCGGCATAGCAAGAAAGGCAGAAGCCAACCATGGAAAGCATCCGGTCACAGAGAAAGAAGCCCGGTAAGAGAGGATACGCGCCACACGATCAATCAAATAGCTCACCGGAAAGAGGTGAAACGAGAAAACAGGGAGAAACAGTGGACACCCCTCACGAAAACTCCTTCAGAAGTCTTGGCAACCGAGAACCACCAGTTCAAACCACCGTTACAAATGCGCAACAAATGGGGCCAAGACCCGAATCTTTTCTGCGAGTTTCACAAAGACACTGGGCACCTAACTGGCGATTGTTTCAGTTTAAAGCAAGAAATTGAAAGGTCCTTAAGAGATGGAAAACTCACCCATTTGATAAAGGGCGGAAAGCGCGATTACCGTCAAATACAAAGAAGAGACGAAGGACCAGATAACAAGAAACTCCGGAAGTTAGAAACCCACATGGTTCAAGGGGGCCCACGAAGGCCAAGAAAAAACTACAACAAGCGCGCACAAGACGATTCATGGCGCGAGAAACAAGTCGTTTTCCCGGTTGTAAGAGGAGGCCCACGAGAAAGAAGACCCATAGTCATCCCGGGCGTGATAGGGCATTACCAAACAGATTACATTTTCATCGATCCGGGGAGCACTGCGGATATCATATATAAACAGTGTTTTAATCAATTCGATCAGAAGGATAAGGCGCGCTTAGAACCAGTTGATTACCCGCTCACTGGTTTCTGCAATGAAGCCGTTTTTCCTCTAGGACAAATATCATTCCCAGTGTTGCTCTCGGACGGAAGAAACTCAAGAACAGAAGAAGTCACATTCATGGTGCTGCCAGCACATTCAAGGCATGATATTCTGCTGGGAAGAGAATCCCAAGGCGACTTCAGCATGATCTGCTCTGGCCCACACTCAGGCGTAGGATTCCCAACAGAAACGGGAGTAGCCATCATATATGCAAGCAAGGAAGTATTAGCAACAGATGAGCTCAGACCTGCAAAAGCAAGTAAACCAGCGCCACGCGCGGAAGCAGAAAAATGGGTATTGAACAGCGCATACCCAGAACAAACAGTTACCTTAGGACCTGCAATGTCCGACCTAACGCGCGAGGCGCTAAAGAAACTGTTGTTCCAAAACATGGACGTGTTCGCCTGGACACCGGCGGACATGGTGGGTGTTCCACGGCACATAGCTGAGCATCGATTAAACGTCTCGGAAGACGCAAAGCCGGTGGTGCATGCCAAGCGCCACTTGGGAGACATAAAACATGATGCCATGAAAGAGCAGGTGATGGAGTTGTTAAACGCAGGAATCATCAGAGAAGTCAGATACCAGACGTGGGTAGCAAGCCCAGTGATGGTCCAAAAGAACAACGGTAGCTGGAGAATGTGCATAGATTACAAGGACCTGAATAAGGCATGTCCACGCGACTGTTACGCCTTACCAGACATTGATGAAAAGATTGATTCGCTCGCCACATTCCGATGGAAATGTTTCCTCGATTGCTACAAAGGGTACCACCAGGTACAAATGGCTGTGCAAGATGAAGACAAAACCGCGTTTCGCACACCGACAGGGTTATATTGCTACACCAAGATGCCGTTCGGTTTAAAGAATGCAGGTGTGACTTATCAGAGGCTCATGAATGAAACTTTCCACGATGCTATCGGCAAGTACATCGAAGTGTATATGGATGATCTAGTCATCATGAGCAAAGAAGAGAGTACAATGTTGCTGAACATCCAAAAAACATTCGACACCTTGCGTGGAGTAAGTATCAAGCTAAACCCAGCGAAATGCTCTTTCGGCATGGAAGAGGGGAAATTCCTGGGTTTCATCATCACGAAAGATGGTTTCAAAGTGAATCCGGATAAAATACAAGCAATCGAACGCATGCCTTCACCTTCAACGATCAAGGAGATGCAAAAATTGGAAGGGCGGTTGGCAGCACTTAACCGTTTCCTGGCCAACCACGCCGCTAAATCATTCCCATTTATCAAAACTATCCGGAACTGCATGAAGAAAAGCCAATTTCAGTGGACTCCGGAAGCCGAGAGCGCATTCCGCGAGATGAAAGACTGCCTCATCAAGTTGCCAACATTAACTGCACCAGTCAAAGGTGAACCTCTGGTACTATACCTGTCAGCCTCCGACAGAGCAGTAGGAGCAGTGTTACTTGTTGATCGGCAAGGTGTCCAAACACCAGTCTACTATGTGTCACGAACTCTGACTGACCCGGAAACCCGGTATGCAATCATGGAGAAACTAGTACTCGCACTGATCCATGCATCAAGACGGTTGCGCAGGTACTTTGCCAACCACGTCATTCACGTGCTAACAAACTACAATATTGGCAACATCCTCGCAAGGCCAGAGATTTCAGGGAGACTAGCAAAGTGGGCGATAGAGCTCGGGGGTCATAATGTGGTCTTCAGGCCAAGACCAGCGATCAAGGGCCAAGTACTCGCAGACTTCATGACAGAGGTACCGGACGACAAGGATCGAGAATGCAAGGCGATGGAAAAGGCTGAAAGACAGCAAGTGGAAGAACCCTGGTTGCTATATACAGGCGGCGCGTTTAACGAAGACGGTGCAGGCGCAGGACTCCGGCTGGTAAGTCCTGACAAACATGAATTCACCTACGCCATACGTCTGGATTTCAAGAGCACGAATAACGAAGCTGAGTACGAAGCTTTCCTTGCTGGCCTAAGATTAGCAATCAAAATGGGAGTTAGACACATTGAAGCGCATGTGGACTCCATGTTAGTGGCCGGACAAATCAACGGGCAATATGAGGCCAAGGGAGATACAATGGCACTCTACCTAAGCCAAGCAAAGACGTTGCTACAAACCTTCTATTCCTACAAGGTGCACCACATTAACAGAAGCGAGAATAAACCAGCAGACACGCTAAGTAAACTCGCATCTACAAGTTTTCAACACCTAGCGAAGGATGTGCGCATAGAAGTTTTGAGCAACCCGTCAGTGCCGTTACGAGAAGTAAGCGTTATCCAAGTGGGAACAACGTCATGGATGACTCCGATAATAGCATACCTTCAATCTGGAATACTCCCAGAAAACAAAGCTGAAGCGAGAAAAATCCAGTACAAAGCTGAGCATTATCAGATGGTTGATGGAATCTTATATCGAAAGTCATACCTTGGGCCACTGCTAAGATGCGTCGATCCCGAAGACGCAAACTATCTAATCAGAGAAGTGCACGAGGGAATTTGTGGTATACATGCCGGTCCAAGAATGGTAGTGGCAAAAGTCATGAATGCGGGGTACTATTGGCCCGGGATGCATTTAGATGCGGTTAAAGAATTGAGGAAATGCAGCGGGTGCCAAAGGCACGCCCCCAAAAAGATGCGCCCCAAGAACGAATTGGTGCCAGTCACAACGGCGTGGCCCTTTTAACAATGGGGAATAGACATGGTCGGACCTTTCCCCGAAGCCCCAGGAGCTGTCAAATTTATAATAGTCGCAGTCGACTATTTCACCAAATGGGTAGAAGCAAAGGCCCTCGCATCGACCACAGCCACCGTCGTAAAAAAATTCATCTGGGAACAAATCATATGCCGTTTTGGATTACCACTCAAAATCATCACAGATAACGAAACCAACTTCGCCGAAGACAATCTTCAACAGTGGTTCAAAGAATTACACATCGAGCACACCTTCTCCTCGGTCGCGCACCCGTAGGGGAATGGTCAAGTTGAAGCCGTCAACAAGAGTATTGTCGATGGAATCAAGGCAAGTCTGGGAGAAAAAAGAAGAGGTTGGGTAGACGAACTGCCCAGCATCTTGTGGGCCCACAGGACGATGCCCAAGACAAGCAACGGAGAAACACTGTTTAGCTTGGTTTACGGGTCAGAGGCAGTAATACCAGCGGAGATAGGATTGCCGTCACCCCGAATGCTCTCAATGAACATGATCAACAATGAAGAAGAGAGGAGGATCGACCTTGACCTCCTAGAAGAAAGGAGAGAAATGGCGGCAATAAATGAAGCGAAGTACAAAACAAAGCTGGAAAAATATTACAACTCTAAAGTCCGAGTCTGCACCTTCAACCCGGGAGAATACGTCCTCAGAGACAACGAGGCCTCAAATGCTGAAAAACCCGGGAAGTTGGCTCCCAAGTGGGAGGGTCCATATGTCATCGACACAGTGCTCGGAAAAGGGGCCTATAAGTTGCGCACCATCGACAAAAAAGAGGTCCCACGAACTTGGAACGCTCAACAGCTGAGAAAGTGTTACCTGTAAAAAGCTCATGTAATTGCAACGGCTGAATCGCCAACACGTTTATAGCAATACAAGAAGTGTTTGGCTATTTTTTCTATCATGCAAATTTCCTGTCACAACTGCATACATTACTTTGGGCATACACGAAAACATCAATGGCTCGACCATTAGGAAACGTTGTAGACCTCCAAGGCCTATCACAAACAAGTGCACAGCCGGGTCAGATACACAACTAAAGCCTAACAAACGCCAAACAAATACTTCGTGCCCACACAAACACGAAAGCATCGAACACAGGACAAAAAAAACATTGTAAGAACCCCCAAGGCTGAACACAGCTGGGTCCACACGATAACCTGTAATTCGATCACTTCGTATTCACGAACCATCCTGCGCACGTAAACGACAGTATAAAACGTTGTAATAAACACAACACAACCTGTCAGCGCCATCATTCATTCGTGATACCTGAATCAAAGTAATTATACATGCACATATCATGACGATAACAAAATTCGCATAAAAACAAACAATTATTAGCATAACAGCTGTCAAAGCATAGCCAAATATCCACAGGCATAACAAGAGAGTTAAAACTGTTTGGTTACAATACAGACCCGGGTTCGAACCCAGGGGTCTGCATTTCTTTTTAATCAATTAATTTTTCTTTACCCAAAAAAAAAAGTACAAGACCAACCAAGGTCATACGCGGCGCGCAGGCCGGAGTCCCTCATTCGGGATGACTGGTCCCAGCACCTCCAGCCGCACCACCTTCATCTCCAAGCGCTTTTTTCAACAACACGACACCATCAGATCTTCGAGCCAATTTTTGCGCAGCCTTAACCACAGCAAACTCCAGAGACAAAAACTCTTGTCTTTTCGAGGCATAAGCAGCGCTACAATCTTCCTTCCATAACTCGAAGTGATGCTTTTTCTCCTTATTAACAACCGCAGCTCTGCCCTCAATATATCCATCCTTACGCCCGCTGTTATAACAAGCTTGCCCCAACTCAAACATATAGTTGGCCAGCTCGTGAGAGTTCACTATGCGATCAGCAATCTGCGAGAAACACAAAAATAAGAGAAACAGTCCACCAAAACCATAACATAAGATAAAAGAGGTTACCAGAGGCACCACGCGCGAAAGCAACCACTTGCAATCAGCTGACGCTTCCTCAGCAAGGAGTTCAGAGGCCTTGCATTCAATAGTCTTCTCTTGAAGAAGACGATCAGCAGTCTCATACTGTCTAGCAAGGTCTTCCAGTTTTGCAATACGGTCAACATACTCTTTCTCCTTCCTTTCAAACGCCTCGCGTGCCTTTTGCGCTTCCTCAGCAAGCTCCGTTTTCTCACCAGACAAACGAACAATAGCGTCACGTTGAGATTTAAGCTCCACATTAGTACGCTCACATGCAGCTTCCCAATTCTTCTGCTTAGCAACATTGGCTTGTTTCTCTTGGGCTAGTTTCTCTTCTGCATCAGATACCCTCCATATCAACCCCTTCTTCTCAACATTGAATTTTTCTCTCTCTTCCGCGAATAGCTTCTTCTCATGCTCAAACTCAAGAGTGTCCTCCCCCATCAGCTTCCACTCACGGACAATCTCCTGAGAAGTGGACCAGAAGTTAACCCCGGCTTGAACATGTTCATCCAAAAGCTCTAACCGGCGGCGCCTCTTCTGAAATAACCTTTCAGCTGGGGGGAGGGACAGAGAGAAAAACTCATGACAATTTCCAAGATCGTTCATCCGGGAGCCCTGGGTTAAGTGCCAGCGAGGCGCATGGGGCAAATCATCGCAGGCTGAGTTGTGGGTATCCCAAGACCCAGGACTCCGCACCGCCCCGGAAGTTGCACCACCGCCACCTGGTGGGCGTTTTGTATACACCGTTTGATGAGGAGTAGTTTTACTTATTTCCACTTCAACTTCAACATTCTTACCACGATCACCACCACCAGCACCGCCCGCATCACCACCACCAGTACCACCCGCAGCGTCACCACCTGTGTTACCACCACCTTCTCCAACCTGCTCAACATTCACATCTTCTTTCTTCTTCCCACCAGGAGTATCATGAGGAGGAGACAACCCAAATGTCCTCGACGGTGGGGATTCTGGAGGAGTAATTTTCGAAATGTCAATCTTGTGTGACGTCTTGGCTGGTTTGACACCTGCCCAAAAACGAGCAACACATTTAGACAAAAGAAAAGAATGTAAGGAAAAAGTAAAGGAAAAACTGGAAGCAGATAAAACGAATACCAGAAGCTTCAAAAATCTTCTCCAATAAATGACCAGCTTTTTCGGTAAAAATTCCCATATCAACCTCCGACTCAGAAGGGGCGGGGGGATCCTCTTTTTGAAGTTTAATCTTCTTCAAAGCAAGCACAGCAGCAGCCTGCTCGTCAAGCTTTCGTTTTTTTATCCTTGAAGGCCCTTTTCTGCATCATCTCTGTTAGAGTCGCGCGGTCTTCAGGGTCCGACTCAGGACGTTTCTCTCCAACTCCTAAACCGGACAACGTGTAACAACTCTCATCAAAAGTCCTAATTATTATTTTAATTTGGCCAATAGGAAACCCTAATTGAGAAACCCAAGTGATTCTGAACAAATCCTAAAATTTTCAGAATAATCGGAATCAGGATCAGGGCCCCTAAAACTCAAGGGGGTATACCCTAGTTAACGATTATCTAAAATTACTCGCTGTCAAAATTCGAAATTTAGAATCTGTCAAGTCAGCAAAGCTAGTCCCAACCGTGGCTACCCTATAACCTATTTTCAAACCTTACGGACCGTAACATTTTGAGGCTTACGGACCGTAAGCAATGAAAAATTTTGACTATAAATAGCAGACATTGGCACTTGAAATTCGGCGTATGTTCGACGAAGAAATTCGTTTCAGGCACCTAGTTACATTCTGTTTACCACAATCAGGGTAATAACTCGATCGCTATTAGGATTCAACGTCCGATCGATTATAACTATCCAACGATTGTTTAAGTGCCGCTCAAATTGAGTTTATACTTTGTTATTCATCGTGATTTCGACTTGAATGTTTGAGTGCTGTTCGAACTCGGACTATACTCTGTCATTCGTTGTGAATCCGCTGAATTGTTAAGTATTGCACTTGTAAATCGCTGTGAAGGTTTAATCTCGTGAATTGTCATAACTGCTGTATTAGTTACTAACCTGTTGTGTGTGCATTGTTATTGAAATTAGGTTAATCAAGGCTAATCAGTAGGCTTATACTCTGCTCGTTAAATCTACAATGTGAGTCATTCTCTTTATCAAATTTGTTTTCAAAATCATGTTTATTTTCAAAGGTTATAATTACAGTGATTAAGTTTATGTAATCACCAAATTACAGCCGGTATGTGGGGTATTGTGCACACTACTACAGTTGTTATCACTTTAGGTGGGCGAACCTAATTAGTGATATTCGTCATTCATTGGGGCAGCCAATGGTGATATGACCACAGTCACCGAAATGAGTCGAGTGACAAATACTGTGGGTAGTTGGTTTGATATCAGAAACATTGTAATATCTCTTAATACTGTGAATTATAACAAACGAGTCGTTTTAGTAAAACTGAATGATTCACTCAGTATTTCCCTGCTGACAAAACCTTTTTCAAACATGTTTCAGGTGATTTGTTGTGAGCAAAGGAAAAGTGCCGTGGAGCACTACAAGCTTAGAAAAGTGGCTCAATGTAAATAAATAAAGAAACATGTTTTGAGAAATAAAGATTT
This sequence comes from Helianthus tuberosus, assembly GCA_030545235.1. NCBI lineage: Eukaryota > Viridiplantae > Streptophyta > Magnoliopsida > Asterales > Asteraceae > Helianthus > Helianthus tuberosus. The sequence continues at coordinate 37,355,024 of CM060435.1, read as the reverse complement.
CCCAACGAAATCACTTTATTGTAAATTATGGGATTTATCCCTATATTATATATAAACGAGCAGTTTTAATATTAATCGATCCTGTTTAAAAAGACTTCCGCTGTCATTTAATTAGATACCACTGGATTTCCTGCCTCGCGGCTCTGGACCGGGTCAAACCGGGGCCGAGGGCCGTGACAGGAAAAAGGTGGTATCAGAGCCACTGATTTAAGCTTACTATTGATTTTAGCCTATTAAAATAATTGAGAGATACTTAGGAAATTTAATTGCTATTCTGTGAAAATATGTTTTATTAATTGATTAATTGTTGAGTTACAGTATGGGTAAACAAAAGATTTCTGCTATCTACCACAAATTAGATACTGCACCCACAGAAAAAGGAACCTCTTCCTCCAAACACCCAGCAGATCTGGAAGAAGGGATTTTTGTCCGTAAAGCAAATTATGAAAATCCTCTCACCCAAGATAAAAGAAATTCGATTCTTAGGAAGGGACAGGATAAAATAAAGAAACCCCAAGTCAAGAAAGTGAGGTTTAATTCAGAAATCCAGGAATTAGGCAATAGGTCACCTTGGGAAGACACATTAGATGAAAAATGGGCAAACCTTTATATGCTAGCTACCGTAGCAGAGAATGCAAACCTCTAAAAATATCAATAAGCCTGGTTTAGTAGAAAATTAATACCCAGTAAATAAATAAATTATAGTGTGTTCTCTTTCCTATAGTCTTTTGTACAAATCAGTATGCAATAAAACTTTAATGTTTATTTGAAAAACTTTGTTCCAAAGTTTTAACTTAGCATTTTTGTGCATTTTACATATATGGTATCCAGCATGAATGAGATATCGGAAGCATTTCAGAATCTCAACCTCTACCCAGTACCAATTGAAGTCTCCCACGACTTTACTGGTTATATTGCTGACATAGAGGAACCCCTGGAATTCCAAGCTCCACCGCTGGAAAAAGCAAAACTTAAAAAGAGAAGAAGATATGTAGGATGGAGGAAAGTGCGCAGGAGAAAGTCAGCTACTAGGAAACTCCCCAAAATAGAAAACCCTATAGACAAAGGAAAAGGAATCGAAATCGGAGAAAGTTCTAAACCATTAGAGATAGAAATCAGGAAAGATTTTAACCAAAAAGGAATAGAAATTGGAGAGAGTTCTAGACAACCTGAAGAAATCACATTTCAAGACGAAATAGACCGTCTACTGGCAAATTGTGATATCATTAGCCCTATCCATAATAATCTATATCCTTACCTAGTCGAAACCCAACTTCCTGTAAATCTGGAACCAGCTATTCCAGACCCACTAATCCACACTCGACCTTTAGATCAAATGGAAGAATGGTGGACAAATGACTGGCAATTCGAAAATATAATCAACAGTCCTTATTCCTTCCTTCCACAGTTTGATCCAGAACCTATCCCCAATCCTCCCATGAGCAACGAAAACTTAGCCGAACTCCGTCAGTTCGGTGAAGAGCTGATAAGTACAGGGAATAGGATCCGGGAAATGGGGGAACAAATCTCCTGGAAATACGACGAAAGGGAGCGTCGCTACTAAATTGCCAGTTGACCAAAGAATAGTGGGGTTGGGAAGAATGTCTGTATAATAATAATAATAGTTAAATATAACTCTGTAAAATGGGAAATAAAACATTGTAAGATAAACAATGAGTATGGATGCCTATATAATATATAAAGCAAAATAGAAGTCGAGACATCGACGATTTTGGATAGATATCTGTATTATTTTATGTGCTTCTGTGTAATTATTTTATTTACAATCATTTGATACTAATAGTTATATTTATAATAATTATCAGATGGAAAACGCTAGTAATGAACCAGTTAATGAAGGGAATCAATCTGAACAAAATCAGGAAAACCAGTATATGACTAGACAAGATATTGAAAACATTATCACTCAAGGGATAGCTAATGCTATTCCAGCAATCATGGCTGCTGCTCAGAAACCTGTTGAACCACAACAAATCATTCCTAGTAAACGTACGCAGGAAGACAATTTTAGTCATAGTGTAAATGGAGGCGGCAATCATGACGATAATAATCCACGACAGGCTCCACCTCCTAAGAAAATGAAAGCCGCAACACCTGGTTGCACTTTCAAAGAATTTCTTGCTTGCAAACCTGCTGAATTTGCAGGTAACGAAGGAGCAACTGCAGTACTGCGTTGGTTAGAGAAAACCGAAGCAGTAATTGCAATAAGTAAGTGTTCCGAAGAAGATCAGGTTATGTATGCGTCAAATTTATTCAAAGAAGGGGCACTAGAATGGTGGAACGCCGTATTACAAGCAAAAGGAAGAAGGATAGCTTATGCTATAGGCTGGGAATAATTTAAAATTCTTGTAGAAAGAAAATATTGTCATGAATATGAAAAGGAACAAATGGCAAATAAGTTCCTAAACCATCGTATGGTAGGCGTAGAGTGTGGCGGTTATACTTCGACATTCTTTGAATATGCTCGAGTGGTACCAACACTGGCTTCGCCAGAACCGGTACTCATTTCCCGTTACATTTGGGGATTAATTAGTGAAATTCGTAACATCGTTAAAGCTGCGAGACCTCGCACTATTGACGATGCTGTGGAACTAGCTAATACCCTAACTGATGGAACTAGTGCGCACAAGAGAAGAAGATCGAAAGAAGGAATTGGCTCAAAAGATTACCCAAGGATTTCGTATGGGTAATGATAATAATAGATTCAAGAAAAGAGGAAGGAGACAATCTGCACAACCGCCTTTTTGCAGAAATTGCAAAAAGAATCATTTTGGAAAATGCAATGTAATTTGCAACTTCTGCAAAATGACAGGGCATCGTGAAGAAAATTGCAAAAAGAAAACCATAGTCTGCTATAACTGTGGAGAAACAGGACATTACAAAACAGAATGTCCTAAATTGACTAAAACCATAGACAATAAAGGCAAACCAGCTGATGGAACAACAAAGAAGAATGCCCGAGCATTCCAGCTAACCACTCAGGAAGCCGAACTAATTCCCGACGTCATAGCTGGTACGTTCTTGGTCCATGACGTTTAAGCAAAAGTGTTATTTGACTCTGGTGCAAACCAAAGTTTTATCAATACTTCATTTTGCCAAGCCCTTAACTTACCCTTAACCACCCTTAGGCAAATTTTTACAGTCGAAACGGCAGACGGGAATTCTGTTAACATAAATAAGATTTTGCAAGAAGGAAAAATAGAACTGTTAGGCCATAAATTTTCTGCAAACCTGTTACCTATGAAATTAGCCGAATTCGATGTTGTGTTAGGAATGGATTGGTTAATAGCCAACCATGCTCGAATTCTCTGTGATAAGAATTCCATAGAAATTCAGGCACCTACCGGAGAAGTAATTAGGATTACAAGTGATAAACCACATAAGCCCATGAAGTTCATATCAGTAATGAAAGTTGCTAATTCTGAACGAAAACAAGGAATAATATATATGATTTCAATAATCATTAGTACTAAGGTAAAGAACTTAAGGAAATTCCTATAGTTTCAGAGTATCCGGATGTATTCCCAGAAGATTTACCGGGATTACCTCCAGACAGGGAAGTAGAATTTAGGATTCATCTAATTCCAGGAACTACACCGATAGCCAAGGCACCTTATCGGTTAGCACCTACAGAAATGTTAGAACTGAAAAAGCAATTAGATGAATTACTAAGCAAAGGATTTATACAACCTAGTTCATCCCCTTGGGGAGCACCAGTATTGTTTGTGAAAAAGAAAGATGGATCGATGAGAATGTGTATCGATTATAGAGAATTGAATAAGGTTACAATTAAGAATCGATACCCATTACTTAGGATTGATGATCTATTTGATCAACTTCAAGGTGCTAGGTATTTTTCTAAGATAGATTTAAGATCCGGATATCACCAGTTAAAAGTACAAGAAGAAGACATACCTAAAACTGCTTTCAGAACTAGGTATGGTCATTATGAGTTTACAGTCATGCCTTTTGGACTAACAAATGCCCCAGCAGCATTTATGGACATGATGAATCGGATCTGTAAGCCATACTTGGATAAATTTGTAATCGTATTCATCGACGATATACTTATTTATTCCAAAAGTCAGGAAGAACATTGCGAACACTTGCATGCACTCTTAACTTTGTTAAGAAAAGAAAAGCTTTATGCCAAATTCTCGAAGTGTGAATTCTGGCTGCAAGAAGTACAATTTTTAGGTCACATGGTGAATCACGAAGGAATTCACGTAGATCCTGCTAAAATAGAAGCAATCACCAAATGGAAGGTCCCGCAAACAGCTATGGAAATTAGAAGTTTTTTAGGCTTAGCTGGATACTACAGACGATTTATTAAGGATTTCTCTAAGATAGCTGTACCTTTGGCTAAGTTAACCTGTAAAGCCACTAAGTTTGAATGGGGACATAGGCAAGAAGAAACTTTTAAGATTTTAAAGCACCGATTGACGAATGCTCCAATTTTAGCATTGCCCGAAGGAACAGAAGATTTTGAAGTATATTGTGATGCTTCAAAATTAGGATTCGGATGTGTGTTGATGCAACGCAAGAAGGTAATTGCGTATGCCTCCCGGCAGTTGAAAAAACACGAGGAAAATTATACGACTCATGACTTAGAATTAGGAGCCATAATTTTTGCCCTTAAAATCTGGAGACATTATCTGTATGGAAGTAAGTTTACTATTTATACAGATCATAAAAGTTTAAGATATATATTTGGGCAAAAAGAGTTAAATATGAGGCAAAGAAGATGGATGGAAATCTTAAGCGACTACGACTGTGATATCCAATATCACGAAAGAAAGGCAAACGTAGTTGCAGATGCCTTAAGTCGTAAGTATCAGGAAAAACAAAAGCGAGTCCGTGCTCTTAGATTAAATCTACAAGTAGATTTAATGGAACAATTAAAGAAAGTTCAGGAAACAACAATCAAGGACGATGCTGAAGGAATGAAAGGTTATATAAAGGAACTAGAGCAAGGAAATGATGGAATTTGGAGATTCCACAAGAAACGAATTTGGGTACCTAAGCAAGGAGAATTAAGAAATAAGATTTTAGAAGAAGCTCATAAATCTAGGTATACTATGCATCCAGGAAACAATAAGATGTACCAAGATTTAAGAAAGAACTTCTGGTGGATAGGAATGAAGAAAGATATAGCAAGATATGTTTCTAAGTGTTTTACTTGTTCACAAGTAAAGGCTGAACATCAGAAACCTTCAGGGTTACTACAACAATTAGAAATACATATGTGGAAATGGGAACTTATAACAATGGATTTTGTTATTAAGTTACCCAAAACAAGAAAGGGTAATGATGCGATTTGGGTAATTGTGGATCGATTAACCAAATCAGCTCATTTTCTACCAATGAAGGAAACCTTTAGCATGGAAAGGTTAGCCAAGTTGTACGTAGACGAAGTGGTATCTTTACATGGAGTCCCACTCTCCATTGTATCAGATAGGGATAGTCGTTTCACTTCTCATTTTTGGAAAAGTTTCCAGCAAGCTATGGGAACTCGACTAAATCTAAGTATTGCATATCATCCTCAAACGGACGGGCAAAGTGAGAGAACGATCCAAACTCTGGAAGACATGCTCCGAGCATGTGTAATAGATTTTGGCGGAAATTGGGACAACCATTTACCATTAATTGAATTCTCCTATAATAATAGTTATCATTCAAGCATTGAAACTGCTCCATTTGAAGCACTATATGGACGTAAGTGCAGAACTCCACTTTGTTGGGCAGAAATAGGAGAAAGTCAATTATCAGGTCCAGAAATTGTGCAAGAAACTACTAACAAGATAACTCAGATCAAGGAAAGACTGAAAACAGCTCGAGATCGTCAGAAGAGTTATGCAGATAATCGCCGCAAGCCATTAGAATTTCAAGTCGGAGATGAAGTACTCTTGAAAGTTTCTCCTTGGAAAGGAGTAATACGATTCGGTAAGAAAGGAAAACTGAGTCCAAGGTACGTAGGACCATTTTCAGTGATCCAACGTATAGGACCAGTTGCTTATCGTTTACAATTACTAGAAGAATTAGCTGGAGTACATGATGTATTTCATGTATCCAATCTCAAGAAATGTTTATCAGATGAATCACTGGTAGTACCTCTTCGAGATAAAGAAGTAAATGAAAAGTTAAAATTTGTTGAGAAACCTCTTCAAATTGAGGATCGAAAGATCAAGTTTCTCAAACATAAACGACTAGTTTTAGTTAAAGTCAGATGGAATTCAAAAAGAGGAGCTGAATACACTTGGGAGCTGGAATCAGAAATGAAGAGAAAGTATCCTCATTTATTCCAGTAAATCTCGAGGACGAGATTTTTATTAAGGTAGGGAGAATGTAACAACTCTCATCAAAAGTCCTAATTATTATTTTAATTTGGCCAATAGGAAACCCTAATTGAGAAACCCAAGTGATTCTGAACAAACCCTAAAATTTTCAGAATAATCGGAATCAGGATCAGGGCCCCTAAAACTCAAGGGGGGTATACCCTAGTTAACGATTATGTAAAATTACTCGCTGTCAAAATTCGAAATTTAGAATCTGTCAAGTCAGCAAAGCTAGTCCCAACCGTGGCTACCCTATAACCTATTTTCAACCCTTACGGACCGTAACATTTTGAGGCTTACGGACCGTAAGCAATGAAAAATTTTGACTATAAATAGCAGACATTGGCACTTGAAATTCGGCGTATGTTCGACGAAGAAATTCGTTTCAGGCACCTAGTTACATTCTGTTTACCACAATTAACACACACTAATCACGAAGTGCTGCCACAATCAGGGTAATAACTCGATCGCTATTACGATTCAACGTCCGATCGATTATAACTATCCAACGATTGTTTAAGTGCCGCTCAAATTGAGTTTATACTTTGTTATTCATCGTGATTTCGACTTGAATGTTTGAGTGTTGTTCGAACTCGGACTATACTCTGTCATTCGTTGTGAATCCGCTGAATTGTTAAGTATTGCACTTGTAAATCGTTGTGAAGGTTTAATCTCGTGAATTGTCGTAACTGCTGTATTAGTTACTAACCTGTTGTGTGTGCATTGTTATTGAAATTAGGTTAATCAAGGCTAATCAGTAGGCTTATACTCTGCTCGTTAAATCTACAATGTGAGTCATTCTCTTTATCAAATTTGTTTTCAAAATCATGTTTATTTTCAAAGGTTATAATTACAGTGATTAAGTTTATGTAATCACCAAATTACAGTCGGTATGTGGGGTATTGTGCACATTACTACAGTTGTTATCACTTTAGGTGGGCGAACCTAATTAGTGATATTCGTCATTCATTGGGGCAGCCAATGGTGATATGACCACAGTCACCGAAATGAGTCGAGTGACAAATACTGTGGGTAGTTGGTTTGATATCAGAAACATTGTAATATCTCTTAATACTGTGAATTATAACAAACGAGTCGTTTTAGTAAAACTGAATGATTCACTCAGTATTTCCCTGCTGACAAAACCTTTTTCAAACATGTTTCAGGTGATCTGTTGTGAGCAAAGGAAAAGTGCCGTGGAGCACTACAAGCTTAGAAAAGTGGCTCAATGTAAATAAATAAAGAAACATGTTTTGAGAAATAAAGATTTCCCAGCGAAATCACTTTATTGTAAATTATGGGATTTATCCCTATATTATATATAAACGAGCAGTTTTAATATTAATCGATCCTGTTTAAAAAGACTTCCGCTGTCATTTAATTAGATACCACTAGATTTCCTGCCTCGCGGCTCTGGACCGGGTCAAACCGGGGCCGAGGGCCGTGACACAACGTATCAGAAATGACAACGTAATCAAGGACACGAAGAGTATGAGGTCGCTTACGAAGAAGTTCAGGAACAGTTTCCTCAGCTTTCTTCCTTTTCCCTTCCGATTTGTCAGCTTTCGCTTTTTTCCTCATCTCCAGTTGCTCAGCAGCCTCAACCGGCATCTCTATGTCCTCAACAGGCTCGTTCACCGGCTCGTGCACAACCCCCTGCGCCGGACCTGCACGCGGGGAACGAGAAGTTAGGCCTTCAAAAGATCTGCCAGACCCATCACTCGAGAGAACAATAACTTCCTCTCGAATAAGATTAACAGCATCATCATCGTCATCCTCACTATCTTCACCTAAGGCAGTGTTGGCATAGGCAGAAAAACTCTCGTCGGTCGGATGCAAGAAACGACCGCGAATACGATCCAACCAAGGTTGTTTCTCAGCCTTTTGTAACCCCTCAACCATGGCACCACCGGCCCTCTGATCCAAAACATTCAACAAGGTGTAACCCACTGCAAAAGACAACGAGGTGAGGAAAAAAAAAACAAGACAAGACAAAAAGCGGTGGAATGACACATACGTTTACCCTGATAACCATAAACCGGCACACCCAAAGGGTTCTTCTGACGCCATAACATACTCATACCGGCGCCAACTAATGCCATCTCCTCAAGTTGAAGAATAGGAGTAGCTTTATGAGTCAACTTCTTATACCAGTCTTGTTCAGCAAAGTCTGCAACAACATCAACCTTGGGGATACCCTCATCCACCGACCGGTAATGCATATCCACGGGGATAACACCTCGACGAATATAAAAAAACATTTGTTTCCAGTCGTGAAGACTCTTCAACGGAACTGAACAAATCGGAGCGACGCCGGTACGAGCACTGAAAGAGTAAAAACCACTGGTATACGTCACAGTATAGAAAATGTTGAAAAGAGCGAACGTCGGCTCCACACGGTTATCCATACACACGAACTCAAAATGGGTAATGCGAGGAAGCCCAATCGCATTGATCTGAGAGATATGGAGCCCATAGTTCCTCAACACCTCCCCGGTAAACCTGGTCATCGGAAGCCTGAAGTTGCCCTCCCGGAAGAAAGCAGCATATAAAGTGATGTAACCCGGAGGGGCATCCATGGCAGTAGATCCTGCAGTTGGGAACTGAGCACCCCACTCAGCACGAAAACCCATCTCCTGTACCAGATTATTAAACTCATCCTCCTTCCACCCTATGGTCGCCTGCTCGGGACCCGGTGGATTCTTGCCTTTGTTTCTCTTCCTCTGGGAGGAAGGATTTGCACCAGACATCGTGAAATAAGGAACAAATAATGTGGATGAACTCCAGAAAAGAAGAAAGAAGATAAAGGAAGAAGAGAGAAATCTGGAATTCAAATTTTGAAAAGTGGTGAGGAAAGAGAAGACCACCGGATACTTATACTCATCGCATTTAATGCGATGGGTAGTGGACCGTCAGAATACAAAAACACAGCCAATGGGGAGGAAACACGTCAGAGGAGAGAGAAGACGCCGCCTCTTTTTTCGGAAACGTGCACAACAGACGCCTGCTATCATGACATAAAGTAACTGACACGACTGAAAAGGCGCCTGTTCACCTGACACCAGACAGTCACATCAGTCACTCCTTCCCAAGACAAACAAAGCTTCCTCCTGAAGACAACTTTATAAAGTGCCAAAACCCATGCGCGGTACGCCATGCGTCCATTTGGCTCAACTCTACAAGCAGTCAAAACCCATGCGCGGTACGCCATGCGTCCATTTGGCTCAACTCTACAAGCAGTCAAAACCCATGCGCGGCACGCCATGCGTCCATTTGGCCCAACTCTACAAGCAGTCAAAACCCATGCGCGGCACGCCATGCGTCCATTTGGCCCAACCCTACAAGCAGTCAAAACCCATGCGCGGTACGCCATGCGTCATTTTGGCTCAACTCTACAAGCAGTCGAAACCCATGCGCGGTACGCCATGCGCCCATTTGGCTCAACTCTACAAGTGCCAAAAAACCATGTGCGGTACGCCATGCGTCCATTCGGCTCAACTTTTATAAAGTGCTAAAACTCCATGCGCCATGCGCCCACCAGGGGCAAATTTCTTAGAGATCCCATAAAAACCCCACGCCATAACAAACACTACATTCATAAGTCCAGAATCCCTCCTAGACGATCAACTCAACTAGAAGGCACACTGGACTGGGGGGACTTGAAGAGGTATGGTCCCAATTCCTTGCCCACATGGCAAGGACCACACCACTATTCCCCCCTATGTGGCGCTGACATCAACGAGGTCATCCAGAAGCTTCTAGAAGTTTCTGGAAAATATCTAAGTGGCACCAAAGATGCTCCATCCGACATAAAGGACAACACGTGCCACCAGTCACCAGGCGCCACGTATGCCTGTAACAAATCAAAGAGCAGCCCGACAACACCAGTACGACGTCTCCAAGATGGGCAAATGCAAGCGCGCCACGTGTACCACTACACTGACCACAGCAGAGGAGACCAAGAGGATATTCCCCTTGGTCGGACAGCTGGCGCGCAACCACAGCTGGCATCGCTGCTCTTCCCTCTCTCACCCTCCGGCTATAAATAGGACCCTTCATCATTCAGGTTGAATCATCTTGCTCTCTATATTCTCACACTTAACACACACTGTTGATTCTCCCTCGGAACAGTACTTATTCTCACGCCGGAGCCTGGTTAAGAGGGAAACCCCCATATTCCCCTCTTAACGAGACTAACGGTGTTGCTGTTTTGCAGGACCCAAGTCATTTCACGAGTAGGAAGAGAGATTGAACCCACAGGAGAAATAACCCCACAGATTAACCCCAGTGTTAACCTGTGTTTCATCAGTTGCCTCCCTCGATGGTACGTGATCTCTCTAAATCACCACTTCCCCCTTCCAACATCGTTGGTCATCTCTTTGCCCCAATTAATTTCGTGGCAAAAAACAATCATCTTCATCCCTTTAAATTTGGGTCCTGAAATATGTTGCAGAGCGTAATCAAAATCCATATGTGGTGGAGGGTCCAAAAAAGATATCACTAACTAAGGTTATTATTTGTGTTGCTCGAAATAAAATGATAAGTTGTTAACGGTTTCATTGGTTTACACATGGCGATAGGAGGAACATTGCCATAGGAACGTTATGCATTTCGTTGATGCCGACGGATGCAAGCTTGTCAGATGATTGATAAGAGAGCAGAAAGGACTAGGAAGATTAGTTTTTTATATCTTCTATTTTTAATTTTGATAAACAGTGTATTTTGACTTGTTTTAACAACCATATTTATTTAATTCTTGTTTGTGATTAAAAACAGAACTTTCATAAAAATCAAATAATCTATATCTATACTATCTATAATAAGAGAAAATGAGCTGATGTAAATATGCCTTAGTGTCAACTCCTGAGCTATGCCAAGTGTCAGTGCTGATGTCATAATTCCATTTTGTATATTTAGATCTAAATAATAAATAAACTATATTATATGGATACCATTTAAACCACTGCCCATATTCAAATTCAAAATTCAAACCGTATACATATATAACCTACATTATTCTGGCTCCACTTTCAAAATTCAATCCCTCTCTCAAATCCAGAGCAGCTCCACATCCAATCGCAAACCCTAGAACCTCCTCCATCGCCGATTCTCTCCGATAAGAATACAATCATCTCTTCGAATCAATCAAGAACAGTTGGAAGCTAGGGTTTTGTTCAGAAGATTCATCAAATTTGATATTGAAGGAAGAAAATTTTAGGGTTTCACATCTCATTCTCAATCGGCTAACAGCAAGGTAATCTTAGGTTTTCTATGTTCATCCAATCTTAATTTTTCAATGTTTATTCATCATTCTTGATGTTGATTTAATTTCTTTTCTGTTTTGATTTGTCAATCTTTCGATATTATTATACGGTCTGTTTATTCTCATCATTACTTGGATTCCTTAATCGTATCACTTCAACATCAGGTACGATCCAGATTTGTTTGTTCTTTAACATAGATTGTTGATTTTTTGTTTAAAATTTTCCCATTTTTTGATTGTTCTATGAACCGGCTCTGATTAGCGATTAATTGGAGGCTAGGTACGATTCTTACAACCATGATGACTGTTGTTGATTTTGATTGTATAGGTCCTGGAATTGGTGGTGATTATGGTCCTTATAGGCAGTCGAAAAGGAATGATTTATATAAACAGTAAGTATGCGGAGAAGCTTTTACAATCTGGGCAAGTTTATAGATGCTTTTGCAAGTGGTCCTTATTAGCGATTAATTAGTTCTTACAAATCAGGGTATGTTGCTTTTGCATCTTTGGGTTTAGGGTTGCGTTTCATTGGCCTTTGTATAAACAACATGGGTTTCGAGTGTTTTATTGAAAGACTTATAAGTTAGATTTTAATTCTTTTGCTTTACAAAAGATAAAAAAATAGGTATATTAATATCGGGAATTTGGTTTTGTTTTGATTGTATTGCTGAATGCATATGTATGTAGAAAGGATTTGTTCAAGATTTTCAAATAACATGAGTAAGGCACCTGATCAACAAACCTACAAGAAAATTTTGGGATTTTCAGTGTAAAAAACTAGGTTTTAGGAATATCCCAAATTTGCTATCAAGTGAGTTCCAGCTCAAAACGAGGTAACCCACTTTCACAACTGGTACTCAGATCGATGATGCCAGAGGTTTGTTAATTTCATATTTATGTGTTTGACCGATTCCGAAATCATACCATCCCTTTTTTCTTTCATCTTTTAATCGTTATATAAACGAACAATTCGATCTATTTCTAACTCTTGATCTTTTTCTGTAGCAGATCTCAATCAATACATCAATCACAATAATGGTTGGAGGATTGTTGAACAAGCTCGCTTCGAAATCGCTCAAAGTCGCCGGAAAATGGCAACAACAGCAGCTCCGTCGTCTTAATATTCATGAATATCAGGTCTTGATCCGTTTTTTTCGTTCGTAGCCTCTGATTTTGACCTAATTAGGGTGTATTTGTAAAATTATTGCATCATATATGATATAACACATATAGATGTAGGATGTGATTGTGACCTTTGTTTAAGCATCTGATCATATATAGTTTGATTTTGTTTAAGTTTCAGATTACAGCAGAACAAGTGGTGAAAAGGAAATCATATATAGTTTTATGTATGTTGCAGTTCCATATATAGTTTCATGTACTGATTGAATTGTTTTTTTATAAAACACTTCACCAAAACAAGTGGAGCTTCCGTTCAAACATGCTCGTGTTCTCTTACAGGTGAATATCATCAAATACACTTGTATAGAGTTTATAGCCGTTTATTCACTTTTAGTAATTCATGATTTTTTTATTTTAGGATTTTACTGGAGTTCCATCTGTAGTTTACCTTACTTGTATGCGAGATGCTATGAACAAGCTCGGTGGTGACTCTAAGAAGATTAATCCACTGGTGAGTAATATCTATTTCATCTCTTTTTTTTTTAAATAAGGTTTTCATTATTTGGAAATAATCACCCATGAAGGCATATTTTGGAGCATTGTTAGTTATCTCATACTTTGATAAATTTGAGTATATAAGTCTGATTGAGCTGAAACATTTCTTAATTTATAGTTCTAAATATGATTACAGAAGTTATATTGTTTTGATAAAGTTGAACCAATAAGTTGTTTGTATATGGACTAAGTATCTTGGTTATACTTGAATGTTGATTGACTAGAAGAACATGAACATTTAGAAACTTAATTGAAGTTGAAATGATTCAAACGGGTCGAAGGTCTACCAACGGTTATTCATATACGTGCAATCTATAACTAACTTCATTAATTAAAAATGGATTATTATTTTAATAATATAGTTTTTAAAGTTAATCTTTTGAAGATATAAATTTATTACTTATGGAATTTAAGAAATGGACTTAAAATGTTTGTTGGCAATTCAACCTGGTTCTTATAAAAAAGTTATCGGTGGGCTATTCTGTTAATGTTTGAGAAATGGATTATTATTTAATGATGGAATTTGAGAAATGGATTATTATAAAAACTGATGGAATTTGAGAAAAGGATTATTATTTCAGATATTGTTTTATAATGCAATTTGTTAATGTTTTTTTTTTGCTTTTCAATTTTTTCCAGAGATGAAGGAAAGCATATGCGAACACTTGTGAAAGAAGATTTTGGTCAACCTGACACCATGGTAAGCATCACTATTAATCTTGGGTAATTCTTTAGATAATCTAAAATTTTGGGTTCAAATTTGAATCTTCAAGGATTGTATTTTGACTTTAGAATTTTCAGATAAATAGCTGAAATTAAGACATGTAATGTTATATAATTTGAAAAAAAAGTACTCTTGGCTAACCAAGCTGACCCGAATCGACCAGAACTGTTTCAACCGACACATAATTACCCCTTTAGTCTTAGCCTGGTGAATTTGTGAAAAAAATAATATAATAATTCAGGATGGGCCTATTTTTAACTTCTACTTATCCATTTTCCCCTAGAGGATGAAGTGAGAGGAACTACCAACCAGGATGCTTGGTTTAAAAAAGTGGTAAGCGCACAAAAGCGACGAGGTCTAAAACTGAGGCGCAAAAGCGTTGAGCTTTTCGTACGCAAGACACAAAGGATTATATAAATTATTTTATAAATCCCATAGGCTTTTAGCATCCTCTACCTATGATTTAGTTATAATTAAGCTTTATATATGTTTTAAAACGGAAAAAAAACATCAATGTACAGCATAAAAAGCCTGTTGTACAACACTCAGCTGTTTAGGCTTAAAAACTTATCCCGGCTAACGTTCGAATTAGGTCAATTTTGTTTAATGATTGCGACTTTATGTTGCCACTTTGTTATGTTTAGGGATTTGATCTCAGATTGAACTAGGTTAATTATGTGATTAAGCTTCATCATAAATGTAGTTTGATTATTATTGATGTTATTATAAGTCATTCACTGTATCGCAGAATTTGTTCGATTGCAGAATCGTATCTGGGAATATTCACTGCAGAATCAGCATATATCTGTACACTCGCTGCAGAAAATCTTCATTCAGTGCAGAATTGGCCGTCCACATAACTGATCTGAAATGCCTGTTCATTCATAGAAAGTCATTACAGAATCAGTTTTGATTACTGAAAGAGATGATGAGGTATTGTGTTACGACCCCTAAGTGAATTGAGTTTATTACTTTTGCGGTTTTGCTAACATCTAGAATGAATGAATAATTGGATTGGTAAATGTGACTTACTGAACGTTGTAGAGTGTGAAATTTTAGTTGTGAATTAAGAGTTTTGAACTGGTTCCAATTATTGATTAGTTTTCAACACAAATTTTGATTTTAGTGTTTAAGCAGGGATGGCTATGACAAACTCAAAGGGACCTTCAACAATGAGAAGTATGATGGGTTATTTAGTCGTTCTTTTAATTTACCCCCTTTTTTACAAGGTTATTAAATGGGTTATTCGCTGTTAACGAGCAGCGGATAACGAGCAGCAGTTAACGAACAACAGAAGATAACGAGCAGCAGATAACGAGCAGCAGTTAACGAACAGCAACAGATAACGAGCAGCAGTTAACGAACAGCAGCAGATAACGAGCAGCGGTTAACGAGCAGCAGTTAACCAACAGTGGACAATATGTACGACCTTCAGTTAACGAGCAGCAGTTAACGAGCAGCTAACAACAGTTAACGAGTAGCTAACATCAGTTAACAGCAGCTAACAGCAGTTAACAGCACTTAACAGCAGTTAACAGCAGTTAACGAGCAGCAGTTAACGAACATCGTTAACTGTATCTCGACCACTTGTGCAGCGTTAATATATGAAATGAAACCTATAATGACAGCGTTAACTGTATAATGAAACCAAAAAAATATACAATGACAACGTTAAATTAAAACCTATAAGGGCATTTAATAACCTTGTAAAAAGGGGGTAAATTAAAAGAATAACTAAATTACCCCTCTTCAATTTAATATTCTTATAGTATAAAACCATTTTTAGATGTATCTAGCAACTTTTTAAAAACCTCAGTGGTCTCTATGAGAAAAAAAAAACTTTTTTGGGATGGATTTAGCAAATGTGAACAAACGTCAGGGACGATTTTAGCAATTTACTCTTCTTTTTCGGACATCTATGTTTCTCATTTTTTATTTGGTTACTTAACAGGTTTTGTGGTTTCGCTTTTTGTTTGTTGTAGGAAGTTTGCTTCTTACAGGAGGTTAACCGGATTCTAGCGTCGAATCGTCTGGAGCCATTCTCAAGGCTGGCAAGTGGAAAGTTCACCTACTTCTCAAAGGATTGCTTACAACCCTTCCAAGAAAGGTATAATTTCCATAATACAACTTATCGTCATTGTTTACACATCTAATATTGTGGTATTGTATCATGTAGGGTTTTATTTTGGTTGTAAGTTTGATTTACCATCACTTTCAACACTCACACTATTTGCATAGACAGGTTATATATAATAAATGAAAATTATTTGGGCCACTGTTGAGTCAAAACAGTGTTGTTAAAACAGTGGTTTGAAACACTTTTGGGTTAAAACAGAGTTTTAAACCACTGTTGGGTTAAAACAGTGGTTGAAACCACTGTTGGGTTAAAACAGTATTTTAAGCCACTGTTGGGTTAAAACAGTGTTTCAAGCCACTGTTGGGTTAAAACAGTGTTTCAAGCAACTGTTGGGTTAAAAAACAGTGTTTGAAAACACTGTTGAGTCAAAACACTGTTGTTAAAGCAGTGGTTTGAAACCACTCTTGGGTTAAAACAGAGTTTTAAACTACTGTTGGGTTAAAACAGTGTTTGAAACCACTGTTGGGTTAAAACAGTGTTTCTAGCCACTGCTGAGTTATTTTTTTTTTGTTGGTTTTTTACTAATTTGCCAGAATACAATCGTCTAGCTAACAGAATGGGGTCCGAGCATTTAGGAAAACTGCTTTCCAAGGTAGAGTATATCTTTTCAGCACTATTTATACTTCTTTCAAAACATATATAATTGCTCACTACATGATTCATCATTTCAGCACTTGGAACCTGTCATTAAGTCTCGAATTCCGGGCCTCCAGTCTCTCATTAGCAGAACAATCCTTGATTCATCATTTCAGCACTTGGAATCTGTCATACGTCCACATGGTGGTTGGAACTTTAAGACACTCGATTCCAAAATCCGTTGTGTATTGTCAAGTTCGTGAGGCCAAACGTAACTTGCTCGATCGTTTCTTCACCGAGTTGGGGGCAAAAGAGGTAAATTTATGTTTTGTATATGTTAAATAAAAGCAAAATGTCAACACTTTGTGTTTGTTATTATATAGTGTTTTGAATTTATTTTATTTGCAGGGAAGACAGTTGGGTAAATTGTTGGATGAAGATCCAGTGATAACACAAAGGCGTCAAAACATAGGAAAGCGGCTAGAACTATATCGAGCTGCACAATCTGAGATAGATATGGTTGTCTGGACCAACTAGATTAAATCACAGCGTACATATCATTTTTGGATCATTTTTTGTTTACGAAACATGGATTAGGCTATATGTATAACTGTGTAAATTTGAAGTGACTATGCACTTTATTATTCTATTGTTGTGTAAATTTGATAATTGACTTTTCTATTATTCAATAATAATTGTAAAAAGAGTCCGCCAGAATCGCTTTTTAGGGTGGGTTGTATTTGAGACATCATTTTTTTACACATCGGCAACTCTTATAAAAAACGAACTACTAAACTTATATAAAGATAGTAACGCTATAAATAAAATAACTAATGTTGTTATTTTACGGCTAAATTCCTGATATCTACGTCTCCACAATGATTAAAATCCTTGGTTCACCATTTGTACTCATTCATCACTGTCTTTAACATTACTTTATAAAGATATAGAACTAAACACCAAAATTTAAATGATATATTATAATCTGTTTTTTTAGTATTTGATTTCGATCATTACTAAACCTACCCGTGTGGTTACACGGGTCCTACACCTACACCTAGTACTCTATTAAGGGAGATTAGATGATGACATAGAAATGCCTACGCGTCAACCATCTAGCCATGCCACGTAGGATCTGATGATGTCATAATTCGGATAATATAAATATATAAATATATAAATAAATCTATCTATTATAAAAAATTCAAATATAGTTTTGGCTCCATTTTCAAAATTTAAACACCTTTCTCTCTCTCTCTCTCAAATACAACCTCTAATTTCAAACCTGACTTCAAATTCAAAAATCAAGCTCTAATTTCAAACCTGCATCTCTCTCTCTCAAATATAGGAAAAGAAAGGGGCGTCAATCAAGAACCCTAATTCACTCTAACGGAGAACAAGAAGATGAATTCAGAGATCAACGGTCTAATGATTCAGAGATCAACAAGAAGATGAAGTCTGACATGTATAGACTTGGTAACGAAGAGGATGATGGCGGTGTTTCGGGTTGTAGAAGCGACGATGGTGGTGAGCTTCAACTACTGAATTTGTTTCATATATGTGTAGATCCACAAACCCTAAGGTATTTATTCTAACTGTTTTGAGCTTTAATTTTTAACCTAATAGTTGATTTATCAAAATAGGTTTGAAATTTTCAATAGATTTAACTGATTTAAGTGTGTTTGTACTTATTTTGATGTTTTGAGGTATTTATTCTAATTAGGTTAAGGATTTGAGCTTTATTTTTAACCTAATTGTTGATTTTTTTTTATTATAGGTTTGAAATATTGAATAGATCCGTTGTATTTTGAGAAGAACCGGTTGAATCGGCTGAATTTGCTTAATTGAACATGTTCATGTGGTTTAAACAAGAGCAATGAAAATTGTGGTCAGGTTGCAGAGATGTTAATTTTGAAGCTATTTGGTTAGAACGTTGCAGATGCGAAATATCCTTACTAAATTTGGTGAATACAAACGCTTCGGACTGTTTTGATTCCTTTACAGGGGGTACTACATTTTTAGAAACACCTTTAGTAGTGATAAGCTGGTGAAATTTCATCAGTCAAAAGGGTCTTTTCCCTGATTTTGGAGGTATTCAATTTCATCAGTCAAAAGGTTAGGGTTTCAACCTTCAATACACTTCTGGTGTCGATTTGTGAGGTTTTGGTGTGTGCTGCCAGGTTTAGAAGAAGAGGATGTTCCTCAAGTGTACTCAAAAGGGCCAAATCTTGGTATGTAATGCTTTAATATTTGTGGTAATTTGCTGTATTTTAGAAATTAGGGTTCTAATTTGGGGTTTTTCATTACATGTAGTGTTTTCATAGAGCTCTGCAGTTAACTGTCTTCTATCAGGTACAAGATCTCTGTTTTAAAATTGCTGATGAAAATTGTTGATAATTAAAATTGCGTAGAGTTTAGGTCATGAAATTAGGTATTTAGGTAATTTAAAGATCCTTTCTATTTGCTCAAACTAATTCATGTCTCTTGCATAGGTAGACTGTATCTGATGTAAGACTAATTGATTAAAGGGGGGGGGGGGGGGGATTATGTATGCTGATTGGTGAATGAGTAGATCTGAGTTTGTTGTTTGTCATTGTTATTTTTACAATACCCTTTTAATTAATGTTAAGTTATTTTTTTTATCTGTGAATGTCTAAAACAAAGGCCGCCTAACTACGTTTAAAGTGCTACTCTTGAGTTATATTTTATAACTTT
Organism: Helianthus tuberosus; assembly: GCA_030545235.1. NCBI lineage: Eukaryota > Viridiplantae > Streptophyta > Magnoliopsida > Asterales > Asteraceae > Helianthus > Helianthus tuberosus. The sequence continues at coordinate 37,335,576 of CM060435.1, read as the reverse complement.
AATTTAATTATGTTACATGTTATTTTCAGTTTGTTGTTTGTATTTTGATGGGATTGTAAGGCAGCCATTGGTTTGTTAGGATTTCATTTACTTTTTTCATATGCATATATCAGGCTTACGTTAATGCTACTCAGTCCTCTGTTAAAGAGTTTAATTAAGAAGTTGAGCCAACACATTCAAATTACTCGATCTATTTGTGACCGGTTGTATATTTTGTATGATATGTATTATCTGTAGAAATTGATTAACAGTTTTATATAACTATAGTTGTTATACGAATTGTTTCGACTGAGATTTTGATAAGTTTTACAAATATTTTGAACGTTTTGAACTGTTTTACACAAGTTTTAGTTTGGTCAATTAAAGGTTTGATCATGTCAGTCAATTTCCATTGATTTCGAATCCTAGCCCGGTCTAATTTGATCGAGTTTCGGTGTGATTTTTTGTTTTGTGACATGTGCCGAGAAAGATGATGACTCAGATGATACTTTAGAGGACGATGAGAGGAAAAAAAGAGGTATGTTGTCATTTTGTAAACTCTCTTGATTTGTGTTATATATTGTTGTATAGGTTGGACCGATGTGATATTTTATAGTTTTTAATACAAATGAGAAGTCGCATTGTCTAAAATTTATCTGGATTATCAACATTGGAAGCGAGGTAGTTGTTTTAGTTACTACTCACTTCCCAATATAATTACCTGTTATAGTAATACAACTTTAAATTGGTCCAACGATAGTAATTTTACTGAAATTTGTTTTACCATTTAAATAGATTATAATATTGTTTTTGACTGATTAAATTCAATAAACCGGGAAATTGTTTGTTAAAATTATAATTTAACTTTCAAATTCTGAAAATATACTTTTATAACTATGAATGTCGGCTATAACTTGTCATGGTATATATTATTGAATCATATGGCTTCTTAAGTAGATTTGTAGTTTTGAAGGTGCAGTGCGTCTGCTGTGTTTGATTTGTTTTTGATATTGAAGAAGGACGTCACGAGACGGTAGTGGTGGACCATCGGATCAATTGACGGATCTGCCTGAGGTCCAAGTCAAATGCTCATTGGTTTACATGGATTTTGAAGGACGGTCTGATGGTCGATCAATCAAATCAATTCTTTCTCATGTTGCCCCTTTGAAAGTTGTATGGATTTTCTTCTTTTTTTTTCTAGCAAATTATTTTCTGCAATTATTGTTGAACTGTTAAGATATTAAAGTCTTCGTTATTAGGTGCTGGTGCATGGATCCGTAGAGGCCACTGAACATCTGAAGCAACATTGTCTGAAACATGTCTGTCCTCATGTATATGCTCCTCAAATTGAAGAAACAATTAATGTCACATCAGATTTGTGTGCATATAAGGTACATAAAAAGTTTAATAGGATGTTGTTTTGCACAATTTATCGTCAAATCCACATTTGATTGGGTTGTTGTTGTTATGGAAATAGGTGCAAATCTCTGAGAAACTGTTGAGCAATGTTCTTTTTAAGAAGGTTAGGTTATTATTACTTTATTAGAATAATATAGTTTTAGTGATCATATCTGATGATAAAAATTATGCATTTTGACCCGTTTTCATTACAACTTGGAGATTATGAAATAGCGTGGATAGATTCTGAGATCGAGGAAACAGAGAGCGGCACGTTGTCTGAAACTCCCCCTTTCAACAACAGCTCCTCCTCACAAATCGGTACTTGTCGGTGATCTAAAAATGGCAGACTTTAAGCAGTTTCTCTCCGGAAAGGGTATTTGTAACACCCGTTCTTATAAATCAAGGTTTAACGTATATTTTGCTAAAATAATCATGTAATTAATGATTATATATACTTCGGAAATGCGGGTTTGTTAAAAACTTTTACAATTTAAGTGATATACATATTGTGATTTAAATCGCCGTTTAGAATAACGACAAAACAACGTTGCGGAAGCTTCATTTAACGCGTGTTCGGTTCTTGCTCGACGCTTGATCTTCATCCGGGAACACTTGGTATTTTCCTGCGATCAAAACCAACCCCAATAGTTAGTTTTGATGCTTAAACAATAGGTTAAACAACAAACCATAGAATAAACACTGATTCGGATAAATTCTGCACAATCGGGTGAACTGGCAGCTGACGCATGGCCGTGCGTCCATCCGCACGACCGTGCGGTACCTACGGCGCCGGGGGCACAGGTAGTGCACGAGCCCGTTCACTGATTTACTCGGATACGCACGACCGTGCAACCAGGAGCACGACCGTGCACCACCAAATTTTTACGGTGACAACCTACTGGTTTACGGTGATTCAGCACCCACCGTAACTTACGGTAGAACCGTAAGTTACGGTGGCCCCTGCATTTCCAGCTTTCCATTTTGCCGTTTCTGATACGAAAACTTTCGTATCTTTCAAACCGCGTGTCCGTTTGACCTACCGTTTCTTCCTACGTGTTTGTAATTTGATTCTCCATCATTTGGAGTTAAAATCCGACATTCGGCTTAACAAAATTTAAGACTTCTAAGTCTTCGGCTTATTACCCTTTATACCAAATTTTGACCCGGTTATGCATTTTATCAAACAAACGTATTTATTTGATTCCTATATTTCATACACTTCATCAAATAATTGTGATATACCATATTAGGTTCTAATCATAGGTTTATTACACAAACTAAACCCGTTTTCACTAGTATGCTTATTTTGACCCGTTAAGGATATTTTAAGCACTTTTAAGCTCAATTTCGCTTTCATTCTAATCTAGCGTTGTAATCTATATCTCTTATCTAGTACTCTTCCATCACAACTAAATGTGTGTTGGATTTAAAGTAAATATCTATGTATTCCGAATTTATACCTCTTGATATATCATTTTACGGCAAAGACTCATATGGAGTCTTTTGGCCCAAGAATTACATCTTTCACTACCCGTACTCATTCTCAACTTTTGTTTAATCATAAGACTCCTTTCCAAACAACCTCTAAGAGTTGTTTGTTCAATTTAGCCTACAAGGGCGTTTTGGTCGATTTTGGTCTTTCTTTTACAATGAAGGGCTATCACCAATTATTCGACCAAATTAGCACTTTTACATACATCATAAATAAGCGTACCTGGCTCGGATCTACAAGTAGACCCGATTTTAATACCTTGCTTTATATTCGCTAATTTAGAACGATGCGAATATCCATTGGATATCTATTCCTGTAAGCATATGACTCGACAAAAGAATCATTAGTCTATATAGTCAAAAGGTGTTGTCTACACCTTTTGACCCGTTTGGCCGAATTGACCATTTATCTTTGCGAGATGATATTTATTATCATCTCCTCTACATGACTCTTCCCGTTTAACACCATACGGAAATTTTAAATATAAACCGTGTATTTCTTTCGACATAATATGACCAATTTATCGATTTACTTCTTTTTAACCATTATTATGGTTTCTATCATCTTTGATTTTCTTGTTCCGTTCGACTACACGACGGAGCATCATATTTCAATTGTTTAGATATCTCATTCATAATTTATATGATAAGAAAACATTCCACAATTTAAGACTAGTGTAAGCTATACTTACCTTGCATCCGAATTATGCTTTTCCGTCATTCTTGCTTCGTTTGACCCGCTTCCTTTCCAAGCCTCCACCTAGCTTGTCAAGCGTCAAACTATCATCATAATTCGTAAGACGGTTATATTAGTCATCATTAATTATGACTATTCCATCTTACATATTTTCTATCACAATTACCATTCGATCTTATTAATGGTCGGTTTGACTATTTAAAAGTCAAATCACCAATTAACACATATGATTGCACTATCAAGTTCACAAGACTCGGCACATTATCAACACTTAGTTCTTATTTAGGCATTTTAACAAACACTTAATGTGCATGATTTTACATATTTACTAACTAGTTCCTAACTAGTTATTTTTACCAAGATTAACATCAAAAATCACCACTATCACTTATGATCAATTACTCAAACTTGCAAATTGTTCAAGTATCTTGTTCCTACTAGCAACTATGATGTTTTTAAACATGTGTACATCATCATCTTTACTACATAATCAAAACCCACTTGACACATGAGTGTATGATCATGGATTCACAACCATGAACATCAATTCAACAAGTACATGACTAGGGTTTACTCCTAGACATAGTTTCATCACTAATTTCATCCCAACAACAAACATGCAAGTTCAGATTCCGAGTTCTCTAGGTTTGCTCAGAATTTCAACTAGAGATTTTCTCAAGAAATTTACATACCTCATGACTCCTTTTTCAATGGAGATCACTAATTCATACTCGGATTTTGATTTGGACTTGATTTGCTCCTTCAATTTGATGAAATTGTGTTGATTAGGGTTTGACCCTTCTTGGTCGCCCCTGAGCTCGATCCAGAACACACACTGTGTGTGTGTGTTTGTGTTTGTTTTTATTAAATAACTTTTCTAGTTATCCCGCTTTAAACCCCTCGTGTTTTGGTTCGTTATTAAGTAGGCCACAACCTACTTATTTCTTTTAACAATTTTCCCACTTATTAACTAGGTTAAATATTCCTAGTTAACTTAGCGGGTTCGGGAATATTTATGACTAAGTTTATTTTAGGTCCCGTTAACTCGGGCCTTCAAAGCTTTTATTTCTTAAAAGCTTTTATTCACTTTTTATTTATTATTAGGGATTAATTATTTAAACCCTAATATTTTCCGGGTAAATTTTTACCACTAAAGGTATTTTACCCGTCTTTACTATTAACGGGGTTTGATTACCAAAGCCGTTTTCCGGGGTGTTACAAGTCTACCCCCCTTAAAGAGGTTTCGTCCTCGAAACCTTTTCTTAATTTATCGAGTTCAACTCCATGTATTTGCTCTCGATAATCAATTAAGCATTTCTCATATCTTAACCGATTGTTAGTATTACCAGAAAAGTATGGTAATATTCTTTTGGTTATTAATCATCTACGTATCTTACATGACATAATGCGACTGGGAAATAACGTAATCTCGTTATTTCCACTAGTTTAATTAACTTAGCGATATTCCTCGCTTTCATATACTATTGAATTCTTTATGAATCCATTACTTTGACCCGTTTAAAGGTTTCTAGTGAAATCTTTCACTTCTAGCAACAATTCCTTTTATTTTCAAATTTACTTATTCGGTTTAGTTATACCGAATTTACCGTTTACAAGCGAACCAAATTTCTTAACTTAAATTGCTGACTTTAACCGGTTTCATCAACTAGACTTATTTGTCCAGTTCCTTTTTACCGCTTGCTTGGTTATATTGTGATTCTACTTCACATTACATTTCTTGACCGTGATTGTGTTACATCATGTTTAATTTATATCAACCTTTCATTTTTGAGAATATCACTTTTCGAATATATCATCTTGCGCCTATCAGTGTCAAGACTTGTATCTTTCATGCTTACTATTTAAATTCCTATCAGAATTTATGTTTGTAAAAAAACATTACTTCTTACTAAAACCGAAGTTTTAGTTTTAGGATCTTTTCTTTAACTTGTGTCAATCATCCATACTGGGATATTGACAGTCCGTAATTTAATCCTTTACAGTCTTAGTTCTTATGCGGGGATTCTTAACTGATTTCCTCGCTTTATTCCATCTAACCCGTAGGTTTTATCACTTAGCCTTATGGGCTATTTTTGATTAGACATTCACCTCTTTAAGGCGAAGTCCTTATAACTTCTTTCTAATCATGACCCGTGGGTCGTTTTAGTCCGTATATCTCTCCTTTGTTTATAACCCTAAAGGTTATGTTGATCCCGTAGATCACTCTTTTTACTCGTGTCTTATTAAAATATATATTTGGTGTCAAAGCACTCTTTTTACGTTTGAAATTCATCTGTCTCAAGCTTACCGTTATCCGGCTTGCGCTTACTTACGCCTTCAAGCATTATACTTTATTCAACCCGTTCAATCTCAAAATAGTTGAATATAATTATCAGAATTTCTGTTTACGAAATTTTTATGGTCTTTTAGTCATAACTCATAATCCGAGTCTTTTGACTTTAAATTCATGTTCTCGTTTCTCGATTTACGCATGTGTTTAATTCTTACCCATCAACCGGGTGTTTTACCAAAGTCGTTATTATTGCAATCCTCCCGGTATGCATTAAGACCTCGCTTCATTTTTTATATTCTGACTTTGTCTTTAAGTTCGACATTTTACAAAAATGACCCGTTAAGGGACATATTTGCATTTTCCGGGTTCGAGTGCAAGTACACTCCCTCCCATTGCTTGTCTAAATCATTTTTCATGTTTGCGTTTTCTGGGTTCGAGTGTAAGCACACTCCCTCCCATTGCTTGTCTAAATCATTTTACTTGCTTGCGTGTTATGGGTTCGAGTGTAAGTACACTCCCTCCCAATACTTGTCTAAATCATTTTACTTGCTTGCGTTTTATGGGTTCGAGTGTAAGTACACTTCCTCCCAATACTTGTCTAAATCATTTTACATGCTTGCGTTTTATGGGTTCGAGTGTAAGTACACTCCTTCCCAATACTTGTCTAAATCATTTTACATGCTTGCGTTTTATGGGTTCGAGTGTAAGTACACTCCTTCCCAATACTTGTCTAAATCATTTTACATGCTTCTTTGTCCCTTCGCTCGGGCTCATTATCCTGATGTAATATGCTTCAGTCACTCGGTTGTGCGTTTGCATTATTATCAAATATTTTGCTTATCTGATTCATTTGGGTACTTTTTAATTAGTCCCATTTACTCCTCCCTTACTACATCGGATGTAAATGTGTCCGCTATAAGAAGTTCATGGTATCATATGCCACTACTTACTTGGCCAGAGTAAGCGGTTAACACATGACACACATGACCTTTTTATAGTTTTCACATCACGCCCTATGTAAGTAACGCCTCTATTTGTTTCTCTTGGAAAACAATATCCCGAATACATTTTCTATTCGGGTTTTTCCAAGTTTTTTTTTTTTTTTTTTTCTACATATGCAACTTTCAATTTCTACATATTGGTTGCATGTTTACATTCATGCAATAATTTAAACGTGCACCTGGTAAATGCTTGCCCTTACGGGCTTTTCTTGCCATTAGCCTTGTTCGCGACCATTACGCGATTTAGGTCCTTAATGAGCATTGCTCTTCTTGTCATATCTCGGACCATTCCATGATCATATCCACAATTCGTTTGATTCTCATCGTCTTCAAACGCGAGTGTCCTTTAATTAAAACATTCACAAGAGTTAGTAATATCAACTTTAATAATCGCCCGTATTATAATACGAGGCTTTTTCTACTATACGCGTCAACGCACGTATTTTCATCAACTATATCAGTCATTTAATTGGGGTAACGTGTATTACACGGTAACCCTATGTGTTGTCTACAACACTTTAATATGCTAAACCATTAGCATACTTGCACTTACCGGATTTGCGATCAAGCCTCGAACCGAACACTATTCTTTGTCAAGAGCATAAGGTTTAAGTCCAAGCATGGTTCCTCCCCACCATGCTCGAATCTCTTAAACCAAGGCTCTGATACCAACTTGTAACACCCGTTCTTATAAATCAAGGTTTAACGTATATTTTGCTAAAATAATCATGTAATTAATGATTATATATACTTCGGAAATGCGGGGTTTGTTAAAAACTTTTACAATTTAAGTGATATACATATTGTGATTTAAATCGCCGTTTAGAATAACGACAAAACAACGTTGCGGAAGCTTCATTTAACGCGTGTTCGGTTCTTGCTCGACGCTTGATCTTCATCCGGGAACACTTGGTATTTTCCTGCGATCAAAACCAACCCCAATAGTTAGTTTTGATGCTTAAACAATAGGTTAAACAACAAACCATAGAATAAACACTGATTCGGATAAATTCTGCACAATCGGGTGAACTGGCAGCTGACGCATGGTCGTGCGTCCATCCGCACGACCGTGCGGTACCTACGGCGCCGGGGGCACAGGTAGTGCACGAGCCCGTTCACTGATTTACTCGGATACGCACGACCGTGCAACCAGGAGCACGACCGTGCACCACCAAATTTTTACGGTGACAACCTACTGGTTTACGGTGATTCAGCACCCACCGTAACTTACGGTAGAACCGTAAGTTACGGTGGCCCCTGCATTTCCAGCTTTCCATTTTGCCGTTTCTGATACGAAAACTTCCGTATCTTTCAAACCGCGTGTCCGTTTGACCTACCGTTTCTTCCTACGTGTTTGTAATTTGATTCTCCATCATTTGGAGTTAAAATCCGACATTCGGCTTAACAAAATTTAAGACTTCTAAGTCTTCGGCTTATTACCCTTTATACCAAATTTTGACCCGGTTATGCATTTTATCAAACAAACGTATTTATTTGATTCCTATATTTCATACACTTCATCAAATAATTGTGATATACCATATTAGGTTCTAATCATAGGTTTATTACACAAACTAAACCCGTTTTCACTAGTATGCTTATTTTGACCCGTTAAGGATATTTTAAGCACTTTTAAGCTCAATTTCGCTTTCATTCTAATCTAGCGTTGTAATCTATATCTCTTATCTAGTACTCTTCCATCACAACTAAATGTGTGTTGGATTTAAAGTAAATATCTATGTATTCCGAATTTATACCTCTTGATATATCATTTTACGGCAAAGACTCATATGGAGTCTTTTGGCCCAAGAATTACATCTTTCACTACCCGTACTCATTCTCAACTTTTGTTTAATCATAAGACTCCTTTCCAAACAACCTCTAAGAGTTGTTTGTTCAATTTAGCCTACAAGGGCGTTTTGGTCGGTTTTGGTCTTTCTTTTACAATGAAGGGCTATCACCAATTATTCGACCAAATTAGCACTTTTACATACATCAGAAATAAGCGTACCTGGCTCGGATCTACAAGTAGACCCGATTTTAATACCTTGCTTTATATTCGCTAATTTAGAACGATGCGAATATCCATTGGATATCTATTCCTGTAAGCATATGACTCGACAAAAGAATCATTAGTCTATATAGTCAAAAGGTGTTGTCTACACCTTTTGACCCGTTTGGCCGAATTGACCATTTATCTTTGCGAGATGATATTTATTATCATCTCCTCTACATGACTCTTCCCGTTTAACACCGTACGGAAATTTTAAATATAAACCGTGTATTTCTTTCGACATAATATGACCAATTTATCGATTTACTTCTTTTTAACCATTATTATGGTTTCTATCATCTTTGATTTTCTTGTTCCGTTCGACTACACGACGGAGCATCATATTTCAATTGTTTAGATATCTCATTCATAATTTATATGATAAGAAAACATTCCACAATTTAAGACTAGTGTAAGCTATACTTACCTTGCATCCGAATTATGCTTTTCCGCCATTCTTGCTTCGTTTGACCCGCTTCCTTTCCAAGCCTCCACCTAGCTTGTCAAGCGTCAAACTATCATCATAATTCGTAAGACGGTTATATTAGTCATCATTAATTATGACTATTCCATCTTACATATTTTCTATCACAATTACCATTCGATCTTATTAATGGTCGGTTTGACTATTTAAAAGTCAAATCACCTATTAACACATATGATTGCAGTATCAAGTTCACAAGACTCAATTAGGCACATTATCAACACTTAGTTCTTATTTAGGCATTTTAACAAACACTTAATGTGCATGATTTTACATATTTACTAACTAGTTCCTAACTAGTTATTTTTACCAAGATTAACATCAAAAATCACCACTATCACTTATGATCAATTACTCAAACTTGCAAATTGTTCAAGTATCTTGTTCCTACTAGCAACTATGATGTTTTTAAACATGTGTACATCATCATCTTTACTACATAATCAAAACCCACTTGACACATGAGTGTATGATCATGGATTCACAACCATGAACATCAATTCAACAAGTACATGACTAGGGTTTACTCCTAGACATAGTTTCATCACTAATTTCATCCCAACAACAAACATGCAAGTTCAGATTCGAGTTCTCTAGGTTTGCTCAGAATTTCAACTAGAGATTTCTCAAGAAATTTACATACCTCATGACTCCTTTTTCAATGGAGATCACTAATTCATACTCGGATTTTGATTTGGACTTGATTTGCTCCTTCAATTTGATGAAATTGTGTTGATTAGGGTTTGACCCTTCTTGGTCGCCCCTGAGCTCGATCCAGAACACACACTGTGTGTGTGTGTTTGTGTTTGTTTTTATTAAATAACTTTTCTAGTTATCCCGCTTTAACCCCTCGTGTTTGGTTCGTTATTAAGTAGGCCACAACCTACTTATTTCTTTTAACAATTTTCCCACTTATTAACTAGGTTAAATATTCCTAGTTAACTTAGCGGGTTCGGGAATATTTATGACTAAGTTTATTTTAGGTCCCGTTAACTCGGGCCTTCTAAGCTTTTATTTCTTAAAAGCTTTTATTCACTTTTTATTTATTATTAGGATTAATTATTTAAACCCTAATATTTACCGGGTAAATTTTTACCACTAAAGGTATTTTACCCGTCTTTACTATTAACGGGGTTTGATTACCAAAGCCGTTTTCGGGGTGTTACAGTATTCAGGTAATTTCTTCTCTTTTTCTTGTAGTAAAATCAACTGCATCTCATAACATCTTTCCAAGTTACTTCTTTTAAGGAAAGGGTATTTAGTTTTCACTTAGATCATGGGCTTAGTCTTTTATACTTTTATTACATGCATTGAAATTGGTACATTTTACTTTGTTGTTTGTAAACTTCAAATTTAGTCTTTCCTTTTCCTTAGAAAGTTGGTTAGCTGAGACCAAGTCGGTGTGTGTTTGAAGAACCTATGACAAAACCAAAATTGTGCATTGAAAACAAAACCAAAAAAAATTGAAAAGACGAAAACCATACCTAAAATTAGTATAATGAAACAGAAGTAGGAGGGTCGTAGACAAAGTCAACGATTGAAGCAAATCAAGATACATACAAGCAAGAATTTAAGAAATTAAATGTTGATATATATGTGGATGACTCACAACAACCATGTGTAAGATAGTATGATCACCATCAACTGTAACTAACAAAGAATCAATAAAATGCTAATAAAACATTAGAATCAATTGATCAAACAACTACACTTGAGTCTGTAAGACTACCATATTGAGTGTTGTTGCCCCTAATGTAGCGTTCGACTTTAGCCCTAGAATATCTACAAGTACCAAACAATCTTAATTTAATTAAAATTAAGGAAAAAGTTACCCGTGTTTGTTGAAACTGTTTCGCTTCCAAAATTGTTAAAGTCGGCACGTAAATAAACATTAAACAGATCATCCATGGTACCACACAACAATCTTAAGAAAAAAAATTTAGATGAAATATTTTCTAATTTATCAAAAATGGAACACCGTCTGTTTATCTTCAAACTCATGAAAAGATGTAAAAGTAAACTGTGATAAAAAAAATTAATACTTATAAAATATGAAGTATTAAGAAAGAAGCAATTACATATAAAAAAGAAAACTAATCAGACACATCTAACTCTAATAGCAAGAATCAAGAAACTTTAACTTCAACTCCATGGAGCACTGAACCTCTCGATGTATCTCATTGATCTTTCTCATGAACTCCATGTCTCTTTCTCCACATTCTATATTACTCGCAACACACAGGTCACGAACGGAAGTAGTCGGCATCACCCTCAAGTCCCTCGAAACCTGGTCTCTTGTCAGCAGACCAACTTCCAGTCCGTTAAAACACCTCTTCAACTCTTGAAGAGTAGACCTATCAGCCAAAATTTGGTCTTCGATTTGTTTAATAAAGCGTTGCTTGAAATCGTCAGATTTTGCAGAAGTATATGACTCCATTTTAATATATTTATAAGAACTAAGGCAAAACAATAATAGTTGCTCATCTGTTTCACAGAATGAATCTGTTTTGATGAAAAAACTTTTTATTGGCAATGCTATTATATAGTATATGTAACAGGCCAAAGGTCAGCTTTAAAGGCAATCATTAAATAAACATTTATACTTAAAAACCATGTACATTTAATGATTTAAGAGTAAAAAACGTGTATATGGGAGATGCCTGTTCAGTTATCCTATCAACCATTTTAATGCAAAACGTTTGAAAAATGAGTTTTCATGGGAAAACAAGTAAAATTAAATATGTAGAAAACCAAAGAACAAAATTGAAACCTTCAAAAAAAGGTTATCATAATTAGGAGATGTCTCTTCATTTATCCTATCAAACATTTTAAACACTATAAAGGATCATTATTAGTTTACTTCAAAACATCAACACTTCAATTTAAAAAAAACGTTCATCCTAAAACAAACCATCCAAAAACACTCACATTCTTCCTAAATGGCAAGGAAAACCTTCTATCACTAGTCGGATACTACTGATCTTAAAATCGAATTTTCAACCTGGTCACTCCAAGAACAGAGAAACGCTGAAGAACTCAACAAAAAAGTTGCTATGGTTAGTGATAAATATTATAAGCAAACCTGGAGTAGTATTGCACTGCTGGATGAAGTTGCCTGTTCTACTCCAACAGAGTTTAAAGAAAAAGCAGAAGAGTTTATTACAAATTTGCTGAAATAAGATCAGAAGACCTGTGATATGCTAGCTGATCTACAAATTAAAACAAAAAATGAAATTGCATGGAAGAAGGCGAGAGAATGAGATATTCTAGGAAGTGTTAATTGTAATGTTTAATTTTTAATTTTTATTATTTTTCAAAATCATAATTTTGTAATACTATGGTTTAATATTGAATATTCACTTTTACCAGTTTCAATAATAACAAAACAACTTCCATTAGTCTTGGCCCAATGAATATTGTTGAAGAAATATCCATTAGTCTTGGTTATTGTTTAAAAAAAGTTCAATTAAAAAGATTACAATTTTAAAGTTAAATATAAAATCCTTTTATTGGTTAACAATTTTAATTTTAAATATAAAGATGAGATCATTTTTGCACGAATTGACATCACCGTTTTTAAAATAACTGTCTATGATTGTAGGAGTGGTGTTTTATGACATTATCCTTAATCCCCATTTATTAGATAAGTAGATACTAATAGTAATTAACATTTTAATGAATTTGATCTGTTAAAAGAGCTGCAACCTTGCAGGTGCCCCAGAGTATGCAAAAAGCTGTTATGCAGCTCAAAACTTCAGGAACAGAGGCTGATCATTCTTACTCGAAAAATCCAATTGCCAAAATATCTAAAGTCAGATGTCCAAAAGTAGTTGATCGATGGTCATCTTCCAATCCATTGTTTGAGGTATAATATTGCTAACCTTAAGCCTGTGACATATTTAGGGGTATAGATTGAGAGGTAATGAGAACACCCAAAGTGAGCCAAAGGGGCTGAAAAAAGTTTACAGGGTGTGAACGAGCTGAGCAACAAGAGCTTGGTTAATAAAAGACTGAAACAAGGCAATCTTAAACAAGCTTCAACCCGAGCCTAAAAAGGAGCTCATTTAGTAAACGAGCTTGAGCCTGTGGTTCACTTATCGAGCTCAAGCCGGCTCGCGGGGTTAAATGAGCCCACTGTTTATATAAATTATAATTAATATGTTAAATATATTTTTAAATAATAATATCTACTATTTAAAAAATTATTATGAAAAATAATTTAATTATATTATAATATATAAAATAATAATTATTAAATCTATATATCTAGATATGCCACGTAATTTTTGGGAACATGTTAGTTTTTTTTTTGTTCAAAATGAATACATTTGTAGATTAAAATTTATAGCTAAATGTTATTTCTAATAGGTTGTAGGTTTGACATATAGTTCTATTAAATGGCAATTTGATAGCTAGATATGGGACTGTTGTAACATGTGTGAAATGTCCTTAATACCCTTATCCCTTAATATCTACACATAATAGCAACTGTTGGTCGGTTATGGTTGAAATTAATAAAGGTATACAATTGCTTTTTATAATCATCATCACACTTCTCAAAAAATCTTGAAATCTCTCTCTCAACTCCCAACAACGATCATCATCATCATCATCTTCATCTTCATCCATCTTCATCCATCTTCATCAATCTTCATCTTCAAAACAGAGGTTTGGATCTTTATCTTATCTATATATGTTTTTTGATATTTGTGATGTTCTTGTGAAAAACAGATGGTTGATTTGGGTATTTTGGTGATAAGTTTTTGATAATCAGTTCTTTGATAATCTGAATGCCGCATGATGTTGATGATAATCAGTTATTTGTGAAAAAACAGAGGGTTGATTTGGGTATTTTGGTTTCAGTTTTTGATAATCAGTTTTTGATAATCTGAATGCCGCATGATGATGATAATCAGTTATTTGTGAAAAAACAGAAGGTTGATTTGGGTATTTTGGTTTCAGTTTTTGATAATCTGAATGCCGCATGATGATGATAATCAGTTATTTGTGAATGTTTTTTGTGAAAAAACAGAGGGTTGATTTGGATATTTTGGTTTCATTTTTTGATAATCAGTTTTTGATAATGTCTTTGGTAATTAGTTTTTGATAATCTGAATGCCACATGATGATGATAATCAGTTATTTGTGAATGTTTTTATGAAAAAACAGAGGGTTAATTTGGATATTTTGGTTTTAGTTTTTGATAATGTCTTTGGTAACCAGTTTTTGATAATCTGAATGCCGCATGATGATGATAATCAGTTATTTGTGAATGTTTTTGTGAAAAAACAGAGGGTTGATTTGGGTATTTTGGTTTCAGTTTTTGATAATCAGCTTTTGATAATCTGAATGCCGCATCATGATGATAATCAGTTATTTGTGAATCAGTTTTTGATAATCAGTTCTTTGATAAACTGAATGCCGCATAATGATGATAATCAGATATTTGTGAATGGGTTGATTTGATTATTTTCGTTTCAGTTTTTCAGGTTTGTTTGTGATGTTTTTGTTCTGTTGTTTTGTTTTTGTTTTACTTTGTTCTGATTGTTTGTTTTGTTTTTGTTCTATGCTATCGTAGTAGTATCAATGGCTGCAGATGTAAACATTAGGGTTTATAGGTTCATTCTCAACTCTTTTGATTCGTTTTTTTTTTGTGTGTGAACGTTGATGATATGTTGTTTACAAGTTCGTTAGGGTTTATGAATTTGTGTATATGATTCGATGTTAGATTTGTATTGATTTACGTGGTTTTTGTTAGTCGTGACCTTATTGAAGATGTACGTTTCACAAAGTTGAAATAGTTCTGAGTTTGACTTGAATTTTGAAACTGTTAAGAAACTCGAAGCTAGCTTAAACTGATAGGAAGTTCATATACATGATATAACGATGTTGTGTTTTGTAATCATGTTGGATTTGAATATCGATTAACTTATTCCTTTTTTTTCTTAGGGTTTTAAAAGCTGATATCATGTTGTTTGTTTATATGATTTTGATTTTCACCTTCAGATGATGAATAGAAAAGGGTATGGCCTGCAGCTGAGATGATACAGAATGGCTGCAGATGTAAACATACGCAAAACACCAACTACGAAGGCGAGAACACTTGACAACCTCCTAGAAGATGGTGCGGTGCACATAAGGAAGTAATTGATCAGAACGATCAATTGCATATGAATGAATATAACCCCAGTGGCAGATATGTAATTAGCGAGCTCTGGAATTTCAAGGAAAATCGAAGAGCTACATTGGGGTTATATTCATTCATATGAATGAATATAACCCCAGTGGCAGATATGTAATTAGCTACACTGGAGTTATATTCATTCATATCTGCTACATTCCGAAGTGCACCCGTCAGTAAAGATCTACAATTGCTTGTGGTGGTATGACGTTTTGTCTCTGTATTGTATGTTACGGTCTTTTGTTATCGAGTCTGTAAGTTCCGTCAAGCCTACGAAGTTGATATGACGTTTTGTTTCTTTATTGTATGTAGTAAAAGTTGGTATGACGTTTTGTCTCTGTATTATATTGTATGTTCGCACAAACCATAGAGATGCAAATTGCATTTTTCTATTAATGTTAATAGGATCAAAGATATGGGTTTTATTGAATTGTTCAATGACATTTGATTATTTAAATTAAGTCATCTTTTTATTATTAGACAATATAAAATTAGGTCATGCTTTAATTTTAGACAACATATTATCAATTAGTTTGGTTATTTCTATATCAAACTTTATCTAATAAAGTAATAAAAAATTTATGTTCTAACACATATTGTTTTTAACAATGTTTTATAAAGAAATGTAACTAAACACAAACAATTTAAGTGATGTATTATAATATGTTTTTTAGTATTTGATTCCGATTGTTATTAGAACAAACCCGTGTATTCACACGGGTGTACACCTAGTATAGATTAAATGTGTTATTTAATAATGGTACTGATGGGTGCAGTGGTGTTAACTGCTACTTCACCATGTGCTCCACCACTGGCTAGATCCAACTTGGTTTGTCTCATTGCCACTTCACTCCTTTGACTTATCTGACTGACTATATCTAGACCGATTTCTATAACTATTTTTATTACATTCATATATATTCATATATATGTATCAATTTGAAACATAACCGAACAATAGTGATTTCACGGTAACGGCGTCAGATTTATCATCTTCAAAACCCTAATACCTAAATCACATTCTTCACTTCTTCTTCACCACATCGACACCTTCCCACCACCGCCCTCCATCATCGTCCTGAACGCCAACGCCACCCACTCCGTCGCCCACATCCGCCTCCATCTCCATCACCACTTCCCCGTCGTTTGGCCTGACCAAAAAGAAGCCCTAGACGGCCCAAACCTGCTCTACGGCGGAGTTTGCGGTGATGCAAATGGCGGAGATCGACGGATACTCCGGAGACGTTCATGTGATTTTAGGTAATTTTTATCTCAGTCGAGAGCTCTGTTTCGTGTTTTTTTACTGATTGATTAGTTGTTTGCAGTTTTTCATTATTAATTTCCCTCCGAATGAATGAAATTTCAATCCCCGCTCAAAATCTCTATCGCATTCAAATCTTTCCCCAAAATATCCCTATCATCCCAATTTCTAAACCTAACTGTCACCTAAGCAAATTTCAATCTTAATTTTTTCTAAGTAGTATTGAAAGGGGCTGCGGTTGATGGTGGTCATGGAGGAGCAAGGTAGATAGATATAATATAACCAACCACTCATTGATTGTGTTTTCTAATGTGTTGGGTGGAATAAAGGTACAAGAATGAGAATCCCGACATCATATTGCTAGATAATCAATCAGAAATGTCTAAATTATGCACAATAGATGATGCTTTTCTACCAGAATCGAACCATAAAAAGCCCCAAATTCACCATAAAAGGTGATGCTTTTCTAGCGTTTATTGATCGGATTGCACGTGTTTGGATATAACAAAGTGAGTATATATTGTTTGAACCTCGGGTTTGTGAAAATGCTGGTATATTAAATCTAATGACTCATAATATGTTAAATCCTATTTCATGTCCACAAGGTGTTTGTGAAAATGCCACAATCATAATATAGTTGTTTGTTATTTTGATTAGTTATAACATAATTTGCGCCTCAGACAATGGATCACAACTCCTCTCTGTATAGTTTTTTCTGCAATGCCCTTTTCGGTCCTTAGGGTTCCTCACTCAGGCCATGTTTGGATGAGCTTATTTTACTTCCTTATGACTTATTGACTTCTTGGAAAATGAGTTTTGTGAAATGATGTTTGGGTAATAAGGTGATTAGAGTTTTTTAAATGTTTCCCACCAAGTGTTTGATGAAAGTACCCACTGAATTCTGTTAACGGATACTGCTGTGGCAGGAGCATCTAGTGGCATTGGGACCGAAACCGCATGGGTTCTTGCGCTTCGCGGGGTACATGTAATTATGGCGATTAGAAATATGCCAGCTGGAAGAGAGGTTAAAGAAGCAATCTTGAAGCAAAATCCGACTGCCAAAATCGATGCCATGGAGCTGGATGTAAGCTCGATTGCATCGGTAAACAGTTTTGTATTTGATTACAAGTCATCGGGTCTTCCACTTAATATCCTTATGTAAGATAAATCCCGCGGTTTCAGATTATTGAGGTCGTACGATTTAAACAAGAAAACATTATAATTCGTATATCAGTGTCATATTTTGTGTTTTCAGCTATAATGCAGGCATTTTGGCGCCACCGTATATGCTTTCGAAAGACAACATGGAGTTGCAATTTGCAACTAATCATTTCGGTAAGGATGTAATGTGAATTTTTCATATTTTCTTGATGTGTATGCTTTAATGCTCTTATGGAATATGTTAACATTCAGTGATTCAGTTATAGCGTCCACTCTTCATTTGAACTCCATCTAATGGTTAACAGATTTAACGTGTGTATGATCACTGGACCAAAAGGTTCACTTGCAGTGCCGCATCAGCACACATGTTAAGCCGTGTATACATAGTCAGCAAATCTGTTAAACTATGAACGGGTCAGATTCAATGGCTACACTTTTAAGGAGTGTGTATACAGTAAATAAACCATTTGAAATTGAACCATAGTCATCTTAAAAATTTAATCATAAAACAAGATTCACTAAAATGTAGTCTTACCACTGTGTATTACACTTCTTAGTCATATCTACTGTTTTATGTATGATCCATACATATAATTGTAATCCTTACTTAGTTTGGTGCCAATCACGTACACTTTGAATAATCTTTTTTTTTTTTATTTATTATTTTACTTGTCTCAGAGCATTGTTAAATCTTTTTTTTGCAGGCCATTTTCATTGTTCATGGTGGTGGGGGGAAGTAGGGCCGGCAATTTTAGATACGTACACGACACGAACGGCGAACCTACACGAAATTAACAGGTATCGTGTATGGCCTTAACAGGTAACAGGTACTAAACAGGTAGACACGAAAATACCTGCTAATTTTATGTTGTGTTTTAGAACGTTGTGGAAAATAATAGATTCTTTCGCTTTCATTCTATCATTTTTTCCCGATCTTGACAAAATGGGTTTGACCAGATTTTTTATTTTGTGTTTTAGAACGTTGTTGGTTTCGTTTTCGATGAATTTTGTTGTGCACGAAGCAAGAAAGCTGAGAGGGTTGAAGAGGAGGTCTATGCTGCTGCCATGGGCCAGGTTTCTTATGTTCTTTAATGTCATATTAATATTTTTGTAGTTTTTTACTTTTTTCTTTTATGGATTGATGACTTTGCAAGTGATGTCATGTTCGTCGTATACCTAAACGTATCGTGCGGCCTAAAATCATTATGAACGTGTTTTGATGGTGTGTTTTGGTTTGTGGTGTTTAGCAATGACATCCGGATAATTGGACGACAAATCCAGAGTTTTGGGGGAATGCTAACCGGAAATTTCAGCAGATTTAAGAGGCGTATTCGGGAATTTCTATATGAGATACGTTTTCATCCATTTTGTTAAAACATGAGACCATCTAAGGAGATATGTTTAGATAGAAACATTATTTGAATGAAAGTCAACTTTCTTCTTTTATAGATTGATGATTTTGCAAGTTATATCATGTTCCACGTATACCCAAACGTATCGTGAGGCCTAAAATCATGTCATTTATTTGGTTTGCAGTATAACTATTCCATGGCGATATCCTTCAAGATATGGAGGCTAGATCCACGTCAGACTATGAACTTCTTCAGCAGGTCGCATTAGGCGATGCGACAATGGATTAGATGTAACAAACGCCTGGGTCTTATCGACTATGATGTACATGAAATGAATCCCGCCGCATCGCGGCGGATGATAAATCTAGTATGTATTAAAACATAACATAACTGAGAAACAGTATTTTAACGGTCACGGCGTCACTTTATCATCTTCTAAACCCTAAATCACAGTTTCTTCTTTGCTTCTTCTTCACCACATCGACATCTTCCCACCACCGCCCTCCATCATCGTCCTAAACTCCAGCGCCACCCACTCCGTCGCACACATCCGCCTCCAACCAACCTCCATCTCCATCACCACTTCCCCGTCGCAGGTTCCGACCACCACGCCCTCAGCCGTCTTCTCCAACCACATCGGAACTTCGCCGCTGGTCTCCGACATCAGGTATTCATAAGAGGTTCGATAAGTGCATAATCGGGTTAGGAATCAATTTCCCTCACCATCGCCGCCGGCCTCCGACATCAGGTCAGCTTCGGGAAGATGCAAAATCAACAAACATAGGCACTTTACTAGAGAGACAGCGATTTTAATGTATTTATTCATAAGAGTTTCCACAAGTGCATATTCAGGTTAGGAATAATTTTTTTTTTGTGCGATTTAAGGTATGTAGGTATTTAGGGAAGATCTTGGTGAACGAGGGTGTTTGTATGACTAGAGAAGACAAGATGACAGCTAAAGACTAAAGAGGTGGTTTCCGATATCTTTGAGCGATTAGTGGGGCGGTGATGGGTAAGGGTGCAAACGAATCGAACGAACATGAACGACTTTTTGTTCATATTCGTTTGTTAAGGAAATAATGTGTTCGTGAACGGTTTATGAACGTTTTTTTTCCCGACATTGTGTCTTGTGTTATATTGTCCGTCATTGTTATATTTTGCGATTTTAACGCTTGATAATACTAGAACTGTGTAGGATAACTCACGCTAGGTAATATATAATTTACCCTTTGATAAAAAGAAGGTAAAAGTAACAATAAAAATGACAACAAATATTTTTTTCTTAACCAAATTGTTACCACCCATGACAGCAAATATTTTTTTCTTAACCAAATTGTTACCACCCATTTGGCTCTTTGCTGACCAACATACCTAAGATTCTTGATTCTACTTTACTTAGACCATGGTGGTTTGATCGACAGGTTAGTTAAAAAAAACAAGAAAATACATTCCTAGACCAAAAGATTTGTTTCAATGTTAGCCCACAAAAAAATTGATTTAAAAAAGAATGATCTTTTACTGGTGTAGGTAAGTGTTGGTTTGCCAGATGTGTAGCAAAAACAGGAAGTTCGACAGAAACGTGTCACCAAGCGTGAACGCGATGCGAACTCCTGGGTTCAGCGGTGTTGAGCTGGCAAATCTAATGAACGTTGCAACCATTCTTGCTGGCAGAAGAGGCAAGGATAAGATTAGTTTGAAATAGACTGATGACTCGATCGATAGAATCATTGCAGGAATGGAGGGAACTCAAATGACATATGGAAAGAACAAGATGTTAATAGCCTATCATGAAATCGGTCATGCAGTCTGGGTCGTCTGCGTGTAAGTATTCACTCTACTCATCATTTTTAACATAATGTGATGCGGTTGTGCATTTGGTCTGAATTTTAGGATCTTGTGGTGGTTGTAGGACTTAGGCGAAAAAACATTCTAGGTTCAAGTAGGGCAACAAAGCTACGGAATTCCGCCTCTTTAGCAGTTTTCAACTGGTAGCATCCAAGATTGCTTTGCACTCCCTCATCACTTCCGCATCAAAGCCGACACGTGGTTAGCACCAGGTATCACTCACACATGACCAAGGCGTGTACTTTTTTTTGAACGACGACTAAGGCACAGAACATACATTAGAGGTACATGAGAATCAATTGATGGTAAGGTAATTTTACTTGTGATGCATATCTATTACAGGTATTTTTTTGTGGACCCTTTAAGAACATGTAAGTTTGTTGGGTTTGTTTGGCATCCATGATGCATTTTTTTTTTTCATATGTAAAAAATGGTTTTGATGTCTAATAATATGTAAGTAAACTATTCTTTCTACATGTAACCTATTAAAGTAGGAAGCGGAAACAGTTTTTATTGTTCTCTTTTATTTGATATATGGAAAGAAGTAGAATTGTTTTGTTACAGAGGTAAGGCGAAAACAAAACTTGAGGGGTGTGTCGGGGTTAAACGATCGGGTGATCGTGGTGGAATTCGCGGCGCAACGCCCGCGAGGTTAAATCTAGTTTTTTTTATTTCATCTTCATAATTTTTATGGTCATTCTCAAGCTTTTGGAGCCAAAGCAGATATTAAAACTAGACTATTTACGTATGTATCTATAGTTATAGACTATAAATCCTTCTGTCAACAGTCTTAAAGTTTAAAATCTCAAATGACTTACAAATGTTTTTTTTTTGGGATATGAGGTCTTATGAAAGTGAGGGCCAAAGCCTATTGGGAAATTTTACAAAACTGGACGATTAGAGAGACATTTTACCGAATAATTCAATCGGATATAACTCTGAATTCGAGAAATAGAACAACAATATGTGTATTGAGAATTCGTAACTGAACCAAGAAAAAACGACCAAGAACTGTGTATACGAATTTTGGGATTGAATTGCAGATGACTGTCCACGGACCCCCGCCAAGGGGGCGTTGCCCCCTTGGAACCCCCATTCGGGGCTCCGCCTGAATACTTTGAATTATAACAACTTGAACAAGCGTGCACTCCCGCACCTCCTAACTTGTTCGATATATATTATAATTTCATTTGGTCACCAAGTTAATCCCGATTACACTAAAATATCTAACAAAGCCCTTACATTATTTCACTCCTCCATGAACAACCCCTAATTTTTCATGAACATTGTCTACAACCACCATTCACAATCATCGACCGACCATTGCCAACTCCCCATCCCCGTTAGTCATAAAATCCAACCCGACACAAAATATGGATTTAAAAAACAGACAAACACGTGAAAGCACACAAAAGTGAAGATCTGAATAAACGTTTATACAAAAACAAACACGTTCATACGAAAATCATATCTGAAAACCCTAGATTGCAACCCATATATGCCTCTCAAAATTTATATGTTATTATGAGTATGTCAATAGTGAATATAGCGTTGTCACACGCCTAACCTTAGACGTGAAAACTATTAGAACTACATTGACTTAGTAAATTTAAATAAAAACTGTCATTTTTGTAAAATATTTGAAAACTATTTTTCCAAACTTTACTCTATGGATGAAAACTTCTTTCATTCACAACTTAGACTAGACTGGAAAAGTTATAATCACATCATCACACAAGCAGGAATCATGCTAAGAGAGTATTTTGTGAACAAAAAAATTTTATGCGAACGGAAAAATTGTTAGTGGGCATTTACCTAAAGTGACGTTTTGACTGAGTTTGACCAAAGTCACGTAATTTTAAATTTTAAGAGGTTTAGCATGTAATCTTAGATGTATGACAACGCCATATTCACTGTCATATTTATAAAACAATGATCATTAAATGTCACGTTGTCATGTCATCTTAAAATACCTTCACCCCTAGTTACTAGGAGTAAAAAAATCTATAAATAATGATAATAATACCTTTAATTGATTCTAAAAAAATAAAGTTCCTCTCATTTCATTTCTACATTCTAAACAATTAAACTTTATAAAGATTGTGTATTTCATTTCCTCATTTGACTTTTGTATACCCTTGGTTATTCTATATCCCAATTTGGAATGTTAGCAGTAGCTTCATTCACCATCTTTACAAGAGTCACCTGCATCATACATTGAATAAGAACTTGAGTTTGGGTCAAAACCAAGTTGGCAATACGGGCGGGTTGGCTAACGGGTCAAAAATGAAGCCGAAAGGCACCCGAAGTGTATGGATAGCACAAAAGCTATTTATCATAAGTATACTTACCACACTTTCGGGAACCCCGGGCGGGGGCATAGACAGATTTCTTGGAATAGATACGTTCCAATATGATCTCTTGTCGAATCTCCATTCGCCAATTGTTCCATATGTTAACTCGCCCTGTAAAATCAACAGTTTTAAGTTTTAACAGAAAATATATCAAAACCGAAGCTTCAACGTTTTCAAGCATAAGTATTTTAACTAGATGCGCGTGTTGGGTAATAGATCAAAATGGGTTAGGATTTAAAAAGTCATTTTTAGTGACGGGCCGGGTTGACCCGTTAAAACCTTTTGGTCCATTTTGATTTTTTTCCCCAAAATGATTAATGTGATCATTGTGATAACAAACAATATTATTGAAAACTTGAAATACTAATCTAAGTCTTTGAACAAAACGACCTAGGGGTTGTATGCATTAAATATAGACTTTGGAGTTTGATATGTTCGACCCGTTTTACATGTTCAACAATTAACTTTGACCCGTTTGAGATAAAAGACAACCAAATCGACCCAGTAAAAAATGGGTCGAAACTGCCACCTTATCTTTTAAATCCAAGCATATGCATAAGATGATAAGAGTAGGCAAATTACCTTCATGTTGTAGTCACAACCAAAAGTGTAATGAATGATAAAACTTTTGCCAGTTTCAGTGTCCCATGGAGGCTGGACATATTGAAGCCAAAAGTTTTTTAAAACATTATTTAACTTCGCTATAATTTTTTTTAATTTAGGCTTCTGATTAATACAAAATTATCATAAAAATCGATTTAAACACCTGGAGCATAAAATCTTCGCGAAGAATGTGTTTTACGCCATGCAAAGCAGAGGCCACAGCATATGCATACCTGACATAAAAGTCAAATGTTTTGACCAAGCACGCGATATGTAAACGGGTCAATCATCTTTATGAACTTTAACTCACATTTCTAGTACCCATCCAAAAGCTTTTTCAGCTTCGGGATCATCCTTCATTCTTATAGAAACATTCATCCACGTGGGAGCAATTTTTTCGAGTAGATCCTGCATAATTTTACTTCAGACTCAATTGCATTACTTCATCTCCAAAAGGTCAAACGGGTAAAATCATAAGTATTAGCTAAAAAAGGGTCAAATGGGTCAAAAGTCGCCCAAAGTGTAATGCATGAACATCCTAACCCGTTTCGACTCTTAACAAGAATTACCCACGACCCGTTACACTAACGACCCATCCATTTTGCCACCTCTACTACTTTTATACAAAGATAAACTCAAGAAACTTTAAAGATATGTGAAGTCTAGAAAAACTATTGTAGTAGTACCTTTCTTATAATAACAGGAGAATTACCAATTGGGTCAACATTAGTTATTGGTCCATTCTCCTTAGGGAAGTATATTCGGATTATTTCTTCGTATTCAGAAGGAAGTATGTAATTAAATGGGAATCCGGCAGGAACTATCCCACGGGCCAAATTCGGGAGCGGATTTATAAATATGTGGTCAGGCTCTGCCATCATAATGTATCTACAAAGGACAAAACATTCATTAATTTGTTGAGATTAATATGATTAGGAATGTGTAATTAGTATAAAAATGCTCACTCCTCTTCAATAGCAGCCCTCTTTAGCCATTGCACAAAGGCCCAAGGCCTATTTAAAACTATGTACCCCTGCATACCATAGACAATACATGTCATAAAAGCAAAGAAATATAATATAATTATACATTTACGAAAAACGGGTCAAACAGGTCGAAAGTTTCTAGAAATATATTAAATGGCTTCCAACATCTAAAATCCTTTATTAAAGCATATATTAAACGGGTTAAAAGTCAACCAAAGTGCACTCAAAAAGGTACCCGTTTGACCCATACCAAAAGGTTACCCGTTTGACCCGTGACCCACCCAAATCATACATCTTTTGACCCATACCAAAAAAGATACCTGTTTGAGCCATGATAAAAGGTTAGCGGTTTGACCCATGACCCACCTGACTTAGACATCTTTTGACCCATACCAAAAAGATACCTGTTTGACCCGTAACAAAAGGTTACCAATTTGACCCGTGACCCGCCTGACTCAAACATCTTTTGACCCATACCCAAAAGTTATTTGTTTGACCCATACTAAAAGGTTACCCGTTTGACCTGTGACCCACCCACCTCAGACATCTTTTGACCCATATCCGAAAGTTACTTGTTTGACCATACGAAGCGGTTACTCGTTTGACCCGTGACCCACCCATTTTACCACCTGTAGTATAAACCATACTATGATGATGTGGCAAGAACTTTCTAGCACATGGCACATAACCATGTACAAGAACTAAAATGGAGGAAAAAAAGATTTAGTCTCTTACTCTATCATCTGGAAGCGGGTCAACAACAAAAGTCGGAATCTCATCCATCAGATTATCGGGCTGGCCCGAATGCAGAATCCTGGTGAATGATCCCATCTCTGATCCAGCCATACTTTTCATTCTTTTATACCAATAATACATAATTCGAGATTGCCATTGGCTATAAGGATGACCTTCAGCTGTCAATGCAACATGGAATAACGCCTTTGTACCCGTTGATCTTTCCATATTATCAGGCATCATAAAATCAGGATCATTGGATAACCCTCCAGAATTCAGCATCTTGTTGTGAATTGCCATTGTTATTAAATTATATGTCGCGAAGAACGAACCAACGGTCAAAAGAACAATTAACAATGTTGATGAGTAGCTAAAATTCTTCCTTGCCATTGTAGTTTCTGTTCCACTTCAGAGGAGCATTCAAACCTCATAAATCATTCTGTAATAGACAGTTGACACAACCAAAGTCAAAGTCATATAAGTCAACTAGTTGACTTTCACCACAAATACATCAACAAGTTAAATACTGAAATATGATACTCAACATGAGGATAATGTCTACCAAAGTAACACTTCCTATAATGTTGGTTTCTTTTACCTTAAATGACAAATGGGTAGCCGAAAAAGCGAGAGTAGATCGACTTTGATCAGAAGGCGGGAAACGAAACAGCAGAATCATGACATGAAGAAGGTTATCTGGTTGTCTATTGTTGGCAAGTGATCACAGAAAATCAAGGTTGAAACTTAGACTGCATGACAAACAAAAAGGATTTTTTTTTCTTTAAATCCTAGAGTTTTGAAACCATCTTGGAGACTATGGACATTGCATTGTTGCATGTTCATTGTTCAAGTGAATATATATAATTTGCCTAAAAGTGTGAAAGCATTGTGAGCTTTGATCTATCTAGTTTGATGGTTAAGATTGATTTGTAGGTTAGTAATTAAAATAGGGAATTTGTCATTGTGTTTATTTATTTATTACATTAAGTACTAGGTTCACCAATTTTGTTACATTCAAAAAACTTTTGTATATACTTTATTATTTTTTTAGAAACATATACCATAAAACATCATAGTTTAATTTATTGTATGGATCACAATTATATAAGGTAAACTAGCACACTTATACCAAATATTGTGCTATGTTTTTAGTGCATAAATGGACCCAAATACCTCTCGGTCATAGATACAACAATGTGTATATATGTTGGGCATTCTCATCGCTTTCTACGCTTCTTAGGCAAAGCCCACAAAGTAAATCGAATAAACTAAGTCGAATAAATTAACCTCGAGATTTACGGTTTGATATTGGAATAAAGAACAGTATATGGGAAAAACTAAATTTATTCCAAGTTTATGCCAAGTAGAATGATTTTCACAAAATAATAAGTGTTACACATATTAAATATTGCAACTAAATGTTCATTTAAAAAAAAAAATCAAATATGACTCAATACATAAACTCAAGTACAACTTTTGTAAAATCAACACACAAACTAAATGTATAGTAGGAAATAGAACTTTATTCTTATTCATTCAATTTGAATTTTATTTTCTTTGTGATTATATTAAAATTTAAGTCTTCTCAAGCATCCAAGACGTGTTCCCAAATTATCTCCTCATATTTGCAAGTTAGTTCACGATTTATCGATTCAAGATGTTCTCATGAGCACGCAATGCGATTTTATTACTTTAATACGCTTCTACTACTATCATTGTTTTCGTGTGATTGTTACTATACCTGAAAATAACACGGATATGACGAAAATGATGTGTAATGAGGAGAAGTGTGAATACATGAACGACGCATGAGTTACTTTTTTCTAAGACACTCTGTATTTTGTCGATGAGTTACATAACATACGTTGTTAGTTTTACAACTACAATCGATAAAAAGTAACTTTAAGTGGTAACGATTACGTCTAAATCATTAGATTCAACGACTTAAACATAAATGTAACTCTTATAATATTTATCGACTTAAAACATGTCCAAATTGGTTAACACCATCCACCATCACCGTCTGCCATCATGACCTAATTGACGCTACCAACACCACCACCCCATCATTAACGCCGCCACCTCTACATTCGCCACTAGCTACAATGAAAACAAATATAGCAGGTGAATCCATTTGATATTTTCTTTTCCTGTTTCAACATGAATACATTTTTTCCCAAAACAAATTAAGAGTATATATTTTTTAAAATGAATTATTTAACATGTTAGCTTACTTGACCTGTATGTTTAACCCTCCCTAATAATGACAGACGATGATATTATATTAAAAGGGTTGTGCTAAACGTATATCTTATTTTGTTTTTACTCAACGTAACCCATCCCCTTGTTAGTAGGCTTAAATCACTCCCCTTTAGGGGTGTGCATGGTTCGGTCCGGTTTTTGGGCAAAACCAAAACCGATATGTCGGTTTTCGGTTTTTGAAAACCGTTCGGTTTCGATTTTTTTCCGGTTTCGATTTTTTCGGTTTTTACACCAGTTCGGTTCGGTTTTTGAAACAAAAGTATGTAAGATTCAAAAATTAAAAGTATAATATAAAATTTAAGAATCTTTCTTATATGTTTACGTTTAAGTTACTATACTTAACATTTTTAATTAATAATGTTCACATAAACCTAACCTCCTAATCTATTTTTATGTTTCCATAAGGTTTTTAACTTTTTATTAGGTTGTTGAAAATAGTTATCCGAAAACCGAACCAAAATTTTCGGTTATTAAAAATCCGAAAACCGAACTGTCGGTTTTTGTTTCGGTTCATTTTTATCAGTTACGGTTCGTTTATTTCGGTTTTCTGCTCACCGTCCCCTTATTAATTTTCTTTTATCACATTAGCAGCAGGCTTAAAACAGCCACGTGTATTAACAGTATTATTGTGTACACATTAGTTACTTTTTCTTTTGTTTTTCATAACCAACTATGTTCTGAGTTGTACTAAAATTTAAAATATGTTCGAGTTGTACTAAAATTTAAATAATCAAATCAATCAAGACATTTAAAATTATTAAAATCCTCTTACTAAATAATCAATCAATCAAGACGTTAAATGCTTGGTTGGTCCCTGTGGTTTGCAAAAATTGCAAATGTGGTCCCAATGCTTTACTAATTACACTCGTGGTCCCTGTGGTTTTCAAAAGTGCACTCGGTTGGTCCCCAGCCCTAACATCAGTTAAATTTCTCAGTTAAGTCCATGTTAAATGACCAAAATACCCTTGCCTTTTAGCTATAAAAGGGTAGTGAACCCTTTCTCATTCATCAAACCTTGAACTCCAAACCCTGTCTCATCACCACCGCCACCACTTCACCACCGCCATCATCACCACCACCGTCACCACCTCCGCCTTCACACCTCCACTTCTCCAGCGACCACCACTTCACCACCGCCACCACTTCACCACCGTCACCAACGCCACCACCGTCACCACTACACCACAGCCACCACCGTCACCACTACACCACAGATCGATGATGATGATGATACAGATCGATGATGATGATGATGATGATGTAACAGATTTAGGGTTTTGTTTCTGATCGATTTGGGGTGTTTTGTTTGCCATCGATTTAGGGTTTCGGAGGTGGAGGTGGAGGTCGATGGGTGTCGGCGGAGGTGGGGGTTTCGGAGGTGGAGGTGGTGTCGATGATAATGATAACAGATGTGATCGATTTGGGGGGGTTTGTTTCCGATCGATTTGGGGGTTTTGTTTGGGGGGTTTTGCCATCGATGATGATGATGATGACGATGATGGTGTCGGAGCAAGGGTGTCGGAGGTGGAAGTGGTGGCGGAGCAGGGGTGTCGGAGGTGGAGGTGGTGGCGGTGGCGGAGTGGAGGTGGTGGCGGAGCATGTTACATTGATATAAGGCTTGTCATAAAAAAATATGCCATACAACGCTACTGTGCAGTCAACATATCGTATAAAAACAAGCATAATCAGAATCGGATGTATCTGTGCCGGTAGTATCACACGCATAATCAGCAGATTCCTCAAGCACCGAGTTTGTGACACGTTTCAACAAATAATGTGGTGGTGTTGTCGGTGGTCAAAGTGGTGAAAATGTTGCTGGTGGTCAAAGTGGTGTAGATGTTGTTGGTGGTCAAACTGGTGTAGATGTTGGTGTTCAAACTTGTAAAGATGTTGTTAGTGTTCAAACTGGTGAAGATGTTGTTGCTGGCAGTGGTGATGTTGGTCAATGTGCATGGGTTGTTGATGGCAACGGTGGTGGTGGTGGTGGTGATGGTGTCGGAGCAGGGGTGTCGGAGGTGGAGGTGGTGGCGGAGCAGGGGTGTCGGAGGTGGAGGTGGTGGCGGAGCAGTGGTGTCGGAGGTGCAGGTGGTGCTAAGAAGAGGTGCAGCAAGGGTATTTTGGTCATTTAACATGGACTTAACTGAGAAATTTAACTGATGTTATGGCTGGGGACCAACCGAGTGCACTTTTGAAAACCACAGGGACCACGAGTGTAATTAGTAAAGCATTGGGATCACATTTGCAATTTTTGCAAACCACAGGGACCAACCAAGCATTTAACTCTTAAAATTATTAAAATCCTCTTACAAACCATTTACAACTTATTATTATTATTATTTTTGAACGGCGTTCGAAACTATCCCCAATGCCCGATTGAGCCTTTCAGAGACATTTAAAATTATTAAAATCCTCTTACCAAATAATCAATCAATCAAGACATTTAAAATTATTAAAATCCTCTTACAAACCATTTACAACTTATTATTATTATCTTTGAACGGCGTTCGAAACTATCCCCAATGCCCGATTGAGCCTTTCAGAGACGTCAACCGTCTATACTGATTTTGACGCTTCAGGCTTGACTCACCTAAGAACACTATCAAGGAGGAAACCCATCACTGTGTGAACACTATCAAGACGCCACAGTCCCTACTCTCGGGGGACGAGGCTAAGACCTTTTGAAATATTTGGGAATGAATTCATCCACTTTTTTGGGATATTTTTCACTTGTGAAATTCTTCAGACATTTATGGTAGGAAAAGTCTTCTTTACGACCATCAATGGATACAATGTAGAAACATCGACTTTCTTGGAATTTCATATGCTTGTCGACCTACAATATTAATTATATGTGAAAACAAACAAAATTCATATAACTGTAGAGAACCATGAGAACTGCATGATGCATTTGTACATTTTGTTTTAACTGTGATACACAAAACGGTTATGTAACAGTTTACCAAACATTATGTAAAAGTGCATTACGTAGTTCTCTATGTAGCAGGTTTACCATGATGTAATCGACTCCAGCACCCATTTTCTGAGCTTTTTCTGGATGGTGATTTAAGACGTTTTCAAGAATGTAAGTTTGATCTTCAGCAGACAAAGGATCACCATCATTGTACCTTCACAAAGTTAAGTTTGAACAAGAAACTTGTATCAGCAAACAAAAGGGTAAAGTAAATGGCAAGACTGTTTGTTAATTATCGCTAAAGCCAAATAAGTAAAAGATAAAGCTTAAACGAAAAAAAGTATTGTAAATGCATAAAACCTCTTGCATCATTAACAATAAAACAGTTGGACAAGAAGTATTCGGTCCATTACCCAACCCGTCAAACTTGCCCATTTACCCCCTTTAGCAACGGGTTATAAAGATTACCCTTTATAATGCATGATTCTTTGGATTGATTTCATGATAGGCTCAGTCTCATTAAGATGAATCTCTTGCTCATCAGTTGTGAGCATATCCACACGCTGTTTTGATGTAGTAAACGGGCCACTTGATATCGGGCCATCATTTGGGCCCCCAACTGGGCTATCAGGGTGTTTTCTTTTAGAACCACAATTCTGGTTCTCTTCATGGCCTTTTTCATTTGACCCTTCAGTGACTGCTTGTGCTTGAGGTTTATCGTTGCCTTTCTTACCCCATGGAGCACCCGAACCATGTTGCGAATCCGTATTTGCATCCGCTAATTTACTCCAATCAAGACCTTTATCAGATACAGCAGAGCTCCATTCACACTGGTCGGGTTTTGAAGAATCTTCTAGTAAAACAGGAGTTTTTTCATCCTCTTTATCTTCTCCACCTGCATCCGTATTATCTGCCATTTTTTTATCTTGACCCGTTTCGACAACCGTTTTAGCCGATGAACCTGCACAAGAAATTTTTGGTCCAGTTACGTCAGCTTTGTTCACCTTCCGTTTGCCTCTTCGGGTTTTGGGCCTCCTTTTATTTGACCCTTTAGTGACTACTTGTGCTTGAGGTTTATTGTCGCCTTCCTTAAAAATGTCATCTTGACCCTTTTTGACAAACTTTTCACCTGAATAACTCAATACCTTTTCAATGTCATTATTTACAGGTGGACCTTTAAATGTGGATTCGTGAGACCCAAACTGAGGACCGTTTTTCTTACTAAAATCATGCAGACCCACCCACGCAGGCCCACAAAAATCTGTCCCGAAACTATAACCGGGCCCAGTTTGACTATATGTGCCATAGCGGTGAGTATATAGGCCGACCCACCCACACGAGCTTCCAGCCTCCCATGGTGGGCCCTGTCTACCTCGGTCACCAAGATGAAACCCTCCTGGTGGACCCTGGATCTGATCATCCGATCCCTGACCCTGGCCATCACCATCCGATGAAATCTGGGCCTGCAATGGTTTATTTGGCCCATGTCTACCTCGGTCACCAAAATGAAACCCTCCTGGTGGATCCCCGATCTGATTATCAGTTTTCTGGTCATCACCATCCGATGTCAATTGGGCCTGCAATGGTTTCTTGGGCACATATTCATGCGAAGGACTCTGTTTACCTCCATCACCAAGGTGAAGCCCTCCTGGTGGATCCCGGATCTGATCATCAGTTTCCTGGTGCTCACCATTCGATGAAATCTGGACCCGCAATGGTTTATCAGACCCAAATTCATGTGATGGCCCCTGTCTACCTCCGTCACCAAGATGAAACCCTCCTGGTGGACCTCGGGTATGATTATCAGTTCCCTGGTCATCACCATCCGATGAAATCTGGGCCTGCAATGGTTTATTGGGCCCAGATTCATGTGATAGCCCTTGTCTACCACTGTCACCAAGATGAAGCCCTTCTGGTGGACCCCGGATCTGATAATCAGTTTCCTGGTCATCGCCATCCGGTGAAATCTGGGCCTGCAATGGTTTATCGGGCCCAGATTCCTGCGATGGCCCGCCATCACCTCTCCCTACTGCCACCTTCTTTCCTTTGTCTTGGTTTTTACCGGACTGTGTTCCTTCTTCTCCCGTGCTTTTATCTGTCATGTTCTCTGGTGGATTTCCAGTTTGGCTTTGCGGCTCGATTATTTTTTTCAGAAGTTGTTCAATGGCGGTCAATTTCTGGTCCACCCCAGAAAACCGGTCTAACATCATGTCTCTCACCGCATTGATTTTGATTCCCATCCTGTTTTCCATCTCTTCCATATTTTGGTCTCAAAATCAAGCTCTGCGTTAGAATATGTTAGTTTGATAGCAGCAGGGTAAAATGCAAGTGCGTATGATTACTTAGAAGCTCAAAACTGATGTTTGGTTTATTAAATTTTGGGCATGATGAGAATGCTATGACTAGAAGACCAATTCTTGATAACTGAGCTTGTAAACAAACCGAATGAACACAAATGGGGATGTTCGTTTATCTTTAACCGAACAAACGATCGAACAAGAACAATTAAATGAATGGTGTTTTCTTGTTCCTGTTCGTTCGTTAAGAAATGAACATGTTTGTGTTCGTTAATGATATAAACAAACAGTTCACGAGCGTAAACGAACATAACTGAACTAGCACCAATTAAAAATAAACGTGAACAACAATCTTTTGGGCCAAACAAAAGTAAACGAGTGATCATTAATTAACGAACATAAACATAAGGGTACATTTCACAAACATAAATTAACAAACAGGACATGTGTGATTGTGTTCATGTTCGTAACTTCCCGCCAAACGCTTCACGGACGGTTTACTAAAGCGTTGGATTCGTTTACTGATAACATATTGCATAACAGGATATGGTAATTCAACACAATCTCTTGTTTGATCAAACACATTTTTCATCCAATTGTAACATGTGTCTTTACAAAACTGTAATTTGTGTGCCCTAAGATAAAATTGTAACTTGTGTGCCCTATATATACAGTCTGCAAATATAGTAAAAGTGTAGTTAACCTAGAAAACGGTAATTAGTGTGCCCTAATCGTTGTTTTTCTAAGCCTTTAGCTGATGGAAAACACATTGATGACCACAAAAACATGTATGTATTT
Organism: Helianthus tuberosus; assembly: GCA_030545235.1. Taxonomy (NCBI): domain Eukaryota; kingdom Viridiplantae; phylum Streptophyta; class Magnoliopsida; order Asterales; family Asteraceae; genus Helianthus; species Helianthus tuberosus. Next base: position 37,301,431 of record CM060435.1, on the reverse strand, counting down.
ATGTATGTTTGATTGCAAAGAAAGAAACATGAAAAGAGAACTCACATATTATCTCTGAAATCGATATATGCATGCCACACCAAACGATTTGAAGCAATCAGTTTCTTCTTCTAAAGCCCCCTTTTGATATCAACATTTCGATTTTTAATTATTATTATTTTTATATATTTATTTTAAATATTATTTTGGGTGTTCAAAACCGGATATCCGAATTCGGATACCAGATTTCACTATCCGAATCCGTATCCGTATCCGAAATTTCGGATATCCGGTCGGATAGTGAATCGGATATCCGAATATCCGATTTTTATTTAATTTTTATTTTTTTATTATTATTTTTATATTCAGAACCGGATAGTTTCGGATATCATAATATATTTTTTTGGATATTTCGGATATTTTCAAATACTTTTCGGATACTTCATATATTTTTCGGATACTTTTCGGATAGTTCAGATAATTTCGGATATTAAGATATTCGAAAAAAATAAAATAAAATTTTCGGATATTTTGGATATCAATTTTCGAAAAAAATAATATATATATATATATACTAGTCCTCTACCCGCGCGATGCGGCGGGGTGACGATTTACAATAGGATACTTGATTACCGTTAGTTTATTAGTCGTCTCCCGAACACAATACCGTTAGTTTATTAGCCGTTTACCCGCGCAATGCGGCGGGAAACATATCACTTAGCTTGGTGAGTTTAGGGCTATGTACCCCGACCGCGTAAAACAACAAACCGTGACGGAAACGTGTTTTCACAAAATTTCGTAAAACGCTTTTAACGACGAAAATTTCAAGCTGCTAAGGGGTTTTTCAGTACATCTCGCACGCCTAGTGCTTTGGGCGCCTTTTCAAAACTAAAAAAACTACAAACATAACATGTGTTTATCCTTTAAATTTATATATAAAAAACCATTTGTTTGTTACATACATGGGAAAAAACTAAACTATGTATTATTGTTGATAACGGATTTATAAATAAATCCACTTTATATATTATGTTATCGGCTTAAGGTTTTCAAAGTAAATAGTATTTTTTTTTACTTAATAGGTTTAATGGCGTGGTTTTTATAAGCTCCACTGATTGTTTTGTTTTATAAAATTTCCTCTTTTATTTGTTGCCCTTTGAGGCGCGGTTAGGTTTACGTAAAGATTTATATACTATTTTATAAAATTTCAAGAAGGTTTAGCATACTACAACGCGCGGAGAGCTATTTCTAGTTATTTAAATTTAATATTTTAGTGTTATCAAATCAACTCAATATGAAAATTCACATTCTTTCAAATCGAACCGCTTAGACCCGAACCGTTTCAACCCGTACCGTTTCGACCCGAACTGGTGGTTGTGGGTGCCGGGGTGATGGATTCCAATTCATTTGACAACCAAACATAACAAAAATGCAATTGAGATTCCAATTCCAACAATTTCCAATTCCAATTAAAATGTTTAAATTCCAAATCCTATTTCCTCAAATATTAATTTCTATACAAATTTCAATTTTAATTCCAAATCATTCCGTGAACCAAACGCCCCCTAAATCTACCACACATACAAACACTACCAAGTATTTTCAAAATCCCACTATTTCATTTACTTTTCCCTTTGAGTTCGAGATAACCAAATAAATTATGTTTTGGCTTCGTTCTATAAAGTATTTTCACTAAGTAGGACTTCTATGCCTTTAATAATGTAAAAAGTGTACGCCACTAACATTAGGGGGATGAGAAATGTAATATACAACATTGATTATCAGTATTGTATAGAATCAAGTCAGTAAACATATGAACTTGGTCTACCGCTTGAAAACCTCCTTTTATCCGTTCTTTCTAATAACATCACCCAGCCCCCAAAATCATGGTTTGCAAGATGATCATCACGTTTATCAAACTCTATTGTTGGGATGATATGAACTGTGAAAAAAATGAAAATACATAAAAAAACGCAATCATTAATTTTTGGAAGCTTTGAACACGTTGATGTCTTAAAAAAAGTAAAAGATTATAATCACTTCATAATATGGATGAGCACCCATTTGGTACCGGTACCGAATTTCTCATACCGAATTATTTTCGGTACCGATTCGGTAACCACTTTTTGGTTTTTTTTTTTTTTGTACGGTACCGATACTTTACCGAATTTTACCTTTAGAATTTTACCTTCAAATAACGGTACCGTACCGTACCGAGCATTTTCGGTACCGGTACCTCTGTTATACCTGCAACAAATCAAATGGGTCAAACGAATAAAACAAAAATAAGATAAAATTGGTCAATGGGTCAAAAGTCGCTCAGCAAAAAAAGGTTTGGTAATCATCTAATCACTATAAGTTTTTGAATAGTGGACACCTGTTCAGATCACCCAAACCAAAACATTTAAAAAATGATCCATTATACTTACAATCTCATAAAATATAAAGTTCTAATAAAGTGAACATATTGACAAGATAACTTACAGCTCATTTGCATCATACAATTGGGCTTCATATTTTGGCATGATGTATTACTAAAAAACAATGCATTTTAAGTCGCTAATAAAGTAAAATCACCAAAGAAAATATTAGAGAAATTCAGATTGCTTGTAAAATAGATAGAATAAAGAATTCAATTGAAACTTTAATAAAGAGCCTTGCTGCAAATATACCTGGAACTGTCCATGGAACAATTAGCAATGACTAAACACTTGCAGAAGGTAGTATCGTATTAACAATGACTATGCTCGTTTTGCGCGCCTTCCAACTTCAAGCGCCAAGTTGGTATTGATTTTCAGGGATATGTCAAGTGCTTTCACCAAGTGTGACAGTGCCCCGCTGCATACAACAAACCGCACACTATAAATCAGAATGCCTTTTCATAGAGTCACATAATTTTGTTTATAATAATTAATCTTGTACTTGGTATATAAAGTGTAACCAAACCATGCAAGTCCAATAGAAAATCTGATGCAGCCAGCTCTTGGCGACCAGAAACATGCAGTTTGAAACTTGACCACGATCCAGCAGCATCACAGAATCATACATGGACTTGACATAAATTTTCTGCACCATCTCAGATAACAGATTTCTCGTCTTGTGCATAGGGAGCTCGAAACACAAAATCTGCAGGGACCGAACAGAATCTTCTACCCGGAAACACTGCAGGAGACACTTTTGCCTCCAATAGAACCTGTCCCAACCCTGGATGAACTTTACTGGCCTGCTAGACTTCCTGAGACTGGAACTCGGGCAGAGAGGGGTATAAAGGTCATTATGAATGTGCAGCTTATGTAGGTGATGTGGCCAGCTCTTGGTACTTCTTAAAACTGCAACGAAGCATAAATCTCCGTTAAAACCCAGAAGCACACATATCTCATGTGTAACATGAAATCAAAAGAGAGCATGCCAGAGTCACCCGGATACATTCATAATACGGTAACGACTCACTTATAAGACATCAAAATTATGTGGAGCCTGAAGGGTCAGCAGGACTTACTTTTAACCATACTGAGCCATTATATCCAGTTTGTGGGAAGGATTTCCAGCCAACCATCTAAACGCATCCCCTAATAAAACAACACTTGCATCACTTGTAATTATAAATCAAACATTGGCATCTAGAAACCACAGTAAACTTTTAAATAAAGGTTAAAAACCGCATCTCAAACATAATCTACCTTATCTGGTGCAAACTTCAACTTGCTTTAAGTACGGTCAGAGAAGTCATCTTCACTTTTACCCTCCAAATACGGAGATCGGGTAAACATGGATTTGATTCTTTCAACAAAAAAAAAACATAAATAAATCAACTGAAATTCATAATATATTTACAATAATCATCAAATAATCAAATATCGAGTAAACCTGGACTTGTTTAAGGAACCTGCTGCCTTTTATTTAATCCAAAATGACCCACTTAGTAAAATTCCAAGAATAATATTAATAATGGTTATAAACTGTTTTTAAGTATCTATATATATTTGAAAATAATCTATCAATTATTTGAAATGACCAAAAAGGACATTCTTGTGAAAACAGGAGTTATGTCTTGTGAGATTGAAAGTAAAAAGTCAGGTTGGGTATTCATGTAATTTTAAGAAAAATAACTTGTTTTGCAGCTAGCATGAAAGCAATTATCCAAAACTGATAGTTTGACCGCTTAATAATCGATTGTCAAACTCGTAGTCAATATATCCAAATATTAAAGCTGGTGAAAAATATATCTCAATTCAAGCTATAACCTGTAAAGTAAATCTAGGGCTATCTGCAGATCAAGGGCTTTTGAGTCACCTCTGGCCCGGGTTCCAGCCATTGCATCGCTATAAATATCGAATCTGTTTCGATGAAATAACTGCTCTGGCTATCATGAAGGATCAAGCAAGTGATTAAGGGAACACGGAAAATTCGAAATATCAATTTCATCAACTACTTATTTGGATTGTGAAAATATATTTTATGCAATGTAGCTGCACTTACAGTGTTCCCTATAAAGGAAGGTTGTGCATTAGGAGGCTCAAGACAGAACTGATAAGCATTTTCACTCTCAATCTACAACACACCCTATAATAAGTAACTATATGGATTAAAAAAATAAAGAAAAAATTAGAATATGAACTTTTATCCACTGGTATTCTTGTTTAACTTCCCACTTATCAGCTCTGCACTTGATCTCAGTGGGTTGATCACAAAATCCTATTGCCAGATAAACAAATTTAAGGTCACTGAAATCATTGTAAATATATATTGCCGTTTTATGCGTTCAAAAAAATATAAAAATTGTGGATCATGTCAAGATGGATCTTTTACCTTGTTAACGTCATTAATAACTTGAACTTTCATCAGCTGGTTGATTGAATTGCTGCAAACAGAACAAAATCATACTTGAACTTTCATCTCTGCAGAAACATATTCTAACAGTAAATTAACAAATCTCCAGTATCCAATTTCCCAATCAGTATCTAACATCAGGATCTAGCGACTCAAATCACCAATCTCAATACACGTATCATCAAAACACGCAATACATAACAACCCCATATAATAACTTGCAAAAGTGTGATCAAGTTAATAGAAATAACATATAAAAGTAATCTATATTATCATAATAATAAAGATGAAATTATTGACAGGGAAGAAGCACCAACAATATCCATAAATTGTATTAAAGACAAAAAAAACAATCAAGTTTATCATAAATATCCGATTATCTGTACATAAATTAATCACAGAATCAACAAAAACTTACAGTGAGAGAACGTGGAGAGTTGAACTCCATGCTTCCACATAACATAATCTCCAATTCAGCTTCATCTACATAAACAAAAAAAAAATTGATTACAAAGTAGCATGATTTCAAACCCTAAATTAGAAAAAATGAATCATTACAAACAGCGATGAAAGATAGAAGAAATGGATGAAATCGAACGAAATCATCCATGAAAGACAGAAGAAATCATACCAAAATAAGAATAGATACATTCACTTACCAGATGTTAATGAAATCGTAAGAGATAGTGGTGGATTTTCTTGATCAGCGGCGACAGAGATTAGGGTTTGTGGATTTTCTTGATCGATGAGAGAAGATTACAGTGAAGGTGTCTCGAACAGCCATGGAGTAGTGGCTTATGGTGAACGCAAGGCAAAGACAAAGCAGATCCAGATCCAAAATCGGAGAGAGAATGAAAAGGGAAGGGAGCTGTGGATTTGAATTTTGAAATGAAATTTGGGGATTGTATGACAACTTTCAAAAGGTATGCACGGATCATGATCCGTGTGGAGTTAATGGAGGGTAGGATATGAATATGATAGTGATGGACGGTAGGATCATTACCTTTGTGTTTTTGTTTGAGTTAATAAGGGTATAAGTGGAAAGTGATGTTTTATGGTGCTTAAAAGACTTGTACATTATGCTTTAGGGGTGTTTTAAGGAATTTTTTTTGGACTTTAAGAAGTCCTTCCTATATGCTTTATAAAGTAGTATAGATATAGATAGGGGTGCGCTAAAATGAGAACCACCTCGAGTTGTAAGAACCGTGAGAACTACACCGTACGGGGGGAGGTGGACCAATTTTTTTTTCACAAACGTAAATGCGTGTATTATAAACACATTTGTAAAAAATTCAAAAAAAAAATGTCGTGTGTGTAGTTTTGAGCACCACAAGTGTGTGTTTACGGGTACCGTAAATTTTCCGGTAGGATTTACGGTACCCGTAAACACACACTTGTGGTGCTCAAAACTACACACACGACATTTTTTTTTACAAATGTGTTTATAATACACGCATCTACGTTTATGAAAAAAAAATTTGGTCCACCTCGCCCCGTACGGTGTAGTTCTCACGGTTCTTACAACTCGAGGTGGTTCTCATTTTAGCGGTCCCCTATATATATATATATATATATATATATATATATATAGGTAAAGAGTAAAATACAAATGCGCTTATCGTACGATACGTACGCGATCATCCCAGTCGTTTGATCAGGCGCAGATCTGGTGCGAATTCAATACATATCGCATATGAAAAAATGGTTAGCATGGGGTAGTGTGAAAAATGGCATGGGGTGTGTAGATGGACAAAATCGCATGTGTAAGATTTGAATATCGCATGTGAAAAAATGGCATGAGGTAATGTGAAAAATGGCATGGGGTGTGTAGAATCGCATGTGGAAGATTGAATATCGCATGTGAAAAAATGGCTAGCATGGGGTGTGTAGAATCGCATGTGGAAAATTGAATATCGCATGTGGAAAAATGACATGGGGTAATGTGAAAAATGGCATGGGGTGTGTAGAATCGCATGTGGAAAATTTAATATCGCATGTGAAAAAATGGCATGGGTAATGTGAAAAATGGCATGGGGTGTGTAGAATCGCATGTGGAAAATTGAATATCGCATGTGAAAAAATGGCTAGCATGGGGTAATGTGAAAAATGGCATGGGGTGTGTAAAATCGCATGTGAAAAATTGAATATCGCATGTCAAAAATCTGTGTGTGTGTTACTGTTCATCTTCTTCCATTGTTGGTCGATCATTGTCAGTCTTCTTCCGTTTGACCCTTACAACTCCCAAATTAGTAGTTCTTATTATCGATATCGCACTAAAAGGAACGAAGGGAGGTTGGGGAAGAAGATTTTCAGGTTTTTGAATTTGATTTAGGGTTTGATTTTGAACTATCATCGGTCAATTACAGAGATTTATGACCTCGCAATGACGTTTTTAACCTTCCTGGTATGATTTAGATATATTAAAATGATTAATTTAATCATTTAAATTAGTTTCGCCCGCGTTTGATCGATTGAAGATCGTACGGCTGAGGGCATCGCGTACATAATGTATGATAAGAGGTATTGTACGTTAACCGGCCTCTATATATATATATATATATATATATATATATTTAAATTTAGGTATAAATACACGCAAAAAACCGGTTATCAATTTTTTTTACTCTCGTTTAACCAAAATTAGCTGAACCGAACCGAATCATTCATATTTTCATATATTTATGGCTTTAATACCTGTAGTTCGTATATTTCATAATTTATATCTCCATTTTATATATTTATACTTTCATTTCATGTACTTATACATCAATTTCATATATTTCTAAGCACAAGTTTGGTTTTTTCTATCAACTGAAATTCAATGAACCAAACCAAAAACCGTCAATCTAACCGAGTAAACCGAAGTGATTAACCGAAAACCGAATGGTTAATAAAATAGACTAACCGATGACTTTGGTTTCGGCTTCAGTTGAGGATAATAACCGAACCGACTAAATCATGTACAACACAATGAAATGGATTACCCGATTACTTCGCTTTTGATGTACATATATCACAATGATGCTACAACAAATATTATATGAATAAAGAAACTATCAAACACGAGTATCACAATGCGAAGTGTCACTCCCGCCGCATCGTGCGGGCATCCTGCTAGTCTTATATTATATTTATTTTTAAAAGGAAATACCAAATACATATTTTTATCTACAATTTTAATGTAAAATTTATATATAAAAAAAGTTGGGTCATATAAAATTTAAACAAGCAAAATTTATACAGATCTTGTACATTTGTAATTTCAAACCTCTCATTTTTTACACATTTTATCGTGGGATGTTCATCTCATTCATAGTAATCGTGTTAGATGGTTGTTGGTGAGAGAGTTCTCAACAAAACATATTGATGTTGAATTTGACAATTTGTTTAAATTGTCACATGTGAAAACAATGTTACAATTGTCACATGTGAAAACAATGTTACAAGGAACAAATTGTTAGACTTCTATATAAGTGTGGCCTTTATTGATCATCTAAATACAATTAACCATATGACATTATTATCCTAAATATTAATTATAAGTCATTATTTGATGGAAATAATGACATTAGGAAGAATGTGTAGGGTTACCCCTTTGAGTGTCCATAACATGAGAATAAAAGGAGAATAATCTACACCATAAAAATCTCTCTCCATCTTTACATTTCTCTAAATCTTGATCCATCTCAAGTGGACACTCTAAAGTGGAACCAAGAACATCAGCAAAGATAACCATACCATCAAGTACGTATCTTCATTTGGTGTCCATGTTTATTTGTATGATATGATTGAATAACATGATTATATTCTTTATTTTTTATACATGTTTAAGATATAATCAACATGTGGTATCAGAGCACTATGTTGATTATATCAATTCAATCATAATGAGGATTTATTCGATGGTATGTGATCTTCATGATAAATTTACAATTTTTTTTTTTGGAATTGTATAAAGTGTTCTTCAGTAAATTTCACAAATCCGAATTCATAATTTACAAATAGATAATTGGATTATGTGTGATATGAATTAGAAGATCACAAACTGTTTTATTTTTCAATTTATGATATTATTGAATTATTTTAATAGATCACTGAAAAATTTCTTTCTAATTGGTGATATCATTGATTTAATTTAATTTAATATTATATTCTTTGAATTGGTTGACGGCAATGTTTTCCACATGTATATGAATTTATTCAAAGTCATAGCTATAGATACTGTTCGAATAGGTGATGTAGATAATTTATCCCTTTTTGAAAGATCTATTGCAGAATAATGTCCTTTTGGATATATTTGCCTAAAGTGATGGTGGCATTTTAGTACATATTAAAGATTGTATAAATAGAATTTGTATACATATTCTGTTTGTTTTGCCTAAGTAAATTAGTTTAAATTAATGGTCATATTTGATGCATACCAATACCCTACTGTATGGTTTTTTGTTTTACTAATTTTCAAGCCTAGTTGCATAAATATGAATCTTGTGGTTTCTTCATATTCATATGTATTGGTTATTTTAGGTTAAGAATGAAATAATTTTATTAATGTGACTAGAATTAACACACTTGAATTGTGGTATTTGTTGTTTAATGTAATTAAATGAGGTACTTGATAAGACCCTTGGTATTCGCAATTTAAGTTCAATCTTATCATTTACTCCACAAATAAATAGAACTTAATTCATGTATTATGAAATATGTTCGTTATGAAATTTATGTGACTTTTGATAGACTAGGAAACAAATTGTATTTTAGTATTATTTCTAGTTTTCTAGAACAAATAATTATTGTTTCCTTTTAGTTTCCTACAAAGTAAATGATGCTATTCCATTTTATGTAATTACATGTATTGTTTTACAATGAACCTAAAGCCAAATGGTTTGATGATACATATAATAAATTATAAGCCTAATTACATGGATATATCATTTCTTGCCCAAAGGTGTTATGATATGTTTGTGTGCTTAATTTTATCATATATATGCACGTTCATAATTCAAGAATTTTGGTCAAAGCCAAAGCGAAGCCAAAATTCAAGTAGAACATTAAGTCGGTTTATTGTGTTCATAATGCATGAACTTTGGTCAAAGCCAAAGCGAAGCCAAAGTTCATTCCGAACAATAAGTTAGTCTATTATGGTATGTTTATAATGCATAAATTTTTGGTCAAAGCCAAAGCAAAGCCAAAGTTTATGTAAAACATCAAGACATTATATTTTTTTTTATGTATGTTCATAATGTCTGAATTTTGGTCAAAGCCAAAGCGAAGCCAAAATTCAGATTGAATCTTAATTAATCTATTATTTTGGTGTTATAATAGATTTTATCTTCAATGTACTTATCTTTGTCTGTCTTGCTTGATTACCCCTAAATAGATTACTCAAACTCTTCTGTTTGTGTTGATCTAGCATCCACTTTTAGTCCTAGCCTTGGAATTGAATTATTGACTGGGGCAAACTTTGCCACATGGAGGGATATGGTTAAACTTACTCTTGGTATGGTGGATCTTGATTATGCCCTGAGGCATGACCCTCCTGCTGCTCTGACTGCTGAAAGCACTACAGATCAGAAAATAGAGCATGAAAAGTGGGAAAGGTCTAACAGAATGTCTCTTATGGTTATCAAGAACTCCATCTCAACTGCCATTAGGGGAGCAATACCTGATTCAGAGAATGCCAAAGAATATCTGAATTCAGTTGAGGAGCAATTCAAGGGATCTTCTAAAGCACATGCGAGTTCTCTAATTTTGAAGATGCTTACCACAAAATATGAAGGGACTAGTGGTGTGCGTGAGCACATAATGATGATGAGCGACATGGCCCATAAGTTAAAGGGATTAGACATGGAAATAAGCGACGGTTTTTTAGTACACTTCATCATGACTTCTCTTCCTGCACGTTTTAATGCTTTTAAGATCAACTATAACACTCAGAAAGACAAATGGTCAATGAGTGAGTTGATAGCAATGTGTGTGCAGGAGGAGGAACGTTTGAAACTAGAACAACCAGAAGTTGCTTATATCGCTACCACTAAGTCAGTGAAAAGGAAGGGGAATTTTAAAGGGGAAAGTTCCAAAGTCCAGAAAGTTAATTCAAATACTGTTTCCAGCTCTAGTGTCTCCAAGGGACAGTCTCGTTGCAAGTTCTGCCATAACAAAGGGCACTTGCAACGAGATTGCTCAAAATTCAAGGAATGACTGGCTAAGAAAGGTACTGATGCATTTATGATAATTGAATCCTTTAATATTAATGTACCAATTAACACATGGTGGGTTGACTCTGGTTCAATGGTTCATGTTACCAATTCCACACAGGGATTCCTTACAATCCAGAGGCTGGAAAGAAACCAAAGAACACTTAGAACAGGAGGAGGGGAAGAACTTGAAGTTGAGGCCATAGGAACCATGCAACTTATTATGAAAAATGGTCATTGTATTAAACTTTATGATACATTATATGTACCGAAAATTACTCGGAATTTAGTATCAGTATCAAAGTTAGACAATGATGGTTTTGAAGTTTTACATGGGCATGGAAAGGTCACTATTAGTTTAAACTCCCAAGTTCTTGGTTGTGGTTTTCTGGATGGAAATCTCTATAAGTTAGAACTAGATGATAGCTTTTCGAAATCTTTGTTGTCATATAACGTAAATGAGAAAATCAACAAACGAAAACGAAAACGAAAACATGATTTGGAAACATCATCTAAATTGTGGCATTGACGTTTAGGCCACATCTCACGAGACAGAATGATAAGACTCGTGAAGGATGGTGAATTACCAGATCTTGATTTTAGCGATTTTGGAACATGTGTTGAATGCATTAAAGGGAAAAAGACAAATAAAAATAAAAAGGATGCCACAAGGAGTTCTGGATTATTAGAACTCATACACACTGATATATGTGGACCTTTTCCACCTGGCATTACTGGCCATACGTCTTTTATTACTTTCATAGATGATTATTCTAGGTACATGTACCTGTATTTGATTAAAGAAAAATCTGAATCACTTGAAATGTTTAAACCTTTTAAGGCTGAAGTTGAAAACCAACTTAGCCGTAAGATAAAGGTAGTGAGATCAGATAGAGGGGGTGAGTATTATGGTCGACATACAGACATTGGTCAAGCTCCCGGTCCTTTCTTTAATTTTTGTAAAGAACAGGGGATAGTGAACCAATTTACCATGCCGGGTACACCTCAGCAGAATGGTGTTGCTGAGAGAAGAAATAGAACCCTTATGGACATGATAAGAAGTATGTTAGCAAACTCGAATTTGCCTAAATTTTTATGGACAGAGGCATTGAAGATGGTCGTTCTTATACTAAATAGGGTTCCTTCTAAATCTGTCCAAAAAACTATTTATGAAATTTGGACAGGAAAGAAACCATATATGAAAGTATGGGGTTGTCCTGCCGAAGCTACACTTTATGATCCTTTGAAAAAGAAAATTGACATGAGGACAGTCAGTTGCTACTTCATAGGATATCCCGAACGATCAAAGGGATATAGATTTTACTGCCCTTCACACGTTACTCGTATTGTGGAAAGTCGAATTGCTGATTTTATAGAGGACTTTAAGGTCAGTGGGATCAGTGAAAGTGGAGTCTTTGATTTCCAAGAAGTGCAAGAGGAGGGGGGATGGGCTTTTCAAATTTATCTCCTATTACACCTCTTGTACATAACACTGCACCACCCCATGTTTCCACTGAAATTAATGCTCCTAACATCCCTAATAATGAAGGCACATCAAACTCACAAGAGCATAACCAAATCCCTGAACCAGTTAATGAACTTGTTGAACCTGAAAATCAGCTTAGGAGGTCATCAAGGCCAAGAAGGCCCACTAACTTTGATGATTATGTAACCTACCTTAATGAAGCTGATTTGGATTTAGGAAAGTATAACGATCCAACCTCTTATAATGAAGCCATTAATAGTGATAAATCTTCTGAGTGGAATAAAGCTATGGTTGATGAGCTTGATTCCATGAAAAAGAATGGTGTTTGGGAATTGGTTGAATTACCCAAGGGGGCAAAACCCGTAGGATGTAAATGGGTATTCAAAACCAAATTAGACCCAAATGGAAATGTCGAACGCTACAAAGCACGATTGGTTGCTAAAGGCTATACTCAAAAGGAGGGAATTGATTATCAAGAAACCTTCTCACCTGTCTCACGGAAGGATTCTTTGAGAATCGTTATGGCATTGGTAGCTCATTTTGATTTGGAGTTACATCAGATGGATGTCAAAACTGCTTTCCTTAATGGTGACTTACATGAAGATGTGTTTATGACTCAACCTGAAGGCTTTAAACCTAAAGGTCGGGAACACTTAGTCTGTAAGTTACAGAAATCCATATATGGGTTAAAACAGGCATCACGACAGTGGTATTTAAAATTTGATGAAATTATGAAAAAACAAGGTTTTATCAAGAATCAAGTGGATCAATGCACCTACCTCAAAATGAGTGGGAGCAACTTTGCTATACTTGTCCTTTATGTGGATGATATCCTTTTGGCGAGTAATAGTTTAGATTTGTTGCATGAGTCAAAGCGATTACTTTCGCAAAATTTTGACATGAAGGATCTTGGAGAAGCCTCTTACGTAATAGGCATCGAAATACACCGAGATCGTACTAATGGGATATTAGGTCTATCCCAGAAGGCTTATATTGATCATGTTCTTACACGTTATAACATGCAACAATGCTCTCCATCAGTGGCTCCAGTAGTTAAGGGAGATGTTTTCGGCTCTTTTCAGTGTCCGAAAACAGAGGTTGAAAAGGAGCAAATGAGATTGATACCTTATGCTTCAGTAGTAGGAAGTTTGATGTATGCTCAAGTCTGTACTCGTCCCGATATTGCATATATTGCTGGAATGCTAGGCCGATATCAATCTAATCCCGACCTAGATCATTGGAAAGCAGCAAAGAAAGTGTTGCGATATCTACAAGGAACGAAAGACTATAAATTGACATATAGAAGAACTGACAACTTGGAAGTAGTAGGCTATTCCGATTCTGACTTTGCTAAATGCAAAGATGATAAGAAATCGACTTCGGGGTACATCTTTATGCTTGCAGGCGGACCAATTTCATGGAGGAGTCATAAGCAACAGTTAACAACAACCTCAACGATGATGGCAGAATATGTTGCAGTGTACAATGCAACGTGCCATGGGATGTTGTTAAGAAATCTCATCACTGGACTCAAAGTCGTTAACTCCATATCACGACCATTGAAGATTTACTGTGACAACTCAGCTGCTGTTAGTTTCTCGAACAGTAACAGTTCGAGCGGAGCTGGTTTATACCTCGATACAAAGTTTTTGTTCGTTCGAGAACGCGTAGAGGAAAATAATCTTTGTATCGAGCACATAAGCACTAAAGATATGCTAGCGGGTCCGATGACTAAAGGTCTACCACCCAGAACTTTCCAAGATCATGTAATGAGAATGGGTTTTAGTAAAGACCTTGTATGAAAGCATACACTGTGTATGAACAATTATTATTTCCTTGAATGTTTTATTTTGTCTATACTAATGTTTGTGCGCACCTTATGATTTATAGACAAAACTTATGTAAGGTAATTACTTACCCTAAGGATTTTATTTCAGTCATTTTGGTTTTATGATTAAGTGTTTTATATTGAGACTTTAGTATGACTGTTGGGGGTCTCGAATTGACTTCAATTCGAATGACTGTAACTCTCTGCTATGGTTTCAACATGAGACTTGATGAGTATTTTAAACTTGGCCAAAATTACTTAATACTCATCGTTAATGATCACTCGGCCAAGTGGGAGAATGTTAGACTTCTATATAATTGTGGCCTTTATTGATCATCTAAATACAATTAACCATATGACATTATTATCCTAAATATTAATTATAAGTCATTATTTGATGGAAATAATGACATTAGGAAGAATGTGTAGGGTTACCCCTTTGAGTGTCCATAACATGAGAATAAAAGGAGAATAATCTACACCATAATAATCTCTCTCCATCTTTACATTTCTCTAAATCTTGATCCATCTCAAGTGGACACTCTAAAGTGGAACCAAGAACATCTTGACGGGTAGAATGGCTTCGTCATCATCAGCAAAGATAACCATACCATCAAGTACGTATCTTCATTTGGTGTCCATGTTTATTTGTATGATATGATTGAATAACATGATTATATTCTTTATTTTTTATACATGTTTAAGATATAATCAACACAAATTTGTTATTACAAAATGTCAACGTTGACTTTTTGTCATCGTTGACAAAAAAAGTCAATGGAAAGTAGTTTTTTTAGCAGTGAATTTCCCTAAATTGAGAGCCCCGTTGCCTAATCCTGACCAAACTATGTTATCTTAACTGGGCCCATGTTGGCTTCAGAGTTTGTCTTGGACGTTCTCCCGGAAAACCATACCGCTGGCTGCCACTTAATAGTTGTCGTGCCACGACAAGAGTAGATGTCTCTAGCGTAACACACGGTGGGACGAAAACCCAAGTGGGCTCGAGATTCGAACTGACAACCTCGAACAAGGCCTGAATCAAATCCTTTATTGCCTTAATTAACTAAAAGTGATACAAATAAGGATCGAACTTGAGTCTCCACTGAAGATTTGAACATCAAACCACCTACCGCTATGCCAAAGTGGTGGATGTCAATGGAAACTAGTTGGTCATAGTACTTGATTATTGAGTGCAACAGGACAGGTTAGATTGAACTCGTTTTGATGGGCCTTTGTGAATTAATTGCTCGTGGGTTATCACAAAGCCCATGATATGTATAGTATGGGTCAATCACTCGTTCATTCTACTTGTTGAGCAAACATAGTTTTTGCAAAATAAATTGACTCATGATTATTGAGATGAAGTGGACCAGTGGTAACTTTTGCAACATGATCCGGATGGTTTAGTGTAATTTAGCAGTATAATAGATTTATTTCATGTGATATACAAGTTTGACCTACAAGATATGACATGTTTATAACATTTGAACAAATTATGAAAGTTGAATGATTTTTACTTTACTTAAAATGCTTCAGTAGATTTGAAAGCACCTAATAGTGTTAGATGAATAATGTGATTGTGTACTTCAAAATAATGTTATTAATGAAATGATCACGAGTTTATGCAGGACATGATCATGTATCTGGCAATCAAACTATTTTTAAAAATAAAATAAATATTTTATACTTCAAATTTCAAAATAATAGTAATAAAATCATCTTGTATATAGTTATCTCAAAAGATAATTGAAATTTTGTTTGCTTTTAAAAAGTGTCTGATGAAGTCTTAAAAGTTGTGCGAACATCGTTATAAGACTAGTGGGTATGGGGGACGGCCAAGGCACGTCGAGCCCCGGAACACCGCCCCCCTTGGCCCGTCTCCGTCGTCTCCGTCCGCTCCCAGACGAACTCGTCGGCCCCCTCCTTCACACACATACCTATACATACATACATACATATATATATATAGGGTAATACTAGATAAAAAACCCTAAAATTCTTAGAAAACTCTGGAAACCCAAATGGGAAGCCATTTTTACCCAACCTCCCGACATTTTTTTTTTTGAAAAAAATTACACATGTTATATACATGTTTTAGAGTGTTTTGGGCCAAAAAAAACAAAAAAGCGCCGAAGGGATATTTTTAAAAAAAATAAACAAAATTCTGTGCCTAACATGTGTTAGTCAAAAATGCTGAAAGTTGCTGAAATTTTTTTTTTTTTTTTAAAAAGATCCCTTCGGCGCTTTTTTGATTTTTTTGGCCCAAAACTCTTAAAAACATGTATATTACATGTGTTAATTTTTTCAAAAAAAAAAAATGTCGGGAGGTTGGGTTTTCTAGGGTTTTTCACATAGATAGGGTTTCCTATGTAGCCTTGCCCTATATATATATATATATATATATATATATATAGGATTAGGTTCAAACGTGAACAATTTCTCCAGCGTGAACTGCGTGAACTGATCTGGGCCCTTGATTTTTATGATCTTGAGATTTTAAGTGAATGGCATGATGGTAATTATTTGGTTATTTGTTACTATTTAATTAAGTGAATAAGGGTATATATGTAATTTCCATATCATCTTGATTGCATAAATCCCGTTTATATCTACAATTAGGTTTCAAAATCCCACACATCTTTCTCTCTCACATATCACAGTCGACATCAACGAAAATCCCCAGATCCAACTTTCTCTCTCACTTTCATCACTTAGATCGAAGAATTATCGCCGTTTCAGATCCGAATTGAAGAAAAAATGGGACATCGCTGTTTCATCGCCGACATTGATCTTCGCCGGATCGTGTTTCAGATCCGAATCGAAGAAAACTGATTCATCGCCGGTATCGATTCGCGCAGACTGACCTAAACAGTGTCGATGTGCATTGGTTTAATGTAATCTGCTTGACTGTATCAAAGTAGACCTTGCAAGTTTAACCCAAATATTTAAAAATGGGTTTATCTGGGCTTTTAATATTAGGTTGTGGGCTGTATATTGCTTTCTCTAGGGTTTGATGATTCTTGTAAGAGGAAAAATGGTGACGAAAGAGATGTGATGGTAATGATGAACTTGCAAGACAAAGGTTGTGGCTGTTGCGATAAGGGTTTAGATTTTTATCGATTTCTTTATCTGCCAAACTTCCGAGGTTTGTTTTTTCTTTTCTTACTTCGACTTCCAATGATTTACAGATTTAGGATACAGGTTTTGAAAGATTTGGTGGGTTTTTTTTTTTTTTTTTTTTTGTGTGTGATTCTGTTCAGTGTTCAATTTTAGGGGTTGACATTATGTATGTCAGTATGTTATTTGATTTATTATGATATTACTTGTGGATTTCGATTATTCAGTTTTAGAAAACGTTTCTTTTTTATTACATTCTGATTTTAACCTAATTGTTAGTTGATTTCTCCTTGTTCTGGTTTGATCTATGTTTTCTCCTGGACTTTCTTTGTTATGGACATTGTTTTAATTTTACTTGTTCAAGGTTTAGCTGCTAGTTGTTAAGGTTTCATACGAACACAAAAGATTACACCAATTTGGCTACACCATATCAGTGTTCCCATACTATCAACCAGACTATTAGGCTCTGATTGTGCTCTGTTTTTAAGGCGCTGTACACATGTGTATTCTGATTTTGCTCTGGTTTTAAGGTGCTGTACACATGTGTATTCTGATTTTGCTCTGTTTTTAAGGCACTGTACACATGTGTATTCTGATTTTGCTCTGTTTTTAATGCGATGTATACATGTGTATAGCGTCTGTTTTTTGTGATATCTCATATTTTTTTGTGTATTGAATGTGTAAAGTTGTTGATGTACACTTGTGAATTATGCAAAGTACTAATTGCTGAGTTTTTTTGTGTTATTATAGGAGACGTCTTGAACGAGAAAAGTGGAGATGGAAGGTCGATAAGGATGATTCACGTATGTTTGTTTGCTTGGTCGGTAAGGATGATTCAGCATACAACGCGGCGAATAGTTGTAAAAGACTATGTCTTTTTTATTTTTTCGATTATGTTGCGTTTATTGTTTTCACGAAACTGGAACTTGTAATTGTATGTTTTTTTTTTATGTTTGGCAAACATTATTGAACTTGTTATTTGCTTAATATAAAATAGTTTTACAGGTTTTGTTTATATCTATGCATTATGTAGCTAATTACACATGTGTACCATGCTGAGTACACATGTGTACTGTTCAATTCATATCCAAGTACACATGTATATACCGTTGAAATATGAAGGTTACGTGGATCTTAAAAATCATAATCCGAATTCTGGTGGTGAAATCTGAAAAATAAAAATGAAATAAAATATATTGTGGATAATGAATTTAAAATAGGAAAGATGTAACTTAATTCAATTATTAAAATAATGATTTAAATCTAATTTTTTTATATAATTACAATCATACCCTTAACAACTAAAAAGGAAATCAATGGTCCAGATCTGTTCACGCAGTTCACTCTTGGGAGGTTGTTCACGCTGGAACCCTACCCTATATATATATAGCCCCATCCACCACCCCTTTGGTCCATTCACTCCATTCCCTTTAGGCCCATCCTCACTCCCGGTGACGTGGTGGCCCATCCTCCCCACACCATACCTTCCAGCCTAAGGAAGAAACTAAATAGAGGTTCACATCACTGCACAGGACCCAATCGCATTATAGCTAGCCAGTGGTATTTTAGAGATGGGATAAGACTTAAAGACTATTAGGTTTCGATTCCCACAAAAGGCTTTTTCGTATATTTATTACGTTTCCTCTTGATATGTCATGCACAAACTCATGGACCTGTAGTTTCAACCTATTCTAGGGTTGTTTTTTTCTTATGTTAGTGTAGTGACTACAATAAATATAAAAAACTATATGCATATATATATACAGCCATCATAAAAACATAATTTATGGTTAATTTTTGAACTTTACACTACATTAAAGTTTTCTGTACTACCAACCCTCTAGTTCCGTTCTCGAAAGTAAATGATCTAGAGATCAAGTGGTGGAAGGCTTGCATTTCTCTTGGGAGATGCAGGTTCAACTCACACTTGTTGCAGAGTGAGGCACTGGTGGGTAATAATAGGAGACCCAGGGAAACATGGGTTCGATCATTGAGCCAAACGAGTTTTACCGGTAAGTTCATCGCCGTGCCTACCCGGAATTGGTGGTAAACTCAGGTTACTCTCGGAGTACTCCATTTGGTCCAGTGGTTACCCTGGGAGTGCCAAGATTGATTCAGTTGGTCATTAAAAAAACTTCCATGTTGAAAAGTGAAAACTAAACTCAGATGGTTTAAACTTCAAAGAGATGTTTTATATGCAACAATCTATGAAACTAATATCTATATCAGCAAATACAGATTTATAAGTATTTTTTAATATAGATATGGATTTACAGTGTTTGCAAAATATGTAGTCCAAATAAACAAATTGGAGTCCTGAAATGGTAAATAACCCGGTTAAATCAAACTTGTAATAGAAAATTTTGAAATCCAGTTCAGTTGGCCGATTCAACGGCTCAAATGCACATAACTGAACTGGTTATGTAGCCGGGAACTGGTAGACGGACCGGACCAGTCCAGTTCAGTTCTGAGAAGAGTGGAATTAGCATAACAGCTTTTATACATCACAAACGTTCCCTTGATCATTAACCAATCATTGGTATGCTTGTCTTTTTACGATAAAAAAGAGTTGATCAAGAAAGAACACAACCACATGCACTACACTAATAATCCAGTTCTATCTACTGCTATTCATAACAGATTGCAAAATAATATTCAACCTCCTGTTTCAAATCAAATTCAAGAACCCCACCCCGACTTTTTTGTACTACCACCATCTCCCGCCTGGTTCCACCCGGTGGTTGCAGCTGCCCCGCCCTCTTCGGGTGCCGTGCTAGCTTCCTTTTTCCACCCTTGGTTCCACCCAGTTGCAGACGCCCCACCTTCCTCTGTTGCTGTGCTGGTCTCCTTTTTCCATCCCGTTGCTGGCGCCCCACCGTCATCAGCCGCCTGATTCGCATCACGCTTCCATCCAGACTGAGTACTAGCGGTTCCAGCATCATCAGCAGCCACATTGGAGTCCTGATTCCATCCTGTACGAGAACGTGGGGTCCTGGGGGTCCCAGCTTCATCTCTATTCATAGGAGGACGAGGCTGAGACTTTCTGAAATACTTAGGGATGAACTCGTCCACTTTATCCGGATATTTTCCCCTTACAAAATTCTCAAGGCATTTTCGGTATGAGAAATCTTCTTTACGTCCATCCGTTGAAACCACAAAAAAGCAACGACTCTCTTGAAATTGCGTGTGATTCGAGATCTACAAATTTAGTAATTGTGAAAAATTAATAAACGAATTACGAATGTATACAAGTGTAGAAAACACAAAAGGTGGCAAGTTACCGTGATAAATTTAATTCCGGCGCCAGCCTTTTGAGCCTTCTCGGGATGGTGAGCGAAGACATTATCAAGAATGTAAGTTTGGTCATCAGCAGGTATAGGATCCCCATCATTGTACCTTCACAAAGTCAGAGTTTAGAGAATTGATGTTACATGACTTCATTTTGAAAAAGAAACTTGCATTCAGCAAAAAAAAAGGCAGCGAAAATACTTGGTGCAGGTCAAAACAGAATTAGGTTGACCCGCAAACATTTCTTCATCCTTTTTTAAGTTGTTAGCATGCATAATATAGTTATAAGAGATTCCTAAAACTTACTTTTGATTCTTTTTTTTTTTTTTTTGCTTACAGCGGTGTGGGTGATTAAAAGCAATCAAACTTTTATAATAAAAGGATTAAGGAGGTTTCTATGCACTAGACCTGTTTCTTTTTTAGTTCAATCCTATAGCTTAACCCATTTGACCCGTCAATACATAAACATGACCTGAACCGACCCACATAATAAGAAACAATAATAGATAATGTAATATAGAGATTACCCAGTTTGGTTAAGGTTAAGGATTCGTCTAATTGATTGCATAATGGGCTCAATGTCAGACAAAATCTCTTGTTCATCTGGGTTGAACATGTCCAGGCGTACTCTTGTTGCAGTGAATGGTACACCACCTAATCTTGGACCATCATTTGGTCCTCCAACCGGTCTAGCCGGGCGGTCTCTTTTCGGACCCCAACCTTCCTTCTTCTTCCATCCACCACCCTGGTCACCTTTTTGTTCAACCTTCCGGTTCCAGCCCCAAGAACCTGGTTTTTGTTCAGCATCTTCGTGTCCCTTTTCAGTTGACCCATCAGTCCCGGAAACTTGGTCCTTTTTCTGACCCCAACCACCTTGTGTATCAGTCCCAGAAACTTGGTCCTTTTTCTGACCCCAACCACCTTGTGAATCAGTCTTTTCTTCCAGCTTTTTGCTCCAGTCAGACCCCTCTGTTTTGTTTTCTGACTCACTGGCTGCTTCTACACCCTTATTCCAACTAGGTGTATTGGTTTTCTGTATACCCCATGAAGACGATGACCCACCCGCTGCATTCCATGAATCTTTCTTGCCCCATTGACCATCATTTGGTCCAGCTTGATCCACAGGTTCACTTGACTTGCTATTCCATCCAGGTCCATCTGATTTGACGACCTTTTGACCCCATGTACCTGCTCCAGAGCTCTTATTAGTGTCGGTTTCACTTTTCTTCCCGCCCCATCCAGGTTCATCCGCAGTGACCCCTTTTTTACCCCAACCTGATCCCGAGTCCTCGGTGACAACTTTTTGACGCCACATACCTGATCCGGAGCTCTTATCGGTTTCACTTTTCTTCCCGCCCCATCCAGGTTCATCTGCAGTAACCTCTTTTTGGCCCCAACCTGATCCCGAGTCCTTTTCAGTTACGGCCTTTTGACCCCACGTATCTACTCCAGAGCTCTTATTAGTGTCAGTTTGACTTTTCTTCCCGCCCCAGCCAGGTTCATCTGCAGTGACTGCCTTTTGTCCCCAACCCGATCCCGAGTCCTCTGTTACAACCTTTTGACCCCATGAACCAGCTCCAGAGCTCTTATTAGTGTTGAAATCACTTTTCTTCCCGCCCCATCCAGGTTCATCTTCAGCGACCGCTTTTTGACCCCAACCTGATCCCGAGCCCGTCTCGGTACCGACCTTCTGACCCCACGAACCTGATCCGGAGTTCTTGTTCGTGTCGGTTTCATTTTTCTTCCCGCCCCATCCCGGTTCATCTGCAGCGACCACTTTTTGCCCCCAACTTGATCCCGAATCCCTCTCGGTGTCATTCCGACTACTATTTCCTCCCCATCTGGGTCCATCCCCTTCGTTTTGACTTTTCTTTGCACCCCATGCATGTTCATCCCCTTTCGACACCTTCTGACCCCAACCACCTGAATCTTTTTCAGTTTGACTGTCACTCTTTGCACCCCATCCAGATTGATTATCATCCTTTTTCCCAAAAGAACCCCATGATCCAGATGGTTCAACGTCGTTCTGAGATTTTGTTGCTCCCCAGCCACCCGAAGATCCAATCTGCTGACCTTGGTCAGATTTTGCTTCTCCCCAACCACCACCAGTTGTCGGTGTAGTCTTGATAGCATCTCCCCAACCACCACCAGTTGGTGTAGTCTTGATAGCAGCTCCCCAGCCACCACTAGATGTCCCATCTTCTGGAACAGGACCTGTTCCCCAACCTGATGGTTCGACTCCAATATCAAGATTTAAACCATCTTCAAAAACCGGTTTAGCTAACCCAGAATCTATCTCAGGGGAACCGGTTTCCATGATTTCCATGTCAAAGCTGTCCACTTCACCACCTAAACAGCCGCTATCAGCTTCCTCAGAACCACCCCCGACCATGTGAAGGAAGTTGTAGACATCAATACCATCTTTCTGGTTCAGTTCAACCTAAAAAAACATGAATTATATTAGTGAAAGTCGTTATGTGATAATTCAATAAATCATAGTCGAATAATCAGTTTATATGCAAATCAGATAAGAATAAGGTAAAATAACTCTGCACTTTAAAAATACACGGTTATGATTGAATGATGTCAATGCGTTAAGCAGTAGGTAACCCAGACACTAGAAGAAACTGAACATAATTAGATAATCATTTTCAGAACTATAGGTTGTAATCTCAACCCATTTACTTATAAAAGGGTAGATTCAGATTGTTTTCGTCTCTAATGGGTAAAAAACTGGATTAAACGAAAACGCTTAGAACGAGTTACAAAAAAAACTTGACTAGGTATTTTTTTAAACTGAACCTGGCCCGGAGCGATTCAACTCGTAACAAATTTTCCTATGTGCGATGTGCTCCAATGCGCACATTTTAATAACCAAGATTTGACCCGGAATTCAAAATGTACATCCAATTCCAAACACGTCATACTGTTGGCCAAACCATGTAAAATTCTAAAAAAAGCGTATAAACCATGAAATCAAATACGAACCTCTCTTGTGTCCCAGAGAATATCAAACCGAGATCCTGTGCCGACAGCTACAGGTTTCCCCCAAGAACAAGCACCCACAATGCTAGACAATGAATCAGCATGGCACTTCTCAGCTGCCTTTTCGAAACACCTTTTTGGTGTCTAAAAAAAGTCAAAAGGTAACCAAATTAGGAATGTTGAAGTCACATACAAAGTCAACATAAAGGACTTGTTATAGAGTATGTATAAAGTCAACGCCTTACATATACTGTAGCTTCTGAAAATGGTACTTGGAAGTTAAGCGTCTTATTGAGTGCCTTTATTCCTGCTACATTGAAGCCAACTAAAAATCCTGCACACGTCATGCTACTTGCCAACAGAAGCAGGTGCTCTTTCAGCATCCCTTTGGTAACCATCGACACTGATGTCGAGAGACGCTACAAAATAAGAAAAAATGGGTGGGGTGGCTTTTCAGAAATATATATATATATATATAATCTTAGAATTGTTGAATCAAGTCCTTTATGCACATTAAATGGAATTATAAAAAGCCCAAAAAATGGCACACATCATCGTTTGTTAAAAATCAGTATATGCACATTAAATGGAATTATAAAAAGCCCAAAAAATGTTATAGAACTTTTTTCTTATAAGGAAAATTGAAATAAATAACAAATATGCATTTTTGTTTCTAATTTAATCACCTGAACAGCTTGCTCAAAAGCACAAGCTATGCCAAGAAGATGTTCTACTTGTTTAATTGCATAAGGAATAGAGCGTGTTGTGTCAATCAAATGGAGTACTGGAAGGCATGCATCCATAACGGTCCTCCATGCATCGCCATTTTTCTTCACAGCTTCTTTCTCGAGAACAACATCAATAGCCAAGTCACCTTTCTGATCCTTTTTTGGATTTTTGATCCACACCGTTGTTTCAGGACTTATCCAGGTTATATTGGCTTCTTTGACCCGGGGATCACCTATGTAATAACAAATTGTTCATAAATTGGGTCAACCTTTAGTTAAAATTGTTTTGAAATTAACAAACATCAATAAAGAAAAATACCTTTTATAATTGAATTTAGAAGCACAGGGCAAACCGCGTTGGCAAAAATGTGTGCAGTCTTCTCTAAATGGATATCGGGTCTGTCTTCCCAAAAGAACTTCAAGCATGGGGTCCACTTTGATGCCTGCTGAAATGAGCATTCACTGCAAAACAATAACCAAAGACATTACTTGAAGTCTAATGAAAAATTAATGCATTCGGTGAACAATTATATCATTAAAACAAACAAGTATAAGAGTTGATTGATATTAAAGCATAGATATGCCGTATTCATATAAAAGCATAGATATGCAGTTTTATTAATTCTAGAAGGCGTTAAGTTCAAATAGAAGAAGTAAAAGACAATATGCCGTATTAAATACCTGCAGGATATAGCTATTTTCTTGAATAACTGGCCGACTTTTTTCTTCTTCCGGAAGGAGTTCAAGGTGTCTTCACATTTTGTAAGAACCTCTTCCATGCTAATATTTGATTCCTCCAGCAGTTTCTGCTCAATTATAAAAAAGGGATGATAAGGAGAAAACAAATGCAGACAAAATATGCTCAAAATTAACTTGTAAACTTGGTTTTAAAATGCGCAATGCGCTCCGATGCGTTTTGGTCCAAAAATCCGATGCGCGATGCGCAATGCGTAATGCGAGCGCATCACGTATGCGATGCGTTTCTTATTAAAAAAAAATACTAAAAACTAGGGGTGAGCAAAGGTCGGTTCGGTTCGGTTTTTACATTTCTATAACCGATCGGTTTCGGTTATTTCGGTTCGGTTTTTTTCGGTTATTTTTCGGTTTCGGTTCGGTTTCGGTTATTTCGGTTAAATAACCGTTTTTTTTTTTCTTTCATTACTAGATGTGCAGTGTGCTATCATATGATTGTGTACTAATTAATAAATACTTGATTTAGAATTTAACTAGTTTTTACCAACTACACAAGACATCAGTAGATTATGTATATTATATCATCAACTAAAAACTAACATGCAAGTAACAACTAACAAGGATTTCCATTAATAGTTACAAACTTTTGAACTTCATTTGATTATTAGGCCTTGTGTGTTTTTATTAATGTTATGTATTGGGCTGGGCCTACTAGGATGGGTTAAAGACTATAACATATTAACAACTAGTGTGGGTTAAACTGTTAAAGGATTAAGGCTAACAAGTTAACAACTTAAACATAAAACATATGTATCGGGCCTTGTAACCTATCGGTTCGGTTCGGTTTTTTTCGGTTATTGGAAATGGATATCCAAAAACCGAACCGAAATTTTCGGTTATTAAAAATTCGAAAACCGAACCGTCGGTTTTTACTTCGGTTCGGTTTTTTCGGTTCGGTTTTGTCGGTTTTTTCGGTTACGGTTCGGTTATTTCGGTTTTCTGCTCACCCCTACTAAAAACTAATTATGCATAACAATTTTTATTGTCAATACTTACATATAATAATACACTTCTAAAACATTTATTAAGTGTACTTATACACAAAATACATATAGAAAACACCAATAAACATCTATAAAAATCAAAGAAATAAGGAAAAAGAAAATAAAAATAATTCAGTAAAAAGACGAGATTGTGAAAAAACGAAAAAAATCAGAAAAAAGTAGCATGGCTTTACCTGCAACACAATATCATAACAGAAAAATACAAAAATCAGAAAAGTATAGTTTTTTGTACTTTTTACTACTGCAACACACAAGCTCCCACCTATATCTTTTGACTTTTACAATCGGATCTCACACTCTCTTTTTTTTTTCCTTCTTTATTCTTACCTACAATCCATAAACCTGCAACTCATTCCCTAACGATTCAAAGAAGCAAAGGTTGCAACGCAGAAATCCTACCAAGTTCATGTTGCGCGCAACAAAACGCATCATGCGATAGGTCGCATTATGCAATTTCACCGCATCAAGCTCGCATCAGGTAATCTTAGCGCATCGCTACACCTGATGCGTTTTCAGCATGGCATCAAGCGCATCACGCATTATGCGCGCATCATGCGCGCATTTTAAAACCAAGCTTGTAAAACCAATAAATTAAACTCAGTAAAGTTCTTGTGATGTTGATCGTTATTATTAGTTACAAATACTATTATCATTATTCTGTGTGTATATATATATATATATATAGAGAGAGAGAGAGAGAGAACCTTGTTCAAATGAACATGGCCAACAAGCCCAGCATCAGTTTCAGCACTATCTAATGTTCCTTGTTGATATCTGTAGGTAAAAAACATCAAGAATTAATGAGTTATCAAAGCATTAGCAAACTGTAAAATTGCAAAAATAATCAAATTGCTTTATCAAATTTCTTTAAGTAAATCATCTAACAGTTCGACCCATTAGAGATTTAGAGATAAAATATAACCCAAATTGAAGCACTTATAACTAACGTGTATTACCTCTAGAATAAACCACATTAACTTCAGAAAGAATCAAGTACACTATACTTCAATTTATATTTATATTAATAAGAAAAAATCGAGTAGGAAACAGTAAAGAGTAAGAAGAATACTCTATCAGAAATTCCCCAGCTACGTCCTTGAGGCTGACTCTTCGCAGATGATTTTTAACCTTATATGCTGCCTTCTCACGGCAATATTCCTCCCCACAATCACAATCATTCAGATACAGTACAACTCGACGATCATTAAGAACATTCTTGAAATTCACTCCACATTGCAGAATCTCCTAAACAACACAACCAAGGAAAGATCAAATTATATTAGGCATGCAGTTAACAACTAGATGTAAATGAGTCAAAGTTTTCACCTCAAGATAGCATTAAATTAATTAAAAGTAAAAAAAATACCTTCATCATATTCCATGAATTGTTACTGCTTGGAGACGAATCAAGAACCGCCTTGTACGCAGGGTTTGACATGGCGGTTGCAGCCAATACTCCCACCGGTTCACCAGCAGCAAACAAGTTTTTCGTCAGTGCCCCATACTCAAATTGAATAATTGAGTTGCTACAAACGTTTCTAACGGTTCCATCATAGCAGATGACGACATCTCTGAGGATAGCCATTGAGTTTTTAAAAAGAATACCAGGTTCAGTCAATCCTCTAGAAGACCGGATCATGACTTCTCTACTAGCAATTGAATGAACCATTTCTTGGTAAGGATCCAGCCCATGAAACAGACCGCTTCTAATAAGCCCAAATTCCTCATACGGGTATTTTTTGGGAAATGGATAATTTCCAACGAAATGAGAAGACAAATCTTCAGCCAAAGTTCTTGAATACAATCGTCCCCTTTCGTAGATCTGTAAGCCCAAAAACCCGATTTGTTGAACGATTCTTGTAAGAGCTGAGTCACTCTTCGGATCTATTAAATCACCCATGGATGAAAATCTTAAAATAAATTCTGAAACAGGAGTTTTACAGGCCCGAAGATGTTTCTCCAACTGCATATCTATCACCTCATTGTAGTTAGACCGCAAGTGATATAACAAAGACGATAATTCTTGCAGCTGGTCTTCTATTTCTCTTACAAGATCCTTCGGAATGATAAAGTCCTCCAAACTCAAATTAAAGCCTTCATCACATAAATTCTCCATCAACATCGGTTGTAAGGAGTTGAAAAGCTTCAAAACTTCATTCGGGCCTTTGCTAAAGAAGATCGAGCTGATTATCTCATTGACGATTGACTGCATCGCGTCCCGACTGTAATCCAGCTTTAGTATCTTGCTATCCTTGATCACGAATTTATCACTCAAGCAATCAAACCCACGAGGTAGAGAAGTCTCCAGTAGCTCCAAAACCGTCCACAGCGGGCCACTATCACAAGCCTTTAACATTGAAGGTTTAGGCAGTGGATTTGATGTATAAAGTGCCAGCTGTTGAACTTGAGCTTTTGTAAAAAAATATTTCTTGAACATTGTTTTGAGAGACAAGACGGAATCGGTGCCAAGCTGGAGGTTCACGTTCCCACTGTGGGAGCTAAGAAGCTGTTTTTCAACAGCAAATAACTCCATGACTTCCGCTTTAGCTTCGGGAGACTGTGGGTAGAATATGTGAATACAGTCACCGTCGAAATCGGCACTCAGGGGCCCACAGATAAGGGGGTTGATTTTGAACGTGTGATCGTCATGAATATAGACCGACAGTGCTTGTAAAGAATGCTTGTGGGTCGTTGGGGGCCTGTTGATAAATATGAGATCACCGTCCATGATTTTACGGTGTACGACCTGGCCCGGTTTCAAAAACGTATGACCTTTCGACCCTTCTCGAAGTGAATACGTGGTGTGGCCGTCTATGTAGGTTAAGCAGAGCTTGTCATCAACTAACTTTTGAAGAAACTTCATGTTGTGCTCTGTGACCCGTTCTTCAAAAGTTATCCTTTGAGCTATCTCAAATGGAATGCCGATCTCGCCCACACCTTTATACGGGTCACCCGTTATGACACTGCGGGAAGAAAACCCGGACCCTTTACTGATGAATAGAGTTTTCATCTTCTCAAGCCATGCCTTTGTAGAAGACGAATCGGTTGCTGTACGTGCAATCGCGTAGCGTGTATTTCTGTCAGGGGAGGCCTGGAAAAATTAAAAGTACCATGTAAGAAACAGATACAAAGAACAAGGTTGTACTGAAATAGAAAGAAAAAAGATGGTAAAAACCAGTGCTAATTAATGGTTAAACCTCCTATCTTTAACTAAATAAGTGTGATAAAACTTAACAGAATCAGTAAGAGCCATTGTTATCATATTAAGAATGCAATATTTGTGAACATGAAAAAAAATGTTGACAGCATGTGAACTTCAGTTAATAAATGGGTAGATTCTGGTTATTTTTACTTCTTATGAATCAGGTGGTTAAAAAAGCTAGAAAAAAACGGGTCAAGATGGGTCAAAAGGGTCACCAGACACTATACCTATTTAATAAAAAAAAACACAATATTTTGGGTCAACCTGGTCTGACCCGTACCAAAAGTTGCCAATTTTGACCCAGACACAATGTGACCCGTTGCATCATGAGAAAGTTTAAGAGGAAGTGGGATGAACCCATGAACAAAAGGCATGAGTAAGAGAAGTAAAAAATATAATATCAACATATATTTGATAAAAAAAACATCTGGAAGAAAAGAACCTTAGCACCCCTGGATTGCAGATACTGGGCGACGGCTAATTGCAGATCATTAACCTCAACTTCTAGAGACTCAAAATTCGGTGTTCCCGATCTCGAGCTCTTTATAATCTCCACTTGCCTCAAAACTTTCTTAAGCATTGGCATTGAAATGTCCTGAATAACATCACAAAATAGCTTTGCATATTACGTCGGATTTAAATTCATTATATATTTATGCGAACAATGAAGTTTCAGAAGAAATTACAGATTACTCAACTTTTTGTAATGCATGTGAACTTCAATTAATATTAATATCTATTACGAATGTTGAAAGGAGGTTGAATAAATTATTTCTAGTTTCACATAATTATATTATATTTAGAATTTGTTGAATCGTATTCTAAATGTAGTATTAGATAGCAAACCTTTTCTGAAGCTAAAATAGCATGTTACTATGTTAAAAGTGAATTTCAGTTACTGGCTTAATTTCGTCCCTTGGGTCTATTTTAAATAAAAACTGTACTGGGGACATACTTTTCCATTAAAGAAGAAAATTCTAGCACAGAAACAACAAGAAAAACTAGACAGTTTTATCCATCAAAAAATTATCATATGATAGAAGATGGCCCAATTTGGTCAAAAAATAAAAAAGACAATCTGACGATGATGGTTTACATAAATTTTTAACAGTATTATAAAGATAACAATAGAATCACTAGAAGAAAGTCAACTAACCGATGATGTAACGGTGATTCCATCAGAGACATCGGGAGTAGACAAACAATTTGGAGGGACAGGAAGATGTTGCATGATATACCCTTCTTGGAAAAAACACCCTCTCCCAGCTAGCTTCTTTTTAGTTGCCTCAGGTATTTTCTTTAGAATTTTCAGCACCTGGTATATTTTTAAAAAGAATTTAATTGAAATGATTATTGCAACTTGATGGGATAGTCACCTTCATTGATTCAACAAAACCTTACTATACTTCTGATTCTTTTATCATTCAGGGTCAAAATAATAAATAAATAACTTTTTACGGGTTGAGTAGTTTTAATTACTACCTCAGACGGAAGTAATGGCCGAGTAGTTCCGTCACCACCATAACGGTATCCATATCGATCTAGAAAATCCCAGAAACGGTCACTAACTCTTGTTCTCGAAGGAAGTTTCAGCTCCAAGAAACATGCACCATCTTTTTTCTGGTTTTCATGGACAGTAACTTGTGCAGATTCCTAAATAAACAAGGGAAAAAGATAAGTAAATAAATCAACATTCACCAAGATCTTTACTAATTATCAAGTGAAATGTAAGCCTAAATTTTTATATATCAAAAATTTTGAAGTTTGATATAGAATTTTACCTCACAGCAAAAGGCAAAAGCTCTTTCGAGCACACCAACATTCTTGGACTGCAACTGAAAGTACAAACAAACATAGAAAAAATGATTATTAAGATATTAAGACATGTCTCAATATGCATCTCTTCTAATCTTCTTTTAGACCATGTGTAGTGGTAACAACTTATAATGCCCCCACCATGGGGCATTATTCGACACGTGGCGTCCTAGTCAGCGATGGGGCATTATAGCAAAAGTGGCGTAGTGGGGCATTATGCCAATAACCCCCATTCAATCAATAAATAATTATTATTTTTTATAGAGAAAAGGATTTAAAAAAAAAAATCAAATGGATAATGCAAGACCCCACCATGTCAGGCCACATGGAGTGGACCTTCTTCTCCCATTGGCCAATGCAAGAATCACGCCAAAAGCAAATGGATATTGCAGCGTTTTCCTCATCACGCCAAAAGCAAATTTCTGAATTTTTTTTTTAAATAACGCCTAGTGTAATGGTGCTTTGGGCGTTTTCGGGCGTTTTTTTTGAATTTTTTTTAAAAAAAACGCCCCACTACACATGGTCTTAGAAAAAACAAGCTAAAACAAGAAAAGTAAGGATTATAATTTGTGAAAGTGTCAATAGGTTAGTTTTATTGCCTTCACAATAAGCAAAAACATCATGAGTAAACAAGAAAATAAGTCATTCACTTAAAAAAGGGTGTCATTTATGTTCCCTTGGATACCAATTTATTGAAGAAAATCTGTCATCCGAAAACAGACACTAATGAAGATAAAAAAAACAGGTACCCTTTTATTCTTGAACTTCAAGCACTTGAGGCATATTAAACTCAATATGCGCTTCAACTCACTGATATGCGACGGGTGATATATTGGAATGGGCAACTCAATGTACCCAAAATGCCCTGAAATGCGAAAGACGAACAGAAGTTAATAATAAATTCGTAACAGACAACTAGTTCACAAAAGTTTTAAAAATAATTTATGATAAAATCTAACACACCTTCACATTTCCCAGTTTCAGCTGCACCACATGATTCGCATTTACCAACTTCAAGTGGCAGTCCAAGAAACGGATTTGATAGTTGGCTCGCATGGCTAATGGGGCAGTCACTAATGGAGGCCAAGCACTACTCGAGATTTCATGTGCATGCATCAAACACAATAGGTTGTCAGACTAAAAGATTAACAATTTTTAAACATTATTTCAAACAAGAGGGTGAAATAAAATAGAAAACTAACAATTTCTTGACGAGTGGCCAAAGAAAAACTAATTCCAGTTATCTTCCCCTCTAAAGTAGGGGGTGGTGAATTTTCTTCCATCGATCAAAACCTGTTTCATTATAAAGACAAACTGTGTCAGAGTCCAAAATCCTAACTACTGATCATTAAGAATTTAACAACTAAGAACATAATATAAAGGATAATCAACACTTTTATTTATACATTTGCAGCCTATATGATGTTTAACAGATAACAGAAGGCAAAACTGGCATCTTTAATTCCTTATAAGATAATTATTTAGAAGAATCACCAACATTACCCTTATCAAGATCTCTTGCATGTAGTTTCTAATTAAGCACATTATATGCTAAACCCAAAAGGTTGAAGTATGAAAGAAGAAGAATCCCAAGAAACACAAGCATGTAGTATAAAATCAAGCAAGTGCAGGGTAACAGAAACAAATCAAACCACAAGGTGCAGTAAATCACTAAATATCCATTTAACATGCCATAAACATGAGGGCAAATAGCAACATGCTTTCACTTACATAATAGACAAAAACAATTCTCGAAATAGACAAAAACCTTACAGTTTCAGCTACCAAATAGACAACAACATAAACCGAAACAACATCAACGGTCGATCAACACATTTCAGCTAATAAACCAGCTGATAACATATGCATTTATGTACAAATAAAAACCTGCAAATTCTACGTGAACTTCAAACAATAAACGAAAGAGAACAAAAACATCTAACTCACCATTTCACATGCCATAAAAATAAGGACAAATTGCAACAAATAGCAACATACTTTCACTTCATCACAAACTTAGGCCACTCAACTTTACAAATCATACTAAAACCATTTTACATTACAGTATATCTAAACCTAAATATCAAAAATTAGAAAGAAAGTGACATCGCACTCTTAACAAACCAGCAACACAGTATTTTGACCTAGAAAATAAGCCAGGATATGTAAACAAACATTCAAACAAGTAGAGACCAAAATCATAAACACATATAGCAAAACCATACAGTTTCAGACTTTCAGCTACTAAATAAACAAAAACATAAACCGAAACAACATCAACAGTCGATCAACACATTTAAGCTAAAAAAACAGCCGCTAACACACATGCATTCATGTACAAAGAAAAACCTGCAGATTCTATGAGCACTCAAACAGATAAACGAAAGAGAACAAAAATATCTAACTCTCCATTTCACATGCCTTTAAAATGAGGGCAAATTGTGACAAATAGCAACACACTTTCACTTCATCACAAACTTAGGTCACAGAACTTCACAAATCATACTAAAACCATCATACATTACACTATTTCCAAACCTAAATGTCAAAATTAGAAAGTAAGTGAAATCACACTCTTAACAAACCAACAACACAGTATTTTGACCTAGAAAATAAACCAGAATACGTACACAATCGTTCAAAACAAACATTCAAACAAAATAAGCAAAATTATAACAACAGATAGCAAAACCGTACAGTTTCAGCTACTAAACAAACATAAACACAAACCAAAACAACAATAACAGTCGATCAACACATTTAACCTAAAAAACTAGCCGATTACACACATGCATTCATGAACGAAAAAAACGTGCAAATTCTACGAGTATTTCGTACAAATAGACGAAATAGAACGAAAATATCGTCAGAAGAAGGGCTTTTTTTCGAATGAAAACCCTAATTTGAGCGAAATGTTGGTGCATAAATGTTCGATAAAGTGCAATCGGAAGATACCTTTAGCGATCGATGGTGAAATTGAGGAGAGAGAGAGTGAGGGTTTTGCAGGCGTTTTGGGGGAGAGTGTGTGTGTGTGTGTGTCACTGTGTGAGAGAGTGATGCCTGATAAATGTGAAAAGAGAAAAATGATTCCCTCTTGTATCCGTATTGTGGCATATGATGAAAATGAAAATGCTAACAAGAAAAATAAATTATAAATCCAAAATTAATAATAAAATATTTTGAATTTTCTTTTTTACACGAGACCTCTTTACTCATGTCCGTGGTATGTCGTTTGAAGGTTGAAATGACTGAATTACCCACGAAGATGTGTTGGTAGTTTTGTACATATGAATGAAGGTGTGAGGGTGAGAATGATGTGAGTGTGAGCATATAGATATGATCGGTAATTATTAGGGTTTTAACTAACTTCATGTGTACAAAACTACCAACACATCTTCATCGGTAATTCCGTCATTTCAACCTTCAAACGACACACGAATGAAGGCATGTGGGTGAGAATGATGTGAGTTATAGATATGATCGGTAATTATTAGGGTTTTAACTAACTTTATGTGAAGGTCGGTGTCCAACTGCTCGTTCAAGAGAAATGAGACTAGATGGTTAACCTATATTAGAGCATTTATTAAACAACCTTTAAAACCAATATGAAGTCACCACTCACCACCACCCATACCAAATCACACTAATTTCATTTAGAGTTAATTATGCTCGAACTTTGTTTAATCCTAAAATAAATTTATGTGTATTATGCTTTTAAGTATTCTATGAACATGCTACATTAGTGTCACATATTTTTATAAATATGGTATATTGTTTGAAAAAGAAAAAAAAAACCTTATATGTTTAATGGGAAGCTCAATAAAGGCTCAGCCATATCAAAGTTCAACGTTAAAACACATACCTTGAGGGCTTAGGATAATCCTTGTCTTGGGAAAGTTTGAGTTATGGAGTTAGCGTTTAGCTACAAGCAGTTGATTAGGAAACAGATCAGGGAGCTGGAAAGTCGAGGCTCGGAAGTGTGCGAGTGCTCCAACTATGCACATTGTAAGAGCTTGAGCAAGGGGTACGATGCAATGACTCGAGCCAAAGCACGATGAAACTAGTGAAAGTAAATCTGAAACGTTTTAAAGGGTGAAACTCGAATTCCTACCATAGCCAATTACCCTCATTCGTTTACAAACAAAATCTTATCATGGAGTAAAAAAAACACTTAAAGCAAATCTTAAAATGGTTCACCAAAATCTTAAACGGCATGTGACACCTTAGGCAGATCATACACTATTTCAGTATTTTGTTATTAACTTCCCATGGAAGATATATCAGGTCATAAGGAACGTGTCGTCCTAAATGTTACCAATGTGTTTTGGGAACAGTAGACGTAGGCGAAGGGAGAACTTCACATTTAAATGTGCTTTAGTGGTGAGTCACATATTGGGAAGCTTCCACCCAAGTAATCAAAAGCAAATGTGTGAGCTCGTAATGGGAAATGCAGTAGATGCTAGTTGGTATGAGAGTCATAATGAATCTTTTTTTGTTTTTGTTTACAATAGTGGGGTAAGGCTTGTCGGGGACCATGAGTCCCTATGGGTGCTTGTGCCACCTTAGGCAAATCCCGTATTTGTTTCGTCATGTTTTGTCTATATGAAAGATAATGAGTCACATGGAATGTCTCTGCCTTAAGTTTCACCAACGTGTTTTATGCGCATTGAATGTGGGTGAGAGGATAACTCCATATATTTTCTTGAACGACGACTATCTACAACAGACGATATGTCACACCCCAACCGATGGCGGAAACATCGGGGCGCGGGACTGAGCGAAACAGATTGTCCAAGAGAAATCCATAACACTAAAATTACCGGATATTTTAACATCATGTCCCATACCACAATATATCAGATAAAAATAGTTAATACAGACATTGTTTTCTCAAAGACAAATATAAGGCTGTTCCGACAACTCAGATTTTATAATGTTCGTTTCTAGACTCTCCTAAGCTCGATTCCATGAAAGCAAGCAAAGCATCCTAAGCATTCAAACACCTGTCACATGCGTTAAAATAGCGGTCAATACACATAGTGTAAAGGTGAGCATACAAGTTTTAATAGTATAGTAGTAGCGAAAGCGGGTTTACGCATAACCAACATGTAACATGTATAATGTGAAGCAAGTAGGTTATCGACAATGAAATATGCACAGACGTGACTGCGAGTTGTAGAATTCTCAAAAAATATCACCACTGTGACATGTGAGAAAAGCCCTTAACAACCCCTGTCCACGACAGGTGCTGAGTCCAAACTATAGTGCTATCGTTGCTAAGGTGTCAGGCAACAATCACTGTGTAAACATAACATACAAGCATTCATCGAGTAACACGTATAACATGCAGTAACGGTTAGCGTATAAAAGTGTTTGCGTTGTGTGATCGATGTGATTTGATATAAGTAACGTATGTAACACCCAAAAGTGCTTAAAGCAAAAAGGGATCGAGTATACTCACAGATAGTGCTTAATAACTAAACACGCTCTTGGATTGAAAGGAGCGCTAAGATATTAGCCTGAACAGTTAACGATAGCATAAGCGAACGAGCGGCGCGTTAAACGGTGAAGAGTGAACCAAGTGACGAATGGGCATCCGATCGGATGACAATCCGAACGGATGGTCATTCGATCGAATGACAATCCGTTCGGATGGCCATTCGGTTGGATTGACATTCGTTTGGGATGGATGTGTTTGTGTATGATGTGATTTTGAAGTTTTCTTTGTAGCATTTCAAAATCAGAGAAGTATCTCTACCTTTCAGGTCGTTCGATCGAATGGTTGTTCGATCAGAGAGCGATCCGATCAGTGAGACATTCTAGTGAGAAAAAGTTCACAGCAGGATTGTCCTTCGATCGGATGATCTTCCGATCGGATGGCAATCCGTTAGAAACTGATGATCTTTGAAAAATTGATAAAAAGCTTAAGTGTTGGAGACCAAGTACAATCCCATTGGATGGCAATTCGATCGTGTGACAACCCTCATAATTCCATGTATCCGTACAATTTATTAATAATAAATAAAGTGCTTGATGACTGTGTTGAATCATTTAACTGTTTTCTGATATCTGTGTTATACTTACATGTGCTCGTTAATATACTAGTAGTATACAGAAAAGTTACTAAATAGTCATGTGTGCTTTCCTGAGTGTTGAAAATTAAAAGCGTTACAAAAAGTTACATAAAAGATACTATACGGAATAACTTAGCACTTTATCGAAACGGTATCCAACCGAACAACCGGACTTTACCCGGAACACAAAATATTATCTGAAGCATTGTTTTTATTTTTCTAAGCTAGTTAGGGTCCCCGAACACCCTAACACCCTATATAATATATAACACACATAATGCACTAATTAAACATTGGATTCCAACCTAGATCTCTAATTTACCCATCACCCCTCAACTAAACACCCCCCATTCACGGTTCCATATGAGGACCCATCATGAGATTTTTCTTGATTTGTTTTAAGATCCTAATTGATTATGTATGGTACTTTAGAGACATATTAATCAATGGTTTATAAAATGGTGGAAGGTTATAAGTAAATCCCTAAGTCCATAACCTTCATAACTTTCACAAATCACCAACACTTTTCTTCTTCTTCTTCCTCCTTCCTTCTACTTACGGTCAAGAACACACCCACACATCCATCATTTTTCATTCAAGTTCCAACCACTCTCTAGTGATATTAAGGTGTAAGAAGCATAGTTAGGAAGCTTGGAGCTTTTGGAAGTTGAAGGACCTTCACCGTTTGCTTTTATCCACTTCATTTATCCTCTTGATCATCCCTAGCCTTGAGCTAGTAGTAAGATCTTCTACTCTTCATTTTACATCATATTTTAGTGGTTAAAAGATGTTACATGATGAATACTTGAAGAACACTAAAGAACATAACCATGAGACATGAACATAAGGCGTTACATAAAGATCATGAGATGAAATATGATGATAAATCTGAATTAAATGAACTATAACCTGCTGTAAATGACTTGTGACCTGTTGTTAATCGTTATTATAAAGTTATGGTGATCGTATGTATGCGTTTTAGAAATATTTAACCTGCAAACAACTTGCTGATTAGCATTTCCAGCCACCTTCAACCGGCTGTAAACAGGTCATAACTTAACGAAATATGTATTTTCTGAAGGCTATGTTGATGTGTTATGAAATATGGTTCTAATGGCACTGGAATCGTAATTTTTTGACTTCGTTTACTATTTTTAAAGCATCATTTCGTAACAGCAGCTAGAGCTGCATTTTTCTGCTGAAATTATATGTTTTGTTTTCTACCATAACGTGGGTTCCGTGTAGAGTTAGATCATGAAAATTTTACTGTAGACGACAACTGAAGCATTTGTAATTACCCCACTGGAATTTCGTAAATCGGACGCTCGATGAATTTTAAATAAATTATCTCGTGGACTGTGGTCAGAAAAATATAAATCTGAGTTCAGTCGGGAAAATGAATTTTTATAAAATATTGGTAAGGAACCGGACCCTGATATTTTTACACAATGAAATATGGAATGTTTATGACATTCTGTAAAAATTTGGGAATTTTTGGAATAAGTTAACTATTTTATTAAAATGTCCGAAAACAGCCCAGTTTCGAATATTAATGCTGAAAAGACATAAGTTGTAATTTGCGTGTCAAAATGTCGAGTATGCTATCTGTGAATGGTCTAACATGTTATATATGTTATGTGCATTATCGTATATTTGATTTTGAGTGGGGAATGGATGGGAAACTTAGATGGGCATAAACCGTTAAAGTGATGCATGTTGTGTGATAGATACGTGTAGGAATTTTGTGTTCTATTTGAAAGCCACTAAATGACTAACTGGTAAATTATATTAGGACGTGATTGACCGACCTTGACTGTTAGCTATATTGAGAATCTAACCGAGCAAACCGAGGTGAGTTCACACACTTTCTAAGGCATGGGATTCCCGGTGGTTTGGGAATGGGTTAAAGAATTTAAAACTAAATCTACATATCCTCCTTGGGTAGGATATGTACGGCCATCCTCCATAGAGTGGATGCCATTATTAAACCTGCGAATTCTCCTGGTGCAGAATACGTACGTTCGTCCTCCTGGTGCAGGACAACAACCTTAAAACTAGCTAGACAAAACTCTATCATGAAGTCCCTCAATTTATATCGACTTAGTCGCCGAGGCCAATGGCGAGCGGGTCATTAGTTAATAGCGCTATTAGGTTTAACAAACCTCACACCGTGCCAGTCGGACGGGCGTGTACTAATGGACTATGGCAGATTGTCAGTGATGATAGACACTGATATAGGGCACAACTTATTTGCGTAGCAGTCGATATGTATGGTCTAGTAGTTCACACGGGGAAAGCCCCCACTAATTATGGATACGGTTTGGGCAAAGAAAAGAAAAAAAAGGAAATGGTTAAACATACTTTCAACTTCGGGGTAAACCCCATGGCAAATAAGCCAACGAAAGTCAAACCACGTTTTTCAGAAACAACTTAAAACTAAACAACCAAACGTGAACTCACTCAACTTTGTTGTTGACTAGTTGTTACATGCCTTACAGGTCGCTAGATGCTTTTGGGAGCTTGCACGAGGAGAAGGTTGTTGTGGAATATGGGTTGTTATATCCCATACTTAATAATTGAACTTTATAAACCTATGGAACTTATGTTTGAACTTTAACTTATAAACTGTGAACCTATGTTTTGAACTTACGTTTTATGCTTCCGCTGTTATCTTAAAATCGGTTACTTTCTTTAGGTCACCAATCGTATCGTAGTTGGTTTCATTTACTTAATTGTGTTGTTCAATATGATTGGTGGCTCGATCCTGGTCATGTCACGCCTCCAAGCGGTGATACTCCGCATGGTGGATTTTGGGGGTGTGACAGATTGGTATCAGAGCCATTGGTTATAGTGAACTTGGTTTTAAAAAGGGAAATGTTTTTTTTATAAAACCAGACTATAACCGATACAGTGCTCAACGATCCACAACGACGCTTCGCTCCACGTGCAAGACTCGACACCATAAGTGGTATGATTTATGTTATATGGTCGGTTAGATAGTTCTCACTGTGCATTAGATAAGGTGATGATTGCTATTTGAACCTTGTGTGCTTACTCTCTAATGTCGTCCCACACTTACGCACTTTCGCGACACTTTCCTCACTTACGTTGCTTCATTATGAAGATCATGAGCGGACGCAGAGGACGTATCAACCTCACTCAAGACCAGTTGACGGCTTTGATCAACGAACGAGTCGCTGAGGCACTCGCAGCCAACCCTGCAGGAGGTCAACATGCTCAACCTCCGGTGTGCACGTTCAAGACGTTCATGGACTGCCGACCTACTACTTTCAGTGGCACCGAAGGAGCAGTGGGCCTTCTTCACTGGTTTGAAAAGCTTGAGACTATTTTCGAGATGTGCGAATGCCCCGAAGACCGTAGGGTGAAATATGCTACCGGAACACTTGAAGGAGTTGCGTTAACCTGGTGGAAGGCGCAGGTTCAACTACTAGGACTGGCAGTTGCTAATGCCACACCCTGGAATGGTTTTAAAGAGCTGATCAAGGAGGAGTACTGTAGTCGGGATGACATCCATAAGCTAGAGGTGGAATTTTACAATCTGAAGATGACGGGGTCTGAGATTGAGGCGTATACTAAGAGGTCAAATGAACTGGCCATCCTGTGTCCTACCATGGTGAACCCTCCCATCAAACGTATTGAGTTGTACCTCAAAGGCCTTGTACCTGAGATTCAAAGTCACGTGACTTCAGCCAACTTGGGTACCATACAGCAAATCGTCAAACTGGCTCATCGCCTCACCGATCAAGCAGTTGAACAAAACAGACTACCCAAGCGTATTGGTGCTGCTACTACTGACGTTCCCAACGACAACAAGCGAAAATGGGATGGGAATTCCAGTAAGGGTTCAACTTCGGTTCAGTCTCAGCAGCGAAAGACTGATGACTACCAGAGTCCTGGTCAGCAATCTTCCGGGAATCAAGGACAGGGTGGATACCGAGGAAACCACCCCAAGTGCAACCGGTGCAACAAGCATCACAGCGGGCAGTGCAGCAAAGGTCGATGTCAGAGATGTCACAAGCTGGGCCATGAGGCCAAAGATTGCAGGAGCCCACGTCCTGCGAATCAAAATCACCAACAACAACAACAAGCCCCACAGAACCACCAGCAGCAGCATCAGCAGGGAAATAAAGGATGCTTTCAGTGTGGCGCTGAAGGCCACTTTAAGAGAAACTGCCCCCAAATGAACCAGAATCGGAACAACAATAACCAAGGAAATGGGAACCACAATGGGAATAACAATGGAGGCAACAATGGAGGAGGCAATGGGGGAAACAACAATGGCAATGGGGCAAGAGGTCGTGCTTTCGTGATTGGTCAGGGTGATGCAAGGAACGATCCCAATGTTGTGATGGGTAAGTTTCTTCTGGATGATTTCTTTGTCACTGTTTTATTCGATTCGGGTGCCGATACTAGTTATGTGTCCTTAAAAGTTAGCCGAATGCTTAAGCGCACTCCAACACTCCTGAACACCAAACACACGGTAGAACTAGCTAACGGTAAAAGTCTTGAAGCCACACACGTAGTTAAAGGTTGTAACCTCGTCTTAGCTGGTCAGACTTTCCCTATCAATCT
Organism: Helianthus tuberosus; assembly: GCA_030545235.1. Classification (NCBI taxonomy): domain Eukaryota; kingdom Viridiplantae; phylum Streptophyta; class Magnoliopsida; order Asterales; family Asteraceae; genus Helianthus; species Helianthus tuberosus. The sequence continues at coordinate 37,259,555 of CM060435.1, read as the reverse complement.
TGTTCCTATCACACTTGGTAGTTTCGACGTCGTTATTGGGATGGATTGGCTATCTCATCATCAAGCGGAGATTGTTTGCAAGGATAAAATCATCCGCATTCTTCGTTCTGGCGAAGAACCTCTCATGATTCGTGGCGACAAGAGTTGTGCTGTCGAAGGCATCATCTCTTTCCTTAAGGCCCAGAAGTGTTTGCGAAAGGGCCACACTGCCATTTTAGCACTCGTTACTGACACATCAACAGAAGAGAAGAGAATTGAAGACATCCCTATTGTGCGCAATTTTCCTGATGTATTTCCTGAGGAATTGCCTGGTCTTCCGCCCCATCGCCAAGTCGAGTTTCAAATCGAGCTAGCTCCTGGAGCAGCGCCAGTAGCTCGAGCACCATATCGTCTAGCTCCATCAGAACTCGAAGAACTGTCCACACAACTACAAGAACTCTTGGAAAAGGGTTTTATATGTCCTAGCTCTTCGCCCTGGGGAGCTCCAATCTTGTTCGTAAAGAAGAAAGATGGTACTTTCAGAATGTGTATTGACTATCGCGAGCTTAACAAGGTGACTGTGAAGAATCGTTATCCTCTTCCACGTATTGACGACTTGTTCGACCAGTTGCAAGGGTCGAGCTATTACTCCAAGATTGACTTGAGATCGGGATACCATCAGCTGAGGGTCCGAGATGAGGACGTCTCCAAAACAGCATTCAGAACTCGTTACGGCCATTACGAGTTTCTGGTTATGCCATTCGGGCTGACGAATGCACCAGCGGTCTTCATGGATCTCATGAACCGAGTGTGCAAGCCTTACCTGGATAAGTTCGTTATTGTGTTCATCGACGATATCCTGATCTATTCTAAGAGTCAGGAGGAACACGAGCAGCACCTACGACTTATGCTGGAACTTCTTCGAAAAGAACAGTTGTATGCCAAGTTTTCGAAATGTGACTTCTGGCTTCGCGAAGTCCACTTTCTAGGCCATGTGGTAAACAAGGATGGAATTCATGTGGATCCATCTAAGGTTGAATCGATCAAGAACTGGCCTGCACCCCGTACACCAACAGAAATCCGCCAATTTTTGGGTTTGGCAGGATATTATAGAAGATTTATCAAGGATTTCTCAAAGATTGCGCAACCTCTCACTTCACTGACTCAGAAGGGTGTCACCTATCATTGGGGTGGTGCACAGGAGTCTGCATTCCAGCACTTAAAAGATAGACTTTGCAGTGCACCTATTCTTTCGTTACCTGAAGGCACAAATGATTTTGTGGTTTACTGCGATGCTTCCATCCAAGGACTTGGTTGCGTATTGATGCAACGTGACAAGGTCATTGCCTACGCATCACACCAACTTAAAGTTCACGAAAGAAATTACACTACTCACGATCTGGAGCTGGGAGCAGTTGTTTTCGCGCTTAAGATATGGAGACATTACCTGTACGGTACCAAGTGCACCATTTACACTGATCACAGGAGTCTCGAGCATATCTTCAAGCAAAAGGAGTTAAACATGCGACAACGCCGATGGGTCGAACTCTTGAATGATTACGAATGCGCTATCAAGTATCATCCGGGCAAAGCCAATGTTGTGGCTGACGCCCTCAGTCGAAAGGATACTTTACCTAAGCGTGTACGTGCATTACAGCTTACCATCCAGTCTAACCTTCCCGCTCAGATTCGAGATGCTCAGGTTGAAGCATTGAAAGCAGAGAACATCAGGGCTGAATCCCTACGAGGATCGAGACAGCGGCTAGAACAAAAGGAAGACGGCGCTTACTATGTAACAGGGCGCATCTGGGTCCCTCTGTATGGAAACCTACGCGAGCTTGTGATGGATGAAGCACATAAGTCTCGTTATTCAGTACATCCTGGTTCGGATAAGATGTACCACGACTTAAAGACCACATACTGGTGGCCTGGCATGAAAGCCCACATAGCAACCTACGTCAGCAAGTGCTTGACTTGTGCGAGAGTCAAGTCTGAGTATCAGAAACCATCAGGCTTACTTCAACAACCGGAGATCCCGAAATGGAAATGGGAGCAAATTTCCATGGATTTTGTTACTGGTCTGCCCAGATCCCAGCGCGGAAACGATACCATTTGGGTGATCGTAGATCGACTGACCAAGTCTGCACATTTTCTGGCTATCAAAGAAACGGATAAGTTTTCTACTCTTGCGGACATTTACCTAAAGGAAGTGGTATCCAGGCACGGAGTGCCAACCTCCATCATTTCTGATCGTGACGCGCGTTTTACTTCAGAACTGTGGCAAGCAATGCACAAGTCCTTTGGCTCACGTCTAGATATGAGCACCGCTTATCACCCGCAGACGGATGGGCAATCTGAACGCACCATCCAAACCCTTGAAGACATGCTTAGGGCATGTGTAATAGATTTTGGTAATGGCTGGGAAAAGCACCTCCCACTAGTGGAGTTTTCGTACAACAACAGCTACCACACCAGCATCCAAGCCGCTCCATTTGAGGCATTATACGGACGCAAATGCCGATCGCCTCTCTGTTGGGCAGAAGTTGGTGACAGCCAAATCACTGGCCCAGAACATGTGGTAGACACCACCGAGAAAATTGCTCAGATACGACAGCGAATGGCGGCAGCTCGTGACCGTCAGAAAAGCTATGCTGATAAGGGAAGAAAACCACTCGAGCTCCAGGTTGGGGATCGAGTGCTACTCAAAGTCTCACCTTGGAAAGGTGTAGTCCGTTTTGGAAAACGAGGCAAACTCAATCCGCGTTACGTCGGACCATTCGAAGTCACCGAGAAAATTGGAAAAGTCGCCTACAGGTTGAATCTACCTGAAGAACTCAGCGGAGTTCACAATGTTTTCCATGTGTCAAATCTAAAGAAGTGTCTGTCAGATGAGACCCTCATAGTTCCTCTTAAGGAACTCACTATCGACGACCAGCTACGATTCGTCGAGGAACCGGTGGAGATTATGGATCGAGATGTTAAGATCCTCAAGCATACCATGATACCTCTGGTCCGAGTTCGTTGGAATGCTCGTCGTGGCCCAGAGTATACCTGGGAACGAGAAGACCAAATGAAACTCAAGTATCCCCAACTGTTTAAGAAAAACGCAACCACTACTGAGGCTGAAGCTACTGCAGAATTTCGGGACGAAATTCCAAATCAACGGGGGGATGATGTGACACCCCAGGAAAATCGGGAAAACAACGCAACATAACTAGCTTCCTCAGTAACCACGTGCTAAATTTCGGGACGAAATTTTCTTAACAGGGGGAGAATGTGACAACCCTCATAATTCCATGTATCCGTACAATTTATTAATAATAAATAAAGTGCTTGATGACTGTGTTGAATCATTTAACTGTTTTCTGATATCTGTGTTATACTTACATGTGCTCGTTAATATACTAGTAGTATACAGAAAAGTTACTAAATAGTCATGTGTGCTTTCCTGAGTGTTGAAAATTAAAAGCGTTACAAAAAGTTACATAAAAGATACTATACGGAATAACTTAGCACTTTATCGAAACGGTATCCAACCGAACAACCGGACTTTACCCGGAACACAAAATATTATCTGAAGCATTGTTTTTATTTTTCTAAGCTAGTTAGGGTCCCCGAACACCCTAACACCCTATATAATATATAACACACATAATGCACTAATTAAACATTGGATTCCAACCTAGATCTCTAATTTACCCATCACCCCTCAACTAAACACCCCCCATTCACGGTTCCATGTGAGGACCCATCATGAGATTTTTCTTGATTTGTTTTAAGATCCTAATTGATTATGTATGGTACTTTAGAGACATATTAATCAATGGTTTATAAAATGGTGGAAGGTTATAAGTAAATCCCTAAGTCCATAACCTTCATAACTTTCACAAATCACCAACACTTTTCTTCTTCTTCTTCCTCCTTCCTTCTACTTACGGTCAAGAACACACCCACACATCCATCATTTTTCATTCAAGTTCCAACCACTCTCTAGTGATATTAAGGTGTAAGAAGCATAGTTAGGAAGCTTGGAGCTTTTGGAAGTTGAAGGACCTTCACCGTTTGCTTTTATCCACTTCATTTATCCTCTTGATCATCCCTAGCCTTGAGCTAGTAGTAAGATCTTCTACTCTTCATTTTACATCATATTTTAGTGGTTAAAAGATGTTACATGATGAATACTTGAAGAACACTAAAGAACATAACCATGAGACATGAACATAAGGCGTTACATAAAGATCATGAGATGAAATATGATGATAAATCTGAATTAAATGAACTATAACCTGCTGTAAATGACTTGTGACCTGTTGTTAATCGTTATTAGAAAGTTATGGTGATCGTATGTATGCGTTTTAGAAATATTTAACCTGCAAACAACTTGCTGATTAGCATTTCCAGCCACCTTCAACCGGCTGTAAACAGGTCATAACTTAACGAAATATGTATTTTCTGAAGGCTATGTTGATGTGTTATGAAATATGGTTCTAATGGCACTGGAATCGTAATTTTTTGACTTCGTTTACTATTTTTAAAGCATCATTTCGTAACAGCAGCTAGAGCTGCATTTTTCTGCTGAAATTATATGTTTTGTTTTCTGCCATAACGTGGGTTCCGTGTAGAGTTAGATCATGAAAATTTTACTGTAGACGACAACTGAAGCATTTGTAATTACCCCACTGGAATTTCGTAAATCGGACGCTCGATGAATTTTAAATAAATTATCTCATGGACTGTGGTCAGAAAAATATAAATCTGAGTTCAGTCGGGAAAATGAATTTTTATAAAATATTGGTAAGGAACCAGACCCTGATATTTTTACACAATGAAATATGGAATGTTTATGACATTCTGTAAAAATTTGGGAATTTTTGGAATAAGTTAACTATTTTATTAAAATGTCCGAAAACAGCCCAGTTTCGAATATTAATGCTGAAAAGACATAAGTTGTAATTTGCGCGTCAAAATGTCGAGTATGCTATCTGTGAATGGTCTAACATGTTATATATGTTATGTGCATTATCGTATGTTTGATTTTGAGTGGGTAATGGATGGGAAACTTAGATGGGCATAAACCGTTAAAGTGATGCATGTTGTGTGATAGATACGTGTAGGAATTTTGTGTTCTATTTGAAAGCCACTAAATGACTAACTGGTAAATTATATTAGGACGTGATTGACCGACCTTGACTGTTAGCTATATTGAGAATCTAACCGAGCAAACCGAGGTGAGTTCACACACTTTCTAAGGCATGGGATTCCCGGTGGTTTGGGAATGGGTTAAAGAATTTAAAACTAAATCTACATATCCTCCTTGGGTAGGATATGTACGGCCATCCTCCATAGAGTGGATGCCATTATTAAACCTGCGAATTCTCCTGGTGCAGAATACGTACGTTCGTCCTCCTGGTGCAGGACAACAACCTTAAAACTAGCTAGACAAAACTCTATCATGAAGTCCCTCAATTTATATCGACTTAGTCGCCGAGGCCAATGGCGAGCGGGTCATTAGTTAATAGCGCTATTAGGTTTAACAAACCTCACACCGTGCCAGTCGGACGGGCGTGTACTAATGGACTATGGCAGATTGTCAGTGATGATAGACACTGATATAGGGCACAACTTATTTGCGTAGCAGTCGATATGTATGGTCTAGTAGTTCACACGGGGAAAGCCCCCACTAATTATGGATACGGTTTGGGCAAAGAAAAGAAAAAAAAGGAAATGGTTAAACATACTTTCAACTTCGGGGTAAACCCCATGGCAAATAAGCCAACGAAAGTCAAACCACGTTTTTCAGAAACAACTTAAAACTAAACAACCAAACGTGAACTCACTCAACTTTGTTGTTGACTAGTTGTTACATGCCTTACAGGTCGCTAGATGCTTTTGGGAGCTTGCACGAGGAGAAGGTTGTTGTGGAATATGGGTTGTTATATCCCATACTTAATAATTGAACTTTATAAACCTATGGAACTTATGTTTGAACTTTAACTTATAAACTGTGAACCTATGTTTTGAACTTACGTTTTATGCTTCCGCTGTTATCTTAAAATCGGTTACTTTCTTTAGGTCACCAATCGTATCGTAGTTGGTTTCATTTACTTAATTGTGTTGTTCAATATGATTGGTGGCTCGATCCTGGTCATGTCACGCCTCCAAGCGGTGATACTCCGCATGGTGGATTTTGGGGGCGTGACAGATCGGACAGCAATCCGTCCAAGAATCTGATTGTTTTGAAAACTTGAATATTTTGTTAAGTTTGAAAAGTTTGCGGTTTGATCGAGACGGTATGACACGTGTTTAAACAACGGGAACTTCGTCAAGACTCAAGACCGAGTCATCCGATCAAAGTGGGAATCACCCCAACCTGATCAGCTAACCGTTCGTGACGGTGGTTCATGTTCAACCCGGAATCGGTTCTCTCTTTGATAGGAATCAGATTTCGGACCGACACTGTCACAACCCCCAATCCCAGGTTCCCCGGGAATTGGGCGGCCGCGAGCCAGTTTCTGTGGTATCTTGTATTGTCTAATTTGGCAGCGGAATTTTTCATCAGGACCATAGTTAGGAAATGTTTATCAGAGTAAAATACCACATTTTTATAACATTAAACAAATGGGTTAAAACCCAAGTTCATAGTACATGCTTTTTCATAGGAATAAATCCTATTTATTTAATAAAAACATCTATTTTATTTTTAGGTAACTTTATTGCCACTTTTCCAAGCCTTCAGTGCTGTCCAGCTGGCTTCTATTTGGCTTTCACAGTTTGTTACCTGAAACGCGTTTTTAAAACATTTGTCAGTGGGAAATACTGGTGAGTGAATCCCAGTTTAATCAAGTTTAAATAAAAAGTCCCAGTGTACAGTATTGAGGGCGATCCCGCAATTATATTTGTTTACAAGACATCACAATTAACATCCATGGTACTGTCGAACCCGACTTGTGGACATGTTACTCCTTGACCAGGTGGTAACAAATTTTGTATACAAAACCCCAACATACTCATCATAATTGTATTCTTACAAATACTCAATAACTGTTATTCGCATGGAAAAGTATTTAAGGTTTTGTAAAAACAGTTAACAAAAGGTTTACAAAAAGTGGATCAACTCACATTGTTATCTTAGATTTTCCGTAAGGGTTTCCCGGTGATAATCTATAATTTACACGAATGTACACGCGTTAGTATTAATAACCCATTTTAACATTAGCAATACCCTCCCCGATACGGCATTCCAAATGACTACGTCGGGCAGAACCACGACAGCCATTACGGAACCCTAGATCAATCGGGCAGCGTATCTAATACGTATCCAGGGGTTATAATAGTTACAACGGAGCAGAACTTCGCTAATTAGGGGGGTATAATGCCCGCTTATAAAGCCTATATTTCAGAAATTTGCTTAAGAAAGAAAGAAATGAACGAATTCAACTGAGATCCGATGCGTTCTATTTATAGGTGCTGAGTTTGGCTTTGTCGCGGCCCGCGTAACATAGGGGCAGGGCTTACGCGGCTCGCGTTGACCTCCAGTCAACGTGTAGCTGGGCTGGGTCAGCTTATAGACTCGCCGGGTGTTGGGCCAGGTGGCGGCCCAGGGCTGCGCCACATTTTGGATCTCACGCGGCCCGCGTTAACTCAATGGGGGTCTTTCACGGCCCGCCTTAACTTATAAATCAACGAAATCAGTTTTAAACCTTCATATCGCCCGCGTAAGGTTTGGGGTGGGTCTATGCGGCCCGCCTCAGCCCAAGATTTCAATTTTATTTATTTTTAATACTATTTATTATATTTGAGGCCCGTATTCGCGTATGGGGTGTATTTTGGGACATGTTGGGATATTTTAATATATTAGGGTGTAGGAAAAATTATGAGGGTGTCGGTTTATTGAGGATTGTTACAGACACTTCACTAGGAAACGAGTAGAAGGCCTGAATGAGTTCCGATTCCCTCGGTTTTGAGTGCATTGAGTGTAAAAGAGTTGAAAGAAAGTTGTGAAACCATCTTTCAATACTTCTAACCATGAAATGTTTAGATCCAAGTGAAAACAGTGTTTAATCGTGTGGAAATTATGTAGATCTGAGTTGTTCTTGGTGGAATGAGGCCAAATCTTGAAGTTCATAAGAACCCCATTATGACATCATCCTAGAACACCTCAAATCCGCTGATTTCACGGTTAAAAGTGAAGATTCAAATGTGGAAATGATGAAGAAGTGTGTGTAGATGATAGATGTACAAGATTTGAGTTGAAAACTTACAAGAATCGCGAGAAATCGAAGGAAAAGAGGGTTGGAAGCACTGGTCGAACGAGGGAGCTGTCACATCACTGTTGGTGATGTGACAGGGGGTATTTATAGGTTGCCAAAAGAGGAAAGGTGTGCGTAGGTAACGGATCGGATGGCAAACCGATCGGATGGCCATCCGATCGGATGGTCATCCGTACAGATGACCATTCGATCGAATGGTCATTCGATTGAAGTGATCCGGCGAGTTGGTTTTCGATGTTTCGTTTCGTGCGTTGAGCGTTGCGATGCGTTTCGAGTGAGCGATGCGATAGTATTACCCATTAGTTACACAAATAACCTAACTACTAAATACCATAAATATAAACCTTGAATCTCGAGTTCACGATGAGATTGCGTTGCGATAGAGTTGCGATTGCGATTAATTACCTCAACGTAAACATAACATGCACAAGTAACACATAATAGCACACACACGTAAAACAATATCCATAACCTATAATTCGAGTTGCGATGCGATAGCGATGCAATTAGCGATAAGTCGATTAACGATTAAACTACGATTAAATAGCGATTCATTAACAAGTACTCCACATAATACAACTAAAGGGAATTAAAACAGGGTATCGATACTAGTCGTGAAGTACAATTCAATAATTAAGCAAGGAGTGGCAGATCGTAATTAGCAATCTTTTCTTCCTTTGACTTTGACTTGTACTTTGATTTCCAAAATGCGGGTTGTTACACGATAGATCTCCCACCCACCACATCGGCAGGCCCACCACCCTACTCTGGCCAAGACTATGTTGTCTTAATCGGGCCCACGATTGGCATCAGAGTTTGGTTTGGAGCTCCCGAGAAAATTTCCAGCCTACCGCCCACCCGAAAGACCAGGAACGTGTAGTCGCGCCCTCCACAAAAGTCTAAGACTCTCTGGAGTAATTGCACTGTAATAGAAAACTCGGGTGTGCTCCGGGAATCGAACCTGACACCAGGCCTTTGTCCCATCATTGCATGACCACTGGGCCAAGCGTACCTAAGTGAGAGTCCATGATGGTGATCTCTTCAGAAGTTTCCATGCCAGCAACAAAAGATTTATATAAATAATTAACATGATAAATGTTATTAAAAGGGAAAACTTTATAAAATAGTAACCACGTTTACATATTATTTCAATTAAGTCACTCGAACATTTTTTTTGGTTTCAACTAAGTCACTTAAGTTTAAGTAGTCTCCTAATGTTAGGTTTTTTTACGTATTCAACAAATTATCATGACGAGTACTAGTAGGCAGGGTGAGGTTCCTGTAAAAATAACCTTTTTCGTGAGAAGCGTGAGAATGCATATAAATTGACATGTATGCATCATGTTTTGAACTTAGGCATGATGTTTTGGGTTGTTTTGGCAAGATAAACACCAAACATAACAATTTAAAACACAATGGAACGTATTATGGGCATGAAATTTAACACACACTGCTTAACACTTAAAACACATTACTTAACGTTCTTGGCATGGTGAAATTTAAGGTTTTTCCGGTTTTTACACCGGTTCGGTTTTTCTTCGTTTATTTCGATTTTTGGACAAAATCATGTAAAAAAAAAAAAAAGGTATAATTTAAAATTTAAGAATCTTTTTATATGTTCACATTTAAGTTATTATATTTAACCGTTTTAATTGATATTGTTCACATAAGCATAACCTATGAAAACCGAACCGTCGGTTTTTGTTTCGGTTCGGTTTTTTCAGTCACAGTTCGGTTATTTGATCGCCCCTAATTTTTATTGTACTTATAGGAATGAGAATAGGGAAAGATATGTCCATTTTTATAATTACACTAGAAATCACATCATTTTCTCTTTTTTTTAATTAAATAATACATTTTATTTTATCCTTACTTTTGTTACTCTCCTCCACTAACAACCACTTTCAAAATAAAATATTAAAAAATTAATATGGATGAACAATGTTACTCTAAATATATACAGATGCATAATAACAATTTCTCTTTTCTCCACTCACAAGTCACAACTACTTTTATACTATGCACAACCCACTCACATAAAGATGCATAAAGAGATGTCTGAACACTCTTAAACTCCCCTCCATTTTCAAGCCAGATATTACTCGCAGTCTCACGCTTGTCAAAACTCCAAAAGTCAAACACAACAAACAGTTTTGTCCCTTTAACGTCGGCTGCTCCACCTCGGGTTGGTGTTTTGGTCCGTATTGTCCGCTTGCCGTGGGGTGCTGGCCTGGGGTGACGTGGCTGGCAATGTATGGTTGGGTGTTGATGACCGTTAGGCATAGCCGTTGGCCAACGGCTATTTAAAAAAATCTTTCAATTTTTTCCTATATATATCTTTTATTTCTTACTCATTTTTACCATCAAAAAATTGAAAAACCATTATCAAACTCACACACACATATATATAGGGGTCCGCTAAAATGAAAATCACCTCCAGTTGTAAGAACCATGAGAACTACACCGTACGGGGCGAGTTGGACCAATTTTTTTTTTCATAAACGTAGATGCGTGTATTATAAACACAGTTGTAAAAAAAAATTCAAAAAAAAAATGTCGTGTGTGTAGTTTTGTTTGTGTTTACGGGTACCGTAAATTTTAAACCAATTTTACGGTACCCGTAAACGCAAACTTGTGGTGCTCAAAACTACACACACGACAATTTTTTTTGCATTTTTTTTACAAATGTGTTTATAATACACGCATCTACGTTTATGAAAAAAAAATTTGGTCCACCTCGCCCCGTACGGTGTAGTTCTCACGGTTCTTACAACTAGAGGTGGTTTTCATTTTAGCGGTCCCCTATATATATATATATTTATATATATATAGGGTTCATGAGTGAACAATGATGTATTTGTGAACAAAATGAACTTATCCTAACCATTGATTTTGTAGATCGAGATTTTTTCTCTAGTGGCAAGATTGTAATTATTTTTTGTAACTTACATATATTACAATAAACACAAGGGTATAAGTGTATTTTTCTCTCTTCATTTAATTAATTGATTTTTTCTCTCTCCTTGTTTTCTTTCCAATTAAAAGAATATTTAATTACATTTTCTATACTTTTTTTTCTCACAAATTACCTAACTTAATATTTGATAAATTAAAAAAATACAAACATTATCAACTATTGTTCCATCTAGAACACGATTAAAAATATTTAATTACATTCTCTATACATATATGTATTAGATCAACGTTTGATAAAAAGATACACAGTGGAAACAATATGTACTAATACACAAGTGTGTAAGTCTGGTATATACCTACCTGTATATAATACACATGTGTATAAATCTGGTTTATACCGACATGTTAAAACAAGATGTAATAATACACAAGTGTATAAATCTTGTATACACATATGTTAAAAAACATAATTTAATTTTAAAAATAATATAAAAGTTCATTTAAAAAAACATTAGCCCTTCAATCTCTTATAATTAAAATGATGGAGAAATAATTAATAATGAGAGAGAGAGAGAGAGAGAGAGAGAGAGTTAAGAGATGAGAAAATTAAGGGATTTTAATTAAATATGTTTGGCTAATGTCAATCTTACCATTTTAATCTAAAAAATGATCAAGGGCCAAGATTAGATCACTCTCAAGAAGTTGTTCACAAATGAACCTAATCATATATATATATATATATATATATATATATATATATATATATATAGGGGGGTTCATTTGAGAAGAAAATTAAATTGAGAAGAAAAAGAACAAAGGGTACAATTGTAAAACATTAAATATTTTTTCTCTCATTTCATTTATTATTGTCTTTGACTAATTAATTAGTCATAAATACTATCATCCTCCACACTAAATTTTTTTGCCTACACACATCAAAATTTATCCTACAGGTTTTGAAATTTATCCTACACATATTGAAATTTATCTTACACAGCTCGTAATTCATCCTACACACCTCGTAATTCATCCCACACTTTAAATTATTTTTTTTTGTTCTTTGAAATTTTTTTTTTTTTTTGAAAATAAGTTACAAATTTAATGTAGTTAGCTATCAAAAAAGAAGACTACCAATTAATGATCTATCTAAGTTTACCAATATACCCTTACACTAATATTAAATACAAAAATTAAATGAAGTAAAATGAAAGATTATTATTGGATGGAATTTCTTCTTTTTTATTCTTACAAAAAATTTATTCTCATTTGAACTCTCCACTATATATACACACACACACACACACACACACATATATATATAATGGCTTCTTCAAGTTCAAGCGATTCGTATGAGAAATTTGTTGTCATCCTCATCGGACGATGGGGCGGAATTATTATTATTAGCAGTGTCGATGGTTGTGAAAGCTATTGTTGACGATGCAAATGAAGGAACTTCCCAACCCAAACGGATGAAGTATATTGTTCGTGAACGCGATAACGCAAACGATTTGCTGGTAAGAGATTATTTCTCACCCGAACCAACGTATGATGAACGAATATTTAGGCGTCGTTTTCGTATGAGTAAAATTTTATTTTTAAGAATATCAAAGGATTTACAGGATAATTATGATTTTTTCCGACAAAGACCTGATGCGCGGGGTAATTTAGGATTTACCACGTGGCAAAAGGTCATGGTCGCCCTAAGACAATTGGCTTATGGCAATAGTTCCGAGTACTTAAAAATGTTGGCACGAGTGGCTAGGGAAAGTCTTCGTAATTTTTGTGTGTATATCATTGAACTATATGTGAAAAGATACTTGAGAAAACCGACGTTTAGTGATATGTAACAAATTTTGGAACATCACGCTGAATATCATGGTCTCCCCGTGATGATCGGTAGTTTAGATTGTATGAAATGGAAATGGGAACTTTGTCCAACTACATGGCAAGGCTCTCATAAATGGAATGTCGACTATGATGCTTGAAACGGTTGTATCACAAGATCTTTGGATCTGGCATGCATTCTTTGCTATGCCCGGTTCACATAACGATATAAACATTATACACCACTCGCCCATTTTCAATGATCGAATAAATTGGATCAAAAGGAACATTTTTTTGTAAATGAGGTTGAATACAAATATGGGTACTATCTTGTTGATGGAATTTACCATGAGTATGTTGTTTTTGTGAAATCATTTTCAAGAGATGGAACCCTAGAACCTAAAAGAATAAAGTTTAACAGAGTTCGGATGACGGCACACAAAGACATCGAGCGAGCATTTGGTGTTTGGCAGAAAAGGTGGCACATTTTGAGCATGCCTTGTCGATTGTATGAAAAAGATCAAATAAGAAACGTGATGTACGCGTGCATCATTCTACACAACATGATTTTAGAGGGTGAAGGGCGTGCAATTGTTGAATATTATGGCGAGTAGCCCCAATCAAATAACGATGACATTAGTGGCGAAGAGAGAACGCAAAACCAATATCTAATCGAGTCAAGACAAATAAATTCAAACCTTCGAGCTGATTTGGTAGAACATGTTTCAACACTTCCTAGATTCGACTCCAATGAAGACGAAGATGATTGATTTTTTTTGGTAATGTAATGTATTTTTTATTGTAGTTATTTAATATAAATAAAATGTGTTTTTCAAATTACTTTACTAAATTTTATGATTAATATACAAAAACAAAAAATAAAAAATAAAAAAATTAGGCGTCACATGGCGCCCCAACGTCGGCCTGGCGACGCCCCTTCCACACCCCACTTTTTTTGGTGTGGACTGGTGTAGCCCACACCTGTCACGTGTCGAGCAATGCCCCCAACCCAAACCTCTCCACACCCCATAGTCTAACTCGTTTTACCACTAACAAAATAAAGTATTTTACTTGTTTTCGGTATTTTCGTTGGGCCATATCTACTAAGATGTGAGAATTTATCGGTAACTAGTATTAAACACCCCCCGCGTTGCGGCGGGGGCGAGCACTAATGCCACACTACTGTCAGTGACACACTGAAGTTGCGGTGTAATGCGAAGAAATTAAACCGAAACGTCGAAACGTAAAACATAGAATAAAATAACTAAGTTGATCTAGGACTCGCGCGTTACGATGAACCCGCGTCAATTTTTTCTCGTTTGACAGGTTCATCGTAATCTATATATAATATATATCATTACAACTATACAAACAATAATGAATACATTACAAAAACCATTGCATCAATATGTTGCAAATTATATTTATACAAGATTTTGGCTAAATTAATTAGATTGTTATAAATAATAATAAGTTACAAATAAAACAACACAACTTTGAGTGGATTAAACCGATTGAATATGGTAAGATAATGAAACCATTATTTGATTAGGGTACAACCACTTAACTACAATTTACAACCATACATGCATACAAAACAGATTGAATTTGGTAAGGTAATGAAACCATTATTATTTGATTAAGATACAACCACTTACGCACAACTTACAACCTATATTTGATTAAGGTACAACTATTTAAGCACAACTTACCACCAAATATGCACACAAATCTTTAAAATTAATAGTATATAAATATAAATTATTTATTGTATATGATACTTGAGTGACAGTCTAATACTAATTCATTAAACATTTAAAAAAACACTAGTAATAATATTATGGATCCATAAGTTATTTTAGAACATACTAATATTGTTATGTTATTGTTCTTTACATACCAGTCTAAAATACACGTTTTGAGTAAATACTAAATATTTAGAATGTGTCAAATATATTTCGAAAAGAAAAACATTTAAGAAGATTTGAAAATGACATAGTGCTTTTTTCCGAATAAATGCATCAACTTATTGGCATCCAAACGGTCTAGACTGGGTCCACTTGTAATGGCTATTTAAATCATTAGAGTATTTACAATTTGTTAGCATCGTTTTTATGGTCTTTATTTTAACATTTAGGTTGGGTGAGTGTTATGGGTAAATAATGGAGTACATAATAGTAAGGTTGGTGGGTGTGGAGAAATAGTCCGTCATGTAAGAGGTCATGTTATCGGGTGTGGGGATGAGCCCCAATGAATGGACCAAGGGTGTGGTGATTAGTCCTTTTATATATACATATATGTAGGTATATATGTGTGTGGAGAATAAGAAATAAATGAGCCCGTCGCGAGCGTTAGTGGAGGGACGATGGGGACGGGGACAAACCAAAGGGGGCGGTGTGGACGCCCCTTGACGGGCTTCGACGACCCTGGAACGTCCCCACACCCTTTAGTCTAATGTGGCATTGGGGGATGGAAAGGGAACATTACGTCTCTCCCCTTATTCCGCATGATTACGTGAAGGGGAAGACCCCACCTCGTTCACCATCAAGTTACTTTCTCTCTTTTTCTATTTAATAATAAAATAAATATAGAAAAAGTATGTGCAGGATTGAAGATGAGTATACAATAGATCATGGATGGAGGTGAAGAATGAGGGTGAAAGGAAATGAGAAAAATATAACATATATTCTTAATAGTTGTGCATATAAAGCTAATACTTATGAAAAAAAAATTAGCTTTTCTTATTAATATCTCTAAATTTGTGTAAAACACATGTGATTGTAAATCTCTTAAATTGATCAAAAGCTGATAAAATTATATTCAACATATTTATCGAAAAAATATACCAAATATATATGAACCAATTAAAAAGTTAACAAGTCATTTTTAAAAAATATTTATTAAAACCACATGCATTTTAGATATGTTTATGAACTTTAACATTTATAACACCAAAGCCATGTTAAGCTAAGTGACTTTTTCATAAAATAGAAAAGGTAAAGCGGTTTTATAGTATCTAACCCTAAAGATACTTATAGTGATTATGTTGTGACATATTGTATTATGAGTGATTTAACCTTCTAACAATTAAAAGTTATACGTTAAAAGCAACACATAAAATGATTAAGTTGTTACTACTTACTAGTTTATAAATCAAACTAAGTTGTCTTATATTGTAGACCGGTAGTGTACACATTTGGTGTGTGTAAGTAGGAAAAGTGACTCACGTTGAATGGTAAAGATATAAGAGTAGAATAAGTCTTATAACAAGGATGATAAAGTCACAATTCTTTCCTCGTAGGATAGTGATATAGAAAGCAAAAGAGATGATTGATTTATTCGGTTAAACATAATTTATTGTAATTAAAAATAACAATAAAAAATTACTTAATAGTAGTTCATTTATAAACTGTGCCACCTTCTTTCTTAGGTATTATACTACTACTATAACTATTTTTTTTAGTTTTCTCGCTACCTTTTGTTATCACTAGTGAATTAATCCTAGTCCTTGATTATCAATACACAAGTGTAAATCAATGACCAGGATTTGATGATGAAAATACAATAGTGTATTTTACGATTTGATGATGTAAATCAATGGTAAGGATTTGTTCACTCACTTCACAAATACACTAGTGTTCACTGTAAAACCCTACTCTATATATAGTATATTATTTGTTGAGTAAAATGCACGGATAGTCCCCGTGGTTTTGCAAAATAACACCTATAGTCCCCAACTTTTGGAAATTACACCGGTGCTCCCTGTGGTTTTACACTTTGTTACTCGGATAGCCCCTGGAGTGGATGACGGTTAGTTTTCACCGTTAAATGGATGTGAAATGACAAATTTACCTTTCAACTTCTCCACTCTATAAAAACAAAACAACCCCACCCAAACCACTACCCACCACCACCACCTTTCTCTCTGTTTGCCCCCACCATTAGTCAGCGGCATATTAAAAAAACACTAGTTCCTGTCTCACAAAAGATATCCCTTCCTTGTATAAAACGAAATCCACCGATTCAATCAAATTGTTTTTGCATCACAAATCCAATCCAACAAAACTCAAATTCACAATTCCCCTTAACATCAATCGAACTTAGTATCAATGAAGGTCGCCAGAGTTGTGTTCCACAGTCGCCGTGTTTCTCTTCTGCCGTTGCTGACGTGAAATTAAAGGGGGGGGGGGGGGCAGAGAGAAAGGTGGGGGGTGGGTAGGGAGAAGATGAAAGGTAAATTTGTCATTTCACATCCACTTAACGGAGAAAACTAACTGTCATCCACTCCAAGGACTATCCGAGTAACAAACTGTCAAATCATAGGGAGCACCGGTATAATTTTCAAAAGTTGAGGACTATAGGTCTTATTTTCCAAAACTACCGGGACTATCCGTGCATTTTACTCTTATTTGTTTTTGTGTAATGTAAAAAATAAAGGTAACTAGGGTTAAGACCCGCCCGCGTTGCGGCGCGGGTACATCGTAAACATTGAATGGATTAGTCTAAACGTTATATGATGCATTAACCATATGAAAACACACATTTCGACGTATCCAGTTGAACTCAGTGTAACCTGTATAAGCATTGTCATTGGATCAAACGTAAAGTAAATGGAATTCATATCAAACAATAACTTGAATTTATACGAAACATACGTAAAAATATGCACATAAAAATGGTTTATTTAAACGAAAACGTATTATATTTGACCTGACTCGTCTATAAAAAAAGTCTACGTCGGAATGCAGAAGAAATCATATTTATACATACTCGTACATAAAATATGCACATAAAAAATAGTTTCTAAGTAAAGGAAGTATAGGGGTAAACCGAAACAAAATATCAGTAAAAAATTTAATAGGTTAAAAACGTTCGTAAAACCGTGTCAAGTAGCACCAATGCCACAACGACATCGACTCTCAACATCGTAAAAATAAAAAAGATAAAATGGTAAAAATTACACTGAACGAAAAGGAGACTAAAATCATTGACCCATACACACCCGTTACAGTGTGTTAATGCGAAGAAATTAACCAGAAACGTAAATCGTACAAAATAATAACTTAGTCGATATAGGACCCGCCCGTTGCGGCGAAGTTTTCAAAAGGGAAAAAATAGACGCGTTGCGACGGGTCTGTCAAATATGGAGAAATAGAGCAAAAACGTTGAAGCTTACATGCACGCTACGACAAGTTAACTCGCAAAATTTAGAACGAAACGTAAAACGAAAAACTTGCGAAAGATAAAAAGTATGGAGGACCAAAGTTGTAAATAATAAAGTGTTATGGTAAATTACAAAAGATGAAAAGTTTGAGTTAAAAGTGAAAATTTCAAATGGGTTAAAATGTAAAAGATAAAACTTTAAGGTAGAAAGTGGAAAATAAGTAATGGACTAAAATGTAAAAGATAAAACTTTAAGGTTGAAAGTGGAAAATTAAAATTTTTTTTTTTGAAAAATTCCCCAAACATAGAGTACAAGTCATGATGCACAAGAAAGTTGATAATTTATATATGGAATAATTAGAACCAAGAATCTTATTTATATGTCTCTAGGACAAAAGAAAAATTTCCCTCGTCTCACCCTTTTCCATGTTTTAAATTAGTTTAAATATATATGTATAATAATCATATATGTAGAAATTTAGAAGTACATGAGTTAATAGGTAAAAAAATATATAACCTATTAATTTATTTAAAAAATTGATGAAAATGTATATTGAGATCAACCCGGTCTAGCCAAGTAACCCGTACCGTAATTGGTTATTAAGTTTCCTAATTTTGTTCATCCGGATAGAAATTTCACAAATATGTCTCCTTCGTCATGCACATCCAAACAACATTATATAAAGTCATTCAACTTTTTATTTTTCTATTTAAGTTGTAATTTGTTTGATGCAAACTCATTAATAAAAGTTTTATAATCAATTTCTTCAACTAATTTATTTTCAGTTAACATAAATATTTGTCCACTTATATATATATATTTTTTCGTATCACATAGTCGAACAATAAGTCGACTATGAATACCTAAGAATCTATACATAAAAAATATAATTAAGTGTTGGTACTTTGTAAAAGCTGAATTATTAATCCGATTAATGTTTTAAAAAGTGAATCTGAGTAAAAGCTGAATTATTAATCCGATTTTTTTATTTTATTTTAATTATACTGTTTTCATTCCAATCATCAGGGCAAATTACATAAGGATGGCAGGTAGACGAGCAACAAACTGCGCCGCCATCCCTTTCTGAATAGAAAACCCCAATCTACTAAAAACAAAGCCTCGCCCCTGAGGGGTCGAAAAGTTGCTGTGGACTACACGCTGAACTCTGGACAAGAAACGAACTGCCTCTGGCGCCAAAGAGCCAAACGTGTCAAACGCTAGGGGGACAAAGGCATGCTGATTATCCTCACAAGCTTTCGCGTGCTTTTCCACCTTCTTCGACTCTGCTTTCAGTACTGCTTGCCCCGCCACAAACCCATTTTCCCGAAACCCGGCTAGGGGGGATACACCTGTGAGATCGACACAAGCATGTTTCCCGCCCTCCCAACCAAAAACTAGCACGTCAGCCGGGCGTAGAGTGGATCTCCCCTCCGACGGGTCTGTAAATTAATGTTTCAAAAAGTGAATCTGAGACATGTGACTATGCAAAAATATTAAAAATGATGGTCAGAAAGAACAAATAGAAGAGTAAATTACTAATATCGAACCCGTGGTTTGTTGAAATTTTAGCTTTCGTCTTTAGGTTCGAGAAATTATATTATTGCGGTTCCTATCGTTATAAACCACCACACTTTTCATCCTAGGTTGGATGGACAATAAAAAATATGTAAAGTTTGGTAAACTGAAACCAAACCGATAGTTGTCTGTCTCCTCTTAGAGACAAACAACTCCAGTCACATAACCTCCAAACACCCAAACCCTTGCATGAGTTTACTGACGACAATGACTTTTAGATCCGCACCAATTTTCAACTCATGTAACCCTAGAACGGCGATCCCTTCTCGAATTTTTATGTTTACCACGTTCAGTCTCACCCTATGTCGTCGGAACGGTCAAGTGAACTTAATTTTAACCGACAAAGGTTAAAGGCCGCACGCGATGCAAATGTGAAGAACAGGGAGACCCTTCATTAAGGCTTATTTGGTGTTCCCGTTGTTTGTGTTTTCTTAATTAAAGGGGGTAAAATAGTCATTTTGAAAAATAGAGTAAAAGGCTAACCACAGAGAGAAAAAAACATCCAATTGGCGTAAATTATTCTGAGTCTATTACACAGTCTTGAACCTGATTTACAAATTCATCGATACGAGCTCATGACCGTCTATCGGCTATCTAGCTTTAAAGTATGAAAACAAGGGTTTTAAAGTTACAATTATGGTTGAAAAAGTTGGGTTTCAAAATTACAATCATGGTGCAGTCGGTGAACCAGATTCGGCGAACCAACTTAAGCAGCAAGTATTTCCTACATCTCGACATGGTCCCAATCAATAGGTTCGTCTTTTAAGGCGTATTCTGATAGCTGGAGCTTGTTACGACCCAACTTGCCCATCACTGCAAGACCTGCAGTCGATTTAAAAGCGATTATGTGATTTTGAACAATAAGAATCATATAATTTAATAAAACGATATGTATAATTACTGACATACCTTCAACTACTTTATAGAGAGCTGACCACCATCTATCACTTGGGACCTGGGCCCGTTCAAGTGAGACTTCAATATCTCTATCATGTTCACCTTTCAAAACACCCTGAAGAGTTACAACTGCATCTTTTGTTTTCTTGAGGATATTGTTATCATCTTCGGTTGCTATCTGCGTGAGGTCGTTTTGAGATGAACTGAGGCTAGAGGCAAGTGCGAAACGGGCGGCTGCCGCCCACCGTGTGGAGGCAAGCCACTTCCTTTGACCATCTATTGCCACTTTCTCCGCCTTCTCTCCTTCTGCTCCAAATGCCAAGTTTCGTAGATATTGTGCGTTTGCAGCCCCTGTACTTTGAACCATTTTAGAGAAAGCAGTGTGTTCGTCTTGCAGAAGTTTTACCGGGGCATCGTACTCAACAACCTGGGATAATAAAAGCAAATAACTCCTTTTGCAGTTGTGTTCTATAATAATATGGTTCAAAGTCACCCAAAGTATGCTAAAGTGTTCTATAATCATGTCTAACAAATTAGTTATATTGAAAAAGAACTCATAATCATATCTAACATATTAGTTATATAAAACAAGAATGAATTAGGTTAGTTTAGAATCTTTATATACCTGACCAGCATCAAGCAGAAGAATACGGTCACAATCAATAATCGTATTTAGACGGTGAGCAATAATGATCATAGTACATGACTTGAATTCTTCACGGATGGTCTTTTGGATAAGTGCATCTGTTCTAACATCAACAGCGGCAGTTGCTTCATCAAGAACAAGAATCTTTGATCTCCTAAGCAATGCACGTGAAAGACTTAATAACTGTCGTTGTCCAACACTGAAATTCTCTCCAGCCTCTGACACCTTTATTACAGCAAAACAAAACAAAATTAAAATCAAGTCAATAAAATTGGAAATACAAACAACCCTTATTAAAAGTTTATTTGACATATAACAGTTCGCTAATATAAAATGCAAGAATCAGAAATGAACATGTACCTCAGCATCTAAACCTAATGGATTCCTCCTGATAACATCCTTAAGATGGGCCCTCTCTAAAGATTCCCAAAGATCAGGATCATTGTGTTCGTTGAAAGGATCGAGGTTGAATCTCACAGTCCCTGTAAAAAAAAAAACAATTCTATTATTTCAGAAAAAAAAACTTAAAATGCAGGGTATCATTGATGAAAACAGATATGCAAGGAATGCCATCTTATCACTCAAAATTGATTATTTGGGTAGTATGACAACAGAAACATGCTTACAAAGTTGGAACAGTTTTTTTAACATTTTTTGGAAGTTGGATTTCTTCTATAATGTTTTTTAAAATTTGAATAGATATTCCAAAGGTTCTGAGAGCCCAATGGGCACTTTATCAGATATAGACTAACAGTATTGGAGATGCAGAATAACTAGCAGTCATATCATTTACATGTGGTGATTCACTTATGGACAGCTTGATTCAAGATACATTTTTTCTCTTAACAGGTCAAACAAGAAATAGCTTAAAATAAGTTGAAAGTCGCCCAACATGAATCTTTAATGCATAAAATCTCCTAGATCACTTTATGCAGATTTTTATGCAAAATACTAGTTTAAATCAGACTTTGTAATTGTGACTGTATTAGATTATAATTGTGTGATTAGGGTTACATGAGGTGGGTGTTTATATAGAACACCATTTTACACATCTAGTCCCTATACTATAATACTTTGTCTAATAGTTTAATAATGATATAAATATAAATTTTTGTAATCATTTTTCACACGCTAAAGATTATAGAAAAGTGTTTCAGGTTAACCTAAACTGATACAACACAACCGCTTTTGACCTGCACCATCTTACCCTTCCCCAATCCACCTGGCAGACTAATTTTGCAACTTTTAAATCTTTAATGTTATTAAATTATATGAGCAGATTTGATGTACCTGAGAAGAGAACGGGTGCTTGGGGTATGATACCAAGAACCTTACGAAGATCGGTCAAACCAAACTTTGCAATATCACAATTATCAATAATAATTCTTCCTCTTTCCAATTCTACAATCCGAAATAAAGCATTGAGCATGCTGGATTTCCCAGCCCCTGTTCTTCCCACTATTCCAACCTTATCACTTGGAGGAATAAAAAAAGTCAAACCATGCAGCACAGGAGGAAGTTCAGGCCTATACCGTAAAACAACATCTTCAAACTTTATAGATCCCGAAGAAGGCCAGCCAGGTGGAGGGCGGCTATCTTCAATTACAGGAGGAGCCTCAGAAGGCAGTTCAATATAAGTACCAACACGTTCAACAGCATTCAAGCTGTTTTCGGCTAAACTTGCAAGTCTAAGGACAGCCGTCAGTAAACTAGTGATATTTAATGCGTAACTTAGAAGTAGACCCATGGTGGATGCAAATGCTTCTTGATTTCTTGCTTTTCCATTTTGCATAACAGCAAAAGTTGCGGTGAGCCAAATCATGAGACCCCCAACGGTTTCTAATCGGATTGCAAGCCAACGGTTTGAGCTCATGTTGACTAATGTGAATCTGATGTTATTGTCCATGGAATTACCGTTGATTTTGGCCATTCGATCATAGGCTTTGTATGCACGGATTGTAGATAGACCGTTCAGGGCTTCCCCAAATTGTGCATATACAGGAGATCTTGTGATTGAATCCATTCGCTTTACCTCACGCGCAGTGCTCTGAAGAAATAAAAAGCAGATGAAATATATACATTAATAAAATTTAGAAGAAACGAGCCGATTTGGGTTGTATTTTTATCTCTATCGAGTCAAATATGCCAAATAATTTTTTTACTTAAAAACAGAAATAGGTTAAATGGGTAGATCAGAAGTCAACTAAAACCAACCTCCTAAGGCACCTTATGCAAAAAAAAAAAAAGATCAACATCGTAGTAACACAGTTGTTTTAGTCATATTAACACACCCATTAACAATAAAATAGGACAGAAAGTGTTTTTTTGGGTCAACACAACACAACCCGACCAGACCTTTCGACCTTTACCAAAATTACCCGTTTGAATAGTTACCCAATGCAAGCCACCCGCCCATTTTTCCATCCCTACTTTGAGTATATATATGTAAAACTTACATACCTGATAATACAGATAAGCTGCATAGAAGAGCAACAAAAGTGGCAATATAGCCCAAAGAGACATGGTGCTTAACAATCCTATGAGAACAAAGGTTGACAAAAGTTGTGATACTTGGCCCAAAAACATGTTGACAAATGGGGCAACATTTCGATCTATATCTCCAAGATCTTTTGCAAATCTATTAATAATACGTCCAAGTGGATTGGTGTGGAAAAAGACCATAGGAGCCCTCAGTATGGAGTTAAGCATCGCATTGTGCAACTTTCTAGCTGCATAAAGACTTGTCATGATCAACCAATAAGAATTTCCCAGAGTCACCATAACCTGAAAACCAGATAGTGAATCAATAAGCTTTAAGTAATGTAAATCAATACATCCAATGCAATAATAAAACCGATTCGAAACATACTTGACCAAGTGATAATAGTGCATAGATAACGTTGTAGAAGAGCGGGCTGTAGATCTTTGGAGTACTTTCATCTGTCCAAATACTTAGCCATGTGCTACTCAGTATTCTTAAAGTTTCTGTTGCTGTATAGCACCCAAACAGTATACCCACTACCCACCACCCTCCTAATGCATCTTTATACCTGAAATAAAATGGAAAGGACAAAAAAAGAAGTTATTTCTACTTTCCATGCAAATCTAAAATTGATCTAGATTTACAAAAAGGTACGTCTTACCTCTTTAAAACATTGAAGCTGACAACACCTGTTTCCCGTTCCTCTTGCTTAACAAGAACAGATTTGGTTTCTTTCTTTTTTTCAGAATCTTTAATCAACTCACCATTAGTAACAGGTTTTGACGTCTTTGAATCAGAACCTCCTGTTTCTTCTTGTTCTTCCACATATTCTTCCATTTTTCCTGCATTTTCCATTAACCTCTGGAAGAGTACGCCATTCTGTGAGAGTTCCTCATAAGATCCCTCCTCTTTCACCATGCCTTCATGGACCAGCATGATCCTATCTACTTGTGAAAGAAAATGTAGCTGATTTGTAACTAGAACGCGTGTTTTTCCTCTTAATTCTTCTTTGATACATTTCTCAAAAACCTGGTAATTAAAATACATGAAGAGTATTTAATCAGGTAATCATATAATCAAGTACTTAAAGCTAGGGGTAATTATGTAATTTTACCTGTCTCCCCACGTGAGCATCAAGAGCACTTAAAGGATCATCAAACACATATACATCTGAGTTAGAGTATACAGCTCTAGCCATGGAAACTCTTTGCTTTTGCCCTCCACTAATATTCACCCCTCTTTCACCAATCTCAGTAAGATCACCGCCCTACCATAAACACCATACAATATACAACTAATATTATAGAATTTAAAATTAAGGTTATGGATATAAAAACTCTTTGATGAAACATAATGATACTTACGGGAAGCAGTTCTAGGTCATGTTGCAAAGCAGTAACATCTATTGTCTTCTCGTACTTTTCACGTTCAAAGGGGGATCCAAACAATATGTTGTCACGTACCTGGAAAAGAAGTGTTTAAATGGCAACCCATTAGACCTAACTAGCACTTTAGACTCAATTAGAGGTTGCATCTCCGCCCATTTACTTGTGAACCGACTAATTTGGGCTATGTTTTGTTTCTAACTGGGCTTTTTTTTATTAAAGAAGTAGCTAAAAAGGAAAAGTGTCAAATGGATCGAAAGTTGCCCAAAGTGTATTTCATATGCATGCAACCTACCAGATTGCTCTTTTCAAAATATTAGATTATTAATGCAATCATATTAAATACACAAATTATTATATAACATTGACAAAAGTACTGTAACTCAACCCGTCCCAATGTCTTATGCCTTGTATATAAAAGTTCCCTATTTGACCCAAGTAGGGCTGCAAATGAACCGAACGTTCAATGAACAGTCCGTGAACCGTTCGGCAGGAAGTTCGTATGTGGTTCGTTTAGTTAATGAACGAACACGAACAAAGGTCTCGTTCATTCGACTGCATTTGTGAACGTTTAGTACTACATTCGTTCGTGTTCATTTGTTTATGTTAATTTATTAAAAGCTTTTAATGTTCGTTTATGGTGCGTTATTTTAATTTCAAGTTTAATGTTCATTTTCGTTTGCATTTGTGTTTGTGACTAGTGTTCACAAACTGTTCGTGAAACACTAAAATTCCTTAACAAATGAACACGAACATAACCTTCTGTTCGACATGCGTTCGCGAACAGTTCACGAACATCTGCATCTGCATTTCCTTAATGAACGAACACGGACATGGCCTCGTTCGTGTTCGTTCTGTTCGTTTACAACCCTAGACCCAAGCCATTTTTGACATGTTACCCAATCTTGTCTATTTTGCCATGTCTATATTCAAAATAGATGTGAAAGGTAACACAGATCCATGACTTACCGTTGCATTAAAAATCCATGAGACTTGTGGGACGTAAGCAACTGTTCCTCTGATAACAACATGTGCATCACTAACCGGAGGAAGTTCTCCAAGCATTGCAGATACAAGTGATGTCTTCCCCTCCCCTGTACTTCCAACAATTGCCACCAGACTACCCGTTTGTATATCTAAGTTTATATTTGACAATGTAGGTCTATCTGACTGCGATAAGTAAAAGAAAAGTAAATAAAACGCTCCGTGTTGCGAGTTTGAGACACGTTAAGAAAAGTTAAGAGAAGACCTTTGAATCCCATGAAAAGGATCCATTCTTAATTGAGATGGCTGGAAGACCGGGTTCAAGAGGTGGATTTGGAAGAAGAAGTCTCTCCTCAGCTAAAAGCAAGTCTTCCAAACGTTTGAGTGACACATTGGCATTTACAACCTGCAAATAGACTTATATAAATTATAGAAACTTGAAATGGAATTATGGAAAATAAAAAAACAAACTAACTGCACAAAACCTGAGTAATCATATTTGGAAGCATGAAGAGCGGAAAACGTAGCACGGCGAACAAAGAGAGTGATGTGAAGGCTCTAGCAGGTGTCAACTCTCCTCCAAATAATGTAAACAGCCCAAATGAAACCACAATCACCACCACCGGAATACTATTTAATATAAATGTATTCAACTGCAATACAATAATTAACGATAACTCAGATCATATAATAGCTGTGACTTAATCATAAAATCATGTGGAAATATTTCATGCACACGATTTTTGTTTGGTAACATACCGCTCCTAGCATTTGTACTTTCCGAAACCATGATAGCTCTTCGGTTCTAACACTTTGAACCTTTTTTTGGAAACTATCCTCCCAAGCATAGCATCTGAAACACAAATTAAAATTGAATGAAAATGATTTTTAATTTTTCAAATTATTTTCATTAACAAAGATGGTATAGAGAGAGAGAGAGAGACTTGACAGTGTCCATGGCTGCTAATATTTCGTTCATGAGACCGATTCTCTTGTCGGTTCGCTGCAGTCCTTCCTTGGACATTCTTTGCATGTTAGTGATAACCAAAGTCTGTTTTCAAAAGATTTAACATTTTTAATGAACGTTACATATATTGAAATGTATAATGTATGTGTGTGAATGTCTTTGTACCTGTATGGGGAACATGAGAACTAGCAATAATGCACCAAGGATTGAGGCGACACCCAGTTGTTGGTATAGAAGAACCAAAGCGATAATGATACGAAAAGGGGCAGACCACAAAGTGTGAAGTGACTGGGATACTTGCTGTGGAAAAGACGATAAAAATAAAATTATTCATAAAGTAATTAAAATCAATACACTTACACTCAATGACCCCTTTTTAAAACATTTCATGCTTATAAAGATTGCATTTGCTGATTTGCCATTATCATCACCATAGGTTAACAAACTAAGTTATGTTTTATCTGAGTGGCCAAACTGGTAAAGTACCAAAATTAGCTAAAATGGGAACATGTCAAAGTGTATTTCTAATGCATAAAACCTCCTAAACCTTTTTTTATTGAAAATATCATATTTTTATAAAAACCAATATACTTTTTATAATCAAATTGACACACTAATTGTTTGTAAACACAAATTTTAAAATTTCGACAAAATGCGTTCCAGGTCAATCCAACCCTTTTTATCTGTTCCAAAATACACGACTCAAAAGAACATAAATGCTAATGAAACATGCCTGGAGGGATTCGGAATCGGTTGTCATCAAGTTGGTAATCTTCCCAGATGCAATCTTTCTGCGACTTTCGTTAGTTAGCCTTAGAGTCTTCCGGAAAACTGCAGCAATCTTGAAAGCAATTATAGGTTTAAATAAAAAAGCCAAGAATGAAAGATAGGTTTTAAAAGAAAAGAGGTTGACTCGGCAATGACTGAAATAAAAGTAGATACAAAAGTACATAAATGATTACAGAAGAAAGGCATATACAAAGTAAGGTGTGACACTCTTTCCCAAGAAATTTGTGATAATTTGCGTGCCCAATTCCAAACAATTTAAAAAAACAAGCAGTTAGTGCACTTGATGAGAGTGAAGTTGTTACCAGAGTTGAACGAAGGCGGTATCCAACACGCATCACATTCTGAAAATATTGAGCCTCACAAAGCACACCAAGTACCTAAATTGATAAACAATATAACTATCTTTGAAATTAAGTCAAATGTAGTGGAAACAGAACTACAGAAGTATAAAGCATTTTTTTATATATTAGAGCCCAAAATGGGAGAGCGAAACATAAGTGGGTGCTACATTTCACTAAAAATGTGATAGTCCAGAAGATAGATTCCCGTAGTTTGCAAAAGAAGCTTGTTTAGAAGTCATACAAATCTTTTAATTAAAAAAATAATACTAGTTAAAAAAAGGCTATAGAAGTTGTACCACTCCAACAAAAATTGAGAATGCATAGATGTAACCTATCTGAGCTGGACCACGTTCTTGCATAGACTGAAAAGTATAAACAATTAGCACAGAAATTAGGGGAGCTAGTTAAGGAAATGAAATGAAACTACAGCAGCTAATAATTTAGATACAGAAATTCAAGAAATAAACTATCTAACTCACCAATAACAGCTGGTTCAAAATCAGTGGCCCAACAAACTGAGAAAGATCATTGCCGATCTACAAATGCCCAAGAGGGACAATATTAAATTATATTTAAAAAACCAAAAAAGAACTTTATCATGTCGAATTTTCATTGCTTGGTTCAACGATAAGGACTCATATGACACATTTGAGTTCAAAAAAGTCCATATTGCACAGTGTGCAACTCATCAAAAATCTTATTTGCGTAGATTTATTTTATTTAGTAAGTCAACAATGAAGATGCTTCTATATATATATGTAACACGTGAGATTCAAAACTATGAAAGAACAAAACTCGAGATACCTTCCAAAAGCCTCCCCACCAAAACCTGTAATCAAACAAACATGATATATTTACACTTTCTTATTCTTAGTGAATATATTTGTAACACGAAACAAAACTTCGTAGCAAAATGTCATTGTACAAACCTTCCTCCAAGACTACGATGTAAAGCCCTTAAAAGCCATGGTTTGGGTTTACGAAGCTCTTCTGCCCAATATATTTGAAATCTGAAGGGCAAACATGTAAATTCATCATTAAGAATATAAATTACCAATTAGTTAAAAAATTGTAAGCAGAAACAATGACACACCTGCTATTTAGTGTTTCTGTCTTGTCCCAGGTGTCCAGTTTCCATATATCCTTTTCTGTAAGAGGTCTTTTGTATCCCAAACGCATGAGTGGATCCATCCAGGAGAAGAAGATACCTAAAAAAAACATGAGAATATATCATAAATAGATGAAATAAAGCATGAAAACAAGGTTCATAAAAAGCTATGTGCTTTAATATTACAGCCTTACAAGATAAATAAAGCATATCATCAAAAGATTAAACAAACAGTTTTGGTACACAAATTTTTAACAAACTAGTAACTTACTTGAAATAATGTTGGTATGCCTCTCGGGACAAATTTGCTCTCTATCAGCAAGTTCTTCATACTCAGCATCATCCAAAGACTCGTCATGTATCGGGGTATAACCCGGATAAGGATCCAAATTGGGAAGATAGACAAGTAAGCATAGCCCAAACAGAACCTACATAATATGATAGTTGATAAACCAGTTTACAATTCAAACATACTACAATCGTGTTGTATTTTGCATTATCGACGTTGAAAATCAATATAAACTTGAGACAAGTAGAATTTAAGTTATAGTGGTGACATTCTTAATCCTTTTTAGGGTAATGATAATTTGAAATACATGTAATCATGCTGCATTCAAATTTTTGAAGTTGATAATAGTTTGCAATAACAATTAAAAGAAGCATAAGGGATTAGTATGTATCGTATCTCATAATACTACAGTGGTATTTTAATTAGTGTACTTATAGTTATTTGAAATAAAAACTAAGGACAACACAATAAATTTAAAAATGCATCAATTGAAGTTACAAAAGAAAATGAACTGTATAACATTAAGAACATCTAACCTGTATGGCAACCTCACTGACAAAGAGATACAGAACATATCTGCAAAGAACAAGTTCAATTATAAATTGATGAGTTCACTTTATAATTCTTTCATTCTTTGTTTTATTTGCAAGGAGTTTCAAGTGGTATAGAACAAACCTAGAGTAGTATTTGCTCACAGAAAGCACAAGATTGAACAACACTGCATCCCCAAGCAAAGCATAAACCACACCAAACCTTACAAACCAACGGACTTCATAAACATAAACCATTGTTTCAAGACCAATCATGATCAGCATACAACACCATGTCAAAGCCTTAATAAGTAAGGTAACAATCTCATATGGAGCAAGACCAGTTTCTCCATCAACATTAAAAGCCGAAATGCCCATTATCAATCTAAACAAAGGCTCAGCAGCAGAGTAAAACGCCAATAACCCCAACCAATAATTGTAGAGATTTGACCTAAGTTTGAACCTTTGCACTTTCAAATTCTTCTTTGTAACCCATATCCTGTATATGCAAGCTCCCAGAAGGACCAAATGAGAAATGCCAGTGACTAAAGAATCGGTTGCACAGGGTGTGTAAGGCCCGAATTCATTTTCCACTGCTGTTGCCCATACACCATTTTCCACTGGACGACAATATGAAACTAAGGGCTTAAAGCCCATCTTCCCCTACTTAAATTGAACCAGCTGCTTCTAGATAAATGACTTCATTTATTTTGTTTTTTTACCTCTTTCCTGAAAACCAAACCTTTTAAAATACTCAGATTTATGAGTAGCAAATTTCAAGATATCACACTTATGGGAACTCCAATTGTATGTTTCCAAAAGATAATGAAACTAAAGCAATTTCTGTCAAGAATATACACTACAAAAGATAATGAAACTAGAGCAATTTCTGTCAAGGATATACACTAAAGTAAGTGTTTGCAAAAACTGATTTCTAATTGTGATTTTCTAATTATTTACTCAAACTAATTACAATAAGAGCTGCTGCAAGAAACCTGATTATTAAAATAAATGTATAATTACCTAAATTAGCTATCTGATTGTGACTGATTTATGTACCAAACTCATACATTCATATCATGCTTTCAGCTCAATATAAAAAAAAAACAAAAAACATGTGAAACCGGTGCCAAATCAGTTCATAGTGTAGAAGAGAAAAAATCAACCACTATTTTCTATCTTTGTAATTACAAAAAACGAAAAAAAAGAAAGAAAGAAAACGTGTAATCCTGAGTATTCACACCTTAATTCATTCAAACCCTATATTAAACCCTAGAACACTTCAATTAAAACCGATCTGTAAAATGTAAATTTATGAAACAGTGAAATTCAACATTAATAAAAGAAATAACGACAATCATCGATACGATTTCAGAAAAAAAACTAAGTAACACACGAACATGAAAAAACCAATAATTGAGATAAAAGTATAATTACCTAAATTAGCAATCTAATTATGACTAATTCACGTGTACCAAACTCACACATTCATATCATGCTTTCAACTGAACATCAAAAAACAAAAAAGCATGTGCAACTGATGCATCAAATCAGTTCATATTACAGAAAAAAAAAGTCAACAACTACTTAATCTTTGTATTCACACAAAATATACCAAAAACCAAAAACAAACGTGTAACCTATCTTAATTCATTCAAACCCTAGAACATTAAACCTAAAATCAGCCATCAAACAAACGAACACTAAACACCGTCACACCGATGCAATTCCAACCGAATATATTGAGATAAAAGTATAATTACCTAAATTAGCAATCTAATTATGACTAATTCAAGTGTACCAAACTCACACATTCATATCATGCTTTCAACTCAATATCATAAAAACAAAAAACATGTGCAACTAATCCCTCAATCAGTTCATATTACAATTACAACTACTCTATCTTTGTATTCACACTTTTTTTTTTTTTTTACTAATACATATTTCATTAAAACCCCAAGTAACAAATTACAAACAAGTGGTAGGTAAACGGGCAACAAGCTGCGCCGCAACCCCCTTTTGAATTGCAAAACCAATCCTACTAAAGACGAAACGACCCTTAGAGTTTGAGAGATTACTGTTCACAACCCGTTGGACCCTGTTTAGGAAATCCACGGCCTCTGGGGCTAGGGAACCAAACGTATCAAAAGCGAATGGGATAAACACATGTTGATTTTCTAAACAAGCCTTTTCACACAAAATATAGAAAAACAAAACGTGTAAATCCTGATTATTCACGCCTTAATTCATTCAAACCCTATATTAAACCCTAGAACATTCAAACTAAAATCAATCATCAAACAAGCCAACACTACGTCACACAGTCACACCGATTACATATAATATAACAGTGAAAATCAACAAAACAACAACAGTAATCGATACAAATTCATAAGTAAACTGAAGTAACAGACGAACATAACGATAACGAGTGAAGAATACAATCAGTAATGGAGATTTGGTGAAGAAATACCTGCAAAAAGTGAGATCTGTGAGGAGAGAAGAAGAGAATCTGGTGATGGAAACAGATCGAATGATGAAGATGATGATTAGGTAGGTTAAAAAGGTGAGTGAAATAGGCGGAGGAAGAGAGAAGAGAATATGATTGCAGATTGAATACTACTAGACGATGATATTGTATGGACCTAAGAAATTGGAAGAAAGTGACAAAGTGACTTTTGATTGCATTATTGATTGATAGTGGGTATGGTATCTTTTACTTTCTTTTGGTCAACCAAGATATCGTCTTTAATGCTGCATTTAATTTAATTGCCATCACTCAAAAGAAAAAAAAAAAAGGAAAAAGTTAAATCGGTTTTGTAAGTTGTAACACTATGATTTCTGGGAACTAGGGTGATGGGGACGTTTTCAGGATGGGGTGAAGGTTTATCGGGTTGGACGGGAACATCGTCGTAAATGGTTTGTGATGGGTCTAGATTGGAAATTTTTGTTGGTGAATTTGATGTTGAAGCTGAAAAGATGACCGTTGCAATTTAACAGAATGGAATTTGAGTTTATTGGGATCATTTTTGGAGTGGTTCTTACAGTTCGGGTTTATCAGGTTCAGTTTGGGTAAAAATGAGGTGGTACTCTATCGTTGATGGGTTTATCTAGTAGTGGCACATACATCTTTACAGGCTAAACGAGATAGGTTTTGTGGGTTGGCGGTTTGAGTGATTTTGAGTGTTTGGAAAGTTATTTTTAACTTTTTATCTATTGTTCACTTTAAAAGTTTTTCTAGTAAAGGTTTGAGTGATTTTGAGAGTTTGGAAAGTTATTTTTAACTTTTTATCTATTGTACACTTTAAAAGTTTTTGCTAGTAAAGTTAGTGCAGATCATGTAATGGGTTTTTTGTTTTCTTTTTTTTTTATATGTTGTTGTATGTATGAAAGGGGCTCCTAAAGCACCTTGCTTGGGAGTTTCCTGGTTGTCCTTGGTTTTGATAATAACTAGGATTTTAACCTGTCGCGCGTTGCGGCGGCGTCGAAATTTAAAATAACTCGTATTTATACTGTATATTTGACCCGGTTCTTTACTTAAAAAAATTACATCGCCATCGAATAAAAATGTAGTATATTTGACCCGACTTGCTTTCGAATACAGTTTACGAACGTACACAAAATAAGTAGAACGTAGATAAAAAAAAGTATAATAATTTGTACACGTTGCGGTGTAAAGTCGTAAAAGTCATTTAAACCAAAGGAGGTGTCAAGTTATTAAGTAAAAAAGATTAAGAAGATCAAAGTTGTCAATTACTGAAAGTTAGAAATGAATGTGCAACTTACTTAAAGATAAGGGTTAATAGTGTTTCATGTCAAAAAATTAAGGGTGTAAATTGGAAAAAGTTAAAAGTGTAAGAGCTTTAAAGAAATGGAAAAGTGAAAATTACTGTTAACCAAACTGTAAAATTTAAAAATTAGAGTTAAATGCTTGGTTGGTCCATGTGGTTTTCAAAAATTGCAGACTTGGTCCTAGTGGTTTACTAATTACACGCTTGGTCCCAAAAGTTGTCAAAAATGCACTCGGTTGGTCCCCAACCCTAACATCAGTTAAATTTTTCAGTTAATTATGTGTGAAATGACGATATTACCCTTGAACAATTTAAAAACTTCAAACAGAGGGCCTGCCTACCCATCATCATCATCATCATCATCATCATCATCATCATCATCATCATCATCATCATCTGCAGCTGTAACTTCACCATTTTGATTCTTTGATGATATAAACTACAGATTAACAACCAAAATCAATCTTGAATCGTAAAGGGTATCAAACAAATTTAATTTAATCTTCCAATAACACCAAATCAAGACCGATTAACATGTGGATATGAAAATAAACCTTCGATTTAAGACCACGAAGTTGAACTTGTGTAAACTGGCTTTGAAGCTAATGATCAGACACAAGAACTCCTTCGAATTTAGACATCCCTGAACTTCCTTCTCCAAGAATTTAATCAGAAAATAAAATCAAGAAAATCTACAAAACTCATTTGGATAAATGCAAATCAAGATAGGATTAACAATCAAGAACTCAATCAAAACAAAACCCATCAATTAGAACACAAGATTAAACATGGACTTAACAGAGAAATTTAACTGATATTAGGGCTGGGGACCAACCGAGTGCATTTTTTACAACTTTTGGGACCAAGCGTGTAATTAGTAAACCACTAGGACCAAGTCTGCAATTTTTGAAAACCACAGGGACCAACCAAGCATTTACTCTAAAAATTATATGAAACAACGTAATCACCACCTTTCAATTTCAATGGAAGAAGTCAAAAACACTTAAATGTCATCTGCCATTTATACTTTTGTAACATTTAGGGTGGAGGGTATAATACTCGGTGAGTGGTGCGGGGAGTGGGAGTCACCGATCGGTGACTATACCCACTTGATGAACATGATCAGTGAGTTGGAGAGAGGGTACCAAAATCGGTGAGAGTTTACCGAATGTGATTGAAGAGTGATGGAGCCGAGAGAGAGGGGAGAGAGAAGAGAACAACCAATCAAAAGTGAGAATCACTCAAACACCCTAGGGTGATTAACCATACCCCCTGATTGAGTGCAAAATGGGGAGTGGAATGGGGAGTTGACATGGCATAATATTATTGTGTAGGATTTCACTCAATCACCCTAGAGTGATTAACCATACCCTCCACCCTTACCATTAAGTAAGTTGACCATTTTTATTCCGTAAGTATCTATGGTTTACTCAAATTATTTAAGTAAATAAATTAAGGATTTGTTAAAATGGGTCAAGTGAAAATTTTCACTTTATGATATAAAAACAGAGAACCTAAAGCCTCAAATTTTCACTTTATGATAACATTCATCTTCTCAAATCCCATCTCACTCTACTCTTTCTTTGTGCCCACATCACCACCGCCACACCAGACACCACCCTCACCGGCCCGCCACACGCTTTCCAACCACCAGATCCGAAACACCTGAAGCCACCATCTGAACGGAGTCATCACATGCGAATCCGAGTTCCGATACAAAAGAAAGTGGTGGCGGTTCAGATCTCTTCGTTTGTTGTTCGTAAATCTGACCCCACCTTTGTTTTCCAACAAAGAAGTTTGTGTGCCTCAGTCTATAGAATCGTTGGTTGTTGGCCACTTGGCTATGGTGGCGCACTTCACGGAAAAAAGAAAGATCTATCTAGCAAGAAAGGGAGAGAGGTGGTCACGAAAATAAAAATAAGTGGTAATTTGATGGCGTTCACTGGAGCCGGTGATGGCCACTGCAATGAAAGCGTGGTAAAAAGTAAAAGAAACAGACACCTGTTACCTGGAGAAAAAGGGACCAAACATGTCAGAACAAAAAAGTTAAGGGGTGAAATGTGACAACCCTCAAAATTACAGGTACTGTACAAATTAATTAATCTTAATTACGTGCTTAATGACTGTGCTTGATTACAACTGACAATTTAGACTGCTCTATGATTCTATATCATATATACATGCATCATATTTTATACAGTCACTCCATTCATTACACACCTACATTAGTGACATACTTGATGCACTCAGCACAGTTAACACACTGAACGGTTGATTCAGAAATAATGCTGACAATGCCAGCACATAGACAGACAATGTTTTTATGGCCAGTATGAGCCAGGGATAGGGTACTACACTGGTTTGGAGTGTAGGGAAGTGAGGACCATAAGACTGCGTCTTTAGGTGATAGATATAGTGACGGGAAGTGCCTAAAACACACTTTAAATACAGAATTCTGCATTCTTTTATAAAATTCAGCATTTTATTATACCAGTAGAATACACAAACATGGCAGAGTGGTCCTGTATACTTTCCTAAGTGCCAGGAATGATTTCGTTACAAAAAGATACATAAAAGACACTATACGGTACAATTTAACACTTTAACGGAACGATACGTAACCGAACAACCGGACATTACCCAGGACACTAAATTTTTGTCAATGACATTGTTTTACTATTTCTGGCTAGTCATGGTACCCGTTTGCCTTAACACCCATTAAAAATCATTTCACTACACTTATATGTCCATACTTGCAATTTAACTACCTAGTTACCTTTTGGTCACAATTTTTACAATTTACCCCCCCCCCCAACCGAAATTTTCAGCCAAATCATTACATATATTTTGTTGAGATTTTGATTCTTGTAATCTTGATTGTGATTGGGCCTCCCTTATTTGCTACATTGACCAAGAAATCCTAACCCTTACAAATAGGTTGGGCTAGATGTTTAATCCCATCATTTCACTTTCACCAACAAGTCACTCCACCATTTTCCTTCACTCTCTCTCTCCCTCTCGGCTGATTATATCCGCCACCACCACCATCACTTCAACTTTCACACATTTGATCCACTATCAAGTCCAAAACAAGTGCTAGAAGGAATCTTGTGAAGCTTGGAGCTTGGAGTCTTGAAGAAACATCACACCTTGCACTCTCACGCCATCTTCATCATCATTCTTGTTCACGAGTTCATCCCTAGCCCTTGTGCTAGTTGTAAGTCTTCGATTTAACTCTTAAATCACTTCTACGTTGATTGTTCGAAAGATTGAAGTTAACGATTAACACAAGAACATAAAAGAGAATGAACTAGACAATGGACATAAACTTACATAAAATCTGGTTTGGTTATGTTGGTATAAGCATGCATGTTGTTTGATCATTGATTTCTCAATAAACCCGTTGTTAGAACAATTGTTGATGCGTTTTTAGTAACTTTTACATTGTAAACAGCATGCTGATTGGA
The DNA here is from genome assembly GCA_030545235.1 of Helianthus tuberosus. NCBI lineage: Eukaryota > Viridiplantae > Streptophyta > Magnoliopsida > Asterales > Asteraceae > Helianthus > Helianthus tuberosus. The sequence goes on along the minus strand of CM060435.1, from coordinate 37,222,148 downwards.
ATTTCCAGCCAACTTCAACAGGCTGTAACTGGGTCATTTTAAATCGAAAAACTGAATTTCTGGAGTCTAAATTATGTAATTTTGAACAACCGAATAAATGGCACTAGAATCGTAATTTTTCGAGGTCGTTTACTATTTTTAAAGAATTGTTTTAAGACAGCAGCTCAAGCTGAAATTTTTCTGCTGAAAAAATGTGTCGTATTCAGAGTTGTAACCCGAAACCTGAGTAGAATCAGCTCATGGTATTTTTACTGTAGATGGTCACTGTTGTTTCCGTGATCCCCCAACTGTAATTTCGTCGATCGGACTTACGATTAATTTATAGTGAATTTTTCCGTAAACTGCAATCAGAAAGCAACAAATCTGATTGCAGTCGGGTAAATAAATTTTTATATAATATTGATAATGAACTGAGCCCCGATATTTTTACACAATAAAATTTGGAACGTTTACGACATTCTGTAAAAATTTGGGAATTTTTGGAGAAGGGTAACTATTTTATTAAAATGCTCTAAAACAGTCCAGTTTTGATTAATAAAGCTGAAATGACATAAGTGGTATATTGCATGTATGATTGTCGGGTTGGCTATGTGAGAACATTCTACGGGATATTTGTAAAAGAAAATGATATGCTTTTAAGCATGGACGCCTCCGTTTACAAAGGAGACTATGACGAAATTTTTCCGAAAATCCTAACACTTAGTAAATATTTTATGGACAAGTGTTTACTAGTATATTATAGACTATGTTTTTCAAACATAAAACTCGCCATAATTTTTATAACAAAATAAAAAGTATCGGAGGTTGGTTTTATACATGAATATGGTTAAATATGTATTCACTAAAATGGGACTTAAAAATATAATTCCAATACGAACAGACCTATGTAAAATATCCCATCCTTGGGAAGGAAATACGAATACACAAGTATAAGAAGTATTATTACTAAAATATTGAAGACACTTTAAAACGTAACTCAAGGGCACTAATCAATACTAAGACAAGGCACGACCCGTTCGTCTAATAGACGTTAGACCATTGTAGGTAGTCGTGTTTGCTGAGGAGATTTGGGTTACGAGTACCGAAGACGCAATACTGTGAGTTCATGTCCCCCTTTTCTCTTAACTATTTTCAGTTTTATACTTCGGGGGTGAAATCCATGTTACAATTATTACAGACATTTACAGACATTTTCAGACATTTACAATTATTACAGACACTTTTATACATGGTATGATTAGCTAAGGAATTTACTGTTAGATCACGTGAATGGATAGGCTATTATCGTAAGACCATTAATCCTTGTATAAGGACCGAGAGGCATGAGTGATAGATCTATTGGGTGTTGCGAGCCCCACACATGGGCCAGCGTGTGGCTGCATGTGGTGACTATGTCGTTCCGCCGGAAGGACCGGTATGAAGTACGCGTTACAGGTTTGAGTGCTTCCTAGGCCATATCACTTATTAATGTATTAGCTACACATTAATTGATCTGTTTTTCCTTATTGCTACATACCAAGGACATACATTTATACAGACATATTTCACAATTTATACAGACACACATTAACGATTTATACAGACTCACATACACATGAACTCGCTCAACTTTTGTTGATGTTTTCCAAACTACATGTATTTCAGGAAATTAAGTACGGATCTGGCGGGCGTTGGAATTTCAAGTCATGTTAAGTATAAAGATGTCATCCATGGTTTTTGGGTTTGGCCAGTGTGTCTTAATCCTGGACGAGACACGTCTTCCAAACTTTGATTACAACTATTATCTTTGACGAGTCCTTAGCAAACTTTTACACAATTCATCTGGTTTGTAAAACTTAAATTTAAAGTCTACGTTTTAGACAATGTTATTATGTTTTAAACTCATTTTATGGATGACAAATCTTTGATTTTATCATATAGTTGTTTGATATGGTTGAATGCAATGATAACAAGTAAGTCACACCATAATCACGCTTCCGCAAAAGTCAGGGTGTGACATGAAAGTCGGGCTCTTGCATTGAGCACCGACCTTCATCTTTAATATTATATAAATTGTTCAATCCGTTCAAAAAAAGTGTCCGTTCAAAAAAAGTGATAAAGATAGTTCATCGGCATATTGTGTATGCATGCTTGTATGATAAAAAAAAATGGAGTTAAATGTCATTTTAGTCCCTATGGTTTGGGTCATTTTGTCATTTTAGTTCAAAGGTTTCATTTTTCGTCTGTGGATCCAAAAAGATTTCACCGTGATCATTTTTTGGTTAACTTCATCCATTATTTCTGTTAACGAGAAGAGCAATTTGGTGATTTATAAGGCCGAATTACCCTTCTAGTTAACAGAATTATATATAAAATGACCGAATATTTGAAAGAATGAAAGGTTTACTAACACAAACATCCATTATCGTTTCATATATATAATAATAAATAATAATTGGGTATATATTATTATTAATTATACATATCAATTTAAACTTTTGATGAATAGTATTCATCACTTAAAAGTATTTGTTTTTTAATTTTTATCTTTTATTAATACTTATTTATCATCCTATGTGATTTTTAATAATAAATAATAAATGATCAAATTTAAGTATTTGTTTTTTTTTAACTTTTATTATTTATTATTATATTTTGTTTTTAGTAATAACTCGCATTTGTTAACATTTTAAAAATCTTTATCCTTAACATTTTTTAACATTCTAAGTTATATGGTCGCACGTTGTGACGGTACGTTACGACGGACATCAGATCGGTATAGGTTCGGTTAGTTACAATACCGATACAATACCTGCACTCGGTATAGAAATCAACACGTGATTTATATTGACCGGAAATGATAAAATCGAACACTGGCACTGGCACTGGCACCGATATTCGAACGGTATCGATCGGTTCAGATTGTCTTGATATTGTTTCCGATATTCATTTATTATTGTAATCAAAGTTGTATAAACGAAATTTCTTTAGATCGATAACCATAAAAATAAATACAAGTATCGTTTCAGATGTTGTTTCTTAGGATACGATAGCGATACGGTGTCAGTTTATCAAAAGAAAACAAAAAAAAATAGTATTACCAAAACCGATGTTGTTCGTTCAGTTCACTATGGTAGCGGCACTGTATCCGTGAAAAAATAGAAAACCATAAAAATGAATACATTCTGGTACTGATGTTGTCCGGTACGGTAAGGTAGCAATACGATGTCTGTTTATCAATAGCAAAAACAATAAATATAAATACCGAAAACAATACAGATGTTATTCAAACGATTTCAGTTAGGTTTGGTATGATAGTGACACAATATTCGTTTGCAATAAGATTTAATGCCCAATGTTGTAAAAAAATAAACATCGAACGCAAACAAACAAACTGAATCGATCAACTAAACAACATCATGTTTGTTTTTTTTATCGATGTAAAGTTTTCTCTTTCTATTACTATAGCGAATGTCGGTACTGTAACGATCCGAACAGACAGGGGCGGACTTACGTAGAAAGAACGGGTTCCCGGGAACCCAGTCGGTTTTTAATTTTTAGTGTAAATATATATAAGATTCTGAAAAGGAACCCATAAGTAAATTTTAAAAGGAACCCATAAACAAAACAACACATGGTTCCACTGGTTAAGTCCGCGCCTTTCTTCCTGATTTACCCAAGTTCGAATCCCGTATCAACCCTTTTTGTTCCGTTTTTTTTTTTCCTCTTTTAATCTTTTTTCTTTAATGTAATAAGTCCCTTTTAGGGTTATGTCAAAAACATACGCCGCAAGCCACAGAAGAACAAGTAACGACAGACTAGTTCTCCACTTCTCCGCCGATTGCTTGCTGCCGTCTGCTCCGCTCCGCCTCCGCTGCTCGCCTGCTCGGCTAGTCGGCTGCTCCGCAGCTCCTCGCCTCCTCCACCGCCGATTTCGATTTTAAGGTTAGTTACACATCCTTCCTCTCCGCCGCCGATTGCTGAAAGTTTCAGCTTGTTATACACTTGTACATCTGAAATTATTAATTCCTTTTCATAGATAGCTCACCGCAATCTGAACTTGTTTATTAGTTTCCAATTTCTTTATAATGGGATTATGATTTGGGAATTAGGTAAATTATTAAGTTCTAGGGTTTGCTAAATGCTGAATGTTAATGCAATTGTGAAATGTGAATTACTTTGAAATTGTTTATGAGATAATATAAAATGTTGAAATATTGCTTATGGAATATAAAAGACACTCTGCAGTGGAGAATTTTGATTTTGAATCTTGTTTTAAGCATATCATATGCCAAACTAGGACGGATGGTTTAGGAAGTGAATGCAATTTGAATTATAAATATGTCTCTTGATCAAAACAAAATAAGCCCTAATTAGTTCAGTATGATACAGGTTATTTCGTGAAAGGAAACAATGTTACTCACTGCCCCATTTGCAAGTCGGAATGCCATAAACTGAATCACCGGTGCGAGCATCGCAGAGAATGGAGGAGTGTAATCACAATTTCAGGTAACTTTCGAATTACTCCGACCTTCCCTTTTCATTAAATACTTGAATCTCATATTTCAATAGTTGTGTTATATGAATATGAATTTGTGATTTAGCTTCATTAAAACTTTAAATTTTAACGCAACTGGAATGGTTATTGAAAAAAAGTCGTCAACCTTTGGTATGTTTCCTTAACCCGACCCGACCCGACCCAGAAACTCTAACTTTAGGTTGTGAAAAATTTGACGTCCGAAAAAAAGTGAACCCATAGAAAAAAAATCCTGGATCCGCCACTGCGAACAGATAACACTGAATTCCCGCCGCGAAGCACGGGGAAAAACTCACTAGTTAACATTAAATGCAATAGATCAAGAGGTAAGATGCAAACAACAAAACTAATTGGATAACTTTCAAGCTTTACAACTAAGAAAAATCACTTAAAAATGTAGTTATAATGATAAACCATAAACCATCCTTAAGTGGTAGCCCTATGACTTTTCAAATGAGAGATCATGAATTGATGTCTCGTTAGTGATAAATCTTGTTCCGGTTGAGTCAATATGTTTTCCCAATCGTGGGTTTGCTCCTGGGTGGGTGGACCGGATCACTACATTATGTTCTTTGGCGGAAGGATAATCCCGGGTATCTGGGTCTTTGTTGTTTAAAAATAAACAATGATAAACCATAACTCAATTACACATGCTAATAATTTTTACCTTTTCGAGTCTGATACGAATTATTACAATAAAAAAAGGATTTAACCAAATTGTTATAATCCATCAATAAAAATGCAAAATTTAAATTAGGAATCCTAAACCGACTTGTTTACTGATACACAAACCCCCACCGACTTGTGGGGATTAATTCGGAAATTTTATTTTATATAATAACAATTGCTGAAACCCCTTAGGAACAGTTCCTGTTTCCAAGTTTCACATGACCGACATCTGCCGGTCTTCAACACACCGCTGAAAACACCCAAGCCATCGTCCTTTTACGTTTTCAGATTTGCTCAATCTCAATCAGGCGGCGTTGGCGGTACTATTGATAGAGAGAAAGATCTGCTCTAACTTTCGACCTTCTGCTGGGGTTGTTGCGGTAGTCTGTCGGGGTTATTGACTTATTGTGGCACTTCTGCCTTGGTTATCTCTCTTTTCCAGGTTGTCGTTTGTATGGATCCATCTATTTTATCCTTTAGGGTTTTCAGGTGCGTGGACAGCCAAATATGATGAACATATCGGTGAAGCAGATTTGCTCAATCAGGCGGCGTTGGTGTGGTTGACGGCGGTGATGGTGGTTGCCGGCATCGAAGCAGGTTGCCGACCATGGTACAGAAGAGGACTGAGGCAAATAAGGTAAGTTTTCACGGCTATGGTTTCTCTTATCCACCAATTTTATCACTTGGGTTTGTTTTGTTACACCTTGATCATTAAATTTGAAATAGTTGATGACTCCCTTTTAATTTAGCATATTGTTAGCATTCTCAATACATCATATGTTGGAGTTAGGGCTCATATGGAGAGCAGAAAGAAAAAGAAAACAAATGCAGTTTTTGTATTGTAAGTCAATGGATTTTTGACCTTTACAAATGAGAATTATTGTATAAGATTATACTTCCACTTGCCAGGCAATAACATCTGTAAAAAGATCTTGATTCGGACTCTTCTAATTTCTGAGGTGCTGAATGTGAATTTTCACATATAACATGATCAATGAGATTAATACTTAAACATATGATCATATTTGTAATGCGAACTCTTGACAAACCTGCACATGTAATTTAACATCACCTGCTTCTTTGGCATTTGAATATTGTTAGTTGTTGATAGAAAAGCAATAGTTATATTTGATATTTTCCATCTATATCTTCTAGAGTTGTAGGGTAACATGAATTAGTTACTGTTCTGACGATTTCTTTCCACCAGAAATCGCTCCTTTGTGGTGACTTCTCCACCACTGACTTCAACTCTCGACTTCAAATCGCCTTTTTGCTTAGACTTGACCACCATTAACATCAAAATCGGTAATCGTTTCTTTTCGTTTGTGCTATTCACAATCTTTCCAGCCAGTTCAGTTTTTACCTTTGAATTTTTTCTTCTTTAAATAATCTGTTGATCCAGAGGTTTCTTGTATTGGGTTGAATTGTTGTTCACCGGGTTTAATTTTTGGGTTTGGTTTGGTTAGGTTCTTCGTAGATTGTTTAGGGTTTAGAATTTTAAAACATTTTGGGATTGCTTTTAAAGAATAATCATTGGGTATATGTAAATGGCTGAAGATACAGGTTGACCGTTAACTTACAAATTCAACATAATGGGTTGAAATTGAAGGCCAATTTTTTTAAACCTCAACTTTCAAGCACTAAACATAAATTTAGTTCGCATTACATTTAAACACCACTTTTTTCCACATATAAAAGTGGAATACTCAGCTTTGTAGGTTCTTTCAATGCGACCGCAAGAAATCATAGTTTGGGATTAACACCTTAACTTTGATGTACCAATATAAGAAGATGGTTACAGTACAAGTACATTATATTAATATTTTATATTAAGTTATCTTTGTACTATACACTTACTAGAGTTTCATGACCAGCAAGTATGCAAGGTCTTTAGGTGTAGTCCTTTGTATATAATCTAAAGCATTCACATTATATGCATGTGAAGAAATATTGTTGATATCATCTTTGTTTGTTGGTTTATTTCTTTGTTCTCAGTGGCTACAGGTAATTGACATAGATGTTGTAGACATTCTTTTGAACTTCAAATGTACAGACAAATATTTCAATAAGTTGCTTTATTGCACCTGCTAATATAGCTTATTGATAGTATTTTTTTTTTATAAAAGGATTGTTATTAAAGGAGTAAGATATGCCTTGACACTTCACAGTGATGATGATAGTGATGATGATTGTTATCTGAAGCAAGTTTAAGGTCTCTATTTGACAAATTTCCCTCAAAATTTTTAGCATTTATTTGTGTGTTTCTTTATTTAACACTTATTTTTTTTATCTTCATCAAATAGGTCTTCAAGAAATCTTGATTGTAAGGCTTGAATTCACATATGAGCTGCAATGGCCGGTCAACAACCTACTTTTCCAACTGCATTTTCTAATAGAATCAGCCCCTCCACCCCAAGGCAACGCAGTCATGCAGATTCGACACCAAATCTAGGCCACGACCTTTTACCTCGCCTACAACCACCACATTTGCATCACCATTGCCACCATACCATTGAACCAGACACTCCCCATCAGTCAAAAGGTTCGTCACAATTGCTTTTATCGCCAACCTTGAGCATAGACAGGCTCGGGTTCTGCTCGCTTACACCTATGACTACAGTGAAATCTTGTCACACCCCCAAAATCCACACGCGGAGCATCACCGCTTGGAGGCGTGACATGACCAGGATCGAGCCACCAATCATATTGAACAACGTAATTAAGTAAATAAAACCAACCACAATGCAATTTGTGACCAAAAGCTAGTTAACCAAGTTCAAATTAAACAGCGGAAGCATAAGACGGGAAACCAAAACATAAGTTTAATAAGTTCAAATGTTTAACATAGGATTCGACAGTCCATGTCCCACAATGACCTCCTCCTCGTGCAAGCTCCATAAGCATCTAACGACCTGCAAGGCATGTAACAACGAATCAACAACAAAGTTGAGCGAGTTCACGGTAGGTGTTCGTTATAAAGTAGTGTTTTCAGGAACTATGAGTTTGTTTGCAACTGCAGGTTAAATCAACTTCCCTTATTTTCCAAACCGTAAACGGTGGGGGCTACCCCATGTTGTAAACCACTAGACTAGATGTATATATATGTGTCCTTCCCAATCCGAGGACAGAGGTACATATTAAATACGTAGGTTTAGCACTGGTGTCCTTCCCAATCCGAGGACAGTGGTACGTAGTAAGTACGTAGGTTTTGCAATGGTGCCCTTCCCAATCCGAGGAAAGTGGTACGTAGTGAGTACGTAGGTTTAGCGCTGGCGTCCTTCCCAATCTGAGGACGGAGGTAAGTAGTCTAGTAGTGGTGAAAGTACAAGTTTCGTCTCAGCTATTTAATCCCATTCCCAACCACCGGGAATCTCATGCCTTAGTAAGGGTGTGAACTCACCTTTGGTTGCTCGGTTTGACTCTAAAAAATAGCTAACAGTCAAGGTCGGTTAATCACGTCCTAATATGATTACCAGTTAGTCATTTAGTGGTTTCAAATAGAGCACAAAGTTCCTACACGCATCTATCACATAACATGCATCACCTTAACGGTTCATGCCCAAATAAACTTCCCATCTATTCCCGTTCATAAGCAAACATACGACATTGCACATAACACTTTTATTGACATATAACATGTTAGATTATTCTCAGATAACCTACCCGACATTTAGACACACAATTTACTACTTATGTCGTTTCAGCTTTAATATTCAAAACTGGGCTCTTTTCGAGAATTTTAATAAAATAGTTAACTTATTCCAAAAATTCTCAACTTTTTACAGAAGGTCTTAAATGATCCAAATACTATTGTGTAAAAATCTCGGGATCCAATTCATTACCAATATTTTATAAAAATTCATTTACCGGACTGCAATCAGATTCATCACTTTCTGACTGCAGTCCACGGAATAATTTATTTAAAATTCATCGTAAGTCCGATTTATGAAATTCCAGTGGGAGAATTTCTACGACATTAGTGTCCATCTACAGTACAAATTTCGTGACCTAATTCTACACAGATTTCAAGTTATTACGAAAAACATAACACATATTTTCTGCAGAAAAATGCAGCTTTTGCTGCTGTGAAAAATGACCCCTTTAAAAACGAAGTCCAAAAATTATGATTCTAGTGCCATTAGAACCGTATTTCAAAATAACACGTTATAGACTCAAGAAAATCAGTTTTTCGTTAAGTTATGATATGGTTACAGCCAACTGAAGTTGGCTGTAAACACCAACCAGCTTCCTGTTTTCAGCTCTTAACTTTCTAACGCGTGTTCGATTGATTTCGTTAACATGTTTAGCAAACAACAACGACTCTCATACACACTTACAGCAGGTTATAAGTCATTCATGTTGTGTAACCCTAATCAACACATAATCATCATTTTACATCTTTATGTAAACCTTATGTAATGCTTTATGTTCATGTTTTTAGTTCTTGTTCTTAGTGTTTTGAACATAACCACCATACTACAACTTTTAACTACAAAGACAAGATGAACAAGGGTGTAACAAGGACTTACTACTAGCACAAAGGTTAGGGATGATTCTAGTGAAGAAGATGATGAAAAATGATGATGAAAAAGCAAGAAGCAAGGTCCTTTGAAGCTCCACAAGTTGCAAGCTTCCTTGTATTAACCTTTAAGCTTGAATGGAACTCAAAGATGGATGAAGATGGTGGATTTATGGTGGTGATGGTGGCGGTTAAGGGAGGGCCGAGAGAGGGAGAGAGAGTTAGTGAGAGAGAGGTGTGAGGTGATCTAGAGAAGGTATGATGAAGATATGAAGAGATCTCATGATCTAGGAATCATACTTATAAGATTTGCAATATCTTGGCAAGATATGCAAGTAACAAATCTACATAAAATATTGACATAAAATCTTGGTGGGTCCTCATGTGGGCCATGAACTTTGATGGGGGGGGGGTTAATTGTAATTTTGATAACAAGTTGGTAAGTATTAGTTCAAATGCAAGTATATGTTTACATAAGTTAGTTACTAGAGAATTTAGTGGGTGTTAGGGTGTTCGGGGATCATGACTAGCCAAGAAATAATTAAACAATGTTACTTGCAATATTTTGGTGTCCCGAGAAATGTCCGGTTGTTCGGTTAGATACCGGTTCGTTAAAGTGTTAAGTTGTTCCGTAAGGTGTCTTTTATATATCTTTTTGTAACACTTTTAATTCCCAATTCTCAGGAAAGCATACAGGACTATTTAGTCAATTTTCTGCACAAGACTAGTATGTTAACAAGCACATGTAAGTATGACGCAGTAATCAGAAAGCAGTTAAGTAACTTAACACAGTCATCAAGCACTTTAATTAACATTAATAAATCGTACGGATACATGTAATTATGAGGGTTGTCACATTCTCCCCCTGTTAAGAAAATTTCGTCCCGAAATTTAGCATGTGGTTACTGAGGAAGCTAGTTAAGTTGCGTGGTTTCCTGGTTTTCCTGGGGTGTCACATCATCCCCCCGTTGGTTTGGAATTCCGTCCCGAAATTCTGCAGTAGCTTCAGCCTCAGTCGTGGTTGCACTTTTCTTAAACAACTGGGGATACTTGAGTTTCATTTGGTCTTCTTGTTCCCAGGTATACTCTGGGCCACGACGGGAGTTCCAACGAACTCGAACAAGATGTATTTTGGTACGCTTGAGAATCTTAACATCTCGATCAGTAATTTCCACTGGTTCCTCGACGAATCGCAGCTGGTCGTCGATTGTGAGCTCCTTCAGGGGAACTATGAGGGTCTCATCTGACAGGCACTTCTTCAAATTTGACACGTGGAATACGTTGTGAACTCCGTTGAGTTCTTCAGGTAGATTCAACTTGTAAGCGACTTTGCCAATTTTCTCAATGATTTCGAACGGTCCGACATAACGCGGATTGAGTTTGCCTCGTTTGCCAAAACGAACTACACCTTTCCAAGGTGAGACTTTGAGTAGCAATCGATCCCCAACCTGGAACTCGAGTGGTTTCCTGCGCTTATCAGCATAGCTTTTCTGACGGTCACGAGCTGCCGCCATTCGCTGTCGTATCTGAGCAATCCTCTCAGTTGTGTCTACCACAAGTTCTGGGCCTGTGGTTTGGCTGTCACCAACTTCTGCCCAACAAAGAGGTGATCGGCATTTACGTCCGTACAATGCCTCAAACGGAGCGGCCTGGATACTGGTGTGATAACTGTTGTTGTATGAAAATTCCACTAACGAGAGGTGTTTTTCCCAGCCATTACCAAAGTCGATCACGCATGCCCTAAGCATGTCTTCAAGGGTTTGGATGGTGCGTTCAGATTGCCCATCCGTCTGTGGATGATATGTCGTGCTCATGTCTAATCGAGAACCAAAGGACCTGTGCATAGCTTGCCACAACTCAGATGTAAAACATGAGTCACGATCAGAAATGATGGAGGTTGGCACTCCGTGCCTTGATACTACTTCCTTCAGGTTGACGTCTGCTATAGTATAAAACTTATCCGTTTCCTTGATAGCCAGAAAATGTGTAGACTTGGTCAGTCGATCCACGATCACCCAAATGGTATCATTTCCGCGCTGAGATCTAGGCAGGCCAGTAACGAAATCCATGGAAATTTGCTCCCATTTCCATTTAGGTATCTCTGGTTGTTGGAGTAGGCCTAATGGTTTCTGGTATTCGACCTTGACCCTAGCACAAGTCAAGCATTTACTGACGTAGGTTGCTATGTGGGCTTTCATGCTAGGCCACCAGTACGTAGCCTGAAGATCGTGGTACATCTTATCCGAACCAGGATGTACTGAATAACGAGACTTATGCGCTTCATCCATCACAAGCTCGCGTAAGTTTCCATAAAGTGGAACCCAGATGCGTCCGTTAACATAGTAGGCACCGTCTTCCTTTTGTTCTAACCGTTTCCTTGATCCTCGTATAGACTCAGCCCTGATGTTCTCTGCTTTCAATGCTTCGACCTTGTTGGATCGTGTATGTGACCCTGAAAGTCAGTTAAGGTAGTTCAACATCATGTGTAAAGGCGGAATCAATGCACATAACGCCAAAACAGCTCTAATCTTTTTAACTCTTCTTTTCTGATTAATAAACGTGCTTTTACAACTTGTTCTGATGAAAATCCAACAGCACTTCGTGACTCATACAATGATCTCCTACGGTTCCGTTTGAAATGTGACACTCACACTCCTATTTATAGACTTTGACCCTTCCGTTTGAACTACAAATATCATGTTCAAACGATAGATCTCAAACGGAACCCTATTACAAACTTCAATCTCAAACGGAACCCTATGTTTCAAACGGAACCCTCATCGTTTGAAACAGTTTCAAACGGAACCCCTTGAAACACTTTCTAAACTCAAAACTAAACCCTAATTTTACATTTAAGATTCAATATTGACTTTCTTGAACTAAGACTTGATGAAGATGCAGTCAACAGACATTCTTGTGCATCAACAGACCTGAGCATCACGAATTTGAGCGGGAAGGCTAGAGTGAATGGTAAGCTGTAACGCACGTACACGCTTAGGTATAGTATCCTTTCGACTGAGAGCGTCAGCCACAACATTGGCTTTGCCCGGATGGTACTTGATCGCACATTCATAATCATTCAAGAGCTCGACCCATTTGCGTTGTTGCATGTTTAATTCCTTTTGCTTGAAGATATGCTCGAGACTCCTGTGATCGGTGTAAATGGTGCACTTGGTACCGTACAGGTAATGTCTCCATATCTTAAGTGCGAAAACAACTGCTCCCAGCTCCAAGTCGTGCGTAGTGTAGTTCCTTTCGTGAACTTTAAGTTGGCGCGATGCGTAGGCAATGACCTTGTCACGTTGCATCAACATGCAACCAAGTCCTTGGATGGAAGCGTCGCAATAAACCACAAAATCATCTGTGCCCTCCGGCAATGAGAGGATAGGCGCGCTACAAAGTCTATCCTTTAAGTGCTGAAAAGCAGATTCCTGTGCATCACCCCAATGATAGGTGACGCCCTTCTAAGTTAGTGAGGTGAGAGGTTGCGCAATCTTTGAGAAATCCTTGATATCGGTGTAAATGGTGCACTTGGTACCGTACAGGTAATGTCTCCATATCTTAAGTGCGAAAACAACTGCTCCCAGCTCCAAGTCATGCGTAATGTAGTTCCTTTCGTGAAATTTAAGTTGGCGTGATGTGTAGGCAATGACCTTGTCACGTTGCATCAACACGCAACCAAGTCCTTGGATGGAAGCGTCGCAATAAACCACAAAATCATCTGTGCCCTCCGGCAATGAGAGGATAGGCGCGCTACAAAGTCTATCCTTTAAGTGCTAAAAAGCAGATTCCCGTGCATCACCCCAACGATAGGTGACGCCCTTCTAAGTTAGTGAGGTGAGAGGTTGCGCAATCTTTGAGAAATCCTTGATAAACCTTCTATAATAACCTGCCAAACCCAAGAATTGGCGGATTTCTATTGGTGTACGGGGTGCAGGCCAGTTCTTGATCGAGTCAACCTTGGATGGATCCACATGAATCCCATCCTTGTTTACCACGTGGCCTAGAAAATGGACTACGCGAAGCCAGAAGTCACATTTCAAAAATTTGGCATACAACTGCTCTGTTCGAAGGAGTTCCAGCATAAGTCGTAGATGCTGCTCGTGTTCCTCCTGACTCTTTGAATAGATCAGGATGTCGTCGATGAAAACAATAATGAACTTATCCAGGTAAGGTTTGCATACTCTGTTCATGGGATCCATGAAGACCGCTGGTGCATTCGTTAATCCAAAAGGCATAACCAGAAACTCGTAATGCCCATAACGAGTTCTAAATGATCTCTTGGAGACGTCCTCATCTCGGACTCTCAGCTGATGGTAGCCTGACCTCAGGTCAATCTTGGAGTAGAAACTCGACCCTTGCAACTGGTCGAATAAGTCATCAATGCGTGGAAGAGGATAACGATTCTTCACGGTCACCTTGTTAAGTTCGCGATAGTCAATACACATTCTGAAAGTACCGTCTTTCTTCTTCACAAACAAGACTGGAGCTCCACAGGGCGAAAAACTAGGACGTATGAAACCCTTTTCCAAGAGTTCTTGTAATTGCGTAGACAGTTCTTCAAGTTCTGACGGAGCTAGTCGATAAGGCGCACGAGCTATTGGTGCTGCTCCAGGAGCTAGCTCGATTTGAAACTCGACTTGTCGATGAGGCGGAAGACCAGGTAATTCCTCAGGAAATACCTCAGGAAAATCACGTACAGTAGGTATGTCTTCTATCTTCCTTTCTTCCGAGGATGTATCAGACACGAGAGCTAGAATAGCAGTATGGCCATTTCGCAAACACTTCTGGGCCTTAAGGAAAGAGATGATGCCTACGACTGCACCACTCTTGTCGCCATGAATCACGAGGGGTTCTTCACCAGAACGAGGAATGCGGACAATCTTCTCGTTGCAAAGAATTTCCGCTTGCTAATGAGATAACCAATCCATCCCAATAACAACGTCGAAACTACCCAGAACTATAGGAATGAGATCGATAGAGAAGGTCTGACCAGCTAAGACGAGGTTACAACCCTTAAATATGTGTGTGGCCTCAAGACTTTTACCGTTTGCTAGCTCTACCGTGTGTTTGGTGGACAAAAGTGTTGGGGTGCGCTTAAGCATTTGACTAACTTTTAAGGACACGTAACTAGTATCGGCACCCGAATCGAATAAAACAGTAACAAAGAAATCATCCAGAAGAAACTTACCCATCACAACATTGGGATCGTTCCTCGCGTCGCCCTGACCTAGTACGTAAACACGTCCCCTGGCACCATTGCCATTATTGTCACCCCCGTTGTTGCCTCCATTGTTGCCTCTATTGTTGTTCCCGTTTCCTTGGTTGCGGTTCTGATTCTGATTCTGATTCAGCTGTGGACAGTGCCTCTTGAAGTGACCCTCAGCACCGCACTAGAAGCATCCCTTATTACCCTGCTGGTGTTGATGTTGGTTCTGGGGAGTTTGTGGCTGCTGTTGTCGATTCTGATTCGCAGGACGTGAGCTCCTGCAATCTTTGGCTTCATGTCCAGGCTTGTTACATCTTTGACAACGACCCTTGTTGCACGCCCCGCTATGGTGCAAATTACATCGATTGCACTTAGGGTGATTTCCCCTGTATCCACCCTGACCTTGATTCCCAGAAGAATGCTGACTGGGGCTCCTGTACTCATCAGTCTTTCGCTGCTGAGACTGAACTGAAGTAGAACCCTTGCCCGAATTTCCATCCCACTTGCGCTTGTTATCACTAGGAGCATCAGTAGTAGTAGCGCTAATACGCTTGGGCAGCTTGTTCTGCTCGACTGCCTGATCAGTGAGACGATGAGCCAACTTGATGATTTGCTGAATGGTGCCAAGATTAGATGAGGTCACGTGGCTTTGAATTTCTGGCACCAAACCCTTAAGGTACAGCTCGATACGCTTAATAGGAGGATCCACCATAGTGGGACACATGATAGCTAATTCGTTCGACCTCTTTGTGTATGCCTCGATTTCAGACCCCGTCATCTTCAGATTGAAAAATTCTACCTCTAGCTTTTGGATGTCATCACGACTACAGTACTCTTCTTTGATTAGTTCTTTGAAATCGTTCCATGGGGTGGCATTAGCAACCGCCAGCCCTAGCAGTTGAACCTGTGCTTTCCACCAGGTTAACGCAGCACCTTCAAGCGTTCCAGTAGCAAATTTCACCCTACGATCTTCAGGGCATTCACACATCTCAAAAACAGACTCAAGCTTCTCGAACCAGTGAAGAAGGCCTACAGCTCCTTCTGTGCCACTGAAAGTACTAGGTCGGCAATCAATGAATGTTTTGAACGTGCACACAGGAGGCTGAGCATGTTGACCTCCTGCTGGAACCGCTGCGAGTGCCTCAGCAACTCCTTCGTTGATTAGAGCCGTCAGCTGGGCTTGAGTCAAGTTCAGGTATCCACTCATGATCTTTACATCGAAGGAAACACAAGTAAGAAGTGGTGTCGAGAAAGTGCGTAAGTGTGGGACGACAGAAGAAAGTAAGCACACAAGGCTCAAATAGTAGTTATCACGTTAACTAATACACTATGTGAACTATTAAACAGACAATATAACCATAAATCATACCACCTATTGTGTTGAGTCTTGCACGTGGAGCGAAGCGTCGTTGTGGATCGTTGAGCACTGTACAGGTTATAGTCTGGTTTTATCAAAAAACTTTTCCCCTTTTAAAAACCAAGTTCGCTATAACCAATGGCTCTGATACCAATCTGTCACACCCCCAAAATCCACACGCGGAGCATCACCGCTTGGAGGCGTGACATGACCAGGATCGAGCCACCAATCATATTGAATAACGTAATTAAGTAAATAAAACCAACCACAATACAATTGGTGACCAAAAGCTAGTTAACCAAGTTCAAATTAAACAGCGGAAGCATAAGACGGGAAACCAAAACATAAGTTTAATAAGTTCAAATGTTTAACATAGGACTCGACAGTCCATGTGTCACACCCCCAAAATCCACATGCGGAGTATCACCGCTTGGAAGCGTGACTGACCAGGATCAAGCCACCAATCATATTGAACAAGCATGTAAGTAACCTAAAATCCAACACAATATAATTGGTGTCCAAAACAAAAACATAGTTTAAGTTGCAAGCGGAAGCATAATGTCAAAAACCAAAGTATAAGTTAATAATGTTAAGTTCATCATGAACACTCAATGTCCATGCTCCACAACGGCTCTTCCCCATGCAAGCTCCTGATAACCTAATGACCTGCAAAGCATGTAGTAACGAGTCAACAACAAAGTTGAGCGAGTTCACAGTTGGGTGTTTGTTTTAAGTTGTTCCAAAAACAGTTTCCTTTAACTGCCATCCTGCCGTGGGGGTTACCCCATAGTTGAAAACGTGTTTAGTTTAATCCCGTTTACTCTGGCAATCCAGCCGTGGGGGCTACCCCATGTTTAGTTATCTGGCTTTTCGGCCGTGGGGGCTACCCCATGTATACTACTAGACTCGTTACCATATCGACTGCTGACTGTAGTCATGTTTATGTGCCCTGAACTGTCAATGTCTATCATCATTGACGTGCCCAGATCCATTAGTTCACGCCCGTCCTCTGCGGCACGGTGTGAGGCTTGTCAGACCTAAATAGCGCTATCTAACTAATGACCCGCTCGCCATTGGCCTGGCGATTAAGTCGATATAAAAAGGAGGGACTTCGTGATAGAGTTTTGGTCAAGTAAAAGTTAACTGTCCATGAGGACGAGGAATTACATTCCTGAACCAGTACTGTCCTACCCAAGAAAGGACGAGGAATCCATATTCCTTAACCCATTCCCAACCCCTGGGAATCCCATGCTTTGTAGAAAGTGTGAACTCACCTTGGTTTGCTCGGTATGCTAAACTATGTGCTCACAAGTAATCAGTCAAGTCCTATAGTTATACACGTATACCCAATCAGTTAAGTTCGTATAGATTCACATGCCATCTATGTCACGAAGTGTGTTTAAGAAATTACCACGTATCATCTAAGCAATTAATCAAATTCATGCAATACATGCTTAACATGTAATCACTCAAGCATGTTATACGCATACATACATAATCTGCTAGTCCACCCTTCAATCCAGGCATTAACCATGTATGACCCAACTAACAAAGCAGGTATGTATCACAGTTATTAACACAACAAACATTCATTGACCACCAAATCATATCAGGCACAAACACTGCCTTGGCAGTCCTTCTCGGCCCAACGTTGCTGGCCCAAGTCCAGTTACCTAACATAATGCAACTCATGAATAATATTCACTATGGATTTAATACACATGCACATCATGCACTCATGAATAATATTCACTATGGATTATGCACATGATCAGAACCATATCATTATTACCAATAGGAATAGTCCAATCGAACAACAATCTTCAATTCCAAATATGCACTTAACCGACAATCCATCCCAATTAGCATATTGTTCCTTTCATACACAATATTACATTAACACATACGCTTTTCCTTTCTATCAAACCGAAACACCTTTGCACACACATCATGTATCCGTTTTGATAATTCTCTAACACATTCAAGCCTTAGGGTTGCATCATGTACATAATCATCGATCAACTACCACTATTCGATTTATCAGATTATATACCTAACATAACCCATGCCATTACTAACACAACAAATAGGCTAACCCTACATCTAGTCGTCCCAAACATCAAGAAACCATATACTCAATTATTTAAATGGATCACATGTTTACTGACCATTGCATGCAATCCTAAACACCATGGCTGACAATAATTAAATGATCCTTATCCCATTTGTCTTCACTTTCAAACATCTCACATGCACACATCATTACATAATTTCACTATCCAACATGCATCTCTAACAGTTACATCAATTCATCATACAATCGTTCAACCAAGCAAATCAATTTGTGTGCACATATAACTTGCCAAATCATTGTGAGATTCAGATTAACAATCCATCAGCAAATCACTCATTAATCACATATGCTTTCACATGAAGTCACGATCTGTTAATTAACTACATACAACCAATCCTAACAAGACCCCATCTTTAACTACCAATTTGTATAACAAAATCTCACAGAACTTCAACAATCAATATACATAATCATCATAACAGTCATTATAATAGCCAGAGAAATCAGTTATAACAATAAGCATTAACACGAACAATCTAAACATTATACCAAGATTCAAAACTGATTAATACACACTAACCTAGGTGTAAACACTAACTGGTCGATCGGGAAGAAAAGTTTCGATGCTGCAGTTGCCGTCGCACAAGAGAGGAGTAATGGAGCTCTAGGGTTTGATAACTGATCATATACGCACCCTAATACCCTAAAATACGTAACTAATACGATGTTGGGCCCTAACTGGGCTTTGGTGAGAACTGGGCCGGCGAAATCAAGTGATTTCGTCGAGTGGCTAAGGTGAAAACCCTTTGGGTTTTTCGTCAAGCATGTAAGGGGCGAAATCCCTTTTGGATTTCATCAGGAACAATAAAATGTAATATAATATATATACATACAATGTTACATCACTCATTTCACAATAAAAATCCATATTTTAACACTTATCACTCTAAGCATTAATATCAATAAAATAACACGGCAGTAGTTGTGAGGAAAGACCTTGAAAACTCGGGTTGTCACATTATCCCCAAGTTGAAAGAAATTTCGTCCCGAAATTTAGCACGTACTCACTGAGGAAGCTAGTTAAGTTGTATGGTTTTCCTGGTTTTCCTGGGGTGTCACACCATGTCCCACAATGACCTTCTTTTCGTGCAAACTCCATAAGCATCTATCGACCTGCAAGGCATGTAACAACGAATCAACAACAAAGTTGAGCGAGTTCACAGTAGGTGTTCGTTATAAAGTAGTTTTTCAGGAACTATGAGTTTGTTTGCAACTGCAGGTTAAATCAACTTTCCTTATTTTCCAAACCATAAACGGTGGGGGCTACCCCATGTTGTAAACCACTAGACTAGATGTATATATATGTGTCCTTCCCAATCCGAGGACAGAGGTACATATTAAATACGTAGGTTTAGCACTTGTGTCCTTCCCAATCCGAGGACAGTGGTATGTAGTGAGTACGTAGGTTTTGCGCTGGTGCCCTTCCCAATCCGAGGACAGTGGTACGTAGTGAGTACGTAGGTTTAGCGCTGGCGTCCTTCCCAATCCGAGGACGGAGGTAAGTAGTCTAGTAGTGGTGAAAGTACAAGTTCCGTCTTAGCTATTTAATCCCATTCCCAACCACCGGGAATCCCATGCCTTAGTAAGGGTGTGAACTCACCTTTGGTTGCTCGGTTTGACTCTCAAAAATAGCTAACAGTCAAGGTCGGTCAATCACATCCTAATATGATTACCAGTTAGTCATTTAGTGGTTTCAAATAGAGCACAAAGTTCCTACACGCATCTATCACATAACATGCATCACCTTAACGGTTCATGCCCATATAAACTTCCCATCTATTCCCGTTCATAAGCAAACATACGACATTGCACATAACACTTTTATTGACATATAACATGTTAGATTATTCTCAGATAACCTACCCGACATTTAGACACACAATTTACTACTTATGTCGTTTCAGCTTTAATCTTCAAAACTAGGCTGTTTTCGGGAATTTTAATAAAATAGTTACTTATTCCAAAAATTCCCAACTTTTTACATAAGGTCTTAAACGATCCAAATATTATTGTGTAAAAATCTCGGGATCCAATTCATTACCAATATTTTATAAAAATTCATTTACCGGACTGCAATCAGATTCATCACTTTCTGACTCCAGTCCACGGAATAATTTATTTAAAATTCATCGTAAGTCCGATTTATGAAATTCCAGTGGGAGAATTGCTAGACATCAGTGTCCATCTACAGTACAAATTTCGTGACCTAATTCTACACAGATTTCAAGTTATGACGAAAAACATAACACCTATTTTCTGCAGAAAAATGCAGCTTTTGCTGCTGTGAAAAATGACCCCTTTAAAAATAGCAAACGAAGTCCAAAAATTATGATTCTAGTGCCATTAGAACCGTATTTCAAAATAAAACGTTATAGACTCAAGAAAATCAGTTTTTCGTTAAGTTATGATTTGGTTACAGCCAACTGAAGTTGGCTGTAAACACCAACCGGCTTCCTGTTTTCAGCTCTTAACTTTCTAACGCGTGTTCGATTGATTCCGTTAACATGTTTAGCGAACAACAACCACTCTCATACACACTTACAGCAGGTTATAAGTCATTCATGATGTGTAACCCTAATAAGCACATAATCATCATTTTACATCTTTATGTAAACCTTATGTAATGCTTTATGTTCATGTTTTTAGTTCTTATTCTTAGTGTTTTGAACATAACCATCATACTACAACTTTTAACTACAAAGACAAGATGAACAAGGGTGTAACAAGGACTTACTACTAGCACAAAGGCTAGGGATGATTCTAGTGAAGAAGATGATGAAAAATGATGATGAAGAAGCAAGGTCCTTTGAAGCTCCACAAGTTGCAATCTTCCTTGTATCAACCTTTAAGCTTGAATGGAACTCAAAGATGGATGAAGATGGTGGATTTATGGTGGTGATGGTGGCGGTTAAGGGAGGGCCGAGAGAGGGAGAGAGAGTTAGTGAGAGAGAGGTGTGAGGTGATCTAGAGAAGGTATGATGAAGATATGAAGAGATCTCATGATCTAGGAATCATACTTATAAGATTTGCAATATCTTGGCAAGATATGCAAGTAACAAATCTACACAAAATATTGACATAAAATCTTGGTGGGTCCTCATGTGGGCCGTGAACTTTGATGGGGGGGGGGGGGTAATTGTAATTTTTGATAACAAGTTGGTAAGTATTAGTTCAAATGCAAGTATATGTTTACATAAGTTAGTTACTAGAGAATTTAGTGGGTGTTAGGGTGTTCGGGGATCATGACTAGCCAAGAAATAATTAAACAATGTTACTTGCAATATTTTGGTGTCCCGAGAAATGTCCGGTTGTTCGGTTAGATACCGGTTCGTTAAAGTGTTAAGTTATTCCGTAAGGTGTCTTTTATATATCTTTTTGTAACACTTTTAATCCCCAATTCTCAGGAAAGCATACAGGACTATTTAGTCAATTTTCTGCACAAGACTAGTATGTTAACAAGCACATGTAAGTATGACGCAGTAATCAGAAAGCAGTTAAGTAACTTAACACAGTCATCAAGCACTTTAATTAACATTAATAAATCGTACGGATACATGTAATTATGAGGGTTGTCACAAATCTTATGAGAAATAAACATGTTTAAAAGCTACCTTGCGTGCAACGAATGTTCTAAATCTGTATTTGGAACTATATATGAGCAATTTCCCAATTCATGAGTTTATTTGAAACAAAAATTTCAATAAAGATGTTGAATCTTTCATCGAATTGATAGTTATACATTTGTTACATTGTAGTTTGTTTTTGTAAACTTTAGATGAAATGTGATTGAAGAATCCAAAATTCATTGACTTCATGTAATCATTTGTGTGATTACAGAATCCGTGGACTTCATGTTTTTTACTATACTTCATAAAATACTTGGAACGGAAACGATCGGTGTTTGCTTTGCTTTAACGTTTTCCGATAAGCCAAAACAATAACGACAAAACTCATGTCATGTTATGTGAGGAAAATACAACCACTCCCGCCGTGAAGCGCGGGTAGAAAAAAACTAGTTAGCTAACAATAGATACGTATAGAATCATATGATTAACTGTACACGGTGCTTTGACAGGTTTAAGAAAATAAAAATAGAATGTGGTTAGGTAATATATCAAAAATAAGGTGTGATAAGTTGACTAACAAGTTTCGATTCATGCATTCGATTTTGATTTTTACCGGGTATATTTTAATGTTGTTAAAACATATATGGTTAACCACTTAACCTTTTTATTTATTGATTTTTATCGTTTGGGTTCAACTTGATTTTAGAGATAAACATTTTAACAAATTCGATATTTCGTATCGTTAAATATACTTTTATTAGCTATAAATGTAGTAATTTTTTTTAACATTTGGAACTATCCCCAATACCCGAGTGAGCCATTTTGAGATAGAATGTCAACCATCTATACTGATTTTGACGCTCTAGGCTTGACTCACCAAGGTACACCATCAAGGAGGAAGCCCTCCACTGTGAGAAACCCTCTTAAAACAGGTTTCGAACTCAAGACCTCTAAAGATCCCAAACATTAACCATCACCCCCATGCCATTGGACGAGAAGGTCCTTGGCACGGTGAGTAGTAACTAGCACGTTGATTTCCCTATTAATTTATATATTTTTATTAAAAATTAATAACTTACAAACAAAAAAAGAAAACAAAACAGACTGAATACATATTGATTGTTGTAAAATAACGGTCTATTAGCAACATGAGAACAAGACTATAGAGATCAAGTAGAAAAAGAGAATATGGAGAATGTGAATTCTTATTCATTGAGTTGTCAACATGTAATACAAAAGAACTATATATATAGTGTTCTTATATTAATACAAAGATAATCAATAGATGGTGGTTACATATGTGGAGAGTCACCACATTATGGTGCATTCATAACACTCCCCCTTGACTATCCACATGATGAAATATAATAGTCTACTATTCTTTTAATACGCTAGGTGATGCTGCATCGTTAAAAACCTTGCTAGGAAAACCCAGTGGGATAAAACCATAGCTAAGGAAAAAAAAGAGTGCAGCGCGTATTTTCTCCCCCTAATACTTCTGGATCAGGTATGTTGCCTCATTAAAAACCTTACTAAGAAAACCCAATGGGATAAAACTTAGTCAAGGGAAAAAGAGTGCAACTTGAATAAGTCTCCCCCTCATTTTAACATGTATCCTTAAGTGACATGTGTCCATCTTCCTTGAAAGTCGAACAAAGCTTTTGTAGCCAATGATTTGTCGCTTGATCCCTTAATGTGCACGACTGTGTTTTGTTACATTCCTGCATCTACAAGACTAACCAAACTTGTTTTGATGGGTTAGTAAAATATAGACACATATCATTCTTACTTTTAGGGTATCGACATATCTGATTTACCATTCAAATGTCTCCTCATTGAACATGTGCTATATCATGTTGATAAATTTAAATAAAAAATATATACTATCATGCATAGCTAGAAAGTTAAGTTAATACACAATTGCACTTTAGCCATGGTACTTTTTGACTAAGTAGTTCAACATCCCTTTCTTGGGGTTGATAAGAATATATTTTTTTTCAATGTCAAGCGATCAGACAATCGTTCATGTACTCAACGAATGAGCTTTTTCTATATAACATCTTCTAGGTGTAGTCAGATTGATGAGCAAAAATAGTACATATATACTCGAACTACAGGTCGAGAATAACTACACTTTGTAAAGGTCATTCAAAATTTTCCTCTTTATTTTGAGAGTTCCCTCTTGATGATGTTTACATTATCACTGTAAGAGTGAAATCTTGTTTAAATAGATGTAGCTCATTTTATCAAAATTATACCTCTCTTTTCAGAGTATAGTCGACTGTACCACATACGAGTTGTTTCCTTTAAGATTTATATATATAACACCTATGGGGTTATTGTTTCATAATGCTTTGAGCATTTTTAATCCTTCAGGGGGTTTTCATACAGATGACATTTGCAATTATCTCATACATGTATACGATGATGACATCCATAAGTTGTTTTATCTGAAGTCATTCTAAGATTGCGAGGCCGCTTAAACATCTAAAGATTATCGCATCGACTACAGGGGTATACGTTTCCTCGTAATCAACTGCTGGGATTTGGGAAAAATCTTATTGTTAAAACGCGTGCCTTACATCGCAAAAACTCATTATTTACGTTTCCTTTTATTTAAAGACACCCATTTATAACCTACTGGTTTGACGTCTATGGGTGTTCGAACTGCTGGTTCAAAAACGCTTAGTTTATCGAGCGAATTTAATTGGCATTTAAGTCATCTAGCCATTTTGGCTATTTATGTGCGTACACTCTTGCACAGTTTCCATATACGTAATCTTTTTCGTCGATTACATCTATTGCTATAGCATATTCAAATATATCATTTTACACGTGTTTCATTACGGTTCCATATTGTACTTATTTTGTACATAATTCATCGCGATCTCATATTTGTTTGGTACTAGAGTTTCTTTTAGAACTCCATTAGCCTCTTTTGGGGTTTTGACAACAACCTTCTTTAAGGTTTAGTATGCAACCACTTCTGGGGTTTTGTATGCAACCACTTATGGTGTTTTATGTGCCACATCTTTTGGGGTTACACCAACTGCGTTACTCTACTCTTTTTGTGTTTGTGGGTTTTATCTTTTTGGAACCGATTTATCTCTCACAATTTATTAATATGACAATCATTTTGTGAGTACTTCCATTCGAGCAGATAAGTTTAAGCTGGTATATGTGACTTTGTCACCTTATTTGTGTTATGAATGTATCTTGTATTTTATTTGTTATTATTTGCAAATACACGCTCTTTCTTTTGGACTTCAAATTTGCATTGACCACTTCAGGGGTCGATATATAATATGATGCATTTTTTTGTGTTACCAGTCTTTCATTTTCTTGTCTCCCCCTAAGACTGGGAATACGATGTACATATCCCATTTTATATGTTATGGTGGTGCTATTGGTACATAGGCTGCACAACAAAATATATAAAAAATGGAAACTTGGTTCTCTTCATGAGACCAGTTGTAATGGGGAGTATTTGTGATAAGCAGTTGGTTTTGAATTGATATAATCAATCGACGAATTCCGTCTCGACTACGTATGCCTCTCACTATATTTCACATTGTTTCCAACAATGGTCCCTACAATTGGGTTGTCAAAGAACAGTGTTAAACCATGTCAAAAAAAAAAAACAACGTTCCATAGTGTTGGGCATATGCTACATACGGGTAGCTAAAACTCACATGTAACCATGTATGAATGCCACAATCCACACAATTGTACATTTCAATGGTCCCATATAAGAGGGATTCTTTGTAGGAGTTTATTGTTTGGAAGGGTATAAAAATTTATTTGCCACAAAAAAAAAACTAACTAGACATATGATAAGGCATTTTGGGAGCAATGTTTTTAGATTACTTAGAGGTGCTAAGGTGCCGATTAGCATGTTTGATTGTTTAGCATATCATGATGCTATCTCGATGACCTATTTGGTCATGCCATGTGGTGAACGTATAAATATTCTAGTAACTTCTGGTTACTCACCATATTTGATTTAATGGAATATTGTAGAAAATTAGTATCATTTCTAGTAACTTCTAATATAGTCTTCTGACCATATTTGCTATACTCCCATACAACATTCATGGTGGCATCATTACAATTTTCTTGGTTATGTATATGATCATAACCTTTGAATTGATCATCATCACATTCATATTAGGGAATGGAGTGGAACCAAAACAAGCTTCACAGCTTTTCATTATTTACTCACTCACATGAGTATAAAATCATTTCATTTTTTTTTTTCATAACTCTTATAATGATTTTGCTACTTTAGGAGCATATGTCTCAAGTATGACAAATGAAAAGAATTTAATCGATTTTTCTTGTAAATAATGTTCTCTTTGCTTACTATCAATTGAGAAGTAGTTGAGTCGTATAAAATTTATCAATCTTATATCTTACGACCTTTATATCGATCATTGTATAGTCATCACATTATTAAAAAGGTTGATCTCACTATTAACATGAGTATCATAACAATTTCCTCATTACCATGATCGAGAACTTTACAATGATCACTATATCATTTCATTCACTTCAAGGAATGGATTATAATCGGACAACTTTCATGGTGTCATAATTACAATTTCCTTAACTATGTATATAATCGTGACCTTTTCACAAATCATTATATCATCACATTCACTTCTACGAATGGATTTGAACCACTCAACTTTCGTGGTGGTCGTTTCAAACCTTATATATATGTGTATATATATATATATCTGAGATAATGGATACCACTAACTAGTTCACTTTTTTTTTTGAAAGAAAACTAGTTCATTTTCTAGTAACTACAGTCTACATAAAATAAATAATCATAGCATCATATAATGTATAGCATCATGTAAATGTTTACTAATTGTCAGGTCTAACAACCTGATGAATGATTAAATACTTAATTAAAAATATTCAACTAATGAGCTTTTAAAATATTAGTTACCTCATTTAAATATCTATTGAATAGGGGACTGAGACCCAAACTTTGTTTTGTTTTCTATGATAAAAGTTAATTTTCAAAAACTAAAGAAAATAGTTCACCTTATTCGATTCTTTTGAAAATTATTTAATGTTTTAACTTTTAACTTTAATCAAGCTTCAGTTACGAACTTTTAAAAATATTTAATGTTTCAATCAAACTTCAGTTACGAAATCCCCTTTTCTAAAACAAAAATAGCATTTATAGCTATATAATTGAATGCAATAAATAATATTACGGTTTCATGATAGTAATAACAACCAATTAACTTTGTTCTTTTAGTTTCTATATTCATAAATCTCTAAACAAATATTGTATAGCATTTAAAAGACAAGCAATTGTAATTTGCAAAAGTTATTTAAAAAAAAAAACCATTAGGTATATTCTGTAGGCATCAAGTACACGAGACTTTCAAAACATTGTTGTTCCCTAAATTACAATATTGATGGATAACCAATAGGGCTATGAAAATATACATTCTTAAATCATAAATTATAGGTGTATATCCATAAATATATACTACATACTTAATTTTTATGTTAAACAAAATGATTAGAACCTTAGAATCAAAATTATATAATAACTATAATAAACAAGTAAACCGAAAACTAAAGATATGGATACCATAATGCAACTTAATGTGCAAATCAGTTACTTTTTTTCTAAAATAAGGGTCTATCATAAACAAGGCAAGACAAGATATGATAACAAACTAAAAACTTTTAATCTTTAGGTTTGATGTGTGTATGTAGACAAATACGAGAGTGTGTGTGCACATATAGACAGGAAAAACGAATAATTAAATCTTATAAGAAATCCAGTATGAACATACCAACGAAATCCAACATTAGAGTAGAAAATATGAACAAGCCACAATTGTTCGCAAAGAATCAGATAACCATAAGATAAGTTAAGAAACATACCGACCGATCATTTTAAATATTTGAAATCATAGTCATCTAGCAACATATTTTCTATATTACACATAATAGTTACTGTAGGGAATTTGAATTCAATATCATAACTAATATAATACTTCTAAACAAATATTGTTGCACACTTTAATCAAATTCATACTTTAATTTGTAAACACTAGTAATTAGAATTAGAATTAGAATACATACCGGATGATAAAGAGACATTGATATCAAAGACTTGAAGTGGTCATTAGAGATGGTAACCAACTTAGTTACAAAACATTAGCACCATGCTATTTCGATTGGTTGTTCTTTGTTGCGGCTTGTTGATCTTTAATATAAAATCAGAATATCGACTTTCAACTAAGCAGTTGGGAAGAAATAATTAAAGTTTCTAGAGAGCACTTTCGTGCTGATAACGTGTTGTAAAATAACGGTCTATTAGCAACATGAGAACAAGACTATAGAGATCAAGTAGAAAAAGAGAATATGGAGAATGTGAATTCTTATTCATTGAGTTGTCAACATGTAATACAAAAGAACTATATATATAGTGTTCTTATATTAATACAAAGATAATCAATAGATGGTGGTTACATATGTGGAGAGTCACCACATTATGGTGCATTCATAACATTGATTAATTTAAAATATTTATTATAATAATAAATGATCAAAAGGTTAATTCCTTATGTATTATTACTAGGTTAGAACCTTATGTATTACACGAGTTAAATATATATAAGTTTATATACTAAGTAATAAAATAATTACATCTTTAAAAAGCATGTGTATTACACATGTTGAATAAATATAGTTTAATCAGTAACACATACAGTAGTCAAGGTATGCTTTTAAAAAAATGAGGGTGGGGTTCGGCTACAAAGTCCATTTTTCCTACAAAGTGTACAAAGTCATAAAATACCATAATGTCAACCATAAAACATACTCAAAACCCACAAATATCAAAGTTAAGATTACTAAAACGCCATATATGTGGGTTTTGTGTTGTGTTTTGGATGATAAGAGTTTGATTATCGAACGACTAACATTAATGTGTTTTATATTGATTATCATGTCGTGTTTTATATTCATAGTTCTACAATGGTGTGTTTGAAGTTTTTATGCACTGTTAGGGTTTGAATATTGTGTTTTAGTGTTCTTTACTCTTTTATTTGTGGTTTAAGTGTGTTTTATGGCTGAAATTGTGGTGTTTTATGACTTTGTACACTTTGTAGGAAAAATTGACTTTGTAGCCAGCTCTCACCCAAAAAATGAAATTCGACGCACTATTTACTTATTATAACATTTTACTTCTTTTATTAGTAAGTTTGAAACTTGTGTATTACATGTGTTATAACATTTTATTTTATTTTATTTTTGTATTTATTATTAAGTTAGAAACTTGTATATTACACGAAGTTGGATGAAAGAAATACCGAATGTTGTCTATAAGAAGAGAAAATCATTTTATTTATATATTTTAATATTTAACATATAAGTAAATATTAACTTAGGGGGCCCTGTGCAGGGTTCTGCTAGTGGTCTACGGACCTGTCCTTTCAATTTTTTTCACGAATGTAAAGATGGAAAGCCGGGGTCTGGGGTTTTTTTTCGCCTGCTTGAACACATGCAAAGCACCCACTTCAAGACTGAAAATCGAAAGCTATCTTTGAAGGAGGCTATCTCCAGGGACTTGGAGCTATTTTTGAATGTTGGGGAAGTTCTTAGGGCAGAGGATAAATGGTTGTGTGGACGTTGCATGCCAATGCATGCACACAGTAGAGGGTGCAAGCATGATGATGAGGTCGTATCGTTTGCCATGGTCTCGGGGGACGTGGAATATTTCATCGTTGGGATCCGGAAATCAGGTCAAGTGGTGGTTGACACAAACCCGCGTCACCCAGCAAGGCTCGGGGGTGATGTTAACCTCCTCGAGCGGGTTTTTTCCTTCCTATTCAGACTGTTAAAAGCATTCCTCCCAGTTGTCCGCTGATGTTTGCTCAGGTTTTAACAGGGGCTTTGCGCAAAGTGGTTGCGTCACCAGGATCGGTCGACAATTGGGTCCAATTACTTTTGTTACCGCGTTGCACCTTACGAGTGGTCAGACCATCCTCCAGACAAGAACGACGATCAGGAAACAGGAAATCTTTGCAGTGTAGTAACATCCTGCATGTGCTTACAATTTGGAAAGATGGGAATGGTTTTGATGATTTGGTCTCGTCCCTATTGGATAGCGCAAGAGAGGCAGGGCCTCCTAAGGGAGAATGTAGGAGGGAGACATAGATAGGGACCCTAATATTAAGCAATGTCTTCGGAAAGTCAGGGATGAACATTTTACGACTGCGGTTAAGGTCCTAAGCTCCAGTGGAGTCGCCCCTCTAGGTGATTCGACCTTGAAAGGTCTTATTGATAAACACCCTGCGGTGCCGCCCCCTTCCTTGCCTCCCAACCCTCACGCCCAACCCACTCTTGTTGTTGATAAGGAGTGTGTGCTCAAATGTATCCGATCCTTTCCTAAAGGGACATCTTGTGGTAGGGACGGGATGCGGGCCCAGCACTTGTTAGATGCTATCGAGGGCGAGGGCTCAACGACTTCCTCAGGTTTGCTAACGACCATTACTGAAGTTGTCAACTTATGGCTTGGAGGATCCTGCCCTAAGGTGCTGGCTGAGTTTGTTGCCTCAACCCCCCTTACCCCTTTATTGAAACCCGATAAAGGAATTCGACCTATTGTTGTGGGGGGGGGGGTATTTGGCGAAGGTTGGTTTCCAAGGTGGCAATAAAGAAGGTCGGGAAAAACATGGCCCAGTACTTGGGGGATTTTCAATTTGGGGTGGGAACGTCAAATGGTGCAGAGGCGGTGCTTTACAGTGCGAGCAGGTTTCTCAACTCCTTTCATGCAGATAGTTCCTTAGCCTTGCTTACTGTGGACTTCTCCAATGCTTTCAACACGATTGAGCACAACCTTCCTTAAAGAGGTTTATCAGCATTGCCCATCAATCTATCAATGGGTCCAATTCCTTTACGCCCAGCCTGCTCGGTTGTATGTTGGTAATGAGTGTATTGGGGCTACTACCGGAGTGCAACAAGGGGATCCCTTGGGGCCTCTTCTCTTTGCCCTTGCCTTACACCCGCTCATTCTACGGGTGCAGTATCGCTGTAACCTCCCGTTTCATGCTTGGTACTTGGATGATGGAACGAATATCGGCAATGCGACTAAGGTTGCTAGGGCTTTAGACATCATTAACGAAGAGGGGCCATCTCTAGGGATTTGCCTCAACATTAAGAAAACAAATGTTTTTTGGCCGACATGTGATGTGCGGAAAGTTCAGGATGGACTTTTCCCGAGAGGGATTGGCAGACCAGAGAGGGGGGTTAAGCTTCTTGGTGGAGCTGTTAGCCGTGACCCTAGCTTTATTATGGAGTTGGCAGGGCGGCGGGCGGCGGGGGCGGTTGACCTCATGAAACTCTTGCCATGCCTTAGGGACCCTCAATGTGAACTCCTTCTGCTAAGGTCTTGCATGGGGGTTGCTAAGTTACTTTTTGGGCTGTCACACCCCGATTTCCATGTGTCACCGGTGGGCCCGGTAGGGGAGTATCGTGACGTGGTTGGCAACATAATAGTCAAACAACACAATATATAAATATGCACAGCGGAAGCAATTTAGAAATATAATTCAACTTTATTAATATTGTAATATCGTGTATCACAACAGTTGAAGGGTTGTCCACAGAAGGATCCAAAAATAATTAATAGTTCAACAGACGGTAGGCATCTTAAGCTTGCGAGACTTCTAGTGATGCTAAGGAGAAATCCCAGCCAATTACGCTTAGTACCTGCATTTAATCTTTTTGGGAAAATACGTCAGTTTACACTGGTAAATACTATCAACTGACTCATTTTAGAAAATGATTGAAAATTGATTTGGATGCACGTGGCATAAACATTTTATTTAACTTGGGAGAATTATTTAAATATATAATCTTGTGAACGAATTACATGTTCCTTATGCGTTCAGTAGCCCGGATCGTGTCCGGGTTAAAGATCAATAGACACACCACATTGTTCTTTTGTGCACTGACGGGTGTACGCCTACACCCCGCGCTTAAGTCGTGGCCATTTCGTAAAATGATGCCAAGGATATCCGGGACATGGTCATTAACCCCCCAAAGGCTTTAAGTAAACAAGACTGTTTAAATGAGCCGATCAAATTATTCAATTAACCACCCAACGATGGAAGATTTGATGCCCGATCAAGCGGTATTCTATATACCGTAACCCAAGCCCGTATAGGGAAAATAAGTTAAAAGTATTTACCTGAGCAATGTAATAATCACAATAAGCAAATGCAAGTAGCTTTTACTGGTACTCCTAATCTGGAACGAAGGTTTATAATAACCTATTAGAATCCTAACGGGTCTTTAATTAAGCTTAAGCTTAGACCGGTTAGTTTCAAAGATACGGTTCGTACGCACGATTAAGCGAATGACCGGATAGAATGTGTTTTGGACCCAACAAGTTTGAAGACTTGTTTAATATGGGTATATTATACACATTCTGGATTTTGAGATAAAACCGATAAGGTTTGACCCGTTTCGGCTAATTTATGTAAACTAGTTACATAAACCGAACCGAACGCGTAATAAGCGTAACGGGTAATAATGAGAGCCATTTACAGGTTTCCTAAGTTAATATGCTCTAAATATGTTGTGACATCAGTAAGATATCATTTATTATGCCCGAAATGAATTTAAACACAAACTATGCCCCGTAGGGGTAGTTTGGTCATTTACAAGGTGATAAAGGAGTTTAAGTAGTATCCTGAGTTACAGGTCTGATGTAATCAGCAAAGATAATCAATTTGCTAAGTTATATCAGTAGGGTATTGTATATATGTGAAATTTATCAATTATAACCAAACTATGCATCGTAGGGGCATTTTGGTAATTTCACATAAGCCGAAAAGCTCAAAACTGAAGTCTAAGTTTAACAACCTTTGCTTACTGTTAAAATATTATAATTTGCCTCAAATATCAGTAGGTATCACCCTTTGTATGTTTAAAATAGTTTTAGTACATACTATGCGTTAAAAACGCTTAAAAAGGCGATTAGAAGCCGTTTCCGGGTTCTATATAGAAATCTGATAGTTTTATTATTCCAGAGGGTTTAAAATAATTTATTTATCATTTAAAATCAGTAGCAAAAGGTTTGGAGTCGTTTAGATATGTAAAACTCATTTTATGGCCCGTAAGGGCAAAACCGACAATTACCGGATTAAGCCTACGACTATGAGTTATACTCAGCCTAAAATTAATTAAAAATCTTCAAAAATCCCAAAATAATATATTACATCAGTGGGTAATAAGTTTGATACCAAAAAGTAGGGGTAATTAGGCTATACGCTAATTACGCCGTTTAATCGCTAAAGAAGCTTCTAATTACGCTAATGAGCATAACTCTCAATCTACACCTCAAACTGATGTCAAACTTTGCATACAAGTTTATATATCAGTAACTAAGGTTTCTACACTTTTACATTTTCAACAATCACGCTTTAAGGTGAAAAGGGCATAATGGTCAACATATGAGCAATTAACGGAATCATGCGTATTAATCGGTTAACTAATGAACCATGGTGTATAACCACATAGGTTTATACTAGCATGTAACCTGGTCCAAATGAAGCTCTAAGGTATTTTTAAAACATACCATAACGGGTCAGAACTGAAAGTCAAAGCAAAAGTCAAACTATGCGACTTTCGGTTCCGAACCGGGTCTAAACAGGAAATTGTCGGGTTGAACATGTTTAGGCATGTTCTTACACTAATTACCAAGTTATATTAATGATCAAACAGGTTGTATGTGTTCTACATTGCTAATCATGCATAAATTGTAAATTAAACATTCTGTTGACTTTTTAATTACAAGTTTGACCCGACATTTGACCTAGTTAGAGTGGGAATCAGGGGAACCCTTTTGAGGGTTTATTACCCACATAATTACCTACTTAAAGGTACTTTTAATTTGAGATTTGACTGAGCCATTATAAATTAATCTCGAAGTCAAACCGTAATTACGACGGTTTGACTTTTAGCTAAATAACTAAGCTAAACTCAACTAAAGAAGGTTAAGCAAACTTACAAGAGTCCTATGAACGAATTATGACCACTTGAGTCTGCTTTGGAGCTCCAAGAATGATCAGAAGTGCAAGAGAAAGGTGTGAAGAACTTGTTGCAACAAGGGTCCTTTATATAG
Source organism: Helianthus tuberosus (assembly GCA_030545235.1). NCBI lineage: Eukaryota > Viridiplantae > Streptophyta > Magnoliopsida > Asterales > Asteraceae > Helianthus > Helianthus tuberosus. The sequence goes on along the minus strand of CM060435.1, from coordinate 37,188,009 downwards.
TGATCAAGTCACCATAAGATGTTGACACACAAGTCTACCACTGTCCACAACTCACTAACAAGTGTCCCTAGTGCTTAGGGGGTGCCTAGGGGTCGTCCAAGATGAGGCAAATCGGTTAAAGGTCGAGCAGAAAGCACTTAGCAGGCAAAAACCTAAAGAACTCGTATCAGAAGGACCCTCGCGTGGCGCGAGGCCTCATCTGACAATATCTTCAACTTTTGATTTTTGTGTTATGGTCCTTGGCTCTTCAAACTTTGTTTAGACTTCATTTTCTTGCTTTATGAGCCCTCCAAATTAATGTTTAGGGGCTTCAAGACATATACCCATTTTGTTAAGTCCCCGGTTAACTTTATTGTTACCCGAAAAGTCCTAACTTTCAACGTTGACGCTTTAACCCTTCGCACACGAATTTGATCAAAATTTTCTCATACGATAACGAAACTTTACGAAATTTATATCGTTCATTCTAGTGAGCATAATTAACCGTTACAAAGCTTCGGGTTTGTCAAAAGGTCACTCAGAGGTATAACTTAAACATGTTGACACATTTAACCCCTGTAGTTTGTAATCTCTCACTTTCCTTCATATTTAGCTTCGTATGATCCATGATTTATTCGTTTGAAGGTATGAGCATCATGTAGGGTTAATATATATTATATTTATTCACTGTTGACATTTAGAATACGTATATTCACATACTTTCCATGATTGTCAACTTTAATCCTTTTATAACATTCTTTCACACGTTCAAACATATGACACGTGTCAACACATTATAGGACGTGAATTTTCGAGGTGTTACATCCTCACCCCCTTAAAAGAAATCTCGACCCCGAGATTTACTGAAATGAATAAGGGTACTTTTCTTTCATTGTGGATTCAACCTCCCACGTATATTCGGGACCTCTACGGGCATCCCATTTGACCTTTACAATAGGCACATGCTTCCTTCGAAGCTTCTTAACCTGTCGATCTTCAATCGATAATGGTTTTTCCACAAATTTCAAGCTCTCATCTATATGCACATCTGTATGTGGTATAACCAGTGATTCGTCAGCGAAACACTTCTTCAGATTGCAGATGTGGAATACATTATGGATACCACTGAGCTCTTCAGGTAAGTTTAACTTATAGGCAACTGACCCGACACGTTCGATAACCTCGAAAGGTCCTATGTATCTCGGGCTTAACTTGCCTTTCTTACCAAATCGCATCACCCCCTTCCAGGGTGATACTTTAAGCAGCACTTTGTCACCTACCTCGAAGTGAAAAGCTTTACGCTTTGGATCTGCGTAACTCTTCTGCCTATCCCGGGCAGCTTTGAGACGGTCACGAATCTGGACAATCTTGCCCGTTGTTTCAAAGACTATCTCTGTTCCTGATAATTGGACATCTCCAACTTCCGCCCAACAGACGGGCGTTCTACACTTTCTACCGTATAAGGCCTCGAAAGGCGCAGGTTTAATGCTGGCATGGTAGCTATTGTTGTAGGAGAACTCAATCAAGGGTAGGTGGTTATCCCAACTACCACCTAAATCAATTACACACGCACGTAGCATGTCTTCCAAAGTTTGAATAGTACGCTCACTCTGTCCGTCAGTCTGAGGGTGGTAAGCCGTACTGAAATTCAAACGCGTGCCCAAAGATTGTTGGAAGCTTTTCCAAAAATGTGACGTGTACCTAGTATCTCTGTCAGAGATAATAGACACAGGTATGCCATGTAAGGCTACAATCTTATCCACGTATAAATGGGCTAACATGTCGGAGCTATAAGTCTCCTTGATGGGTAAGAAATGTGCTGACTTAGTCAGTCTATCAACTATAACCCATATTGTATCATTGCCTTTCCTTGTCTTAGGTAACTTGGTGATAAAATCCATAGTTACCATTTCCCACTTCCACGTAGGAAGTTCAGGCTGTTGTAGCAAGCCTGACGGCTTTTGATGTTCTGCTTTGACTTGCGCACAAGTCAAGCACTTAGCTACATAGGCAGCTACAGACTTTTTCAAGCCTATCCACCAATAATTTGCCCTTAAATCCTAGTACATCTTATCAGCTCCAGGATGAACGGAATATTTAGAACTATGGGCTTCCTGGAGAATAACATCTCGAAGTCCTCCATAAATTGGAACCCATATTCGCCCATTCAGTCGCAAAACTCCGTCTTTGCCAAGAGATAACTGCTCCTCAGTTACTCCTAGCTTTTCGTTAGGATAGTTAGCTTCCAACACAGCTTCCTTCTGTGCAGCTAACAACCTTTCAATCAAACTGTTCTTTATCTCCATGCGCTTGGCATTGATTCGGATGGGTTTCACCCTTTCCTTTCGACTCAAGGCATCAGCGACTACATTCGCCTTACCGGGATGGTATCTGATTTCACAATCATAATCGTTTAAAGTTTCCATCCAACGGCGTTGCCTCATGTTTAAATCCTTCTGATTAAACAGGTGCTGGAGGCTCTTGTGATCAGAATAGATCACACACTTGATTCCATATAGATAATGCCTCCACAGTTTTAGTGCGAATACAACGGCACCCAACTCCAAGTCGTGGGTGGTGTAATTCTTTTCGTGCACCTTTAACTGTCGTGATGCATAGGCAATAACCTTGCCTTTCTGCATAAGCACACACCCCATGCCAGTGTGCGATGCATCGCAGTAAACCACAAAATCTTCTATTCCATCTGGCAATGTCAAAACAGGAGCGTTGCTCAACTTCTGCTTTAGGATATCAAAGGACTCTTGCTGCTTAGGGCCCCAAACGAACTTTACTTTCTTCTTAGTCAAGGAAGTTAGGGGTGCAGCAATCCTTGAAAAATTTTCAATGAAGCGCCTGTAATATCCTGCTAATCCCAGGAAGCTACGAATCTCTGTAGGCGTCTTTGGCTCTTGCCAGTTCATAACTGCTTCAACCTTAGCGGGATCCACTTGGATACCACGCTCACTCACCACATGCCCAAGGAATTGGACTTCTCGAAGCCAAAATTCACACTTAGAGAATTTGGCATAGAGCTTCTCCCGATGTAGGAGTTTAAGAATACAGCGAAGGTGTTTCTCGTGGTTAGCTTGGTTCTTCGAGTAGATCAGAATGTCGTCGATGAACACGATGACGAATTTATCTAAGTAAGGCTTGAAAACGCGATTCATGAGATCCATGAACGCGGCATGTGCATTAGTGAGTCCAAAAGGCATCACTAGGAACTCGTAATGACCATAACGAGTCCTAAATGCAGTTTTGTGTACGTCTTCATCTCTAACCTTCAGTTGATGGTAGCCTGACCTTAAGTCAATCTTCGAGAAATAACTTGCCCCTTGCAATTGATCGAACAAATCGTCGATCCTGGGCAATGGGTATCTATTCTTGATCGTGACCTTATTAAGCTCACGATAATCGATGCACAGACGCATCGATCCATCCTTCTTCTTGACAAACAGGACTGGAGCTCCCCAAGGAGATGAACTAGGTTTAATGAAACCTTTAGCTAGCAATTCATCCAGTTGTGTTCTTAATTCCCTCATTTCTGTTGGTGCCAGCCTATAGGGTGCTCTAGCAACTGGTGCTGCTCCAGGGATGATATCAATCCTGAATTCCACTTGCCTATCTGGTGGCAAACCAGGTAGTTCTTCCGGAAAAACTTCTGGGTATTCCGAAATGACGGGGATGTCTTCTATCTTCGGTTTAGGCTCATCAATAATCACTTGTGCCATGTAGATGACATAACCCTTCTTTAAACATTTTGAAGCCTTGAGCATAGTAACTTGCTCAGGCAGTCCATACTAGGTATCTCCCCGAATGGTAAGTGATTCACCAGACGGAGTCTTTATCACCACTTGCTTTTTGTTGCAGACAATTTGGGCCTGGTTATGAGATAACCAGTCCATACCCAAAACTATGTCAAAACCGGCCAACTTAAAGGGAAGTAGAGACAGAGGAAAAGAGTGGTTCTTAATGGATATAACACATCCATCTAACACAGTAGAGACGGTTTCTAGTGTGCCATCTGCTAACTCCACCTCATAATTCACATTTAAGATTTTGACAGGTAATTTCAACAATTCACAAAACTTATTATCTACGAAAGACTTATCAGCGCCTGAATCAAAAAGTACTATTGCATAGACATCATTTACAAGGAAAGTTCCTGTAATAACGTTGTCGTCTAGAACCGCTTCCTTTGCGTCCATTCTGAAGACCCTAGCATTGGTCTTCTTGGCCTCTTCAGGCTTCTTGGCGTATTTAGGGCAGTTGGTTTTAATGTGCCCTTTCTCATTGCAACTGTAGCAAGTTGCATCCTTCATCTTTTTGCAATCCAAGGTTTTGTGGTCCTTGGACTTGCATATACCACAAGCATAGGTTTTTGACTGAGTCTGTGAGTTCGACTCGAGTCTGCACTTTCCAAAGTGTTGTTTCTTGCAAATCTTGCACTTGGGCTTCTCACCAGAATGATGCCCATCTTTCCTTGACTCAGATCCTTTCTTGTTGTCACCGTTCCCACGGTGCTTCTTGTTCGACCTCCGTGAACTATCATTTTCACATTTTCTCTTCTCAGCCTCCTTATTCCTCAGCGATCTTTGCCTGACCGCATCCAAAGTGAGTGACAAGGATATGTCAGCTACAGATCTAAAAGTAGCTGGCCGAGAAGCCTTTACGCTTGCCTTGATTTTCGGGGCTAAACCACCGATAAAACGAGCTATTCTTTTTGGTTCCGGGGTTACCAGATACGGAACCAACCGGGACATCGTGTTGAAGCTCGTGAGGTAAGCTTGACAGTCAAGGTTTGTCATCACCAATGATAGAAAATCAGATTCTATCTTCTCCACCTCATGCTGGGGGCAGTAATTTTCCCTGATGAGGGCATCGAATTGTTCCCAAGACATGTTGTACAATGGAATTTTCCCGGTGGCTTGAATCAGAGATCTCCACCAGGCTAAAGCTTCACCCTTAAATGATTGCGACACAAACTTGACCACATCTCTCTCAGTGCATCCGCTGATATCCACAACTGTATCCATCTCATCCAGCCACGTCATACAGTCAATGGCTCCTTTCTCCCCAGTGAAATCCCGGGGTTTGCAGGAAACAAAATATTTATAAGAGCAACCCTTGTCACGGGGTCCCTGGTTTAGTACAACCTGCTGAGATGGAGCACTGTGGTGGTTCGAGGAGTGTCGATCATCATCTTTCTTCAGTTCTTCCTTCTTGGAAGGAGGCTTTGAATGCGGCTTAGATAGGGTCCTACTTCGAGTCCCACTATACTCTTCGTACTGTCGTTCCAATGCCTTTGTAAATGCGTCGTCTACCAACGCTTTCAATTCAGCACCCGTTAAAGTAACTCGGGTGTTATCAATATTCTCCACTGGATGGCTATTAATTTCGTCTGAGTTAGCCATTTTAATTGAACTGTTACAAAAAACAAGGACAATAGTTTATTTGGGAGTTTATTATGGAATTGCCCCTTAGGGTAATTCATTAACCATGGTGAACAGAGACCATATTTGGTTAATTTATTAATCGTATTTAATTAGGATTTCAATTTTTATCCTAATAAATAATAACAATATATATTAGCACATAAGGCCTAGTCACAAGGACATTTTAAATTATAAGCTATGATTTCAGAGAATCAAGGCTTTTAAGGTTTGAACATAATTTATTACCTTTTTCGGACAGGGAGTCATCGCTACCACTGTCTTTTGGCTCATGTAGAAATGAGCAAGGCCCGTAGGCGCTATATTACCACGTATGGTAAAAATATGATCATCTTAATTGATGATCTAAACCCATGATTCAGAGATCATAAAATTGGGTTAGGAATCTTTTGAAGAATCCAATAATAAGAATTGACGTGTGTGATTTTAATGAATCACGTCTACCAGGAGTGTTAACATATTTTCAGATGTTAACAGGGATTTGAATCTTTTAAACAGGTCTTACCATCATGGCCAGGTCTTCATAATGACACCCATGCTAGGTTTCACACTTAAGATTCTTATTCAATATTTAAATAGGCAGATTATTATTAAAAAGGAATGATTTTGATTTATTTATTTCATATAATATATTTATTCTAATAATAGCAAAATGAAATTTACAAACTTACATTCCATTAATTTATTAAAAGGTTACACGTCGCCCTAAACGGGACTTTTTAATAAACAAACTTACCCACGCAGGGGCTTAACAACAAACATCATAGTAGTCCACGCAGGGACTTACACAAATAACATAATAGTCCACGCAGGGACTTAAACAATAACATACCCTCGTAGGGGTTAACATAAAGATAGACCCACGCAGGGGTCAAAACAAACAAACATACATACCCACACAGGGGTTTATACAGCAAGACTGACCCACGCAGGGGCTTAACAACAATTGGAAGGATTCAGTGGTCCTTCTTGCTCTTCCTTTTGATCAAGCTTGTCAATCCTTGGAAGAAGCTTTGTCTCTCCCTGCGGTCGCGGTGGAAGTCTCGCTCTACCTGATCCAGTCTCTGAAGAATTTCCTCCCGTTCTGGGGGAGAAAAACGTGGCGGCTGCGATTGCGTCCGAATTATTGGTCTGGCAGGTTTCTGGTACCCATGAGTTGGGTACCCTACTCTCCATGGGTCTCCATATGGCCCCTGGGTGTTATAGTTAGCCGCTACCAAGTATGGGTCGGCTTCGGCGTAGTTGTAGTTGGTGTGCACCGGCTGCTCAAACGGGTTATACACCATGGAACCCGTGTATGCCGGAATTGGGTTATCAAAACCCATCGGTGGTGGTTGCGGTGCAACTGGGTGCGAAGGTCCACCCATCTGTGGGTCTTCCTGAAGTGGCGGGTAATGGCTGCCACTTGATTGGCGTGGGGAGCTAAAATGGAAATCCCCCGCTCGCGCAGACATGCGTGCGCCTGTCCTCCTACGCCTCGGTGGTTGAGGAGGTGCCGGTTGAACTGGTGGCGGTGGAGGTGGTGGCGTGACTGCCACAAACCGTGAATCCACAGAAGGATCCTGCTGCTGCTGCTGTTGCTGCTGAGGCGGTGAATGGCGAGGAGGTGTATAATACCATTCGTGCCTGGTAAACATAGCTTGAAAGTTGTCTGGACCACCATAGGGTGATCCGTGGAAAGAAGAGCCATCCGAAATCTCGATGGGATGGTTCGGCGTATCACTGGCAGGTTCGACGAGATCCGTGTCCTCGTCCATATCCTCCGCGTGATCGCCAGAGAAATGGTCCTCCGGTCCCAATGGGTTGAAACCCACTGGTTCTTGTATTAAATTTTCCGGGTTAAACCGGCCCCTAAAAACTATTGTAGGGTCACCAAAAGAATTATGCGATAAGGATCGCTATAGGGGTATGTAGGAAGGTTGAGGGTTGTTGGGCTCATACTCTGGCTGTGGCCCGTAAGGGTTATGAACATGAGGTGTTGAACTGTGTGAAACCGACCGTCTAGCCGGCTCAAAAAGGTTCCTCCGGTTCTGTCGGGGATCATCACTCTCGGTGGTGGAAGGAGCTCGCACATGCGAAGGTCCTGCCTCGTTGTCATTGGGGGCGGTGATTGGCCCCTTTCCTCGTCCTCTTCTTCGGAAGAATCTTGGCGGCATTTTGTTAATCCTGTCAATATAGCATGAGATAACAACAGCAATATATAAAAATTAAAGGACAAAACAAAAACCAAACAAGGTAGAATTTGTCCTATGTTATTTGTCTAGACTCGAGAGTTTAGATATGTGCAATTGTGTAACTGAGATTAAACACAAAAGGCTAGTGTTTAATTCACTCAGTATTGGCTCTGATACCAACCTATCACACCCCGATTTCCACGTGTCACCGGTGGGCCCGGTAGGGGAGTATCGTGACGTGGTTGGCAACATAATAGTCAAACAACACAATATATAAATATGCACAGCGGAAGCAATTTAGAAATATAATTCAACCTTATTAATATTGTAATATCGTGTATCACAACAGTTGAAGGGTTGTCCACAGAAGGATCCAAAAATAATTAATAGTTCAACAGACGGTAGGCATCTTAAGCTTGCGAGACTTCTAGTGATGCTAAGGAGAAATCCCAGCCAATTACGCTTAGTACCTGCATTTAATCTTTTTGGGAAAATACATCAGTTTACACTGGTAAATACTATCAACTGACTCATTTTAGAAAATGATTGAAAATTGATTTGGATGCACGTGGCATAAACATTTTATTTAACTTGGGAGAATTATTTAAATATATAATCTTGTGAACGAATTACATGTTCCTTATGCGTTCAGTAGCCCGGATCGTGTCCGGGTTAAAGATCAATAGACACACCACATTGTTCTTTTGTGCACTGACGGGTGTACGCCTACACCCCGCGCTTAAGTCGTGGCCATTTCGTAAAATGATGCCAAGGATATCCGGGACATGGTCATTAACCCCCCAAAGGCTTTAAGTAAACAAGACTGTTTAAACGAGCTGATCAAATTATTCAATTAACCACCCAACGATGGAAGATTTGATGCCCGATCAAGCGGTATTCTATATACCGTAACCCAAGCCCGTATAGGGAAAATAAGTTAAAAGTATTTACCTGAGCAATGTAATAATCACAATAAGCAAATGCAAGTAGCTTTTACTGGTACTCCTAATCTGGAACGAAGGTTTATAATAACCTATTAGAATCCTAACGGGTCTTTAATTAAGCTTAAGCTTAGACCGGTTAGTTTCAAAGATACGGTTCGTACGCACGATTAAGCGAATGACCGAATAGAATGTGTTTTGGACCCAAAAAGTTTGAAGACTTGTTTAATATGGGTATATTATACACATTCTGGATTTTGAGATAAAACCGATAAGGTTTGACCCGTTTCGGCTAATTTATGTAAACTAGTTACATAAACCGAACCGAACGCGTAATAAGCGTAACGGGTAATAATGAGAGCCATTTACAGGCTTCCTAAGTTAATATGCTCCAAATATGTTGTGACATCAGTAAGATATCATTTATTATGCCCGAAATGAATTTAAACACAAACTATGCCCCGTAGGGGTAGTTTGGTCATTTACAAGGTGATAAAGGAGTTTAAGTAGTATCCTGAGCTACAGGTCTGATGTAATCAGCAAAGATAATCAATTTGCTAAGTTATATCAGTAGGGTATTGTATATATGTGAAATTTATCAATTATAACCAAACTATGCACCGTAGGGGCATTTTGATAATTTCACATAAGCCGAAAAGCTCAAAACTGAAGTCTGAGTTTAACAACCTTTGCTTACTGTTAAAATATTATAATTTGCCTCAAATATCAGTAGGTATCACCCTTTGTATGTTTAAAATAGTTTTAGTACATACTATGCGTTAAAAACGCTTAAAAAGGCGATTAGAACCCGTTTCCGGGTTCTATATAGAAATCTGATATTTTTATTATTCCAGAGGGTTTAAAATAATTTATTTATCATTTAGAATCAGTAGCAAAAGGTTTGGAGTCGTTTAGATATGTAAAACTCATTTTATGGCCCGTAAGGGCAAAACCGACAATTACCGGATTAAGCCTACGACTATGAGTTATGCTCAGCCTAAAATTAATTAAAAATCTTCAAAAATCCCAAAATAATATATTACATCAGTGGGTAATAAGTTTGATACCAAAAAGTAGGGGTAATTAGGCTATACGCTAATTACGCCGTTTAATCGCTAAAGAAGCTTCTAATTACGCTAATGAGCATAACTCTCAATCTACACCTCAAACTGATGTCAAACTTTGCATACAAGTTTATATATCAGTAACTAAGGTTTCTACACTTTTACATTTTAAAAAATCACGCTTTAAGGTGAAAAGGGCATAATGGTCAACATATGAGCAATTAACGGAATCATGCGTATTAATCGGTTAACTAATGAACCATGGTGTATAACCACATAGGGTTATACTAGCATGTAACCTGGTCCAAATGAAGCTCTAAGGTTTTTTTAAAACATACCATAACGGGTCAGAACTGAAAGTCAAAGCAAAAGTCAAACTATGCGACTTTCGGTTCCGAACCGGGTCTAAACAGGAAATTGTCGGGTTGAACATGTTTAGGCATGTTCTTACACTAATTACCAAGTTATATTAATGATCAAACAGGTTGTATGTGTTCTACATTGCTAATCATGCATAAATTGTAAATTAAACATTCGGTTGACTTTTTAATTACAAGTTTGACCCGACATTTGACCTAGTTAGAGTGGGAATCAGGGGGAACCCTTTTGAGGGTTTATTACCCACATAATTACCTACTTAAAGGTACTTTTAATTTGAGATTTGACTGAGCCATTATAAATTAATCTCGAAGTCAAACCGTAATTACGACGGTTTGACTTTTAGCTAAATAACTAAGCTAAACTCAACTAAAGAAGGTTAAGCAAACTTACAAGAGTCCTATGAACGAATTATGACCACTTGAGTCTGCTTTGGAGCTCCAAGAATGATCAGAAGTGCAAGAGAAAGGTGTGAAGAACTTGTTGCAACAAGGGTCCTTTATATAGTGATCAAGTCACCATAAGATGTTGACACACAAGTCTACCACTGTCCACAACTCACTAACAAGTGTCCCTAGTGCTTAGGGGGTGCCTAGGGGTCGTCCAAGATGAGGCAAATCGGTTAAAGGTCGAGCAGAAAGCACTTAGCAGGCAAAAACCCAAAGAACTCGTATCAGAAGGACCCTCGCGTGGCGCGAAGGCCCCCCCTGGGGCTTCGCGTGGCGCGAGGCCTCATCTGACAATATCTTCAACTTTTGATTTTTGTGTTATGGTCCTTGGCTCTTCAAACTTTGTTTAGACTTCATTTTCTTGCATTATGAGCCCTCCAAATTGATGTTTAGGGGCTTCAAGACATATACCCATTTTGTTAAGTCCCCGGTTAACTTTATTGTTACCCGAAAAGTCCTAACTTTCAACGTTGACGCTTTAACCCTTCGCACACGAATTTGATCAAAATTTTCTCATACGATAACGAAACTTTACGAAATTTATATCGTGCATTCTAGTGAGCATAATTAACCGTTACAAAGCTTCGGGTTTGTCAAAAGGTCACTCAGAGGTATAACTTAAACATGTTGACACATTTAACCCCTGTAGTTTGTAATCTCTCACTTTCCTTCATATTTAGCTTCGTATGATCCATGATTTATTCGTTTGAAGGTATGAGCATCATGTAGGGTTAATATATATTATATTTATTCACTATTGACATTTAGAATACGTATATTCACATACTTTCCATGATTGTCAACTTTAATCCTTTTATAACATTCTTTCACACGTTCAAACATATGACACGTGTCAACACATTATAGGACGTGAATTTTCGAGGTGTTACATGGGCTGCGGACTTGTCAACCCCATTTAATGGTGGATGCGGCATCCCGGTTCGATGATGGCCTCCGGGAGGCTATAGAAGACATAGTCGTGGGTGGTGGCCCCTTCTTTGGGGACCTCCAATGGCGTTTGGCGTCTCTGCCAATGCGTCTAGGTGGTTTGGGCCTCCTCTCAGCTCAAGATGTTGGGGTTTATGCTTTTGTGGCGTCCAGAGCTCAGTCTTGGGAACTACAGGATCATATCCTTCGAAACAGTGGGGTTGTCGGGCTCGACGGGGACTATCTGCAGGCGCTCGAACACTTAAATGTCTCTTTCCCAGACTTTGATACCGGCAGTTTCTCTAACAAGGACACCGCCCCCTCGAAGCCACAAAAAACTTTGGCGAATGCTCTGTTTAGCAAAATCTCTCAAAGCCTGGGAAAAATTTCTGATTTGTCATCTCGCCAGAAGGCGGTGTGGGAATGCCTGAAAGGTCCCCATGCTCAGGATTTTTTAACCGTTATCCCAATTGAGGGGCTGGGACAATGTATGACAGCAATAAAATACAGAGCCATCCTTAAATACCGGCTGATGATCCCTATGTACCCAGAAGATGAAACATGCCCGATATGTCGTAAACCTTGTATGGATAAATACGGAGAGCATGCAGTGCATTGTAAAGAGCTCCCTGGGTTCAAATATCGACATGACTGGGTGCGAGATGTTTTGTGGGACATCCTGAGAAGAGCTGGGATTTCGGCTAAGAAAGAGGCTCCTGTGAATTTTATTACCGACCCTATGGAAGGAAGATCTACTCTACGACCAGCGGATCTGCTCGTCTTTGGCTGGGCTAGGGGAAACATGCTTGTGTGGACCTCACGGGGGTTTCCCCTCTGGCTGGTTTAAGGGAAAACATGTTTGTAGCTGGACAAGCAGTAAGACCGGCAGAATCGAAGAAAGTGGATAAGCATGCTAAAGCTTATGTAGAGAACCAACATGTTTTTGTCTCTTTTGCCTTTGACACATTTGGCTCCCTAGCGCCACAAGCTATCCAATTCCTGACCAGGGTCCAACGGGTCATCCACAACAATTGCTCAACCTCAGGGGGACGGGGTTTTATCTTTGGTAGATTTGGGTTTGCAATTCAGAAAGGGGTGGCGACGCAGTTTGTTGCCCGTCTACCTTCTGTTTTGATGTAACTTGGCAAGTATTAAAAATTGAATTTTAAATATTAATGTCAAAAAAAAAAATATTTAACATTATTCAAAAGTATTTTTATCATTTATTATATGTATTTTTTATTGTATATATGTTAAAAGCAGTTTTATCATTTTCTTATATGTAATTTATTATTATATATATGTAAATTAGTTTTTTACTCGTATGTTATTTAGTTATTACACATATGTATATAATTTGCTTATTATAAATATATAAACTTGTGGTTAGTAATTATAAAAATACATATAACAAGTAATAAGAGTTTCCTCATATAAACAATCATTTTGTTTATACATTAAACATTATCTAACATTATGTAAGAGTACTTTTCAAAGTAGCTTTGATCAAACATGATATTTTGGGTCAACAGCTTTTCAAAGTAGTAAATGTTAGATTAGTGGATATGGGGAGGCTCATCCCCATGAGGATGGACCGCCACGTAGGTGTCACATCACCATCCCGTGGAGGATGGGTCTTCTCCATTTTTGAGGGGGTGGATGATGGGGCTACCCCACATAATATTTTATTGTTTAATTTAAAATTATTTGTTTAAATTTTATTGTTTAATGTTTAATTTTTATTGTTTAACTTTTCTTATTTGTTTAACTTTATTATTTGTTTAACTTTAAAAAAACAATTCAAAATTTAAAAATAAGACATAAAAGTCATTACATAACATAAATAAAAATCATAACCTAAAAAAGACAACATTTAAAAATTTAAAAAGATTACACTACTCGTCTTCGTTTTCGTCACCGTCCCCGTCGTTTGCGTTGTTTCATATATGTTCTACCAAATCCTGTTGAAGGTTTGCATGCGTGTAGTCGTTGGTTAGCGCAAACGAGTTTAAATCCTGTTGCGTCGGATCTATCGGGACAGTATTCCCGTAAGATGCATTCTCATCATACTCACAAATCGCCCGACCTTCGTCTTCAATAATCATGTTATGGAGCAAAATGCAAGCATACATACAAAGGCGCAACCTCTTCGGTGTGAACGCACGTGCCGGTTGTTGAATGATGACCCATTTTTTTTAAAACACCAAAACAACGTTCGATGTCTTTTCTTGCAGCTTCTTGACGCTTGGCGAATTTTTTCCTTTTTTCGTCCTCGGGAAATGGAATAGTCTTGACAATTGTAGACCAAGACGGATATATTCCGTCAGCAAGATAATACGCGCGTCTATACTCAACCCCAGAAACTGTAAAACGAGTGTCCGGACCGGTTCCATTAACGACATCGCTAAAGATCGCCGATTGGTATAGCACGTTGAGGTCGTTGAGTGAACCAGGGAGACCAAAGAAAGAATGCCAGATCCACAAATCTTGTGACGCCACGACTTCAAGTATTAAGGTTGGATGGCCGTGATCACCTCGCGTGAATTGGTCTCGCCACGCAGTCGGGAAGTTATGCCACGCCCAATGCATACAATCAATGCTACCAAGCATTCCCGGAAACCCGTGCCGTGTCTCATGGGCTTGGTACAACTGTTGAATATCATACGCGTTTGGTTTCCACAAATATTGTTTGCTATACAGTTTCACCACATTATGGCAAAACCGATACAAACATTCCCGCGTAGTTCTTGCCGACATCTGTAAGTACTCGTCCAAAGCGTCGGCCACTGTCCCGTACGCCAGTTGGCGAATGGCCGCAGTACACTTTTGTAACGTGGTGAACCCTTCATAATTCCGAGCATCGGGTCGTTGCGTGAAAAACGGGTCTAGCCCCGCCAAATCATCAGCAATCCGGGTGAATAACCGGCGACTCATTCGGAACCTTCGTCTGAAAATGTCAGCATTGTAAAGGGGTGCATCCGAAAAATAATTGTTCACCAATTTCTCGTGCGCTCCTGTCGTAAAAAATATATAAATACGAGTAAATAAGAAATAAGGATAATAAAATTTATTAATGACAAACCTTCGCGGTCTCTGTTAACCCGTATTCGTCTGGTAATAACGCTTTCAGACGAATCGTCTTCCTCCTCCATAAGAATCTGTGCCGTCTTTACCACATTGTTTGCGAAAATCATCTCCTCTTCGTCCGAAGAACCCGAGGACCACCAAGAATTAGATGCCATTGTGGATGAAAAAATATTTTTTTTATAAAAGAATGGTATAAAAATGAGAGTGTTTTGGGTTGAAAGTGATGAGAAAATGGTGAAAAATAGTATAAAATGAGATGGTTTTATAGAAAAATGTAATTTTTTTTATTAAATGTATATAGCCGTTCAACGGCTATATTTTCAAAACATGGGCCCGTATTCAACGTCTTCAGCACGCCGGTTATCACATGATGGGCCGAGGGGGGCGGTGTGAGGGACCGGCGCCGGGCCTCGCCGAGCCTAAGCCGGCCCCCATACCTCTTGGTCTTATAGTGTGAGATCAATTATGTCACTGCTTATGCAATCAATATAAAATATACTTTGTTAATTGTATACGGTTAACAACTTTAATAATTTACGATTGAGGAGCTCAATAGGTGACAAAAACATGACATGTATATCTTTTTTTTGTGTCTAGAAAATCAATCATAATCTAAGAGTTGTTTGCTAGTCTTTTAATAGTTTTATTAAAATATCAAATTGGTAAGAGGTTGAGTGTGATTGTTTCATTTAAAAGATACTTTTTAATAGTTCATAAAGCCTCTTGATAAGTTTTAGAAACATGTTAACTGATTCAGAGGACTATCTCCTAATCGGCCAGACCTTTTAATGGCTCAACACAAGGTTACCAAACAATCCCTTCAACAGTAACAAATACAAGAATTAACTGCATAGGGTCGGAAACTTTTAGAAACTGCTTGTCTATAGCTATATACTAATTTTTTCATTCTGGGTCAAGTCTGATCACATGATAAAAAAAATAAAATCAAATTAAATTAGAAAAAAATAACAAAAGTACGTCAATCTTGAATAGAAATGCATAAAATAAATACAAACAATTATTGTTTAATAAATATCTTTGGGAGTTTTAGATGAAGGATCAAGAGAAAACCTTAGTTTTCCTTGGTCAAAATTTTACAGGGATCTTTTGTTGGTTAGTTCTGTTTTAGACATAATGGAAAACATGAAAACATACCTTTGATTGCATCAGCACAGGCCAGTAGAGAATCCAGATGGAGACGCAGCAACAGTGTTTGACATGATTGTCAGCTTGGTCTGGTTCCTCCTTAGGGTGCAATCTAATGATGGTGGTAAGGGAAACCGAATAAGGGAGTTCGGTTAGGAGAGAGGGGCGATTTCATGAGTGATGTTATTGTGTTAAGAGACTAACCCTTTAACCCTCTAATTATCTCCTTATATATGCACCCAAGAGGAAACCCTAATTAGTTAATAAGGGTAATTTGGCCCATCAACAATTACCAACTAATTATTTAATAGGATTGTTATATATTTTGATCCATATAATGTAAATGATTATAATGGCTACTAGATTAAATATAATATAAAAATATATTTAATCTTACATTCTCCCACTTAGCCGAGTAATCATTTACTATGAGTATTAGGTAAGCCTGATCAGGAGTTAACACTCATTTTAGCCTTAAACAAGTACTATAGCAGAGAAATACAGCCGTTGAATCATTATGCGACTCAGGACCCCCATTAGTCATACTATAGCCTTAATTTAAAACATAATCGTCATGATCAAAATATGCATAAGCCCTTTGTTTGATTTGTAACTTTATTTGTCTATATGCCATTATGTCGACTTGACATATTCTTAGAGACATACAAAATCAAACTGATGAGGAAAATTAACTAATACTTAGTCATTCATAGTACGATATGCAATTGCGCACGACCATTAATTAATACCCGTCTATGAACTCTCTTAATAAGACTTATGGGTAATAACCCTTCAGTTATAGGATCCTTAAGCATATCATGAATGTATTCGATACAAAACTTAGTTTCCTCAATTCGTTCATAAACGAATAATTAATTGCGTATCGAAATTTAATGCAGCACCTCTTGAACTGTTACTGTTCAAGGAGTCATGGTAGCTGACTTTATCACACTAAGTCTTCAAAATATTAATTATATGGAGTTAATAAGCTTATGAGTCCACTGATAAATTTCCAACAACATTTAGTGACTATATTATGTCGTTATAACTTAGGTTGTTGATATCAGTGCATTATGACTCCTCCATGAGATAGGTTTTGTCTGCTGACATAAAGATATACCCGACATTACATTTTGTCATCTTTGAATATCACAAAGTTAAAGTAATAAACCGGTTTGAGTTCTCACTTCTTCTTCAAATCATAGCCTCTCGTTTCTTTTAAAGATATTTTAATACTCCATTAGATGCTTCACATTAATCTAGACATATCTAGTGTGTTGTAATGTAAGTAATATCTAAACGAGTATAGACTTGAACTTACATAAGGCTTCCAATTAATGAAGCGTAAGGAAATAATCTCATTTATTCTATTATCTTCTAAAGGAGAGCAGTGTTGTTTGTTACATATTAAGGACCCATTTAATGTTAAACTTATGGAACGGAACTAATGTCCCATTGGGTCTATCTCGGCATGTTATGATATCAATCACGTAAGAGATATCTCTGAGATCTATTATATCAAAGTTTGTGTTAACAATGCTTTGACTTATGTAACATATACTTGTCAAAAGAATATCATCTATATAGACAAGTTTAATTTGGTTGCTCCCACTCATTTTGAGGTAGGTACATTAATCCACTTGATTGTTGATGAAAATAATTACGTTAAGATTTCATCACATTATGATGTTTGCATTAACCCATACATGGATTTTATTGGCTTACAAATAAAGTGTTCTTTAACCTTCAGTTTGGATCTTTCAGGTTGTTTTATGAACATGTAAATATGTCAGCCATTTGTTAAGGAAAATTGTTTTTAATGTTCATCTAATGTAGCTTTAAACTATTATAAGCTACTAGAACAGTGATGATCCTCAAAGAAATCTTTGATAATTTATCTTTTTCTAAGTATAACCTTTGACAATCAATCATGCTTCTTCGTGTCTTAACGCTTATATCAGGATTTGGTTTAGTTATGAACACTTTTAGGTAATTCAATCAAATCCCAAACGTTATACGAACACATAAAATCAGTTTTACTAGAAAACTATTTTATTCCATTTAGAAGATTGATTGACACTAATGGCTTAATTTGAAGAGATAGGATCAGTAAACATTTCCAAAATCCATTTCAACTTCAGTTAGGGAGGTTATGTAATCAACAAAGTTAGTAGGCTTTTAAACCTAGATGACCCCCTGAGTTGATTATTGGGTTTGTTAGAAGTTTCAGTTTTATGGATTAGCTCTTGGTTAGGTTGCTATCATTTTCAGGATTCTAAGTTTGTAAGAGTTGGTGCAGTATGGTGTACAAGAGGTGCAATCAGAGTTAAATTTGGAGTGAAATTTAATGACACTCTTCCCCCCGCCTCTTGTATTCCTTGCAAGTCATAATAAGGACTTTGACTGCTCCCACTGACCTTTGAAATCTTTAGGAACTCAGCATGCTTAAGGTCAATATTTAACGACCAACAAATTCTAATAGAGAAACAAGTTAATGACGTCAGTCGTTGTAGTTTCTCTTGTTGAGGATTATGTTAGTTTAGGTAAGAAATCTAAGTGTGCCCACAATTAAGCAACAATGAAACTTTTGTAAGAGTAGCTTTAGATTTAAGGAGACAAGTTTTGATAGAACAGTGTCATAATGGAGCAGTGTCTTGTACAAGAGGTGTAAATTGAAGTAATATAAAGTTTTCACTCCCCCACCTCTTGCAACTATTGCAAGTTATTATTAAGACACTTAATGCTCCCACTGATCTTTAATATCTCTAGAAAAGCTACAAGAGAAGTTTCAATGAGGTACGTGACGTGGGAACCTATCATATATATGTTAGACTTTATTTGATTTTGTAACACCCCGAAAACGGGTTTGGGTAATTAAACCCCGTTAATACATAAGACGGGGAAAGTACCGTAAGTGGTAAAAGTAAACTGGTAAATATTAGGAATTTATTTAAATAATCCTAATATTTATTTAAAGTGAACAAGAACTTTCAAGAAAATAGAAAGATAAAAGGCCCGATTTAACGGGACTTAAAGTAAAACGGGTTACAACTTCCCGAACCTACCAAGTTAACTAGGAATAATTCTAACCTAGTTAGAAAGTGACTTATGAGTGGGTTAAAACACTTAAATTAAGAATTAAGGAAAAGTGGAGGGACCTAAGTTGTTAAAATTGAAACCAAAATTGATAAAACAAATAAAAAATAAACCAAACACCCCAAAATGGGAGTCTGGTCGATCAGAAGAAAGACAGGGGCGATCCCCATGCTCCAAACCCTAGAAAACTCACAAAAACTCTCAATTGGAGGTGCAAATCTGGTCCAAAACGAAATCCGAGCTTAGAATCGTGATCCTCATCGCAAGGGGGTTGTAAGGTATGTAAAATTTGATGTTAATTCTCTACTTGAAATTCTCATGAATTTAGGGTATTCGAAATTTGTTGATGCATGCTTGTTATATGGATGAAATAGGAACCTTGTAGTGTTTAGGAGTAAACCCTAGACAAGATATGTTGAAATCGTGCCTAATTTTAGTAAAAAAATCCATGAACACCATTGAAGGTGATTGTTGTTAGGGTTTTTGATTGCTAAAATGGTGTTATGATGTCAAGAACTTGCTTAAAGTGAAAGCTGAATTCAAACGACTATTGATCAGAATTTACAGCCGACTTGTATCGGCTGTAACCTGGACAAAGCGTGATAAAAACATGTGTTTCTTGAGTCTAAAATGTAATTCCAGGAAATATCTTTAAAACCTCACTGGAATCGCATTTTTTCGACGAGAATTGAGCGTTTTATGAATTTTTCCGTATCAAAGGTTCAAGCTGTGTTTTCTGGCAGAATTTGCAGCCCATTACGAATGTCATAACTCAATTTAGGAATTGAGTTATGGTCTCAAATTCTTACTGTAGAAATTTTTAAGTGATTAAAAGAATCGCCAATTGGAATTTCGTCAATCGGATAAACGAGGAATTTTAAATGAATTTTTCCGTAAGCTGCAGTCAGAAGTGACGAATCAGATTGCAGCTTAGTAAATGAATTTTTATGAATTTTTGGTAAAGAGTTAGATCTTGAAATTTTAACACAAGGCCTAACCCTCTGAGATGTACGCCACATAAAAAAATCATAATTTTTGAAGACATGTAAACAGGTTAAACAAGTCACCAAAAACAGCCCATTTTCAGTGATATGAAATGCCTAAATGAAATCGCGGCCTACTAGTTAGTATGTAAAATTTGATTTCGTTAAGAGTTCGGATGAAATATGCCTAAGTGAGTTCATTGAACCAAATGTGCATTTGAATATGTTGATAAGTCAATTGACTTTTAAAAAGTCAAACTGACCAATGATTAGATCGAATGATAATTTTGATATGGACGAATGATAAATTCGACATAAAACCCGTAGGATGGAATAGTCGTAAATGATTATGACTAATCTAACCGTCTTACGAATTGTGATGATTATAGTTTGACTCTAGACAAGCTAGATGAAGACTTGGGAAAGAAGCGGGTCAAACGGATCAAGTACGCAGAAAAAGAGCATAACCGGATGCAAGGTAAGTAAAGCTTACGCCCTCTTTTGTAAGTTATGTGTTTATTCATAGGTTGTAAATACGACAAAAGCTATATTTGAAATATGGTTCCGACACGAAATGAAACGGGTCGGGACATATAAAATAATGATAAACCATGTTTAATGGTAAAATGGGCGAAAAGGTAATTGGTCACGAGATGACATATATATAAAATGAGTTTTTGAATGGCTACTTATTAAGGTAAGCCTAAACGAATAAAAAGAGTAAAACGACGAATTAGTCATGTGTAGACGAAAAAGAGTTGAAGTTTAAAACAACACCATTTAATATTAAGCACAAAATATTTGGTAGTCTAGACCAAACGGGTCAAATGGTAATATTTATACCATTTGACAATTAACGACTAATAAGTGTATGTCGAGTCTCATGCTCGCAGGGTAATTGGTTTATGAATTAGCGAGGCTATGAATTAGCATATTATAGAGACAAGGTCTTAAAACGGGTCAATATGTTGACCCGAGCCAGGTACGCTTATATATAGATTTATAGTTAAAAGTGTTTAACTTCCCTTCACGGGTCAAAAGGAGTAGATAGGTAAAACGGGTTAAGAATTCATAAGAAACCCGTAATTTGAACCTTGCACATTAGTAAATTGATATAACGTGATATGCATGATATTTTGAATATGATTGATTGATCTTTGATATTGGTTCATATGTAACATATTAGAATTTCGAGAAAACTAATGTATTGGTATGTTAGAAGAGCGAAATCCGAGATTTAGGCTTGAGTATAATGAACAAAGCAACCAAAAGATGGATTTACAGGGACTACCGTAAGTTACGGTAGAGGTCAGGAGCTTACGGTGTGAGTCTACTGGTTTACGGTGGACCATTATTGGAAATTGACCACCGTAACTTACGGTGAAACCGTAAGTTACGGTAGGGCCTGAATGTTTATAAATTTTATATAATTGTAAATTTTCAAATTCATTTCGATCGTAGTTTTGATCAAGTATCATTTCTAAGCATTCTAATATAAATGTTTATGTAAACATTTCAGTCTTAGGTACTCAAGGATTATGGGTGACGATCAAGCAACTTTTGAAGGACCGAACACGTACTCTTGAAGCTTCCGCATAAATCAACTCGGTTTAAACAATGTTTATAATGTAAACTGTTGCTAAACAACTTTTGAAATGTTTAAACGACGTACTCAATTATGTTATGTCGTATTATTTTAAAATTGTAAAGTTTAAACAAACCCGTATTTTTACAAAGTATATGTAGTCATAATTACATGTTGTTTGTCGTATACTTTACAAAAACCATTAAATAATGACAAGGGTGTTACAAGTTGGTAATCAGAGCTCATGGTTAAAGAGTAAATTGTGTTCGGTTCGAGGCTTGATCGCAAATCCGGTAAGTACATGTATGTTAATAGTTTAGCATGCTAAGGTGTTGTAAACAACACATAGGGCTATCGTGTGATACACGTTACCCCAATTAAAATGATTGATATAGTTGACGAAAATACGCGCGTTGACGCGTATAGTAGAAAAAGCCTTGTATTATAATACGGGCGATTATTGGAGTTGACGTTACTAACTTTTGTGAATGTTTTAATTGAAGGACACTCGCGTTTGAAGACGACGAGAGTCAAACGAATTGTGGATATGATGATGGAACGGTCCGAAGTATGACAAAAGGAGCATGCTCACCGAGGACTAAATCGCGTAACGACCGCGAACAAAGTTAATGGCAAGGAACGCCCGTCGGGGCAAACATTACCAGGTGCACATTTTAAATAACCGCACAAATAGTAATATGCAACAAATAAGTAGAAATTGAAAGTTGCATATGTAGATTAAAAACTTGGAAAAAAAAACCCGAATAGAAAATGTATTCGGGATATTGTTTCCAAGAAGAACAAATAGAGGCGTTACTTACATAGGGCGTGATGTGAAAACTATAAAAAGTTCATGTGTGTCATGTGTTAATCGCTTACTCTGGCCAAGTAAGTAGTGGCATATGATACCATGAACTTCTTATGGCGGACACGTTTACATCCGACGTAGTAAGGGCGGGGTGAATGGGACTAATTAAAAAGTACCCAAATGAATCAGATAAGCAAAATATTTGATAATAATGTAAATGCACAACCGAGTGAAGGAAGCGTATTACATTAGGATAATGAGCCCGAGTGAAGGGACGAAGAAACATGTAAAATGATTTAGACAAGTATTGGGAGGGAGTGTACTTACACTCGAACCCAGAAAACGCAAGCATGTAAAATGATTTAGACAAGTATTGGGAGTGAGTGTACTTACACTCGAACCCAGAAAACGCAAGCATGTAAAATGATTTAGACAAGTATTGGGAGTGAGTGTACTTACACTCGAACCCAGAAAACGCAAGCATGTAAAATGATTTAGACAAGTATTGGGAGGGAGTGTACTTACACTCGAACCCAGAAAACGCAAGCATGTAAAATGATTTAGACAAGTATTGGGAGGGAGTGTACTTACACTCGAACCCAGAAAACGCAAGCATGTAAAATGATTTAGACATGTATTGGGAGGGAGTGTACTTACACTCGAACCCGGAAAATGCAAATATGTCCCTTAACGGGTCGTTTTTGTAAAACGTCAAACTTAAGGATAAAGTCAGAATATAAAAATGAAGCGAGGTCTTAATGCATACCGGGAGGGTTGCAATAATAACGACTTCGGTAAAACACCTGGTTGATGGGTAAGAATTAAACACATGCGTAAACCAAGAGACGTGAACGCGAAAAAAAAAATCTGTAACACCTCGAAAATTCACGTCCTATAATGTGTTGACACGTGTCATAAAGTTTGAACGTGTGAAAGAATGTTATAAAAGGACTAAAGTTGACAAACATGGAAAGTATGTGTTTATACGGATTCTAAGTGTCAACTGTGAATAAATATAATGAACATTAACCCTACACAATGTTCATACCTTCAAACGAATGAATCATGGATCATACGAAGCTAAAAGTGAGAGATTACAAACTACAGGGGTTAAATGTGTCAACATGTTAAAGATATACCTCTGAGTGACCTTTTGACAATCCCGAAGCTTTGTAAATGTAAATTATGCTCACTAGAATGCACGATTAAAATTTCATAAAGTTTCGTTATCGTATGAGAAAGTTGTGATCAAATTCGTGTGCGAGGGGTTAAAGCGTAAACATTGGAAATTAAGACTTATCGGGTAACCATAAAGTTACCCAAGGACTTAACAAAGTATGGTTATGTCTTAAGGCCCATAAAAGTCAAGTTAGAGGACTCGAAGTGCAAGAAAGCATGTTAAGATCAAGTGTAGAAGGATCAGGGACTAAAAGTGTCAAAAAGTGCATAAGTTTGCATTTTCGCGCATAACCTACGTTCTGAATACATCCGGACATCCAAAAATTTATGTAAGCATGACTACATTATATTTTAGTGTTCGCCTTAAGAAAAATCCATTCATCGCGTCATTTGGTTCGTTTTTCGCATTCGGGACCAGATTCGATGTATTAGCCGTTGTTTAATTCACAACCACACATTCTAAGCTTGCTTAGTCAGCGGATAAGGATGGAATTTAAACACCTAAACACCATGACTTTGCAACACATGTATGGATGGAATTTAAACACCTAAACACCATAACTTTGCAACACATGTATGGATGGAATTTAAACACCTAAACACCATAACTTTGCAACACATGTATGGATGGAATTTAAACACCTAAACACCATAACTTTGCAACACATGTACGGATGGGATTAAGGCACGTTTTCCATGAAACGATCTTAACGGTTCGGGTATTCCTATAAATACCCCATACCTCCCATTGCTAAAATCACTAGAAACTTGATTTGAGAAACTCTAAGTTGAAACATTTGTTTCATACCTGAGATTTTTGAATCGAGTTTAGCATTCGGGGACCCTTCGTAAGTATTCTTTCGTTCTTTTCCTTATTTTATTGCTTTTCGAGTCAGAAAGTCAAACTTTGTTTGACTTTCAGCGTTGACCAGTAATGGTCAATGCGAAGTTCGTTTGAACTTCGCAACGTGAGTGTAATCACGTTGGTCATAGTCCCTTGGGACTATGCCCACTGATTACCACGTTGTCTAGGGTCGTAGGGTAGGCGATCTAATAAATCGCCTATACCTTCGAACCCGACCCAGTTTGGTCGATCATTAGGATCCGACCAAATACATTAGGTGACCATAATATGTGGGGAATAACCTTCCGAGGTTATACCCTATGGTCGCTTCGTTTGAATAGTGGTATGACAGGTAGTATATATGCCTTAGGTAAATGACCAAAATACCCCTACGGGGCTTAAATTGAGATTAAACTCGTTTTGGGCATAATGGAAGGTATCCTACTGATACCACAACATATTTAAGGCATATTAACTTAGGAAACCTGTTCGTGATCCATTCGGTTACCCGTTACGCTTATTACGCGATCGGTTAGGTTTATGTAACAAGTTTACATAAATTAGCCGAAACGGGTCAAACCTTATCGGTTTTATCTCAAAATCCAGAAGGTGTTGAGTTTACCCATATTATACAAGTCTCCAAACTTGTCGGGTCTAAATCACATTCTATTCTGGTCTTCGCTTAATCGTGCGTATGAACCGTATCTTCCTGTAAGACTAACCGGTCTAAGCTTAGGCTTAATTAAAGACCCGTTAGCATTCTAATTAATTATTTATACCATCATTCCAGACTAGAGCTTTCCGGTAAATTGTACCTACGCTTACTTAAGTGAATACGGCTGAGTTATAAATTTCTGCTATTTAAGACAGGAGCTAGCTCAGGTAAATACTCTTAACTTATTTTCCCTATACGGGCTTGGGATACGGTACTATAAAAGTACCGCTTGGTCGGGTATGTAGACATTTAAATCGGATTGTGATTAATGTATTACATAACTCGTTTTATTCTGTATTATTTAATGTATGGCCCTTGGGGGTTAATGACCATGTCCCGGATATCCTTGGCATCATTTTACGAAATGGCCACGACCTAAGCACGGGGTATAGGCATACACCTGACAGCTGCATTATGAAAAAAAAACTGGTAATCCACTCCGAGGTATCATCCTTGTGGGCATTATACCGGAACTGGTAATCCACTTAGAGGATGATAGCCCGTGGGCATTATACCTGTGGCGTGTCAGTTAATCTAGTCCGGCCCTACAAACCGGCCCTAACGGACGACAAATAAGTAAAACTGTATACAAGATTATATACAAATAATTTTCCCAAGTTATAAAAGGTTAATTTTGCCTCTGTGCATTTTAATCGAAGTGTCAAAAGGTTTTGTGCCTAGTGCATCTAAATCAATTTTCTTAAACTCTTTTCAAAATGAGTCGGTTGAGTGTATTTACCAGTGAAAACTGACGTATTTTCCAAAAGGTCTAAGTGACAGGTACTGAACGTAATTGGCTGGAAGCTCAGGGCGCTAATAAGGAATCTTGCAAGTTCTAGGCGTCTAAAGTCTGTTGAACAAATGATATGTTTTAAGATCCGCCTGTGGATCCTTTACTTTCCGTTGTAATACTTTGATATTACGTTATATTCGGAATGTAATAATAAATATCCTTTGCTTCCGCTGTGCATTCATATATATTGTGTTGTTTGACTATTATGTTGCCAACCACGTCACGATACTCCCCCACCGGGCCCACCGGTGACACGTGGAAAGTCGGGGTGTGACAGGTTGGTATCAGAGCCAACACTGAGTGAATTAAACACTAGTCTTTTGTGTTTAATCTCAGTTACACAATTGCACATTCTTGAGTCTAGACAAGAACATAGGAAAAATCCAAATTTGTTTCATTTTACCTTATTTGGTTCCCTTGTTATTTTTCTGATTAGCCCTTGCATGGGCAAGTCAATTGCTATAGAAGTCCCGTTTAGGGCAACCATATACTTGTTAAATTTTAAAGGAACGATTATATTTAAAGTATCATTCCTATATTATAAGATCTACCATTATAATAAAATGGCAAAAATTTAAAAAGGACAAAACCTAGCCATGTGTCACATTAAGACAGGGCCAAGATGGTAGTTCCATAATTAGATTCAGATCCTTGTTAACAATTCAATTTAGGATTGCTCTGCGTTAATTATTAAAAGAATCTTAAAGGAAAAACCTAGCCTAAATGTCACGGCATACAAGGCCAAGATGGTAGAACCTATTCAAGAGATTCAAATCCTTATTAAACATATGAAAGCATATTAACATGCTCGACAAAATGTGATATGACAAAATCACATAAGTCATTTTGGGATATACTAAATTTCCTTATTTATATAATCATCCCTTATGGATGAAGTGCCCACGGGCTATAACTAACGTCCTCTGGGACTAAAGACAGAGGTAGCCTACAACTCCCTGTCAAGAAAAGGTAATGAACTTTGATTCAAACCTTGAAGCCTCGATGCTATAAAATCAAGGCCTACAAATTAAACTTGTCTAAGTGACTAGGCCTTTTGTGCTATTATTAACTTATAATTTAGGAGTATAATAAATATCCTGAATAATTATATATTTATCAAATTAACCAATATGTGTATTAAAAACATGGTTAATAAATCGTTCAAAAAGATAAAACTGTTTAAACTTCCGTAAAAACCTTGTCCTCGTTTAATTTTTATGTAGCAATTAAAACTACATGGCGGGGTCGGAAGAAGGGAATAGTCACCCTCTGGAAAATCGCGATGATGAAAGGATTAATATAACCAGAGGAGAACTTCGTACATTGATTGACTCAGCTGTATCTAAAGCTGTGAAGGAGCAATTCCAGGAGTATAGTGAGTCATATAGTAAAGCCTCATCTGTACCCCACCCTAAATCCATCCCTAAAACTCCTCCAGAGCCTGATAACAAGCCGCCCTCAAAGAAAGATGACGATCGACATTCATCTAATGAACACAGTGTTCCATCCAAGAGAATAGTGTTCGATAATGAACCGCATACCAAATCCTGTAACTATAAGTACTTTGTTTCCTGCAAGCCCCGAGATTTTACTGGGGAAAAAGGGGCAGTTGATTGTATGATTTGGTTGGATGAAATGGACATAGTTGTCGATATCAGCGGTTGCGCTGAAAGGGATGTCGTGAAGTACGTATCCCAATCGTTCAAAGGAGAGGCACTGGCATGGTGGAAGTCTCTCATTCAAGCTGCTGGGAAGATTCCGCTCTACAGCATGTCATGGGAACAGTTTGTTATTCTCATTAAGGAGAATTACTGCCCTCAACACGAGGTTGAGGGGATTGAGTCAGATTTCTTATCTTTGGTGATGACAAACTTAGATTGTCAAGCTTACCTCACCAGTTTTAATACCCTGTCCAGACTGGTCCCTTACCTTGTAACACCAGAGCCCAAGCGAATTGCACGCTTCATTGGGGGTTTACCCCCAGAAATCAAAGCCAGTGTTAAGGCTTCAAGACCTACTACATTTAGGTCAGTAACTGACCTCTCTCTGTCCCTTACTTTAGATGCGGTCAGGCTAAGGTCGCTAAAGAAATCTGAAGAAAGTAAGAAGAAGCGTGAGGATGATAACTCACGAGGATCTGAGAAGAAACACAAGGGAAACACTGACTCTGAGAGGTCTGGGTCTGGAAAGAATGGTCAGCGGACAGAGGATAAGCCAAGGTGCTCGACTTGCCAAAAACGCCACTTTGGAAAATGCAGAATGGAGTCCAATTCTAAATCAGGACCACCTGCATGTGGGATATGCAAGTCTAGGGAGCACAAGACTGTTGATTGCGGGAAGATTAAAGATGCTACCTGCTACAACTGCAACGAGAAAGGGCACATAAAGACCAACTGCCCTAAGTACGCGAGGAAGCCCGAGTAGGCCGAGAGAACAAACGCACGAGTTATCAGGAGGAACGCCCAAGAGATGATGCAGAATAATAATAGTATAATATGTACCTTTCGTTATCAAGCAGTTTATGTAGAAACTTATTTAATACTGGCACGTATAAATATATTATGAATGATAAAGGTTGAGAACTGTTGTTTCCACCTGATTAAGACTCCGGTCATTTAATGCCCGGTAGAAAGTGACGATGTTACGTCGAAAATGCTCCAACAAATCATATATTGATATTAATATCTATTAGAAATCACTTCTCTAATATCCTTATAGCAAACTTTTGGTTGCATACTTAAGGACTCAATATAGTGATAAAAATCGATTGGTTGCCTTAAAAATAAAGTCCATATTGTGAGTGATAAGAAGCAATTAGTTATCAAGACTCCTTATGAGACAACCCTCGTAATTACACGTGTCCGTACGATTAATTAATATTAAACAAAAAAAAAATGGTGGAACTGACCGTCCCCGGAATCGAACCCGGGTCTAGGCCGGCCGCACCCTTTCGCGCGCCCAGCCAACCGAGCTAGGTGCCTAGTTTGTGAATATTTCCATTCTAATTAAATATAAGCACATATAGTTGATATCTCTTTAATCTCTATCGATTTCGAATACCAAATGGTATGACAAAAGCGCTATATGAGGATTGGTGTATCTTAATAAATTCCATAGATTGCTTCCATGCCTGATCAGTATGGAGGTTTAATGCATGGAACCACAAAGATATCCCAATGATCATATGGTACTAAAGTCAACTAATGGCATTCAAAGAAGATATCCATAATATAATTGTCCAAGTAAATATTCCCGATTAAGGAATTCGTGGACTAGTAACATAAATATGTCATTTTTCACAAGCAATGATGGATGAACTGGAGCTTGAGATATGGAAAATCTCTGTAACCTCCTTGTATGTTGGTCATCTTCTTCTAAGTTTACCCTGTTTGCCCCCTGGAGACAGGTGGAGTTAAGAGTAACATCCCACTTTGG
The DNA here is from genome assembly GCA_030545235.1 of Helianthus tuberosus. NCBI lineage: Eukaryota > Viridiplantae > Streptophyta > Magnoliopsida > Asterales > Asteraceae > Helianthus > Helianthus tuberosus. Next base: position 37,158,976 of record CM060435.1, on the reverse strand, counting down.
GTTAGAGTGTTGTAAGAACTCCATGTTGATTATGGAATAACCGAAAACCTGATTAAGTAAATTTTAAGATAGAAGATTCATAGCCTAACTCAATATCTTGAGAATTCGGTATAGGAAATTTTGAAAGACGGTTCATTTTGCTAAGGCATTGTTTACCGCAACCCTAATTAGGCGACGATTAAGAATCGCCATCAGCTGCCCAAAATCGTCGAATTGTTCGACTAACTGTAAAGATTAGCTATTCCGTAAGATTAATTTGGAGCAATGGTTGGAATAATCACCTCACCTTAAGATAAGCTTTCCTATAATAACTGCCATATAAGTATCAAGGTGGCTCCTTGGAGACCTTGTATAAATGGCATGTTAAACGTTTATTGTTAGGACAATAGATTGGTAAGTCCAATTATAAGGATCTGAACGTTGCCCAGGAAACAACAAATAAGATCATATAAATCCGTACTCGATTGTAAGTTGCCATTATTAGGCAGAGAATACTTCCTTTATTTCAGTAAATCTCGGGTCGAGATTTATTTTAAGGGGGTGAGGATGTAACACCTCGAAAATTCACGTCCTATAATGTGTTGACACGTGTCATAAAGTTTGAACGTGTGAAAGAATGTTATAAAAGGACTAAAGTTGACAAACATGGAAAGTATGTGTTTATACGGATTCTAAGTGTCAACTGTGAATAAATATAATGAACATTAACCCTACACAATGTTCATACCTTCAAACGAATGAATCATGGATCATACGAAGCTAAAAGTGAGAGATTACAAACTACAGGGGTTAAATGTGTCAACATGTTAAAGATATACCTCTGAGTGACCTTTTGACAATCCCGAAGCTTTGTAAATGTAAATTATGCTCACTAGAATGCACGATTAAAATTTCATAAAGTTTCGTTATCGTATGAGAAAGTTGTGATCAAATTCGTGTGCGAGGGGTTAAAGCGTAAACATTGGAAATTAAGACTTATCGGGTAACCATAAAGTTACCCAAGGACTTAACAAAGTATGGTTATGTCTTAAGGCCCATAAAAGTCAAGTTAGAGGACTCGAAGTGCAAGAAAGCATGTTAAGATCAAGTGTAGAAGGATCAGGGACTAAAAGTGTCAAAAAGTGCATAAGTTTGCATTTTCGCGCATAACCTACGTTCTGAATACATCCGGACATCCAAAAATTTATGTAAGCATGACTACATTATATTTTAGTGTTCGCCTTAAGAAAAATCCATTCATCGCGTCATTTGGTTCGTTTTTCGCATTCGGGACCAGATTCGATGTATTAGCCGTTGTTTAATTCACAACCACACATTCTAAGCTTGCTTAGTCAGCGGATAAGGATGGAATTTAAACACCTAAACACCATGACTTTGCAACACATGTATGGATGGAATTTAAACACCTAAACACCATAACTTTGCAACACATGTATGGATGGAATTTAAACACCTAAACACCATAACTTTGCAACACATGTATGGATGGAATTTAAACACCTAAACACCATAACTTTGCAACACATGTACGGATGGGATTAAGGCACGTTTTCCATGAAACGATCTTAACGGTTCGGGTATTCCTATAAATACCCCATACCTCCCATTGCTAAAATCACTAGAAACTTGATTTGAGAAACTCTAAGTTGAAACATTTGTTTCATACCTGAGATTTTTGAATCGAGTTTAGCATTCGGGGACCCTTCGTAAGTATTCTTTCGTTCTTTTCCTTATTTTATTGCTTTTCGAGTCAGAAAGTCAAACTTTGTTTGACTTTCAGCGTTGACCAGTAATGGTCAATGCGAAGTTCGTTTGAACTTCGCAACGTGAGTGTAATCACGTTGGTCATAGTCCCTTGGGACTATGCCCACTGATTACCACGTTGTCTAGGGTCGTAGGGTAGGCGATCTAATAAATCGCCTATACCTTCGAACCCGACCCAGTTTGGTCGATCATTAGGATCCGACCAAATACATTAGGTGACCATAATATGTGGGGAATAACCTTCCGAGGTTATACCCTATGGTCGCTTCGTTTGAATAGTGGTATGACAGGTAGTATATATGCCTTAGGTAAATGACCAAAATACCCCTACGGGGCTTAAATTGAGATTAAACTCGTTTTGGGCATAATGGAAGGTATCCTACTGATACCACAACATATTTAAGGCATATTAACTTAGGAAACCTGTTCGTGATCCATTCGGTTACCCGTTACGCTTATTACGCGATCGGTTAGGTTTATGTAACAAGTTTACATAAATTAGCCGAAACGGGTCAAACCTTATCGGTTTTATCTCAAAATCCAGAAGGTGTTGAGTTTACCCATATTATACAAGTCTCCAAACTTGTCGGGTCTAAATCACATTCTATTCTGGTCTTCGCTTAATCGTGCGTATGAACCGTATCTTCCTGTAAGACTAACCGGTCTAAGCTTAGGCTTAATTAAAGACCCGTTAGCATTCTAATTAATTATTTATACCATCATTCCAGACTAGAGCTTTCCGGTAAATTGTACCTACGCTTACTTAAGTGAATACGGCTGAGTTATAAATTTCTGCTATTTAAGACAGGAGCTAGCTCAGGTAAATACTCTTAACTTATTTTCCCTATACGGGCTTGGGATACGGTACTATAAAAGTACCGCTTGGTCGGGTATGTAGACATTTAAATCGGATTGTGATTAATGTATTACATAACTCGTTTTATTCTGTATTATTTAATGTATGGCCCTTGGGGGTTAATGACCATGTCCCGGATATCCTTGGCATCATTTTACGAAATGGCCACGACCTAAGCACGGGGTATAGGCATACACCTGACAGCTGCATTATGAAAAAAAAACTGGTAATCCACTCCGAGGTATCATCCTTGTGGGCATTATACCGGAACTGGTAATCCACTTAGAGGATGATAGCCCGTGGGCATTATACCTGTGGCGTGTCAGTTAATCTAGTCCGGCCCTACAAACCGGCCCTAACGGACGACAAATAAGTAAAACTGTATACAAGATTATATACAAATAATTTTCCCAAGTTATAAAAGGTTAATTTTGCCTCTGTGCATTTTAATCGAAGTGTCAAAAGGTTTTGTGCCTAGTGCATCTAAATCAATTTTCTTAAACTCTTTTCAAAATGAGTCGGTTGAGTGTATTTACCAGTGAAAACTGACGTATTTTCCAAAAGGTCTAAGTGACAGGTACTGAACGTAATTGGCTGGAAGCTCAGGGCGCTAATAAGGAATCTTTCAAGTTCTAGGCGTCTAAAGTCTGTTGAACAAATGATATGTTTTAAGATCCGCCTGTGGATCCTTTACTTTCCGTTGTAATACTTTGATATTACGTTATATTCGGAATGTAATAATAAATATCCTTTGCTTCCGCTGTGCATTCATATATATTGTGTTGTTTGACTATTATGTTGCCAACCACGTCACGATACTCCCCCACCGGGCCCACCGGTGACACGTGGAAAGTCGGGGTGTGACAAAATCAAAGGACTTGGAATACGAGTTATGACTATAAAATCTCGTATATAGAAATTGTGAGTAAATATGTTCAACTATTCGAAGTCGAATGGGTTGAATAAAGAATAAAGTTGATTGTTTATAAGTGATGGATTTCACATTAATAGGTCAAACATGTTGAATACAATATAACGCCGAATGGCATAAATGAGCGCTAGCCAGATAAAGGTAGCGTTAAATGCAAGAGAATAATGAGCCCGGTAATGGGATATAACCAAATAAGAATATATGCAAATCAAATAACAGTAAGCATAAGAAGAACTGACGCATAAATGACGTGAGAAGTCATAAAATCGGAAAATTGTCCGAAAGAAAACCATTATAGCCATGAAAATCCAATTAAGGTTAACGGGACCTAAGCTTGAAACCAAACGATTCTTCGAATAAAAACAGGGTGCCTTGACACCAAACATGTATTTTAAGAATGACATGAGTAATGAGTGATCTACGGGATCAACATAACCTTTAGGGTTATAAACAAATGAAAGATCTACGGGACTAAAACGACCCACGGGTCATGATTAGAAAGAAGTTATAAGGACTTCGCCCTAAAGAGGTGAAAGTCTAATAAAAAAATAGCCCATAAGGCTAAGTGATAAAAAAAAAAAAAACTACGGGTTAATTAGATAAAGCGAGGGAATCGGTTGAGAATCCCCCGCATAAAACTAAGACTGTGAAAGAATAAATTATGGACTGTCAATATCCTGGTATGGATAATTGACAAAAGTTAAAGAGAAGATTCTAAAACTAAAACTTCGGTTTTAGTAAGAAATAACGTTTTTACAAACATAAATTCAGATAGGAATTTAAATAGTAAGCATGAAAGATACAAGTCTTGACACTGATAGGCGCAAGACGATATATTCGAAAAGTGATATTTTCGAAAATGAAAGGTTGATACAAACTAAACACGATGTGACACGATCACGGTTAGGAAAAGTAATGTGAAGTAAAATAACATTATAACCAAGTGAGCGGTAAAAAGTAACTGGACTAAAAAGTCTAGTTAGTGAGACCGGTTAAGGTCAGCAATTCAAATCAAGAAATTTGGTTTGCTTGTAAGTGGTAGATTCGGTATAACTGAACCGAATAAATAAATTTGAAAACAAAAGAATTTGTTGCTAAAAGTGAAGGATTCCACTAAAGACCTTTAAACGGGTCAAAGTAACGGATTCATAAAGAATTCGATAGCATATGAAAGCGATGGATATCGCTAAGTTAACTAAACTAGTGGGAATAACAAGACTACGTTATTCCAAGTTGCACTATGTCGTATGAGATACGTAGACAATTAGTGACCAAAAAGATGTTACCATACTTATCTGGTAATACTAACAATTGGTTAAAGGTATAAGTAGTGTTTAAAAGAATTCTCGGCTCAAATACATTGAGTTAAAACTCAATGAATTATGTAAGAAAAGGTTTCGAGGACGAAACCTCTTTAAGGGGGGTAGACTTGTAACACCCCGAAAACGGGTTTGGGTAATTAAACCCCGTTAATACATAAGACGGGGAAAGTACCGTAAGTGGTAAAAGTAAACTGGTAAATATTAGGAATTTATTTAAATAATCCTAATATTTATTTAAAGTGAACAAGAACTTTCAAGAAAATAGAAAGATAAAAGGCCCGATTTAACGGGACTTAAAGTAAAACGGGTTACAACTTCCCGAACCTACCAAGTTAACTAGGAATAATTCTAACCTAGTTAGAAAGTGACTTATGAGTGGGTTAAAACACTTAAATTAAGAATTAAGGAAAAGTGGAGGGACCTAAGTTGTTAAAATTGAAACCAAAATTGATAAAACAAATAAAAAATAAACCAAACACCCCAAAATGGGAGTCTGGTCGATCAGAAGAAAGACAGGGGCGATCCCCATGCTCCAAACCCTAGAAAACTCACAAAAACTCTCAATTGGAGGTGCAAATCTGGTCCAAAACGAAATCCGAGCTTAGAATCGTGATCCTCATCGCAAGGGGGTTGTAAGGTATGTAAAATTTGATGTTAATTCTCTACTTGAAATTCTCATGAATTTAGGGTATTCGAAATTTGTTGATGCATGCTTGTTATATGGATGAAATAGGAACCTTGTAGTGTTTAGGAGTAAACCCTAGACAAGATATGTTGAAATCGTGCCTAATTTTAGTAAAAAAATCCATGAACACCATTGAAGGTGATTGTTGTTAGGGTTTTTGATTGCTAAAATGGTGTTATGATGTCAAGAACTTGCTTAAAGTGAAAGCTGAATTCAAACGACTATTGATCAGAATTTACAGCCGACTTGTATCGGCTGTAACCTGGACAAAGCGTGATAAAAACATGTGTTTCTTGAGTCTAAAATGTAATTCCAGGAAATATCTTTAAAACCTCACTGGAATCGCATTTTTTCGACGAGAATTGAGCGTTTTATGAATTTTTCCGTATCAAAGGTTCAAGCTGTGTTTTCTGGCAGAATTTGCAGCCCATTACGAATGTCATAACTCAATTTAGGAATTGAGTTATGGTCTCAAATTCTTACTGTAGAAATTTTTAAGTGATTAAAAGAATCGCCAATTGGAATTTCGTCAATCGGATAAACGAGGAATTTTAAATGAATTTTTCCGTAAGCTGCAGTCAGAAGTGACGAATCAGATTGCAGCTTAGTAAATGAATTTTTATGAATTTTTGGTAAAGAGTTAGATCTTGAAATTTTAACACAAGGCCTAACCCTCTGAGATGTACGCCACATAAAAAAATCATAATTTTTGAAGACATGTAAACAGGTTAAACAAGTCACCAAAAACAGCCCATTTTCAGTGATATGAAATGCCTAAATGAAATCGCGGCCTACTAGTTAGTATGTAAAATTTGATTTCGTTAAGAGTTCGGATGAAATATGCCTAAGTGAGTTCATTGAACTAAATGTGCATTTGAATATGTTGATAAGTCAATTGACTTTTAAAAAGTCAAACTGACCAATGATTAGATCGAATGATAATTTTGATATGGACGAATGATAAATTCGACATAAAACCCGTAGGATGGAATAGTCGTAAATGATTATGACTAATCTAACCGTCTTACGAATTGTGATGATGATAGTTTGACTCTAGACAAGCTAGATGAAGACTTGGGAAAGAAGCGGGTCAAACGGATCAAGTACGCAGAAAAAGAGCATAACCGGATGCAAGGTAAGTAAAGCTTACGCCCTCTTTTGTAAGTTATGTGTTTATTCATAGGTTGTAAATACGACAAAAGCTATATTTGAAATATGGTTCCGACACGAAATGAAACGGGTCGGGACATATAAAATAATGATAAACCATGTTTAATGGTAAAATGGGCGAAAAGGTAATTGGTCACGAGATGACATATATATAAAATGAGTTTTTGAATGGCTACTTATTAAGGTAAGCCTAAACGAATAAAAAGAGTAAAACGACGAATTAGTCATGTGTAGACGAAAAAGAGTTGAAGTTTAAAACAACACCATTTAATATTAAGCACAAAATATTTGGTAGTCTAGACCAAACGGGTCAAATGGTAATATTTATACCATTTGACAATTAACGACTAATAAGTGTATGTCGAGTCTCATGCTCGCAGGGTAATTGGTTTATGAATTAGCGAGGCTATGAATTAGCATATTATAGAGACAAGGTCTTAAAACGGGTCAATATGTTGACCCGAGCCAGGTACGCTTATATATAGATTTATAGTTAAAAGTGTTTAACTTCCCTTCACGGGTCAAAAGGAGTAGATAGGTAAAACGGGTTAAGAATTCATAAGAAACCCGTAATTTGAACCTTGCACATTAGTAAATTGATATAACGTGATATGCATGATATTTTGAATATGATTGATTGATCTTTGATATTGGTTCATATGTAACATATTAGAATTTCGAGAAAACTAATGTATTGGTATGTTAGAAGAGCGAAATCCGAGATTTAGGCTTGAGTATAATGAACAAAGCAACCAAAAGATGGATTTACAGGGACTACCGTAAGTTACGGTAGAGGTCAGGAGCTTACGGTGTGAGTCTACTGGTTTACGGTGGACCATTATTGGAAATTGACCACCGTAACTTACGGTGAAACCGTAAGTTACGGTAGGGCCTGAATGTTTATAAATTTTATATAATTGTAAATTTTCAAATTCATTTCGATCGTAGTTTTGATCAAGTATCATTTCTAAGCATTCTAATATAAATGTTTATGTAAACATTTCAGTCTTAGGTACTCAAGGATTATGGGTGACGATCAAGCAACTTTTGAAGGACCGAACACGTACTCTTGAAGCTTCCGCATAAATCAACTCGGTTTAAACAATGTTTATAATGTAAACTGTTGCTAAACAACTTTTGAAATGTTTAAACGACGTACTCAATTATGTTATGTCGTATTATTTTAAAATTGTAAAGTTTAAACAAACCCGTATTTTTACAAAGTATATGTAGTCATAATTACATGTTGTTTGTCGTATACTTTACAAAAACCATTAAATAATGACAAGGGTGTTACAAGTTGGTAATCAGAGCTCATGGTTAAAGAGTAAATTGTGTTCGGTTCGAGGCTTGATCGCAAATCCGGTAAGTACATGTATGTTAATAGTTTAGCATGCTAAGGTGTTGTAAACAACACATAGGGCTATCGTGTGATACACGTTACCCCAATTAAAATGATTGATATAGTTGACGAAAATACGCGCGTTGACGCGTATAGTAGAAAAAGCCTTGTATTATAATACGGGCGATTATTGGAGTTGACGTTACTAACTTTTGTGAATGTTTTAATTGAAGGACACTCGCGTTTGAAGACGACGAGAGTCAAACGAATTGTGGATATGATGATGGAACGGTCCGAAGTATGACAAAAGGAGCATGCTCACCGAGGACTAAATCGCGTAACGACCGCGAACAAAGTTAATGGCAAGGAACGCCCGTCGGGGCAAACATTACCAGATGCACATTTTAAATAACCGCACAAATAGTAATATGCAACAAATAAGTAGAAATTGAAAGTTGCATATGTAGATTAAAAACTTGGAAAAAAAAACCCGAATAGAAAATGTATTCGGGATATTGTTTCCAAGAAGAACAAATAGAGGCGTTACTTACATAGGGCGTGATGTGAAAACTATAAAAAGTTCATGTGTGTCATGTGTTAATCGCTTACTCTGGCCAAGTAAGTAGTGGCATATGATACCATGAACTTCTTATGGCGGACACGTTTACATCCGACGTAGTAAGGGCGGGGTGAATGGGACTAATTAAAAAGTACCCAAATGAATCAGATAAGCAAAATATTTGATAATAATGTAAATGCACAACCGAGTGAAGGAAGCGTATTACATTAGGATAATGAGCCCGAGTGAAGGGACGAAGAAACATGTAAAATGATTTAGACAAGTATTGGGAGGGAGTGTACTTACACTCGAACCCAGAAAACGCAAGCATGTAAAATGATTTAGACAAGTATTGGGAGTGAGTGTACTTACACTCGAACCCAGAAAACGCAAGCATGTAAAATGATTTAGACAAGTATTGGGAGTGAGTGTACTTACACTCGAACCCAGAAAACGCAAGCATGTAAAATGATTTAGACAAGTATTGGGAGGGAGTGTACTTACACTCGAACCCAGAAAACGCAAGCATGTAAAATGATTTAGACAAGTATTGGGAGGGAGTGTACTTACACTCGAACCCAGAAAACGCAAGCATGTAAAATGATTTAGACATGTATTGGGAGGGAGTGTACTTACACTCGAACCCGGAAAATGCAAATATGTCCCTTAACGGGTCGTTTTTGTAAAACGTCAAACTTAAGGATAAAGTCAGAATATAAAAATGAAGCGAGGTCTTAATGCATACCGGGAGGGTTGCAATAATAACGACTTCGGTAAAACACCTGGTTGATGGGTAAGAATTAAACACATGCGTAAACCAAGAGACGTGAACGCGAAAAAAAAAATCAAAGGACTTGGAATACGAGTTATGACTATAAAATCTCGTATATAGAAATTGTGAGTAAATATGTTCAACTATTCGAAGTCGAATGGGTTGAATAAAGAATAAAGTTGATTGTTTATAAGTGATGGATTTCACATTAATAGGTCAAACATGTTGAATACAATATAACGCCGAATGGCATAAATGAGCGCTAGCCAGATAAAGGTAGCGTTAAATGCAAGAGAATAATGAGCCCGGTAATGGGATATAACCAAATAAGAATATATGCAAATCAAATAACAGTAAGCATAAGAAGAACTGACGCATAAATGACGTGAGAAGTCATAAAATCGGAAAATTGTCCGAAAGAAAACCATTATAGCCATGAAAATCCAATTAAGGTTAACGGGACCTAAGCTTGAAACCAAACGATTCTTCGAATAAAAACAGGGTGCCTTGACACCAAACATGTATTTTAAGAATGACATGAGTAATGAGTGATCTACGGGATCAACATAACCTTTAGGGTTATAAACAAATGAAAGATCTACGGGACTAAAACGACCCACGGGTCATGATTAGAAAGAAGTTATAAGGACTTCGCCCTAAAGAGGTGAAAGTCTAATAAAAAAATAGCCCATAAGGCTAAGTGATAAAAAAAAAAAAAAACTACGGGTTAATTAGATAAAGCGAGGGAATCGGTTGAGAATCCCCCGCATAAAACTAAGACTGTGAAAGAATAAATTATGGACTGTCAATATCCTGGTATGGATAATTGACAAAAGTTAAAGAGAAGATTCTAAAACTAAAACTTCGGTTTTAGTAAGAAATAACGTTTTTACAAACATAAATTCAGATAGGAATTTAAATAGTAAGCATGAAAGATACAAGTCTTGACACTGATAGGCGCAAGACGATATATTCGAAAAGTGATATTTTCGAAAATGAAAGGTTGATACAAACTAAACACGATGTGACACGATCACGGTTAGGAAAAGTAATGTGAAGTAAAATCACATTATAACCAAGTGAGCGGTAAAAAGTAACTGGACTAAAAAGTCTAGTTAGTGAGACCGGTTAAGGTCAGCAATTCAAATCAAGAAATTTGGTTTGCTTGTAAGTGGTAGATTCGGTATAACTGAACCGAATAAATAAATTTGAAAACAAAAGAATTTGTTGCTAAAAGTGAAGGATTCCAATAAAGACCTTTAAACGGGTCAAAGTAACGGATTCATAAAGAATTCGATAGCATATGAAAGCGATGGATATCGCTAAGTTAACTAAACTAGTGGGAATAACAAGACTACGTTATTCCAAGTTGCACTATGTCGTATGAGATACGTAGACAATTAGTGACCAAAAAGATGTTACCATACTTATCTGGTAATACTAACAATTGGTTAAAGGTATAAGTAGTGTTTAAAAGAATTCTCGGCTCAAATACATTGAGTTAAAACTCAATGAATTATGTAAGAAAAGGTTTCGAGGACGAAACCTCTTTAAGGGGGGTAGACTTGTAACACCCCGAAAACGGGTTTGGGTAATTAAACCCCGTTAATACATAAGACGGGGAAAGTACCGTAAGTGGTAAAAGTAAACTGGTAAATATTAGGAATTTATTTAAATAATCCTAATATTTATTTAAAGTGAACAAGAACTTTCAAGAAAATAGAAAGATAAAAGGCCCGATTTAACGGGACTTAAAGTAAAACGGGTTACAACTTCCCGAACCTACCAAGTTAACTAGGAATAATTCTAACCTAGTTAGAAAGTGACTTATGAGTGGGTTAAAACACTTAAATTAAGAATTAAGGAAAAGTGGAGGGACCTAAGTTGTTAAAATTGAAACCAAAATTGATAAAACAAATAAAAAATAAACCAAACACCCCAAAATGGGAGTCTGGTCGATCAGAAGAAAGACAGGGGCGATCCCCATGCTCCAAACCCTAGAAAACTCACAAAAACTCTCAATTGGAGGTGCAAATCTGGTCCAAAACGAAATCCGAGCTTAGAATCGTGATCCTCATCGCAAGGGGGTTGTAAGGTATGTAAAATTTGATGTTAATTCTCTACTTGAAATTCTCATGAATTTAGGGTATTCGAAATTTGTTGATGCATGCTTGTTATATGGATGAAATAGGAACCTTGTAGTGTTTAGGAGTAAACCCTAGACAAGATATGTTGAAATCGTGCCTAATTTTAGTAAAAAAATCCATGAACACCATTGAAGGTGATTGTTGTTAGGGTTTTTGATTGCTAAAATGGTGTTATGATGTCAAGAACTTGCTTAAAGTGAAAGCTGAATTCAAACGACTATTGATCAGAATTTACAGCCGACTTGTATCGGCTGTAACCTGGACAAAGCGTGATAAAAACATGTGTTTCTTGAGTCTAAAATGTAATTCCAGGAAATATCTTTAAAACCTCACTGGAATCGCATTTTTTCGACGAGAATTGAGCGTTTTATGAATTTTTCCGTATCAAAGGTTCAAGCTGTGTTTTCTGGCAGAATTTGCAGCCCATTACGAATGTCATAACTCAATTTAGGAATTGAGTTATGGTCTCAAATTCTTACTGTAGAAATTTTTAAGTGATTAAAAGAATCGCCAATTGGAATTTCGTCAATCGGATAAACGAGGAATTTTAAATGAATTTTTCCGTAAGCTGCAGTCAGAAGTGACGAATCAGATTGCAGCTTAGTAAATGAATTTTTATGAATTTTTGGTAAAGAGTTAGATCTTGAAATTTTAACACAAGGCCTAACCCTCTGAGATGTACGCCACATAAAAAAATCATAATTTTTGAAGACATGTAAACAGGTTAAACAAGTCACCAAAAACAGCCCATTTTCAGTGATATGAAATGCATAAATGAAATCGCGGCCTACTAGTTAGTATGTAAAATTTGATTTCGTTAAGAGTTCGGATGAAATATGCCTAAGTGAGTTCATTGAACTAAATGTGCATTTGAATATGTTGATAAGTCAATTGACTTTTAAAAAGTCAAACTGACCAATGATTAGATCGAATGATAATTTCAGGTTTTTGAACATGGGGAGGCCGTCGGCGACGGCCCTAGGGGTGTCGGTGACGGCCCTTGCAATTGCCCGTAGCCCAAAACTTCCGTAGACAGCCAAATAACTCGTCAGCAAAAAAAACTGACTTTCTAGAGCCCGTCGGCGACGCCCTCTAGATTTTGCATTTTTCTGCAGTTCCGTTTCGTCGTTCGTACGCACTAAAACACGCATAACTTTTGAACCGTTCACCCGTTTAACATCCCGTTTCTTCCTACATGCTCGTAAATTCACATTCTATCATATGAACTTGAAATCCAACATCCGGTTTAAGGAAAATATTCACTTAAAGCTCTCGGCTTTATATACCCGCTTTCACATATTCGACCCGTTCATGTTTTCGTCAAACTACTCATTTGTTTTAACCCAAAACTTACATAAACGTTATAACTATAATACTTTTACATTATCCGGGGTTCGTACTTGGGATTTATGCACCCGATACCCGGTATGCGTTAAACCTATTCTTGTCATTCATTTATACGAAAGCAAACTTTGTTAATACAATTTCAAATGCGAAATTGTTTGTCGATTAACCATGACTCACAACCGAGTCTTTAGACTATTAATCCGCGTCTCCAATTCTTGGTTAGCGTACTTATGTACAATTCTACCCATACCCGGTTATAGTACCGTAATCAATTACTTATACAACCCTTCCGGTATAGTAATGAAACCACATTTTGACCCATTCGGCCTACTTAACGTAAATCATCAATTTCATACAACCCTTCCTTATTTGACTTCAATTATCATGCCTAATTAACTAGAACATAACCTTACTTAACAAACTAAGAAGTGATTCGGAAATCACTTACCTTGTGCATCCGTGTCCGTATCCACTTCCTTGCCTCCTCTTGACCCGTTAGCCTTTCATGCTTGAGTCCATCTTGATATTTTTCCTCTACTTTCATGCCACCAATTCACATTCTCGTTAGCATACACAATTGTACATGTTAAAGATCATATCAATTGCATATTTCACATTTGACTTTCATTAGTCAATTATAACAAGCATAAGACATATACCCAATTTCACATCCTTTCAAACTCATACAATTTACCATGTTATTTCATATAACGCGTATAGATGTAACATGTACCATACGACTTTCTAATATCCTACCTTTGCAACAACAAGTCAAATTATGCTTCCTATGCGTAGTTGACTTTTAGAAGTCAACGGTTTATCATATGAACTTCTGACTTATTCACCTATATCCGTAACATCATTTATGCTATATCAAAGACACTATATACATTTCTTACTCACGATGCAAATGTGCTTACAATCACATGATCACCTAGTGATATTAAACACAACGTACAAGTCCTTAATGCATAGTCTTGACCAAGACACACATTCAACCCGAATTCTTGTATGAGTTCCATCTAAAGCACATTCTTCAAGTTAGTATACTACTAATTACATCATTACCTCATCTCATTCATATATATCAAGCCATTTCATACAATCTCACATCTTAACTTCACTTAGACATTTCATCACACACTTGGTGCGCGTACACCATTTAGTGCACATTGTACAACTAATTAAAGCACATTCTTCCTAGTTCATCCATGGATTAACATAATCATTCACAAATTGTTATCATAACCAAGCATCATATGTTTTATATCAAATTATCCATCTAACTACTTTCTATAACACTACTTTAACATCAACATTACATAATTCATTATGAATCTTCACTAAACTTCATCTTCCTACAAATTCTAAGTGGGTTTTATCCCAACTCACCAATAATCAAAATTAAGCATATTACAACTTCCACACATTGATATTAGCTAACATTCATGTTCAATTTCATAATACATTCACGGATTACACATAACCCACTTCATCAAACAACACCAAAACATAAAATTCAACTTACTTGGTGTTAAGAACACTTGAGTGATCATAAATCTTAGTTCATGCATCCATTTAACCTTCAATTCCCTTTTCAATTTGGCAGATTTTTTATGATAAGGGTTTGTTCTTCTTCTTTGTTCATCACGTCGCACACACACACATATGTCTGATGTGTGTGTTTTGTATTTTAAGTTTATAAATTTATCTTTCAAGTTGCCTAAGTTTGACCCCTCAAGTTTACCATCTTCCCATACTTGTCACAAGCTTCTTTCCTTAAAATTTGACTCAAACTTTAACTAGGTTATTTAAAACCGGTTAACCCACTTCATGCCTTGAAATAAGAAAACATATTCGTAAATTAAACATTTGGTTTTTTTGGGGGGTTACACAAAATCCCTAAGATACCCCTAAAGTGTCTTAAATTTTTGGACAATGGGCAAGTTTAGCCCCTCTAAAATAGCTTGGCCCTCTTGTACATGTTGTTTGAAGATGTATACACAATGTAAAATTACCATAAGGGTAGAAAATCAAGTTTGCTTAATAATGTAGTATATATATATATATATATATATATATATATATATATATATATATATATTGTAAGACCACACAGTATGGGCGTCGAAACCTGGCGTTGTTGCCAGTCCACGCACACTTTTCCACCCCGTGCCCAGCGTTGTTAACGGTGTTGTCCTGTGGGCAACGGTATTCCACCGGCGTTGAGCTAAACTTCGCATTGACGTGGCACGTATTGATTCGACGTGGAGACGAGCTGTTTAACCCAATGATTACTTTTTAAAAATTAAAAATATTAACTTTCTAAAGTTCAATTTTTACCTCTATAAATACCACACACCTCTTTCTTTTTTACACATCTTTACACCACACCCAAACTTTTTATAAAACCCTACACTTCCACAACCAAAAACCGACACGATGGCAGCCATCCCGTGGACGCAAGAAGAAGACATCACACTTTGCGAGTCGTGGGTCGAAACTTTAAGCCATTACACGCCATGCAGCCGGTCAAGCAACCCATTTTGGGGAAGAATTCTACAACACTTCTCGGTCCATATGGTTGATCACAACCGAACCGTCGACACCCTATCTTCTCATTTTAGGAAAATCTGTATGGATTGTGAAAGATTCGAGCAACTCCACACCGCGGTGGAGCACCAAGGGGGTGACCTCGGGGAGGACGACACCATACAAGTTGTTCTCATCGACTATAAGCACGAGGTTGGACGTGAATTCCAACACGTTTCGGAGTGGCAAATCATTAGCTTTTTTTATATAAATTATGTGTTTTATAATTTTTATATTATGTAATGTTTATTTTATGTGTTTTTTAATTTTAATTTTATGTAATGTTTTTTATTTTATTTTAATGTTATGTAAAGTTTATATATTAATGTTATTAGTTTAATTTCTAGTAATGTTAATATAAAATTTTAATAGATTTTATATAATTTGAATTATAAAATAAAGCACAAAGGTTAGGGCTGTAAACGAACCGAACGAACACGAACAAGGCCTTGTTCGTGTTCGTTCGTTAAGGAAATAAATGTGTTCACGAACGGTTCATGAACATTTACCGAACGAGATTTTATGTTCGTGTTCGTTCATTAAGGAAATGAGCGTGTTCGCGAACGGTTCACGAACACAACAAACACAAATAAATTTGGCGAACACGACAAAGGACAAAGATAGATGGCCCAGAGAGTAGCACTCGAACTTGAATCCCTTATTGTGGGAAGGAGGTCGATCGTATTCGCTAAATGTAAATAATGAGAAATGAAGGGGAAATGATGCATAAACAAGGTGAAAGTGAGTTTCCTAGTTTAATTGTTAGGGTAATAAAATAAATAAAAGTTTAATAATATAAAAAGTACAAATAAAAAATAAAAAAGTACAAAGATCTTCAATTAAAATACAAACATACAAACATAAACGAACACAAATCAACGAATGTTCATGAACATGTTTACGAACACGTTCACGAACACCTTACCGAACGTTCACGAACACAATCGAACGAACGAGACCTCTGTTCATGTTCGCTCATTGGCTGGTTGGCTAGGCTATAGCGGCTAGGTTTAAAATTTAAGAATTAACCGTTTGGCCAAGCCAAACAGTTCACCCAACTCCTATACGACAGCGTCCCGGGCGGTGATATAAGTCACGAAGACCGGGTGGCGGTGGCCAACATCGAGTTCCGGGGCAAGGAGCGGAATCCGTTTGACACTCGCCAACCTGCGAACACGACCCGGTTAGCACCCCTAGTTGGAGTAGCTGATGGGTGTGATCATATACTTCTATCACATGTGCTGCAACTTTTTAGTGATACATATCGTGGTAGATGGATTCTAACAGTGGACTCATAATCAATGCATTCACATGCTTATCTCAGTATTTGTTTCTAGTTGAAGACTAATATATGTATGAGTATCTGTATTAAGTGTATGGGTATGCTTATTTGTGTGCATGGACATTCATATAGTTAAGGCATCATTGCAAATTAAAAGTCAAATTTTGTCTAGTTCTTCTTGAAATTTATCACACCGGACCGAACCGTAGGAGCTTCAGCCTATAATTTTTTTTTATGGGATTTCACATTTTTATATTTTAACTTGTTATACTATTTATACCTACAATAGCAAAGAATAGTAAATACTACCATGGAACCAAGTAACCTGAACAACCCGCCACAAACTCCGTGGACGACACCCGTTGATCCGATGTGGGCGACTCCACAATTTTCTTTTTCAAGCTACAATCAAGTTCCTAAAGCGTTCACGCAACTCCCTCAAACTCCGCATCCTAGTAGTTTATTTCAACTTCAACACATCCAATTTCAACAACAATATCAACAACTTAAAACGCTCCAACAAAGCCAAAGTCGGCCTATTCATACAAAAGTCCAATCGCAACCGACACCTGATACCCCTTCGTTAGACGATTTGGATGATATTGACGTTGTACCCGAAACCCAACCTCAAAGTTCTAAGAAAACATCTAAAAAAAGCGTTCAAAGAGGCCGGAACAAGATAATTTAACCACCGGTAGAGGTCAAACTTGGACATCGATCGAAGAGATGGTGTTGGCAAGGGCGTGGACCAATACGTCTACGTGTCCGATCGTAGGTATGTTATACTTTTATTTATACTAAAATAAAATAATATTTTTTTCAAGATAAAACAACATTTATTTACACCTTGATATTTATTGTAGGTAATAATCAAAAGTCTGATAGTTTTTGGAAGGAGGTTTGCAACAAATTTCATGCTTTGATGCAAAAAGAACTGTACCGAAGAGTGAACTCAATAGGCTCAAAGTATCGAGAGATGAATAAGAAGATATCGGCATTTTGTGGTTATTACAACAATGCTCATTCGAATCGGCCAAGTGGGGCGAGTGATAAAACGGTTTTTGCCATAGCTATGTCAAAATACCATACGAAAGAAGGTAGTGCGTTCACATACGTAGGGGCTTGGGAAATCTTTAAAAATTGTCCCTAGTGGGCGCCGGTTCCTAACGAGGTGGTAAGGGCAAAAAGGTCTAAAACATTCGAGTCGATGGAGCATAGTGCCGGTGATTCGGATGTGCATTGCCATATTAATATTAATGACGAACCCGAGTTTGATGATGAAGTGATGGAGATTCCAGAATTGAAGCGCCCAAATGGTAGAGACAAAGCAAAAAAGGAAGCGGCGACCAAAAAGAAAGAGGCGTTGACAAAAAACAAATCTCCGAGTGAAACAAAGGTGGATAAGTTGATGAGCATGGTCACCGAATTTAACGAAATACTAGCGGCGAGACTTAAGTTGAAAGAAAAAGAAATGCAAGAAGCGACCGACCGTGAAGACTTTAAGCTAATGGCGACAAATATCGACTCGCTCCCAGAAAAAGATAAAGAAGTGTTGCAAAAAATGAAGGCGAAAATTGCTCAACAATGGGGTCTTTAAATTATGGCGTTATCATTTTTTATATTTTCTAGTTTTCGTCTTTAATTTATGTCGCTATCGTTTTTTATATTTTCTAGTTGTAACGAAATTGATTTAGTTTTATATTTTATGGATTAAATTACTTTTTTTTTCAATTTTTGGACAACTCTGTTATAGATCTCTCGTGTAATTGAGCTAAATCGGTTATATTATTTGTACCTACAATAGCAAAGAAAAAGAAGAAACAGGTTATCCCACCACCATGGCGTCACCAACTTCTTCCGACGAGATCAACGAATTTTTTTTGAACGTGGTGATGGAAACGACACAAATAATTATAGAGGAGGAAGAAACCTCATCCAAACGGAGAAAACGACAACAATCTTTAAATAGGGATCGTGAAGGTATTTTTTTCGTGCATTATATTTTAAGGCATCGTGTACGAAGGCCAACAAAGAATGACATCTACAAGTTTAAAGTTGTACCCAACATACACAAGGATTGTTAAAACTATACCGTATCCAGAAGATGAAAAAAGAAAGATATTTGCAAAATGTCAAGAATCTGCTAGGAAAGATGTTGAGCGTCTATTTGGGGTTCTACAACAAAAATGGCACATAGTTGCAAACCCAGCACGAGCACTTGAACTCAAAACATTGAGATATTGTATGTATGCTTGTTTCTTGCTACATAACATGATTATCGAAGACGAAGGTAACGCCATATGTGAATATGATCCTAACGACATTCATGAGAATGTTGTACCAATTGATGAAGGGCAACAAGAATCTAACATGTGGGCGTTATATAACGAGACTACGCATAACCATCTTCGTTCGGATTTGATTGAACATGTTTGGCAATTTGGTCGGGTTAACAACAACGAGTAGTTTTCTTTTCTTAATTTATAATATGTAGCTTAAATTTGGATGTTATTTTTTTATTAATTTGAATGCTATGTAGTTTTATTACTAAATTTATTTAATTTTATTTGTTGTTTATTTAAAATAAATAAAATGAATTTCACACAAAAAAAGGGTGGATAGTGGTTTGGGTCATGACCACACCATTAGAATAGTGATTTCTGATGGTGAATTAGGCTATGGGGTGTGGGGATCATGGATTGGAACATTATTTCCACATAGGATCATTAATTAAATGGTACCCCCCTCCTTGATTAATGGTGGTTTCTATGGATTAAACCACGATTACCACGACCCTCCCATTTGATAATTTGATAATTTTAAGACAAAAATAAATTAAAAAAAATAAAGGAGATAATGGTTTGGGTCATGACCACGCCCTTAGGGTAGTGGTTTTGAATAATGGATTAAAGATGAATGATATGATGTTTATGTGGAGGATCACATTGGCGCAGCTTCTATAGGGCGGGAGGGGGCGGCCGACCCCCGAACTTTTTCGCTCAGTAGTGGAGAGTATGTAGTTTTCGTATAGAAATTTTGGGGTATATACGTTTTCGACCCACCAGTCTTATAGAAATTTTTGGGTATATAAGTTTTCGACCCCCCGGTCGAAGATCTCAAGCTTCGCCACTGGAGGATCATAGTGGTTATGAGGGTCATCACCACACCCTATAGCCTTAGAGGGTGATGACATGTTGCTGACGTGGAGGATCATGATTGGCATGATGGCCATGACCACACCCTTTATCCTTATTGAACATCCCCACCTTTTCATGTAACTAGTTGATTTTCCGTCCGCGCGTTGCGGCGGGGAACCAATGACTGCAAAACACGTGTTAGTAACGGCAAGCAGATACCGAATATCAAAACATAAATAAAAATGTCGTGAAAAGGATAGGCCCTCCATCCTAAAAAACCGATTTTAAATAACCTAATATATAATAATAGGACTCACACGTCCTACTCGTTGGAAATTCAGTTGTTTTCAGTTCAGTTATTAAGGTGCTAACACGTTAAAATATGGTTGAGCTTGGTACCAGTAACGGCACCGAAATACCGATCCGGAAAATCATCGAAATTAGGTACTGGCACCGAAAATGCTCGGTACAATACTGTATGGTATTTCAAGGTAAAAATCAATAAATACAGGTATGGTGCTACACCAGTGTCGAACCGAAAGTAATGATTCTGAAAATGCCAAAAGGTGGGGTACCAAATTGGTACCGAAAATGATTCGGTATAGTAAATTTGGTACCGATACGATACCAGTTGTATTACAGGATTTGATAAGATTTGCTCATCAATAATCTAAATATCCAAGTTAATTTTACATGCTACAATTCATTCATTACAGAAAAAGACAAAATAAAGCAAAATAAGTTGTGTATATAAAACCTCATTCAAACGAAATACAACTTACTTACTGTGTGTATGAAGTAATCGAACGAAATTTCTTGTTCATGTTCATTCGTTTATTAAACGAACGAACATAAATGAGCTTCCCGCCGAACGGTTCACGAACTGTTCGCTGAACGTTCGGTTCGTTTACAGCCCTAACAAAGGTTGTGCCACATGTCGAAAAATGCCAAGCATCAACGCCAAGTGCCACACCGTCGGTTTAAACACCACACTATGTTATGAGGTTTGGTCCACGTGTCTCATAATGCCCCATCTTCAAGCCACTCCACACCGTGTGGTCTAAGTATTAAGGAGAAACCCCCACTTTTTGAGAAAACATTGTAAATCACAATGTGTGGCTAACATTTTGCCACGTCCACCTTTTCTAAGTGAACTTCTTCATGTATTTAAGGGTAGTATAGTCATTTTGCACCATGTCATCATCAACACTTTCTATGAAATCTTCGATAGTACAAGTCACTTTCACACCAACATTTCCCCTTTTTGTCCTTCCCCCACCAATTCATCTTCTTCTACCTTTTTGTCCTTCACACACCATCCCATATTTCGATTGTCTTTTAGTTTCTATCATTTGTTTTCAAGTTTCTCTCATGCAAGAATGGATCATCCTCATGACTTTGTTACAGATCTTGAAGATTATACTCCTCCTCATGGTGAATCGTTCGTTACTCAGTTGAAGGAGTACAACGCATCATCGGGTATTTGGACTTGTTTCTATCTTATGTTTATATTTTTTGGACGTATGTGAATACGACAAGGGCATGGTGGATACTCCACTGGTACTTCCTATATATAAGTGCTCTTGTTGTATCATCAATCATATTGTTATTCAGATCACTTGAAGTTTTGTGTTATCTTCAACCCATATGTGTTATCTACTTGCTTTGTGTGTTCAATATCCATAACTAGTACATTCATTAACTCTAATCAAATCGACTTGTAGTATATTATAGCGCTATGAGTTTGATGGCCCATTTTTTAGGTAAACCATTTAGGTTTATTCTACCAAGGTTTGAATATTATAGCACTATTGGTGTGGTGACTCATTCATGCTCCCAGATGTGTGGTGTGTTGGGAGATCCATAGTGGAATGATTGAAATCGAGCATTTGTTTTCTAGGAAACCATTTGGGTTTCCCCTCATGGTTTCCTACTTGTCAACATAAATTTTGAACGCACACCTTTCATTCCTGCTTCTAGATGTATGGCGTGCTAGAAGATCCATAGTGGAATGATAGAGCCATTTTACTTGGAAATCCTTTTAGGGTCTTTCTACACAATTAGCTAAACCTTGGATTTCCATGCTTATTTGTTTGCATATCTTGGTTAACACAAATTGCTTTAGTATAACATAGTGTCATAACAATACATTCCAATCCATAAGCTCTAAGATAGGTCATATACTTGCTCAACAACTGGTAAGAGGTTGTAGTACCTGCTTAACAATCGGTAAAGGTTCTAAAAACCTGCTTAACGACTGGTAGAGGTCGTTTACTTGCTCAACAGTTGGTAAGAGGTTGTAGTACCTTGAGATTCTTATGAACTATATTAAATCATTCTCATACTCCTAATCAATAATTTTGTCATCCTTCCTAAAACCAAACGATGCCCTCATCTTTGAAATCTAAAGTATACATTGATAACTTTAGCAAAACTTTTACAACAATTCAATCCTCTATTTTTTCTCAACATTTTTTTTTGGCACACACATCAGTTTCATACACGAGTGGTCATCATTTTATCTAGAAATTCTCTTGAAGCAACCTTTTTCCGTTATTCAACCCTCTTATACCCCTATGAACCGTAACTCTCACACTTCAACCTTCCAAATATGCTCAACCATACCCAACAACCTACTATAATTAAATTGCGGGATGAAATTTCTTTAAGTAGGGGAGACTGTAACCATCGCAAAATTTTCAAGCTTGTGATTTTACATCATTTTCGTACTTAATAAATTCTACCTCTTTTTACACATATTTTCGTTATCCTACATACTAGCAAAATGATTTTTACATTATTACCAAAACAAAATCTAAGTATCACCTACCTTGAAACCTCCCCTATAACCTAACTAAATTTAATTGAGGGACAAAAATCGTCAAAACACTTGAAGGGGTAAGGTCCCAAAAACCTTGCTTCAAGTACTTGGGACCATACCACAACCTCATCCTTCCAACCCTCTTTAGACCTTGCTCGGCCGCGCACTGGTCTTACAAAGAGAACTCAGAAGGAAAACAAGATCTTACACCTGCGCGCCAAAAGGAAATTAGCAATCCTCGCGCCATTCTCCATAACAGGTAAGGATAAAAATCCTAATAAGCATTCCCGCATAGACGACATCCAGACTTGGGTAATATTTACTTTACTGATACCATACAATAAGGAGCCACATAGGATTACATCCATATTCTTCTAGAAGGCTCAATCGTGCATCACCATACGTTTATAACCGTCTGGCCACGTGGCATCATCCCAGGCTCCCTTGAAGTCACGATGATGGCATGGAATTAAAGAGAGGTTTTTCACTTGTCCACTTTCCACGTGGCAATACCCCAACCATTGATCAAGATCGCGATCCGTGTGCTCTCACACTCGTTAATGATTAACGGAGGGAAAAATAACCGCTCATGAAAATAGCACTTTCCGTCAATATTTCACCAACAGGTTTTCCCGCCCAAACTTCGGCTATAAATAGAAGGATAATTCAGGTATAATTCTCAAGTTACATTCACTTCACTTTCACAACTTCTTCTTCTTCATAAAATCTGTACTTATTCTTACGCCGGAGGGTGGTAACGGAGAGAACCCCCATTCTCCCCATGGCGAGTCTAACGGTGGTTGTTTTGCAGTAATCGTGAGAAGAAGGAGAGTTGTTAACCACGAACCGAACGAGGAGAGATCAACCTTTTTATGCAGATTCAAACCCCCTGGTTCAGTTGATTCCGGTCAATTAAACCAGTGTTTCTTCATTGGCGCCCATCGATTTCTCAGTTTTACCCATTTCTTCTCGTTTCGATTCACTTTTTCATTTTCGTTTTTCAAATGGAAGAAACTCCGACGAACCGTCAAACTGGCCCTCGGCCAAATTTCGCTCACAATACCCAAGTTGAAGGGATTGTGGGAGAAGCTTCGGATGATAATGAAGTGCAATACACTGATAATCATCCAAATGATCCTGTCACTCCAGGAATGCAGCCTGAAATTCCAATAAGTTCATTTCTACCTCCAGGGGAAACCCCCATTTCCTGGTATGTCAGATCCCAAGGAGCAATAAATGCTGTGTATGCACAACTCTGTGCACAAACTGCTCCTCCCACTCAGTCACGAAGACCGGTATCTCGCACTCGAGCACCTTCGGTGCCTCATGTGTCCCATCATGATACACCATCACGAGTTCAGGTAGAAGATATCGAAGTTTACTCTAGATCTCCAGCGAGATATGAACATACTCACTCTGAAAATCGACGAAGAGAGTATCACGATGAATCTCATTCTCACCGAAGGCAGTCAGTCTACTCCAGGTTGGGCCCACGTCGGGACACCCACACCAATGAGTACGACATAACATACCACGAAGGGGACAGTACAAGCGTATTCAATCGGTTGCAACCGAATTACAAAAGTTGCAAACCTCGCACGACTTACAATCCTGAAGCAGAACACGATTACAATTTGAATTACCGCCCGACGGAGGCAGCAGAAAATTCTAAGTTCATTAGCGAAATCGCTTTGGCTCCCCTAGAAAAAGCAAAGCTCCCATCCAATGTTGGCAAGTTTAATGGCATGACAGACCCAGATGATCATCTTCGGGTCTTCACGAGTGCAGGTTTGGTAGGGGGATGGACCCTACCGATGTGGTGTCACCTCTTCATCCAGACTCTCACAGGCGCTGCACGGTTATGGTTCGATAACCTGCCTGTGGGAAAGATAACCTCATGGGTAGACCTACGAGAGAATTTTTTAGTACACTTCAGCCAACAGAGGAGGTCTATCCGAGATACTGCACACATCATGAATATTTGGAGGCGCGACGATGCGAGCTTGGAAGATTTCATCACGCGCTACAACAAAGAAGTGCTTGAGATAGGGTATGTTCACGAGCACTTGATCAGAGCACAGTTTAAATATCTCGTCCGCTGTGACGACATGATAAAGGTTTTGTCCGGAACGGAAGGGCTACCAAAGAGCTGGGAGAAGCTGATGGCAGCAGCAAAAGTGTACGCCCAGACGGAGAAAAACCTCAGCACTAACAGACCACCTCCACCGCACAGCCGCCCATCAGATATGAGCGCCGGCGGTAACAAAAAGTTTAAAAAGAATTGGCGTGATTCAAATTCTGGAAATTACTCATCCGAAGCTGCGCGAGCTACCATAAACAGGCTCGCCGCGCAACGAGAGACAAAGCAAGAAAACAGAGAGAGGCAGTGGACCCCTCTGACCAAAACCCCGGCAGAGGTGTTGAGCACGGAGGACTACCAGTTCAAGACCCCTCCACCAATGAAAAATAAACGGGGTCAGGATCCGAACCAATACTGTGACTATCATAAAGATCATGGTTACACTACCAATAACTGTATCTCCCTGCGCACAGAGATTGAGAAGGCGCTCAAAAGCGGCGAGCTCACACACCTATTGCAGAATGTGCGCAAAGACATAAAACAGATTACTCGCGGCGAGGAGGGCCCGAGTAAGAAGGCGAAGAACTAAGCAGCATACTATAGTTTCCTCGCAGGATTGGTTAAGTTCTGTAGCTTATCAATTCGCAGCAAGGATTATAGTGTAAGTTAAGTTTCATGTAATTATCCTAAAATAGAAAACTTTGTACCATGGCCTCTGTGCCCTATCATGAATCAAAACAAAGTTTCTGTTATCTCTGTGTTTATTACAAAGTGCATGCAATTCCTTTTGGTAAGCGCAAAAACATTATGGTAGATATAACACAAGTCTCATGAGCAGTCAGCGATTACACACATCGCACCAGACCTTACGCTCACACATGAGCTTTATACCACCTTTATTCGCCTTACCTAATCAAAGCAATTGAACTCATGCAAAATATTGTAAATTAAAACACATTTTATACTAGTTACTGGCGCGCCACGCGCCTTAACATAAAATACAAATGTACACGACAGTGTATTAATTAACGTTACTTGCGCTGCAGCGCACTAACAAAACAGGGATCCACATCCCAAAAAATACAAGTAATTGTTCATGCAACCACAAAGAAAACCTAAGCTAGGTCTTCATCTTCATCTTCATCTTTATCCGGGAAGATTTCTTTCAATTGTGCCACATGGTCCTTAGACTGTAACGCAACATTGATAAGATCCATAACCGGGAGCTGTAAGTTATTAAATTCTGTCTTCGCAGCAGCCACGGTAGCATATGTATTAACACCATGGGTAGCGGACTTGCTAGTATCCCAGTCGACCTTCAAAGCGTTAACCACATGGTGCGAGCATTCCGCATACCCTTGGGCATATCCATCATTTCGCGCAGCAACCAACAAGTGCGCCACAGTTTTGTCTAGCTCTTCAGAATTCAAGACTGATTCGGCAACCTGCATAAAAAAGGAAAAATCAAAGTAAGGAGACGCGCACAACATCTTTAAGAATTACCAAAGCAAGAAGAACTTACACTTGCGATTCCACGCTCTTTCAGCCATAACATATCACCTTTCAGATGCTCAAGCTCACTCTCCGCCGTCACCCGCGCAGTTTCAGAAATTTCTAACTTTTCTTCGGTTTCAACAAGACGGCGGGAAGTTTCAGCCTTCTCAGCCCGCGCAAGCTCCAGATCTTTCTTAGCAGCCTCAGCTTCCACCTTAAGTTGTTCCTGCTCAGATAGTAAAGCGATAAGTTCTTCTATCTCCTTATCTCTAAGGGCAAGAGTAGCGCGGGTATGTACCTCTCGTTGTTCACTCTGTTCCCTATGAGAACGCGCTTCATCCCGCGCGGCTTCAGCATCAGCGTTTTCCTTCTTCAATTTTTCAATCTCCGCATCCTGTTTCTTCAACTTTTCAACTTCTGCTTTATGGTTGTTGATAACATTGCAGAGACCTATCTTTTCAGCATTGTCCTTCTCGCAGATCTCTTTCCAATTTTTACGCTCTTTGGAAAGAAGGGCAGCTTCGGCTTCCGCCTTTCTCTACCAACCCGCAACAGACCATTCTTCAGTTTTCCGATCATTCTCAAATTTGGCTTGGTCAGCTTCTAGCTTAGCCCTCAGCTAGGCAACTCGGGCCTCATCCTCAGCAGCTTTCTTCTTGGACGCCTTAAAAGCAGCCCAATCCTTATGCATGCTATGCCACTCGCGCACTGTACGGTGCGTAGTGGATGCATAGCTAGCAGCCTCTTCAAGGTAGGCATGATAAGTCTGTTCATGAGGGCGCCCTTCTTGGAACTTGATCTCCCCAGGCGGAAAACTTCCCTGCAACCACTCTCGACACACATGCCAATCGGAAAAAAATGTCACCTTTCTTCAACTTCCATACAGGCATGTGAACTTCATCAGCTTGTTTCTCCGAATAGCATCTGTAATAATAATCCCCCGGAGTTTCATTCGGGCAGATAGGGGAATTTTCATTTGATCAAATAAAAGAACCTTGGTCCCCACCAGGATTCTTCTCAACATTCTCAGGCACGCAACCAGAAGCCGCCGAAGGGGTCGTTGTTACAAGGATCTCTTGAGTACTTTTCCCTTTCCCCGAATCTTGAGCAACAAATTCAGGAGTCTGTGGATTACCAGCACCAACATCTACAGCCTTCGAA
The DNA here is from genome assembly GCA_030545235.1 of Helianthus tuberosus. Taxonomy (NCBI): domain Eukaryota; kingdom Viridiplantae; phylum Streptophyta; class Magnoliopsida; order Asterales; family Asteraceae; genus Helianthus; species Helianthus tuberosus. The sequence goes on along the minus strand of CM060435.1, from coordinate 37,131,514 downwards.
CTAGTAATTTTCTCCGCATCAACAGCAACATCAACAGGCTTTTCAGCCTCAAGATTCTCTGCCCCAGTAGTCTTCCCCGCCTCATTCTCAAGAGTCTCAGCATTCTTTAACGGCTCATCAACAGAGGCGCGAGGGGGGGGGGGAAGCTCCTCATTAACCACAGATGATGGTTTCGTTTGAACAGGAGAATTTGGCTTTTCTGAAAAAACAAACGTATGTATATGTTACAATCATTCAAGGCGAGTTAAAGAATAACAAAAAAAAATACCTACCAAGAACAGGTTTTGCAAAAAAGGCATCCAGGTTGCCTCTTCTGGTAATCTTCTTCTGAACCTTCTTGGCAGGTTGACCATCGACATCAACACCAGTTTGCTTTCTTTTTCCTGCCTTTTTCCTCAGCAGATGCTCAGGACTCGACTCTAAGTCGATAGGATCATCAGGGTTTGACCGAGGGATGTCAGTAGTATCCTTTGGTTCCGATTTAGTTTTCCTCACAACTGCAGGCGCAAGACCCTCCAACGAATCAGATACCACCACATAATCACACCAGGAGTCAGAGGAATGGGGCGTACCTTTCTTCTCTCCTCCCAGATTTTTGGCTTTAGAGGACTGAGTTTTCTCCAAATCACTCTTCTTTGGCGCAGCGGGCGCACGTCTTTTCTTTTCAGGGCCTATGCCCAGGTTAGACAGCTCACTTACTGCATTACAAAAATTGACTTATCCAAATGCGCGAATACAACAAAAAATAGGGCTATGGTAGAAAATTACCAGAACCAGCAGGAAGTTGCGCGGGTAGGTCATCATCTCGTGGAAGAACAAAATTCCTCACAATTCGATAATACCAAAGCTCTTCATCAGGTTTCTTGGGAATGGTTGCCATCTTCCCACATTCCCTCTCAAAAGCAACAACATATAAGGAAACGACTGCAAAGGAAGAGAAGCAACATTAAAAAAAAACAGACACAAGAAAGGAAAGCAAACAGGGCAAACCCCAAATCTTACTTTTTCCATCCTCCATATACACCGGCTTCTCTTCACAGTTCATCCGCCAATTCAAACTCATGCTAGCACCAACCAGGGCTTTTTCTGGCAGAGCAATGGACGGAACGTCCTTCAAATCTTGATACCAGTTTTTGGAAAAGGGAGTTTGAATCGTCTCAGTGGGAACATCCTCTTTCCCCCTAAAAGTCATTCTCATCGGAATAACCCCAACTTTAATAAAGAAGAGTTTTTGCTTCCAGTCATGAAACGATTTTGGGGGTTGAAGCAAGATCTTTTTTTGCAGACGCTCTTTGCACAAAAGAATAGAACCCCTGAGAACAATGCATTTGATGGAAAACCCACCGTCGGTTCAATATGCATCGTACGACACACAAATTCGAAATGACGATGTCACACCCCAACCGATGGCGGAATCATCGGGGCGCGGCACTGAGCGAAACAGATTGTCCAGAAGTTTCCATAACAACTACCATTACCATTCAATTTAAGTTAACATGTCCCATACCATGTCTCAAATAGCAAAACAAGTTATTACAGACAAAATCTAAACAAGTATTCTGTTCCGACAACTCAGATTTAAACATAACTAAATTATTCGTTGGTTTCTAGGACTCCAGTTCCTAGCTTCGATTTCATCACAGTCCGAGAAGCATATAAACAACCTAGGCACCTGTCACATACGTTAAAATAATGTCAATACATAAAATGTAAAGGTGAGCATACAAGTTTGATAATAGCATATAGAGTTCGAATTCGTTTACGCATAACCAGCACGTACACATAGTGAAATGAAGCACGTTAGTTATCGACATAGATCCATCGATACCAATGACTGCGGGTTGACTGCCCGAGGCAGTTCGCAATACACGATTACCACCGTAATCCATGCAAGTAAAAGATCCTTAACAACCCCCGTGGAAACGGGTGCTGAGTCCAAACTATAGTACTATCGTTGCTAAGGCAGGTAGACAGCATTCCATGTGTAAACATAACAAACAAGCATTCATAAGCCACGTATAACATACGATAACGGTTAAGCGTTAAAATAGCTTGAGTAGTGTGATAGTTGCAGTTTGAATAGTTGTAACGTATGTAACACCCAAAAGTGTTAAAGTAAAAAGGGTTCGAGTATACTCACAGCGATATGGATTGAAGGGAGCGCTTTACAGCGAGTACGATTAGCCTGAATAAATTCGATAACGTAAAGATAAGTGATGCGTAAAACAGTACAAGCGAGAGTGGGTAGGATGACTGATCGTGCGGTTCAGTTGTCCGTGAGTAGGAGTCATCCGTGCGCATGACCTATCCGTGCGGATGGTGATTCGTGCGGATGGTGTTCCATCCGGATTGGTCATCCGTGCGTGTGACTGTCCGTGCGGGTGGCAACCCGTGCGGACGAGTTATACGTGCGGACGACTTACCCGTACGGTTAGATGTTTGTGTGGATAAACGTTCTAGTGGATTGTTTCTTCCTAAGATGTGTTTGTGTATGATGGCTTGTGCTTTGGAGTTTTCGTTGTAGCATTTAGAAATCACCAAAGTGTTTCTACCTTTCAAGCCGGCCGCGCGGACGGTGGTCCGTGCGTATGGTAGTCCGTGCTGACAGCCTGTGCGCGCGGGCAGGGTCAATCCGTCCGGATAGCCCGTCCGTGCGCACGGCTTGACCGTGCGGGTGGGGTTTGCTCGATTTTCATTTTAAGGCCTTAGTATCTCATGATCCGATGAGTAATCCATTCAGAGGTCGTCCGTCCGGATTGCTCGTTCGTCGATACTCAAGCCTCGCTTGGAGAGTGGGTCCCAAGGGTAGTCCGTGCGGGTGGCAACCCGTGCGTATGACCTGTGCGTGCGGATGGTAACCCGTGCGCACAGCTTGTCCGTGCGGGTGGCTAGTCCGTGCGGATAGCCTGTCCGTGCGGATAGCCTGTCCGTGCGGACAACTGCTCTGGTTGTTCCGTTCGTCTACGCTTGGTTTCTGTTGTCGTTTATCGAGACGTTCTGATTACGTGGCAACCACTTGGAGTTGTGTTCTCACCCGCGTGACTAGACCGGTTAGGAATCACCCTAACTTGGCCCGCCGGCGACTCAGAACGGTCGTCCCGGTTAACCCGGAAATCAGTTGTCTAGGGTACAACTCCAGATCTGGAACTAGGGTATCACTATTGACGAGCAAAACACTAGGACTGATCGGATTTGTACCGGTTTTAAGGGTAAAAGAAGGAGAGAACTTAGGTTTATTTCTTTCAACTCTTTTATCCTTAGAAAAGTTTAGATCTAGGTGAAATTATTGTAAAAACTTGTAGAAATCGTTTAGATCTGAGATATTCTTGGTGGAATGAGGCCAAGCATGAAGTTCTTACGAACTTCATGATGACGTCACCCGTGAACACCTCAAGTCCGGATGATTTCATGGTTAAAATCGATGATTCGAAAGATAGAAGTGTGTAGAATCGTGCAGTGATTAAGGATGTACAAGAATTAGTGCAAGATCTTACCTGGATTGAGAGAAATCTGGGAAAAAGGTGGAGAATGCGTGTGGTTCAGACGTCACTTGCCAAAAGTGGAAAAAGTGGATAGTGACCCGTGTATTTATAGGATGCCAAAAAGGGAAAGGGGGGGTGAGCCGTGCGCACGGCACGCACCCGGGCAGGTCATCCGCGCGGGCTGGCCATCCGTGCGGACTGGCAATCCGTGTGGATTGGCCATCCGTGCGGATGGGCCATCCGTGCGGATGCCACCACCTTGGGCGAGCTCGGTGCGATGTTGATTCGGCTCGGATTTACGAGCGGTTTGATAGGGTTTCCTAATTCAAATTACTTTCAGTCCCAACTACTTCTTATACGGTTCGATTCGGGATTCGAGTTCGGGTTCGATCATATTCGAGTTAGACTTCGAGTTCGATTGAGTTCGCTTGATTATCACCACACAACATAAAATAAACATGCACAAGTAACACGTAAGGCACACACACACGTATAGCTGACAAATAAAATACGAAATTCGAGTTTCGATCTGGTGTCGATTTTGATTAGCTTGCTTGATTATCTTTATCGCATTGTTACTTCCTATCGTTCACAGTCGTAGATCGATCGAAATATGATTGGTGAGGCTTGATTATTGTAATGTACGACATTTACTCCACATAATCTAAATATAATAGAAACAATTCTACGAGTCACGTCGCGCGAATTCGGTCGTTGACTTTGACCTTGACTTTGACTTTCACTCGTGAAAACACGGGGTGTTACAGCCTCCCCTTGTTTAGGAAATTTCGTCCCGAAATTAAGCCGGAAGCTGTAACAAATTCGTGAATCACGTGTGGAGAATCGCCAAATTAACCAAGATTTACGGTTAAAATCGGCTGATTCAAAAGCTTATGAAGTCGTTTGAGAGGAATCTTTTTCAAATTATTTTGATTGCGCTGATCAAACAACAAGATTCGTACCAGATTTCATTGTATACAGATCTCAATTCGCATCAGATTCGATAAAGTTCTTCAAAATCTTTTTCTTTTTCTTTCAAAACTTTGATCATTGTGGGTTCTAGTTTGAATTCGCTTCGGTTGCGATCCGACTCGGACGACGTGCGGAATCCGTGAACGTACGTGATCGAACACACAATAACATACAGATGGCGTGATTCATTTATAAAAATTCAATCTTTATTAGTTTCGGCGGTTTCTGTTGGCTTCCATACATATTATCATATTTCAAATTCTCTGAAATCTCTCTCGAATACTCGCTTTTCTAGTTGGGCGTTGCTTCTTCGTTGAACAGCTGTGGATACTTTGCCTTCATGTCGCTCTCGAGTTCCCAAGTGAACTCCGCGCCTTGTTTGCCTTCCCACCGGACTTTCACAATGGGAATGCGTGAGCGCCTGAGTTCTTTGGTTTGGCGATCCATGATTTCGACAGGCTTTTCCACGAAGTGCAATGTTTCGTTCACTCGTAAATCGTCTAGAGGAACATGTACGGCTGGTTCGTAGATGGTCTTTCGGAGGTTTGACACGTGGAAGATCGGATGGACATTGTTAAGTTCTTCCGGTAATTCGAGTCTGTAGGCGACTTTTCCGATCCTTTCCAGAATCTTAAAAGGTCCCACATACCGAGGCGCAAGTTTCCCCTTTTTGCCAAATCGGACTACACCCCTCCAAGGTGATACCTTTAGGAGTACGTAGTCACCAATGCCATACTCACGGTGCTTGCGCTTTTTATCGGCGAGAAGCTTCTGTCTATCTCGAGCCTTCGCTAGGTTGTCCCGAATTTGGAAGATTTTGTCTGTCGTTTCTTGTAGTAGTTCCGGACCGGTTAGTTGCGTGTGACCGATCTCGTGCCACACAATAGGCGATCGACATCTTCTTCCGTATAAAGCTTCGAAAGGAGCCATCTGGATGCTAGCCTGGTAGCTGTTGTTGTACGAGAATTCGACTAACGGAAGGTGTCTATCCCAATTACCACCAAAATCTAGAACACATGAGCGGAGCATGTCTTCAAGCGTACGAATCGTTCTTTCGCTCTGACCGTCAGTTTGTGGGTGGAACGCGGTACTCAGATTAAGCGTCGTACCTAGTGCCGTTTGAAACGTTCCCCACAGCCGCGAAGTGAATCGAGCATCACGGTCAGAGATGATGTCACGAGGCGTCCCATGTCGACAAATGATCTCGTCAGTGTAGATTCGGGCTAATCGTTCCACCTTGTAGTCCTCTCGTATTGGCAGAAAGTGGGCTGATTTGGTCAAACGGTCAATGATAACCCAAATGCTGTCGTGTCCTGATGACGTGGTTGGAAGCTTGGTTACGAAATCCATAGCTATGCTCTCCCACTTCCACATGGGGATTGGAGGTTGTTCGAGCAAGCCAGAGGGTCGTTGATGTTCGGCCTTGACTCTAGCACAGGTTAGGCATCTTCCGACGTAGAGAGCGATATCCCGCTTCATACCCGGCCACCAGTACCTATATCGAAGGTCATGGTACATTTTGTCAGCACCGGGATGAATAGAGTATCGGGATTTGTGGGCTTCGTCCATGATGATTTGTCGCAGGTTGGTTCGCTTGGGAATCCAGATTTTGTCTAGGAAATGGAATATCCCGTTTGATTTGCTCACAAGTTGGGCTCCGTCGTGGTAGATCCTCTCTTTCTTCAAGGTGCGCTCGTTGAAACATGCATGCTGGGCGTCGCGAATGAGAGCTTCGAGATTGTGCTGGGCTTGAACATTTCGAGTGCTAAGCAGATAACTCCGTCTGCTAAGTGCATCGGCAACAACATTTGCTTTGCCTGGGTGATAACGAATCTTGCAGTCGTAATCGTTGAGAAGTTCTACCCATCGGCGTTGACGCATATTTAGTTCCCTCTGATTAAAAATGTGTTGTAGGCTCTTATGATCGGTGAAGATCGTACACTTGGTACCATACAGGTAGTGTCGCCAAATCTTTAATGCAAAGACAACTGCGCCTAGTTCGAGGTCGTGGGTTGTATAGTTCTTATCGTGGATTTTGAGCTGACGGGATGCGTAAGCAATAACTTTGTCTCGTTGCATTAGGACACAACCGAGACCAAGGTTAGAAGCATCACAGTAGACAATGAAATTATCGTTTCCGTCGGGTAGCGTGAGAACAGGGGCATTGCAAAGCATGTATTTGAGGGTTCGAAAGGCAGACTCTTGTTTGGTTCCCCAGAAAAAGGGCTGGTCTTTATGAGTGAGAGAAGTGAGTGGTACAGCGATCTTCGAGAATCCTTCGATGAATCGTCGATAATAGCCCGCCAGTCCGAGAAAGGAACGGACTTCAGTCGGGTTCTTAGGCGTAACCCAGCTCTTAACAGCTTCAATCTTCACAGGATCAACGTGAATGCCCTGACTATTTACGATGTGACCCAGAAATTGAACCTCCCCCAGCCAAAATTTGCACTTGGAGAATTTGGCGTAGAGTTGGTTTCCCTGAAGTAACTCGAGAACCAAACGTAGATGTTGCGCGTGTTCGGATCTCGTTTTGGAATAGATCAAGACATCGTCGATGAACACGATAACGAAACGGTCAAGATACGGTTTACACACTCGATTCATCAGATCCATGAAAACAGCTGGTGCATTGGTTAGGCCAAAAGGCATGACAACGAATTCATAATGGCCGTAACGAGTGCGAAACGCCGTTTTGGGAATATCCACCTCCTGTATACGTAGCTGGTGATATCCGGAACGCAGGTCGATCTTCGAGAAACACGTAGCGCCCTGTAGTTGATCAAACAAATCGTCGATTCGAGGCAGAGGATAGCGATTCTTGATAGTCAACTTATTCAATTCCCGGTAATCGATGCACATCCGGAACGTCCCATCCTTCTTTTTGACGAAAAGGACTGGTGCGCCCCACGGAGAGGTGCTCGGGCGAATAAAGCCTTTTTCAAGCAATTCCTGGAGTTGGGTTGAGAGTTCGCGCATTTCGGACGGCGCGAGTCGGTAGGGAGCTCTGGCGATAGGATTTGCTCCAGGAATAAGGTCAATGCGAAAATCGATATCACGCTTTGGAGGTAGTCCGGGAAGGTCCTCGGGAAAGACTCGAGGAAATTCTCGAACCACTGGAACGTCCTTCACTTTCTTCTTCTCTTTCTTTTCCTTCTCCGCTGCTACGACATGAGCCAAGAAGGCCCTGTACTCCTTACGGAGATACTTGCTGGCTTGTAGGCATGATATAAGTTTGAGACCCTTCGAAGTAGTATCTCCATAGACGCACAATGAATCCCCGTTGGCGAGGGAAAAACGAATCATTTTATCAAAGCACACAACTTCGGCATGGTTTTCACGGAGAAAGTCCATGCCTACTATGACATCAAAGCTTCCTAGTTGCATTGGGATAAGATCGATTGAGAAGATGTGATTGTTGAGTTCGAGCGTGCAATCACGAATAACAGAGTTTACAGCGACGGTTCTCCCGGTAGCGACTTCAACTTCGAATGCAGAGGAGAGTCGAGAGCGCTTACGACTAAGGAGTTTCTCAAATTCGAGTGACACAAAGCAATTATCGGCTCCAGTATCAAACAAACATGAAGCATAAATACCATTCACAAGGAACGTACCATTGACCACGTTGTTGTCGGCCTGGGCTTGACGCACGTTGAGATTGAAAGTTCTGGCACGTGCGGCCTGTTGCTGCTGCTGTTGCTGTTGCTGTGGTTGCTGCTGTTGCTGCTGGGGTTCTTGTTTCACCACCCTGTTCGGGCACATGTTGGCGAAATGGTTCGGGTCGCCACATGTGAAGCATGCTCTGGCTTTGACTGCGGGTGCCGGAGGCGCTTGTTGACCCTGTGGGGCAGCGAGTAGAGCTTGATTGGCAGGAGCTTGACGAATACGGCAGTTGGCAGTAAAGTGGCCGTAGACGTTGCAATGAGCACAGAAGCGGCATTGAATAGCAGTTGGATGATGATAGGTGCAAGTAGGGCAGAGTGGGTGTGGTCCAGTATACGCACGCTTTGCAGGCGGTGCATTGGCCACAGGCGCCACTACTTGACGCTGTTGAGCAGGTACCGCTTGGATCGGTGCAGCAGAAATTGCACAGTTCTTGTTGGTGGAGTTGTTCTTTCTCTTGTTGCCTGAGGACGTGGGTTCAGCAGCTGGTGTAACAGCAGTGGCTTGATGTAGATGTTTGGAGGTCTTATCCCACATCCCAGCTTTGACCCTTTTGTCATTGATCTCAGCGGCCAGTAGATAGGTTTCTTCGATCGTGGTAGTCTTAGCCGCTTGCACGAAATCAGCGACGCAGTCGGGCAAGGCTCGGATGTATTTCTTGATGGTTATCTCAGGGGTCTTGACCTGGTCAGGACAGATAATGCTGAGCTGTTTGAAGCGAGCAGTGAGACCAGCATTGTCTCCATCTTTCTGATGTATGTGCCAGAATTCATCTTCAAGCTTTTGACGCTCGTGAGGAGGGCAGAATTCCTCCAGCATGACTTCCTTGAGTTCATCCCACGACAACCCGTAGGCTGCATCATTCCCTCTCTTGTTCCTCTCGGCCGTCCACCAGTCCAGAGCACGGGACTGAAAGACGCCGGTAGCATTCAGAGTTCGAAGGTCATCAGGGCAACCACTTTGTCGCAGAGTGACCTCGATAGAGTCAAACCAGTGGAATAGAGCAGTAGGACCTCCTTCGCCTGTGAATTCTTTCGGCCCACATGACTTGAATTGTTTGAAGCTGAAAGGTCTCGCAGCAGCTTTGGGACCTTCAGTCCTTGATTCCTCGGATGACTTGCTGGCATTCTCGCAGACACCGCTCACTGCCTTTGCTACCGCTTTCGCGACGATGGACGCAAGGCGTCTGTCCCTCTTTTCCTGACGGGAGAGCCGATGATGGGATCCAGACGACATTGTCTGCAATAGACACCGCCATGGAACTCAACACATGTATTCGAATCTCACCTCACACGTCTAGGATTACTAAAGCTCAGTAACACGTACCATGTAATCGCATATAGTCACAAAATCACATATTTGCACAAAATCACATAAACACATAGAGCACGTAATCACAATATTCCTAAACGTGTAAGCGCAATAGCAAGAAACACATATTTTCCTAGTCACTAAGGCAGTCAGAAAACAGAAACCTAGTATTCAGAGTTTGCGAGTGTTCGAAAGCAGCGTAACGCGAGTGATCTGCAAATGTTGTGTTGAGTGAGTTTTGTGTTTTAGCAGGAGAAGTAGTGTTGGGTCGAAACCAATAGTATGTTAACAAATAACAGAAAAAGCATAAAATTTTCATAAAGGTCGAAAATCGAAGGTAGATTGTCTGCGGCTAATAGACTTCGACTAACCAAGTAGCTCGACTATTCACAAGGATCCTGCACAACGACCTCCAGGACTATGCCTTTGCCTCGATTCTTGGGCGTTGGCGCAATTCCCTTTGGTTGGGTTGTGTCTTTAGACCGTTGGAGTCCATCGAACTTTGGTGGAGTTTTGTATAAAAGCGGGACGAGTCGTCAAGGTTAGGGTTTCACCCCTATCTTACAACTTCCGTCCTTGTTTTTTGATAAAAGTTGAGGAGATTATTCATCAAAATGTGGATTTCACTCCTAACTTGGTATAATTCTCCTCTTTTGTAACTAAAACGCAAGCAGATTAGGCAACTTTAGTCGAGAGTTTGCGGTTTTCACACCTATTCTCGGCCTTATTGCTTGTTCAAAGCTTGAAAATTCGAGTGTGGTGCTAGAAAAAGAGTGAGTGATAGCGACGAAATTACGCACACGCGTGAGTTGGTCTGTTGGTTCTCAACTATAGTCTAGGTCTCTAAGACTTCGACCCGGACTAGGTCGAGTCTTGCCTAATTCCCTATAGTTATGGCTCTGATACCAATCTGTCACACCCCAACCGATGGCGGAATCATCGGGGCGCGGCACTGAGCGAAACAGATTGTCCAGAAGTTTCCATAACAACTACCATTACCATTCAATTTAAGTTAACATGTCCCATACCATGTCTCAAATAGCAAAACAAGTTATTACAGACAAAATCTAAACAAGTATTCTGTTCCGACAACTCAGATTTAAACATAACTAAATTATTCGTTGGTTTCTAGGACTCCAGTTCCTAGCTTCGATTTCATCACAGTCCGAGAAGCATATAAACAACCTAGGCACCTGTCACATACGTTAAAATAATGTCAATACATAAAATGTAAAGGTGAGCATACAAGTTTGATAATAGCATATAGAGTTCGAATTCGTTTACGCATAACCAGCACGTACACATAGTGAAATGAAGCACGTTAGTTATCGACATAGATCCATCGATACCAATGACTGCGGGTTGACTGCCCGAGGCAGTTCGCAATACACGATTACCACCGTAATCCATGCAAGTAAAAGATCCTTAACAACCCCCGTGGAAACGGGTGCTGAGTCCAAACTATAGTACTATCGTTGCTAAGGCAGGTAGACAGCATTCCATGTGTAAACATAACAAACAAGCATTCATAAGCCACGTATAACATACGATAACGGTTAAGCGTTAAAATAGCTTGAGTAGTGTGATAGTTGCAGTTTGAATAGTTGTAACGTATGTAACACCCAAAAGTGTTAAAGTAAAAAGGGTTCGAGTATACTCACAGCGATATGGATTGAAGGGAGCGCTTTACAGCGAGTACGATTAGCCTGAATAAATTCGATAACGTAAAGATAAGTGATGCGTAAAACAGTACAAGCGAGAGTGGGTAGGATGACTGATCGTGCGGTTCAGTTGTCCGTGAGTAGGAGTCATCCGTGCGCATGACCTATCCGTGCGGATGGTGATTCGTGCGGATGGTGTTCCATCCGGATTGGTCATCCGTGCGTGTGACTGTCCGTGCGGGTGGCAACCCGTGCGGACGAGTTATACGTGCGGACGACTTACCCGTACGGTTAGATGTTTGTGTGGATAAACGTTCTAGTGGATTGTTTCTTCCTAAGATGTGTTTGTGTATGATGGCTTGTGCTTTGGAGTTTTCGTTGTAGCATTTAGAAATCACCAAAGTGTTTCTACCTTTCAAGCCGGCCGCGCGGACGGTGGTCCGTGCGTATGGTAGTCCGTGCTGACAGCCTGTGCGCGCGGGCAGGGTCAATCCGTCCGGATAGCCCGTCCGTGCGCACGGCTTGACCGTGCGGGTGGGGTTTGCTCGATTTTCATTTTAAGGCCTTAGTATCTCATGATCCGATGAGTAATCCATTCAGAGGTCGTCCGTCCGGATTGCTCGTTCGTCGATACTCAAGCCTCGCTTGGAGAGTGGGTCCCAAGGGTAGTCCGTGCGGGTGGCAACCCGTGCGTATGACCTGTGCGTGCGGATGGTAACCCGTGCGCACAGCTTGTCCGTGCGGGTGGCTAGTCCGTGCGGATAGCCTGTCCGTGCGGATAGCCTGTCCGTGCGGACAACTGCTCTGGTTGTTCCGTTCGTCTACGCTTGGTTTCTGTTGTCGTTTATCGAGACGTTCTGATTACGTGGCAACCACTTGGAGTTGTGTTCTCACCCGCGTGACTAGACCGGTTAGGAATCACCCTAACTTGGCCCGCCGGCGACTCAGAACGGTCGTCCCGGCTAACCCGGAAATCAGTTGTCTAGGGTACAACTCCAGATCTGGAACTAGGGTATCACTATTGACGAGCAAAACACTAGGACTGATCGGATTTGTACCGGTTTTAAGGGTAAAAGAAGGAGAGAACTTAGGTTTATTTCTTTCAACTCTTTTATCCTTAGAAAAGTTTAGATCTAGGTGAAATTATTGTAAAAACTTGTAGAAATCGTTTAGATCTGAGATATTCTTGGTGGAATGAGGCCAAGCATGAAGTTCTTACGAACTTCATGATGACGTCACCCGTGAACACCTCAAGTCCGGATGATTTCATGGTTAAAATCGATGATTCGAAAGATAGAAGTGTGTAGAATCGTGCAGTGATTAAGGATGTACAAGAATTAGTGCAAGATCTTACCTGGATTGAGAGAAATCTGGGAAAAAGGTGGAGAATGCGTGTGGTTCGGACGTCACTTGCCAAAAGTGGAAAAAGTGGATAGTGACCCGTGTATTTATAGGATGCCAAAAAGGGAAAGGGGGGGTGAGCCGTGCGCACGGCACGCACCCGGGCAGGTCATCCGCGCGGGCTGGCCATCCGTGCGGACTGGCAATCCGTGTGGATTGGCCATCCGTGCGGATGGGCCATCCGTGCGGATGCCACCACCTTGGGCGAGCTCGGTGCGATGTTGATTCGGCTCGGATTTACGAGCGGTTTGATAGGGTTTCCTAATTCAAATTACTTTCAGTCCCAACTACTTCTTATACGGTTCGATTCGGGATTCGAGTTCGGGTTCGATCATATTCGAGTTAGACTTCGAGTTCGATTGAGTTCGCTTGATTATCACCACACAACATAAAATAAACATGCACAAGTAACACGTAAGGCACACACACACGTATAGCTGACAAATAAAATACGAAATTCGAGTTTCGATCTGGTGTCGATTTTGATTAGCTTGCTTGATTATCTTTATCGCATTGTTACTTCCTATCGTTCACAGTCGTAGATCGATCGAAATATGATTGGTGAGGCTTGATTATTGTAATGTACGACATTTACTCCACATAATCTAAATATAATAGAAACAATTCTACGAGTCACGTCGCGCGAATTCGGTCGTTGACTTTGACCTTGACTTTGACTTTCACTCGTGAAAACACGGGGTGTTACAGACGAACCCTAACCATACCAACAGGGTGCATCTGGGAGATGTGAAACTTGTAATAATCAAGAATTTCAAGAAAAAAATTCGTTGCAGGCAATCGGAAGTTACCTGCTGAGAAAAAGTCAAAAAATAAAGTTATATACTCGCCCGGAGCATCCGCCGCCGTTTGGCCCTCATCAGGGTACCGAGCGTCCCAACTAGAAGGAAACTTGAGATTTCGAACCAAGCCATCGAAGGTTTCCCTAGACCATTTCAATGGTGGAAGTTCAACAGCCATTTCTTTAGCAGAGTCTTCGCGATAGTCTCCGGTTGACTTAAGAAAGAGAAATGGCAAAATCCTTTCAGGAAACTGATCAAGGAGACAAAGAAGAAAAAGGTTTTCAAGAAAGCAATGATTAACGAAAATGGGCAATTGAGAAGATTTATATACTCACCGCCATAAATACCCTAGGTAACTTCAACACCACCTTTTTCGGGGTTGGCACAGTTATCCAAGCGTCAGGGGCGAGTGAGAAAGAGCAACAAACGCGAATTCACGTGCGCGTGGGAAACACGGTCAGTAACATACAGCTGACAGTGACAGCCTGTCACACGTCAACAGTCATTATAGTACCTTTCCACACACCCAAAGTCAAGATTTTCAAAATCAGAATAATGAGCAAGAGTATCTTCTCCAAGAAGATTCTCCACTTCCGCGCCAAAAAACTCTACAGCAAAACAAAAAAGCATCTCTCTCTCATAGTCCAGTGCTCCACTTATTTGCATAAGAGCAACACTAGACTGGGGGGACTTGAAGGGGTAAGGTCCCAAAAACCTTGCTTCAAGTACTTGGGACCATACCACAACCTCATCCTTCTAACCCTCTTTAAACCTTGCGCGGCCACGCACTGGTCTTACAAAGAGAACTCAGAAGGAAAACAAGATCTTACACCTGCACGCCAAAAGGAAATTAGCCCTTGCGCCATTCTCCATAACTGGTAAGGATAAAAATCCTAATAAGCATTCCCGCATAGACGACATCCAGACTTGGGTATTATTTACTTTACTGATACCATACAACAAGGAGCCACACAGGATTACAGACATATTCTTCTAGAAGGCTCAATCGTGCATCACCATACGGTTATAACCGTCTGGCCACGTGGCATCATCCCAGGCTCCCTTGAAGTCACGATGATGGCATGGAATTAAAGAGAGGTTTTTCACGTGTCCACTTTCCACGTGGCAATACCCCAACCGTTGATCAAGATCGCGATCCGTGTGCTCTCACACTCGTTAATGATTAACGGAGGGAAAAATAACCGCTCACGGAAATAGCACTTTCCGTCAATATTTCACCAACAGGTTTTCCCGCCCAAACTTCAGCTATAAATAGAAGGATAATTCAGGTATAATTCTCAAGTTACATTCACTTCACTTTCACAACTTCTTCTTCTTCTTCTTCATAAAACCTGTACTTATTCTCACGCCGGAGGGTGGTCACGGGGAGAACCCCCATTCTCCCCGTGGCGAGTCTAACGGTGGTTGTTTTGCAGTAATCGTGAGAAGAAGGAGAGTTGTTAACCATGAACCGAACGAGGAGAGATCAACCTTTTTATGCAGATTCCAACCCCCTGGTTCAGTTAATTCCGGTCAATTAAACCAGTGTTTCTTCAACACTGAATCTAGAAGTTAAGTGGCTAAAAATGACAAAAAAAATCAAAATTTTAATTTTTTGTCACATATCTTCATCCTTTGCCACCATTCTCTCTTGTTAAGACACATCATAGGACACTAATTAACCCACAAGACACCCATGGACACTTATCTTGCCCATGTTGACACTTATCTCCTAATTTTGCCACATATATTCATGTGTGACACCTAAGAGGACACCAATCCTTATTTTAAACACTCTTGGACACTTGTCCAAAGCTTAGAAAACCTTCTTTCACTATAAATAGCCCCTTAATGTTCATATTTCTTCACATCAACTCAAAATGTAAACCCTTCACTTAGAAGTCTTATAAGAGTTTCTTCCTTCTTACTTTTGAGCTTTTTCTTCTAGTCTTTTGGAGAAGTCCCCTAAAGTTAGTAAGTTTATTTTCATTAAGTCTTTCAATAACAATTAGTTTCATATCTAATTCTGCCCGAACCCGTATTTTACGCATAATAAAAAAATCCTAAAAACGACCAACGGGAACACATAAGTGTTTTTTCCCGTTTTGGACAGATTCTGAGTTGTCGCTTTGGACGACCATAACTTGGTCAAAACTTAATCAAATGAAGTGTACTCTTACTTCATGTTTAAGTTCGTGGAAATAGAGTTTCGACAATATTTAATACGCTTAAAAACACTTCCGTTTGGACCCTCAACCATTTAAAACAAAACTGAAGCGCAAAACTGAACGCTATATAATGATCCACAATTTTGACTATTTTCCGAGTTCCAAACAGAAATTTTTTCTAAATGAAAGTTGTAGAATACATTCTAATTTAGTTGACTGGAAATTTTTATAATTTTTCGACGTTGTTTCCTATTTTTAAAACGTAAAATAAAAGCAACACATAAAACTGTCAAAATCTATACTTTCTAAAAGCTAAATTAATTTACCATTAACCAAGGGTTCTTTTAACCCTTACCATTTACAAACACCAACATAAAAAAAACCTTAATAAAACCATCCTTATTATTAGGATTCACTTGAAATCTTGAGAACGTGCGAAACCATCGCCAATTATCAAGGTGAGTATATAGTCCCCATTTTTCCACTTTTAAACTTTTGCGGTGATTCATATGTTACTATTAAGTTTCTAAACACAATTCGACTACGTTATGGCATATGTGATTATTATCTGCTCTCTCTGTGTGAAACTTGCTTGCTATACCAAAGTTCAAAACTATCTCTTATCATTCCTATTTTCCGTTGTGTGGTTTGGGAAGATGCATAATGGAATGAGCTATACTTTACTTGGATTTCCTTGCTTTAACGATTCTGTGCATATCTCTTATCATTCCTGCTTCCCGTTGTGTGGTTTGGGAATATCCATAGTGGAATGAGCTATACTTTACTTGGTTTTCCATGCTTAACGTTTGTGTGCATATCTTGATTGACACAAATTGCTTAGTTTATACATATTGCCATCCGAATTGTACCACACTTTTGCTACACGTTTTCGGTATCAAAACCAACGTATTGCATTACTAAACATTTTTCCATGTATTTGGCTACCGAAACCTATTTTTCTCACAAACTTTGTATTTGGCCAACGTATTGCAATACAAAACTTTTCGCCATGTACTTGGCCACAAAACCCAGGTTACTCACCAACTTTTTAGTTGACCATTTATTTTCACATATGTTTCAGGTGCTAGTGTTTGTTGATCTTATCCAAGCTTGTTACACATAGGAAATGGACTTTGCCTTAACATGCCTTAATAAAAAACAATTATTGTGTATAATGAAATTTCGTTGATTAATATATTGAAACTTTAAACTCGTGCCATATGTTTTTGAACAATCTACCATACCTGACGCCCCGACGTTTCGCTGTCGGTTGAGGTGTTACACGTTTAATTGCTAGGTACTTTTTACACTTAGCTAAATTTTGCTATTTTTCACCAAATTTGCACCCAAGTGGGTCCAAACCCAAATTATTTCGTTCGGGACTTTTTCCTTAACACTTTTAATCTCCACTACTTCGACCCGGATTTTTTTGAGTTTTCGCTTCTATCATTCTGTTTGGTGTTTATTACACAAACTGATCCGCTAGGAGGCATTATGCATACTAGTTCATGCCTCCTGTTTCCTTGTCGAGGTTTTCCTCATTTTCTCCTAACCACAACCTTGGCTTCTACGATCCCGTGAGTAGCTTATAGTTATACCTTGGTTTTACATGTCCGTTATTTAGCCTATGGCCCTATCAACTACAAACGACCCGTTTGATTCGCCAATCGTGGTTCTCATCAACCACGAGTGACAACCATCCTTTTATCAATTCTCACCATGGTATATTAGAGCTGGCAATTTTACACGAATACACGATTACACGACACGAACATACACGAAGTTAACAGGTATCGTGTATGGCCTTAACATGTATCGTGTACCTAACAGGTAGACACGAGATTACCTGTTAATTTTCGTGTATAAACATGTTATATACCTGTTTACCTGTTAATACCCGTTAGTACACGATAAGAAATTAAATTAAATAAAACTCATCAGCTATGTGCGTGTGAGTTCCTTAATTCCTGTCTATTTTCATTCCTCATTCAATTAAAAAAAATAGAACCCTAAACTCCCTCTGTAACTCTCAGATAGCATGTCGTGTTCGTGTTTTTGTTCGTGTTAACAGGTATTAACAGGTAATTTTCGTGTATAACAGTCGAACAGTCGTGTTAACAGGTATTAACAGATAATTTTCGTGTATATCGTGTCGTGTTCATGTTCGTGTTTGAAAAAAAGGACACGATAAGTTATCGTGTCGTGTATGGGATTTCGTGTATCGTGTCTTATCGTGTACGGGTATACACGATATGCCAGCCCTAGGTCTATGACCATGTTTATTTACCAATTTTTTTTAAAAGATCAACTTTTCAAAAAAAAAAAATAATAATAAATAAATAAATAAAAAGTTTTTTTTTTAATTTACCCTACCTAAAAAAATAATAGGATGTGGTCACCCCTAAACCCAAAGCACAGGTCCGCCATTGCACTTAAATTTATGTCGTGTTTCGGGCCAGTTCATATGCAGATATAAGAAGTGAATGGTTCCTTAGTTACAATTTCAATAACCAAATGAACTTTATGAATGGCATGTTTTAATAATTTTCTGTTCCTCTTATAAATAAGTTTAAGTTTATATATTTAGTTCAGGATTAAAGAAATCGAGTGAAAAAGAATAAAAAAAATTAGTTTGAATGGTGAACAAAGTTGTTGGGAATTAATAATTGAGTAAGTTTTCAATTAAAAAAGTCAATTTCACTTTTAAAAATGAATATCCCAAAATAAATTAGAAATCAAAGTACCACTTCTAAATTTTAAATATGGATTTTCTTATTTTTTTTTAACTTTTAAAGTTTTAAAGAGTTAACAAGTTAACTCATTTATTAAACGATGTACGTTTAGATTAATTCATTTATATAACTAAGTGTCTTCTTTTATAATATATTTATATACTAGGTTATAACCTCGTGTATTACACGGGGTTGAATAAGTAAATTTTATATACTAAGTAATAAAACAACATATCTTTAAAACCTCATTTATTGTACAGGTTGAATAAATATAATTTTATATATTAAATAATAAAAAGTTATATCTATAAGAATCATATTGTACGGGTTGAATAAATGTAATTTTGTATACCAAATAAAAAAGTTATATCTTTAAAACCACGTGTATTATACGGGTTGAATAAATGCAATATTGTTTACCAAATAATAAAATAATATGTCTTTAAAAACCCCCATTTATTACACGGGTTGAATAAATGTAATTTTATATACCAAACAATAAAAAAATTACATAGTTAAAAATATGCGCATTACACGGTTTGGATAAATGTAATTTTCTGTACTAAATAATAAAAAATATATATCCTTAAAAAACCCTGTGTAATAAACGAATTGAATAAATCTAATTTTATATATCAAATAACAAAAAGTTATATCTGAAAAAACCTCATGTGTTACATGGATCGAGTAAATGTAATTTTGTATAGTGAAAATAAAAATATTTAATATATTAATACAAAGTTTGGTTTTCGTGATAAAAATAGATTATTCTGTTTTTGCAAAATTTGTTAACGAAGTCTCCATAAATTTAACCATTTATTTAAAACTCCGTAAATGTATAAATGATAAATACTATTAGTTAATTTTATTTTAAGTTTCGTAAAATTTGTTTTATACCAAACTAAACAAAACGTTCAAATATAATTAATTCAAATAAATAATATTAAAAATGAGAAGGAGATTAAACTAAATAATAATTATCCATAAGATATTAAACTAATAATATTTAGTAGGAGAGTTATCTATAATATAAGATATTAAATAATATTTAGTAGAAGGATTATCTATAATTAATTAGAAGAAATTAAATTAAAATAATAATTATCTATAAAAGATTGCCTAATATGATGACAAGTGTCCCTAAGGCGGTTTCTTTTATTATATAGATATATTATTTGATAACATTGCGACGTTTTTATTTTTATTTACGTCTCGATATAAGTTTTCTCAAAATTGAGTTGTAAATAGTGATGTACAAAAAATTAATGTACAAACACACAAGTTATCAAAACTATCTCACATTTAATTTTTTTTCTTTTCAAATTGACGTTGTTTATCTTTTCGTTATTCTAATAATACAATGTATGATTTCATAAATTCTAAATATTCATGCTTATTTTTGTGTACGTTTCAATATAAACGTTTTCTCCAAAACCAAGCGACTCAAATATAGCTGATCATTTATTTTTTATCGTGACGAATCGACGCGACAGTGTCCAAACAACTTCAGTAGCGGTACCAACATCGAAAACGAAGTTGTATTCACAATATAGTGTTTTTCTATCGTATGTTTGATGAACAAACTGATTCAGGCCGGAGAATATAGGCTGCGAAATCGGTACTATTGGAGCCATAACCGATATACGTTTTTTGGTTTTTTTATTGACATATAACACGTGTCCATATACTTTTGAGCATATCATGACTTCATTATTTGAGTTTTCTCGTTCGATTACTTTATTGAATGCTGGTATCATAATAAACAAAACCGATATTAACCAAATTCTTACCACAACGTATGGGGAGTTCTTTTGGTTCTATTAAAATAAACAGGTTATGTTAGAATATAACCTAAAATGGACTGTTTTCGTATTCATGCATCTAATAGTACTGCTTAATAAAAAATGAAAAACACCGTTAAAAAAATAAATAAATAAATAAAAAGAAAAACCAAAAAAGAACAAAAAAAAAAAACAATGAAAGCCGCTTAATAGAAAATGAAAATAAAAATAAGAAAAGAAACACGAAAAAAGAATAAAAACAACGAAAGGGTGGTTGGATTTTTTTTTTTTTTGAAGGGCAAAAGGGTTGTTGGATTTATTTTGAAAAAGCAAATAAATAATACAAATTTTAGTGTCCACACTTTGAAGTTTATAATTTTAGTTCAACTCTACTTTAAGAAGCTGATGTTGATTGTTCAGTGTTCACATAATGAAAGTGTTCACATAGCCAAATAAATGAAGATGGTCACCTTAAAATGTTTCCCACCAAGATATACAGGACATATGATTTTATTTAATGCACATGACACCTTTTTTAAATATCCAACGAATACTATACAAGCCGGCCACCAGACAGATCTATTGGTGAAAGACCATTCACACCCTCGTACGAAGCTAGTAACCAGACCCGCCACCATTCCAGAGGAAACTCATCACCCGAAGATCCACTGTGGTAAAATTCTGACCCACCTGAAACAAATTACACAAAGTGAGACTTCAACCTATGATCTCTACATTAGAAGGTCATAAGATTACATTCTCCCAAGCCAATTGAGCTAGAACTCAGTTGGCTAATGCACATGACACCTAGTTAGATAATAAAAGGCGTACCAATATTAACTAAATTGACTTGTTACTTTTATAACAAATACATATTTCGATCGATTTAACTTATCTTATCACATTTTTAGAAAATAACCTTGTTATAGATTACTTCACCAAATCCGATTTCTTATTGCGTTCTTATTCTTTTTTGTTGTCTTCTTTCTCAAAAGAAATCTCCCTTCCTAGTATATGCGCATGACTTTTTTTCCCAACATGTTTGACTTTCTCACCATCTATTTCATATTCATAATATTCCTTACTTTCTTAGCAGCGTGATTACTCCATTTAATTTAATTACTCCTTTTAATTTAATTAGGGTGTAAACGAGTTGAGTTGCCAGTAAACTACTCGCAGTGAGTTCGCTAAAAGCTTGATTCGAGTTCAGTTGGGTATTAACAAGATGATTTTCATATATCAAGTGTAACAACCCGACTTTTTGAAGTCAAAGTACAAGTCAAAGTCAAAGTCAAAGGAAAAAAAGATTGCTAAATGCGATCTGTCACTCCTTGCTTAATTATTACTTGTACTTCTCGACTCGTTAATCGGTACTTTAGTTTATGCTACTTAGTTGTATTATGTGGAGTATATGCAATAAATCGCAGTTTAATCGCTAACCAACTTATCTCAAATCGCATCGCAACTCGAATTGCAGGTTGTGGATATTGTTTTACGTGTGTGTGCTATTATGTGTTATTTGTGTATGTATATATTTGTTGAGGTGACTAATCGCAAACGCAATCGCAACTCTATCACAACGCAATCTCATCGCAAACTCGAGATTTAAGGATTATATTTATGTTATTTAGTAGTTAGGAGATTTGCATAGTTAATGGGTAATACTATCGCATCGCTAACTCGCAACGCTCAATGCACGAAACGAAACGTCAAAAACCAACTTACAAAACCCATCCGATCGAATGACCATTCGATCGAACCGCCCTCCGATCACACCTCTACACCGCCTCTTCTCCTCTCTTGCCTATAAATAGCACCTGTCACATCACTGTTCATGTGATGTGACAGCTCTCGTCCGACCAGCACGTTCCAGCCCTAGTTTCTCATGATTCCTCGCGATTTTTGTAAGTTTCTACCTCAAATCTTGTACTTCTATCATCTACACACACTTCTTCATCATTTTCACCATCAAATCTTAACTTTTCACCACGAAATCGGCTGATTTGGGCTGTTTTAGGGTGATGTCATCATGGGTTCTCATGAACTTTAAAGAGTGACCTCATTCCACCAAGAACAACTCAGATCTAAGAGATTTCAACATGTTTAAATACTGATTTTGTCATAATCTAAACATTTTCAAACTGATTTAAGCTTCTTTCAATTCTTTTACACTCTTGCACCTAAAACCTATAGAATATGAGCTTGTTCAGGCCTTCTACTCTTTCTCATGTGAAGTGTCGGTCCAAGAACGGATTTCTATCAAAGAGACAACTGATTCACGGGTTGAACATGAATAACCGTCAGGAACAGTTAACTGATCGGACGGGGTGATTCCCATCCGATCGGATGACTTGAACTTGATGGGGTTTCCGTTGTTTGACACGTTGTCATACCGTCTTGGTACAATCGCAAAACTTTCCAAACTTAACAAATTTCTACAAGTTTCAGAATGAAAAGGTTGCTGAACGGACCGCCGCCCGATTGGAATGCCATCCGATCGAACGACAATCCAATCGGATGATTTGTGACATTCAGTGCTTGTGATATTTCCTAACACTTAGATTTTTTTCACAAAATTTCAAAGGAGTTAGTTTCAAACGAATCGCCATCCGAACGGACGGCCATCCGTCCGGATGACCATCCGGCCGGATGACCTGAATTGTAGGAACTCTTCTTGTTTTATAAAATGCTACAACGAAAACTTCAAAGTTCCATCATACACAAACACATCCATCCCAAACGAATGACAAACCGACCGAATGGCCATCCGACCGGATGACCATCCGTCCGGATTGTCATCCGATCGGATGACCTTTCGTCACTTAGTTCACTCGCACCGTTTAACGCACTGCTCATCGCTTATGCTATCGTTCTGTAACCAGGCTAACTTTCCAGCGCTCCCTTCAATCCAAGAGAGTGTTTATTTACTAAACACAATCTGTGAGTATACTCGATCGCTTTTTGCTTTTAGCACTTTTGGGTGTTACATACGTTACTTATATTCAAATCACAATCGACACACAACACAAACACTTTTATACGCTAACCACTCTGCATGTTATACGTGTTATTCGATGAATGCTAGTATGTTATGTTTACACAGTGATTGTTGCCTGACACCTTAGCAACGATAGTACTATAGTTTGGACTCAGCACCTGTCGTGGACAGGGGTTGTTAAGGGCTTTTCTTCACGTGTCACAGTGGTGATATGTGTTGCGCATTCTACAACTCGCAGTCACGTCTGTGCATATCTCATTGTCGATAACCTACCTGCTTCACATTATACATGTTACATGCTGGTTATGCGTAAACTGCTTTCGCTATCTGTTATACTATTAAACTTGTATGCTCACCTTTACACTATGTGTATTGACTTACTTTAACGTATGTGACAGGTGTCTAGGATGATGTGGCGTGCTGCTATGTGGAATCGAGCTTAGGAGAGTCTAAAAACAAACTAATAAAATCTGAGTTGTCGGAACATTTTATCTGTCTTTGAGAAAACAATGTCTGTAATAACTGCTTTTATTTGATATATTATGGTATGGTACATAATGTTAAATATCCGGTAATTTTAGTTGTTATGAATTTCTCTTGGACAATCTGTTTCGCTTCGTGCTGCGCCCCGATGTTTCCGCCATCGGTTGGGGTGTGACATCAAGTTTGACTAGACTATAGATCTAAACGACAATGTTATATTTACATGACATTAGTTATCTATATATTATAATACATAAGTGAAGAGTATTTTAACATACTCAAAAGTTATATATATATATTTTAATTTAATGCAAAAATTACAACCCTAAATTAAGGGTAAATTAGTCTTTTAAACATTAATTACATTTAAATTCCTCATATTTATTATATTTTAATCCTTCATCTTTAACTAAATTTTGATTAATTAATTATTAGTTACGCTTTACCCCATTATGAAAAACTAATTAACCCCACAATTTTTAAATAACCATAAATTTTTCATACATTAAGTTTTAAAAAATTACACATAAAACGAACCTTTTATTCTCTTAATTTGATTATAGTATTGCTATAGTTTTTTAATTAAAAATTTGATATGTTACGTGATTAACAGTGTCTATGGATGAACAATACCTGAATCGTTAACTGAAATTGAATTGACACAGACGAAATCGAACCGAAATAAACAAAAAATGTATTAACTGATAATCGGTTAACGAAAAACCGAATTAACCAAAAAACAGTTATCGGTTTTTTTAGTACCCCCGTTTAACAAATATTAATCGAACTGAACCATTCATATTTTTATATATTTCTAGTTTTATACCCCTAGTTCATGTATTTCAAATTTTATACCTTTGTTTCATTATTTATACTTCCTTTTCAAGATTTATACATCTATTTCATGTATTTAAACCTAAACATGTATTTCTAAGGAAAAGTTTTATTCTAAGATTGGTTTTGGCTATTAACCAAAATTAAATGAACCGAGCTAAAAATCGTTAAGCTAACCGAATAAACAGGGTCGGCCCTCAGAATTCGTGTACCCTGTTCGAGTTCGAAAAAACGTGCCCTTAGGCCTTAACGAAATTAGGTATTGGGCTAACTAAAGGTCTAAACCTAATACTAAATGGGTTAATAACTAATCTAAATCATAAGAATAGTTTTGTAAGTGGGCCTACGTTGGTGTTTGTATGAGTGTACTCTATTAAAAAAACTATTCTACATATACATATCAGGTTTTTTTCATAAAAAACGTGCCCCTCAAAATATCGGGCCCTGGACGGTGGTCCTCCCCGCCCCACCCCCAGGGGCGCCCATGTGAATAAACCAAACTGATTAACCGAAAACCGATTGGCAAATAAAATAGACTAACCGATATCTTTGATTTTGGCTTCGGTTGAAGGCAATAGCCGAACCAACCGAACCACACACCCTATAAAAGTGTCTTTGTTTCTCACCACCTCACACGAACACCCTTCTAGCCTATGTATATAAGTAAAAAAAAATGCAAGCCAATTATACTACATATACATTTGTAAGTTGGGGGTGAATAGTGCCAGGCAGCTTATACTACATATACATTTGTAAGTTGGGGGTGAATAGTGCCAGGCAGCTGCCTGGCACTCCCTCATTGGACCAACACGTTCATTGTTTTATATCCATTTTAAAATTACGTTTTAGCCCCCATCTCAAAATAAAATTACGCTTTTTGTCCCCATCTCAAAATTACGATCTTGCCCTCAATTCAAAATTACGACTTTGTCTGGCACTCTCCCATTGGACCAACCAGTTTATTATTTTATATTCATTCTAAAATCACGTTTTTGTCCCTCTTTAAAATTACGGTTTTGTCCCCAGCTCAAAATAAAATTACGCTTTTGTCCCCAGCTCAAAATTACGATTTTTCCCTCCATTCAAAATAAAATTGTGGTTTTGCCCTAAGCTCAGAATTACCTTTTCGCCCCCAGTTCAAAATAAAATTTTGTTTTTGCCCACAGCTAAAAATTATGATTTTGCCCTCTGTTCAAAAATATGATTTTTCCCCGTTTAAAAAATTGTGATTTCGCCCTCATTTCAAAATTACGTTTTTTTCCCAGTTCAAAATAAAATTATGTTTTTGCCCCCAATTCCGAATTACGATTTTGTCCTCGGTTCAAAATAAAATTGTGCCTTTGCCTCCAGCTTAAAATGACGCCTGTGCCCTTAGTTCAAATTTATATTATGTTGTTACCCCAAGTTCAAAATTACGAATTTGCCCCTGTGAAAATTTACAATTTTGCCCCTGGGTCAAATTTACAGTACTGCCATTACTTTAGCTTTTGGCAAATTACGATTTTACCCCAGTCAAAAAATACAACTTTCCCTCAGTTAAAAATTAAAATATTGCCATTGTTTTAGTTTTTTTTTTTATTAAAACTATAAAAGTGTTTTGTTTTAATTGGTTTACTCGATTTAATTGTTTTTCGTGTCAATGAGCTAACTAACACCTATTACAATATATTTTGCAATACCATGTGAAATTCCAATTTACCCCATCAGCTTTGCGGACCTCCATGTGCACAGAAGGTGCCGCTTCAAATATCCAAGAAAGAATGGTTTAAATACAAATAAATAAGTAAAATAACACTAAAATCTAATTTTTTAATAAAAGATTTTATACATTGCGTACATACACTTTTTGTGGTTTTGACCAGTTTGACCTAATCAATAAGATTTCATTCAGACTAATTTTCCTTGGTATCAGAGCCTAGACATCATCTCAGCATTGTCGCTGTCGTGCCAACCATCATTCAACCACCAAGTGACACTCTCCGGCAACACTCATAACAAGTGCATTGGTGACACTCCCAGCGACACTCTTCAGCGACACTTAAATCTTGAACGCAAGTTCAAGTGCTTTAAAAGCCATAAATTGCTTGGCATTGTAGATAAAAAAACAAAACGTTGTGCTGTCGACACTCCCGCCGAAACTCACGATTTTTAACTAAATTTCTAAACAATGACAACAATTAAAACTTTTACCTTAACTGAAAGGGCATCTCACAATTCATACAAATTTGCTTTAACTCTCTCTCCGACAAACTATGGCTATTGGAAGACCATGATTGAACCATTTCTGATAAAAAACAACTTATTTGGCTATATTGATGGCTATATTCCTTGCCCGGCTTCCACTGTTATCACAACATTTGAATCCTCATATGCGTTCACAACCAATCCCAACTATCACTCTTGGATTGCAAAAGATGCACATGTTCGTATGATCATTATATCAACTATACCTAAAGTATCGTTTGCCCATGTTCAAGGATCTACTGCTAGAGAACTATGGGACTCCCTTGTTCGAGCATATGCTCCACACATTGTCTCTAGGGAATATACACTTAAGACTCAACTTCTTAAGCTGCAAATGAAAGGTGATGAAACACCACTCGCTTATCTTAGTCGCGCACAGGAGATTGCATATGCTCTTGCCAACATAGGTGAACCGGTAAAAGACAAAGATCTTGTCCTGCACGTGATAAATGGCTTGCGCAATGAATATAATGGATTTAAAACAAAGGATTGAGTTATAATACAAATTATTTAAAAATAAGAAGGGTAAGAAGCCACCAGAGAGTGACAAGTGTCCTAGGAGGAATTAAATGGAAAGGGTAATTTTGTCTACGAGAGAAAAGAGAATATGCACATGCAAGTCACATGTTATTCCCCCCCCCCCCAATTTTTAAACGTCCGTAACTTTTTTATACATCATTTGTTTTTAAAAAAAATTATACCATAAAACTGAGCGTTTTTTTATCTTTAATAAGAGTACCATATTGTTATATTTTTCAAAAAAAAAAAAAATCAAAAACCAAGTTGCATATTACACAATGGACATGATGTAAAACACAATGTAAAGTAGATAAAAAACACAATCAATGACAACAGATAAAGACACAATGGACAACATACTAAAACACAATGACCATAACGTATAACACAATGGCGATAACATATAACACAATAAGTATTAGACTAAATAAAGACACAATTGATGACAACAGATAAAAGACACAATTATTGACAGCAGATAAAAGACACAATGGAGAGCAGATGAAGACACAATGGAAAACAAACTAAAAACACAATACACAACAAACTAAAACACAATGAACAAAGATAATAAAAAAATTGAACAAATTATTAAAACACAACGGACAACATATTAAAACACAATGAATAACATATTAAACACAATGACCTGAACTAATAACACAATTTATAGAAAACCCAGATATAACACCATCTTCATTTTGTCATATATTGTGTTATAGGTTTTATAAAAACGCAATGGATAGAACCCAAATTAACATTGTGTTATAGGTTTTGATATTAACACAATGGACATGATGTAAAACACAATGTAAAGTAGATCAAAAACACAGTCGATGACAACAGATAAAGACACAATGGACAACATACTAAAACACAATGACCATAACGTATAACACAATGGCGATAATATATAACACAATAAGTATCAGACTAAATAAAAACACAATTGATGACAACAGATAAAAGACACAATTAATGACAACAGATAAAAGACACAATGGAGAGCAAATGAAGACACAATGAAAAACAAACTAACAACACAATACACAACAAATTAAAAACAATGAACAAAGATAATAAAAAAAATTTGAACAAATTATTAAAACACAATGGGCAACATATTAAAACACAATGAATAACATATTAAACACAATGACCTGAACTAATAACACAATTTATAGAAAACCCAGATATAACACCATCTTCATTGTGTCATTTATTGTGTTATAGGTTCTTATAAAAACGCAATGGATAGAACCCAAATTAACATTGTGTTATAGGTTTTGATAATAACACAATGTATAGAAACTTTACTGACCAAAACCCAGTTAAAAGACACAATGACCTGAACCTTTAAAACAATGCAAAAAAACCCAGTAAAAATGAAATTTTTTATTTTATTTTTATATGATAATATGGTACTCATATTAAAGATAAAAAACGCTCGTTATTATGGTGAAATTTAAAAAAAAATGTCGTATGAAAAAGTTATGGACGTTTTAAATCTACGTGGGAATTGGCATGTGCCTTGCATGTGGAGAGAGAAAATCCATAAATATAGAATTCCCTTTATGCCCTTTTATTATCTTCTTTTCCCTACAACTAATCTCAACCCTCCAAATCTAAGATCAATAGACTAGAATCCTTCTTACCCTTCTTATTTATTTTATCCTTTGTATTTGATCGTAACCCTTAAAACAAATATTTTGGCTTGTCCAACTCCTTTGGCCATTAATGAGCTATTTGGTCTGCTCACAGACCACGACTACTTGGTTACAGAACCCCCACAACCTACTAATGCTACAACCTTTGTCGCCTCCACCACTCCTGCTCAATCACCTTAGCAGCTCTTGAATCTCAAACAAATGGCGTCTTAACTTGGCTATCAAATCATGCCAAATGTCATTGCTGCAACTCCACATCCTCAATCCTTCTACAATTCTCGACCCCCAAACAATAGGTGTGGCTACAATAAAGGTGGTGTAACACCCCAACCCAGAAGGGCTGACATGTCACTCTTACAGATATCAATCCAAAAACCAATCCAACAAATTAATAAAAGAATCCTAATTATATTTTCTTACATTACTGAAACGAAACAAAACTTGATCTTCAAGGCAATCCTTACTTATTCCCCACGTTTCCCAAATTACCTGTTAAACAAATAATACAAACACAAAAAGAAAACTATGACTGAGCCAAAAAGTTGCTCAGTAATGGAGATATCAATAGTACATGACGAACAAATGAGAACAAAACACCACATAACGGAAGCTGAACTGAGACTATCATTGAAACTACGTTTGAAAGTAAACCAATATAAACACCTACACTTGTACTAAACTGACAAAAGTACTGAACCGACAAATATTCTGAATTGAGACATGTACTAGTATAAATACTGTAAATAAATGTAGACACGAGACTAATAGTGAAACTGATGTGGGAACTGGTCTGAAAACTAATACGGAAATTATACAAAACAGAAGTCAGACAGAGACTAAATTGATACTAAACCCAATACATAAATTAGCATCGAGACTGATAGACCGCCATTAATAATAAATCAGAACACTTATCATTTTATAAACAATTTTCTCTTAGTACTGTTTGGTAATCCCTCAATTTTAAAATCAAGTTAATTGTCATTATCATATAAAAATTCCAAAAGTATCATCTTTCAATAAACGTTAACAATGACATTAAACAATTTTTTTCTTCTCTCAAATAGCTTTATTTATAATATAATATAATTTAAAAATCTCACTTTCTTTAAAACAAGAGAAATGTTGAAATTACTATATTATAAACAAACATTTAGATGTAAATCAAAATCGAATGATAACTCGAATTTCGTAGCAAAACATTATTTAACCAAAACAACTATATTTCTAACTTTGAAAATATATATTTAATAGAGAAAATAATTTAGATAACCTGAGTTTTGAAAACATGTGAACCGATACTTGAAACAAAACAGTTCTAAAAACAAATATTGAGGCGGACACTGGGAGAAATGCTGAGAACAGATACTTAGTTGAAACAGATATAACCAGAAGCATGCCCGGTACATGATCAGGACATAATCAGACGCATATAAACATATCAGACAAATCATAACAGATACAAGACATACGTGACTACACACAACAATAAATAAGTCACGTAATATAGAAGCATATCATAACAGATACAAGACATACATGACTACACATAACAATAACATAAGTCACGTAATATAGAAGCACCCACGAGCCTAAACAGAGGGGTACACAGCTAGCTAGTCCATGCACCGAGACAGTGCGTGTAGGCGTACACACATTATTCCATCTCAATGGGAGTCAGGAGTCAGGATTCAAAGCTAAGATCGATCTATACGTCTCTAGGGGTCAGGTGCTACACAAGCACAAACTAGAGACGCCGTGAACTTTAGTTACGCACTGTCACGATGAGTGTCATGTCGTTAACGCCCCAACGACAAGACTTAACATATAATTGCTCAGGTGACAAAGTACAAAGCCGTATCAGAAATAAATGTATCTTTGACATAAGTCTAAAGGGGAGCAATGCAATAATGAGCACACGATCTAAGGTCCATTAATTATATGCTACAATATATACTAGTCATATAACGATACGAAACATAAACATCTAACGGAAACATCCGTGCTACAAAGTAACGGATTTGAAAAAGATACTATGATGACAAGAACAGGAATCCGTACCTCAGCTTATACGAAAATGACACAAAACTCAAAGACGTCCTTAAGTACCACCAAAGCCTACATATCAATTATGTTTTATATAAATTTTATTGCAACTGAATCACATATTTCGACCCGTTATTTAGAGACTTTAATATTTTAAAAACAAAACTTATTTTGTAATCTTTTCAAAGACTAATATTCTTAATTACTACAGTTATTTCTTTGAGTAACTCTATTTATAATATTCGTATACTTCAATTTATAAAACTAGTTCTTTGTCTACCATATATATATATATATATATATAAATATAGATTGGGGATTCTGTAAAAAGGGGTTTGAGTATGAGAAGTGTGAGAAATATTGTGGAACTGACATGTGTCCTTAAGTTATATTAATTCAAAAGGGTAAAAAAGTAATTTACTCAATAATTCAATTAAATGATAAATATTCCCATAACCGTCTGAGAGTTATTTTAGGATTCCGATTTGTTTTTTAAAGATCTTTTAAGAATCTGTGATTTATTTGTCATCTTGTATAAATCTTCAAGATCGCAAGAAGTTATCATCGTCATTGTAATACAGTTTTTTTTCTGTTCTGTGTGAAAATCTATTGTGTGGTGTTTTAAACCTGCATTCATGGTGTTTTAAACCTGCAGTCCAGTATGTGTTCTTCGTATGATGTTTTAAACCTGCATTTATGGTGTTTTAAACCTGTAGCCCAGTATGTGTTGTCACACCCCCAAAATACCACCTAGGGAATGTCCCTGTTAGGCATGTGACGTACCAACAACGAGCCACTAATTACATTGAACCCATTCAAGTTTCTAAATAAAATCCTCAATTATTAATGAAAAATACCATCAACAAGATTATATGAAAAACCAACATGTTCAGCGGAAGCAAATAGTAAACCAAATTTAAACTGTTCAAAACCAATGTATAATATCAATAATCAATCACATGAATCCCTCCAAATGACCCATGACCACTCCAGCTGCTCCAAACAGCAAGTGCCAAATTCAAAACATCTAAGGACCCGCGAGCATGCAACAAGTGTATCAGACAACGCTGGTGAGTTCATACTTTTACAAAAACGTTGGTTACCAAGTGTTTAGTTAATCCATTGAATTTAATGTTGATAATACCCCAAATACAAGACGGCTCATGATTTACATTGCCCTTTCTCCAATGCTCCTATCAAAGCATTGGTCATGATTAGGTCATTAGTTCAACACCCGTCCTCCCAAGTACGAGGTGAGGTTGCCAAACCTAAGTAGCGCTACTAACTAATACCATGTTACCTCTCAGGTAACCAAACAACACGGAGGGACTTTAATGGTGATAGGATGAGTATATTATCCAACATTCCCAGATTTACCCAAAACCAATCCCTCTCAGGGATACCCAAAGACTGTCCTAACCACCGGGATGCATGCTCAAGAGTGATGAACTCACCTTTGATTTGCTCGGTAAGACTAGTTACGTGTTCAAGTTGCTCAAATCAATCCTAACACGGTTATCAGTATAAATCAGACTCATGCATGAATTTTCACTTATTCTATCGAGTTTAAAACACATATCGATCATCTCGTAGCACGTATAATATCTCAGTTCACGCAAGTTCACAACACGAGTTCAGTCACATGCAGTTTATATATGCGGTCCAAACCAAAATGACCCGTAATAAGTGTACGGCTCTTAACTAAAGTGCGAGTGCATTGGTACGACTGATTGTGGTCCGCGACCAACCCCGTGGCAGCCCACAGCCCCCTTATTGGGTTCCCGTCTACGCGGCCCAGATATCTACGGCCCAACAGAAGTGTTCGTGCCATTTGCTTATTAATACCCAAACCACTCGTAGCCCAAACACACGGCCCAATCTAGTTTCAACATGAACTACCCCAATTCTCCATTTAATGACCCACAATTTCTTAATAGAATTACACTATCAATTTCAGTAACTAGCTTAAAGTCACCCCTATTACATCAACAATACCATTCCTAATCAATGCATTAACGTAAGTAACCGCACCTATTACTAACATGTTACCTTTTAAAATTAACAACAACAATACTAGCCATAATACACACTTTTCGTTATGACCCTAGCCTTATCTAATCAAGATCCATAATCAACATACATCCTGTTAACATCCGGATTAATGATCTCAATGAATAAAACATTAAAGCATCATTTACTATAGCCATGTTGGTAGATCCTAACATCACACCAATAATCATGCAAACAAATAACATGTTAATCAACGAATATCAACTCATCATTTAACTCTCATAATATTAATACATTGAATATTCTGACACCATTATTAGTATGCACACACTACAAGAATAGGGCACTTTTACCGGCGACAGGTGTCGCCGGTATTGACCACCTTTATCGCCGCTATAGACTTTTAGCGGCGACATGTCGCCGGTAAAACGTCGCCGGTATTACTGGGACGCTATTGACCGGTTGTCGCCGGTAAAGACTAGTGTCGCCGGTGTTGATCCTTCACTTTTAGCGACGACAGATGCCGTCGCTAAAAGTGTCGCCGGTATTAACATTGGTCGCTAAAGGTTTAAAGGCAATAGCGGCGACAGATGTCGCCGCTAAAAGTCTATTTTTTTTTAATACAGCAGCTGTATATACAGCTGCCCAGCCGGTTTTACGGCCGAAAAACAAAACCTGCCTATTTTCAAACAACGCAAGCATACGCTATGAACATAATCAACATATACTAAAGGTAATATACTTAAAAACTACGTTTAAGTCGTACATTATATCCTACAACGTTTAATTAAATCTAAATCATACATTAAAAACAAGTCACTCATCGTCATCGTTATCGTTGGGTTCATCGTCGGATTCATTATCGAATAAGTTGTCAGAATCGTAGTCTTTTGACTTTCCTTTTCCTTTTCCTTGTGAAGCAAGATAGTTGTTAAGTTGGTTCAAAAATGACGGGGTTTGGAACAAGCTGTTAACAAAATCCTACAATAATAGATAGCAAAACGTATATTAGCATATTAATTAACGCTACCAACATATATTTAACAAGGAAACATGCGTTCGTTTGTCATTTTATAAATTGCGTAGTTTACCTCGGAAAAGGGTTCTTGCGTCCGAGCTTGCGAAGACGACATGTTAGATGATGAGTGCGAGGACGTGTTGGAAGAAGGTTTAGGCCCCATCCCGCGATACCATCCTCGGCGCTCTCCCAACGCTTCTTGATACGGGGCAATTGGAGGACCATCGCCGCTCCATTCATCTGTGGCCTGTTGTATGTTCCGCTGTATTTTACGAAGATGATTAAATATATATGTGTGTATATATATATATATATATATATATTTGTTATAGAAAATAATACTTAAAAGAAATACTTACGTAATTTTGTTCAGCAACCGGATCAACCCAATTCCCTTGATTGTCCGTGTGGGTTTTAGCATACGTAGGTACCCAATCCAAATTCTGTTTAACATTACACTTAGATTAGACATTATATAAACAAAAGCTTGCACACACGCACACATACATAAAACATTACATTTTTATAGGCGGTGCTACCGTACGAAGATGTCCCCCCACGGTATGGGAATTGTTGTTTTTCGCGTACTTTTTTGTTGGCCTTGCTTCTTTTAATATAATCTTCTTGCCGGAAACCTTCGATGGTTCTCAACCAGTTTTCATAGGGCATATCCACGGGATGGTGTGCCCTTGCACTCTCAAGATCATCGTAACCTCCCTTGCTATCAAATAATTGTCTAGCTTCATGCTTGCGGTCATTGTATCGCTTCAAAAGCACAGTCCTTATACCACCCTTCAAGTTTTTCGCGTCATAATCACGTTCCACTTCATCAAGATTGAAATTTTCCTACAAATTAAATAAAAGAGTTAAAATATCATATATAAATTAGATTTGCATGTGCTATAAAATTTTATGCATATAACTTATTTACCCGTAAGTGGTTCATGACGGCATCCTTGTAATGTGGTTCAACAGCATCCCATCCAATTTTATCAAACGGGATGGCCCGCCACATATACAAGCCGGACTCCCTTGAAAACATGTCTCTTGATCTACCAACAGGGGTAAACGTGACCTGTCGATCAAACGTAAGCGACACAGGCCCCCCGCTTTTACTAGACGCCGTAGTGCTTCGTTTTTAGCTTTCCCCCTAACCTTCTTTCGGGGAACCGCTGCAATTAAAACAAAAATAATTAGTAACAACATTTATAATATATAAAATATAAGGACTACAAAATAATTTAGTAAAAAACTTACCGTCTGTCTCGTGTGTGCCACGAATCCCACCAGGAGGAAGCGGTGGATCACCAGCGCCGTCACCCCCATGTCCCCAGGGGGCCACATCAGCCATTAGATTCGCGAATATCAACAATACCGAAAACATAATCCCTATAAAGTTACAAATGTTACAGCATGTGTATCTAATACAAATTAAGCGAAAGTACAACAACGGTAACTCAAATTCAAATAAATATTTCAAACAAGTGTTTATCAATTACAAATCAATATAAATTACAATAACTTTTCTTTTAGTCAGACTCCACATAATCGGGATCATCCTCATCACAATCAGCCTCGACCTCATCACAATCAGTCTCGACCTCAAACACTTCATCGACGGTAGCCGTTGGGGGATCAACTTCAATTGAAGGCTCACCCGCAGTAACATGAGAAGATCCAATTTGAAAGTATTGGGTCAAGTCAATGACAAGTGGACAGTCAGATGAAGAGTTGTTGTCGACAACGTCATTATCTTCTAAGCCTTTGTCAACATTTTGAACCTTATTGACGCGGTCATCATCACTTAATGACCGATCCCAAATTCTTCGATGATTAACATTTTCGACTACCCACCTATGTTTGTTTTTTTGGTTTCGAGACGTTTCTTGGATGAAGAACACTTGTTTGGCTTGCGAAGCAAATATGAGTTGATCGTCTTTGTCCCATTCACGTTCAGTGCTTATACTGGTGATATTATTGTCATGGTTTACACCCCTTCCAGTATCAAACCACTTGCACCGAAATAGGACAGTGGAATAATTATTTGTATAACGCAACTCAATAATTTCTTCTAATTGGCCATAAAATTTCACACCGTTCTCTCCAACGACTTCCACCCCAGAGTTTTGCGTTGTGCATTTTGCATCACGTTCAAGTGTCTTATACCTAACACCGTTGACTATGCAAGCAGTGTAAGTTAATGCAGTCATTTTCGCACAAATTGAAAGAGCATACAACTCCGGGTGGAATTCTGGAGAATTTTGTGTTTTCATCGAATGTACCTAACAAATATAGAGTAATAATGTTTGTTATATATGTATTACCTAGCAAGTGTAGAGTAATGAGTGTTATATATGTATTATACCTTATGGAGAAACCATCCCGGAAATTTGGTTTTAAGATCATCTTGGGGATGTGTATGTTTGAATTCACTACATTGATGACAAATATAAGAAAGGAATGAAAAATACCAATTAACAGATTATGAAAAGTTAAAGATAGAAGCACTCACTTCATGTACTCCCTAACTTCTGCGCAATTTTCGAGGACAAACCATTCCATCTTGCTTTTTTCGATGAATGATAGATATTTGTCCTTTGTTGCGCCAACAGGACGACATTTGGACTCAAACACCCATAACTTTCTTTTTTCAACAACGACATCAGCGTTTCTATCTGGGCGATTGAACTTAGTCTGAACATCTTTAAGGTACATTGAACAAAATGTTAGAGCTTCTTCAAACACATAACGTTCAGCTATACAACCTTCAGGCCTTGCCGGGTTTTTGACATAGTTCTTTAGTTTTTTCATGTACCTTTCAAATGGATACATCCATCTAAAAGCTACTGGACCTCCCGCAATCGCTTCATCAGGTAAATGCACAAGTAAATGAACCATAATGTCAAAAAACGCAGGTGGATAGATCATCTCTAACTTGCATAAGATGGTAACAATGTCATCCTTTGCTTTCTTCATATCATCCACCGATAGTGTTCTAGAGCAAAGTTGCTTAAAGAACATACAAAGGTCTACTATTGGTGTAGATGTATCTTTAGTCAAAAGCCCTCTAACCCCAATCGGTATCAAACGTTGCATGAGGATATGACAGTCATGAGATTTCAACCCGGTAATGTTAGCATTGTTATCTGTCACCCTCTTACTGATATTAGATCCAAACCCATCTGGTAATTTAACATTTTTTATAAACTGACAAAAAAGTTTTCGATCATCGGACTTGAATGAGTACTTTGGGTGGGGACTTAAGAACTTGCCACCCGATTGTTTCAGCCATTGTGTCGGCCGAATGTTTAGTTTTTCCAAGTCGGACCGCGCATTTGGCGTGTCTTTGCTCTTATCGTTCATTAGAAGAGTACCGAGCAAGCTGTCGCACACATTTTTCTCTATATGCATTACATCTAAGTTATGTTTCAGCTGCAGAGAAGACCAATACTCAAGGTCAAAAAATATGCTTCTTTTGGACCAGTTCAACTCGAAATCTAACCAGGTTATCCTCCCACCTCCAAAATCCGGATGCTTGCCTGGTAGACGATTAATTAAACGACCGAGTTGAGCTTCTATGTCAGCTGGGCTAAACTGTCTCGGAGGGTCTCGTGTCTCGGGTCTCCCGTTAAAGTCGAGACTTGTTCTCCAAGGATGGTTGGCATCTAAGAACCGGCGATGACCAACATAAGCACATTTACCAGTTACACGTATTGAAGGAGTGTCTTGGTTACAAGTTGGGCATGCCATGTAGCCTTGTCCGCTCCAACCTGATAGACTACTACGGGCTGGAAAGTCATTTATGGTCCATAACAACGCCGCCTTCATTGTGAAGTATGTGTTTGTTGCTGCGTCTTTAGTACGTACACCTGTCTGCCACAATTGCTTAAGCTCATCCACTAACGGTCTAAGGAAAACGTCCATGTCTTTCCCCGGTGATTTAGGGCCAGGAATCAACAAGGTCAACATGAATGTGGACTCTCGCATGCATAGCCAGGGAGGCAGATTATATGTGGTGAGTATAACCGGCCACGTGCTATGAGTCGAGGATCCACTACCGTTGATAAAGGGATTAAAACCGTCAGCTGCAAGTCCTAAGCGAACATTTCGTGGCTCCATCGCGAAGTTTGGGTACTTTTTATCAAATTCTTGCCATGCAGATCCATCAACTGGATGACGCATAGTCCCATCTTCCGATCGTCCGGTACTATGCCATATCATATCTTTCGCTGTGTGCCTTGAACAATACAAACGTCGTAGTCTAGGCGTCAAAGGAAAGTATCGTAACACCTTACGAGCCACCTTCGTGCCTTTTGTGTCTTTATCGACCCATCGACTCTCATTACAAACGGGACAATTTTGCAAGGACTCGTTTTCTTTCCAAAAGAGAGCACAATCATTTGTGCACACATCTATCATCTCATATGCCAAACCAATCTTCTTAAATGTCTTCTTAGCTACATAATACGAAGGGGGAATCTTGTTGCCTTCTGGCATTGACTCTCGCAACAACGAGAGGAGTCGATCTACTCCTTCATTTTGAAAATGGTACGTATCCTTTATATTCAAAAGCTTTGCTAAAAAGTCGATAGAAGAAAACTTGGTACAACCAGGATATAATTCTGTTTCAGCTTCCTTTACCAGGTCTTCAAAATCATCAACAACACCGCTACTATCTCCATTCGAGTTCTCTTGGTTAAGGTATGTATCTTCTTCCATACGCTCCCCCCTAATGTCTTCAATAACGTTTACCATACCGTCTTGTGGCGCAACATCGTTTACTTCTGCAATTGGAGTTGTGGCCCTGTGATAGGTCCACTTCGTGTATTCCTTCCAAAAACTGTTAATACTCAAATGGTATTTCATTTCTGCCATAGTTTTTAAGCCAGAATTTTTACATTTGGTACACGGACATCTAACTTCATCGTGGTTTTTTATCACTCTTTCACACATCTCGATAAATGACTCGAGTCCTTGCTTGTATTGAGGTGAATGATGTGGGGAATCAATCCAACTTTTATCGATAGGCATTATGCAACTGAAAGAAAATCTAATTTAGGATTAACAAGACAAGGGTAGGCTGCTAAACCCACTTTTTGAACACTTTATCTCATATGTGAATGTGTATTACATGATTGTTTGTTTAAGAAAAATTCGGCAGCATTTCCTCTTAGCTCCCAAGTATATATGTAATGATATATATACCCGAGGAGCAAAGAGAAAATGATAACCGAATCCTTCTTAAACAAACAATCATGTAATACACATTCACATCCTAAATGAGATAAAGTATTCAAAAAGCAGTCCCAAGATAAACGGGGACAACCCGAAATTAATTTCTAAATCAATTTCGGGCGGGTATTTCTAAGCTCGCTATGTTTAAAATGATTAATTCAAACACGGGCACAGTTTTTTAAGCTTGTTATGTTCTTAATGATTGTTTTCAATTTTGGGCGGAACGTTATGTTTTAAATCATGATTTCAATTTCGATCGGGTGTTTTCTTAGCTCGTTATGTTTGAAATGATGAATTCAATATCAGACACGATTTTTAAGCTCGTAATGTTCTTCATAATTCAATATCCTTACACACACATTTGCATACTTTATACAAACATACATACTAACATACACATTTTTCACCAACATACTAACATACAACAATTATACAAACATACTAACAATTTACAATTTACATACTAACATTATACAATTTACATACTAACAATTTACATACTAACAATTATACAAACATACATACATTCATTCATACACTTACATACCCACATACAACTTAAACTAAAAATTATACAATTTACATACTAACAATTATACAAACATACATACTAACATACGCAATTTATATACCTAAACTAAAAATTATACAATTTCTAAACTTAAAAAAAAAAAAAAACTAACCATTATACAATTTACATACACATTTTTCAAATACACCTACATTATACAATTTACATACTAACAATTATACAAACATACATACATTCATTCATACACTTACATAACCACATACAACTTAAACTAAAAATTATACTATTTACATACTAAAAATTATACAAACATACATACTAACATACACAATTTACATACCTAAACTAAAAATTATACAATTTCTAAACTTAAAAAAAAAAAAAAAAAACTAACCGGTTTTTCAGGTGGTGACCGTAGAAGTGAAGGTGGCGACCGGAGAAGAGATGGTGGTGATCCGAATTTTCTTCCACAAACACAAAAATACACAAAAAAGAGCAAAAATTAAAGCCTATAACATGTATGTAACAAATGTAGAGAAGAAATGTAACACAAAACAAGTTAACATACACCTACATACATACATTCATAGACATGCATACACATATACATGCTTACATACACCTACATACACAAATACATAGATTTTCATATACACATTTTCCCCAAATACACCTACATTATACATTTGACATACTAACATACACCTACATACATACATACATTCATAGACATGCATACCTACATACATGCTTAAAAACACCAACATACACAAATACATACACCTACACCTACATATACTCATTTTCATCAATTACACCTACATTATACATTTTCACAAACATTTACATACAAATATACATCCTTACATACACCTACATACACATACATACACCTACATACACAAATACATACACCAACATATACTCATTTTGACAAAATACACATACATTATACATTTTCACCAATTACACCTACACCGACATATACTCATTTTCACCAATTACACCTACATTATAGATTTTCACAAACATTTACATACAAATATACATCCTTACATACACCTACATACACATACATACACCTACATACACAAATACATACACCTACATATACTCATTTTCACCAAATACACCTACATTATACATTTTCACAAACTAAACAAACATACATTCTTACATATACATTTACATAACAAACATACATTCTTACATTATACAATTTCTAAACTTTGAAAAAATTCATATAAAACTAACCGTAATTTGAAGCTTTCAAGTGGATGTAGACCGCGGAGACGAGGTGGTGACCAGAGACGTGATGGTGGTGACCGGAGAGGTGATGGTGGTGAGCCGATTTCTCTAGCATAAACACAAAAACACACAAAAATCATAGACTATAACATGTATATAACAAAATAGAGAAGAAATTTAACAACATACAAACTTAAACTAACCGATTTGGGTTAAAATCGCCGGAATTCGCCGCTGCTCGAAGAAGAAATGGGGGAAAGTGAGGAAAGAGGGAAAAATGCGCGCCTGCTAGACTTTATGTCGGCGACACCTTGTCGCCGCTATTAGTTATGTGTCGCCGGTATTGGTCTCGATCAGGATAAGATATCAGTGGTTGGGGTTTAATGTAGGTCCACAGATCTTTAGCGGAGTCACATTGTCGCCGCTAATACCCTAAATTTGTCGCCGCTATTAGCTATTAAGTCCCCAACCGTTGGATCATGGTAAGGATCAACGGCTGGGGATTGATGTTAGGTGGTGGCACGCGGATCGACCAATAGCGGCGACACTGAGCCCGTCGCCGGTATTGCCGTCGCCGCTAAAAGTATTACTTTCTTGTAGTGACATGGTTTGCTTTGATGAAGACTACAACACACACATGAGCCGCCATTATCTATTATAATATTCATCATTGAACTAGCCAAGTTATGATTATCCTATCAATTTAACAAGTGAACTACCATGAAAATCGCACACATCATTGCATAACATGAATCCTACCATAATAATTTAGTCGTCCACAACATATACACATCAGACAAATCATCATCATTATGTTGAGCCCTCCATATTTAATTCATGCATGCTAACAGTTTCATATTATCCATTTATTACGTAACATATGATCATACAATTATCATCATTCTAATCGATACACACAACAACTCACGTGAGTGGGCTTTGGGGTTTTCAAAAAGAGATTTTCATTAATACAACACAAAACCACATCTTCATTATCATCATTAAAAGGCAGCCAGCACACTTATTTTTTGAAGATTGGAGGCAAATAAAATCATCACCACGTGGACTAAAGGGCCGTACACGTTTTTTTTTTTTTTTTTTTTTGAAAAGTAAACTTCATTCACAACAAGCCGACCCAAACCGGGCCGGCCCAAAAAACTACAACCAAACTACATATTTACAAAGGAAACCCATTCATCCCAGCTAATCCCTTTATATTTAGATCTATTAGAAAACCAGAGAAAACTAAGAGCTTTAACTTCACTTAAAATCCTATCAATCTTAACCGATCTACTAGCAAACACCAAATTGTTCCTCGCACGCCAAAGGCTCCAGCAGACAATGATAACAATACCGTAGATCGCCTCCTTCTTCTTAGTCGATGCTTGGATGGACTTATGAATTCCAAGAAGGTCTTTGATCGAGAAAGCGTAAATAAAAGGAATTTTGCACCAAATACTTATACCATTCCATACAATCGAAGATACTGAACAAGCGGTGAAGAGGTGTTCAGC
Organism: Helianthus tuberosus; assembly: GCA_030545235.1. NCBI lineage: Eukaryota > Viridiplantae > Streptophyta > Magnoliopsida > Asterales > Asteraceae > Helianthus > Helianthus tuberosus. The sequence goes on along the minus strand of CM060435.1, from coordinate 37,089,198 downwards.
AGACTCATCTGCAGAAAAACATAAAGGACACCTTGGTTCCTCACTAAGAATGTTTCTTTTTGATAACGCCAGCTTCGTCGGGATTTTCTCCATCTCCGCTCTCCACAGATGGATGTTACACTTATCAGGGACCCAACCGCACCAGTCCATCACATAGTAGATTCCCGTACCCCTATCTGAATTGATCAAAACCTTGACAGACTTAACAGAAAAATTACCGTCATTATGCGGAGTCCATATCCATTTATCCACTCTATCGTGAATCTGAACCGGAGCCAGGAGATCGCATAGCTGCATAAGTGTCGCGGACATCCCCGAATCAGCCAAGTTTTGTTTCCAGCTCCACACAAACTCAATACCAGACCCGAAGACTTTGATTCGGTCAGCCACCACACACTTTTTCTCAGCCTCCAAACGAAAGAGATCGGGAAATATTACCTTGAGCGGTTCGTCAGTTATCCAAGAGTCCAACCAAAATAGAATACTTGAGCCGTTCCCTATGTCTCCCTTCATATAATTCTTTAAGCAAAGACCGCCCGCTTTGACATTTATCAGGACCTTAACAATGTTATTCCAAGCCCCATTCAGCGATTTCTTTAAAGGAAAGCCTTCCCATCCAACCCGGGTAGCGTGTAACGCGTCAATGACTTTTCTCCACAAACTATTGCTTTCCGTTTTGTACCGCCATCCCCACTTAGTAAGGAGCGATAAGTTAACATCAGAAAGCTTATTAAGACCCAATCCTCCCTCTTTTTTAGGACTCGAAACCCGATCCCAATTAACCCAATGCATCCTTTTCTCCTCGATCGATCCTCCCCATAAAAATTTCTTTATCATAGACTCCAAGTCCGAAATCACCTTCTTCGGGGCTTTGTAAAGAGAAAAATAGTAGCACGGTAAACTTTCCAGAACAGATTTAATGATGACAACCCTTCCACCAATCGAAAGCAGTTGCGATTTCCATCTAGCCAGCCGGGTTCTAAAAATATCGTACACTGGTTGCCAGTTATTAATCCGATTCATATTTGCCCCAACCTTAAGGCCAAGATATTTGAATGGAAAAAAATCTGGTTTGCACCCCACCACACTAGCCAAATCTTTTAATTCCTCTGTTCCCACTCCAATACCATATAAATTGGATTTATCAATATTGATTTTAAGACCTGAACATAAGTAGAAACACCGAAGCACTCTCACTATGTTAACCACTTCCGGCTTTGACCACTCACCCATAACAATAGAATCATCAGCATAAAGGAGATGAGATATGGTCGGCCCGTCTTTTGGAGTGACAATTCCTTTAATAAGCTCAGCATCTTTGGCACTTTTAATCATACACGTCAAACCCTCCATAACGACAAGAAAAAGGAACGGTGAGAGAGGATCTCCCTGTCTCATTCCTTTTTCACATCTGAATAAAAAAGTAGGAGCCCCGTTAACCAGCACCGACGAAGAAGCCGACTTGAGGATACCCAAAGTCCATCTACACCACAGATCTGGGAATCCCATTTGAGTTAAGGTACTGATCACAAAGTTCCAGTTCACGTTATCATAGGCTTTTTCAAAATCGATCTTAAGAAAAAAAGCTTTCTTTTTACTCTTCTTAATCCAAGAAATAAGCTCATTAACGATAAGAGGACCATCAAGAATGAGTCTCCCTTTCAGGAACGCCGATTGAGTGTCCGAGATAACTTCATCCAAAACCAACCTCATCCTATTCGCCAAGACTTTAGAAATCACCTTGCTGATAACTCTGACTAAGTTAATGGGCCTGTAGTTATTAAGCGAAACCGGGTCCGGAATTTTGGCGATGAGAGCAATAAACGACGCCCCACATCCATCGTTAATCACACCGTGACTATGAAACCAAGCAAATAATCTAAGAAAATCTTCTTTGAATATGTTCCAAAAGTGTTTGATGAATCTGAAGTTGAAACCATCCGGCCCCGGGGCCCGAGCATCCCCGCAATCGAATACCGCACTTTTAATTTCGATCTCAGAAAATGGCTCAACTAACCTCAAACCGTCAACTTCGGATAACCTTTTGATGTTGTTGCACTGCAGACCCGGACGATGCTTAACACTCTCTTTGAATTTGTTTCTAAAAAACGAAAAAATCTCTTTTTTGATTTTCACCGGCTTGGTGCACCATTCCCCATCAATTGAAAGGCCGTGAATGTTGTTCGAGGCTTTCCTATTATTAACCATAGCATGGAAAAACTTAGAATTCTCGTCACCGTCTATAGCCCACCTTATACGCGCTCTTTGTTTGATATCCGCTCTTTTTCTGTCGTCGATATCTTGAATAATTTTTCTGTTTTCCGACATGACCCATTCTTCCTCCTCCGAGAGGTCCCTCATCTCCATTTCTTCTTCCAATTTCTCCATCTCCGAAAGAGCCATTGATTCACTTTCTCTTTCTTTGGACAAAAACTCATCTCTCCATTTTTTGAGAAACTCCCTAATACGAGCAAATTTAGACTTGAGGAAAGAATCGGGAGGATCAAAAACCTGCATACTGTTGACAGCCGCCGAAACCGTCTCCTCAAATCCTGGCTTCCCAATCCAAGAGTTATAAACTCTGAAAGGTCGGGGGCCGAAGTTAAGATTAGTCAACTCAAGAATAATAGGGCAATGGTCAGAGTACCGATTCGACAACGCTCTAACACACGCCGATGGCCACTTATTGAAAAACTCTGAACAAACAAGGAATCGGTCTAACTTGCTTAATTTTTTACCATTATCTCTTATACAAGTAAATTTCCTCCCCTGCATTGGATATTCAATCAAACCATTGTTAAAAATAAAGTTGTTAAAATTCTCGGCACAAACCGGTTTGAACTTAGAGTGCTTCCTTTCTTCATTAGATCTGACCGCATTAAAATCCCCAACAACAATCCACTGCCCCAGCGAAGAATCAATAATGTTAGAAAGCTCTCCCCAAAGGGTAAGTTTCTCCGCCGTGTTCTGAGGGGCATAAACATTGATTAAATTAACCGGTTCTCCGCTACCAACCACTGTACCCTTTAACAAAAGAAAATACCTCTCCTGAATACTGGTCTCTATCTTAAAAACTTTAGGATCCCAGATCCACACTAAACCTCCAGAGAGCCCCTCCGACGCCGAGAAGACATACTCAAAGTTGCAGTTGCCCCAATATCTCGAAATCACGGATCTGTGAACAGAACTAACCATAGTCTCTTGAAAAGCTACCATACTGATTTTATTAGAAATCCTAATATTCTTCACCCAGTTTGCTTTCGCCTCCCCTGCAATCCCCCTAAGATTGAAAGAAAGGAAATTCATGGATCTACACCATTCATTCCTTCCTCCCTGATAGCCTCGTTGACCAGCTCAAAGTGGTTACTGAAGTCCACCCCCACAACATTTCCCATATTAATCGTTCCCCTGATTTCACTATTAACAGAGGAATCAAAAGTGTCACATACCTCTTCTTCCAGAAATTCCTCCCTGGCTTCCTCCCCAGGAATAACCGCCTCTTGATTTTGGGACAACACTTCCGTAGGAATGAGATTAATGGGATCTTCGCTAACCACCATAGCCGGATCGTTCCTGACCTCATAGTTGAAGACCTTCGTGTGAGATGCCTGGATACTGTCGTCAGCGTGCTTGTTCAGATCAAAAGAGAATTCCAGATCTTCCCTAGGACGTTTTTTGGGCCTAGGATCCGAGATTGGGCTGATGTTATTATTACATGAGGACTTTTTAATCCTGGGCCTTTGTCTCCTAGAAGACATATTGGGCCTACCCAAATTAAACATGTTTCCCATGGATAATACCCCATCCTCCATCCCAGAATCTGTGTGGGCCCTAACAGAACATAACGGTTCCCCGCCTCCCTTGGGATTCTGAAACGAATCAATGTCACGTGGGTTTTCAAGGTTGACAGAACCAGGAACGCCGCCAACATTAAACGCTCCCGACTGTTCATGATCCATCACCGGAACTGGGATTTCCGGCATCTCTTTATCCAGATTTCCGAAATTCTCCTCTCTTTCATTTTCCGATCCTACCGAAGTCCCACCTTCTTCTTCACTGGAATAATCCTCTCCTTCTTGAGAATCTCGTTCACTTCGTCCCGCCACCTTTTGGCCATGGTCCGTCTTCAACCCTTCCTCTTCTACCATGCAATCTGGATCCCAGTTATCTTGTTCTTCCAAGACCCAGACTTTAAACTTCTTTTTCCTCCACTTAATCGTGACCGAGCCATTAATTGGTAAACCACTGTCTACCAGCACTCCAACGTAAGAAGATGATAGATCCCAGTCGTCAGTGGATAATTGAGACCCCTTGATCACCTTCCCGAAAAGAGCCGCAACGTCATTAAAAACTTTATTTTCAGCCAAATGGAGAGGAACGCCATGAAACTTTAACCATGCCACTCTTTCGTAAGCTAACGTCTGGCCAGACCATAAATCAAGAGACACGAACCAATCCTTCCAAAGATTGACATTTAGGACAAATTCAGAGGCTTCGATAACATCCTCAAAAGCAATCATCATATTAAGGCCCCCAAGGTAATAAAGCTTGTAACTACCGATATCGGCCGAGTTAAGGATACCCTTCAAAAAATTCAAAGTATCAATGTCTTTGGTCCTTCCCACCACCGCTCTTCCTTGCAAATCAAAAAACGCACTAGTCTCTCCATGTACTTCTACCGACTTTTCATATTCCAAAACTTGGTCATCCGGGTTCGAAAGTTCACCTTTGCTGTTCATCAACGCCGCAGAGTACGAGCATCCATTCCTAATAAAAGCTTCCTTCCTAGGCAGTTCCTTTTCCGTATCTTCCTTCCGGGCTTCAAACTGCGGCATCGAAGGCTGAAAGCGTGTGTCCTCCACCGTATCATTTTCCTTCGCAAATCTAGCACGATTGATCTTAAGTTTGTAGCCCCCCATATTGAGTCCCTGCATCTTCCGTTCCAGCTCTTTCCAATCCTTGATCCCCTTAAAACTTACAAACCCAAACTTTAAACCATCTTTGGATCTCTTTCTAGCAATAAATGAACCGGCAATCTCCCCGAAGTTACTGAGAAAGGTGGCCAGATCCCATGGCCTACATCCATCAGGGATGTTTGCCACGTAAAACTTAGTAATCCTTGTTGCCATAGACCAAGAAGAAAGAGGAGAGAAAACGAAGCAACCGTTGCCGTCCCCCCCGCCGCGAATGGATGAGTCCGAAATGCCGACTAGGAATAAAGGATGAATCAAGACTCACAAACGCTGTGTGAATCGATAAACCTCGATTACTAGGAAGATTACTTCATCATCGTCGAGCAAACGGGGATACGGCCGGTCAGGAGAGAAAAAGTTTTTTAAATAAATAAAAATTGATTTTTAAAAGGGCCGTACACGTAGACTCTTGTTTGGGCGATATTATTAATTGTGTTGCATACTCTAAAGTCAAAAGAGAAATAGGCAGCCACGTGAACATATTAATGCATACACAAACAGAAATATATTTAATGACAACACAAACAGAAATACATTCACACAAGATTATCAAGATTGGAACAATTATCCACAAACTCTAATCAATCGGCTACCAATAACATGCATCTCATATTCATTGAACACCCTTCATCACGCAACATTTATCAAAATTCTTTATGTACCGCTAAGCCATAATTCAAACATATCTACTGAAACCGAGCCCTACCTATACAAGAACTTGTAACCACCTTAGATCTTAATCACAGTCTCATGATTACAAACATTCAAACAACCAGTTCGAGCACCACTAAAAACAATCAACGAGAAGTATAGATCGAGGCAAGGATAGGTCACTAACCGAGAAGGATTGCGTGCAAGGGGTGTGCCATCACGAGGAAAGAGAACTTCGAATAAAGGGGAGGGGGTTGCCGTCCGAGATGGATAGAATTAGGGTTTGATGCCTTGTGAGGATTTTCGAGAATGCGGGCATCGTGTATCTCATTGCATGCGTTTGTATTCCCCTGCCAAGGATTGGGTTGGGCTTCATTTGGGTTTCGAGTGAGGTTTGGGCCGAGAATTAGGTGAAGCACAATCCAATGTGTAAACATGTAAAGGTGTATGACCCGACAAGGAGGTGCGGCCCATACTTTACTAACATATACAAATTAGCTAACTTGATCAAGTTCAATTATAATAACAACACCATGTAGCACCCGAACGTAACAATATTGACTAAGAGGGTTGTGGAATTAGGTAAGGCTTAACCTTGGGAGTTCGGGTTGTCACATGTGTTCTTCGTATGGTGTTTTAAACCTGCATTCCAGTAGGCTTCATAGCATGCTATACGTAATATTTTTATCTATATAAATATAACAATATGGTACTCATATTAAAGATAAAACAGCTCGTTATTATGTTGTAATTTATTAAAAAAAACGTTAAATATAAAAGTTATTGACGTTCAAAAAAGATGGGTGGAACTTGCATGTACATTAAAGTTGATGACAGTTTCTTTATTTAAAATACAATATAGGAAAAATTATAAGTTTTGTCCTTTATCTTAATACTACTTATCAGACGGTGTCCTTTTTAACGAATTTTGACAAGTTTTGCCCTTTACAAGGAATTTTGTTGCACGTTTTGTCCTTTAGGCTTAACCCAGTTAGATTTTCTTGTTAAATCTTGTAAATAATATTTTACAAGGAATTTTGTTGCACGTTTTGTCCTTTAGGTAATAGTGTCTTTTTATATTGTAGGAAAAATTACAAGTTTTGTCCTTTATCTTAATACCACTTATCAAGCGGTGTTCTTTTTAACGAATTTTGACAAGTTTAAAATACCATTGGGTGACAAAATTTAACAAGAAAATCTAACTGGGTTAAGCCTAAAGGACAAAACGTGCAACAAAATTCCTTGTAAAGGGCAAAACTTTTCAAAATTCGTTAAAAAGGACACCGCCTGATAAGTGTTATTAAGATAAATGACAAAACTTGTAATTTTTCCTACAATATAAAAAGACACTATTACTTCTAATCTAGCCAAATTAGTTAAAAAATAAAACATTATTTACATTTTAAGCCCTATTTGATCTCAGCCATTAACTACAAAATCTAAGGGCTTAAAACACTTTTTACACTTCTCACAAAACTATCCCTTTTTACACTAACCCCACCCTAAAAATATATTCACTTACTTTTGTTCCCATGAGGTTATGTAAGTTTGAATCAAACATAAACATATGAATATTGATTAGTACCGTAACAAAAATGAGCATTATACACATTAATATAAAGTGTGGATTAACAGTATATAAATATTGTAAAGTGTGGATGAACATTAGTTTAAGAGTTTTTTATTATTTTATTGTTTTATTACTTTAATGGATTTTAAACATATATTTTTTTCTAGAGTTAAATGCCATTTTAGTCCTTGTGGTTTGGGCCAGTTTGCCAGTTTAGTCCAAAGGTTTCATTTTTAACCTGTGGGTCCAAAAATGTTTCACAGTTGCCATTTTAGTCCACTGGGTTAACTTCATCCATTTTTTTCTGTTAACGAGAAGGTCAATTCGGTCATTTTATATGGCTGAACTGCCATTTTAGTTAACAGAATTACATACAAAATGACCAAATTGGCATTCTCGTTAACAGAAAAAATGGATGAAGTTAACCAAGTGGACTAAAATGGCAACTGTGAAACCTTTTTGGACCCATAGGTTAAAAATGAAACCTTTGGACTAAACTGGCAAAATGGCCCAAACCACAGGGACTAAAATGGCATTTAACTCTTTTTTCTAATATAGCTTTTATGATACGATCAAAGTATCCGTTATCAAAAGAAAACATAAAAATTAATGCATATCGATACTGATATTGTTCGGTTCAGTTTGATACAATATGTTAGTGATACAGTGTCAGTTTATCGAAAGCAAAAACAATATATAAATACTGGTACCGATACAGATGTTATTCAATCGGTTTCGATTTGGTCTGGTAAAATACCAACACAGTATCTATTGGACTGTATTATTAGACTAGGGTTTATTAATGTAAGCCCACGGGCTCGGTTAGATTTCTAAGGTTTCTTGTGATCTCTATATATTATAACCAAACACATCAATAATATCAACAAGTCTTTTACCATTCTTACATTGTATCAGAGCCAATCTAGGCTCTATATCGTTTCCGCCGCGTCACACACAAATAACAAAACACTAACCATCACCACGTGAGAAAAACACTAGACAGGGCGGCGTGCCGCCACTGCCGCTGCCCTATCCGGCCTTCGTTCGTTCCTTTTCATTTTTTTTGGTAAAAGACTTGTTGATATTATTGATGTGTTTGGTTATAATATATAGAGATCACAAGGAACCTAGAAATCTAACCGAGCCCGTAGGCTTACATTAATAAACCCTAGTCTAATAATACAGTCCAATAGTATCCATTTAAAAAAAGATATATATTGCAATGTTAAAATAAAATAAACATAGAATACAAAAGAATCGGACCGATAACAACTTAACAACATTGGTACTGATATTGATATTCGTTTTTACTGTTTTCGATGGATCTAATGTTTTCCTTTTCAAGTATTGAAGCGAGTGCTGATATCGTAAGGAACCGAACAGATACCGACTGAATTCCCGCCGCAAAGCGTGGGAAATCACACTAGTTTACATTATTTAAAACCAATGTTCACTTCATCTTTTATTTAACGCCAATAGTCACCACATCTTCTCTTTTATATTTGAAGGTGGTCATATTTTTCCAAATCATCAATTTGCTTATTCAAGTCGGTTCCTTTATTTTTACTCAAATCTAGGGCTGTAAACGAACCGAACGAATACGAACAAGGCCATGTTCGTGTTCGTTCGTTAAGGAAATTAAAATGTTTGCGAACTGTTCACGAACACATACCGAACATAAGTTTATGTTCATGTTCGTTCGTTAAGGAAATTCAATTATTCATGAACAGTTCGTGAACACAGGTCTCGAACACAAACGAACGCAAGCAAATAAAAAAGAACGCAAACAAACATTTAACCTGAAAATAAAAAAATAAAAATATTGTTATCTTTAAACATTTGATATAAGTAGTTAAATACAACCATCAAATGATAAATCAAAACACAAGAAGTTAAATACACCACCAAACGATGAATCAACTTTAACTACTTAGACATAATTATCCCCAAAATTGTCTTAGCATGTTCAAATTTTAGCTAACTTAGAAAAAAATAGGGTTTCAAGTTTTCCATATGTTTAGATAAAAGGTTTATTATTTATTATTTTTTAATATAATCAAACGAACACGGACGAACGTAACCGAACATATTACCAAACGTTCACGAACGCAGTCGAACGAACGAGACCTATGTTCGTGTTCGTTCGCTAAGCTAACCGAACGAAAATTTTTGTTCATGTTCGTTCGTTAAGCTAAACTAACGAACATAAACGAACTTCCCGCCGAACGATTCACGAACTGTTCGCTGAACGTTCGGTTCGTTTACAGCCCTACTCAAATCACTTAACGAGCATAAGCAAACAAGGAGTTAGCAGACTATTCTGTGGCCATTATACTTATATATATATTTTTTTGTGTTTATCTTATGTTAAAGTAAACAAGGTTTACATATCGACGTCGAATATATTCGTACAAGTTAATGATAAACGTACCAGAAACAAGGAACGAACTAATTACCTCGCTAACAGAACCACAGATTGAGATGGAGCAATCGACTTGAAGTAATCACTATCATAGGGTCTACATATTTACACACCTTAATTCCTATTTCCATACCCTTCAAGACGCCTCGTATAGACCTATACGAGGCATATAGGGTTGCTTTTCCGACCAGCTCTGCACCAAAGCATAATGTCAAATCAGTCACATCATACGGGGAGTCTAGGTCTGTACGAGGGAAGGATACGAGGCACTAAGACGCCTCGTATAGGCCTATACGAGGCGTCTTAAGTGGCTGATTTGACTATACATTTGACAAGTGACTTAAAGCTATACGGGGTGTCTAGAGCTATACGAGGCGTCTATGAGCAACATAAAGTGCAACATACAGTGTATTCTTTGTCCACCCCGAGCATTCAACGTTTCCTTCATTCTGCTTCTTCTGCTTCTTCTTCTTCTTCTTTCATTCTGCTTTGCATTTGTGTTCTTATCATCCCGAAGTGTTGAAATGTCATCATACTGGGACGACAACTATGCTTCTTCTTCTTCTTATTATTATTATTATTATTATTATTATTATTATTATTATTATTATTATTATTATTATTATTATTATTATTAATATTGTTAATATTATTATTATTATTGTTAATATTATTATTATTATTGTTATTATTATTGTTATTATTATTATTATTTATTAATTATTATTATTATTAGTATTATTATTGTTATTATTATTATTTATTTATTTATTATTATTATTATTTATTATTATTATTATTGTTAATATTATTGTTATTGTTATTATTATTTATTTATTAATTATTATTATTATTAGTATTATTATTGTTAATATTATTATTATTATTATTATTATTATTTATTAATTATTATTATTATTAGTATTATTATTATTGTTATTATTATTATTATTATTATTATTATTATTATTTATTATTATTGTTAATATTATTATTATAATTCGGATTTATTTATTATTGTTTTTATGCGTATACGTTATTTATTTGCAGATTGATTATGGAGGGCGATGAGATTCAGATAGAGCTTGATGGGGCACCGCCGGGGGGTCAGCCGGCTCAGCCGGTTCAGCAGGGTCAGCCGGTTCAGGAGGGTCCACGACGGAGACGGCGGCCGCCTCTGGATACGCTGCAGGGTTGTCCGTATCTAAAGTTTCCCGCGGGCACTGATGCCGCCTGCCATTGCCAGAAGCTTAGGAGGATGCACATTGGATCGCATGCATCGATAGACTGGGATGCGATGGACCAGCTTGCTGAGACGGCTAGAGTGCGTCGGTTTATACCTCTTGATTCGCCGTGGCATCGTCTTTTTGATTTGGCGCACACGCCGACCTACAGGGAGCTGCTGGTCGAGTTCTTTTCTTCATTCACATTTCACCCTCCTGGGGTCCCAGTGCCGCTTCCGTACCCAGATGCTCCCCCTCCGCCTGAGATTTCTTTCAGGCTCGCTGGCGTTTTGCGTACGATGACGCTAGCAGACTTTGCGGTGCATTCTGGTTTATACATGCAGGGGGAGATCGAGACTGAGGTTTACACAGCGGGGCTAGTGGTGGTTGACAAACCCACTCTTGTAGGGTTTTGGCAGGTGATTGCGGGGGCAAATCATTGGGAGCACGATAAGTCGAAGGGGAGGGTGTCGTTTGTTATGGACCCACTGTACAGGTACGTACGTTTATTACGGCAATTATTGTGATTATGTGCATTGTTTATTAATCTCTGTTTCTGTATTTCGCTAACACTATCTGCAGGTATCTGCACCATTTGCTCGCTACTTCTATTTCAGCGCGCAGCTACAGCCGTGAGTGGTGTACGACCACAGATCTTTTTTTCCTTTATTGTTTGTTGTATAGGAGGCCGTGCGCGCTAGCACACGGTCTAGCCCAGTACTACGCCTCCGCCCATCACCGGCAGGAGCGCGAATTTTTGTATGGCGGGGCGTACGTGACCGTCATTGCCGTTCATTTGGCCTCGTACTGCACGAGGACCCACATCTACGGACGCCGCCAGTCATGCCGACGCGGATGGGCATGCAGTCGCTGTGGGGGATGAGGGTAATCAAGAGGTTCCCAGTTGGCCCGCGGTTTAAAAACCGCGACACCGGGGGCTTATGGACAGAGGAGGCGCTACCAGAGCATTTCGAGCCCGTTTATCCTCCTGCAGATCCTGCTGATGTAGTGCCCGTGGAGGAGCCTCCGCAGGATGTAGACGATGCAGCGGTGCCGCAGCCACCGCGCCTCAGTTTCCACGTCACGCTATTCCAGGTCATGCCCCAGGAGCTGCGCTACATCCGGATGTACGAGCCGAGCTTGACAGGCTCAACGATTTGGTAGGTTGGCTGGTACGGGCCGAGTAGGATAGACGAGAGAGAGAGGGATTACCCCCGATACCGCTTCCACCGGCTCGAGCACCACATCAGCAGCAGCAGCAGCAGCCGCAACAGCCACATCCAGATTCGGATTCGGATTTGGATGCATAGACCTGTTGTTGTTTTTATTTTTATTATGGATGTACAAACTTATCTTATATATTTTTGTTATGGATGTACTAAGTTATCTTATATATGTCATATTTATGTTTGTTTTCAGTTATTCGGTTACCTAATGATTGTTGTCTTAAATTGAGATAATACGGAAACAAAATATGTTTTGAATATAATATGGAAACAATATATCCCTTGAATATAATACGGAAACAATATTTGAACGAGATAAAATTTTAATCGGAAGAATAAAAAAGTAAAATGTTAAAAACATTAAAGAGCTGATTTAATCGGAAACAATATTTAATTGATATAATATATTTAAAGAGCCGATTTTTAAAATAGTTGATTTTTAAAAAACAAAAACTTTTTTATAGTGTAAAAAACAAAAAAAACAAAACTTTTTTTAAAAACAAAAAAAATTTCAATCAAAAAACACATCTTCAAAAACTATCCAAAAAACCATACCAAAACCCAACAAAACACCCCTCATTTCAGCCAAAAAAAAACCCAACGTTAGACGCCTCGTATAGGTCTGTACCCTTCGTATAGGGTTCCTTAAACTTTGTGCCTGACACCCTCTGAGACCCCCTTGAATTCAGTGCTTAGACGCCTCGTATAGCCCTATACAAGGCGTCTAGGGCACAAAAGTGTCCAAATAGGCACAGAGGGTGTCCAAATATCTCCACCCTAATCTATACATATATATTTTTCCTTTTAAACGTAGACTAAGGCATGCATATGCATGCAATTTTTTTTATAAAACATTAATTTAACATAAAAATAAGGAATAATTGATTTTTATTATTCAAATACTAGCCGTTTGCCGGTAATGGTCTCAACTTTAAAAATAACCAGTGGTGGTACCACCTTATCACGTATTGTAAACCAATGGACTTTTACAGACAGAACCATAATTTCTTTTTGTCTCATTTTCCTTTTCGGTTTAGTAGAGGTCCATTGATTTACAATATGTGAAAAAGTGGTACCACCGTTGGTTATTTTTGGAGTTGGAATCGATGCCGGCTAATGACTAATAGTTGGGATTATTAAAATCAATTATTCCTAAAAACAAATACTTTTAACTATTATTTTCTTTTATATTGCTATTATTATATTATTATATATTTTTCTAATATTACAGGTAGACATGGATCTTACCGTGTTGGTAAAAACTTCAATAGAGGCCGTGGTCGTGGGCGCAAACAATTTTCTTGGGCCTCTGTGCATAACACTGTCTATGGTTCCTTCAACAGATGTGACATTGGACATCTCCCTTCAGATTCTCCTCACCATGAACCATCTACTTTCCACAATCGTCCAAATACCAACTATTCCGATGTGTAGTCCCAAGCAAGCTCCTCTGGATACAGCACGTGGCTTCCTGATGCCACTCCAACTTTGGCAAGTTTGGACCATTCTGAGGTATATCATGCCATGGTTTCCTTCGTGTTGGTAATGGTAATGGTAGTTGTCTTCTTATCCTTCATACTGGTTGATAAAAAATTCATTCCTTAAACAAATCCCTAAACTCCTTTCAAAAAAAAAAAAAAAAAAAAAAACAAATCCCTAAACATATCCAATATTTTTCATGTTCCTGAACTTAAAAAGCAACTTCCATCTGTCCAACAATTTTGTTTAGATAAAAATTTTTCTTTGAATTTCACTTATTTTTTTGTTGTGAAGGACGAGTCTACACGCAATAGGCCTCAGTGAAACTGGTCTCTACACTTCTCGTCTTCCGCTTCTCCAATCCAACAATCGTTACGCATTATCTACCACTCGCACATCTTCCGATGTCTGGCATCATAGGCTTGGTCTTCCATACGAGAGTCCCTTCAGTTTTATGCTTTCCAGTTGTTCTTTACATGTAACTAAGACATCTAGTTCCATTTTTGTATCGCTCGTCCTTTGGGCAAGTCGACAAAACTGCTTTTACCAGTTTCTAGTTTTCCTAGTGCATACACTTTTTTGATCTATTATATAGTGATGTTTGGGGGCCTTCACTTGTTTTAACTTCTGATAGTCAACGATACTTTATGCTTTGTGTTGATTATTTCTCCGTTACATATTGATTTTTCCGTTGACAAACAAAGCCGATGTTTACAATACATTTACAAACTTTGTTCACACGGTTGAACGACAATTTAACACAAAAATCAAACAAGTCCAAACTGACTAGGGGGTGAATTTCACCCCTTGGCAAGTTTCTTTCAGTCTCTAGGTATAATTCATCGCTTGTCCTGTCTGCAAACAAAAGAAAAAAAATGGTTTCATTGAGCGTCGACATCGCTATGTTGTCGAGACTAGTCTCACTCTTCTTGCCAAGTCCTCTGTTCCAAAACGCTTTTGGAATTTTATTGCTTCCACTGTTACCACAACATCTGAATCCTCATCTACGGTCATAATCAATCCTCACAAAATGGATTTTCGATCCACATCCTGTATATTCCTTGACTACAGTCAACAACATTATGGGTGTAGATGTTTCGATCCGATAAATGATCGCTTCCACATTGCTCGACATGTTCAAATTCTGGAACACAATTTTACATTCCAACAAACAGTCTCTTCCATCCCTCCCTCATCTCCAAATTCCAACCCTTCCATATCCTTTTCTGACTCCACATTTCCTCTTGATACTCCAATTGTCAATCCACAACCTCCTACTAAACCAAACACACCTCCTATCTCTACATCAACCCTCGTTCCTCCACCCCTCCTACAACTACCTCATCCCCATTTTCTGTTGACAATTATTCATCCTCTAATACAACTCCTCCTCCCCCCCCTCCTTGCCATCGTCCTTCCAATCTTTGGCCTAATCCCAAACCTCGGGTTCCTTACAACCTGTCCACCAACATAGATTCTCCTTCCACACCTCTTAATGTTGAATATACTTCCGTCACCTTTGCCAACCAACGTTCAGAATGGCGTCAAGCCATGTCCGAGGAATTTCTAGCACTTGCGAAAAATGATACGTGGAATTTGGTTCCACCTGTCCTTAACACAAATATCATTGATTGTAAATGGGTGTACAAGATTAAGAAAGATCAACATGGTGCTATCACAAGATACAAAGCTCGCCATGTTGCCAAAGGCTGTCGTCAACAAGGCATTGACTTCAATGAAACCTTTAGTCCAGTTGTCAAGGCTACCACTATCCGGGTGGTCCTCTCTCTTGCTGTTACAAAGCAGTGGCCTCTTCAACAACTTTATAATCAGAAGGCCTTCCTTCATGTTAACTTCCCTGAAACCGTTTATATTCGACAACCAATGTTTTAAATACCGGTTCGAACTGACCGATAATACAGGTGGAACCGACTAGCTTATATTTTCCCGGTAAGGTTAAGCCCGGTATAAATAGGGTTTCAACATAGTCTTCGTACCACAGGTATATTCGGTAATACTGGTTCATACCGGCCTAACGATTTAATCCCATGTTAAAATTTTGAGTTTAAATTAGTGATGGTAGTGAATTTCATCTTTTAAGCGATCTTGAACTTGATGTATTCAACACTCCAATTCCATAAACCTATTGTAGTCTTTTATTTAATAAAATTTGTTGAAAAAGTTGATTTTTAATTATGGAATCACGTAGTTTTGGATTATTTTTTTAGTTAAAGTTGTATTTCTATGGAATTATATGGTTAACTAGTCACCCGGCTGAATCATTCGGTACAACTAGTCAAACCGTTTATAAGCCCAACCCGGTACGATTAAAAATCTGGTTTTTAAAACATTGTCGACAACCACAAGGTTGCACTGATCCGAAACATCCAGATGATACATGTCTCTTGTGCAAAGCCCTTTGTGGTCTTAAACAAGCACCACACACTTGGTTTCATCTCCTTTTCGAGGCTCTACACAAACTTGGCTTTCAGGGTTCCCAGACCAGGGGCGGATCTACGTAGTTGTGAGGTTTAGCCCAGGATACCCCTCAACTTTCTTGGCGAAGTGTAATCTTTTTGTGTTAATTTTCATTTTATATTCCGGGGATACCCCTAAGCAAATGTTATGATACCCCTGAATGTAGATGAAGATGAGAAATGGAATTTTATGGTTGACGGAAAAAAAATTTCCCCGTGGAAAACGGTAACACAACTTCTTTAAGAAGAAGATGGAAGTTATATTTATTAATATAATATATATAATAAACATTGGGATAGTAAATGGGATTATGAATGAAAAGGAGTCTGCCAAAAGTCAAATCAAGTCAGAATTCACAGTTATTCAAACTTCAATTAATATTTAATAATTATTCACTTCAATTAATATTTAATAATTTAGTTTTTCTAACTTGTTGTAACCATTACTTGTTTGTTTTTTTTTTTACTTTTTTTATGTATATTTTTTTTTTGAAAAGAGAACTTCATTCACACCACCGAACCCGAAAACCGGGCCGGGAAAACAAAACAAACAGAAACTACATAAACACAAATTTACACCAATCACCCCACTCAAAAGCCCCTTTCTTCGCTCTATACTTAAACCAAAAAAAACTAACAACTCTAACTTCACTAAAAATGTCATCCACG
This sequence comes from Helianthus tuberosus, assembly GCA_030545235.1. NCBI lineage: Eukaryota > Viridiplantae > Streptophyta > Magnoliopsida > Asterales > Asteraceae > Helianthus > Helianthus tuberosus. The sequence continues at coordinate 37,072,508 of CM060435.1, read as the reverse complement.
CTACTCCTACTGCCGTTAAATCTCGATTTGTTTCTAGCCTTCCATAACATCCAACAAGTCGTCATCACAATACCTTGGAGAGCCTCGCGAGCAGCCTTACTCCTATCCCCCACATTGTGCAACTCTATTAAATCTCTGAACGAAAAGATGAAAAATCTCGGGATCCGGCACCAGAGGCTAACTTTTTCCCACACTCCCAAAGAGATCGGACAGGCCGAGAAAATGTGGGAAACCGACTCGAACCCATCACCGCAAAGGCTGCACATGTCGTCGATCACCGGCACACCTCTGCTGCCGAGAGCATCGCCCGTAGGGATCCTGTTCATGTCGGCTCGCCACGCGAAGATATTACACTTTTTGGGAGCCCACTTGCACCATTCCATTACGTATCGGCTGCTATAGTCTCGCGAGGAACTGATGAGATGTTTAACAGCCGCAACAGAATAATCCTTCGACCCGTTACCCAACCACGACCAAACATCCTCGCCTGTAGAGAGCGAAACCGATCCCAAGGCAGCGGATAACACCTGCCATTCAGAAAGTTCCTCGCTAGATTCCGGGTCGTGTCTCCAGAGCCAGAGCCCTTCACCATCCAGCCGGTCGCGCACACAACACGTCTTCACCAATTCAAGCTTAAAAAGCAGAGGAAACTTCTCCTTTAAAGGAATATCAAACAAAGGTTCCTTAAAAACGATATGTGCCTACAAGTTTCACAACAGAAAAGGTTAAAAATGAAAACAATACAGGAAGGAAAAGGTTAAAATGAAAATAATACAGGAAGAAACATTGAAATAGTTCTTTCTAAATGTATATGATTTAATAAAATGACTAAATGTAAAGAAATATTATATAAACATTCACCCTAAACGTATCTATACCTAAATAATACATAATTTTAGTTATATCTTATCTTAAAATATTATATTACAATTTCTAAATCTTATTACTAACTGTTTAATATTTTTTTATTCAACTCGTGTCCCATGTGATACACGGGTTTGTAACCTAATAATTCTCTATATATATTTACTAGCTGCACAGGGCCCTTAAGGGCTTTCAAATTCTCAGGGATGACCATAGATGTAAGAAAAAACATTAAAGGGCCCATTTTTACTAGCTACACAGGGAAGGGGGGGGGGGGGGCTCGATTTCTCAGGAACGGGTTTATGTAAAAGTTTTTTGGGATACCCCTGGATTTTTCTTCTAGTTCCACCACTGTCCCAGACGAATCCTTCTTTGTTCACTTACAAAAGGAACACCACAATTCTCTACGTTTTGGTCTACGCTGATGACATCATCGTAAGCGCTAGCAACGAACCTGCTATCAACCGCGTCATACAACTACGTAGTCATGCTTTTGTTGACAAAGATCTTGGCTCACTTGACTATTTTCTCGGCCTTGAACTGGTACCTCAAGGAAAGAAATATTGCTATCACAAAAAAATACATTTTGGATATTCTTCATCGCAATGCCTTTACTGAGTGCAAACTAGTTTCCTCTACAATGAACTCATCACAACATTATGTATTGGGGATAGCCTATTCTTGCCTGATCCTATCAAATATATCAAATATCGTCCAGTTAGTGGGGGCTCTTTAATATGTCAATATGTCCAGACGATACATCACCTTCACAGTCAACAAAGTCTTCCAATGTAACACCCCGAAAATGGGTTTGGTAATTAACCCATGTTAATACTAAAAGGCGGGTAAAATACCGTCAGTGGTAAAAGTAACCCGGTGAATATTAGGATTTTAAATAAATAAACCTAATATTAAATAAAAGTAGAATAAGGCTTTGGAGGAAATAAAGTTTATAGAAGGCCCGACCTAACGGGACTTAAAATAAACTTAGTCATAAATATTCCTGAAACCGCTAAGTTAACTAGGAATATTAAACCTAGTTAATAAGTGGGAATATTGTTGAAAATAAGTAGGTTGTGGCCTACTTAATAACGAACCAAACACGAGGGGTTAAAGTGGGATAACTAGAAAAGTTATTAAACTAAACAAAACACAAACACACACACACATGTGTGTTCTGGATCGATCTCAGGAAAGCTCCCATGGAGCTCAACCCTAAACTTCAACAAAACCCTCAAATTGGAGGATCAAACAAGGGTCAAATTCGGATTTGAACACATAGAAACGGTCACCAAGTCAAGGGGATCGTAAGGTATGTCGAATTTCTAACAATCTTGAAGTTGTAAAAATTGGATAATCATCCTAATCGCGAATTAGGCATGGATTAGAGAAGCCATGGCTAGATTAGTGATGTATATTTGCTTAGGAACAAAACCCTAAGTGAAAATCATACATAACATGCTATGGATTGAATGATTGAATGATTTACCACATTAGGTTAAGTGGGTTTTAATCATATAATGAATTTGATGATATGATTGTGATTAGGATCATCATGCATGTTAGTAATCGGGAAATACTTAAACAATTTGCAAGTTTGAGTATTGATCATAAGTGATAGTGGTGAATTTTGATGTTAATCTTGGTAAAAATGACTAGTTATGAACTAGTTAGCAAATGTGTAGAATTATGCCCACTAGGTGTTTGTTAAAATGCCTAAATGAGAATTATAGTGTTGAAATTCGAGTGAAACGCGTAATTGGCTAACTTGACTAATTACACGAGATATGGGATAAGATGGTTTCTAATCATAATGTTGGTTTGCCTTGATTGTGCATGTTATATGAGTAAGGTAGTTGATTTTAGAAAATCAAACTAACCAATGATGAAGTCGAATAAGAGCTTCGACATAAAAATCCGTAAGATGAAATAGTCGTAAATGATTATGACTAACTTAACCGTCTTACAATTACAATGATAGTTTGACGCTTGGCAAGCTAGGCGAAAGCTTGGGGAAGGAAGCGGGTCAAACGAATCATGAATGAAGGAAAAAGCATAATTCGGATGCAAGGTAAGTATATCTTACACTAGTCATATATTTATAATATTCTTTCGTCGTATTAGTTACGAAAAATAAAAATACCTAATTGAGATATGATGTTCCGACGTGTGGTCGTACGGAACAAGATAATCAAATATGACAAGAAAACATAGTGATGGCTAAAAATGAGTTAAACCGGTAATTCGATCATATTATGACGAATGAAGCATGTACTTTTAATGGTTATCATATAAGTTAAATCATAATAACCATTAAGGGCAAAATAGTAATTTTGACAATTTGACAATGGTAATTGATCATTTAGACCAAACGGGTCAAAAGGTGAAATTATCACCCTTTGACAATATCGACTAATGGGTTGTCAAGTTGCATGATTTTAGGAAATAAATAGCACATGGATGCTTACATCGCTATCACTTAGTAGCAACTAAGGAAAGGTATTGAAACGGGTCAATATATTGATCCGAGTCAGGTATGTATAATAATACAACTCACCATGTAGAATTTGGAGTTTTATAACAGTTAGACAAGGTTAAAATAATTTATTTGGTTATCTTTTAGGTAAGCGAATAAATTGACTTATGATTATGGTGTTTTAGAAACATATTGGTTTCTAAACAAGAATATGGTTAAAAGGTCGGACTTTGGGGTTCAAACAAGCACTAATAGTCCTTCGTCGTAAAAGAATGACAAAAATCGACCAAAATGCCCATGTAGGCTAAATGGAACAAACGACCCTTAGAGGTTGTTTGGAAACGAGTTTTATGACTAGGTAAATACTTAGAATAAGTATAGAAGTTGAAAGATGTGATATGTTAGTCACATAGCTCTATTTGAGTCTTGCCGTAAAATAGCAATCCGGAGGGTAAAACTCGGAACATATAGATATACACATTGAAATCCACACACATATAGTTGTAGTGGAAGATTTCTTGATAAGAAATGTAGGAATAAGATGCTAGAAAAGAAGGAAAATGATTTCAAGTTTTAAAGTGCTTAAATACCCTTAACGGGTCAAAATAAGCATACGAGCGAAAACGGGTTTAATTTGTGTAATAAACCTATGATTAGAACCTAATATGGTATATAACATTTATTTGAAGAAGTGTATGAAATATATGAATCAAATAAATACGTTTGTTTGATGAAATATATAATCGGGTCAATATTTGATATAAAGGGTAATAAGCCGAAGACTTAAAAGTCTTAAATTTTGTTAAGCCGAATGTCGGTTTTTAACTCCATATGATGGAGAATCAAATTACAATCACGTAGGAAGAAACGGTAGATCAAACGGATAAGCGGTTTGAAAGATACGAAAGATTTCGTGTCAAATTACGGCAAAATGGAAATGCTGAATGCAGGGGCCACCGTAAATTACGGTGTCCACCGTAATTTACGGTGGAGATGAAAATGTTACGGTAATCCTCTTCTGATTTACGGTAGAAGAATAAAGTTTCAGGGGCTACCGTAAATTACGGTACCCACCGTAATTTACGGTGGGCTCAGTACAAAAATGTATTTTTTTCAAGTTTAGCTTCCCGGACTCGTTTAGACATATTTTAATCTCCGTATGACTAAAGCATTTCATGTTTATGAAATGTAGGTACATTTTGGATGCCGAAAGACGATCAAGCTCAACGAAGAACCGAACACGATAAAGATACACGCTTCCGCACTTTGCCACGTTGTAGATTTTAAACAACATATTTGATCAAGTTATGTAGAATAACTAATGATTGGTAAAAGTTTTAATAAACCCGTATTTCTAATGTATATACAATCTTAATTACATGATTGTTTTTCGTAAAATATACGTTAAACCTTGAATAATGAGAACGGGTGTTACATCCAATAAATGCATGCCCCCACCGGAAACCACTGGTCTGCTGCCAAACGCATTCTTCGATATCTCAAGGGCACACTTGATCATGGTTTGCTTATTCGACACGACACTTGGTCTCGTCTATAAGCCTTTACTGATGCTCACTGGTAACCCTCGACACTACGGGCCTTCTTGGATACTGAATGGGCAGGCTGTCCAGATGACCGTCGATCCACGGGGGTTTCGCCATATACATGGGCTTTAATCTCATCTCCTGGATCACGCAAAAATAGAAAAAGGTTTCTCGGTTATCCACATAGTCTGAATACAAAGCTCTAGCTGACAATATAGCTGAACTAACATGGCTAGAAACCTTGTTAAAAGAATTTGGAACTGACACAATCTTTGCTTCGACCCTCTGGTGTGATAATCTTGGCGCTACATATCTGTCGATATATTCCTATCTTCCACGCCATAACAAAGCATGTCGAAGTTGACTTTCACTTCGTATGATAAAAGGTCGCACAAGGAAAATTGAAGGTCTAGTTCATATCTATGGAAGATTAGATTGTTGACATCTTTACAAAGCTTCTTCCTACTCATAGATTCACATTATTACGATCCAAGCTACAAGTCGTTACTGACGTTAGCTTGCGGGGGAATATTAGACAAGAAAGTAATTATAGATTGTAAGAGGTTAATTATGTAAATATTAGAGGCAACTTTGTGTAAATGTTGGGTCTATAAATACCCTTCCTATTATAATCTCTCATTTACCACATTTCAATACAATCACAATTTCACACACAAAGGTGTTTTTATTGACATGACAAATTTAGTCATTTAAAAGAATATATACGTTTGTTGCAACAAACTAGGGGTGAGCAAATTAACCACCATAACCGATAACCAGACCATAACCGACATAACCGAACCTCTAATAACCGATAACCAATATAACCCATGGTTATGGTTATGAAACTTTGTGTTATGGTTATTGTTATGAAGCTTTGGTTAACCGATATAGCCGAAACCGAACCGAACTTGTAATGTTAATTTTACTAAGATAAAAGTATGTTAGTAATAAAATGATCTTATGTAGATGCCATTTATTTTGATAAACAACTAAGGTGTTATATTTTTTTTGTTTGAGAAGTACCTTATTAAAAAGAACCCCAAATCGGTAGTTTAACCAAAAAGTTTAGTCTCCGTTATCTTCTAAAATAGGCTCAAGCTAAGTTCAAATCGTGCACAACCCTATTTATTTCAAACCTTGCTTGGTTACTTAACCGAAATTAACCAAAACCGAACCATAACCGACTTCATAACCGATTAACCGTAACCGAAGTTTGGTTATGGTTATGGTTACCAAAACTCCATAACCGAACTAGCGGTTATGGTTATGGTTAATAGTAAAAACCGAACCAAACCGACCCATGCACACCCCTACAACAAACTAGTGGCCCATATGTTCATACTTTTCCCCTTGAAGTATCAACTAAAAAGCACTAGGATGGTTTAAAATGTTTCGGATCTCAACTTAAAACCATGGTGGAAGATGTTAGTGGTCCGTAACTTTTAACTTATAAGGTGCTTAAGCTTATATCTCTCTATATACAAGTGAGACTAATTTGAATCAGATAATCATCTTTAGCGTTTGGATGTCCAAATCATGATTGGCAAATGTAAGCTCATTAACATATTAGAATCTCATACATTTGTACAATAACCAACAAAAAGGATTGAAAAGGGTTAAGCACACCATTTGTTTTTTCAAAAAAAAAAAAAAAAAAGTGAGGGTTAGGCAGTGAGATTTAGAAATAAGCTCATAAGGGTTAAACATACCATATGCATTTTGACACCACCATGTTTAACACACCATACATACCCGTGGTCAGACACAAAATATGCACAAACATGTTAGGGATCAAATGTCGTAGCAGAACTAACACACAACGCATATACGTATAATAACGCAAAAACAGAAGGTTCGGATTATATTATGTCCAGGAGTTGCAACTAAATAGAGTTAATAGCCAAAATGGTCCCTGAGGTTTGCTCAGTTTTGCCACTTTAGTCCAAATCCCAAATTTCTTAAATCTGGGTCCCTGAGGTTTGCATTTTTTTGCCATTTTAGTCCAAATTTCAAAAAAGTCAAATTTTGTCAGGATTTCTTACTGATTTTTGTCCTTTTCCTCATTTCTCCTAGGGGTAAAATTGTCATTTTGGATTATTATAAAGTAATTTATATTAAAAAAATCAATTATATATATAATATATATATATATATATATATATATATATACACACCCACACAGATCATCATCATCATGTCACTGCTCTCTCTCTCAACATGTCACTGCTCTCTCTCTCTCTCTCTCTCTAAACTACCGCCACCGTCAAGACCATCATCATCATCAACATCGCCAACACCACCGTCTCTCTCTTCTCTCAATCTCACCACCGTCAAGATCATCATCATCAACATCGCCGCCGTCGGCACCACCGTCAAGATCATCATCATCATCAACACCACCGTCTCTCTCTCTTCTCTCAATCTCACCACCGCCACATGTCTCTCTCTCTTCTCTCTCTTGAAATCCGACTTTAAATCAGCATCAAAATTTGAAATCGATGAATTGTGCTTTGTTATCTTGACAATCTCAATTGGGTTTGCTTCAGATCCACCACCGCCATCGTCTCCACCATCTGCCGCCGTCGGCACCACCGTCAAGACATCAGGTTTTGTGTTTGTATAGGGTTTTGTGGCAAGGCTGAATTGCAGATATAATTGTTAGGGTTTTGTGTTTGTATAGGTTTAATTGTGGCTTGATTATTGTTAATTTTGATGGTTCAGTTATGAAATCTGGGTGAAGGGGAGTTTCGGGGGTGGAGATAGATGGTGGCGGTGGTGGAGATTGATGGTGGTGGAGGTGGAGATGGCGGTGGTGGAGACTGATGGACTTGATGGTAGTGGAGGTGGAGATGGCGTTGCCTGTTTTGTCGATGAGGATGTTTGTGGACTTGATGTTGCCATGAGTGACTTTAGGTGACCTGTAAGAGTGGTGGTGGATAAAGAATAGGCCTCTGGCTGCAAGAGTGGAGGTGGAGATTGATGGTGGTGTGGAGATGGCGGTGCTGGAGATTGATGGCGGTGCTGGAGATTGATGGTGGTGTGGAGATGGCGGTGCTGGGTCCCTGACTTATATATATATATATATATTATATATAATTGATTTTTTTAATATAAATTACTTTATAATAATCCAAAATGACAATTTTGCCCCTAGGAGAAATGAGGAAAAGGACAAAAATCAGTAAGAAATCCTGACAAAATTTGACTTTTTTGAAATTTGGACTAAAATGGCAAAAAAATGCAAACCTCAGGGACCCAGATTTAAGAAATTTGGGATTTGGACTAAAGTGGCAAAACTGAGCAAACCTCAGGGACCATTTTGGCTATTAACTCCAACTAAATATTTTATTATGCTTAGTACCAAGATTATAATACATTACATAAGTATATTGATGAAACAATGGTTAACCGGGTGGGGTTAACTCACTGATCTCGTCAAGTAGGGTTAATCCCTTCTTTCCGAGGATCGCTGGCTGGATCGTCCACTGGTTGGTTCCCTGCACAAGGAAACAAGCCATGACTCGCAACAAGGAGGATGGGGTGGGGGGTGCTCATTGTTACCACTCTCCGGCGTGAGAATCAGTAGTTTGCTTGGGAAGCAAAGCGTGATAGTAGTAGTAGTGAGAGAGTTGAGAAGTGATACCTCAAACCTGGTTTGGGATGGGTATTTATAGCCGAGGAGTGAAGGAGAGTAATTGAGTAGCTAGTCTGACATCGCACAGTCTTTTGTAGGTGTGTCAGACCTGCCAGTTACGGTGGTGATGCCACGTCCTGCTGTGGTGTCAGACTGTTGCACACATGTGGGCTAGTAGGCGACTGTTCTCAGTGCCACTTGCACTGAGTGTCAGACCCACTTGCCTTGTAGGCAGGATGCGGTGCTAGGCCGCATCACTGCTTGCGGTAACTGATGTTTTTCCGCGTTCTTGTTCTGGCCAAGATGTGTGCGGAATGCGGTGCCATGCCGCATCGCCATTTAGTGACTGTTACTGTTGTCCAGATCCCTTGTCGTGACGAAAATGTTCATAGGATGCGGTGCCAGACCGTATCGCTATGCGCAGAGCCGGCCCAATAGTATTTTATACCAAGATCTGGGCCTAGGGCCTCCACATTTTTGGGGCCTCCGTTTTTAAAAAAAAGTTCGATATGTGTTTTATAGTTTGGATATTAGATAGGCTTTGACAAATATAATGTAATGCCTCTGTAGTCTAGTGGTAAAGCTTTCACATTTTGTCTTTCAAGACCCTTGATCGAATCCCACCAGACTTAAGTATTTTTGCTTTTTGTTGTTTCCAAGACCCAATAGAGAAACCCAATGTAGTTTAATTCTTTTCAAAAAGATTGGGCCCTAAAAGAATTTGTAATCAGGATTCAGGCCTCAATGTTAAGTTGTTTCAAAAAGATTGGGCCCTAATAGAATTTGTAATCAGACCTCAATGTTAAGTTGCTTTTGTGTTGCCCAACTCTTTAATTTAGGGTTCCAGATGAAACGATCGGTAGAGACAACCATTGAAATGACCAACATTTTGTTATTTTTTTAAAGATACTTATGATATTTTTTTGGCAATGTTCACCACCGGCAATAGCTCAATCGAAATAACAGAGGTTTGTTTCTTTAAGATCTCTCATTTATATTTCTATATTTACAACAACTATATGTTGATGATTGCCATAGAAAATTAGAGGAATAGAGGGATTATATGGGGTTTCCAGCTAGTTAGCTTCTCCCTTTTGTTTTTTGGTTTTTACACAATTTAGGATCTTAACAAAATAATCATTTTTTCTACCGAAGGGCCCCAACAGTATCTTCCGCTTAGGGCCTCCAAATAGCTTGAGCCGGCACTGGCTATGCGTAGCATTCGTTTTCGTACTTTAAGGTAAGTTCTAATCACTGGACAGATTGGACCGCTGTGTTCGCGCGTGCCCGCACGGACACAGGTAAGTTCTTGCTGGTGGGGGTTTTTGATAAGGGTAATGGTCACTCGCGGTTGTGCTGACGCGAGATCTGGGACCATACCACTTCAAGTCCCCCCAGTCTAGTGTTCCTTCCTTATGCAAGTTGCATGTGGGAGGGATACTGGACTATGGTGTCTAGAAGGTAGAATATGGGCCATGCAGATGGCTCATACTTTCAGTAAATCAAGCTCCTGACCTGTTCGTTCGGACCGCTGTCCGGTCGGTAGGTCGTTCGAGTGGATTATTTCTTCCTTTGAGAAGGATGTGTTTGGCTTTTGATGTTTTCGGTGTAGTATTTGAAAACATTGAATTCCGCACCAGTGAGCAAGTTCCGTCTGATGCGGAATTCTCAGCCGAGGATTTGATCCGGTAATATGGTCTACCGTTTTCTGATGTCATCAGTCACCTGTTGGTGTTTCGAACCAACCTTTGGAACGGTGACTGAAGATGTTAGCAGAGTTCGAACCAACCTTTGAGATGGTGACGGAAGGTGTCCGTTACCGAAACTCTAGTTGTAACCTCTGTGTCGGCTTATGCAATGTTTGTAAGTACTTTGCTCAAGCTCTATGTTCAACTGGACATTCAACGATGATCCCTGCTTTGTGGGGTGTTCGTGTTCTCCAGTTTAGCTCTCTAGTAACCGCACGTCCTCTGCGGTTCAGCTCTCTAGTAACCGCACGTCCTCTGAGGTTTAGCTCTCAAGTAACCGCACGTCCTTTGCGGTTACCTCGTTGCTGCACCTTGTTGGCCATGTGCATTTGAGCCACGTGGCGTAGTTGCGTCATTGTTGGCCGTGTTTGGTCGAACAATGTGAATCTGGACTATGGGCAGATAAACATGGTCATAGGCATGGTTGTGCCCACCATTGTTTATTCTATGCGGTCCATAGGTGGGTAAGCAGTCATAAGCAGACTTGTTACCACTGTTCTGGAGCTACTTTCCTTCACGCTTTGGTGGAAAGTAGTTTTCCTTTAAGTAGTGTCATCGGAGGAGATCACCTTAGATACTTGGGAAGTTGGGTGAAACTCTTCCGCATTCATTCTGTAACCACTTTCCTTCACGTTTAGTTGGAAAGCAGTTTTCCTAGAAGTAGCTTTGATAAACCGCGTGGCGGTTTAGTCGTGGCTCTTCCGTAGCTACCGTTAGGGTAATTATGTTGCGCCGCAGCTACTCGTGAGTGTCTGCGGTTTCCATCAAAGAACTCGCTTCTAGAGAGTTTGAGGCTTGGATGTGGCTCTAAAAGGATCAGGAGTCAGGGTTGCTGATGTGCGGTTGCTCAGCATACTTGTTCTTTATCCTAGGGGTGTGCGTGGGTCGGTTTGGGTCGGTTTTGACCAAAAACCATAACCATAACCGCGATGTCGGTTATTGGATTACCATAACCATAACCGATCGGTTATGGTGGTTATGGTTATTCGGTTTTGATGGTTATAGCGGGTCGGTTATGGGTGGTTAACCGTGTATTTAGCTTAGCTAAAAATAGCTTAATTTTTTTAACATGGAATAAATTGTTATTGCATATTTTTATTAGTATTTTATATAGTATTAAAAATACATAAAATCTATAATATTAATACCAATTATTATTGAATATTAAAGTCATATGATACATTCCATAAATTCAAATGAACATTCAACCAAAACCACAAAATGATATGAAAAACAATAAGTACTAAAAATCTTTAGTAAAAAACATCAAATATTAAAAATATAGTGAAAAGTCCTAAATCCTATAAAGATTTATTACATGTCGGTTCAGTTCGGTTATGGTGGGTATGGAAAAAATGATAACCATAATCGACCCGCTATATTCGGTTTTCAAAAAAAAACATTAACCGACCCACCGGTTTTTTATTTGGTTCGGTTTTTTCGGTCCGATTTTATCAGTTAATTCGGTTATGGTTCGGTTAGTTCGGTTTTTGCACACCCCTACTTTATCCTAAGGAGAAGCTGTTTGCGCTCCCTCCGTGGTTGTGAACCGGACATGAGGGATTTGAAACTTGAAGAAACTTGGATGGAACGCGGTTGGCCGCATCCTGAGAAGCGGTTTTCGCAGTCCAAAGAACAATGCTGGTTCTGAGTATCTGACACACCTGTGCGGGTTCGTGTGTGTCATCTCCGCATATTCCACGTGTGCTCGTGGGTATGTGCGGTTATTGTTTATACCCCTTTATATAATGTAGAGATATATTTTTGCCTTTTTTGAGGGGTATGTAAAAAACGACATGCGGTATGGGTTATGGTGCGGTAAACCAGAAAAACCGCATGCCGCTTATGTTTGGATAATGTTGTCGCTTTCTACTGCATACGTCATGTTCGCACGTGTAGGTTGGTGAAAGTTGGTAGGATTCTGTCATGTGCTGAAATGAAAGGACGTTTGCACTGCCCGAGGTCATAAATGCACTGTAGCAAGTAGTGTAAAAGTGTTTTCTGTCAGGCGCGTGGATGGCCACGCGCACGTGGTAACCGTCAGCGGAAACGTCGCTGAACACGTGGCCACACGTAATTGGCCCTTTTTGAACGTGATGAGTCGGTTTACTGCATCGCATTAATTGCGATGAGTATATAAGGGGAAACCGTTTGGTTTCTCCTCACTTTGTTCAAAATTTCAAAATTTTTCTGGGGAAAAGAGTGTGCTCTCTTTGTCTTCTCCGATAAGCTTCATCTAAATTTCCGGTTAAGTTTCTGGGTTTTTGTAAACTCATTCTTCTATCTTTTTTATTTCTGATGGCTGAACCATCTGATCCACACCATTCTGAGGGTGAAAACCCTGAACATTCTTCGCCGGTGGCTGGGGAAGAAGAGGAAGACGGTGGTAGTGCCCCTGGTGGTGGCCTACCAGTGTTGAAGTGGTCACAGAACCAGTTTAACCATCTGATGACCAGTATCCAGATGCCCCAGGAGTTTGGGGCTGTTTATCCCCAGGAGGGTGACACCGGTGCCCATGCTCCGGCCGGTTATGTCACCATGTGGGCCGATTCTTTCATTGATGGTAACCTTCGTTTACCATTAACTGTTTTTGTTGCTGAGGTTTTGGAGTATTACAAGCTCCATATATCCCAAATGAGTCCGTTTGGGATGATTCGGATTAGAAATTTCGAGTACACTTTCCATGTTCTTGGTCTGGAAATTTCTGTTGAAAACTTCCGGCGATTTTACCAGTTAACTGTAAATACTGGGTTTTTCTCTTTTAGTCAACGATATGGGAGCCCCAAGATGATGACCCCTCCGAAGGGTATTTCTATTTGTGAAGACAAAGTTCTTCTACATTAAGGCAGCCGCGATCGTTGCCAGGATGACATTCCGCAATGTCAACGAGGTGATCCCTGCGGAGGATATTGATCTTCCTAGTGCGGATACGGTGGAGTGGTTTCCACGTTTGAAAACTGTTGAGCATAAGAAGTTGGACAACTCGCAGCAGTGGGTGCTGCGGATGATGTTGACTAGGCCCGATAGGAAGTCAAGGCCCGTTCTGCGGGAAAAGAGTGGTGGTAAGTATTCTTACTCTTGTGCGGTTTCCTTCTTTCCTTAATCGTTACTAAGTTGCAATTGTACTAGCAACGGATGCTGCCCTGTGGAGGATGTTTGATCTGACCTTCACGGGCAAGGTTGAGTTAGTTCCGCTTGCGGCAGTTGAAAAAGGTTTTAATGTGATTATTGTCAACAACTTTCGCGTTCCTAATCGCGAGGCGTTGAACGCACCCCTACCGCAAGGCCAAGGTATATTCTATAATCTTCTCTTTGTAAAGTTCGCCTTTCTTACATGCTTGTTTGATGATGTACACGCAGGTACTCTTGGGGCCCTGGGTAAATTTGAGATGAAGGGTGCTCTCAAGAAGCATGCAGAGAAGTAGCACGTGGAGAAAGTTGTGCGGGGTCGTGGCAAGAAAAAGCCTGATGCTTTTGTTGTTCCTCTGTTGGTGCCGCAGGCGGCAGGTATCTCTCGTTCTCGTTTCCGCAGATATACCGATTACGTGGTAGTATCTGACACCCTTGAGGGTTTGGGTGTTCCAGGTGGTGGTGCGGTTGCAGGTGGGACCTCTGCGGGTTCCAAGCCTGCTGATGAGAAGAAGAAGAGAAAGGCAGAGAAAGCTGTTGATGCCGGTGAGAAGAAGCGTCCGAAAATACAGACCAAACGGGCAGTTGTTCTGGACCCTGTGAAACCTGTGGTTGTTCTTGGTAAGCGATTTATAACTTGTACAAGTATTTTGTCTTTGTACTTGTAGTTTAAATTGTTTATGCTTCGTTTACAGAACCGCAAGATGAAGGGTTTTCTATGTTTGATGCGCCTCATTCTCCCCCGCGTGACACAGCTGCGGGTGCGGGGTTTAAAGTGGTGCCTGAGCCCTCTGCGCGGGTGGAGGATACTGGTAAGGGGCCTGCGGCTCAGATCTATGACACGGTGGACTCCCATGATAATCTGATCTCCCCGCAGGACACTGATGATTTGAACCTGAAGTTTGCTTATGCTGAGAGGAAGAAATCTCCCGCTGCTGAGAAGGCTTCTGGTTCCGCTTCTGGGGGTGCGGGTTTTACGGGGACTCCTATTCAGCCTGAAGAGTCTGAATTGGAGTTTTATTACCGCACCTATACTGAAGACCGGGCCATGACCTATCACCGCCCCCCATGGACTGTAATGCAAGGGGATGATATTGTTGCTGACCCCTCCGCGTGTAGGGAGATTTTGGGTGGTTTGGGCACCCCTTTTGAAGTCAATTGGGCTCGTTCTTTGTCAAGTGAGGCCCAGATTAATCAACTCTCCTCCATGCTTGTGGGGAGTTCCGTAATGGCAAATGCCATTATGGAAAACTACAAGGTGCTCGGGCGTAAGGAGGAGGAAAATGCTCGCTTGCGGGCTGAAGCTGAAGAGTTGGTTAAGGCTGCTCGTGCGGGTGCAGAGCAGCTTGAAAAGGATAAGGCTGCCTTTGAAAAGCGCAGGCAGACTGAGGAGTGGGCTGCAACTGCTGAGCTTAAACAGGTTCGTACCCTTGCAAAACTGCTTTCTGATGAGCGTAAGAGTTGGAAAGAATCTCTTTCTAATGAGCGCAAGACACTTTCTGATGAGCGCAAGACTTGGAAAGAATCTTGGGCCAAACAGAATGAAACTCTCTTTCGTGTTCGTCAGGAGCTTACCAACGCCAAGGCTGCGAATGCTGCTTTGGTTAAGGAGAAAGATGCAGTTGATGCGGTTGCCCAAGAGGCCAAGGAGGCAGAGGCCCGTGCTGCGAAGGCTTTTGAAAGGGCAAATGTTGACCGCACCAACTCAGACAAGACTGTTCAGGGTCTTCAGGTATGAATCTCTTTGGCTCTTGAATTTGTATATATATATCCCACAAGGATGTTGATTATCTTTGTGTACTTGTGTTTTCCTTGTTAAAAGGCTGAAGTGCGGAGGCGGGTGGCCGTTATTGAGGAGGTCAGTGCCCGTGCTGCGGATGCTGAAGCGCGGGCTAGGGAGGTTGCAGAGGCTAGAGATAGCCTTGCTGCTTCACTTGATCAGCTCAAGGACGACCGCGAATGGATGCGTATGCACGGTATCGGGCATGTAAGTATCCGTCGCCTATGCTATCTTTTTTAGGTTTGCCTTTGATAACCGTAGTATTCTTGTTTCGCAGATTGTTACGTCCATCCTTGACGCACCTGAGAATTTGGCAGGTGCCAATGAGATTAGGCAGCGCGCCCGGGATGCTGGTTTTAAAGCTGGCTACAATCGTTGCATTGCTCATATGAATATTATGGCCCAGGGCAAATATACTGATGAAAGGTCTGGGTTCCATGGTGTGGACATTGAAGCGTTTCTTGCTGCCGCTCTTGCGGCGTACAACGACACGTCCATCGCCGCTCTTGAGGAACTTGAGGAATGCCTAGATGTGGAGGACTATGTGGACCGCTTGCGAGTGTTATATGCTGATGAGGAAGATGAGGAAAAGCCTGCTGGTGATGGCAAGGATGGTGCGGGTTCCAGCGGTACAAAGAAAGACTAGGCTGGCCTACGTGCCTTTTTTGTTTCCTCAATGTAAATGTTAGGAACCTTATGTAAATTTCTTGGACACCGCGTAGGTGTAGAAACTTTTTGAATATAAAGAACCGTTTTGTTCAATTTGTACAAGTGTTTTTATTACTTGCATGTTTGAACCTGTATATGAAGAAACTCTACCTGCTGTAAGCGTGGTTGAGTATACTCTATACCTTTGTCGTATGAGTATTGGTCAATTCCTATTTTTATCCCGTTAGGGTTTAGGAATTGTGTAGGCTTTGTGAAAACCGTGTTTGCATATCCAGCCGGATAAACAGTTGATGTTTTGCCATTGGTGGCCTATTACAATAGTTGCGTGTGGTTACCACTCTGTGTGGGTATCGCGAATGAAGATTTTGCCAAACTGTTTTTGTAGATACCGCAGAGTGGACACGCATTTGTAATAGAAGTAAATAAACAATATTGCATTGAATCGTTTATTTATTTATTTGCAAATGGCCTGCGGCCCGGTAGGTTACATGGTGAACATAAAAAACATGGCTTACATGTAACAGCGTCGAAGCTGTTGTGCATTCCATGTGCGTGCGATAGTTTCGCCCTCTAATGTTTGCAGTTTATATGCGCCTTTGCCCAGGACCTCTTGGATGAGGTAGGGTCCTTCCCACTTGGGGGCAAGTTTCCCTGGGCGTTTCGCATTAGATGCTTCATTGTCACGAAGGACGTAGTCTCCCGGGTTGAAGGTACAAATGCGGTCGCGTGCATTGTAGTACTTTTTCAGTTTGGTTTTGTACTTGGCCTCGTTGATGGCAGCGTTTTCACGCCTTTCTTCCAGGAGGTCCAAGTCAACCCTGCGTTCCTCATTGTTGTCTATCTTGTTGATAGCCAACATTCTAGGTGAGGGGAGGCCTACTTCTGCGGGGATCACCGCTTTAGTTCCATAGACCAAACTGAAGGGTGTCTCACCGTTACTTGTCTTTGGGCTAGTCCCGTTGGCCCATAAGATACTTGGGAGTTCATCAACCCAGCCACGTCTGGCTGTTCCCAACCGTGCTTTGATGCCTTCGACTAAACTTTTATTGATACTCTCGACTTGGCCATTCCCTTGCGGATGTGCTACTGAGGAGAATATGTGTTCAATGTTTAGCTCCTGTAGCCATTTTTGAAAGTCATCGGCTGCGAAGTTGGTTCCGTTGTCGGTAACGATGCATATTGGTAGACCGAAACGGCAGATGATATGTTCCCAGAGGAATTTCCTTGTTATCATAGCGGTGGTTGAGGCGAGCGGTTTTGCCTCTACTCATTTTGTAAAGTAATCAACAGCCACTATGATAAACTTCACTGCACCTGGTGCGTCTGGAAATGGTCCCACCACATCGATTGCCCATTTTTGGAATGGCCATGCAGTGGTGACGGGGATCAGGTTGTTCTTGGGGCGTAAGGTATTGGGAGCATGCCGCTGACAATTGAAACACTTGCGCAAGATTTTGACTGCATCTAGGTGCATGCCGGGCCAGTAGTACCCGACGTTCATGATTTTGGCCACCACCATGCGTGGGCCTGCATGTATGCCACATATTCCCTCGTGTATTTCTCTGATAAGGTATGTGGCATCTTGGGGGTCGACGCATCGTAGGAGTGGCCCCAAGTATGATTTACGGTATAAGATACCGTCTCCCATTTGGTAACGACATGCTTTGTATTGCAACTTACGTGCCTCTGCCTTGCTTTCGGGAGTAACACCTGATTACAAGTATGCAATTATTGGTGTCATCCAGGATGTTGTACCGTACTGGATGACATTGACTTGTCGTAGGGGTACTGAGGGGTTTTGCAGGATCTCGATGCGTACCTCTTTTGCCAGGTGTTGGAAACTGGTGGATGCAAGTTTTGATAGTGCATCCGCGGGTTTGTTATCACTCCTGTTGATATGGCGAATATTGAAGGAGGTGAACTTTGATTTCAGTTGCAAGGCTTGTTCGAGGTAGAGGATCATGATATCCCCTTTTGCGGCATAGTCGCCGCGTATCTGCCCTGCAACCAATAGTGAGTCGACGTGTGCTTCCACATGTTGGACGCCAAGTTTGACTGCCAGACGCAGCCCTGCCAATAGAGCCTCATACTCTGCCTCGTTATTCGTGCTTTTGAAATCGAGGCGGATTGCGTAGGTAAGCTCTTGGCCATCAGGGCTGACGAGTCGCAGACCTGCACCTGCACCATCTTCGTTGGATGCACCATCTTCGTTGGATACACCATCTGTATATAGCGCCCAGGTTTCTGCGGAGGATGGTGGCGATGCAGGGTTTTGCTCTTCTTCGCATTCTTGAATGCGATTTACTGGTACTTCAGCAACGAAATCAGCCAAGACCTGGCCTTTGATTGCGGGGCGCGGCTTATAGTTCAGTGAAAGTGCGCCCAGCTCAATTGCCCATTTTGCTAATCGACCAGAGATGTCGGGTTTTGATAGGATCGGGCCGATCCTGTAGTTGGTTAACACGGTAATGGCGTGGTTTGCAAAGTAACGTCGCAACCGTCTTGACGCGTGTACTACTGCTAATATCAACTTCTCCATAATGGAGTATCTCGTCTCTGGGTCGTTGAGCATTTTGCTGATATAGTAGATGGGTGTTTGAACTCCTTCTCGCTCCACTATGAGTACTGCGCCTACCGCATTGTCCGCGGCAGATAAGTATAAGATAAGTGGTTCATCTTTTCGTGGTGCGGTTAGAGTTGGGAGTTGGATCAAACACTCTTTCATCTCCCGGAACGCTTTCTCGGCTTCTGCGGTCCATTGGAATTGTTCCTTTTTAGGCAGCTCCGCAGGGTTTTGATGAAAGGGTAACACTTAGCTGCATGGTTGGCCAAGAATCTATTCAGTGCGGCTAGCCTGCCGGCTAGTCGTTGCATTTCTTTCATCGTAGAAGGCGATGGCATGCGCTCGATCGCCTGAACTTTTTCCGGGTTCACTTTGAATCCATCTTTAGTTACGATGAATCCAAGGAACTTGCCTTCTTCCATTCCAAACGAGCATTTCCCTGCTTCTGGAGTGCGGAATGCCGTTTTATCTTCGTCTTCGATTGCCATCTGCACCTGGTGGTAGCCTTTGTAACAATCGAGGAAACACTTCCATCGAAATGGTGCGAGGTTATCGACCTTTTCGTCGATCTCCGGAAGTGCGTAACAATCCTTGGGCAGGCTTTGTTGAGATCTTTATAATCGACGCACATGCGCCAGCCCCCGGATGGTTTCTCTACCATGACTGGGTTTGACAACCAAGTCTGGTATTTGACTTCCCGCAGGATACCTGCGGAGAGCAGCTCTTGGACCTGCTCATGCATCGCCTGGTTCTTTGCTGATCCAAGGTGGCGTTGGCCTTGGATTACCGGTTTGATACCTGGCATGGTATTCAAGAAATGCTGCGCGATTTCACGTGGTACCCCTGTCATATCTGCGGGTGTCCACGCAAAAGCATCCTGGTTCCTGAAGAGGAGCTGCTTCAGGTGTGCTTTGATTGTAGGGGACAAGGTGTGGCCCAACGTAACTGTTTGCTCTGGGTGTCTTGCGTTAAGAACCCATTTTTCTGGTTGAGTGTTGGGGGTAGGCCTTGCTACCTTGGCCGGACGCAGCTCGTCCGTAGACATAACTTCTCTTCGGGCGTATATTATCGCGATCCCCGTCTCGGTTGGGAAACCGATGGCAGAGTGGGGGACGGATGTGATCATGTTGAAGTCGCCCTGGGACTCCCTCCCGAGAAGTACGTCGTATTTGGAGGTGTGAGGTAAAACCATGAAGTTTACCTCCTCCGTTCTTGTGTGCCTTCCGTTGGTGAGGCGCACATGAAAAGTAATTTGGCCCATGGGGAATACGGTTTCCCCCGCAAACCCGGCCAACGGGTAGTCCACCGGCTGCAACCGATCCTTGTCTTCTTGATCGAATTGGTTGAAGCACTGCTCGTATATAATATCGGATGTACTGCCCGGGTCGATGAATAATCGCTCGGTGCAGTAGTGAGCCAGGTGACCTGTAATAACCACGGCGCGCCTGTCGCGCGGTCCGCCTTGGAGTTTTGGAAAGACGACTTGCTCGTCTTTCCAGTCATTGTCCGGTCTTCTTGCCGCCTTCCGCGGCCTTCCTCGTCCTCCATTGATCATGTGGGTAGAGGCCACGTACATGGTACTTTTTCCCGTGGAGGTACCCTCGTTGTGGGGAGTGATGCGCTTGGTAGGTTTTTGCGCCCCTGGCAACAGGTGTTGCAATTTCCCCTCTTTTAGGGCTCGCTCAATCTTCAGTCGGAGACTGATGCAGTTGTTTGTTGTGTGGCCCGAGTCCTTGTGATACTCGCAATAGAGTGCGGGATCCTGGTTCTTCTTGGACTTCATTGGTTGGGCCAGTCGCAGGAATTGCGCGTCCGTAAGGAGGACGTCGCTTGACGACTGGTTGATCTCGGTCCAGCTACGGTCCCGAGACTCCTTCTTTGACGCCCGGTTTTCACGCTGGGCGTTGATTGTAGCCCTTGCGTCGGGCTGGTTGTTCCGCGGGACATATGGTTTGGGATCGCTGCCGTGATTCCATGTGTCCCGGTTGCGCTTGTTGTTGCGCTTGTGTTCTTGGTGGGAGGACTGGCCTTCTGTTTGGGGCTGTGCCTTTGATACGTGCGGTTTGAGGGACCGCTGAGTCTGGGCGTATGTCTTGACCGCGGCCATGACATCTTCCCATTTCTTAGGCAAACCTTCCTTGCCAGAGATAGTCATAACCATTTGTTCGTCCTTAACAGCGACAATGAAATGGTTACGTGCCATTTGGTCTGCAACATCGCCTATCTCCAGGCACTCTTTATTGTAACGGACAACGAACGCTTCAAGCGATTCGTTGTCTCTGCACCAGATGTTCATGACGTCCATAGAATCACGTTCATGACGTCGCTGCTGGCACAAATGCGCGAGGAACTTTGCTTGCAAGTCCTTGACTGAGGTCAGTGACCCCACAGGCAAAGAATCGAACCAAGCTCTGGCCAGACCTGTTAGGGTCTGCGGGAAAAATTGACACCACGTGGGTTCATCCCACCTGCCGTTGCACCCGGCGCCTATGAAGATGTTCATGTGATCATCCGGGTCGGCCGAACCGTTGTTTTTCCCAATGTTTAATGGGAATTTGGTGGTTGTAACATCGGCGTTGGCAATCTCCGGGACGAACTTGGAGTTTTCAGCCGCAGATTTCGGCCTGTAGGGTTGGCTCTGGTGGCGCTTTGCGGCGCGGAGGTATGTGGTGCGGGTTTGGGTGGGAGGAACATAATTGCGTCCTCCCGGTCTACTGCTGGTAGCATGAGACTCCCCGCCATATGTACCGTCGTCTGGATCGGTACGGTCCTGTCCTTCATGGTGGGACTGAGGTCCCAGCCGGCTATGGATGTCGGGGCCATGGTGGGCTGTAGACTGTCGCCTAGTTTCGCCATGCGGGCATAGGCGGCTATGTATATGGCCCCTGCGGCGGGACCCATATGAGGAATCGTACTCGTCAAGTGTGCGGACGTCGCAGTAAGAGGAACCGTGGTCTTCCTGCCTGCTTCTGGAGGGCGGATGTGTTGGGGCCCTGCCGTCGTATTGTAAAATACGACCCGCAGGGGTATGCGGTGCTGGGGTAGGCCCCGCAGATACTTGCGCTTCTGCGCAAGCTCTGTTGTATGTCGCGGCTAGCAGAGCTTGTTGCTGGTCATACCAGGTATGAAGGTTCATGTCTGGAGGTATCACAGAAGCGTACTGTGATAAATCGTGTCCGAACGTAAGGGATGCGCCCCCTTGCGTTGATGTGCCAATGTGTTCAACATTTGGGGCTAGGGGAATGGTCCCCGTAGGCCCTTGGTTTGCGGGGTTTAGGTTATCCCCGGTAGTGTTGTTTAGACGATCAGACATAATCTTTGGAGAGAAAGGGATGGTTGAAAAAAGTGCTAAGAGTAGCGGTGGGCGCCAATGATGAAACAATGGTTAACCAGGTGGGGTTAACTCACTGATCTCGTCAAGTAGGGTTAATCCCTTCTTTCCGAGGATCGCTGGCTGGATCGTCCACTGGTTGGTTCCCTGCACAAGGAAACAAGCGGTGACTCGTAACATGGAGGTTGCGGTGGGGGGTGCTCCTTGTTACCACTCTCCGGCGTGAGAATCAGTAGTTTACTTGGGAAGCAAAGTGTGATAGTAGTAGTAGTGAGAGAGTTAAGAAGTGATACCTTAAACCTGGTTTGGGATGGGTATTTATAGCCGAGGAGTGAAGGAGAGTAGTTGAGTAGCTAGTCTGACATCGCACAGTCTTTTGTAGGTGTGTCAGACCTGCCAGTTACGGCCAGTTACGGTGGTGATGCCAAGTCCTGCTGTGGTGTCAGACTGTTGCACACATGTGGGCTAGTAGGAAAAGCCTGCTGGTGATGGCAAGGATGGTGCGGGTTCCAGCGGTACAAAGAAAGACTAGGCTGGCCTGCGTGCCTTTTTTGTTTCCTCAATGTAAATGTTAGGAACGTTATGTAAATTTCTTGGACACCGCGTAGGTGTAGAAACTTTTTGAATATAAAGAACCGTTTTGTTCAATTTGTACAAGTGTTATTATTACTTGCATGTTTGAACCTGTATATGAAGAAACTCTACCTGCTGTAAGCGTGGTTGAGTATACTCTATACCTTTGTCGTATGAGTATTGGTCAATTCCTATTTTTATCCCGTTAGGGTTTAGGATTTGTGTAGACTTTGTGAAAACCGTGTTTTCATATCCAGCAGGATAAACAGTTGATGTTTTGCCATTGGTGGCCTATTACAATAGTTGCGTGTGGTTACCACTCTGTGTGGGTATCGCGAATGAAGATTTTGCTAAACTGTTTTTGTAGATACCGCAGAGTGGACACGCATTTGTAATAGAAGTAAATAAACAATATTGCATTGAATCGTTTATTTATTTATTTGCAAATGGCCTGCGGCCCGGTAGGTTACATGGTGAATATAAAAACATGGCTTACATGTAATAGCGTCGAAGTTGTTGTGCATTCCATGTGCGTGCGATAGTTTCGCCCTCTAATGTTTGCAGTTTATATGCGCCTTTGCCCAGGACCTCTTGGATGAAGTAGGGTCCTTCCCACTTGGGGGCAAGTTTCCCTGGGCGTTCCGCATTAGATGCTTCATTGTCACGAAGGACGTAGTCTCCCGGGTTGAAGGTACAAATGCGGACGCGTGCATTGTAGTACTTTTTCAGTTTGGTTTTGTACTTGGCCTCGTTGATGGCAGCGTTTTCACGCCTTTCTTCCAGGAGGTCCAAGTCAACCCTGCGTTCCTCATTGTTGTCTATCTTGTTGATAGCCAACATTCTAGGTGAGGGGAGGCCTACTTCTGCGGGGATCACCGCTTTAGTGCCATAGACCAAACTGTAGGGTGTCTCACCGTTCCTTGTCTTTGGGCTAGTCCCGTGGGCCCATAAGATACTTGGGAGTTCATCAACCCAGCCGCGTCTGGCTGTTCCCAACCGTGCTTTGATGCCTTCGACTAAACTTTTATTAATACTCTCGACTTGGCCATTCCCTTGCGGATGTGCTACTGAGGAGAATATGTGTTCAATGTTTAGCTCCTGTAGCCATTTTTGAAAGTCATCGGCCGCGAAGTTGGTACTGTTTTCGGTAACGATGCATATTGGTAGTCCGAAACGGCAGATAATATGTTCCCAGACGAATTTCCTTGTTATCATAGCGGTGGTTGAGGCGAGCGGTTTTGCCTCTACTCATTTTGTAAATTAATCAACAGCCACTATGATAAACTTCACTGCACCTGGTGCGTCTGGAAATGGTCCCACCACATCGATTGCCCATTTTTGGAATGGCCATGCAGTGGTGACGGGGACCAGGTTGTTCTTGGGGCGTAAGGTATTGGGAGAATGCCGCTGACAATTGAAACACTTGCGCAAGATTTTGACTGCATCTAGGTGCATGCCGGGCCAGTAGTACCCGACGTTCATGATTTTGGCCACCACCATGCGTGGGCCTGCATGTATGCCACATATTCCCTCGTGTATTTCTCTGATAAGGTATGTGGCATCTTGGGGGTCGACGCATCGTAGGAGTGGCCCCAAGTATGATTTACGGTATAAGATACCGTCTCCCATTTGGTAATGACACGCTTTGTATTGCAACTTACGTGCCTCTGCCGTTCTTTCGGGAGTAACACCTGATTACAAGTATGCAATTATTGGTGTCATCCAGGATGTTGTACCGTACTGGATGACATTGACTTGTCGTAGGGGTACTGAGGGGTCTTGTAGGATCTCGATGCGTACCTCTTTTGCCAGGTGTTGGAAACTGGTGGATGCAAGTTTTGATAGTGCATCTGCGGGTTTGTTATCACTCCTGTTGATATGGCGAATATTGAAGGAGGTGAACTTTGATTTCAGTTGCAAGGCTTGTTCGAGGTAGAGGATCATGATATCCCCTTTTGCGGCATAGTCGCCGCGTATCTGCCCTGTAACCAATAGTGAGTCGACGTGTGCTTCCACATGTTGGACGCCAAGTTTGACTGCCAGACGCAGCCCTGCCAATAGAGCCTCATACTCTGCCTCGTTATTCGTGCTTTTGAAATCAAGGCGGATTGCGTAGGTAAGCTCTTGGCCATCAGGGCTGACGAGTCGCAGACCTGCACCTGCACCATCTTCGTTGGATGCACCATCTGTATATAGCGCCCAGGTTTCTGCGGAGGATGGTGGTGATGTAGGGTTTTGCTCTTCTTCGCATTCTTGAATGCGATTTACTGGTACTTCAGCAACGAAATCAGCCAAGACCTGGCCTTTGATTGCGGGGCGCGGCTTATAGTTCAGTGAAAGTGCGCCCAGCTCAATTGCCCATTTTGCTAATCGACCAGAGATGTCGGGTTTTAATAGGATCGGGCCGATCCTGTAGTTGGTTAACACGGTAATGGCATGGTTTGCAAAGTAACGTCGCAACCGTCTTGACGCGTGTACTAGTGCTAATATCAACTTCTCCATGATGGAGTATCTCGTCTCTGGGTCGTTGAGCATTTTGCTGATATAGTAGATGGGTGTTTGAACTCCTTCTCGCTCTACTATGAGTACTGCGCCTACCGCATTGTCCGCGGCAGATAAGTATAAGATAAGTGGTTCATCTTTTCGTGGTGCGGTTAGAGTTGGGAGTTGGATCAAACACTCTTTCATCTCCCGGAACGCTTTCTCGGCTTCTGCGGTCCATTGGAATTGTTCCTTTTTAGGCAGCTCCGCAGGGTTTTGATGAAAGGGTAAGACTTAGCTGCATGGTTGGCCAAGAATCTATTCAGTGCGGCTAGCCTGCCGGCTAGTCGTTGCATTTCTTTCATCGTAGAAGGCGATGGCATGCGCTCGATCGCCTGAACTTTTTCCGGGTTCACCTTGAATCCATCTTTAGTTACGATGAATCCAAGGAACTTGCCTTCTTCCATTCCAAACGAGCATTTCCCTGCGTTGAGCTTCATGTCGACGCTTCGCAGAGTTTGGAATGTTATTTCAATGTCGTTGAGCATGTTGTCTTCTTCCATGCTTATGACGACCAGGTCGTCCATATAGATTTCGACACTTTTGCTGATTTGACCGCGGAAAGTGTCGTTCATCAACTTTTGATAAGTTGCGCCCGCGTTGCGCAACCCGAACGGCATTTTTGTGTAGCAGTAGTTCCCGGTAGGAGTGCGGAATGCCGTTTTATCTTCATCTTCGATTGCCATCTGCACCTGGTGGTAGCCTTTGTAACAATCGAGGAAACACTTCCATCGAAATGGTGCGAGGTTATCGACCTTTTCTTCGATCTCCGGAAGTGCGTAACAATCCTTGGGGCAGGCTTTGTTGAGATCTTTATAATCGACGCACATGCGCCAGCCCCCGGATGGTTTCTCTACCATGACTGGGTTTGACAACCAAGTCTAGTATTTGACTTCCCGCAGGATACCTGCGGAGAGCAGCTCTTGGACCTGCTCATGCATCGCCTGGTTCTTTGCTGATCCAAGGTGGCGTTGGCCTTGGATTACCGGTTTGATACCTGGCATGGTATTCAAGAAATGCTGCGCGATTTCACGTGGTACCCCTGTCATATCTGCGGGTGTCCACGCAAAAGCATCCTGGTTCCTGAAGAGGAGCTGCTTCAGGTGTGCTTTGATTGTAGGGGACAAGGTGTGGCCCAACGTAACTGTTTGCTCTGGGTGTCTTGCGTTAAGAACCCATTTTTCTGGTTGAGTGTTGGGGGTAGGCCTTGCTACCTTGGCCGGACGCAGCTCGTCCGTAGACATAACTTCTCTTCGGGCGTATATTATCGCGATCCCCGTCTCGGTTGGGAAACCGATGGCAGAGTGGGGGACGGATGTGATCATGTTGAAGTCGCCCTGGGACTCCCTCCCGAGAAGTACGTCGTATTTGGAGGTGTGAGGTAAAACCATGAAGTTTACATCCTCCGTTCTTGTGTGCCTTCCGTTGGTGAGGCGCACAGGAAAAGTAATTTGGCCCAGGGGAATACGGTTTCCCCCGCAAACCCGGCCAACGGGTAGTCCACCGGCTGCAACCGATCCTTGTCTTCTTGATCGAATTGGTTGAAGCACTGCTCGTATATAATATCGGATGTACTGCCCGGGTCGATGAATAATCGCTCGGTGCAGTAGTGAGCCAGGTGACCTGTAATAACCACGGCGCGCCTGTCGCGCGGTCCGCCTTGGAGTTTTGGAAAGACGACTTGCTCGTCTTTCCAGTCATTGTCCGGTCTTCTTGCCGCCTTCCGCGGCCTTCCTCGTCCTCCATTGATCATGTGGGTAGAGGCCACGTACATGGTACTTTTTCCCGTGGAGGTACCCTCGTTGTGGGGAGTGATGCGCTTGGTAGGTTTTTGCGCCCCTGGCAACAGGTGTTGCAATTTCCCCTCTTTTAGGGCTCGCTCAATCTTCAGTCGGAGACTGATGCAGTTGTTTGTTGTGTGGCCCGAGTCCTTGTGATACTCACAATAGAGTGCGGGATCCTGGTTCTTCTTGGACTTCATTGGTTGGGCCGGTTGCAGGAATTGCGCGTCCGTAAGGAGGACGTCGCTTGGCGACTGGTTGATCTCGGTCTAGCTACGGTCCCGAGACTCCTTCTTTGACGCCCGGTTTTCACGCTGGGCGTTGATTGTAGCCCTTGCGTCGGGCTGGTTGTTCCGCGGGACATATGGTTTGGGATCGCTGTCGCGATTCCATGTGTCCCGGTTGCGCTTGTTGTTGCGCTTGTGTTCTTGGTGGGAGGACTGGCCATCCGTTTGGGGCTGTGCCTTTGATACGTGCGGTTTGAGGGACCACTGAGTCTGGGCGTATGTCTTGACCGCGGCCATGACATCTTCCCATTTCTTAGGCAAGCCTTCCTTACCGGAGATCGTCATAACCATTTGTTCGTCCTTAACAGCGACAATGAAATGGTTACGTGCCATTTGGTCTGCAACATCGCCTATCTCCAGGCGCTCTTTATTGTAACGGACAACGAACGCTTCAAGCGATTCGTTGTCTCTGTGCCGGATGTTCATGACGTCCATAGAATCACGTTCATGACGTCGCTGCTGGCACAAATGCTCGAGGAACTTTGCTTGCAAGTCCTCGAATGAGGTCAGTGACCCCACAGGCAAAGAATCGAACCAAGCTCTGGCCAGACCTGTTAGGGTCTGCGGGAAAAATTGACACTACGTGGGTTCATCCCACCTGCCGTTGCACCCGGCGCCTATGAAGATGTTCATGTGATCATCCGGGTCGGCCGAACAGTTGTATTTCTCAATGTTTAATGGGAATTTGGTGGTTGTAACATCGGCGTTGGCAATCTCCGGGACGAACTTGGAGTTTTCAGCTGCAGATTTCGGCCTGTAGGGTTGGCTCTGGTGGCGCTTTTCGGCGCGGAGGTATGTGGTGCGGGTTTGGGTGGGAGGAACATAATTGCGTCCTCCCGGTCTACTGCTGGTAGCATGAGACTCCCCGCCATATGTACCGTCGTCTGGATCGGTACGGTCCTGCCCTTCATGGTGGGACTGAGGTCCCAGCCGGCTATGGATGTCGGGGCCATGGTGGGCTGTAGACTGTCGCCTAGTTTTGCCATGCGGGCATAGGCGGCTATGTATATGGCCCCTGCGGCGGGACCCATATGAGGAATCGTACTCATCAAGTGTGCGGACGTCGCAGTAAGAGGAACCGCGGTCTTCCTGCCTGCTTCTGGAGGGCGGATGTGTTGGGGCCCTGCCGTCGTATTGTAAAATACGACCCGCAGGGGTATGCGGTGCTGGGGTAGGCCCCGCAGATACTTGCGCTTCTGCGCAAGCTCTGTTGTATGTCGCGGCCAGTCTGACATCGCACAGGGATGGATATTTATAGCCGAGGAGTGAAGGAGAGTAGTTGAGTAGCTAGTCTGACATCGCACAGTCTTTTGTAGGTGTGTCAGACCTGCCAGTTACGGTGGTGATGCCAAGTCCTGCTGTGGTGTCAGACTGTTGCACACATGTGGGCTAGTAGGCGACTGTTCTCAGTGCCACTTGCACTGAGTGTCAGACCCACTTGCCTTGTAGGCAGGATGCGGTGCTAGGCCGCATCGCTGCTTGCGGTAACTGATGTTGTTCCCGCGTTCTTGTTCTGGCCAAGATGTGTGCGGAATGCGGTGCCGTGCCGCATCGCCGTTTAGTGATTGTTACTGTTGTCAAGATCCCTTGTCGTGACGAAAATGTTCATAGGATGCGCTGCCAGGCCGCATCGCTATGCGTAGCATTCGTTTTCGTACTTTAAGGTAAGTTCTCATCACTGGACAGATTGGATCGCTGTGTTCACGCGTGCCCGCACGGACACAGGTAAGTTCTTGCTGGTGAGGGTTTTTGATAAGGGTAATGGTTACTCGCGGTTGTGCTGACGCGAGATCTGGGACCATACCCCTTCATATATATAGATATATAATTAGGGTTTTTTAACTTAGACCGTAAGAAAACAATCATGGATCAAAATATGCTCAAAGTCTTCTAAGTCTTTATCAAACCCAATAAGCAAAAGGACTTCAAACCCAACTGAACACAGCCATACCAATTATTGGCAAACGTAATTTTTTTGTCCAACTTGTTTATTTTTTTAAATAAACAAATGGTCTCATTTTTCATTCAGTAATCTTCCATTGAATATACACACTATAAAATGTTCATAATCACTAGCATATTCTTTAATACACTTTTTTCAAAATAATATTTTACCATATATTTTTGTAGGGTTACACGATCGATAAACACCAAGAGATTATCCAAATCTCTTCTACACCTGTTTTAGACAGAAACAAGGGCTAAAACACAAAGACTTTGTTAACTTTATGCTATGTCTTATCAAAGACAGTATATGTTTGTTATACACAAACAAAAGTGAAACGAAACTAGTTAATATGTGGTGAACAGGGCCGACTCAACCATTTTAGAGGCCCAAAGCGATGTAAGAATTAAGGGCCTTTTGTCAACAAAGAATTTGGTCCGAAAGTAGTACTTTCGATTTCTATTTAACATGAAAATTATTAGTAAGGAGCTGATCAATTTATAAATTAGATGGTTTTTATACTATGCAAATAAAGTACAAATAATGAAGATTGGTAAATGAATTTAATAATTTAGCAACCATACAAATAAAAGCAACACTACTAGAAAATCTGAAACTTGTTACACTAGTTTTCATAGGAAATGCGTCATAAAACTGCCTTTTCTACGCATTCATGACAAACACCTGATGTAAGAAAACACCTCGTAGGAAACCCGTTTTCAACGCATTTCTTACGCAACTTCCTACCCATTTTTTGGCTTATATAAATATTTATTCAGTAAAGAATAATAATTAACCTTTTGTAGGTTATTTCTGACAGATTTGTGACGCAACTGTCAGTTAATTAGGGTTTTCTTATTTTTCGTCATGGATGCATAAAAAATTTGTAACAAAATCTTAAAAAAAAATTGTAGGAAACTCGTCATAAAAGTGTTGTAACCTGTGACGGAAAAAATTGTGTAGAAAATTTCTGTAGAAAATTGTCCCATTTTCTAGTAGTGATATGAGTAGCAAGTTTATTAATGAGAAAATCTAAATAAATAAATAAATAAACTCATTGTTAATTCATTCTTCTTTTGCATGACAGTTTAGAGGCCCATTAAAAATGGTGGCCCTAGGCTGGTGCTTCATTTGGATTGTACTGGATCCGGCCCTGGGTGTGAACGGTGGTTAATTGTTATTTCATTTAGGTTGATGGGAAAATTGTTGGCCACCGCAAGGGATCGTGGCCCTTTGATCCTTCTTATTCGTCAGTCCTAGAAACAGATTAGTTTAAGGGAGCGTGCACCTCACGCCCCGTAACTGAGTTGAACATCTCTCAAATTGAATAATAGAATAATAACCATCACGTATATACAATTCAAACACTTCATAAAAATGAGTCACAATCTCAGATAGGTGTCATAGATTATATTGTTAGGTTCTTGTTTGTGGCTTTATGATCCTTTCTTGTTTGGTTACAAAGAAAGTTAAATAGTCTCCAAAAGATGTTTCCAATGTTGAAATAGTCAAATATCATGAGGTCACACGTGCTCCTTAAAATATAGAAAGATGTTTCCAATGTAATAAAAAAAAATCCAATTTGAGTTGCAAATGTATGCTAAAACTATTTTATCATACCTAAGGTTAACTAAGAAAAAAAAATCTGCCTATGGAAAGTTACAGTTATGGTTGAAAACTTGGTTTTCGTAATAAACCAACATGGATCTTAACTTGAGCAGCAAGTATCCTACACCTGAACATGGTCCCAATCGATCCGTTCGTCTTTTAAGCCATATTCTGATAGCCGGAGCTTGTTACGACCCAACTTGCCCATCACTGAAAGACCTGGAGACGATTTAAAAGTGATTATGTGATTTTGAATAATGAGAAACAATAACTAGTTGTAATAAAACAAGTTATATGATGTAGGAGTGTAAACAAGCTTTGAGCTTGATTCTTTTAACTTAAGAGGGCTCAAGCTCGATTGGTACGTAGTTTTCAAGCTCAAGTTGGGCTCATTTACTATTTATATACAACAAACATTTTTTATTTAGATATTTTTATCATAATTAAATAAATAATTGTAATTATTATGTAAATATATATTTAACATATCAAATGAAAACAATATAAATATAGGCTCAAGCTCGACATGTAAAGGCTCACAAGTCTAGTCAAACTCTATATCATGTGAAGCTCATACCCGAGCTCGTTTAAAAAGTTAGATCCAATATAGGCTCGAGCTCGGTCGCAAGCTCAATTACTAAATGAGCTCCAATATAGGCTCAAGCTTGTTTAAGCATGGCTTGATTCAAGTTTTTTAGCATAGCCGATCTCAAGTAGCTAAGTGTTTGATGTGCTTTCGTTACCAACATACCTTCGACTACTTTATAGAGAGCTGACCACCATCTCTCCCTCGCGACGTGGGTCCGTTCAAGTGACTCTTCAATATCTTTATCATGTTCACCTTTCAAAACACCCTGAAGAGTTGCAACTGCATCTTTTGTTTTCTTGAGAATATTGTTATCATCTTTGGTTTCTATCTGCATGAGGTCGTTTTGAGATGAAGCGAGGCTAGAGGCTAGTGCAAATTGGGTTGCAGCAGCCCACCGTGTGGAGGCAAGCCACCTCCTTTGACCATCTCTTGCCACCTTCTCTGCCCTCTCTTCTTCTGCTCCGAATGCTAAGTCACGTAGATATTGCGCATTTGCAGCCCCTGTACTTTGAACCATTTTAGAGAACGAAGTGTGTTCATCTTGCAAAAGTTTTACCGGGGTTTCGTACTCAACAACCTGGGATAATAAAAGCAAGTAACTCCCTTTTCAGTCATGATGTAGATTATGTAAAGGTAGCAATTTCGACCCGTTTAATTTTAAATTGCTTTAAAGTCACCTAAAAGGGTATTTAAATGCATATCCTGAATAAGTTTATTCAAAAAACTAGATTATTATCAAAATGTGATCTTATTTGTCACACTATATAGAATAATATAAAATGACAAGTGTTTCGGGTCAACCCAACCCATGTCAACAAATTACCTAAAAGTGTAATTAAATGCATGAAACTTCCTGAATTAATATATTTAAATAATTCGACTATTATTGAAATATTCCATAAACCAGTTTATAATAATAGTGATCTTATTTGTCACACTAATTATTTTATAGAAAAATGTCAAATTGTGGACAAGTGTTTTGGGTCGACCCAATCCATGCCAAAAAGTTACATTTTGGCTCTTCAGGTCCAACACTTGACCTTTCTACTTGATTTTGAATATGGTTTGTTTAACAAACTCGATTTATTTGTTACCGTTTTCAGTCAAATTCTACCGATATCGTGTGATTTTAGTAGAGATGGTACTATCGATTCATTAATGCGTAAACCAAAACGGTTAGCAAAAAGGTTAAAAAGTCACCTAAATTATTCTCAAGTGTTTATAACCCTCCTAAATCGGTTTATAAGAAAGGTAAATTACTTCAATTATAGGTTCGTCATATATAACATACTAGTTATATGAAAAAAGGAAAAAGTTAACTTGATGAATGTTTATATACCTGACCAGCATCAAGCATAAGAATACGGTCAGAATCAATAATCGTATTTAGTCGGTGAGCAATAATGATCATAGTACAAGACTTGAATTCTTCACGGATGGTCTTTTGGATAAGTGCATCTGTTCCAACATCAACGGCCGCAGTTGCTTCATCAAGAACAAGAATCTTTGATCTCCTGAGCAATGCACGCGAAAGACTTAATAACTGTCGTTGTCCAACACTGAAATTCTCTCCAGCCTCTGACACCTTTATTACCACAAAAATAAATTTAAAACTGGAAAATCCAAACAATGCGGAAACCTCGATACATACAGGAAGCAAAGCATAGAGAAGCCTATAACGGGACTATGCGCCATATACTAATAACATAAACTAAAAACATAGTTTGCATAATATAAGTGCAAGAAACAGGACAATGGACATGTACCTCAGCATATAAACCCAATGGATTCCTCCTAATAACATCCTTAAGATGGGCCCTCTCTAAAGATTCCCAAAGATCAGGATCGTTGTGCTCGTTGAAAGGATCGAGGTTAAATCTCACAGTCCCTTTAGAAAAACAATTCTATAAGTCAGGAAAAGAACTTATAGTACAAGTGATGAAAACAAATACACAAGGAAAGCCATCTTATCAGTTAATGACAGCCAAAACAGTTGTAACAAGTTACTAGATATATACCTGAGAACAGAACAGGCGCTTGAGGTATAATACCAAGAACCTTGCGAAGATCAGTCAACCCCAACTTTGCGACGTCACAATCATCGATAATAATTCTTCCACTTTCCAATTCCACAATCCGAAACAAAGCATTGATAATGCTGGATTTCCCAGCTCCTGTTCTCCCCACTATCCCTATCTTATCACTCGAAGGAATAAAGAAAGTCAAATCATGTAGCACAGGAGGAAGTTCAAGCCTATACCGTAAAACTACATTTTCAAACTTTATAGATCCTGATGCAGGCCAGCCAGGTGGCGGACGGTTATCTTCAATTATAGAAGGAGCCTCAGAAGGCAAGTCAATATATGTACCGACACGTTCAACAGCATTCATGCTATTTTCAGCTATACTTGCTAGTCTAAGGACAGCTGTT
Organism: Helianthus tuberosus; assembly: GCA_030545235.1. Classification (NCBI taxonomy): domain Eukaryota; kingdom Viridiplantae; phylum Streptophyta; class Magnoliopsida; order Asterales; family Asteraceae; genus Helianthus; species Helianthus tuberosus. The sequence goes on along the minus strand of CM060435.1, from coordinate 37,039,012 downwards.
AATAAACTTGTGATGTCTAATGCATAACTCAGAAGTAGACCCATGGTGGATGCAAATGCTTCTTGATTTCTTGCTTTGCCATTTTGCATAACAGCAAAAGTTGCGGTTAACCAAATCATGAGACCCCCTACTGTTTCTAATCGGATGGCAAGCCAACGGTTTGCGCTCATGTTGACTAATGTGAACCTGATGCTATTGTCCATGGAATTCCCATTAATCTTGGCCATCCGATCGTAGGCTTTATATGCACGGATGGTTGATAGACCATTCAGTGCTTCCCCTAATTGTGCATACACGGGAGATCTTGCGATGGAATCCATTCGCTTTACCTCACGAGCAGTGCTCTGAAGGAACCAATAACCAATTATATAGTTAAGAAAGTTGAGAGTAATTGGCTTGGTATGGGTTATATTTTATCTCTATCGAGTCAAATGTTCCAAATCAAAATTTTACATAAAAAAGAAAATGGGTGGATCATAAGCTGCCTCGTGCGAAAAAGTGGATTAATATTGTGTAATATAGCTATGTTAATCATATTTTAACACACTAACTAAATTAAAAATTAGGAAGGAAAGTGTTATAGGTCAACACAATCTGACCAGACCCATTTCATCCTTTACCAAATTATCTGTTTTGACCCGTTATCCAACACGCCCGGCCCATTTTTCACTCTACTTCGCGTATATACATTTGGAACTTACATACCTGATAGTACAGATAAGCTGCATAGAAGAGCAATAAAAGTGGCAAGATAGCCCAAAGAGACATGGTGCTCAATAATCCTATGAGAACAAAGGTTGACAAGAGTTGTGCTACTTGGCCCAAAAACAAGTTGACGAATGGAGCAACGTTTCGATCTATATCACCAAGATCTTTTGCAAATCTGTTAATAATACGTCCAAGTGGGTTGGTGTGGAAAAAGACCATAGGAGCCCTCAATATGGAATTAAGCATAGCAATGTGCAACTTTCTAGCTGCATAAAGACTTGTCATGATCAACCAATAAGAATTTCCTAACGTCACCAAAACCTGAAAACCGAATTGTAAACCCGTAAGTCTTGAATGATGTAAATTAACCCAAGAAATAATAAAACTGATTTGAAACATACTTGACCAAGTGATAGAAGTGCATAGATAATATTGTAGAACAGTGGACTGTAGATCTTTGGAGTGCTTTCATCTGTCCAAATACTTAACCATGTGCTACTCAGTATTCTTAAAGTTTCCGTTGCTGCATAGCATCCAAACAGTATACCCACAACCCACCACCCTCCTAATGCATCTTTATACCTGATATGAAAAAAAAAAAAAAAAACCAAATAAGTAATTTCTAATATCAATGTAAATCTAAAATTGGTTTAGATTTACACAATGATAATTACCTTTTTAAGACACTGAAGTTGACAACACCTGTTTCCCGTTCCTCTTGCTTGATAAGAACAGATTTGGTTTCTTTCTTTTTGTCAGAATCTTTAACTAACTCACTCTTAGTAACAGGTTTTGACGTCTTTGAATCCAAATCTCCAGTTGCTTCTTTTTCTTCCACATATTCTTCCATTTTTCCTGCATTTTCCATTAACTTCTGGAAGAGTACACCGTTCTGCGAGAGTTCCTCATACGATCCCTCCTCTTTCACCATGCCTTCATGGACCAACAAGATCTTATCTACTTGTGAAAGAAAATGTAACTGATTTGTAACTAGAACGCGTGTTTTTCCTCTTAATTCTTCTTTGATACATTTCTCAAAAACCTGGTAATTAAAATACATGAAGAACACTTCATCATATGATCGAGTTCTTAAAGCTAGGGGTAATTATGTAACTTACCTGTCTGCCCACATGAGCATCGAGAGCACTTAAAGGATCATCAAACACATATACATCTGAGTTAGAGTATACAGCTCTAGCCATGGAAACTCTTTGCTTTTGTCCTCCACTGATATTCACCCCTCTTTCACCAATCTCGGTAAGATCACCACCCTACCATAAACACCACACAATATATAATTAGATAGAAGATATAGTAAACTCGAACTTCGATGAACCACAATGATACTTACGGGAAGCAATTCCATGTCATGGCGCAATGAAGTTACATCCAGTGTCTTCTCATACTTTGCAGATTCAAAGGGGATTCCAAACAATATGTTGTCGCGTATCTGGAAAACAAGTGTATAATTGTCAACCCATTAGAACTAAGTAGCACTTTGAATATTCGTTATTGATGATTATAATAATACAAGAATATGAATCTCAATTAGAGGTGGCATCTCTGACCCATTAACTTATGAACTGCTTGATTCGGCTAACGTTTCATTTCAAACAGTTCGAATTATGAAGGAAACGAGTCTAAAGTTGCCCAAAGTGTATTTCAAAAGCATACAACCTCCTAAATGGCTTTTTCTTTTGAAAATATATATTATATTTGCAACAATATTTAAAATATAAGTTATTTATATAAATGGGTCATATGGTTCTGAACCAAACCCAACCCAATGTGTTTCACCTTGTATAAAGAAGTTCCCAATTTGACCCTAACCATTTTTCACCCGTTACCCAACCTTGGCATCTAGTAAATATTAACGAAAATCCATGGCATACCGTTGCATTGAAAATCCACGAGACTTGTGGGACATAAGCAACTGTTCCTCTGATAACAACATGTGCATCACTAACTGGTGGAAGTTCTCCAAGCATAGCAGATGCGAGTGACGTCTTTCCCTGCCCTGTACTTCCAACAATTGCCACCAGACTACCCGTTGGTATATCTAAGTTTATATTTGACAATGTAGGTTTATCTGACTGCAAGAAGTAAAAGAAGTAAATAAACGCTTTGCATTGCGACACGGTAGAAAAAGTTAAGAAAAGACCTTTGAATCCCATGAAAAGAATCCATTCTTAATTGAGATAGCCGGAAGGCCGGGTTCAAGAGGCGGATTTGGAAGAAGAAGTCTCTCCTCAGCTAAAAGTAGGTCTTCCAAACGTTTCAACGACACGTTGGCATTTACGACCTGCAAATAAACTTATATAAATTATAAACTTCGAATGAAATAAAAACGAACTAATTGATTAATGGATTGCACAAAACCTGACTCAAAACACTTGGAAGATTGTAGAGCGGAAAACGTAGTACGGCAAACAAAGAGAGTGATGTGAAGGCTCTAGCAGGTGTCAACTCTCCTCCAAGTAATGTAAACAACCCAAATGAAACCACAATCACCACCACTGGAATACTATTTAATATAAATGCATTCAACTGCAATACAATAATTAACAATAACTCGAAATTATTTAACACATGTAACTTAATCATAAAATCATGTAGAAATATTTCATGTACATGATACATGTTTGGTAACATACCGCTCCTAGCATTTGTACTTTCCAAAACCATGATAACTCTTCAGTTCTAACGCTTTGGACCTTTTCTTGGAAACTATTTTCCCAAGCATAGCATCTAAAACAGAAATCTAACGAGTTAAAATGATTGTTAAATTTTTAAAATTTTATTTACAAAAGATGGTATTGTAAAATGGAAAACTAAAAATATTTGGGAGAGATAGAGACTTGACAGTGTCCATGGCTGCCAAGACTTCATTCATGAGACCGATTCTCTTGTCGGTTCGCTGCAGTCCTTCCTTTGACATTTTTTGCATATTACTGATAACCAAAGTCTGTTTCCAAAATATAAACAGTTTTAGAATGAACAGTACATATAATAAAATGTATGTATGTATGTATGAATGAATGTCTTTGTACCTGTATGGGGAACATGAGAACTAGCAATAATGAACCAAGAATTGAGGCGACACCCAATTGTTGGTAGAGAAGAACCAAAGCAATAATGATACGGAAAGGGGCAGACCATAAATTGTGAAGTGACTCGGCTACTTGCTGTGGAAAAGACCACAAAAATAAAACCGTAAGGCTTACACTCTGACCCCCTTTTTAGAAAATTTCATGCTTACAGAAACTGCATTTGCTGTTTTCATCACGGTCAAATGGGTCGAAAGTCACCCAAAGTGTATTGTAGTGCATAAAACCTCCTAACTCTTTTTTATTCAAAATATCATATTGACACACTAATTGTTTGTAAACAAAAAATTCTAAAGTTGGACAAGAAGTGTTTCGGGTCAAACCAACCCTTTTTATCTCATTGAAAATATACGACTCAAAAGGACATAAATGCTAATGAAACATGCCTGGAGGGATTCAGAATCGGTTGTCATCAAGTTGGTAATCTTCCCGGATGCGATATTTCTGCGACTCTCGTTAGTTAGCTTTAAAGCCTTCCGGAAAACTGCAGCAATCTTGAAAGAAATCAGAGGTTCAAATAAGCAAGAAAGAAATACAGCATTTAAAGGAAACGGTGCTGACTCAGAAATAACTGAAATACAAATAGATTCAAAAGTAAACAAAAGATAACCGAAGAAAGGCATCTAAGAATTAAGGTGTGCCTCTCTTTCCCAAGAATTTGTGATATTTTGCATGTCAAATTTCCAAACATTTTATAAGAAATAAGCAGTTATTGAACTTGAAAAGAATGTAGTTACCAGAGTCGAACGAAGGCGGTATCCAACACGCATCACATTCTGAAAATATTGAGCCTCAAATAGCACACCAAGTACCTAAATTCATAACCAATATAATAACTATCTTTAAACCTTAAAATTAAGTTAAAACGATGTAGTAGAAACAGAAGTAATTATCAAGCAATGACTAAAGAAGCATATAATCGGATGCATCAGAGAATGTTTGGAGGTCATACATATCTTATACATAAATGCTAATAAAAAAGAAAGTTATAGAAGTTGTACCACTCCAACAAAAATTAAGAATGCATAGATGTAACCAATCTGAGCCGGACCACCTTCTTGCATAGCCTAAAAAGTATAATCAATTAGAACATAAATTTAGGGAGCCAGTTACATATAAGAAATGAAACTACAGAAACTAATAATTTGGATACAGAGATTAAAAATATAAGTTATCTAACTCACCAATAACAGTTGGTTCAAAATCAGTGGCCCAACAAACTGAGAAAGATCATTGCCAATCTACAAATGACCAAAGGAAGTACAATATTATTATTACTTTTATCTTATCTAATGTTCATAGCTTGGTTCAATAATAAGGAATTCATATATTACATATTGTGTTTCAAAAATGTCCATATATTACACAATGAGTAACTCATCAGAAAGTCAAAATTCATGATATATTCATCATACTTTTTCATGGATTTATAAAACTTAGTAAGTCAACAATGAAGATGCAAAAATCAATGAACTCAGAACTGAAATATTCATAGGGTACCTTCCAAAAGCCTCCCCACCAAAACCTGTAATCAAACAAACATGATATATTCAGACTTTCTCATTCTTAGTGAAAATATTTGTAATGGGCAACAAAGCTTAGTAACATAAAGTCTTTGGACAAACCTTCCTCCAAGACTACGATGTAAGGCCCTTAAAAGCCATGGTTTAGGTTTACGGACCTCATCTGCCCAGCATGATTGAAATCTAAAGTGCAAAAATGTAAATTTATCATTAAGGAGAAAATAGCCCAACAAACATTCAAAGTCCATCAGTTTAAAAGATATGTAAGCAGAAACAATAAAATACTTGTTGTTTAGTGTTTCTGTCTGGTCCCAGGAGTCCAGTTTCCATATATCCTTTTCTGTAAGAGGTCTTTTGTATCCCAAAGACATGAGTGGATCCATCCATGAGAAGAAGATACCTAAAAAGAATATGAAAATTATCATAAACATATGCAATAAAGCATGAACTTCCATGTAAATAGATACCATAAAGCATGATAATGTGGTATATAAAAAATTCTTTGCAGTAAATAAAGTATATAATCAAAACTTTACAATTTAAATGGGTTTTGTACATAAATTTTTAACATACTAAATTAGTAAACTTACTAGAAATAATGTTGGTACGCCTCTCGGGACAAATTTGCTCCCCATCAGCAAGTTCTTCATATTCAGCATCATCCAAAGACTCGTCCCGTATCGGGGTATAACCCGGATAAGGATCCAAAGTAGGAAGATAGACAAATAAGCATAGCCCAAACAGAACCTACATTGTATGATAGTTGATAAACCAGTTTACAATTCAAACAAACTACAATCGTGTTGTATATCCATTATCGATGTTGTAAATCAAAACAGGCTTGAAATTAATAGAATTTAGGGTAATCATAATTTGAGATACATAATGCTGCAATCAAATTTGAAGTAGATAACAGTTTGCAATAACAATTAAAAGAAGCACAATGTTTAGTATGTACGTCGTAATACTAGTCTTTATAATGGGCACCTCCTCTTTATTTTCATAAAAAAAGGATAATACGATTAATTCAAAATTACATCAAGTGAAGTTACAAAACAAAAAGAACAAATTATATAACATTAAGAACATCTAACCTGTATGGCCACCTCACTGACAAAGAGATACAGAACATATCTGCAAGGGACAAGTTCAATCATAAATTGATGAGTTCACTTAACAACTCTTTGTCTTATTTGCAAGCCATTTCAAGTGGTATAAAACAAACCTAGTGTAGTATTTGCTCACAGAAAGAACAAGACCCAACACCACTGCATCCCCGAGCAAAGCATAAATGAGACTGAACCTCACATACCAACGAACTTCATAAACATAAACCGTTGTTTCAAGACTGATCATGATCAACATACAACACCATGCAAGAGCCTTAATAACTAAGGTAACCATCTGAAATGACAGATTAAAATGAAAACATAGTAAGGTTAGAATAAACTACTTCACTAGGTTTGTTTCTTTGTTTATCCAATTTTTTTTTTCTAAAAGGATCACCACAGATGTAGGTTAGAACAGAAGAAAATGCATACAAAAAGAAACAAACCTCATATGGAGCAAGACCAGTTTCTCCATCAACATTAAAAGCCGAAATGCCCATTATCAATCTAAACAAAGGCTCCCCAGCAGAGTAAAAAGCCAATAACCCGAGCCAATAATTATAGATATTTGACCTTAGTTTGAACCTTTGCACTTTCATATTGTTCTTTGTGACCCATATCCTGTATATGCAAGCTCCCAGAATGGCCAGATGGGAGATGCCAGTGACCAAAGAATCCGTTGCACAGGGTGTGTAAGGCCCGAATTCATTTTCCACTGCGGTTGCCCATACGCCTTTTTCCACTGGACGACAAAATGTAACTAGGGGCTTAAAACCCATCTTCCCCTACTTAAATTAAACCAGCTGCTTCTACATTATCAAGTTCATTTTGTCTTTCTGCAAAATAAGACCTTTTAAACCACTCAGATTCATGATTAGAAAGTTTCAGGACATCACATTTATGGGAACTCCAATTGCATGTTTTGTAAAAACAATGAGACTAGAGCAATTTCTGTCACAAATATACACTAAAGTGGAGTAATAATCAGTTTAGAGTGTTTGGCAAAAGCTGATTATGATTGTAATTTTCTAATTATATTTAGGATCAAATAATTAGAATTATAGAAGCTGCATGAAACTTGATTACTGAGATAAATGTACAATCACCTTACTCATAATTACCAAAGGGCTTGTAGCCTAGCGGTAGACTGGTATCAAGGTGTGTTCATAGTGGTGTAACTGTGTCCCTCCCCATGAGGTTGAGGGTTCGAGACTTCCAGTTGCTTGTTGGTGGACGATGGTGTAGATTTAGGAGTAGGATAGGGAGTCTGGGTTCACCTTTCTAAAAAAACCAAAACTCATAATTTGCCTTTTTTAACGGCTAACTCAAACACCCACTTAAACCTACTCTTAAATCTACGTCAGTGTCCACCATGGGACCCGAACCCTCAACCACTTAGGGATGAACATCGTTACTAGACTCTTGATACCAATAGACCACAAACCCTTTAGTCATAATTAGTTATCAGATTATGATGCTTCAAGTCAGCATAATTAGATAGACCCAAATCCAAACACCAGTTACATGATCTCCACTACCAAGCTCAATACATTCATATCATGCTTGTAGTTGATATCAAGAAAACAAAACATATCAAAGGGTCTTTTGCCTAGTGGTATACAAGCATGTAAAATGGTGTCCCACCCCAAAAGGTAGAGGGTTGACTCCTGTGGTGGAAAATGGTGTAGAATTAGGAGGATATTTGAATGTTAAAAAAAAAAAAACATGTGAAAGTTCATATTGTAGAAGAAGACAGTCACTAATAATTTCTATCTTTGTATCTACATAAAATATAAAAAAAAAATGTAATATTCCTGAGTAACCATGCCTTAATTCATTCAGATCCTAAAATGGGCCTTCAAGCGAAAATGAAAACCAACAAAAAAATTCAATAAGGTTTAATCAAATCACAAGTGATGAATACAGTACATAGATTTCATCAACAAATACCTGCAAAACTGAAGAGAAATAGATCAATTGATGATGATTGTTAGGTTGAAACGTTGAGGGATTTTGGTACTGGAGGAAGAGAATATGATTGCAGATTTAATGATGCATGGCCCTGATATGTTGGAAGTAAGTGACAAAAGACTTTTTAACATAACTTATTTTTGTCAACCAAAATATTAAATATCTACATTAATGTCACGTTTGTTTTTACACGTGAAGATGATTTCAAATCAATATAATTTTTTTTAGATCATTTTCTCAAACTTTTAGGAAAACGTTTGTTTTTACACGTGAAGATTTCAAATCTTATTTTGAAGATTTCAAATCATTATAACTAGTATTAAACCCTCGCGTTGCGCCGGGAGACATTAATCCGTGCTAAGTTGCATCAATGCTATACCCCTCTGCTAACGACCACCAACATCGGAAAAAAATCATAAAACAAAATAAATAAAAAATGGAAAGTAACACCGGGTGAAACGTAAACGTAAAATCATTGAACTACACACGCGAAGAAATTAGACTGAAACATAAAACATAAAAAAAAATAACTAAGTCGATATAGGACCTGCGAGTTGCCGCGAACCTGTCAAACGGGAAAAAATAGACTTAAAAATATTGAACCACATACACACGTTGCGCCGTGTATGGAAATGAATAAAATTTCAAAAATCAATATGTATTACAAAAATACATACATGATTTTAGTAAGTAATAAAATAAAAACAAAGAAATCATAAAATAAATAATAATAGAAATAAAGATAACAATAAAATATAATGTTCCATGGCCCACAACTAAACTTTTTTGAAAAACTCATTAAGCATAACATACAATACATTTATGCTCACAAAACTTGCTAATTGATAGTATGGAAATTTATTTTTAGATCATATTCTAAAACTTTTAGGAAAAATTTCTGAAATGAATGGTTAAGTACAGTTTTTGAAAACCACAAGGTTCAATCCTTGAGAAATGTAATTTAATATACGATGTATGGGGAGAAAGCTTAGTTGTTAAAAAAAAAGTACGGTTTTTTGAAAACGACAAACCAAATGGGTTGGGTGTGTCATTAATTTTAATGTATGTTAATTAAACCCTGTTGTTCTTCCCAATAGGAAAAGCCCTTTTCACCCAACGAAAGGAGCTTGATAATGTCCCCATGACCATCATCTTGGGCGTTATAGAACCATGAAGAGGGAGGGGCGCTTTTCTAGTATAACACTAAATGAGGAGAAAAAAAATGGAAAGTAATGATTGAAAAGACATTAAGAGGCGTTAACCATTACACATTTTTTAAAAAGACGTTATGATGTTGATGTGGCGTAAAATGTTCCTTAGGGGGCATTCCATTAGACCATTACTGATGGTCTTCGTGTGTTCATGGTTGAATGTTTCAACTATCTTCAGTGATAAACTAGTTTATGTGTTCATGATCATAAAGTGAAGTGGTCAACAAACATAACCATGTGCAGCCTTAATGGCCAAAAAGCAAAAGTCTATGTCCTCCACACCTTGATTGGAAATTCAGAAACGAAAAGTCTTCATCAATTGGGACAATTCAAGAAAATCAATTTCTAGAATTTTTTTTTTTTTTTTTTTTTTTTTTTTTGAAGCAATGGCTTTATTAATATATAAAAAAAAAACCATGAAGTTACATAAGGATAGCAGGTAGACGGGCAACAAACTGCGCCGCCATCCCCTTCTGAATAGAAAACCCTAATCTGCTAAAAACAAAGCCTCGCCCCTGAGGGGTCGAAAAGTTGCTGTGGACCACACGCTGAACTCTAGCCAAGAACCGAACCGCCTCCGGCGCCAAGGAGCCGAACGTGTCAAACGTCAGGGGGACAAAGGCATGCTGATTATCCTCACAAGCTTTCGCGTGCTTTTCCACCTTCTTTGACTCTGCTTTAAGTACCGCTTGCCCCGCCACAAACCCATTTTCCCGGAACCCGGCTAGGGGGGATACACCTGTGAGATCTACACAAGCATGTTTCCCGCCCTCCCAACCAAAAACTAGCACGTCAGCCGGGCGTAGGGTGGACCTCCCTTCCGCCGGGTCTGTAAGAAAATTAACCGGTGCCTCTTTCTTTGCCGAGATCCCTGCTCGTCTAAGGATATCCATTAACGCGTCTCGAACAAAGTCATGGCGATACTTAAACCCCGGCAACTCTCTACAGTGTAACGCATGCTCCCCGTATTTATCTAGGCATGATTTACGGCATACTGGGCAAGTTTCATTATTCGGGAACATGGGGATCATCAGACGGTACTTAAGGATTGACCGGTACTCCACCGCTGACATACGTTGACCCAGACCTTCAATTTAGACATAGAATTTAGACACAATATGTGGTTATGGATCAAGTTTTCATGTGCGGAAAACCATCGGATGTCAAAAGGATCAGCTTTTCAAAAGTAGTAAAATGTTATGCAACAAGTGGATCAAACCAATATAATATATATATAACAAAAGATCAAATACAAATAAACTTAACCTAATAAACATACAAATTGAAGGAAAATTCAAAAAGACAATGTGACATTTTTGTAATTACCACCAACTATCAAAGTTACTATACAAATGTGAATTCAACCAAAAATAACTAAAAAAACACAATTTTTTAATATTTTTTATAAAAAAATCGCTACATTTTGTTATAAAAAAATTTTTTGCTACTAAAAGTAGCGATTTTTTTATAAAAAATATTAAAAAATATATATATTTTGTGTGTTTTTTTTTTTTAGATTTTTTGGGGGTTTAGTTTTTAGCATTTTAGCTTGGGTGGGGGGGGGGGGGTTAGGTTTTTTTTAGGTTTTGGGGGGGGGGGGGGGGTAGGTTTTTTTAGATACATTTGTAGAGTAACTTTGATAGTTATTGATAATTACATAAATGTCACCTTGTCTTTTTTTACTTTTCCTTCAATTTGTATGTTTAGTATGTTAAGATTATTTGTACAAAAACTTTCTCCTATAATATATACCCATGTGCGAATAGATGAGCCGAAGTACAATTTATATATTTACATGTGAAATAAGCTTGATGTCTAAATACACACTTAAAACTGTGTCTCGTTTCAGATTGACCCGTTTAACTTTCAGTTGAGTTTATCTATTTAACTCCATAGGTTTTTTTTAGGTTTTTGGGGGTGTGGGAGTGGGGGGGGGGGGGGGGGGTTAGGTTTTTTTTAGGTTTTTTAGATACATTTGTAGAGTAACTTTGATAGTTATTGATAATTACAAAAATGTCACCTTGTCTTTTTGACTTTTCCTTCAATTTGTATGTTTAGTATGTTAAGATTATTTGTACAAGAACTTTCCCCTATAATATACTAGGTTAAAACCCCGTGTATTACACGGGTTGTATAAATATAATTTTATATAAAAAATAATAAAAAGATATATTTTTAAAAAATTTCGTATATTGTACGTGTTGAATAAAATATAATGTCATATGTTAATACAAACAATAATCAAGATTTATATTTTAAAAGGGAACATTCATATACTATTTACTTATTATAACATTTTACTTTGTTTTTATTTTTTATTTTGCATAAATGTAATTTTATATAATAAATAATAAAAAGGATATATTTTTAAGAAACTCGTATATTGCACGTGTTTAATAAAAATGTCATATGTTAACACATACAGTCGTCATAATTTATCTTTTAAAAATGAACTTTAATGTACTATTTACTTATTATAACATTTTACTTTGTTAAATATGTATTCTTAACTAATTTTTGTTTAAAATTATTATTATTATTTAATAAGATCATAATAAAAGAGAAAAATGCTCGGATAGTCCCCTGTGGTTTACTCTTTTTCACCTTTAGTCTCTAACTTTCTAAAATTACAGCTATAGTCTCAAACTTTTGCAATTTCGTTCCCGGATAGTCCCCTAGGCCTACATCAGTTAAATGAGTGTGAAATAACAAAAATACCCTTACTATAACACAAAATAAATATATCAAAACCAAAGGGACCATCCGGTCATTTAAAAAATAGCGGCCTCACCTTATTCCTACCCTAGCCCCACCCCACCCCACCCCCCCCCCCCCCCCCCCCTTTCTTGCTTCCTCTCTCTTTCTTCTTTGTCTGCAACACTCCCTGTTTTGTGAAACCTAAGCCACTAAGTCAGCAACATAACAATAACCACTCATGAGTCAAAGGGTAAACATATTAAGTAGTTAAAAAAATCAAAAGGTAAACATTCATGTGTTCGACTTTTAACATCGAAATTCCAACATGTCTAAAAACTCATCATAATTGATTAAAAATAACCAAACAAAAGAAATTTGATATTGGTTTTTGTAAAACAATGTTCAAGAAAATATAACTTCATAGTGGGATCTAAGATAATAGCAAAATACATAAAGTCATTATTAAATTTGATATTAATACCGGTATTTACCGAAAAATACTGGTACTGATACCGTTTTTTACCGATACCGAATCTTGAAAAATCTATTACCGATACCGGTACCGTTTATGATCGGTACGGTACGGTACCGGTATTTCGGTAAAAAATCTCATCCCTAACCAATATGACCCGTGCTCATACATGACCTTTTTTTGTTTAAAATTATTATTATTATTTAATATGATAATAATAAAAACAAATGTTTATCCTTATCTAAATATTTATTGTTATCTAATATTTTTATTTAAAATTATTATTATTATTTAATATGAGAGATAAATAGGAAAATAAGGTGAGAAAGCACCAGAAAGTGACACGTCTCCAAAAAAGTTTTTTGTTTATTAGTATAGAAAGATACCCATGTGCGAATAGATGAGGCTAAGTACAATTTATATATTTACATGTGAAATAAGCTTGATATCTAAATACACACTTAAAACTGTGTCGTGTTTCAGATTGACCCATTTAACTTTCAGTTGAGTTTATCTATTTAACTTCATATTAGAAGAACTAAATGGGAAAGATTAAGTAGTTGAAAATAATGAATTAAGAAAAAAGTAATTTGATTTCTAAAAATATGTGGCCATTTAGAAAGTTAGATATCAAAGTCTTATCTCTAATTTCGAATGCTAGGCACTTATCAAACAAGCCTCTAAAATCTAAATAAGAATCTTCTGCAATTCTTTAACGGTTTAACATGTTTTATCCTATTTATTATTTATTAAACATTTTGTGTTTGAATTAATTAGTTTATCAACCGATTTGTGTTTGAATTAATGCGTTAATAAACAAGTTATATCAAGTAACCTATAACGTAAGTCTTTTCATAGTAATGCCGTGTTAGAAATTAGGGTTATTGGATTTTAATAATCCAAACTTTAATCGATTCGTCGACAATAACCCCAACTTAAAAGATTCTCATACCAGTCCCAACTTTCATGCTATTTTTCTCCACAAAGCCTTTACTAACTTGGGTCTCAATTAAGGTTTTGCTAACGTGATAGCTTATGTGGCACAAAACATTGTTATTTGCTTATGTGGAAGCTTAAGTGGCACAATTACCATCACCACCTTCATCACCACCACCCACAACCACCATCACCACCACCGACCGTCTGCAACTTGTTCCGGCAACTCCGGTGATTTGCAACTTCTTCTTGCAACCTTCTTTACCCTTGAAACCACCAAACAAGACCACCACTAGTCATCTCCGACCTTCTTTGCCGCTCAAAACGTCAAAAATTCCACCATCGTCGTGTCTTCCGCTTTTTCCAATGAGGTTGGAGTTTTGGATGGTAGTTTAATGGTGGCAGTCGCGTATGAGGTTGGAGTTGCGGATGGTAGTTTGATGGTGGCGTCTCCTGTTTTTTCGGTGAGGTTGGGAGTTAAGGATGGCAATGAGGGTTGAGGTTGACTATGGTGGTACGGTTGCAGGTGGGTTAATAGTAGAGGTGGTTTGTTCAGGTTGATGGTGGTGGTGGGTGGTGGTGGTGGGGGGTGGTGGTGGTGATGGTGCCACATAACAACCAGAAAAACAACAAAGTTTTTTGCCATATTAACTGTCACGTCACCATAAACTAACTGGGTTAGACCTTAGGTTACTCGGAGTAGAATGGGCTGGGGGAGGGGGGGGGGCACGTGTTTCCACTTTCAAGCCCCAAAAACCATGGGTTGGTGTTGGGTTTGGAAGGGCCCACTTTTTGTTGTTTAAAAAAAAGAGAGAAATTTAACTTTTTAGTCTCTGTGTTTTAATGGTGTTAAACTGTTAATAACTTGAGTTCAAAATCAAAATGTTTAACTCTCTTGTAATCCTGTGAGCCCATTTTTTTAACACTGTTAGATTTTTTTTGTCAAATGACTAAATTACACATATTGTTAAAAAACTTGTTAAATATTGTTAAACGACTAAATTACACCTGTCGTTAAAAAAAATAAAAAATAAAACTTATTTATTATTAGACTTCTCTCTCCCTTATCTATCAATCTGAAAATTTGCATCTCTCTCATCTCATTTTTTCTTTCATTCTCTCTAAACCACCTTCTTCCCCACCACCATCAACACCACACCACCACAAGATAGACTGATAGGAAAATGTTTTTTAGTTAGAATTATTGTCAACCAATTGAATTAATTACCTGTAAAAACCGTCAAAAGAATTGATTTATATATCTAAAAAGAACAAAAATAATAATGTAAAGAAAATAAAAATTTTAGGGTCCACATTTTGAAAAATAATTATCTAATTTCAACGATATATCAATTGTTGTTGATGTGATTGTTCATATACAACGAACTAAAATAAGGATGGTGACCCTAAAATGTATCCTATTAAAGATATAGTGTGTGTGTTTTTTGACAGCAAATTTCATTAAGGAAAAATTACAAGTTTTGTTCCTTATCTTTATAAAAACTTTTCAGGCGGTGTCCTTTTTAACGAATGTTGACAGGCGGTGTCCTTTACTAGGTATTTTGTTGCAAGTTTAGTCCTTTACACCCAACCCAGTTAAAAACCCTGTTAATTGTTGACAGACGGTGTCCTTTACTAGGTATTTTGTTGCAAATTTAGTCTTTTACCTAGGCATTTTGTTGCAAGTTTAGTCCTTTACACCCAACAATTAACAGGGTTTTTTTAACTGGGTTGAGTGTAAAGGACTTAACTTGCAACAAAATACCTAGTAAAGGACACCGCCTGTCAACATTCGTTAAAAAGGGACACCGCCTAAAAAAGTGGTATAAAGATAAAGGACAAAACTTTTAATTTTTCCTTTCATTTATTTCTGGCTATTTATATTTATGAGACTTGTATACAAGACTTCCTCGTCCTAAAGGGTATTAAAGTTTTGCCATTACTAATAAATCACTTATATAATTGTGTAATATTATGTATTTACGTAAATTTTGGTGTAAATGATGTACATCACCGTCATATCACCTGGTTGTATGATAAAAAAGCAAACCGATATAACTAAAATTATATATATACACACACATTAAAAGGCAAAGTTGCGTATACCATCGGCGGAACCAAAAGAGGGGTCTGGGAGGTCCGTTGACCCTCTAACGAAATGAGTATTTGTTGTAGCTTTAGGTTAGTTTGACCCCCCCCCCCCCCCCCCCAAATTTCCACGATTAGCCTTTTATGGTTACAAAAAGAAATAAAATAGAGATGAAGTCATGAAACTGGATGCTTTGGTTTTGATTTGAGTGTGGAAAAGATAAAAGAACGGGGCAGAAGACAACTAAGGGTGGAGGGAATGGTCTATCTTCTCTTCCCGCATCGGTGACTACTCACCGCCTACACCCCTCCCCGCTCACCGCTCCAACATCGGCACCACCTTCCCCGTGCGGCAACCCCACTCGCCGAGACCCCTCCACGCTACCATACCGTCCCCCTAAAGTAAAAAGGGGAGTGAAGGAGACAAATTATACTGTATATTAATTTGCATCACTAACTACAACTACAGTATCTATAATAGTCTTTATTTTGTTCTTAATTACAAAAATGTCACTCACACTAATATTATTAAATTTTCTTTTTATGGGATTTAAGTAATTAACTCATATTCGAGTGGCACTTTTTTAATATAATACAAGACAAAATCATCTTCTTTTTTATTTTATATTTTGACCACAAAGGTTTTGGTTTTTACACATCCCCTCAAATTTTGTTAGTTTGATCTTCTTAGTGTTTTGATCACAAAAAGTTTTCTTTTTTACACTTTAGCCACATAAAACCTATTTTTAATTTTATTTTTGTAAACCAAATAGGAATTAACAATTCATGAATTTTACACTCAAACACTTATGAATTTTACACTCAAATACCTTTTATTATGTTTTTATTAAATATATTCAACAATTTGTGTGTTATATATTTCTATACTTTTTTTAGTTTTAGAATAACTGT